>JAUIMM010000079.1:4111250-5430000 GCA_031769625.1 Taudactylus pleione | reverse complement strand
AGGGGGGGGGGGGGGGTAAGCTAGGAAGGGCAGAGGAGAGGCAGGTAATCTTAAAAACTGGAAGACCTTGCTTATGTCTGAATGGTGCTACCCGGGAATTTCCTGGGTAGAAGCTGTAGTGTGAAAGGGGCGTCTAAACCAAATACCCGGAAATTTGCACAGGAGAAATTCCCGGGTCTGAGTAGGAAATTTTCCGGGTCTGAAAGGGATATTTGCTACACAGCAAATGCAAGTTAGTGTTTTTTTTTTTTTTTGTAATTTTTTTTTTAACTGAAATCACAAATTGGTGTAGTTGAAATCAAAATTCCATTGTATTTAATTTAACAAGATATAGTTCATGTAATACCCATAATTAATAAGTATTTTACCACAGTCATCATGAGCAAAGACCAGGGATGCATTTAAAATAAAATACAAATGTTCTGCTTTATTCACAGAGCCAAGAAAAAAGTTATTTTGGCACCTAAACCCAAGGCAAAGGTATGTTGAAATGATTTATTTTTTTAAGTTTCTACTTATTTTCATTTACTGGGAATACAGGTGTTAGTGCTACAGCAAAACTTTCAGATTTACATTTAGTAGTTTAGTTTGCACAATATCTACATGTGTTGATTGTCTGTCTGCTTATTCATAGCCTTTTCTTCTGTTTTTCCACCCCCTGCTTTCTAGGAATCAAGCCCTAAAAAGGAGCAGAAGACTTCCACGCCAATCTCTACTGTGGTTCGTACTCCTTCTCTAAATGCAGTTACACCTACTGGTGGTCCTATTGGCTCTGCTTGCACACCAAACTCTGAGACTATTTGCCTAGATGACTCATTGGATGAAGATCTTTCCTTCAAAACTCCTTCATTAGAGTCTGTCTCTGAAGCTCTGGCTGTGCTTAACAATGGATCTGCTGCATCATCCAGTTCTCACACAGAAACTCCCACCTCTCGTCCAAGAGTTGCCCTGAGAGAGGAAAAACTTGCTTCCATTATGAGCAAGTTACCATTGGGTGGACCTAAAAAGGCTGATCCTCCTCAGCACACGTCAAGTCTCATTGCTGGCCACTCGGCCCCTGTACCAAAGAAACCCCAGGATCTTGCAACAGCTCATTCAACAGTGGTGTCTGGGCTCATTGCAGGTTCTTCTATTCAGAATCCCAAAGTATCATTGGAACCACTGCCTGCTAAGCTTCTTCAGCAAGGAATGCAAAGGTCTTTGCAAGCTGAAGTTTCATCGTCCTCTACACCTGCTAAAGTGAAGGCTTCTTCTGCTTCTCAGGCCAAAGCATCATGTGCTTTCTCCTCCACTCCCTCTTCATCCACTTCAGCACCATTAACATCTTCGTCATATGCCCATGTTTCTTCATCCTCTTCACAAGTACAGAACTCTTCTTCCTTGCAGGCAGTCAAGGTCCATCCACCACTTCAACAAAATTATGTTACGCCTTTGCAAGCGACTATAAGCAAATCTCATACTAACCCTGTTGTGCGTCTGACCAGCAGCCCCCAGATCTCTTCTACATCGCCAGTTATCAAGACACCTGAAAAAGTAGTTTCTTACAGACCTCCTTCATCACCATCTCCAGGTAGCAGTCAACATACACCAGTATCTCGAACAGCTGCCTCTTCTACCTCTACTAACTTTATGGCAAAAAATGTGGGTTCACAAGGTTCAAATCCTGGGTTCAAGTCTCCTTATACCATGGCCCCTTCACCCAAGCCTACCACGTCTCCTAGTTCTTCCAGTTCAGGTACTCCTGTCTCCCAGAATACTCAGCATCATAAGCTGGCCAGTGGAATGAATATTGGACGTCCTTCACCCACGGTCAGCCCCATTTCTTCTGTCCGAGGTACAGTGGTTATTCAGGGAGTCAGAAATACCTCTGCATCTCCCAAGATCCCTAGCTCATCTCCCAAATCAGTCACACCTGTTAACAGGCAACAAAGCCCTTCCCCAAAAATGCTTGTTTCATCTCCAGTCCCATCTCCAAAAATGTCCAGTCAATCTCCAAAAATGCAAAGCCCGTCTCCAAAACTACCTAGCCCATCTACAAAATCATCCAACCCATCTCCTAAGTCACTGAATCATTCACAATCTGGACTTCTTAAGACCACAGTCCCTAGTTCTGTGCTACATGTACCCATCAGCAGAGCCAATCAAAATTCTAATGTTACAAATAGGACTCACCTTTCTGGGGGAACAGTGAGTGGAGCACTGGGTGCTACAAAACAGCTAATGCCTCACAGACAACCATCTGCCTCAGGTTCTCCAGTTACAGCAGCTACTGTACAGGTAAGTCCATGAAAGAAAGTGTAGTTCCACATTTTTTATAAAAATAAGTTTACTTTAAAAACATCAATAATTATGAACTAATCTATTAGTGTGGGCTTAACCAAAAACTACAAGTTGTGTACTTTAAAAGCATTTATCTTTACTGTATTTTACTTGTAAACTGTTATTCTGTGGCACAATGAAACCATTTGATCAGTGAAGTACCTCAGTCAATTTTATTTAACCATCTGTGCTCAAGCATGGATATCCTTAAAACCTGGACTGTTAGAGTGCCTTGAGGACTGGGTTTGAGAATACTAAGGGGTTGGGTATCTCCGAGGCTGAATAACCCCGCACCCTAAACCTAACCCTCCTGGGGGGGGAACCTAACCCTCCTGGGGGGGTGTCTAACCCTAACCTCCCCCCGGTGGTGTCCAATACTAACCCCCACTCCCCGCAGCCTAACCCTAACACTCCCAGGGGAAGGGTGCCTCTGCATTTACTTACGCTTCATAGCCAAATACAAACACACACATATATATCTCTCTCTATCTATACTGTATATATCATCTATTCACCGGCGCTCGTGGGTGGAGACGCCATGTTTTAGCAGGGTGCCGTCAAAAGGGCAGGGTGCATTCTGCCCCTTTGAAATCAGCAGTGCACGGCACACTGTGTGTGTGTGTGTGTTATCTCTCACAGGCTCGAAAAAGTTAGAGCAATATGTTGAATTTTTAGGTTGCATTAAAAAAGTAATTTGCACAGTAGGTTCTATAAAGTAAGTTTTCAAACTCCTAATTTTTCATTTGTTTGCAGATTAAAATTAAATGAAAAATTTGGCTTCCATAAGTATTTAGAGTAGTACACAGTAGAACTACCTTTCAATAACCACTTTAAGTCTTTTTGGGATAAGATTCTACCAGGTTTGCACACTTGTTTGGGAGTGATTTATGCCCATTTTGCCATGCAGATTTGGTCCAGAGTTGTTCAGGTTGGATGGATGACTCTTGTGAACAGCAGTTTTCAAATAGTACCATGGATTTTCAATTCGATTGACTTAACCATTGTTTTGTTAAACCACGCCAGTATTGCTTTTGTGTTTGGGATCACTGTTCTGCTGAAAGGTGAACTTTCTCCAAAGCTTCAGTTTTCTAGCAGACAAACAGGTTATCTCCCAGTGTTTTGCACCCTCCATCTGTCCTTCAATTTTAACAAGACCAGTGTTATCCCCTTTTGCAATGCGCACAGTCTAGCTTGTCAATCATTTTCTATCTGTGATTGACAGTTGGAGTCACAGCAACAGGCACCTGTGCTCACTCTTCATTAGATCCCTCCCACTCGGGACGTAGCATTGGAGTGGTGTTCCCAATCCTCAGCAAACACCAATACAACACACAGCGTTTTGAATTGGGGTCAAAAATCTCCTTTTTGTTTCATGACAATAAAACCTTATCTGACATTTTAGCTGGGTCACTACTATTTTCTGTCAACTAAATACCTGATTTGATGTGTTTTTTTTCTTCAGTAATGGTTTCCTTCTAGTCACCCTCCCCATACAGGTTAGTTGCATGCAGAGCTCTTGATATGGCTAACTGGTACACCTTCTCTCCAGTCTCTGCCAATAAACTCTGTAGCTCCTTCAAAGTAATAGTTGGCCTCTATGGCTTCTCTCAAGTAGTCTCCTTCCTCTGTTGCTGAGTTTTGAGGTACAGCATTGTGTCTGGTATGATGCAGCTTCCATTTTTTCGCTGGAAAATCCAAGGATATTATTTAGTTGCTTTTTACTGTATTCTTCATGTCTATAAAGTTCTTTTACTTAAGCTGGGTACACACTTAACGATGTGTGTACCCAGCAAATGCGACGGCTGACGTGCCGACATATCGAGCGGCCGGTACACATTACATTATCCAGTGCCTGACCGCCTGATATGACTGGCACCAGCTCCATTCACCTGCCTGGCGTTGTTCATCACATTGACAGATTGAGCAGCATGTACTGCAGATCTGTTGATGCGATTAACAACTCCACAGGAGCGCGCAAGGGGCAAAGTTGGCTACATACTATACGATGTAGACGATATGTTGGCCCGATCTGCTGGATTGGACAACCCCTGTCTAATGTGTACCCACTTTTAGAATGCTTAGAATGTTCTTTAGTTTTATTTTCACAGCTTTCATGCAGATTCACAGTATAATCAAGTTATTTACTTAGGTGGCCTTTTGTCTATAAATGTTAGTTTAATTTTATTCTTCCTCCATGGGTGGGACAGGCACTACACTGGGTATAGGTTGGCGGGATTGAGCCTGGGCACCACACAGTTAACATTGTTCATTACAGCTCAGGCTCCCTCCTCCCCGTATATCCAGCCACAGACACCTTAGTTTTTTTTTTTTTTTGTTGGTGCCTGCAGCATGAGGCACACAGTGTAAGCTATGCAGGCTGCTTTTGCAGTTTTTATTGATTTATTTATTTTTACTTTTTTATGAGTATGCATCACTAGGCATCTTGGAGGATGCCCTCACTGCTGCTCCATCACCCCAACGCCTGCGGCCGCAGTGCTGCCGCCTGGGTCAGCATCTTGTCTGGAGCTATGGAGCCGCAATGTGCAGCATGGGGACAGGTAGGCCCTCCCCGCGGGTGCCTTCCCCTCCCCGCGAGCGCCTTCCCTTCCCCTCCCCGCTTTCCCTCATGAGAGGCATTTTGTTCCAGGGTCACTCCTCCTCTCTCTATCCCATCCTCACAGACGCTGGGCGACCATTTTCAAAGTACCTGTAGTTTCAGCTTGTCTCTGGAGAGTGCAGTCTCCTGGTCTCCCTGTGTTCCTCTCCCTCAGCGGTCATGTTATACATTATAGCTCCTCCCTCCCCTCTTGGGGCGTTTTTTGAGTGCTTATTGCCTTCTTTTATTGCATTGAATTTTTGTGTGTTTTGACTGTTTAATGTACTTTGCATAATCTCTCCACATAGCCCCACGTATTTTTCTATTTGTGATGCATTTACGTTCTCTGCTCTGCCCTATTGGCACATCGCAGTTCTTGCTCTGGTGTGTGGGGTTCTTGCTTCTATGCTGGGTAATTGTAGGGCTTGTGCTGCGGTTTTCTTCGCAGGTTCTGGGCCACGATGGTCTTTTGTTCTCTGTTTTACAAATTCACAGCAGGAGGCCCCTTCAGCTGCGCCTGCTAGCTCTCTGCTGGCGTACAGAGTAATTGTTCCGGTTCCCGCGTCTCAGCAGGGCACAGGCTTCTATGCCAGTCTGTTTCTGGTTCGCAAGCTGAACTGGTCATTCCGACCAATTCTCAACCTAGAGTCTCTCAACAGGTGCTTGAGGATTCCCAAGTTCTGAATGGAATTGCTTCGCTCCATTATTCTAGCCATGGAGCTGGGGGACTTCATTGCCTCCTTAGACATTCAGGATGCCTATTTGCAAGTTCCATCCATCTTGGTCGTCAGCGATTCTTCAGGTTTGCGGTCCAGGAGTACCATATCCAATTTCGAGCTTTGCTATTTGGACTTTCCATGGCTCCTCGTGTCTTTACAAAGGTAATGGCTGCTCATCTTCGGAGCTGGGAAATATTTGAATTCCCCTATCTGGACGACTTGCTTCTCCTGACCCAGTCTCAGGAGCTTCTCAGGGAAGCACGTTGGATCTTCTCCAGGCCCACGGTTGGGTCATGAATTGGAAGAAATTCTCTCTGACTCCCTCTCAGGAAATGGTGCATTTGGGGACCTTGCTGGACTCCAGTGCTCAGCGGGTGTTCCACCTGGCAGACCAGGTTCAGGGTTTATAGTCCAAGATTTGTTTGTTTCTGCATCACCACCGGGTGTCAATTCACTCTTGCATGCAGATTTTGGGCTCTCTGGTCTCCACCTTCGACATGATGGAGTATGCCCAGTTTCATTCCTGGCCTCTCCAGTTGGAGATTCTAGCCCAGTGTAACAAATCCCATCTACAGCTCAGGTCTCAGATGATTGTTCTTTCTTAGGAAGTGCGTCACTTCCTCTTGTGGCTCCAGGGGTCCCATCTGACCAGGGAACCTCTCTTTTTGGTTCAGGACTTGGTCCTCCTCACCACCGACGCAAGTCTTCAGGGATGGGGGGGCAGTATCCTTTCAGCAGACTTTTCAGGGTTAGTGGTCAGCTCAAGAGAGCCAATTGCCGATCAACATTCTGGAACTCTGAGCGGTTTACAGGGCTCTGTGTCGGGCTTTGTCTCTTCGGAGTCTCCATGTCCAGGTACAGTCCGACAACGCGATGGCTGTCTACTACATAAACCATCAAGGCGATAGTCGCGCCTCCATGAGGGAAGTCAGTCACATTCTCCTGTGGGTGGGAAGGCATCTTCCGTCCCTGTCAGAGGTTTGCATTTACCGAGTGCAAAATTGGGAAGCGGACTTCCTAAGCCATCAACACGTTCATTTGGGCGAATGGGCCCTACATCTGGACGTCTTTCAACTCCTGGTTCTTCGCTGGGGCTTGCTGGACATTGACATGATGTTGTCTCGACACAATCACCAGGTTTCGAGGTACTGCGCTCTCACCAGAGTTCCGACATTTTTCTGGCAGATGCTCTGGCAGTTCAGTGGACCTTCCCGCTCCAGTACATCTTCCCTCCAATATCTCTGATTCCACGGGTCCTCCGGAAATTGAAGTTCGAGGGTGGCACGGTGAATCCTGGTGGCTCCCCGATTGGCCACGAAGGATGTGGTATGTGGATCTTCAGGGCCTCTCCTTCGACGCTCCTCTGCGTCTTCCACTGCGGCCAGATCTTCTGTCTCAGGGCCCGTACTTTCATCCAGATCTGGCCCGTCTCGCTTTGACGGGGTGGCTCATGAGACATCAGTCTTGAGCGCTAAGGGGTTCTCCAGGTTAGTTATTAACCCTATGCTCAATGCCCGTAATCCCTCTTCTGCTAGAATTTACCATCGGGTTTGGAGGACTTACTTTGACTGGCGTTCGGCTAGGAATCTTAACCTCAGGTCATTCCAACTCTCTCGAGTTCTCCTTTTTGCAGACGGGTCTGGATTTTGGCCTCTGCCTTGCTTCTCTAAAAGTTTCAGCCATTCTGTTCTTTCAGAGACAGATTGCGCTGTTGCTTAAAGTTGCGACCTTTCTTTAGGGTGTCCTCCACGTACAACCTCCATTTGTACTGCCAGTGGCTCCTTGGAATTTGTCTCTTGTTCTTAGGGCCCTTCAGTCTCTGCCTTTTGAGCCTTTTTACACAGTGGACATTAGACGGCTTATTTGGACGACTGTCTTCCTTCTTACCATAGCTTCTGCTTGGCGGTTGTCGAACTTGAGTGCATTGTCCTGTCGCTCTCCATTTCTCATCTTTCACCAGGACAGAACGGTCCTTTGAAGGCGACTAGGCTACCTTCCTAAAGTGGTTTCCAGGTTTCACATCAATCAAGAGATTGTAATTCCTGCTTTCCAGGTTCCGGATTCTTCTCCGAAGGAGGCCTCCTTGAATGTCATGCGGTCTCTCTGGATTTATGTGGACAGGACAAAGGACTTGGGTTAGACAGCTGCTCTTTGTCCTGTATGACTTTCGTAAACAGGACTGGCCCGGCTACTAAGCAAACGCTGGTCAGATAGATCCGTTTGACTATTCGCCATGCTTCTGCTGCGGCGGACCTTTCTGCACCGTCTGTGGTGAGGGCTCATTCAACCCGGTCGGTGGGAACTTCGTGGGCAGTGCGACGTGGTGCTTCTCTGCGAGACAACTATGTATGGCGGCCACATGTTCCTCTGCCAATACATTCCTGAAGTTCTATTCCTTTGACACCTTTGCCTCCCCTGATGCGGCTTTTGGGCAGAGAGTCGTCAGCGCAGCCCAGGAGCGCCCCTCCCTTAGGGGAATAGCTTAGGGACGTCCCAGCATAGAGCCTATGGAGGAAGAAGAAAAGGAGATTTTTTTTTTTTCCAAACCAAATGATTTTATATTATTGTGGCATAACAAAAATTACATCAGCCATTACTTAACTTCGAGCCCTAATGAGCTTCACAATGAATAATTACAACTTTTAAAAAATTCCCGACGTCTAAATATCCTGGATCATAATCCAATTGTTTTTTTTTTTATATATTCAGTGACTCTGAATACATGTGCAAGTGCATAAATAATACAGCTATATTGTTTACAACCAACTAAACGGATCCATATCATAATACAAGCCTTTAATGCATTTCTTTACATGTACAGGCTCTTCACAAACAGTTTAGGTTTAGGATCTTGTCCTAAAGACTTCATTTTTCACTTTTTTTTTTAGTATTTTTTTGGGGTTTTTTTTAGTATTTTTTTGGTATTTTTTTTGTATCTTTTATTCTATATTTCATTTTTTTGTCACTGTTTTATTATATGTATTGTTTGTACATTATACATTTGCATACTACGTCTCTCTTAGGAAATTACTTTTTATAAAATTCTGTAGAAACTGTTAGTAGTGGTGTATAAGCGCAGCCAAATTTCCATGTACCCTTTGATTTTTGTGCTTACCTGTTAAATCTTTGCTTCGATTCCATAGGGGACATAGGGCTCCCACCATGACGCACCTGGCTTGCGGGGCTTTGCTCTGCTTCCAGTTTTCCTGTTCACATTTCTTGTGTGTTTGGACCTGAGTGCATGCCAGTCTTTCTTCTCCTCCTTCTCGTTCCTGGCATTAGGCTTGTTAACTTAACTATGGTGCCTGTGGTTGGGGTATAGGGGTAGGGGGAGCCTGGACTATGTAGAACAAAGTTAACTATATGGTGCCCAGACTACATCCCACCTGACCAACCTATACCCAGCTTAGCGCCTGTGTCCCCTATGGAATCAAGGCCAGCTCCAGGGGTCGGAGCACCCTGTGCCGGCCCCCTCCAGAGCGCCCTATATTCGCAGCGCGTGACCGAAATGGGGTCTGTGGCCTAATTACCATAGGCCAAGCCCCCTACGGGACATTATTAGGAGGTGTGTCTGCCTCCAAATAACGTCAGGCAGGGGTGGAGCCTTACTAGCTGGGCTTCCCCCAGCCCTCACCAGTCACTGAATGGATGCCGCTCGCATGCGCGCAGCATCCATTCAGAGTCTCTAGTGTCCGGCACCGCCGCAGCAGTGGGGGGTCCCCAACCTCCTGATTTAACCACCCGCGGGCCACTTCGGCCCACGGGTGGAACAGCGGGACAGTAATGTCCCGCTGAAATCGGGATGTTGGGGAGGGGTGCACCCTCTATGGGTGGCGTCCCTGTGCGACTGCTCAGGTCGAACACCCCTAGAGCCGGCCCTGTATGGAATTAAAGAAAAGGATTTAACAGGTGAACGCACAAATCTCCTTGTTATGGAAATCTTTAATCTGTGTATTTCATCTTGTGAAGCTTCCACAACACAGGGGTTGTATATTTATGCAAACAGATTTTTTTTATTTTGTTAATAAGTTTTAAAAATTACTTTTAAGAGTACTTATTTGCAATCAGAATACTGTCTGGAACGATCTGTGTAATTTGTAATACGACTAATATCTTGACTTCTTTGAGGGTTGAAGTAATATTTGTAACACAAAAACGATGAGTAAATATCCTCTGTCGAATGCTGCATAATATAGTGGCACTATACAATAAACTATGAATTTGTGTGAACAAAAATCTTTGGCTAAATATTTTAAGGTAATATTTATAGCTAATTTATGGAGCGTTTTCTCCATCATCCTATTGAGGGATACTGGAACCATGGAGGTATAGGGCACTCAGACAGGAGTTTGGGAACTTTTTAAACATTTTCTCATGTCTGAAACCCCTCCCGTGTTCATCCCCTACTGTGACGAGTGACCTTTTATCTGTGTACTTAGAGAAAAATACTGAGGTAAAATAATAAGCACTGGTTCAACATATAGATAAGGAAGATCTCCCATGGAGATAGGAAATCAGTGTCCCAAACACTGTATTAATGTCAATCAAAATAGATTCATGATTGTTAGGATATCCTTCACATGTCTGACAAAAGCAAAAATTAGAACCTTGTCTAGATATGTGGACGTCTCTGAATTGATGTGTGAGCAAAGATAATATAAAAAAGGTTCGCTTGAGTTGGTGTGAAATAAAAATGAAGGAATTGTAGAAAAAAAAACTAGGTAAATGATGGGAAATGTAAAATACTATAAATTAGACCAAATAGATTAAATAAATAAAATAAAAATAAATTTAAAATTAAAACATGAAACCTAATATTATTAAACTAAGAAGAGTATGCAATACCTGTAAAGGGAAAAAAGTTAGTATAAAAATGTTTATAGCCTTTATAGTGTATATAGGCCCTCATTCAGAGCCGTTCGCTATTTGCGGTCGTTCGTTTAAAAACAAGGGGTGGCTATTCAAATGATCCGTACGCACATTGCAGTCTGTTCACACCTCTAAGTCTGAACGAACGAGCAAAACATACGCTCGTTTATTTGTTAAAAACGCCCCCTGGCCGCACGCATCCTACGTCATGTCCGCTATTTATTAGATTAATCGAGTACATCGACCAGCGTATGAACTGCTCGCTATTCTTGTGGTTGGTGTTTGCTACCACAAATTTGCGAGCAGTTCTGGCTATAAAATAACCCAGTGACGTGGTCAATGACGCTGCTGTTTTAAATATACACACCCATAAAACGCCCGTTTTGACCTTTAAGCACGCCTGCGTTCGGATCTCCACTCCCCATTTTCAAGCACCTTCCCCTGTTACCACCCACATACGCCTCATTCTGTCACTCAAAATAGCAGGCACTCGCTATATAGCGTACAAAGGATTTTCGGCCGCACTGACTGGTTCGCGCATGCGTACTAAAAAGCGTACGCATGCGCAGATGTGCAAACATCGCTCGGAACGAGCGTACTGCCGCTAACGAGCGGCTCTGAATGAGGGCCATAGTCCGTGCTGGGAAGTACAGGGGTTCCAATGGTGTCGGTACTGGCCTTGCGTGAAAAGCTGCAGATTTGGAATTAACTAGCTGTCCCTATATCTGCCTACCTTTTCTGCCATTATTCGCCGTATGCTGACTGGTTCCCTCTGTATGTGTCTAGTTCACCGTTCTTGGCAGGTTCGCTTCGTGAGTGTCTTGGTCACTTGCTCAAGCGGCATGGTATGATGACTTTTCACGGTCTGTGGCTTCCAATGCGTTTCAGGCTTGCGCCCTTTGTCAAGGATAGCGTCTGTCTAATGGTGTCCTTTTTATTGGTAAAACTATTGATTAATTGGGATAATTCTAATCACCTGCTGCTATGAAGCAGATGAAAGTAATAAGTGGCGACTCAGAAGACAGCAGATAGTCTGACTCAGTACGTACAGATGTATCCTTACTCATCTAGCCTCAATACGCTACGCATCACGACATGCCTGATGTGAGTGAGCTGCCAGGTCTCGTGCAACTCTGCTAGCGTCGTGTGTTTTTTTGTTTTGTTTTCTTGGATGCAACACGACAAGGAAGCGTCAGGAGATTATGCTAATTAATTTGATATGCAACACTTGTATACCTATGTGCGAATGAGTCTGTAAACTGTACTTGGCATGGAAAAAAGCTGCTGCAGTTGCATCATAGCATTTCGTATGCTGATTGAGTACAGTATACTTATTTCGATAATTGAATATACTGTAAAAGCTTCAACGAGGCATCGCGTCTAAAATTGTGCCCTTCGAAACTAAAATGTGCCCTGGAGTGAGTATTATTTTTGTATGTTGGACTAGCGTTTTACCTCAGTATTTTTCTCTCTGTACTTGCTTTGCTAAATTGTGGTTTTAGCCAGCTGCTTGAAGTACATGCTGCCACTTTTGAAGCTCCCTCGTTGAATATTTCTCATTTTGCTTGTTAATTTTTTTGTGTGCGCCAGTAGGAGCAGGGAAATTTGGCATTTCATTTAATTTGTAGACTACTTCACTGCTCCAGGTCTTTACAAAGGCTTAGCTCCCTTTTCTGAATATCATTTGTTCTTGCTATTTTATATTCAGAATAATAGGCAAAGCCAACCAATATAGTTTTGCCTATAAATAATGGCCCTTTAATTACTTAACTGACAATTGTATCCTGGCAAAACCAGTCAAATTCTTTAAAAAAAAAAAAAAATCTAAATATATATTTTTTTTACATTTAATTTAACCACTTAACTGGCTTAGTTGCATGGGATGCGACCACAGCCAGCTGTGCTCCAGCTAACAAGGTCACATCCAATGTGATCGCGCCACCCCGCTGTGTCTCCCAGTTTTTGAAGAGGAGATCCGTTCTACACATGTGCATAACTGATCTACTCCGACTCCCTGCAGTGATGCGGCGGTCTGTGACCGCTGACATCACTGCTGGAATCGCGCTCAAGAATGCAGTATTCTGGAGCGCATGCATCGGGGACCAAAGTGGGAGGAGGGGAACTTTGTTTCCCCTTAGCACTTTTTGGCTGATATCTGCTGCAGCAGGGAGACTGATGCTCAGTCCTCCCTGACACACGCTCCGCTGCGCTCTGCATGTGGGGGAGGGAGTAATGCCCCCCATGTGGTGTGGATCTACTATCAGTGGGGAAGGGGTAAAGTAATATGATGCTGGAGGAAGGGGATTTGGTAAAAACAAATGACACTTGTTGCAGTGGGAGAGAAGGAGGGGGTGGTGGTGCAAAAACTCTTTTTACATGGAGGTTGGTTTATAACATAGTGATTCTTTTACTAAGGGGGTGTGGGTCTTTCTGTTAATAGGATTTATGACAACTGGGGGGGGGGTGGTTCTGTTGCCAATGGGGGGAAGGAAAGTGATTTTAAATGGGGTCTATGAACACGAATGGTGAGATACCGCCTAGGCATTATTTTTTTTTAAATAAAATATATTTTAAAAATATACTTTTTTACCATTTCACTGTATAATAATTTTCCAAAAATTCCCCATAAATTGTCGGATTTTTTTTTATGATTGAATTAGGTCAAGAACATCTGTTTAAAACTTAAAAATATATATATATTTTTTTATAAAATTTATATAAAACACATTAATATATCATCGGTCGATAACAAAAAAATTATATCAGAATAATGATCATCGGGACATTGCAACTTTACATTTCCACAGCGGCTTCTCCTCTCTGCAGCCACTGGGTCTATTCTGGAGGGCTGAAGGCTGAATCATTTACATTTTCCCTGCGGTTGCTTCTCTCTGTAGCCATCCAGGTGCTGCTGGCCTGCCTGATCAGCAGTAATCTGCAGCACAGCAAACACTTGGAGAGGCTTCAGGGATGCTGAGATGTCCCTTTTTCCATTGGCGGCTGTCTTCCGGCTGCTGCCCAGTGGGAGAGTCTGACTGGTTGCATTGTTTGCGTCCATGTAAGGTAATGCACAGCCTCGCGTGGTCGCAAATGATGCAACCATTCCAGGCAAGTGGTTAATAGTAATTATTAATCATTCTTGTTTTGCAGTTTTCTCTTGATACATCCTGAAATGTTAAATTCTCAGTAGTATGCACAAAAATTACCAAGAAGCATGGTTTGTACTGTATTATGTGAAGAATAAAATTACTAGTAGTCATAAAGTTTAAAAATTGTACAGCAAGTATTCGATCTGCCAGTAAGTGCTATGGTGGTACAGGATATCCAGTGACTACTCCCAATGTCCTTTATAACCCATTGCTGCTCTGTTTACTACTGCAGACTTCCTGATGTTTCCTTATGCTGCATACACACAGCACGATTAAACAGGACACTATGAACGTTATCGTTCATATCGTTCTATTTTTGGCCCCCTCAAACAACCAAACGATGGCCGATATAGATATCGACCATCGCCCGTGCATGCAGGTCAACATGGTCGATATCGACCATGTTAGCCTGTTTACTATAGGGACACGCGATCGTTATAGTAGTTGGGAGGTTGCTGGATGCACATGCAGGACCATCAGAAAACGATCAGACAATCGTCTGGTCGTTAAGTCGCTCTATGTGTACGGAGCTTTACTGCTGGTTACCTTTCATACTTGCTGCTTGTTCACAGGGAACATACCGGAGTGAGCGAAGCAGCATTTAGTGTTTGCAGGTTTGGTGTCCTGCCAGTCATCCTTGCCGCCACATCACCATGTAAATATTTGGGGACCAGGTTTTACTGAAGGATAGTCCAACCAACATTTGACTTTAGAATTATGTGGTCAATCAGCTGTAAGACCAATGTTGTGTAATGTTTCCATTCACATGGACTTTTTTAAGATGGGCCAGTCTGTATATGTTGAAAGTTGGGCAGTTACCAGTTAAAGATATAAAGATTACCTAAAATGCTGAAAAAGCAATTGGTAAAGTGGGGAATACACTTCTAAAGTTAATCCGTTTGTTTGTGGCAAGCAGTGTGGTGAATGAATGTACAGGGTTTCTATTCTAACACAGTTCAACTCCTCTTCTGGACATTCTTTACAATGCTTTGACTGGGCATCTGAAAATAGTTAATTTGGGATTAAAAAAAACATGTGTTTGGAAAGACTCTGCTAAAGAAGATATGCATGCCATCATAGGACTGGAGGATTCCGGGTACTGAGGAAAGACTACACAGGGCTGCACCTTATGTCCACAGCGAAGCTAATGGGACTTGAACCAGGTTGCTCAAAAGGGGTTAGGTATGGAATCCCAGCTGTCGGGGTGCCGCTGGTCAGAATACAGACAGAGGCATCCCGACAGCCAGAATCCCGACACCCATAAGAAAGAACGGTGAGTATTTTTCTAACACCCCCCCCCCCCCCACCTCCCCTGGTGCCTACGCCTAACACTATCTACCCAGGGCCAAACTCTAATGCCTAACCCTAACACCTCGGTACTTACCTCGGCGACAGTATTCAGACCGTCTGCATCCCACACGCCGGGATGCCGACTACATCCCCTCAAAAGAACAGCCGGGACTGCATATGTATTAATTTATAAAGCAATAATCTTTTTGCAAATCATTGATTTATTTTTGCTTGAGAAAGGTACACTTGGTCATGGAGAGAATATTGGTTTATAATTTACAATAGAATTGTATTACATGTGTGATTAGTATTTCACATCTGATTGCATTAGACCTACATTTTACTGTTGTGCTAAATGTATATGATCATGAGAGTTCATAGAAATTATTTTTACCTAACAAGCGGCTTCCTACTGATCACGGGATGGAAACTCATGAAAAGGAGATGACAGGCATATATAGAATAGCACATAGCTGTTAGAGCGATGTTGTACATAACAACCAGATTGTCATTTTATGTCAAAGGAAAAATAACAAAATAAAAGCTAATTTCTGTTATGGTTAAAACCACCTTTTCTGTGCAGTTCTCTGTGGAACCCTTTTTGTAAATATCCATCACTGACTTGTATAATGCTAATATATCTGTGGTGACCGGATAGGGTGTTGTCCATTATGTATCTGGCCATTCATTTTTTTTTCTGGATATAATATATTTAATGGAGCCCAGATTAGTGTGTTTTAAAAAAAAAAAAAAAAAAAAAACCCAGTAATGTTTTAAGGTATGTATAGAGTTGGTGAAAATGCATGGAAAATTACACATTTTAAAGCCTTGCTTTGATCCTTACATAAGGAATAAAAACTGCTGGTGTTTGAGAATGTCTATGATCAGTGACAACAAATCTTGTATTCAAACAAAGTGGTGCCGTTGTCAGTATATGCAGATAAAGAGCCGGTTCTTACACTTACATACAACATGCTGATTGAAAGACATGAGACAGTAAAGTTATTTCATATAGAATATTCACCTACACTAAGCATTACTGGGCAGATGTTTACATACAAAGTATTACTACATTATAGTAGTGTTCTGCAGCTCAGTTATGGGTAGATACATTTTCTTGGATGAGGATTGTTAGACATATGAAGGAGTCCCCTTTGTTTAATAAAACTAACAGAGTAGTGGACCAGTTACCAAAACCACATTTCAATATTATATACAGTAGACAAACATTTGCCCTGTGAAAAGTAGACATCTAATATAATGTTCTGTTGATAGTGATTACACGTTCTCTGTAAAACACTGACATTGTTTATGTAAAATATGATGATGATGCTGTGTGGAATCAAAATTGGTGAACTGCATGAGTTACAGAACATCCTGGACAGTGATCTGGAGCAGATTGTGAAGAGAGGTTAGGGTTAGGCTAGGGGGAGGGAGCGAGGGAGGGCTAGGGTTAGGCACACCCCCCCCCCCCCGGGGGACTTTAGGTTTAGGTGGTGGGGAAGGGGGGGGATTAGGGTTAGGCACCCCTAAGGGAGGGTTAGGGGAGAGAATTAGGTTAGTCAATACTTACCTTGGGGACAATCGGAATTTTCACCCATGTCGGGCAGCCACTATCGGGATTCATGTCCGGCGGTAAATCATACCGATTCCGTCCAGATGTATGCTGTATCTCCATTATAATGGTATTGCGGTGTTGGTAAACTCATAAGCAAATGAATAACCTGTCACTTTGCTCTCACTATAAAATTAAAGAAACATTGCAAGTACAGGTTAGGTACACAGTAACTTTGGTTTCTTAAGTCTTCTATATATCTCAGTATGACTTTCCACAACTAAAATGTGGTTACTGGCCGTTGCTGACCCAGGGCCGTATTCAATGAGCCGCTTTTATTTTGCAGCCGTCGGCAGAATGTACTTTTCACCGACTTCGTGTCTATTGGATGTGAACTTTTCATGCGTGGCCCCGAATCTCGCCCTATTCCTTCCAAAGGATGCAAAAAGTGCTGTCAGATTTGGGGAAATCAGCCTGACACCCACCAAAAGATGCACCAACATTGGGGATCAATCTAGATGCCCCCGAATAGCCCTGCTGAAGGTATTTGGGGTACTTAGATGCTCCCAATAGCTGCTGATTAGCGTCTTTGCACAAGGGGTGAAGAATAGCATTTAGCAGTTTTGTTTTTTTGTTGAAAATAACTAGTCCCAGCAAATTGGGTGCAAGCATGAAAATGGGTGCAAGCATGGTTAAAAATCGCAAAAGTGAAGTTTAAAAAACGCACCTTCAGCAAGCACCTGCAATCCAAAAAACGCCTCCCCCATACTTGCAGACCCCCCAAAAGCTTATTTTGCTAGTTTAAGTTTGTACCCTGACTTTGATTTATTTTTTTCGCCCCCTTTTTTCAAAGTCATTTTTTGGGGTGTTAGTTTTTTTTTAGGATTTTTTTGATGCAGTTATGCTTTGGGAGGCTATCCCAAGGGTGCTAAGGGGTTTCCCGACGTTTGCACCCCAAAACTGTAATTCTGCACTTTTTTTCACCACCTATTCATAGGTGAATCTTTTTCGCCAATTACATTGCATTGCGTTTTCGCGTCCGTGAAAAGTATTTGGAATTGAATATGGAGATACTTTTCCGCCTGGCGAAATGACTTCATTGGCAAAACCTTTTCGCTTCTAATTGAATACGGCCCCCAGTCTGATTATCTAAAATGAAATAGCTGCCTGCTGAAATAAGTGTCAGTTCAGAGTAATGTGCAGACCTCAAATCATGGAAGAACAGGAGTCCAGGGGGTAAATGCCACCCTTGCCAGTCAGTTTCTTTTGTCTGAGGCTATTAACTTTAGAACATAATAGCCACTGAAAAACTTGCTTGGTTTGTATAAAATAGAAGCAAATTGTGTGTTGGAGCTTCTTGGCACTAATATTTAATTTCTCTTACAGTCCGCAGCAGCGTCTTTACTTGCAAATACTTCTCCATTGACCCTCATGACATCACCACTGTCTGTAACAAGCCCAAATGTGACAACAGCATCGCTCAACCCATTTGGCATGTTGGGTGGACTTGTCACCATGCCATTCCCGTTTCCTTTGGAGCTGCTCAGCTTTGGGAGTGACACTGCTGGTGCAGTAACGTCCCCGGGTTCTACCTCACCAGCTTTTCACCACAATCTCTCACAGAGTAAGAGCTTTTTTTTACAGGTTTAAGCAGATTTTATTAATGTTGGTGTTTTCAACTATTCTTATAACTTTATGTGTCTGAAACATCAAAAACAAAAATTGTGCTTTTTCATTTTGGTTTTGTAGCACCTTGATTGCAGAATTCTGAGACCCTACACACTAGACGATATTTTTAAAGATTTGGCCGATTCTGACGCATCGGAACAACAAATCGTTCAAATCGTGCAGTGTGTATGCACTATGTGCACTCCTGTTCGTCGCATATTGTACAGGCAGGAAGATCTGTCAGTCTCGTTAGCGATTTGCAGCAGATAGTGCAGTGTGTACGCACTATCGAACGACCAGGCGATATGGTTACATTATATAGTAAACTAACCACCAAATGATGCATGATATATTGTTTGTTAGATTGCACAGTGTGTATGCATTAGATCGTTTCCCGGGAGCTCAGGGGAAATCGTTGACGACATCGCATCGTTTGCAAGTAGTCTAATGTGTACCTAGCTTTAGTCCTTTTTGTTATCTTATTTGGAGCAATTATACCATTCGACTACATAGCAAAGCAAATCCATGTCCAGTGTACTTTTTTTCTCAACTGTTTAAAATATACCTTGATATAATTGGTGAACACCAGAATCTATAGACCTGTTGATTTTTGTGAGGAAATTGCCAAGATCAACCATTAACCATTTTCGCAAATCACACAGGCCTAAAATTCCAATGGTATGTTGGCCTATTTAGCAGGACATAAGCCAGCAGAAAACATCTATCTGTTAATTCAGTTAGAGTTCTACACCAATCAAAGTCTACATCTTTTCAATAGTATATTTCTCATGCGTAGCTAGATATGATCAGAGATCTGGTTGTTTAAATGGACTGAACGACTGTTGATGGTTTTAGCACCATGTAGGTTACACTAATCCCTTCTTTTTTTCCTGGATAATTTCCTCTGTAGTAACTTTTTTTTCAATCTTCTTTACTTAGATTTACTAAAAGGGTTACAGACAACCGCTACACACACACCCACAATCTCTCACTCCAGTTTGACTCCTCACTTGCAACAAGCATTCACAGGTAAGAAGTAATGACCATTTCTTTTATCTCCTGTTTCTTACACCTTTTTCAGTGACCAACATTATGCTTTTAGATTAGCACAATTTTTTTATTTTAGAAGTTTGTAAAGGTCCATTTGCATCTATATAGCTATTTTAATGTGCTTTTTTGTGCACTAGGTAAAATATAAAGTGTGGTTGTGAGCAGTTCACAAAGTGTACATACAAATCTATAAGCCATTTACTAGGGTCTGTTTATATAAGGAAACCTAGCTTAGTGGATGAGAGACAGGCATATTCTGTAGTTGAATGAAAAAACTGGTAGTTGGATATAAAGTAATTTTGGCACCAATAATACTACCAATAAGAGGAGTGGCTCTGTAGTATGAGTTCTCGTTTTATCCTATGTATGCTCTGGATGGCTCTTTTTAAATACAGCATCGTTGACACCTCCTAGGCCCTGGGTGGCGGCATCGCTCATGCACCCAGTTACTGCTTATCACTGATGCAAATAACATAGGGAGAGCAATGTAACCAAATGCATAGAATAACATATACACATTGTAGATAATAAACAGTGCAAGCTACATAGGGAGAGCGCTGTATCCAACTATATTAAGTAGCAGACTATGACACCGATAATGAACAGGGCAATCTACATCAGGAGAGAGCTGAACTGAACATACAACATGATATACAGTGCAATCTATACAAGGAGAATACTGATCCAAGCACAGAATACTATCTTCTGATGTAGGTAATGCCACAATGTGCTTAACTATACACTGTGTAGTAAATGTACAGTGCAGTCTACAGAACAGTGCTGTACCTATACATATACAATACAGTCCCTATTGTAGACCACAGGTTCTCAAACTCAGTCCTCAGGACACCAAACAGTGCATGTTTTCCAGGTATCCTCATAGAATCACAAGTGCAATATTCTCTCCACCTGTAGATCTTTTAAAATGTGTCAGTGAGTAATGAATACACCTGTGCACGAGCTGGGTGACCTGGAAAACGTGAACTGTGTGGGGTCCTGAGGACAGAGTTTGAGAACCACTGTTGTAGACCATATACACTGCAATTTAGGTAAGAATACATAAACATTTGTTTACAGAGTAGCAACCTATATAGGGGTTATTTTAGGCATGGTTTGGAGTACTTGTTTCTGATTTAAAACTACCAGTGCAGTTTGGAGTTTACAGCAAGCTGACTTTATATACAGCAATACAAGTGTGTGCAGGGACCTCAGCAGTTGTAGTGAAGTGAGCAAAAGAACATCAGTTAAGATTGTTTCGTCTCATCTGAGGAGCACTGACCCTGGTGATTAGGTACCCCGTAACTACTTAGGTCTTTCCTGTAGCTCCTCAGTTATTAGTGTCTGCAGGAGAGGCACAAAGATTTTGGTGCTTAGGGTTTTTAATAATTCCTAGTTTTAATATTCTCCCTATTGTAGCCTGAATCCTTTTATGGGATCAGACTCTAGGGGAGCGTGATTAGGACATCGCCGGCAGCCGGCATAGTCTCCCCTGCCTCAACACGCTCCCAGCCCTGGAAGAAGGTCACCACACCTGCGGGTGCTTGGGCATCTAATCGCTCCCTATGGAGGTCCCTCTCACCGGCCATGACGGCACCCTACCTGTGAGTTGCGGCTTTAATTAAAATGGCTCGCACAGCCTACTGGGCTGCTCCTTAGGCTCCGTTTCTACCTGGGGTTAATACTGGGAGCACAGCCTTATGCTGGCTCCTGGTCTGCTTAGTTTAAATTAGGCACAGTCTTTATGGCTGCTACCAGAACAATGCTGTGCGGCAGAGCGGGTAAGTTAGACCGGAGCCTGCACCTTCGGTTCCCATGGAGACTTGGTTCCGAAGAGTGCAGCCTTCCTGGTTTACTAATTTTTAACTGAGGTGAACTTGGCACCAGTTTTGAATACATTTAAACTTTGCGCAGGTTTTCTTATACAGCCGCCATATTGGATAACCCCTCCTCCATGTACTGGTGGGGTTATACTCAGCAAAATGTTGTCAATTTAAATGTAAGCATTTTGGACACTCTAGACCTGCTAGCTCACAGCAGCATGAATGGTTCGGTGTTTGATATTGCTGCTTTACAGTGCTGAGGTTGTAGGTTTGATTCCCACCACAGGCCTAGCTGTGTGGAGTTTGTATGTGTCCCCTGTACTTGTAATTTTATGCGCTGCTTTCTGATCCCAGAAATGTAGCACTATGTAGTATGCCCCTGGTATGCTCGCACCAATCTAATATTACTAATGACTTACAAACGCTGCTAATACAGCTTGCAGCAAACCATTTTTCAATAATAAAGTTTCCCCTCCTGGTGCCTTACATGGCTATATAGGAGTTTGCCATTTCAAATGGCACAATGAACCCAGTCACTCCCTACCGTTGGCAGTACAGGACGGGTGACCAAAACTAATTGGGACCAAAGTGGCACTACTCATTAGATTAATTTAGTCCACATCCCTATTTCCGTAGTTGATAGCCACAACCTACTTGTTGGGCTGTTGACAGATGTCCCAGTCTCTGACTTGGTATGTGCCAGCTGGGCAGTTACTGCTTACATTTAGGAACTGCATTACTGATAAAACCTTTTTTAACTTTATACAAAAGTTTTGGGTATACTATCGAAATAGAACTGTTTTTGTAACATATTCAGCTTATATGTACAGACTGTGGTACTATTGTCTGTATACTATGCCTATGGCTGTGCAGCCTATAAATACACCGCTCTCAACATGCCCGATTTCATCATGATCATGGAAGCTAAGTAGGGTCAGGCCTGATTATATACATATATCATGCTAGTGAATAAAACTCTGGTCTTCTAAGTCAGACTGCCTGGGAATACCAGGTGTCGCGTGCGTGTGTGCGTGTGTGCGTGTGTGTGTGTGTGTGTTTTAGAGGAGATTTAGAAGGGCCTTCCATGTTGCAGACATTTTGGTCACTTCACATGGGGTCTTAACACCCTTTTGTCTGAATGAAGTGTGCACCTTTGGGATGTCCTACTTCTTGGAACTCTCCCTTACTAGAGAATAGTGTTTCAAGTTCGAAATAGCGAGTACCGCTCTCGGGGCCTTTTTTCCCAGCCTTCACTAGTCTTCAGACTTAAGGTGCGTACACACTGGGCGCTATTTTGGACGACGGAACGACGACTCGTCGGACGAGTTGTCTTCAGTTTTTGCACAAAAACTATCAACGATAACGACCAGCGTTGTGCGCTCCATCTGGTTGTTGGTCTTTGACGTTCAATGCGATATTGTCATGTTGCATGTTCGGGAATGAGGGAGGGAGCCTGGTACTGAACGATATCGTTCATGATATAGTTCAGCGTTTGTGCTCAGAGTCATTACCGACACTGAGCACACCCCTGCCAAGGACACACTAGACGATTTGCTCCATGAGTGATATCGCCCAGTGTGTACGCACCTTAAGGCCCGTATTCAATTAGCCAGGAAAAGCCGGACCGCGATGTTTTCGTCGCCTTTGCGTGTTTTTAGGCAATACTTTTTCCGTGCGCGCTCCCGCTTATCCGTATTAAGGGCCTGATTCAGAGCCACTCGCGAGCGGCTGTCCGCTCGCAAGTGGGTCGATGTTGTGCACTGAGCATGCGCACGATGGAGGGAGCTCCGTCGTGCGCATGCGCCAGACGCGACGAGCGAAGGACTTTCCTTCGCTCGTTGTGTCTGATCAAAGGGGGCGTGCTGTCGATGTTGTTTGACAGCATGCCCCCTTTAGTGGGCGTGCCTCCCTGACGGGGGCATTCCCAAAGGAACGCCTACCGTCAGAAGCCGGCCCACTGACATCACTAGTGATGTCAGTGGGAGTGATATAGAGCCAAAATCACTCCGGGCCTTGCGGTTGAAAACCTCAACCGCAGGCTCCGGCTCGCAGTTTCGATGGTCGCGATGGTCAAGACCAACGCGGCCATCAAACTGCACGCTCGTATAGGCTGTGGGTGGTGACCCACAGCTATACGAGCGTCCAGGAGGACGCTCCATAATTATGGAGGGCGGCCCTCATTCAGAGCGTGCGCTCTGCTCAGAGCGTACGGCTCTGAATGAGGGCCTAAATTCCAAAACACTCAAAGGCAAACAGGCAAAATCGGCGAATAGGGAAACTGGCGAAGTGTCTAAGATTTTGGGGAAATCAGTCTGTACCCCAGAAAAAGCTGCACTAACATTAGAAATCAATATACGGTGACAAACTCCCCTAATTAACTGATTACTTTTCTGTGCTGTTCTCCAAGGGGCTTTCCATAAGGCAAAAGTGTTAACTAAGTGGCACAGGGAACAAAACATCAAAATTTTGGGTCAATGGCCAGGAAACTCCCCAGACCTTAAAGATTGACCACAAATTCTCAATGGGATTAAGAGGCGGGTTGACAAACAAAACCCCACAAATTCTGACAAACTGTAAGTATTGATTAGGCAAGAATAGGCGGCCATCAGTCAGTATGTGGCCCAGAAGTTGATCGACAGCATGCCAGCGCGAATTGCAGAGGTCTTGAAAAAGAAGGGTCAACACTGCAAATATTGACTCTTTGCATAAACTTAATGTAATTGTCAATAAAAGCCTTTGACACTTATGAAATGCTTGTAATTTTGCTTCAATATACCATAGTAACATCTGACATAAAGGTCTAAAAACATGGAAGCAGCAAACTCTGTGAAAACCAATACTTGTCATTCTCAAAACTTTTGGCCTTGGCTGTAGAAGTGTTCTAATAGCCCTAATAAAAGTGATTTGTGTTCTCAAAGTGACATAATTGGCTGTTATATGCATAAATGCTGAAAAATGATAGAAAGCAGTTTCTTTTGGGAAAAATATGTACAGAGGTCAAATTTGGGGTACATGAAAATGGGTACTAGCATATTTTGATGTCTCTAAAGTGAAGATTTAAAAAATCTCAAATACACCTGCTGCAGTCTCGTGCAATCCCCAAAACACCTGTCCCATCCATATAGCCCCCCAAAGTACCAGGCCTCCCACTTTTTACCCATTTTCCAACACTTTTAATTTTCGCCCCAAAAATAACATGTAATTTTTTGTTTACATTTTTTTGGACTGATTAGTCATTAGGGGGGTGGTGTCCAAAGGCTTCTGTAACAAATCCCCACATTTGCACCCCAAAATAGAGATTTTGCACTTCCAATTCGCCTGCCTATACAGAGAAAATTTTCGCCTGTTTCCAACTTATCTCCATATTCAATTACAGGAGGTTTCGCCTAAGTGGAAAAAAACTGCTGTATTTGAATACGGAGATAAGTTGAAAACATGCGAAATGTCCAAATCGGCAAAAACTTTTCTCCAAACGGCACTTTTCGCGGCTGATTGAATACGGCCCTTAGTTTCATGGGGGTGGTGGCTAATCATTTATTAATGATGGTCAACAGACTACATGTCCCCAGCAGGATTGTCTGCATTTTCTCTGGCTTTTGCTGAACGAAGTGGTTTCCCTCTGCCTTTTTATCTTACCCCTCCCATGAAAGGCAGAGGGAGTGTGTAGTAGATTCAATTTTTCTAGGTATTGGGCCAGTAATCCTGGTCTAAAGTATCATGCTGTTTGAACCTGTGAATTCTGCAAGCAGTGTTTGGGTGTTCTGTCTGGTACAAGCAAGGCTGGTCTTCAATTGTTTGGCTGTGCTGGTCTACTGTTTATAACCCTGTACTACTTTCTGAGGGTTAAATTCTCTGGTCTTTGGGCCACAACCTCACATCAGTTGGCCCTTGGGATGCAGCCAGACACTGTTATGTTTTCGTTCTTCCGGGACTTTTATATCAGTACTTTGGAGTTGAGAGTGCAGTTTTGTGGTGTCTGGAGTGGATTGTTTCCTCTGTTGGAGGTTTAGGTACCATTTTGACTCTTGGGTCATTCCAGCTTCCAACCTGACCTCTTAGATTTTCATAAAATTTGGTAGGATGATCGAAGGCATAAAGTAACTTTCATATGTAAAATTTTAGCTCTCAGTGATACATGGTGTTCATGCAACAGTAGGTTGAGGTGGACTGCGCACAACCGTGGTGTGGTCTAATTGGAGGAAAATGTGGAGGGGATGCGAGGTGGGGTGGGATGGTGTGTGTGTGTGTGTGTGTGTGTGTGTGTGTGTGGGGGTGCATGTGGAGTGCTGCACCTTCTTACCGGAGTACAAAGTCCTGATATTGGTAGAAATGATAATAGTTGGTTGGGTGAGCTCTTCTTATGGATGATGGGTAAGCTGGGTGGTGTCTGTGCGGGGAGGTGGTGGTATGTAGTGTGGTGTGTAGTGCTATGTGAAATGACACACGATGTTTGGGCCAAATCATTTGAGAGGCACAGTGCTGCTCCAATAAGGTCCAGGGGGGTAGGAAATAGGGTCTGGTGGGAGACGTATGATAGGCTGGGCTCCGGTGGGAAGGTAGGTCGACCCTTTCAGGGGGCTCCTTGCCGTACGGTTCTTGACCGGCCATGTTATCCCTGCTGGACCTATGGTCTACAGTCTTATGAAGCCGTCTGAGAAAGTGGGGTCTGTGGTAGGAAGTTCGTGTCGGCGGCGTCCCGCACGCTGGTGGTGAGATGCAGTGTCTCTAGTTCTTAGGTATACCTACCGGTAGGTTGCTCTTGTGGTGCACGTTGCGGCCAGGGAGTAGACGTGGGGTGCATACCCCACTCCTTCTTTGTCTTGACTTTGTCTGCTGGTTCAGTGGCTGGAACCCAGGTGTAGCAGAATAGTTGTCAGCAAGGTTGGGCCCGGAGGTGGGTATGGTGTCCACACTGCACCTTGACCTGATGGTGTGGTGGCGCGCTGGTGGTGAGCGGCTGGAGGTCAGGTGGTGAGTGAATCCCCTTTGTATGTGGCGGGCGTTGAATCGCCGCTGTTGTGGGTGGCGGTCTGGGTTGTGCTCTGCAGCCTCCTGGAGTGGGGAGGTACCTGGTCCTGGCGAGCGTACCCGTGTGTGGGAGAGCGGGTGTGGGGGTTGGCAAGAGCAGCTGTGACTCCTGAGGTCAGGACCTCTCTTTGCCTGGGCAGGGGAGAGCGTGAGTAGGTGGTCTCCAACACGTTTCGGCCCTTGCCTTCTTCTAGGTGAAAAAATGTGTAGCTAGATTGCAGACATGACAAAAAATTTAAAATTTATGCTTGCAAGGTCAACTAAAACGAATCATAACTTTGCTTCTAATTGTAGTAGAACTTTCATCTTAGTCTTGTTTTGAAGCTAAGGGACCATAGTTTTCATATAAAATTATTGACATTTACATTTTAAGGTCACGTGTCCTTTGAGCTTGATCTAAAAAAGTGTGTGTTTAAGTTCTTTGTACATAGAGTATGTTATACTTTCAGGAGCGCCACACGATTTTTGGGAGACTCCCACCCATTTCGGGAAAGTAGGCAAGTATGATGCAAGGGACTAAGTTTATTTTAGAGTTTTCCAAATTCCTCAGGGCACCCTAACAGTCCAGGTTTTAAGGATATCTATGCTTGACCACAGGGGACTTAATTAGTACCTCAGTCAGTTTGATTTAAGCACCTGTGCTGAACCATGGATAGCTCTAAAACCTGAACTGTTGAGGTGCCTTGAGGACCACCAAGGATGCAAGTTTTGCCCTTAAGGTTTTGTGCTCAGCCTGTGCATGTTTCTCCCCGTCTTATGGCTTACTTTGGAAGATCCTGTGGTCAGGGTTCCCCAGATGGGAGAAAAGAGGCGCTTCGTCCAATAAAATCAGTTCCCCTGGTTATGCATTACCTTGCTTGTACCTCTGATGGAATTGGTATGTAATGCCAGCAGGATCAAATACTGACAGCGGCAGCCGGGCGGGTCAAAATCCTGGCAAGAAAATGTAAGTAACCTAACCCTCCCCTCTTCCCCCCCCCCCTCAACCCTCCTTTAAGGTTGCCTAACACTAACGTCCCCCCAGGGTTGCCTAAACCTAACCCCCCCCCCCCCCTCCCCGCACCCTAAACTTAACCCTCCTGGGGGGGGTGCCTAACCCTAGCCTTCCACGGGTGGGTGCCTAACCCTAAGTCCCCCCCTGGGGTCCCTAAACCTAACCCCCCCCCTTCATCCTCGGGCTAAGTGTTCTACTCACCCGTCAGAGGACGGTCGTGATGGTGGGGGTCGGTGTTCCGCTGTAGGGATTAAGATAGGCTTTGGCATTTCAACGCCTATCTTAAATCCCTTGTCGGGCAGAACGAGTTGGCATAGCGTCCGCCCATCTATTCACTACATCCCCCTCTGACATGTTTGCATTTTACATTGTTTCTTTATTCTGTGTTTCCTTTGGCTTGGGTAGTAAGATAACTGAGGAGCTAGAGGAAGGGGAGGGCTTACTTAAGGGGGGGGGGTGCTTTCTGCTCTAATAGGTAACAACTTAGTGCCTAATCATCAGTCTCCCTACCTAATCCCTACGGTCATTGTTCCCCAGGTGGAGTCAGAGGCCTTGCTTTTATGGGAAAGCTGAAACATGGAAGCAAACATCCTCCTCTCACACTAACCAGCTACACCTAGAAATGGGCCAGAATTTATCCCATCTGTGAGAAGAAAGCAGTTACCACTTAAAACATCATTTGTTAAACCCTCACATATGGCAGTTTCTCATTTATTCAAACTCCAGGAGGAGAGTGCTATACACCTATACAGTAATGTAGATATGAAACCGTGCATGATCACAAAGAAAATGAGCTCTATAGGCAGCAGGCATATAAACACCACTGAAGGAAATAAGGCATGCAGACCCCACAGCTCACCACTTTCCTATACCAGACGAGGTATGGTTTTAAACGATATGCCTGCTTTTGGTGGCTACATAGGAGTATTGAAGCCTGCCATAGAATAGATGCTGTTTGCCAGGTGAACCTAAATCATATACAGTAAGGCGAGCTCAGGTAGGACAGAAACCTCCCGTTGAGCAGAAGGGCATATTACTGTATATGTAAATCATATACAGTAATACATTTTACAGTACATGTAATTTGTTATGCTTTTTAATTAATTGAATTCACAATACACAAAAAAGTACATATAAATTGTTTTATGAACTTTAATCTTATTTTTATTGCCGCATTGGTGGTAATCCATTTGTTCAGCTTGAGTGCATTAATAAGCAATTGATCTGTATAGTTCTGTGTTATTGAAATAACAAGATCTCAAATAACTGATTCTCCAAATATCCATGCTGTTGATACAATCACAAATATCCATGCTGTTGATACAATCACAAATATCCTTGCTGTTGATACAATCACAAATATCCATGCTGTTGATACAATCACAAATATCCTTGCTGTTGATACAATCACAAATATCCATGCTGTTGATACAATCACAAATATCCATGCTGTTGATACAATCACAAATATCCATGCTGTTGATACAATCACAAATATCCATGCTGTTGATACAATCACAAATATCCATGCTGTTGATACAATCACAAATATCCATGCTGTTGATACAATCACAAATATCCATGCTATTGATGCAATCAATCCTTTAGGGATCTTATCCAAATATGTGGGAGGAACTTGGATTAGTAAGAAGTCTTACAAATAAAGTTACCAGTATCACATAGGTGTCCCACATCTTAGCTGGAATAGAGTTGTTTCAAGGGTGCATCAGATCCAAATAAGCTTCTGTGAGCCAAATGGATCTTTGCAGCTATTAGTCTAGAGTTGCAAAATAGTGTATTATTCTAACACAGCGGTTCCCAAACATGATCAAGGCTCACCAACAATTCATGTTTTAGAGATATCCATGGTTGAGCACATGTGATTTAATATCTGTCAATTTGATTTAACCACCTGTGCTCAACCATGGATCTATCTAAAACATGAACTGTTGGGGAACTATGAGGACCGCATTTGGGTTCTAACCAATAATTCATTTTAAAAACTCCATGGCAGCCCTTACAATGGGCTGAGATAGCATCATCACATTAATGTGTTGCTATTGTGAGTACGGTCACCTGATTACTAGCTGCTGAACGAGTTGGGAATGCTTTGTACCTCTAACGGTCATCCCTTCGCATTACCGTATACCTACCCGTTATAATCCGTTTCTGATCCAGGAATAAGCTCTAGTCTATTACTGAGACTATCCCCGATGTTCCCTTCTGCAAGAGCTATTTTCCATATTGGTCCACATTTTTTTTTTTTTTTTTTTTTTGGAAGTTTATTACCTGAACATTATATGCAAACAGTAATATATTAAAGTTATTGTGTACTATTATTTAACTATTGAAGGTAATATTTGAGTGGTTATAGTTGCCTTAATTTGTGCTTTTCAATCTTTAGTGTGTATTTTGTATTGTGCATTTATAGGAATTATATGATTGTGTATTTATAATAAATGCAGGATTGCAACTTATTGAGGATTTCTCTGAATAAAATAATGCAAACCAGAGTGACTAAATCATACTTCCAGAGCTGCTCGGCAACTAATATGTTCTCAGTGGCAGGAGAAAAGGACAGTATTACTTAAACTACAGTTCTCATACTTGTTACTTTATACATAATTGTTTTTGTTTTTTTTCAAGATGGAGGTCAGAGTAAAGGGGACTCCAAATTGCAGCGTAAAAATCCATGACATCTGATCAACAGGACTAAGTGGACAAGTTGATTTTTTTATTTTTATTAGGATTTATTCTTCTGATTGGCAGGAACAGCCCTATTGGAAAGTGCTTCGTTGGCAGAATGAGCTGCCATGTCCTGTCTATGTTTACATGACTCTGATCTCAAGTACTGTGGAGAACAGAATGAATACTTGATCAAAAAGAGGAAGAAGGCAGCAGAAGACTGATCTTGTGCATGGCTGGCTATAAGATGGTGCTATCAAGCCACAGAGGATTTCTTTTAGAGCAAGTGATGACAGGGGAGGATGCTTCCCACTGCAATGTTATATAATCACTGGGCTAAATGATTGTTTTATATTTATTTTGTCGTAAACCACATGAAATGTACAAGTTTGCATTCCATTATTTTACTGAGGATTTCAGAATAATATTGCTGGCAAATAGTTCTAAATAAAATAAAGAAAACACATTCTATCCCACCCTCAAAAAATTTAAAATATTTGTGGAATTGAGTAAAAATATGACTAAAGTGGGACTTTTTTACCTTTTTAGTATAACCAACTGATTTTGTAACACCTAGACTTATTGCTTCTGCAAATGCTCGCTCATAAGTTTCAAAATCATGCCGTCAAGCTGCGGAAATTTTAAATTGTCCTCCTTTGTTGGCAGATGTCTGCATGAGGGAGCAATTAAAAAAGCATTATGGGACAAATTTGTGACATATCTTTATGTATTTAATAATTAGGTTTCTTCAAGCGCTCATAGATTGTACACTGTTTTAGCAGATGTGGCGCTTTAGTTGCGTTTTTAAGTCTTGAACAGCATTTCAGTATAAAAGGATTAGGTAAAAAAAAGCCTTTAATTACAGTCTCCACCAATATTTAAACTATTTTCATTTTGTTACGATAATATATAGTTTCCAGCTTACAGGACATTAACCCAAGGCATTAAAATGAGCATTTAAATGCAAGTACCATCTATTATGAATCTTAAGTGTTTTACAATATATAGAGGTTTATGTTGCCTGTTTTATTGTAAGATGAAGTAGCTTAAAAATACTAAATGTTTGGAGTATATTCACATATTTCTGAATGTTTTGCAAAATTGAGATGCAGTGCATCATTATGACTAAAATTAGAAAAAGAATTTAATTTCCATTCTATATGATTGAAACACTAGACGTAAATTTATATACACAAACATTCCTAATAAACACAAATATATGTAAAAGTTTCAGGACTTCGTCAGAACTAAAAATATTTGAGAAAAAAACGCAACATTGGGGATTATAGATTCCTAGACATGGTAAACTTCCTGTCAATGAGCCTTGGAAATGACAAAATTGTTTTTTTGCAACTGCCATTTTCTGCCATAAAAAAAAAATTGGCTAACCTAATTGCACACTAGATATAAATACATTCTCAAACTGTTCTGAAAACTTTTGCATACATATTAATGTTCGTAAATCTTTTTAAAATTTGCAAGGCAATTTACATTTCAGAGACATGCATATTCTCTAGCATTTTATGCCAAATGGATAAATAACCAGATTGATTGTGTATGCAGATAAATATAATATGCTATAGTCCTTTTATAACATTCATTTTTGGCTATTTTATCATGGTCTCCCAAGTGTTTATTTGATAGTCATGTTTACTAGGAAATAATTTGGAATTACCCTAGAGTTCACATTTGTCCATCATTTTCTTCTCCTAAAGCTAAATAAGGCCACTAGCTATGTTACTAACATGGCAGTGTATTAGATTTTGTCTGGATTATCTTTTCACAGTTTTTAACTAATGTCTGTTAAAATGAGAGCCGTTTATCAGATTGATTTCACTCTCTTGCATCTTATAGCCAGTCAAGCAGAACTGTATTTTACATGTGGGTAAGCAGAAGCAAGTTCAATCTGGGAAGGCAGTTCAGCAGTGACTGACATTCATATTCCGTTGAGACCACCTAAAGATCCATTTCAGCTGCCTAGTGAAAAATTTACGGTGTATAGTTTTGGACTCTTAACCATGCATTCATCCATGTTGCTGCTATAGCTCAGATCATCTTGGCTGTATTAGACTTTTTTTTTTCTTTAAATATATGTATAGTTTACATTTGTGTTTTTACTTACCACCATTTCAGGTTTGTCTCTTACCTAATCCTGATGGCTTACAATTATACTGTTCCCATCGTCTAAAGGCACAAAAGTTGTCATTTAACTTTTTTGGGGGTGGATGGAGGTGATGCGATTTCCTGTTTTATTATAATCAACTAACAGATTAAATGTAATGTTATTTCTGTACCAGAACAGGAAATTAACAGAATGCTGCTTTAAGAAAGACCGGTTGAAACTGTACGAATAAACAATGCTTGCTTTATTTAATGAGTAATAAGAAACAGTTGGCTCTAATATATTTTCCAATTATTTTTTTTCCACTTAAAAAAAAAAAAAAAAAATCTTCTGTTCCATACAATTGTATTCAGAATTAACCATTTAAGTGCCTTTTATTTCCCGTACTTGTATTTAAATTTTAAAGGTGCCACTTCTCATAATTAATTTGACAGTTGCCTGTCATTTGTGAAGACTGTCCTGTAAAACTAAAGCAATAGCTTTTATTTTGGAAAATATTTAAAGAAACATGATTGCCATAATTCTACAGTTTCCCTTTATTGTCTTTATTTTTGTTTTGTTCTGTCTGTTGTGTCTATTTTTTTAAATGGGTAAACTGTGCCTTTTCTGGCAGTAGGGAGTCTGAGTCATGTAACACCCAGGCAGTCCTGAAAGTAGAACCCTGTTGACCGTTAAAGTGTTTTTATTTTTTAGGGATGGAGAGCTAGATATGTCTGGATGGGTGGGAGAAATTTAGTATTTAAAATTAAAAGAACATTTCTTTGAAGTTGTGTTTTGTTTTGTCTTTTTTAATTTTAGTTTAAAACCACTGACAGTTGAATTGACTAACCTTAATTATTTTGCTACAACTGCACCTGCCAAGGAGTCAGATATATTAAGCAGCAAAAGAACATTTAGTTCTTGAAGTTGATGTGCTGGAAGTGGAAAAATGGCCAAGCGTAACAATCTGACAAGGGCTAAATTGTGATGGCTAGATGACTGGGTAAGAGCATCTCCAAAACAGCAGGTCTTGTGTGGTGTCTTCCCGGTATGCAGTTGTTAGTACCTACCAAAAGTGGTCCAAGCAAGGGCAACCATTGAACAAGCGGCAGGGTAATGGGTGCACAAGGCTCATTGATGCGCATGAGGAGTGAATACTAGCCCATCTGGGTTTATCACACATAAGAGCTACTGTAGCACAAATTGCTGAACAGGTTAATGCTGGCATAATAGAAAGGTGTCAGAACACAGTGTGACCATGCTGACCCCCTGTCCACCACGGAAAGTGCCTACAATGGCCACGTGAGAGTCAGAACTGGACCATGGAGCAATGGAAGGAGGTGACCTGGACTGATGAATCACATTTTCTTTTACATTATGTGGACGGCCAGCTGTGTGTGCATTATGTACCTAAGGAAAAGATGGCACCAGCATGAACTAGGGGAAGAAGGCAAGTCAGCAGAGGAAGTGTGATGCTCTGGGCAATGTTCTGCTGGGAAACCTTGGGCACTTCCATTCATGTGGATGTTACTTTGACATGTACCACCTTCCTAAACATTGTTGCAGACCTAGTATATGCCTTCATGGCAACAGTATTTCTTGATGGCAGTGGCCTCTTTCAGCAGAATTGTGTGCCCTGCTACATGGCATGTTTCTCAAATCATTCCTGAACAATTTGTGCAAAGTGTTGTCTTGGCCTCCAAATTCCCCAGATCTCAATCCAATTGAGCATTTATGGGATTTGCTGGAAGTCCAAGCCGTGGAGGCTGCACCTCACAAGTTACAGGACTTACAGAATCTGCTGCTAATGTCTTAGGGCCAGATACCACAGGACACTTTCAGATGTCTTGTGGAGTCCATATCTCAATGGATCAGAGCTGATTTGATGGCACGAGGGGGACCTACACAATATTAGGCAGGTGTGTTATTAGATTCTGAGGTACAAGAACATTTTACCTCATTGTGGGGTGACACACTATCATTAGATCACAACCTTTTTTGGGGGCAACAACATATCACAATCTGGACATGCCTACAGTCAGAGGAATAGGTCCCACACGCAGAGGAGTCATAGGCAGAAGGGGCTGATAGAAACGCTAACCAATAATGGTTATCAATCTGTCTTCTTACCCTTTCAGTACAGGTGAAACATCGCTTTTAGCAGTGTCTCTGTCATTTGTACCTACCTATACAAGAAATACATTTGATATGAGTATAAACTTGAGAAGAAGTTGAGATTGAGAGACAATTTTGGTGATACTAATGTATGTAATATTGAAGTTACTAATGAAATACAGAGAACCCCAGCACGTTGGACCAATCCTAACATTAAAACCTTTCTGAAACTTACAAAGGAGGAGTGTAACCTCAATTGGAAGGTCAAAAGTAAATATAGTAACTTGAATATAGAACAGCACACAGGTATCAGAAGCCTAAAGAACAATGACTCAATTATAATATGCCCTGCCTATAAGGGAGGAGCAGTGGTGGTGGATTTTAGTGACTATGATTCTGATGTACATAATAAACTTGGTGATCGTAATATCTATTGGAAGGTTCCCGCTAACCTTATGGATAAAAAAAAAAATAATTGATATCAAACTAGACTGAGTGTGGATTGGATTGACTCACGACTTGGACAATGTATGACAGTAGAACATGTGGTCTGCCCTATTCTGTATACATTGCCAGATTCGCAAACAGGCTGGTGGCATACCCACAATTTCTGTCAGGGGTTCTGTCTTACAACTGGCAGCACAATTTGTTTATTGTTTATTGCAGCCAGCTATTAATGTCTAGCTATGTGAGAGACACCACACACTTTATCTGATACAGCTTGGGTATATGACTAATTCCTGAGAATATATATATATATATATATATATACTTCCCATTGGTGTGGCACTCCTGGACGACATCACTCACTCAGACAGCGGCATAATACGGCAACGTTTCAGTGCCTATTTATTAGTGTGGCACTTTCATCAGGATGATGTGTGCCACACTAATAAATAGGCACTGAAATGTTGCCGTATTATGCCGCTGTCTGAGTGAGTGATGTCGTCCAGGAGTGCCACACCGATGGGAAGTATATAGCATTTTTGATGCATTTGTGTGGGCACCCGGCCTATTATTCTATATATGGAGGAAGGGAGAGCCGGGACTGTCTGTGTGATAGAGATATAGATAGAGATATATATATCTATCTATCTATCTTACACACACACACACACACGTGGCCACAATTGTGGACACATTTTGAAATTTGAATGTTTATCAACTTCGAATGCTTATAAAAACTTTCACTTCACGCAGTCACATTCCCACCAATTTCTCTCGCAATTGCTGCATACAAAAGACCATTTTCACTTAACACCACAATCTTGGATCACGTTGCTGTGCTGCTGTCTTGAAAAATAATGGATACCCAACGAAATACTGATAAGACAGTAACATCATAAGTGTTGATTTCACTGCATAACTTCCCTTGTAATGCAAATATTTGATGACCTGTTTATTGTGTTGAATTCAGCATTAAATTTTATTTCATTTGATATATGAATCATTGCACTGCGTGAAGTGTAACAGTTTTTATGAGCATTCAAAGTTGAAAAACATTCAAATTTCAAAAAGTGTCCAATTTTGGCCACGTGTGTGTGTGTGTGTGTGTGTGTGTGTGTGTGTATGTATGTATATATATATATATATAATATATATACACACACACACATACTATGGACATGAATTCATTATATATGGTTATTCTGCATGACTCTGGTATTGAAGCTGTCTGGAGGAGATTAACCAGAGGTCCATATAGTGAGAGTTTGTACATTAATTGGATTGATATTGAACAATAATTTCAGATATGGGTCTTCATTCTATATGCAGGATGCTGGGACCGCTATGGGGTCTAATTTAGTTAAGGTGTACGCTAACTTGTACAAGGCTGAATATGAAGAAAATTCTATTTTATCCAGATTTGGTCCCAGCATCCTGTGATACATCAGATACATTGTTGATATCTGTATTTTTTTGTATGTGTATGAAGGATACCTTTTACATCAATGATTAAGGAATTAAATGAGTCACATCAATCAGATTCACTTCTGATATACAAGAACAGGCAATTGCATTTTTAGATATGTTGATTTATAAGTTACAGACCATTTTGATACTACTTTATACAATAAGTCTACAGATCAATACACTTATGTGCTACAAGCCATCATCCACAAGCTTTAAAAATGGACTGCCTATCACAGTTCAACATCAGAATTAATCTTCATTTTTTATTATTTTTTGTATATGTATTATTCTTATTTGTTTTCCACTTGGAATAATAGTTTTACATTTTCACTTTATTCACATTCACTATTAAGGAACACAGTGGTGTGGAGTTTTTATGTTCCTTCTTTTTATAGGAGCGATTTGTATTTTGTTACTTTTGTTTCTTCAATTTTTTGATGTGTGGGCATTGACCCACACCTTGCAAATTGCATTATATATGGTGACACGATGTTGACATTTCATCATGTTTAGCACTGCATGTCAGTGCCTCACTATTCACACATATCCACGATGTACAGTGGTCATTTTTCCTCCTATCCACCGGGGGCATCAGACTGCTTTATCCTGTGTGATGCCTGAGTGTCTGATGCACAGTGATGATGTCAGACTCTGGCCCCCGGCAGCATGGAGCATTACACTGCACCAATCACCTTGGACATTCCACTATAAAGGTATGTGTATTTTTTTTTTCATTGTGTTCTTGATAAGTCATGTGAGACTGAAACGTTGAACAAGGCAGACACAGTTGTCAAGTTTGATTCTTTCATTTCATCAGCCGCCTTTCCCTTTCTACATATATATATATATATATATATATATATATATATATATATTTTAAATAAATTAAAACCGCAGAACTGATCACAATTCAATCTCATGTATCATGCTAGGATAGATACTGTCAAAATAAACAAATGCTTCAGATTATGGGACACCAGCAGCAAAAGGCTTCTAAAGTGGAGAGATGTAGTGTTTCATCAGACCGCTTCAATTAAAAACAAGCAAGACATCATAACTATTATTTATTTATTTATTTATTTTTTGCTATGTGGATTATAGTTAATATGAAGGAACCTGATTGTATGATCTGAATGGGCTTTAGTACACTGTCTCCCACTCAGACAGCAAGACCAATATGGAAGTATATTCTTACACCTGCCTCCCTGCTCTTTCTAATGGGGGAGGTATCCACTAGACGATAAAGTTGAAAGATTGAATCGATAACGATAAAATCGTTTGAACATCGTTTGAAAATTTGGTCTTTTAGACATCTATCATTGTGCAAACATGCTGGTCAACCTGAGGATATCGTCAGGCTCAGCATGTTTCCAGATGATGGATGACCCTGCACTGAACGTCTGCTCGTTCAGTGCAGGCACATCACACGACTGACAAACGACTGCACGATTACAGTGTCGTAATCGTGCAGTCGTTTTCAGATCTTGTAGTGGATGCCCCCCATAAGGCGGGAAGTTGAATTTCAGTAAATAAGCATATAATAGGTTAACATGGGGAGGGACTTCATTAATATACACACTCATTCTCATACATTCGTTGGTTACTACTGTTCCATCATGGGAATCATTAGGCACAGCAGCCCTATATCACATTGAGGGGGAGATGTATCAAGCATTGGAGAGAAATAAAGTACCAACCAATCATCGCCTAACTGTCATTTGACAGGCTGTGCTTGAAAAATGACAGAATTAGAAGCTGATTTGTTGGTTCTTTATCGCTCACCAAGGCTTGATACATCTCCACCAATTGACAAGTAAATAATAGTTTTCAATAATGGCGCATACAGCCCAGAGGATTGACCAATCACAGGCTAGATGTGGTATTAGCCATGGGGAGCATGCAACAGTGTGAGAATAAGACAGGTTTTAAGGAAGATGAGGGAAAGTTTACATCTGTTAAAACCTGGGGTGTGGATCACTGTCTCCTCCCAGTAACACATATATTATGCGGCCCAGTCACCCCTGCCATGATCGGAGCTCAGCTACAATCACGGCAGGGGTGACTGGGCCACATAATATTTGTGTTTAAACTTGGAATGCTGGTCTCTGAAGCGTACAGAGAAGCCTCTGATCGCTTCAGAGACCAGCGTTCCAGTGATGCAGTGCGCGGGTGACGTCATGACGTCACCCACGATGTGAGCGGCCTGCCCTGATGGATCTAGTTAAATCCTGTGAGCAACAGGCGTCTACGCCGGAGCGGTGCCCAGCGGCCAGCATGAAGAGAGGTAAGTAAGAGAGAGGTAAGTGGGGCCTGTTCTATACTGGGAGGGGCAACAGCATAAGGGGCACTACTAGTGACATTACTGGGGGCACAGCATAACGGGCACTACTAGGGACAATACTGGGGGCAAGCATAAGGGGCACTACTAGGGACTTTAACGGGGGTGCTACTGGGTGCACTGCCTCAGGGGCTTTAATACAGGGTGCATTGCATAAGGAGCTCTTATACAGGGGGCACTGCATAAGGGACTCTAATACAGGGTGTATTGAATAAGGGGCACTACTGGGGGCAGTGCGTAAGGGGCTCTTATACAGGGGGCACTGCATAATGGGCACAACTACAGTGGCATTGCATAAGGGGCTCTAATACAGGGGACATTGCATAAAAGGCACTACTACAGGGGGCACTGCATTGGTTTTTTATTAATAATAACCCTTTAAAAATTGCAAGACTTTTTTTTTGATTCTTGCTGCCCACACATTCTTAGACCTTGAATATTCGGCCCGGTTGCTATTTTGAGTTTGACATGCCTGATCTAGATGCTGGTTATTTAACGCATTTATTTACTAATCTGTTCTGCTATAATGTATTATAGTATGACCTAAACATATAATAAAAAATAAACTGCATCTTCCCTGGTATCTTGTCTTTAGGATTTTGTAAGTCAAATTGCCTCAATTTACCCAGTGAACCGTGGCTCCAAAAACCAGGTACTGCACATGCCCCACCACCCACATTTAATACTACCCATTGAAAAAAATGAATTTATTTTACCATAGATGTAATTGATTACACTTATAATTCAGTGGCATGGCTGCTAGTTCTCCATTAGCTAATAAGTAAAGGAAAAACTTTTAGTTCCAGTTGCTGATGAACAAAAAATTAGGAAAAAGCTAAACTGTTAAAATGTTACACTTTAGATATGAGATATAGATAAAGATTTATTGATGCTCTTAAAGCATAAAAGAGAAATAAAGAAAAGTAGATTGACCATAATGGAACCATTTTAATACATTTCTTTCTTTCTATTTAACTACTCAGATTTTAAAAAAAATAAAAATATTTTGCTTATTAGTTGGATTCAATACAGATATTTATAGTACTTGCTGAGTGTACTTATTATATTTTGGGAGGGTGGTAACAGCAATGACAACTGTAATGTGACCCTTTATGTGAGGCACTAACAGCAGGTTATTAATTCTATCTATTTAATGATTTATTAAAGTTCCTCCTGTAAATCACTTGTGTAAATTGAAGTGGTTTAATTGAATTCTGAAGGTAATTCTATTTATTACCTGTAAATGTAATATTTTTGTTCAGCTCCATGCAAGGAGCTCTCTGGAATACCGTCAATCCTTAACTCAATTCACCCATGCCCATTTCTTTCACATGACGAAATTTTGTCTTGAAAAAGTATGCTCTTTGGCAGGCATGGATTCATTGTGTAAATGTACTGTATATGTAGGGTTGCCACCTCCAGGGTCAGACTGGCCCACAGAGGTACAGGGGAAATCTCTTGTGGGCCCCACTGCCTGAGGGCCCCACTCCCTCCTCTAGGGGTCAGGTTCCAGCCTGTGTATGTGTTATATTATACCGAATTCCCAGGATTATGGTGTATTCACTACAATGCATTGTTATCATCAATCTGGTACATTATCACAAATCAGTATTTAATAAAATATATATATATTTTTATCTAATTTAGAAAGGGGCGTGCACCATGCACTCTTTGTTAGCCAAGCTGCTGTGGTGGCTGGCCACACCCCTTCTGGTGAATGGTCACACCCATTTAGCATGGGCCCCTACCACTGCATTGCCTCGGTGGGCCCTTCATTCCCCAGCCCGACACTTGCCATCTCATCCCTTTTAATTTGGGACACGTGAATTACACACATTCTGTGGCTGGCTGACTTCAAGTGTCCATTTCGCCTGTACTTCATATCCCTTATTAAGGGGATGATCTGACAACTCTATACATAAGTGTAAAGGCCCCCATACATCAGAGATTGATTGCAGCAATCATGCAATTTGCAAATGATTGTGTATAAAAATCGTTCCTTTTTTCAATCGATTGTGGCAATTCTGCAATTTGCAATCGATTGTGTATAAAAATCTTTCCCTTTTACAATCGATTGCAAATTGCACGATTGCTGCAATCTCTGATGTATGGGGGCCTTTAGCTGTATCTTTATATAGAGTTGGTTTCTGGTCACCTGGGTAGTGTTAGGGTAATGGACATCATACTTAAACCTCACTTCTATAGAAAGGTGATGTGCTGATGAGTGCAGGAAATCTTGCTCAGCCACTCTATCTGGCATCTGTGTATAATTTTCTGATAGAGCCAAGCAGGTGATTTATCTTACTGTAATAGATGACTCCATTGAATGTACTGCATTCAGTTGTGCTGTGGGTGGCAGTATCACACCAATTTTACTTTTTGTGTTTTTAGGATGAATTGAGGTTATACATGCTGTAACAAAAAAGCAAATACATCAGTGGCTTCATTACCTGAAAAAGAATTCTAAGTGCATCAAATACAGTGACATACCTTGTCACCACTTTGTACTGTAAATAGATCAACAGAATTGAGTTTAGGTTGATGTTACAAAAAAAATTGTTCAGTTTCATACGTTATTTAAAGAAAGAAAGAAAAGATTATGGTCACTCCTATCTCTATAAAGATTGCCCTTGAACCACAAATCTCCTAGATATAAATAATAATTTTACTGCATTAAACAATTAAAATACATATTAATATAAAAGTACAAAATCACTATATGGGTGGACAAATTAGGGAGAAGAGGGCAGAGACTATAATGAAAAAATGGCATGCTTAAAGCCTGGGAGGCTGGATGAAAGTGTAATGGAGCAAGACAGGGTAATTTATAGGTACAGTGCTATGTAATACTCTAGTACAAAACAAAAGGTTATATTTTTTTATTTAACAAACATCCACGTGAAACTTTGATGTAGATTCTCCATCTCATTTTGATGTCCTAATTGTCACCATAATCAGACAAGTGTCATGCTGTGTGTTTTCTTTTTTTTTTTTTTTCTTTGCTGAAATTTGTGGATCAATTTATGGAGCGTACTACCTATGTCTAAAGGTGCATACACACACAACGATTTTTTGATCGATTATCGTTTAACGATGAACGATTATTGTTCATGCACGTTCACGTTTGTAGTTTTTAGTTCAGTCAGACTTGTCAACTCAACGATTTTCATCAAGTTAATATGCAAAAATCGTTTGTAGCTCATAAAAATCGTTCAATACATTTATAATACACACGATCAGATTTTTCCTTCAGATATGAACGATAACGATTTAAAAATCGTTCAGTCGTTCATATCTGAAGGAAAATCGTTCATATCTGACATGCCTGAACGATGGACGATCAACGATGCGCGTTCCCGTTTGTCAGATAACGATATCTGACATCTGATGGGTTTGCAGTCAGACTTGGACGATTCCATTCATTTTAATGCAGTCAAAAATCGTTCAATCGTTCAAATCGTTCAAAACTTTGGTAAAATCGTTCAAATCGTTCAGTCATTCAGTCGTTCATCTGACAAATCTGACAAGTCTGACAAATCTGACCGTGTGTATGCTCCTTTAATGAACATAGTAAATGAACAACTTTAGTAAACGATTTTAGTTCATTTTTTTCAAGGTAGAAAATCGTTTACTAAAATCGTTCATTAGCTCAATCGTTGTGTGTGTGTATGCAGCTCTAGTCAAACAGCACAATGGGAGCCAAAGGGATAACACCATTTGCGGCAGTTCCTATGCTCTGACCAATCAGCGCAGTCCCATTCATTCCTGTGGAGAGTGTCTGCATGTGACAACGGCTCGAGCCAATTGAGGAGAAATCACATCGCCCATAAGGGTTTTTTATTTTGCCAAGAATTCGACATGCTACATGAACTAAAGAGGAGTCCTCCTTATAGATTGATGGATTAATAAATGGGAAAACAAGGGTGTGTGGGGGACTGTTTTTAGTCAAATATTGTTTGTATGTGTCTGCTGCCATTATTTTTATATAGGTGGAAAACAAGTGCCAATGGTCTCATGATACTTGGGCATGCTGGCACTTCTGGTTTTTCCAAGTGGCATAATGCCCTGGCAGGCTTGCTGGGACCTGTTGTCCACCAGTATAGAACAATGGGACTGATTCAAAGTTGTATGCAACCCGGATGAAGTGTTTGGATGCTGCAACCTGTCAGACTGAGGCTGTTTGGGGCTGAGCTGGCATCAGGCAGCATCCCAGAAACTGACATGTTGCCCCCCTCTTCTGAGCTTGCTGAAGCCAGTGACTGTCTTTGTACGTAGCTTCACTGGCTTCAGTTGTGTTGAAAAGACAAGCAATCTGTAGTGACCTGTAGGTTACTCAGCTGACCGATGATCCAATGCTGCGTCCTCGGACACAGCTGCAGATCATAGATGCTGGCAGGAGGTGTCTATTTACACAAGAAGCCTTTTGAGGCAGTAGCATATTTTATCATTGCTGCTTTGTCCAAACACGCAGCTGCTGTGCTAATAGCCTACAACTCTGAATCAGGCCTTATATTATTTATAACTAGTAATTACTATAACCTTAGCACCCAAAGCCCCACGCTGCTTGTCCCCCCAAATTTAATATCAGCCTAGGCTAAGAGATATAAATGTGGTTATTAATTTGGGGGGGGACCCCATCCCATTTTTTTATTAAATAATTGATTTGTTTTTTTATTACTTTTTACACTGAGAACAAAGCAAAGCATCTGTCCCTTGCTTCCCCCCAACTCACCTGGCAGATCTATTATTTGAAACCCGCCACCTAGTAAATGTGGGGTTTTATACAGTATATTTCTACTGAAGAGACAATCTATGGCAGTGGTTTTTAAACTTTGTACTCAGGACACCAAACAGTACATGTTTTCCAGGTCACCCAGCAGGTGCACATGTGTATTCATTACTTACTGACACATTTTAAAGATCCACAGGTATCGATAATTATTTCAATTGTGATTCTATGAGAGACCTGGAAAACATGCACTGTTTGGGGTTGTGTGGACCGAGTTAGAGAACCTATGATCGATCGATGGTGACTAGGGCCGCCATCAGGAGGGGGACTGCTGGGACTGAAGTCCCGGGCCTGGGTTACAGGGTATGAATTTGAGCCTGGCATTTTGAGTTGAAGTGGGCATGGAGAACCTGCGGGAATTCAAATATGGCACCGGCTGCAAGCAGAGCGGCAGCCAATCAGGAGCGGCCTCACGACCACTCTCACCACTTAGTCACATCACACACACTCAGCTTAGCTGCCGGCAGGCATAATCACCTGCTCTGAGAGGGAGACTGCCTAGAAGAAGCTGAACGTGCTGCACCAGGCGAAGTTGAACAAACAGAACCAGGAAATCCTGTCCCGCATGCTCCGTGACGATGACAAGAACTGCGTGGCTACAGGTAAGATCCATGGGGCCACAGGGGCCCTAACTCCTTCCACGGAGCATGTCACTACTACTCCCACCATATCATCCTGCTGTGATGTAACATACGCTGCAGGGTGTAGTGACCAGGCTCTCTGGTGCAGCTGCTGTGGCACTGTGCTCTGTGTATGCACTCATCTGGCAAACCCCTGCCTCTCATCTTCACTCATTGTTGGTCACTCACCTTGGCCTGATGTCCGTGACCTGATATTCCCATACAGTGCTGGGCCTCCTCTCTTTGTGTATATCCCTGGCAGTGACATGCTGCAGTGCTGGGGCTGGTCACCACCTCTATTCTCCATCACCATGTGTACTAGGGGTGTGCACCGGCCACTTTTCGTGTTTTGTGTTTTGGTTTTGGATCTGGATCTTTCTTCGTGTTTTGGATCTGGATTGGTTTTGCCAAAACCACCCTTCCGTGTTTTGGGTTCTGGGTTTTGTGTTTTGGATCTGTATTTTTTTGAAAAAAAGCATAAAAACAGCTAAAATCACAGAATTTGTAGGTTTTTCTGCTCCTATGCTATTATTAACCTCAATAACCTTAATTTCCACTCATTTCCAGTCTATTCTGAACACCTCACACCTCACAATAGTGTTTTTATGTCCAAAAGGTTGCACCGAGGTAGCTGGATGACTATGCTAAGCGACACGAGTGGGCGGCACAAACACGTGACCCATCTAGGAGTGACACTGCAGTGGCAGGCAGGATGGCAGTTAGAAAAACTAGGCCCCAAACTGTACATAATGCAAAGAAAAAAAGAGGTGCAAGATGGAATTGTCCTTGGGCCCTCCCACCCACCCTTATGTTGTATAAACAGGACATGCACACTTTAACAAATCAATCATTTCAGCGCCAGGGTCTGCCACACAACTGTGGCTGAAATGATTGGTTCGTTTGGGCCCCCACAAAACAAGCTGGCAATTAATGTGTCCCTGCACAAACTGGCTCTACGGAGGCAAGATGTCATCCTCATCCTCCTCATCCACCGATTCCTCACCCTCTTCAGTGTGTACATCCTCATCCTCACAAAGTATTAACTCGTCCCCACTTGAATCCACCACCACAGGTCCCTCTGTACCTTCTGGAGGCTGGTCTCCCTGGAAGAGCTGATAATTCATTTTGATGAACATCATCTTCTCCACATTCTGTGGAAGCAACCTCCTACGCCTTTCGCTGACAAGGTTCCCGGCTGCACTAAACACTCTTTCGGAGTACACACTGGAGGGGGGGCAACTCAGGTAAAATAGAGCCAGTTTGTACAGGGGCCTCCAAATTGCCTCTTTTTCCTGCCAGTACAGGTATGGACTGTCTGACATGCCTACTTGGATGCTGTCACCGATGTAATCCTCCACCATTCTGTCAATGGTGACAGTATCATATGCAGTGACAGTAGACATGTCAGAAATTGTTGCCAGGTCCTTCAGTCCGGACCAGATGTCCAAACTTGGTCCTGCCTGCCCTGCATCACCGCCAGCGGGTTGCTTAGGATACCTAAGTTTTTTCCTGGCAGCCCCAGTTGCGGGAGAAAATGAAGAAGGAGCCGTTGACGTGTCACGTTCCGCTTCAGCTGACAGTGTGTTCACCAGCAGGTCTTTGCACCTCTGCAGGCTTGTGTCGGCCGGAAAGAGAGACACCACATAGGCTTTAAACCTAGGATCGAGCACGGTGGCCAAAATGTAGTGGTCTGATTTCAACAGATTGACCACCCTGGAATCCTGGCAAAGCGAATGAAGGGCTTCATCCACAAGTCCCACATGCCGAGCGGAATCGCTCCGTCTTAGCTCCTCCTTCACTTTCTCCAGCTGCTTCTGCAAAAGCCTGATGAGGGGAATGACCTGACTCAAGCTGGCAGTGTCTGAACTGACTTCACGTGTGGCAAGTTCGAAGGGCTGAAGAACCTTGCACAACACGGAAATCATTCTCCACTGCGCTTGAGTCAGGTGCATACCCCCTCCTTTGCCTATGTCATAGGTGGATGTATAGGCTTGTATGGCCTTTTGCTGCTCCTCCATCCTCTGAAGCATATAGAGGGTTGAGTTCCACCGCGTCACAACCTCTTGCTTCAGGTGATGGCGGGGCAGGTTCAAGAGTGTTTGCTGGCGCTCCAGTCTTCGGCACGCAGTCGCTGAATGGCGAAAGTGGCCAGAAATTTTTCGGGCCACCCAAAGCGTCTCCTGCACGCCCCTGTCGCTTTTCAGAAAATTCTGCACCACCAAGTTTATTGTGTGAGCAAAACATGGGACGTGCTGGAATTTGCCCAGATGTAATGCCCGCACAATATTGGTGGCGTTGTCAGATATCACAAATCCCCAGGAGAGTCTAAGTGGGGTAAGCCACTGGGCGATGATTTCCCTCAGTTTCTCTAAGAGGTTGTCGGCGGTGTGCCTCTTACTGAAACCGGTGATACACAGCGTAGCCTGCCTTGTAACGAGCTGGCGTTTCTGAGATGCTGCTACTGGTGACGCTGCTGCTGTTGCTGCGTAAGGTGATACATCTACCCAGTGGGCTGTCACAGTCATATAGTCCTTAGTCTGCCCTGTTCCACTTGTCCACATGTCCGTGGTTAAGTGGACATTGTGTACAACGGCATTTTTCAGGACACTGAGGACACTTTTTCTGACGTTTCTGTACAGTCTCGGTATCGCCTGCCTAGTGAAGTGGAATCTAGACGGGATTTGGAACCGGGGACACACTACCTCCATCAATTGTCTAAATCCCACTGCACTAATGGCGGATACCGGACGCACGTCTAACACCAACATAGCAGTCAAGGCCTCAGTTATACGTTTTGCTTCAGGATGACTGCTGTCGTACTTCATCCTCCTCGCTAAGGACTGTTGGAGGGTCAATTGTTTAGTAAAAGTAGTGGTGTTCCTACTTCCTCTCTGGGATGATGAACGACTCCCAGCAGCAGCAGCAACAGCAGCAGCGGCAGCAGTAGGCGTAGCAATGCAGGATCCTCCGGAGGAATCCCGGATAGGAGAGTCAGTCATGCCAGTGATATGGCCTGCAGGACTACTTCCGATCCTGACTAAGGAGGAAATTGATGAGGAGGGAGTTGACGGTGTGGTTTGCAGGCGCTTGGATACAACAGGACAACGGGATTTAGGTGTCCCTGGACTGCTTACGGTCTGAGCCAAAGTTTCTGAACTTGACAGTAACTTTTTATGAACGCGCTGCAGGTGCCGTATAAGGGAGGATGTTCCTAGGTGGTTGACGTCCCTACCCCTACTTATTTCACCTTTACATATGGTACATATGGCAAGACAGTTGTTGTCCGGATTTGGATAGAAATATTGCCAGACCAAAGAGGTGGAATGTTTGGTCTTCTGCCCAGGCATGACCGTGATGGGCTTTTTCATCCCACGGACAACAACTGTCTCCCCCGGAGCCTGATTTAAACAAACCACATCACCATCAGAATCTTCCTCGCCAACTTCCTCCTCAGCGCCAGCTACACCAGTATCCTCATCCTGTTGTACTTCAACAGTGACATCTTCAATTTGCATATCAGCAAGTGGACTGTGGGTGCTCCTTTCAGCACTTGCAGGGGGCGTGCAAATGGTGGAAAGAGCCACCTCTTCCCGTCCAGTGCTGGGAAGGTCAGGCATCGCAACCACCACCACACTTGGACTCTCTTTGGGGATTTGTGATATCTTCTTAGAAAGCACAGTTCTTCGCTGTGCTTTTGCCAGCTTAACTCTTTTGATTTTTTTAGTGGGAGGAGTGCTTCCATCGTCATGTGAAGCTGAACCACTAGTCATGAACATACTAGGGATCGACCTTAGCCGTTCCTTGCCACTCCGTGTCGTAAATGGCATATTGGCAAGTTTACGTTTCTCTTCAGCTGATTTAAATGTCTTTTTCAAGGTCATTTTCCTGAACTTTGCCATTTGGGATTGTATGTGCCCTCTACTATGACATTGGGCATCGGCCTTGGCAGACGACGTTGATGGCATGTTATCGTCTATGTCATGACTAGTGGCAGCAGCTTCAGCACTAGGAGGAAGTGGTTCTTGATCTTTCTCTATTTTATTTTTATCGGAGAAAGTTTGGTCCTCCATTTATGTTATATCGATTTGATATATACGTGCGGCTAAACACAGAAAATAAATTTTTTTTTGGTTCGGACTGGAGTGTACTTTGTGGGTTACAGCACCCTTTAACGGTCAAGCCAGCCGGCCCTTTACTTATGACACAGGCGCACTCTTGGCACTACTTTGTTGATGCACGTGCGGCTACTGCGCACACAATTCACAAACACAGAAAATAATTTTTTTTTGGTTTGGACTGGAGTGTACTTTGGGGGTTACAGCACCCTTTAACGGTCAAGCCAGCCGGCCCTTTACTTATGACACAGGCGCACGCTTGGCACTACTTTGTTGATGCACGTGCGGCTACTGCGCACACAATTCACAAACACAGAAAATAATTTTTTTTTGGTTTGGACTGGAGTGTACTTTCGGGGGTTACAGCACCCTTTAACGGTCAAGCCAGCCGGCCCTTTACTTATGACACAGGCGCACGCTTGGCACTACTTTGTTGATGCACGTGCGGCTACTGCGCACACAATTCACAAACACAGAAAATAATTTTTTTTTAGGTTTGGACTGGAGTGTACTTTCGGGGGTTACAGCACCCTTAACGGTCAAGCCAGCCGGCCCTTTACTTATGACACAGGCGCACGCTTGGCACTACTTTGTTGATGCACGTGCGGCTACTGCGCACACAATTCACAAACACAGAAAATAATTTTTTTTTTGGTTTGGACTGGAGTGTACTTTCGGGGGTTACAGCACCCTTAATGGTCAAGCCAGCCGGCCCTTTACTTATGACACAGGCGCACGCTTGGCACTACTTTGTTGATGCACGTGCGGCTACTGCGCACACAATTCACAAACACAGAAAATAATTTTTTTTTGGTTTGGACTGGAGTGTACTTTCAGGGGTTACAGCACCCTTTAACGGTCAAGCCAGCCGGCCCTTTACTTATGACACAGGCGCACGCTTGGCACTACTTTGTTGATGCACGTGCGGCTACTGCGCACACAATTCACAAACACAGAAAATAATTTTTTTTTGGTTTGGACTGGAGTGTACTTTCGGGGGTTACAGCACCCTTTAACGGTCAAGCCAGCCGGCCCTTTACTTATGACACAGGGGCACTCTTGGCACTACTTTGTTGATGCACGTGCGGCTACTGCGCACACAATTCACAAACACAGAAAATAATTTTTTTTTAGGTTTGGACTGGAGTGTACTTTCGGGGGTTACAGCACCCTTAACGGTCAAGCCAGCCGGCCCTTTACTTATGACACAGGCGCACGCTTGGCACTACTTTGTTGATGCACGTGCGGCTACTGCGCACACAATTCACAAACACAGAAAATAATTTTTTTTTGGTTTGGACTGGAGTGTACTTTCGGGGGTTACAGCACCCTTTAACGGTCAAGCCAGCCGGCCCTTTACTTATGACACAGGCGCACGCTTGGCACTACTTTGTTGATGCACGTGCGGCTACTGCGCACACAATTCACAAACACAGAAAATAATTTTTTTTTAGGTTTGGACTGGAGTGTACTTTCGGGGGTTACAGCACCCTTAACGGTCAAGCCAGCCGGCCCTTTACTTATGACACAGGCGCACGCTTGGCACTACTTTGTTGATGCACGTGCGGCTACTGCGCACACAATTCACAAACACAGAAAATAATTTTTTTTTTGGTTTGGACTGGAGTGTACTTTCGGGGGTTACAGCACCCTTAACGGTCAAGCCAGCCGGCCCTTTACTTATGACACAGGCGCACGCTTGGCACTACTTTGTTGATGCACGTGCGGCTACTGCGCACACAATTCACAAACACAGAAAATATATTATTTTTTTAGCACTTGGGGGGAGCACCCCTGATGGACAGAGCACCCCCTGGACAACACTACAGCACCCCTTTAGGACTGGGACACTGCACAGGACTTTGGAACTGACTGCACAACACAGTCCAGCCAGCCCCTATGGACTTTGAAGTAGTGGACACAGCCCCTATTAACAACAGCAGCACAGCACAACACAGCCAGCCCCTATGGACTTTGAAGTAGTGGACAACAGCAGCACTACACTACACTACACTACACAGCACTAACTCCCACCCTCCCTCTTCACTGTCCACAGCCGAGTGAGAAAATGGCGCCGACGCGGGTACCTTATATAGGATCCAAAACCCGCAAGACTCGGAAGGCGGGATGATGACGTTTTGCCTCGATGTCAGATCCGAGTCAGGCGGGAAAAGTCGAGCCTGACTCGGATCGGACTCGGATCGGGGGGGCTCGGGGGGGTTCGGATTTCAGAAATCCGAACCTGCTCACCCCTAATGTGTACATGGTTCCTACAAAGAAGCTGAAAGCAGCGTTATCCTTTTACATATATAGATATAGAACATACTGTTTATCTCTGTATAAAGCCTTACACACACTATACACACACTATTGGTCTCTGCCCAATACACAGAGAAGCCACATAACATAATACAATACAATATAATATCATACACCATGGCCCCATGTGCAGTGTGGGGTGAGGAAGGATCACAGACATATACATACTGTACATAGATACTGTACATGCACCGCAGAGATTATACATTGTTTCCTGGACCAGCCCATTTGCTTGCTGCTGCTGGGTAATACTCTCATACTGTATATACATAATACTTAGCAGACCGAAAAGTTCAGTTTGAGCGCTGAAACTGGTAATTTTTCGGTCATTTCTTCTTTCCAGCTAAGGGGACTGCGAGTAGAAATGTCACATTGGGTGAAGCCACATGTAAAGGGCTGCGGCCATAGGTAAAGTGGGCATGCCTTGGAGGGACTGTATACTGGGTGCTGGAGGCAGCTGGCGCTGGCTGGTTACTGTTAAAATAACAGTATGCACTTTGAAGTTCATCTCTATATATCACTAAGGGCTGGGGGCCAGCCACCACTGGTTAGTAACTGTAGTGTTACATAGCAACAGTAATCAGCCAGCGCCGGCTGGCACCCTGCCCCAGTGGTATATAGAGATTAACTTCAAAGTGCACACTAACAGTAAATAGCCATCGCCAGCTGCTTCACTACACACACAGCCTGCAGAGAGCCACCGGTCAGTGTCACTGAGCAGCAATGCAAAAGTCTGTGTGCCCGCAGCGCTGCTCAGGTATCCGGAACCCAGTACAAACCATTACAGTGCTGTTTGCTGGTACAGGCCATAAAAAAAACTATACTGTACAGGCTAAAATTGTACAGTTGGAGGCTATGATGTCGGCGGCTGTGCAACCCCCGAGCGGAGCTACAATTGAATTGCTCCATCAGCCGCCATCTAGTGGCCGCCGGCGCACAACACACTTGAATTCCCCCCATAGAGGGTTTTTCTTATGGCTGTTACTGTATCTCAGAATCCTGACTATAAAGGCCCTTACACACTAGACGATTTTTTGAATGATATAGCCGATTCTTACGCTCAGAATGACCAATCGTTAAAATCGGCAAGTGTATACACACTATGTGTGCTCCTGCGGTGTCGTCTGTCACATCTTCTGATCTTCCCTACATGCAGCTCAATCTGACAATCTTGTCAACTATTTCCCACAGATCGTGCAGTGTGTACACTCCACCGAACACCAAACGATATGTCGTTCTGACTTGGACAATGCGGACGTCAGTTGACAGTCACTGCCTGGATACTCCCCTCCTCCATTTTGTGCCTGGATCGTTGATGCATTCAGCATCTGCAGCATTCAGGCACGATCAGGATCCCACACATCATAGTATTTTGGTAAGTATTTATGCCTGCCTCTCTCTGTGTACTGTTGCTGATACCCTGCTGACCACCAATGACACTGCTGACCACCAATGTTTTTATATTTTGCTGACCACCAATGACCCTGCTGACCACCAATTTTTTATTATGTTGCTGAACACGAATGACACTGCTGGCCACCAATGTTACCACCAGTGACCATGCTGACCACTAATGTTACCACCAATGACCCTGTAGACCACCAATGACCCTGCTGACCACCTAGGTTACTCTGTGATGTCCATTTTTATAATACATCCATTCTTCTCTTCAATTCTGCAGTTTGATTGTGGCTGTCTGAAGCCTACAGTTTTGTGTGGTGTCTACAAAACGGAAAAGGCATTGTCTCAGGTATATAATGTCTATGCATGAACCCTTAATCAATCTTGCGTAAACGCTGCAGACCATCAATGTTACCTAGACATGTGTATACGTATATTTGCACCCCTATTGAACCTTGTGTAATGTTGACTTAAGTTTCATTGACACACAGGTCCCTGCTCTTTTGTTTATAATGCTGTCTGCTTTACTTTGAACTTAAAAAGATGACAATGACCTTTCTGTGAATGAATCTTGTTTTTTCACTCTTTATCATTTATGTTTACCTAAAAATGAAAATGCACTTTAAATTATATGGATATTAAAAACTTTAGATACCGGTTAAACTACTTTAAACTTTATTAAAAAAAAATGCATGCAATGTCCATGTTGGATGCAGTTTAGCAATTCTTTACTACTGAGCATGCGCCAAAGCTGCACTGCACTTGTACAACGGTTGGTTAGCAACGGCAGTTGGAGAGAGGACTTATTCGCAAAGTGAGTGACAGCTGTTCAGCATTTGGGGAGGTAATGGGGGGTAGCTAGAAAAACACAGATGTGAGCCTCTGCAAATTTGTACGCAGCTGGAAAGGCCCAGGCGTCTTAGGTGAGGCTCATTTTGAGACAGCATAGGCTTGTTCAGAGGTCCAATGTGTGACCACAGTGTGTGATGCTTTGCTTTTGTACATAAGTAGTGGAGGTGAGGCACCAGCTGAGTCATTAACATATTTTCACAAGTCCACTACATACGGGATTGCATCAGAGACAGGCATTGCATGCATCTCTGAATCAGGCCCATTAATACCTAGCCAATTTAATTTTCATTATGTTTTGCTATCCCTTTGAAGTTTTCATCCATACCAATCCAGTGGAAGGCCCACAACAGGCTTCCCGAGTCAAAACTCTGCCAAGCATCCCTGAGTCTAAGTTCTGCCCAGCGTACACGAAGCGGGAGGTGTGACCAGGACCTCAGCCTCCTAATGTCTTCTGGGATCCATTGTTACCACTCACTCTGTGAAGTTTTCATCCAAAATTGTGTGATGTCATCCAAATCCATCCAGTGGAAGGCCCAGAACAGGCTTCCTGGGTCAATGTTCTACTCGGCGCACTCCGCTGTGAGGTCCAAACTGAACCCCAACCACTCCATTAGGCATCCCAGACCAATTACCACCCCCCTGTGTAGTTTTCATCCAAATCCATTTAGTGGAAGGCCCAGAACAGGCTCCCCGGGTCAAACTACTGCCAGACGTACACCAATAGCAGGTACGACCGGGACCTCAACCTCCTAGTATGTCTTCTGGGATCCAGTGTTACCACTCTGAAGTTTTTCGTCATAATATATCCAGTAGAAGATTCAGAGCAGGCTCCCTGTGTCAAATTTATGCCCACCGTACACCAACGGGAGGTCCGCCAGGGACTCTAACTCCCTAATACCTGTCCAGGATCCATCTGGGCCACCTCGCGTTGGTTTCATCTCAATCTGTGCAGGAGTGTCTGAATGCATAACCAGACATACATACAAACAAACAAATGGACCAATTCATTTTATATATAAGATATAGGGGTCTCTGTACTAAGCAGTGAAAAGTGGTAAGTCTGTGATAAGGTGCCAGCCAATCAGCTTCCAACTCTCATCTCATAGGCTGTGTTTGAAAAATTACAGTTGGGAGCTGATTGGCTGGCACCTTATCACAGACTTATAACTTTTCACTCTGTCACTTATCACTGCTTAGTACATAGACCCCATAGGCCCTAATTCAGAGGTGGATGCTAATGTATGCACGGCTGCGATTTATTATTTTGTATTTTTTGGATTCGCAGCTGCGATAATTTGCAAATGCTAACCTCAGCCTTCCCTTTGTGTACTAGTGGGTGACGGATTGTGCAGGCTCTGAGATGTACACCTTCAATGCCTGTGGACAATGCAACTCCACTGTTGGCTGTAAACACACCACCATTAGTGCCACATCGCCACACTCACTTCTTAAATTGCTCTGAACATGACCGTTGTGGCACTGGGTATGGGAACGTGGGTGTAGTAGGTATTACCACCTAACCTCCCCCCGGGGGTGCCTATCCCTAACCCCCCCCTTCCCCTAGCCTAAACCTAATCCTCCAGGGTGGTGCCTAAGCCTAAGTCCCCCTGGGAGCCCTAAAACCTAACCCTCCCCTCCCGCTCCTGTCCGCGCCAGGCGCACGGCTTACCTTCGTTCGGTATGCCGGGCGTCGGGCTCCCGGCATAGGTCTAATGACAGGCAGCGGGATTTTGACGCCTGTTAATTAGTACCTTGCCGGGATTAGACAGTCGGGAAGCCGGCGGGCGGCATTTAGATTGTCGGCTTCCTGACTACATCCTGGGAACGCAGCTATGTTCAATGACACGTCTATGACACACCCATAACACACCTATGAGACAGCCTTTTTTTGTGAACACCACCTCTAAGCCACCTCTAAGTCACTGTCCAGGAACACCCTTGGTTCTGCACCAGCAGCTCTACTGCAAGCGATTCAGGGCCTGATTCAGAGCTGGGAGTAGATAGAGCAAGTAACTCAGCATCTTGGTAAAACTATGCTGCATTGCAGGTGGGGCAGATTTAAAATGTGCAGAGAGATTTAGGTGGGGTGTGTTTAAAGTGAAATCTAATTTGCAGTGTGAAAATAAAGCTCCCCAGCATTTGTGGGCTACACCCAAAAGCAGCCAGTATTTACCCCACGTGCTAAAAAAATGTATGTATTTGCTTGCCTTGCATTGCAACATGGCCGGATTTAGAGATGTACGCACGGTAAAGGGGGCATGGCCTAATCGTGGGAGGCACCCCCTTCGGAGAAAAAAAAAAGGACTTTTTGCGCCGCACTGTGGAGGGGGGTGCTGTCGGGTCCGGGCCCCTCCAGCAAGCCCAGGTCTGGGTAATTAGTACCTGTCCCCCCGCCTCTAGGCGCCCCTGTGTATGCAATGCTAACCTTCCTGTAGTTTAGTGATTTTTTTTTACAACTGTGTATGCATGAAAAATTAAGTCTCCTATAGCACATGCTTTACACAAAGTATACACACAAAAGCGCTGTTGTGATTGAGATGGATGGTATCAGAAGTGTTGTGGAAAAGTGATGGCCACTGCTGGGCGTGACCGGAAGGTGGCTAGAAATGTATGCAAAAATGGTCCGTTCAGTAGGCGTGTTATGGTAGTGCCGCAGGCATGTCAATGCAAGTGGCTGGCATAGCACAGCTACAGGCATAGGAGGCTATAGTTAGATGGAAAAACTTGCACCACAGGGCTGGTGCAAGATTCGATAATGCCACTGATGGAGGTGTATATGGACTCACCAATCTGTATCATAGTGCGCACGGACGCTAAAAGTGGGCATCTCAGACCTTGCACATTTGGCAGCATAGATGAACACAATGGAAGAAGTTTGTAGACTAAAGGCGTTTGCATGAAGTATCAGATGTGCGACCACCAGGGGCGGATTGGGCCGCCAGGACATAGAGCCGTTTCCTGCTGGGCCGGTAACCGCAGTGGCCGACGGCCGCCCAGCACTTAAGGTGCCTACACACTAGGCAATTTTTTACACAATTCTGCCGATTTCGACGCCTCAGGACGACAAATCATGTAAAATATGCTAAAATCGTTAGTGGCCACTCACGATCACGATTCCAATGCGCGTACCCGCTGATCATACATCGCATCTTGAGATCTTGCCTGCTGCAGGCAAGATTTGCCAATCTTGGTCACGATGTGATGCGGATCATACTTGTGTTTGTACTCACGATCTATCGCACGATCTATTGTACATTCAGTCACTTGACTGACATACCCCTGTACACGCCCAGACTCCATTTTGTGCAGCACCGTGACTTGGATGAGACGGACACGATTCCCTGTTCAGCACACCTGATCACGCAACCTGCCCTAATTATTGAGTATATTTGTATTAGTGCTACTGAGCAGCAATGTATATGCAGACCCTGTCCACCATTGAATATGCTTGACCCACTGTCCACCAATGTGACCCACTCACTGACCACCATGTGTATAATGCATCACCCACCCACCGACAACCATGTGTATAATGCATCACCCACTGACCACCATGTGTATAATGCATGACCCACCCACCGACCACCATGTGTATAATGCATCACCCACTGACCACCATGTGTCTAATGCATGACCCTCCCACCGACCACCATGTGTATAATGCATCACCCACTGACCACCATGTGTATAATTCATCGCCCACTGACCACCTATGTGTATAATGCATCGCCCACCCACTGACCACCATGTGTATAAGGCAGAGCTTGACAAATGTTTCTAAAATATAGGAGCCAGGATGAAAGTGTAGGAGCCAGACTCCCCCTGCCCCCCTTCCCGCTGGGCAGCATTACTGAGCACCTATGCCTGGGCAACCAACCCCGATGGCCACACCACTAATGGGGTACCCCAGGTAAACCACCCTCCCACAGCCACATTACTGAGCAGCTAACACCCCTCTCCAGGCAACTAACCCCCAGAAAGACCACCCCTCCGCAGCCAAAAAACCCTGGGCAAGCAAAGCCACCGCCAGCAGTGGCTGAACTATAGTGGTGGGCCCAGGTGCAAGAATATGCTTTGGGCACTTCAATGCAGTGCCCCTTACCCAGTCCCCCCAGAAGTGGTCCCCCCTATGCATTGCCCCAAGTAGTAGTGCCCCTATACATTGTCCCCAGTAGTAGTCCCCCTTATGCATTGCCCCCAGTAGTTGTCCCCCCTATGCAGTGCCCCCAGTAATAGTCCCCCCTATGCAGTGCCCCCAGTAGTAGTCCCCACTATGCCCTAGTAGCACCCCCCCTATGCAGTGCCCCCAGTAGTAGTCCACCCTATACAGTGCCACGGTAGTAGTCCCCACTATGCATTGCCCCTAGTAGCGGGCCCACCCTGTACAGTGCCCCAGTAGCGGCCCTCCCATACAGTGTCCCCAGTAGCGCGCCCCCCCAATGCAGGGCCCCCTGTAGCAACCACCCCCGCTATGCAGTGCCCCTTACACACACAAAAAAACCCCACAACTTACCCACCCTCTGACCACCATGTGTATAATGCATCGTCCACTGACCACCTATGTGTAATGTGTGTATATATATTATATATTTAAATTATATTTGGAATAGAATAAAATAAAATTTATTGGCAAATGCAATCAGGATTAAAATAAATTAAAACAACATAAGAACAGAACCAAACCAAAAATAACTTCTAAAAAATTATAACTAGAACTATATATATATATATATATTAGGGGTGTGCATCGGCCACTTTTCGTGTTTTGGATCTGGATCTTTCTTCGTGTTTTGGATCTGGATTGGTTTTGCCAAAACCACCCTTCCGTGTTTTGGGTTTTGTGTTTTGGATCTGTATTTTTTTTTAAAAAAGCATAAAAACAGCTAAAATCACAGAATGTGTTGGTTTTTCTGCTCCTATGCTATTATTAACCTCAATAACCTTAATTTCCATTAATTTCCAGTCTATTCTGAACACCTCACACCTCACAATAGTGTTTTTATGTCCAAAAGGCTGCACCGAGGTAGCTGGATGACTATGCTAAGTGACACGAGTGGGCGGCACAAACACGTGACCCATCTAGGAGTGACACTGCAGTGGCAGACAGGATGGCAGTTTGAAAAACTAGGCCCCAAACTGTACATAATGCAAAGAAATAAAAGAGGTGCTAGATGGAATTGTCCTTGGGCCCTCCCACCCACCCTTATGTTGTATAAACAGGACATGCACACTTTAACAAAGCAATCATTTCAGCGCCAGGGTCTGCCACACGACTGTGGCTGAAATGATTGGTTCGTTTGGGCCCCCACAAAACAAGCTGGCAATTAATCTGTCCCTGCACAAACTGGCTCTACGGAGGCAAGATGTCGTCCTCATCCACCGATTCCTCACCCTCTTCAGTGTTGTGTACATCCTCATTCTCACAGAGTATTAACTCGTCCCCACTGGAATCCACCACCACAGGTCCCTCTGTACATTCTGGAGGCTGGTCTCCCTGGAAGAGTTGATAATTCATTTTGATGAAAATCATCTTCTCCACATTTTGTGGAAGCAACCTCCTACGCCTTTCGCTGACAAGGTTCCCGGCTGCACTAAACACTCTTTCGGAGTACACACTGGAGGGGGGGCAACTCAGGTAAAATAGAGCCAGTTTGTACAGGGGCCTCCAAATTGCTTCTTTTTCCTGCCAGTACAGGTATGGACTGTCTGACATGCCTACTTGGATGCTGTCACCGATGTAATCCTCCACCATTCTGTCAATGGTGACAGTATCATATGTAGTGACAGTAGACATGTCAGAAATTGTTGCCAGGTCCTTCAGTCCGGACCAGATGTCCAAACTTGGTCCTGCCTGCCCTGCATCACCGCCAGCGGGTTGCTTAGGATACCTAAGTTTTTTCCTGGCAGCCCCAGTTGCGGGAGAAAATGAAGAAGGAGCTGTTGATGTGTCACGTTCCGCTTCAGCTGACAGTGTGTTCACCAGCAGGCTTGTGTTGGCCGGAAAGAGAGACACCACATAGGCTTTAAACCTAGGATCGAGCACGGTGGCCAAAATGTAGTGGTCTGATTTCAACAGATTGACCACCCTGGAATCCTGGCAAAGCGAATGAAGGGCTTCATCCACAAGTCCCACATGCCGAGTGAATCGCTCCGTCTTAGCTCCTCCTTCACTTTCTCCAGCTGCTTCTGCAAAAGCCTGATGAGGGGAATGACCTGACTCAAGCTGGCAGTGTCTGAACTGACTTCACGTGTGGCAAGTTCGAAGGGCTGGAGAACCTTGCACAACACGGAAATCATTCTCCACTGCGCTTGAGTCAGGTGCATTCCCCCTCCTTTGCCTATGTCATAGGTGGATGTATAGGCTTGTATGGCCTTTTGCTGCTCCTCCATCCTCTGAAGCATATAGAGGGTTGAGTTCCACCGCGTCACAACCTCTTGCTTCAGGTGATGGCGGGGCAGGTTCAAGAGTGTTTGCTGTTGGAGGGTCAATTGTTTAGTAAAAGTAGTGGTGTTCCTACTTCCTCTCTGGGATGATGAACGACTCCCAGAAGCAGCAACAGCAGCAGCGGCAGCAGGAGGCGTAGCAATGCAGGATCCTCCGGAGGAATCCCAGATAGGAGAGTCAGTCATGCCAGTGACATGGCCTGCAGGACTACTTTCGATCCTGACTAAGGAGGAAATTGACGAAGAGGGAGTTGACGGTGTGGTTTGCAGGCGCTTGGATACAACAGGACAACGGGATTTAGGTGTCCCTGGACTGCTTACGGTCTTAGCCAAAGTTTCTGAACTTGACAGTAACTTTTTATGAACGCGCTGCAGGTGCCGTATAAGGGAGGATGTTCCTAGGTGGTTGACGTCCCTACCCCTACTTATTTCACCTTTACATATGGTACATATGGCAAGACAGTTGTTGTCCGGATTTGGATAGAAATATTGCCAGACCAAAGAGGTGGAATGTTTGGTCTTCTGCCCAGGCATGACCGTGATGGGCTTTTTCATCCCATGGACAACTACTGTCTCCCCCGGAGCCTGATTTAAACAAACCACATCACCATCAGAATCCTCCTCGCCAACTTCCTCAGCGCCAGCTACACCAGTATCCTCATCCTGTTGTACTTCTACTATGACATTGGGCATCGGCCTTGGCAGACGACGTTGATGGCATGTTATCGTCGATGTCATGACTAGTGGCAGCAGCTTCAGCACTAGGAGGAAGTGGTTCTTGATCTTTCTCTATTTTATTTTTATCGGAGAAAGTTTGGTCCTCCATTTATGTTATATCGATTTGATATATACGTGCGGCTAAGGCGCACACAAACACAGAAAATATTTTTTTATTTTTGCTGGAGAGTAGTGCACTTTGTGGGTTACACCACCCTTTAAGAAATGAGCCAGCCGGCTCTTTACTAATGGGACACAGGCGCACGCTTGGCGCTGCTCCTTTGTTGATGCACGTGCGGCTTCAGCGCACACAATTCACAAACACAGAAAATATTATTTTTTTGGTTTGGAGTGTACTTTGGGGGTTACAGCACCCTTTAACGGTCAAACCAGCCGGCCCTTTACTTATGACACAGGCGCACGCTTGGCACTACTTTGTTGATGCACGTGCTGCTACTGCGCACACAATTCACAAACACAGAAAATATTATTTTTTTTGGTTTGGAGTGTACTTTGGGGGTTACAGAACCCTTTAACGGTCAAGCCAGCCGGCCCTTTACTTATGACACAGGCGCACGCTTGGCACTACTTTGTTGATGCACGTGCGGCTACTGCGCACACAATTTACAAACACAGAAAATAATTTTTTTTTTGGTTTGGACTGGAGTGTACTTTGTGGGTTACAGCACCCTTTAACGGTCAAGCCAGCCGGCCCTTTACTTATGACACAGGCGCACGCTTGGCACTACTTTGTTGATGCACGTGCGGCTACTGCGCACACAATTCACAAACACAGAAAATATATATTTTTTGGGGTTTGGAGTGTACTTTGGGGGTTACAGCACCCTTTAACGGTCAAGCCAGCCGGCCCTTTACTTATGACACAGGCGCACGCTTGGCACTACTTTGTTGATGCACGTGCGGCTACTGCGCACACAATTCACAAACACAGAAAAAATATTTTGTTATTTGGTTTGGAGTGTACTTTGGGGGTTATAGCACCCTTTACTGGTCAAGCCAGCCGACCCTTTACTTATGACACAGGCGCACGCTTGGCACTACTTTGTTGATGCACGTGCGGCTACTGCGCACACAATTCACAAACACAGAAAAAATATTTTGTTATTTGGTTTGGAGTGTACTTTGGGGGTTACAGCACCCTTTAACGGTCAAGCCAGCCGGCCCTTTACTTATGACACAGGCGCACGCTTGGCACTACTTTGTTGATGCATGTGCGGCTACTGCGCACACAATTCACAAACAGAGAAAATATTTTTTTTTTTGGTTTGGACTGGAGTTTACTTTGGGGGTTACAGCACCCTTTAACGGTCAAGCCAGCCGGCCCTTTACTTATGACACAGGCGCACGCTTGGCACTACTTTGTTGATGCACGTGCGGCTACTGCGCACACAATTCACAAACACAGAAAATATTTTTTTTTTTGGTTTGGACTGGAGTGTGCTTTGGGGGTTACAGCACCCTTTAACGGTCAAGCCAGCCGGCCCTTTACTTATGACACAGGTGCATGCTTGGCACTGCTTTGTTGATGCACGTGCGGCTACTGCGCACACAATTCACAAACACAGAAAAAATATAATTTTTTTAGCACTTGGGGGGAGCACCCCTTATGGACAGAGCACCCCCTGGACAACACTACAGCACCCCTTTAGGACTGGGACAGTGCACAGGACTTTGGAGTTGACACAGCCCCTATGGAGAACTGACTGCACAACACAGTCCAGCCAGCCCCTATGGACTTTGAAGTAGTGGACACAGCCCCTATTAACAACAGCAGCACAACACAACACAACACAGCCAGCCCCTATGGACTTTGAAGTAGTGGACACAGCCCCTATGGACAACAGCAGCACAGCACAGCACAACACTACACTACACTACACAGCCCAGCCAGCCCTAACTCCCACCCTCCCTCTTCACTGTCCACAGCCGAGTGAGAAAATGGCGCCGACGCGGGTACCTTATATAGGATCCAAAACCCGCGAGACCCGGAAGGCGGGATGATGACATTTTGCCTCGATTTCAGATCCGAGTCAGGCGGGAAAAGTCGAGCCTGACTCGGATCTGCCTCGGATCGGGGGGGTTCGGATTTCAGAAATCCGAACCCGCTAACCCCTAATATATATATATATTAACCAAACTATTAAAAATTAGGACAACATTTTATACGTCCATATTTTCTTAGTTTTTTTTTTTGCCACCAGCAATGTCTTTGGACAAGGATTGTGAGTTATCACCGGCTTCCTGGAGCGTAAGGAGGCAAATGAGTGTCTATGGAGAGTTAGCTGTCGCGACTATTCCAGTAAGTCCAAGAAACTCCTGGCATTAGAGTAATTGGTGGAATACAGACGACAATACTGCCATGATGCATCTGTGAAATGGGTGCGCCTCAAAATACAAAATCTCTGTACAGTGTTTGTGAAAGAAGGTGGAGGAGGCAAAGCATTTTGGACCGTCCGCTGATGATGTGTATCGGCCCACCCTTTGGTACTATCCTCTGTCTTTTATCATGGAACAAGAACCACAGCGTCAGTCTCTTGTGCTTATGGCCGAGCAAGAGAAAGAAGAAGAGGCGGCTGAAGGTCACAGTGGACCGTCCAAGGCAGGTTTGGTAAGTAGAGACACAGTGCATACATACACACCATTGGTTTTTTTTTGTTTGTTTTTTTTGTTTTTTTTTAAACAAAACACCTTTTTTAACCTCCCATAATTGTCCACTTTGTCAATTATCTTAGACAGTCCTCCTGCCATGGCACTGCACCTGGCCCATTAAAATAGGCCATATACTCCTCCCTCACCTGTTTGGCCCGTGCAGTGCCTGCGTCTCGCATTGATGGTGCTGCCACTGATTTTATCTGGGCAATCTCCTCCAGATGGTCTGGGTCTTCGGGCATAGCTGTGCCTGATGCCCTTTGTAAGGTTGTTTTGTGCCGTAGAAAAGTTATGCAGAACACAGCACGCCATCATGACCCAGTCTATCTTGTCCACATGCAGGTTTATGTTGGTGTGGAAAATGCGGAACCGGTTATTGAGGATTCCAAAGGCATTTTCCACAATCCAGTGTGCCCGAGAAAGCCGATAGTTGTAGATTCGCTTTTCTCTTGTCAAGGACCATGGAGCATATGGCTTCATCACATTTTCATGTAACGCGAAAACCTCATCAGCCACAAAAAACAAGTTTAGGCCGTGCTTCGTCCCCTCCACTGATGGCAAATTGAGGGTTTTGGAGGTGAGCCTCTTGTAGAATGCCATCTGTTTGAACGACCCACCATCCGAAGCACGGCCATTCTTGCTAACATCCACAAAGACAAACTCATAGTTGGCATTCACCACTTCCATGAGAATGATGCTGAAGTACCGTTTGTAATTATAATTATAATATAGTACGATCCGCTATTGGCAGGTGGGGTGATGCGTATATGTTTCCCATTGATGGCTCCCCCGCAGTTAGGGAAATTCCAACACCGTTCAAAGTCTTCAGGAATGGCTTTCCACTCATCAACGGAATTAGGAAACTAAAAAAAAAAAAAGGTTAAAACATGAACATTATTTTTTTTATCTTTTATTTCAATACAGACTCCGACACAAGAACTGGAATTGTCATCTACACCTGATTTAAGCAGCATTGCTGACAGTGAGGGGGATGTGTTGATATCCCAATGCCCACCACCAACCACACCACCCCCAGCACCTACCACACCTTCCCAGCAAAAGAGAAAGCACCCTGGGGAAAAAATGCAAAGCAGGGAGCCAGCAGACACATTTTTACAACAGGCAGAAGAGCTTTTAAAAAAGACCCCTAGACCACCTAGATAACTTCACCACTCATATAACAGTACCATGCGGCAAATGAGTGCTGAAACACAAAGCGAATTCCAGTGTCTGGTCTATGAGTTACTCATCAGGGCGGTGTGTAACAATTTATATCCAGCTACCTATATTGGTGACCCTGTGCCCTGCCCATCTGCCCCAACTGCCTGTGTGATGCCTCCATCCCTGTCGCAGCTTACTCCCCCACCCACTAATCCTCCCACCACAAGCCAGACTATATATAGTGCCCTTTTAGATGCTGAGGAGGAAATTCCAGGGTTTTAACAAATCTAAACTTTTATTGATGTTGTTGCCTGCAGTATCCCCAAATTTTATAATTCCCAATACCACCCCCATGGTATACGGCGGTGGTGATGATGCTGATTGGACACGGTCAATACACACATGGCACAAGGACAGATTGTTGGAAGCCTGGGCCACAATCTATCCTTGATCCATATGTGTATTGGCCTATTCAATCCGGCATCTGACCCACCGTATATATCATAGAACAGGCTAGGTATTGGGACTGATAAAATTTGGGGATGAAACAGTGTTACATATTAATAAGGTCATATAGGAGCTTTCTTTAAACAACAAAATTGCTAAGTTATTTATTCCATGTTTGGAATGCAAATGTTTATACTGTTGTCATAAAGACAGTTTTATCACTCGCATATTGGCAGAACAGTTTACACTGTTTTAACTAGAGATGAGTGGGTCCAGTTATCTGAGAATCGAACCCACCCGAACTTCCATTTTCACACTTGACTCTGATCTCAAAGCAAGGCAAATCGTCATCATCCCGCTGTCGGATTCTCACGGGTTTGGATTGTATAAAAGTCCCTCCCCATGGTGATGGGCGCCATTTACTTACTTGATCCCGGGCTGTCAGGGCTGTGCTTCATCCAAGAAGGGCTTCTGTGTCCATCCAGGTGCTTCTGTGTCCATCCAGGGGTTGCTGTGTCCATCAAGGGCAGGGGCTTCTGTGTCCATCCAGGGGCTGCTGTGTCTATCTAGGGGTTGTTGTGCCCAACCAGGGCAGTGGCTGCAGTGTCCATCCAGGGGCAGTGGCTGCGGTGTCCATCCAGGGGCAGTGGCTGCTGTGTCCATCCAGGGGTTGTTGTGTCCATCCTGGGGCAGTGGCTGCAGTGTCCATCCAGGGGCAGTGTCTGCGGTGTCCATCCAGGGGCAGTGTCTGCGGTGTCCATCCAGGGGCAGTGGCTGCGGTGTCCATCTAGGGGCAGTGGCTGCGGTGTCCATCTAGGGGCAGTGGCTGCGGTGTCCATCCAGGGGTTTGAGTGATCATCTAGGGGCAAGGGCTGCTGTGTCCAACCAGGGGTGTTCTGTCCATCCAAGGGTGCCCAGTGTATAAAAAAAATAAAAGCTAATAAATAATATAATTATTTAAAAAAATATATATTTTTTTTGAGCAGTACCCCAGTGTACTATATTTTTTTACTGTGACGCTGCCTGTCAGACTGCAGTGTAATATTCATACACGTATTGTTTGTGACACTAAGTGGTAGCGCAGTGTATATTAAATATTGTCACACTGTAAGTGGAAAATGCAGTGTATTCGTAATAGATATTGTCACACTGTTAGTAGAAAGCCAGTGTATTCATAAAAAATTTCACACTAAGTGGAAAATGCAGTGTATTCGTAAAAATTATTGTCACACTAAGTGGTAGTGCCGTAAGTGGAAAACGCAGTGTATTCATAAAAAATATTGTCACACTGTAAGTGTAAAACAGTGTGACAATATTTTTTACGAATACACTGCGTTTTACACTTAGTGTCACAATATTTTTTACAAATACAGTGCAAGTGTAAAACGCAGTGTATTCTTAAAAAATATTGTCACACGAAATGGAAAATGCAGTGTATTCGTAAAAAATATTGTGACACTGTTAGTGGTAGCGCAGTGTGTTATTCTTTTCTTATTCATAAAAATTCTTGTGACACGAAGTGGAAACTTTACAAATTAATAACACAAAGTTAGCAATAAAAAAATGCAACTTTTCACTTTTCCTCAATCATGAATGAATGATTAGTCTACACGCCGACTACGAGACTACAACAAAGTGCTAAATAACGTGCATAATATATTAAACATAATGACATCACAAACGCCTCAGCTGAGATTCATATAAAAATATATTCAAAAGGTGAAATTAGAGGATATGGTTTAAAAAATGGAATAAAGTAGCTAAAACTGCGTTCTCTGATATAGTGTCCCTACTCCCTACCCATGGCCCCTCTACCTGAATTTCAGCGAGTAAGAGGAGCAACCATATTCCAGAGTGCAGATGCACCTCCTGTAGCCCAGGTCAGAAGATGTTTAGGGGGTGTGGTGATATGGACTAAAATGGAGCTCACATCCACTAAAGTGGACAATGAATACCCAATCTAACAGGGAGCGCAGCTGTAATTTATACACAACACAGGATGGGATGACGATATAGGCTTGGGTGATGGTATAGGCTTTATTAATTATATAAACTGGGGCTATGTCTGGGCATAAGACCAGAAAAGCCACATATTGGGTGTTGAATTATTTAACCCAAATCCTGCCAACAGTTGTGAAGGCATCTGTACCATTTGTAAGGCCAAATTTAGTGGAGATAGGGACCTTAACCATCTAGGAACCTCCACTCTGTTACGTCATCTGCAATGATTTACATTATGATCATGAATGATCTACATCATAATGTCCTCTGTAATTTTTGCACGTAATTGACGGTAAAGGTCTTTCTCATAGAATTTGTAGTTCATTTTGGTGGACATCTTTTCCACATTTTGGGGAAGTAGCCTCATAGGCCGATCACTGACAAGTTTCCCGGCTGTGCTGAAAACTCTATCTGAGTGCACACTGGATGGTGGGCAGCTCATGCAAGAGCCTATTTGGATGCGATCATTAAATTTTTTTAAAAGTCCTCAACCATTCATTGAATGGTGATCGTATCAGGTGGAGTGACGGTAGAGGTGTCATTAATTGTAGGCAATTCTTACCCAACCAGATGTAAAAAAAAAAAAAAAAAAAAGGATAAAACTTGGTTGTGTTGACTCATCTGCATCACCAGTGGCTGATTGTGTTGACTCGCTGCATCACGTGCCTCTTGAGCTGACAATTTGCTTATCAACAGCCCTTTTCATCTCTTCAGATCTGTGTCCGTTAGGAAGAAAGAAATAATGTCTTCATCCCTTCTGGGATGAAACTCCACTCCCAGCAGCAGCAGCAGGCATGGTGCTCAAGGATTCTCAAGAAAGACACAACGTAAGACTTAAACCTTAAGTCTTGCATTTGCTCTGTTCCACTTGTCCACATATCTGTGCAAGTTAAGTGGACTGTGGGTACAACGGCAGTTTGGAGGCCACTAACTATGGTTTTTTTTATGTCTCTGTACAGGTTGGGAAATGCTTTTCAAGAATCTTTGCAAAGGATTATTTAACAGTCAATTATTTTGGAAAGTACTCTTCCTGGTCCCCTTCTGGCATGAAAATCCACTCCCAGCAAGGACTGATGTGAATGAGTAAAATATTTTTTGTAAATACCTCCCCTCCTTCCCTCCCCTTCTCCCTCATAAATTTACTTCGGAATCCAGAAATTAAATAAAATTTACTGCCTATCAACTCTTCCTGTCCCTGCCTTCAACTACATACGTACTCCAACTCCCTCAGGCCTCTTGAATAATAAAAATATGTTTCCTGATGTGCCATGTTGGAAGTTGAACTGCCACGTGTTTGTGATGCCCACTGCTGCCGCTTAGCTTTGTCAGCCAGCTAGTTTGGTGCAAATTTTGGGCCTAAACTGAATGAAAAAAGTATTGTGAGATGTGAGGTGGTCAAAATTGACTGGAAACGAGTGGAAATTAATGTAATTGAGGTTAGTAATACTATAGCAACAAACAAAAGCCCGAATTATGTGATTTTAGCTGTTTTTATAATTTTTTGATGAAAAATACAGATCTAAAACCAATCAAGATCCAAAACAAGAGGAGCTACAGATCCGAAACCAAAACATGGAGGTCGGCGCACATCTGTAGTTTTAACCTGTTTATACAATACTTTTCTACATTTCCAAAAAAAAAAATTAAAATAAAAAATAAACATTTTTTTTTCTTTCACAAGAAACAAATGTGTAGTGGTTTTTTTTTCTTACCTTACAAAACTGGTACTGTGGCACTTTGACAATAACCTTTCAAGTCTCTGGACTGATGACTCCCAAAACCTGAGGGGGGATATGAGGGTCCCAAACTTCAGATCTTCCAGTGACCTTCCTGTAGCCAGGTACCTTAGGTTAGCCACCAGCTTCTCCTCAGCAGGGATAGCCCTCCGCAGCTTTAGTATCCTGCTTCTGGATAAATGGGGTCACCAGTCGCAGCAACTCCTGGAATGTGGCATCATCCATGTGGAGGTAGTTGCGATAGTCGTCTGGATTGTTCTCCCGAATCTCCTCAGCAGGGACATGCGAGAGCGACTCTCCCTGTGCTGCAGCCACTCCTTGGTCCAGCATGCTCTACTCCTATGCTGGGCCCTCTCCTTCTTCACCTTAACCCCAGGATAGGTGACCATAACTGTATACCGATACCGGTCCATCAGCACATAATACAGGATAGAATGCACCAAAAGCACACTTCCTTGAGCCAGGCAAAACAAAGCAGAGCACAAAAAAATGTACAGTGTTCAGAAGGTATACACCAAGCCTCACTAGTCACAGAGCAGAAGTGCACAGAGCTAAAATGGCGCCTGCTTTATTTACCCCCTCCTTAAGCCCACTCATTATTTAAATTAATTTGAAATCTGGCCAATCATCATGTGTTTGGTAAGCTAACAAATTATCGTATATGATCTCACGATTTGGTCATCGGACATGATGCATGATAGATCGTGGGTCAATTTGGACAGTTTTTACACCAAATCAGGCCCAGGACTGCCGAGGAGCTGCCGGGGAGAGTTCAAGGGAAATAGAACACGATATCGCATCGTGACCACATTGCATAGTGTGTAGGTACACCCACGCCCGCTGCTGCAATCTGAGCTCAGCTCCAATTGGGCATCTCTACAGCTTCTGGTCTTCTGCGCTACTGGTAAAAAAAAAGGCTGATGGAGAGCCGCTGCGCATGCCAGCCGCAGAAGCTCCTCCCACAAGCCTTTGCGGAGCCTGTCAGTAACCACTGACGGCTCCGCCTCCTGCCCCTCTGCGGCCTGGCCCGACTCCCCACCTCCAGGTCAGCATCCTGCATGGTGATGTCGAGACAAGCAAGCAGCGGCTGGGTAGCCAAACAGGCACTGCAAATAAGTGGCGGTGGTGCAGGGGAATGGGGGGGGGGCAAGGCTGAGACACACACTGGGACTGGGGGGAAATGAGGCTGACACATGCTGGGGATGGGGGGAGGATGAGGCTGACACACGCTTGGGTTGGGATACATGCTGGGGGGAGAATGAGGCTTACATGAACTGGGGCTGAGACACACACTGGGGCTGGGGGAATGAGGCTGACACACACTGGGGCTGGGGGAAGAATGAGGCTGACACATGCTAGGGCTTGGACACACGCTGGGGCTGGGGGGAGAATGAGGTTGACATGAATTGAGGCTGAGACGCACACTGGGGCTGGGTAGGAAAGAAGCTGAGACAAATGGGGCTGGGGGGAATGAGACTGGGGCTGACACACATGTTGGGGCTGGGGGCAATGAGGCTGACATGCTGGGGCTAAGACACAGGGGGGCCTGAGGATGAAGAGATGTAAGGGGGTCTGGAGTAGCTCAAGGGCCTAGAGAGACACAGAAATTGGTTGATCAAGGAAATTCACATTTTTCCCTGCACAAAAACTTCTGTTACTATACATTATCTGGTTATGATGATGACATTGGTTATGTTTCTACGTAAACAGGCATCTTCCAGACAGTGTGATCTACATGAAGACGCTGCTCAGTGAATCTCAAATTCGTCAGAGGTTCCCTGTTGTAGTCACCACCATATAGGTAAGAAATTACTTCCAAACTGACTGGCCTGTACCTAGTGCAGAGGGATGGACGGTGTATCATTCACCAAGATTTTGTCACGACTAGGAGCGAACCTGGACCCGGAGTGGAGTCGGATGGTGCTGGAAGGGTTGCTTTTTGGTACTGGAAGGCAGCCGGTCTTATCTGGGTGTAACTCATGAATGGAGGATACACGTAGGGCGAGGATGGTTATGAAGAAACTGGCAGTACTAGCAAACTGGGGTTAGCCGGGCGTATGGCAGATGGTGAGTGCCGGAGGCGGCTGGAGACCAGGAGCCGGACTGGAAGTGGGCTATGAGACAGAGGTACTGGGAAGCACTGGAACTGGAGCATGCTGGTACTGGAACACTCTGATACTGGAACACACTGGAACTCACTGATACTGTGGAATACTGAGGCAAGGGAGCACAGAGAACTAGCTCACAGCATAAGCTGTGAAAGATGTTGCACTGGAATTAAAGAGCCTCTTGACAGCCCTTTAGTACCCTCAGGTAGTGCAGGATTGGTTGCTAGCACTCCAGCCGAAGCTGCAAGCTGATTGGCCCAAATTAGACATGTGACCTGGATCCAAGATGGCCGCGCCCAGTGGTCACAGTGCGGAAGTGCTGCCAGCTACATCCCCTCTCACCTGTCTCCAAATGGAAGCCCCTCAGTCTGCAGAGACTCCCTGTGCCCAGTGCTGCTCTCCAGGGCCCTGCTCCCCCGCCAGACGCCCCGCGCCTGAGCGCCCGAATCGGTAAGGACCATGATCTCGGCAGTCCCTCAGCCCTGGTCGTGACAGATTTGTGCCCTGCTCCCCTCAGCAGCTTGCAAAAGCACCTCAAGGCCCTAAAAGGAGGGAGAATCCTGCCCTCCTCAACTTACCCACCCCCTCAACAGACCCGCCCCCATAAGGATTGCTTCCAGAAGTTTCCTGGGCTGATTTTCCATCCCAATCCGCCCCTGCTGAGTCCGCTTCTAAGTGTGGCTCAGAATGAGGCCTTTGATGTTTAAGACTGGCCAAGATATAGATCTTCAGCTGGCTCATAAAATATATATATATTATATGTTGAACTGTACACAGCTGTATACTAAATTGAAGTCTGTCATCTTAAGTAAACAATGCTTACCTACTCTGTACTTAAGAGTCTGTCAGATGTTACTGGGGCAGTCTGACTAGTGACAGGCGCTGCACTGCCAGATTCTCGCTGGTTAGACCTCTTCCTTTATTCTCTGCACAGCCAGCTAACAGCTGCAGTTCTCCTTAAGAAATCTGCTAATACACTGCCTCCATGGAACAGGATCTCAGGTTAGTATACGGCACAGAGCTCCTGAGGAGAGGATCATCACACTGCAGGCTGCAGACAGAGTGGAAGTCAGGAAACAGGTAGCGGTAGGTAGAGGGGAAGGAAGGGGTGGGGTTTTGGGAACAGGAGGGAGATGGGACATCCTCAATGCAGTGCAGCCCACTGGGAGGGGGAAGGACCAGCCACCGAAAATCAGCATCAGTGGGGACGGCACACATTGCCTAGCAGTCAAAAGTCCCCATTTAGGAGACCTCACACATAATGGCTGTTCACCTACCTCCAGTATGTTGTTTAATTTATTAATGTGCTTGTCATCACCTTTCTCCCCACACCTGTAACTGCCATAATGTGCACTCCACCTGTATGTTCTTGATAGGGCTCTCCTTCCCCCACACTCAATTCATACATTGTTCCCCTAGTACTATAGTATACCACGAAAGAAAGGCAATTTTCCATCAGTCTTCTTACAGCTCCTCCTAAGGCATCGTCGCATTATGATTTGGACGCTACAGGCAGACACCCTGTCATAATTACAGCTGTCCGGAGCGTATTGAAGATATTCTAGCACTGGTGAAGTTCCAGGTGCTGGCGGCCCCCCCTTATGTGCGATGTCATAACGTCATGAGCAAAGGGGGCGGGTCTGGCACAGGGCAATCAGAGTCCTAGTTACGACCCTGGTGCAAGTCTGCTTTGACATGTTCAAGTAGTTGCTGCAGCTGTACAGTATCACAGCAGTGGTGAGACTGGGCAGAGGGACTGTGAGCTGGGCCAGGCCTGAGGAAAGGGTGTGTGGCCGAATTGCAGGAGGCGTGGTCACTCCCCCAGAGGATATATTTTTTTTTGCTGTGCTCTGGGAAAGAGGCCGCTATGAGCCCCTCAGCCTGGTGCAAAGCCAGGGGGGTGCGATAAGTGTGATCTCTCCTCCACACAGGCATAGGAGCGCATGGGCTGCTGTGAGGTAAAAGGGGGGCGGCACCGGACCTAGCATGTCTGGATAAATAGCACCCGCTCCCCCCTGACTGTGGGACTATAAGCATTACCTCAGGGCCCCAGTGAGATAAGTGGTGATACAAAGGGTCCCTAATGGGAGTTCATATGTCCCATGACCCCGGTGTTTAGGACACATGCCCCACTTGCACCTCTCTTGTTACGCCACTGGTGTCCTTAAAATATGTTATATGTGTCATTATTCTAATCCTGTGATATGATTCTCACAAAACATAGCTATAGTATTGCTATATGTAGTAGTATGACATCCTAAAGTAGTGTGTAAAGTAGTAGTTAGAATAATGGAATAATGTGTGGTTAGATAGCAGTCCTCCTACCCCAACATCCTTATACAAAATATAAAGGATAGTAAAAGTCCAATTATTTCTAATGTACAGTATATTCAATTTCTAGACCAAAATCTGTGATATCCAACATTAGGATGAGAAATCGTACCTTATAGTCTATGGCAGAGGTTCCCAAACGCGGTCCTCAAGGCTCCCCAACAGATCAGGTTTTAGAGATATCCATGGTTGAGCACAGGTGTTTAAATCAAATTGACTAATTAAGCCACCTGTGTTCAACCATGGATATCTCTAAAACATGAACTGTTGGGGAGCCTTGAGGACTGCATTTGGGAACCTCAGGTCTATGGTGACCGGTGATTCTCTTTGAAAGTGACTTCAGATCAGTGTCGTGCGGTGAGGTCAATTGCTGGGGAGGCACACATGTATAAAAGGAACCGGTATGATTTACCGCCGGACCCAGGCCAGGCGGTTGGAATCCCGACAGCGGCATCCCGGCAGAGGAGGAAATCCCGATCGTCTAAGGTAAGTATATACTAACCTATTTCTACACCCTAACCCTCCCTTAGGGTTGTCTAACCCTAACCTTCCCCCCCAGTGCCTAACCCTAATCCCCCCTCCAAGTGCCTAAACCTAACCCCCCCTTCCCCGCCGCCTAAACCTAAGTCCCCCCCGGGTGTGCCTAATGCTAACCCCTTTCCCCTAGCCTAAACCTAACCTCCCGGGGGGGTGCCTAGCCCTAAGCCCCCCACCGGGAACCCTAAACCTAAAAGCAGCCATCCGCGCTCGGCGTCCCTTCGATCAGGGAGGTCCTGCTCCCAGCGTATGTCTAATGATGGGCGTCGGCATATCGACGCCTGTCTTTAGACCCTTGCCGGGATATGACAGTCGGGAAGCCGGCTGTCGGGATTAGGTAGTTTTTATATCAAAACTCTGGAGCATGACAGGGAGTATGATAGGGGAGGTAGTATGACAAGGGAGGCTCTGCTTCCCCTGCCTACCCTGACTGCACGTCCCTGCTTCAGATAATATATTTACTAAGTGGTGACCTTGGTTTTTCAGTGGATTTACAAACTCCAATCCAAAATCACACTTTAGAATAAAATTGTACATTGGAACACCATTAATGTTTTTACCATTAGAAGTATAGAAACCTCAGCTTTACTAAGTAGCATGTTTGCAAACCAACACAAACACTCAAAATATTGATTGGTTGAGAGCATGCTGTTTGAGCTATCAGTCCAATCAGAATGTGAGGAATCACAGGCAAGGGCGCCGAGAGGAGGATGGAGAGCGGGCACTAATTACCCGGGCTCAAGCTTGTTGGAGGGGCCCATCTGCATCGGGGTTCACCTACCCCTTTACCTGTCAGTGCCACTGCAGCCTCTGCAGGGCTGCGGTTGGTCTATGGAGGCTGCTGCAGCAACTGAGCTCAGCAGTCATCTTTGTCTGCACTTGTGCGGAAAAGGGGAGAGTGATTGCACTGATCGTGTCCCCCACCTCCCCAGGATTTGCCCTTGGCTGAGGGGAGCCCTTTGCCCTCCCTGGTGGCAAGCTTCAGGGCGCCACCATGATTATTTTTTCATATTTTTTGTAGGGGGGTGTGCCACGCCCCACACAATTAGGCCACACCCCTACAGTACCGGGGACAGTATAGTACTGTCTCTATGGCCCTGATCACAGGGGCCAAACAAAGCCTTAGCTACAGAGGAGGGGCAGCAGGAAGCCATAGAGGAGGGGTAGGAAGGTGCATGTTGTCAGAAGGTAAAGAATAGCATTTCTTTTTATTTGGTAACTCTTTTTTTCAAAACATTGCAGACTAAGATGATGTGTCAATGTTGGTCAAGAATATTGCTAGTGCAGGTGCCCTTTATATAGTATGTAGGTGCCTTAGTAGCATTGCTATTAAGCATTGACATTTTTGGCTCCCACAAACTGTACAACAACCAACCCAGTTAGAGCATAATAATATATATATATTAGGGATGTGCGCCGACCTCCGTGTTTTGGTTTTCGATCTGGATTTGACTTTACAAACCACCCTCAGGTGTTTTGGATTTTGGTCTGGATTTTTTAAATAAAAAATAGATAAAAAGTTTGCAATCCAAAACCCGAAATTCGGATTTAAAATCCGAATTCCGAACCGCAAAAAGATCAGAACCGCGACCCAGATCTCCTCAGGAGATTAGAACCGCGACTCTGATTTACCCGGATTCACGAAATTCGGATGGATTCGGATTTCTGGGGAACCGAACCGCACATCTCTAATATATAGAGTTGTGAATGATGAAAGTTATAACTCTGTTGAATAACTGATATATTCCATTCTTCAGGATAATTGTGGAATGGGAAAAAGAGGGATAGTGGTATGCTGCTCAGAGGAAAAGCACTCCTGAAAAACAGGGGCACACATCAATAAAATATAACTTTTAATTAGTACTCAATATAAAAATATGGATTTAAATACCACAATATCCGAAAAAACAACTGTGAGTTTCAAAGAAAAAGAGACTCACACACAAGACCTAATAGGTCTATCAATACATAATATGAATAGAGCAACAGATAACATTATTGTTAATGACACGGAAAAAACACAGTGTGCGTGAAAGTGGTTACGTCTATGTAACCACTTGTTGAATCACAGCTAAATGGTGAAAGATATGCATAAATAAAGTGAAAAAAAACATATACCTAACATCTAAAATAACATCATGACCAATATAGTGTGCCTCTAGTTACATAAATACAGTCATGATAATCATACAATCTGAGGCATCCCTCATACACCTGGGAATAAGTTGTCCAACTCAGTGTAAAACATATGTCAATAATGCTGGATAGAATGAAAATATAGGCTGTGTGTTTACATGCAGTGGGATCTACTGTCTCCAGTCCTGCTATCATCTAACTGGGAATGAGAATCCCGTGTAACGGCGCTGTGAGAAAACAAATGACCTGCTTCTACTGCCAGCGTGAGACTCAAAGCTTGTTACAAAGCAAATGCAGAGCATCAGCTGTGTCATGACTGGTGAGAGAGCAGGGGAGAGATTAATTACCTGTAGTACAATGACAGAAAAAGGTTTCCAGTGGAGGATTGCGCACAGAGGGACCCACAAGTGGTGCAGATGCGTGTTTCGCCGGGGGCGTTGTCAGGGAAGACCCGGCAAAACACACATCGGCATAACAGCAAATAATATGATATACAGTAATCTGGTTTATGTATCAGCTAAATATTTAATATTTTTAGGTTACCATATTTTAGAATGTATTGTGGAGCATTGAACCAAATCTGGGAATCTGGAGCAACAGCAGAAAAACCTTCAGTAAATTACCTAAATGTGACCGATCCATCTCATCGGCTGTGGAACTCCCCGACTCCACAGCTGACTCGTCAATGATTTGCAGGTCTGTGTGTAAAAAAAAAAAAAAATGCTCTAACCACTTAACTGACGAATTCTTTCTCCAAAAACCGCTCCAAAATTGTCGGTTTCTTTTATGGTTGAATTAGGTCAAGAACATAATTTGAAACTTATCCATAACTATTTTATATGAATTTTTTTTTTTTTAAAACCCAGTATACCATAAAAATAGCACTTTTTATGTTATACTGTAGTGATGGCCATTGACAGCTGTACCATTGATGGTTCAACCATCGTTAGAAGCCATCAATTGTTTAGCGATTGGGCAAGATCTATGTAGACCACAATTGTCGATGTTTCCTGTCGATGGTGCAACATTGATGGCCACCAGCAATGGCAAACCACTTGTTTTCAGTCTGACCATCGATGTTTGCAAACCATCGATGGTTGGTTGACATCCCTAAACATAGGCTCTGCGATATCTATCGAACATATATATATTTTATTATGGCCAGGCCCCTTATATATGTGGGCATTATGGGGGAGGAGGAGCAGCTGAGGCTGGAGGGAGTGGCCCAGATACCAGAGCCGCCGCTGCTCTCTATACACGGCCAGTGATCACTGTGTGATCACTGCCGGAGCCGCAGCGGAAGGGTGTCCTGCTGGCGGCCCGGACCCATAGCACAGTGGCGGCTACCAGAGCCGCCGCTGCTGCTTCTGCTCAGCCAGTGATCACTATGTGATCACTGCTGTGCCGGAGCCACAGCAGGAGAGTGTCCCGCTGGTGGCCAGGCTACTCAGCAGCAGCGGCGGCGGCTACCAGAGTCGCGCTGCTGCTGCTTCAACACAGTGATCACACTGATCACTGTGTGCTCCCGGAGCCGCAGCGTAAGGGTGTACCGCTAGCGGCTCCGATACATAGCAGCAGCGGCGGCTACCAGAGCCACCGCTGCTGCTTCTACTCAGTGATCACTATGTGATCACTGCTGTGCCGGAGCCACAGCGGGAGGGTGTCCCGCTGGCGGCCCGGCTACTCAGCAGCAGCAGCGGGGGCTACCAGAGCCACACTGCTGCTGCTTCTACACAGTGATCACACTGATCACTGTGTGTTCCCGGAGCCGCAGTGGAAGGGTGTTCCGCTAGCGGCTCCGATACATAGCAGCAGCAGCGGCTACCAGAGCCGCCGCTGCTGCTTCTTACTGAAGGGGGTGGGGCCAGCTGGGCTGCCCAATCACTGCTGGCCACAGTGATCGGGATATACTGGAGCCTGCAGCTGCGCCGGGAGGGGGGTGCCGCCAGATGCCCGATCACTGTGGCCAGCAGTGATCGGGACACAAAGGAGAGGCAGCCACACTTGCAGAGGGACCAGAAGGTCCCTCTGATATAGGCGGCAGTGGGAAGATTAACTTCCCGTAGCCGCCTAGTGGCCATTCCTGACTGGTCGTATCAGATACGACCATGTCAGGGAAAGCCCAGCCTGGGCTGGTCATATCTGATATGACCATGCCAGGCAAGTGGTTAATGTTACAGTAAATCAAGTACTTTTGTTGTCTCCACATTACAACATGGGGGAGAAATGGTATCATCACAAATGCAGGATTTCTTGAGGGGGTTTTCCAAATGCTTGATTTTAGAGTGAGTGTGACCAGTCCATGAAGAGGGTATTATTAGCACTTATCCAGCTTTGCATAATACAAAGTGTATTGTGTGTCATAATTCCAGCATATACAGGACCAGCGATCACAGTAAGCCATTTAATGCGGCAGTAGGTAGTGGTACTAATTATTTAAATTGTGATACTGAGAAGAACATGCAGCACTAGTAAAATTATATTCTATTACTATTTCTATAGTGGTCATAGTGTGGGTTGGGTAGGGGGGTTTCCAGGAAACCGGAAATCCCCCTGCGTTTGCCTATGTACCCCATGTATTACTGAAGGGCTGGGTGGTAAATTACAGGGGCACTATGCTCCCCTACTCCGGCAGATGAGATGCTCTTACATGTCATCGTTACTAATGATCTGTGCCACTATAATACTGTACAACTCCCCCTAAATGTGCGCTTATGCCACTTTTCCCAGTAACGCCGTTTCATACATCTCATCCACTGTACTGTACCAATATTTGGCTGGAGGCTCTGATGCAAAAAAAATGCAAGGTTAAAGGTGCACACACACACAACGATTTTTTGTACGATTTTCGTTAACGTTTATCTTTCAATCGTTGAAAAAATCGTTCACTTTCTGAGTTAAAACGATGAATGATTATCGTTTATGCGCGTTCACATTTGTAGTTTGTAGTTCAGTCAGACTGACCAACTGAATGATTTTCATTTAGGGAATATGCAAATTTCGTTTGTAGTTCAAAAAATGTGTTCATTACATTTTAAAAAATCTGACAGAAAATCGTTCATAAAATCGTTGGTAACAAAATCGTTGTGTGTGTGTATGCAGCTTAAGGCTTACCAGAATCACTGCTCTCCTCACTCTCCAGCTCCACAACTATGATATGGAGGTGTTCTGTGTAAAGAAAAGAAATACACAGTAATGTACTCAGCGGGAAAGTAGAAGGTAAACGTAACATTACTGTACACTAAATAAAGGGGCATACACACTAGATGATCCTTATGTACGCTATGAACAATACGATGCACACTCCCGCGGGTCGTTAACGATGTTTGCAGTCATGCAAACATGCAGGTCAATCTGACGATATCATCAAAGTACAGGAGGAACAGAGACATTCTTCAAAGGAAGAGAAGTTCAGTACAGTAGTAAAATACAATGTACTATGCTTTACAATACTTATTTTGCTGGGTAGGGCTGTCGGGCTTAGCTGCCCTGTCCTCTGCCTCCACCACCTCAACCTCCTCAGGTTGTGGGCCTGTGTAAACAAAGAAATATATAATTGTGTCTTTATTTACAGTATAAGGCGCCACAAGTGTACATTACAGTAACAAAAACATAAACAGAGCACAATTAACAATTAGTACTGTAACTTGATTCTTAGGACACAATATGGCTGGGAAGCAAGGTACAGTAAGTGAGAAGTAATCAGAGAAGCGTGTACCTGACTCCATTAGTGATGGCACAAGTAGCAAAGTGACAGTCATTGGCTAACCGGAGAGGGCAGGAGGCAGTGTGTTAGGAAACAAGGTTGGAGATGTAAGGAGCAGTGTAGTCTTTGAAGTACAGGAGGATCAGAGACATTCTTCAAAGGAAGAGAATTACAGTACACTAGTAAAACACAATGTACTATACTACTGTATACAGTATTTACTTGGCTGAGCAGGGCTGCCGGGCTCAGCTGCCCCATCCTCTGCCTCCTCCACCTCAACATCAATCTCCTCAGGTTGTGGGCCTGTGTAAACAAAAAAATATATAAATGTCTTAAAAAAAAGTGAATTGTGTCATCGGCCACACCCCCTTTCGGTACTTACTTTACCATAATTCTCTGAACACAATAATACTCCAATAGTGATGGCACAAGTAGCAAAAGTAGAGCCGCAGAGAGTGTAGGAAAGAGGTACAGTAGAGTACAGACAATACTTACGTGGCTGGGGAGGGTTGTTGGGCCCCGCCGCCCCGTCCACCACCTCCTCCCTAGAGGAGGATATCCGGTGGATGTGCCGTCGATATACTACATTGAAACAAAATACTATAATGTAATTTTTCATCAACACATTTTAAAAAAATAACTCTTGAAAACAAACACATACAGAACTAACTTGGCTGTGCAGGATCCCCCTCTTTTGCCTGCTGCTGTCTCCTCTGACGTACTGTTAAAAAATAACATTGCAATGTATACTAACATTCCTCTGACAACAATTGAAACACAATCTATAGTATGACGGGAGGGCAGGGGTACAACACGGCACCAGCACAGGAAAAAAAAAATCCACACTTGCCGATGTCGTCAACAATGAATGACGGTGGGGGTGCGGGGCGCAGGGCCATGCTGCGTTGGCACCATAACAATACATTTTAAGGTTATGCTGAAGATTAGGGCTAAAAAACATTTAAAACAAAAATGTCAACCTTTTCACCCTGTCGACCATTTGTAACTGTCGACCTATGTACATATCGAACTTTAGTGTGTGTCAACCTATTGACTGTCTATCTGGTAATCCACAACCATTCATGTTATGTCACACAATAATGGTGCTAAAGTGGATCCTGATTGCCTATACTTAACTAATGCAACTGTACAATAATACTGTACTTACTACGCACAAGGCGCTGTCTGAGCCTCTGCAGCCATGGGACATTACTCCTCACCAAGTCACTAAAGCGGAGCTGTAGTGACTGGATTTATCTATCCTGGCCTACTTGGGTCAGGATATCACGCTTGGCATTTCAAAATGCCCAGCGTTTCTCAGCATTGCTGAGAATTGGCCGATCCCTCCACTCAAGGAGGATCTCCACCTCCCTCCTGGAATATGGTCACTGTCTCACAGCCATTTTTTACAACAAACTGTATTATAATAACAGGGAGCACGATGCACGATGCACGATGCCGGTTATTAATGCATAGTAGAGCACGCATGCACAGAACATGAAATCACTTTAGTACATTACGATGAGACTCCAATACGCCATGCAGTGTGTCTTACTCCCGAACGGCTCCACTGGGCATGTGCTGGAGATCACATGTGCAGCCCCCTCTTTCACTCAGACCCCACTACTAGTTTCTCAGTCATAAAATCACTATAGGTTCTAAGTCTGGGACAGTGCCGACAGTGATGCAAGTGTGCAGCTTAAAATGCACAGTCAGTTTATAATCCAGAGACCCCTCTTTCACTCAGAACCCACTACTAGTTTCAAAGTCATTAAATCACTATAGTATGTAAGTCTGGCATGCACTGTGTGTGACTCACAACTGGCTCCACTGGGCATGTGCAGTACTATGAGACTCCATATACCACCACATAGTGAGACTAGCAGGGCGCTATATGGCGTATGGAGCGGCTCCACTGGGCATGCAATAGAGATCTCATGTGCAACCCACGGAGCTGAAAGCCACCACAGCGCCAATGTGCCAACAGTGCCACAAGTGTGCTGCTTAAAATGCACAGTCAGTATGAAATCCAGAAACCCCTCTTTCACTCAGACCCCACTACTCGCCTTGTGCTGATGCACTGTGTCCAATTCCCGACCGGCTCCACTTGGCATGCGCGAGAGATCCCATGTGCAGCTTCTGCAGCAGGCACAGTGCTGATACAAACAGCATAAAATGCACAGTTTGTAATATAGAGTGCCCTTCAAACTCAAATGTTCATTTCTAAGGCATGTTATCATTGTGTGAGTGCCGCAAATCCCTGCAAAACAATGTACTCTAGCACGTCGCATAGAATGGCATTGACTTTTCTAAAGTGAGGTGTGCATGTATCTAGCACTGTAATAATGATGTCAGAACACATGCATAATTTTTTTTTCAAAAGTGTACTCAGGACTCGCACACCGAATGATTTAATCATTTATTACACACTCAATTACAACTCTTGATCGATGACAACTATAGCGTACCGAAATTACAGTTTCATTAACCCAATGAGCGGGCAGTAATAAAGACATTGTATTGTCTTTTTTTATGCATGCCCTGTGCAGTTTAGGAAAAGCGACATCTGTTGGACAGAAACTTGTACTACACTCTCCGGCTTTTCTGGGGCTTCAGTACGTTGTGATGCAATTTCCTACGCCACAGCATAGCGTGACTCACATAGTGCGCTACATAGCGTATGGAGCAACAAACTAGCTGGGCTCATCTTTATATATACATATGGATGAAGCCCACATGAATTAATGCAATACATGTGATCCCATTATCTAAAGGTTCACATATGTTATACAATATATGTGATCTCACTAGGAAAAAGATTACTATTACTTATATTTATTCTAATTACTTTGTCCATACCCAAAAATCATCTGTTATAATCATAGTATGGTGCAGATCTTCGCATGCAAACATTTATATATTATCATATCCTAAAAAATTGTTATAATGATGTAATATAAATTATATATTATATAATCCCAATGTCCATACTAGCAATGATATTATTAATGATCTGACTACCAACACTCTACATTAGGGATTATAAATAATGATAAATGTAGCAACCAATGTATGCCTCCTAAGAGGAAGATGGTATGAAATATTTTAAAATAAATAAATAAAAAATATGCAAGAATGGAAAAAACACTATAGAATATGCTGACATAAGGAGAGAAACCAAGGAGGTAAGTTATAGGAAACTCCAATGGAGAACAAGGGCATGAATTATCGGACCAACTTATGTTATTTAACTCAATGGTGTCATTCAAACCGAGAGGTTCAAGGAATCTAAGTCTAAATATCCAATAGGCTTCTCTCCTGCAAAGGATGTGAAACCTATCTCCCCCTCTCTCAGTAACCTTGATTTGTTTGTCGAAGTCAAATAATTGGTTATGATCATTTGTAATTATTATCAGACAATCTAGTCGTCTGTGGGCTGATAAAGAGTAGATCGGATGCTACTCTGCATCAGCGAAATCTAATTCGCACAAATGCGTATATGTATATTTATATCTATGCAAGGTTTAGTCAGTGATGAGAAACAGGTTCTGGGTACATGTCGGTGACTAGTAATTAAAATACACAAAGATACTATGAGGTATTTAGGAATATTTAAATTGCAAAGTTAGAGACAATTGTCAGAAGTTTGACTATCGTTAGAAATTGTATGCCTTGTGTTCAATGCTATTTAAGAGGGACTGACATTTACATTCTAAATAAGCATAGGAAAGCCTTTGTTGAGTAATCAGACTTCTTGACTCCTGCAAAGGCTTGCTATGTCACCTGCGAGCAGAACAACTTCATTGTATATGACACCTTGGAATTAGATTCAGACAGATATAATATCAAAAATGCCAGTTAATGGATAAAGATATATTAATCCATGACACACACAATGATGCACATTTGCACACACATATATACATGCATACATACAAACAGACGATCGCATGTGTATTCACATGCGTACACATAGATGCTTACATGCATACTCACATAAATATACATAGTTGCCATTTCAATATACAGACACACAACACATACTGATGAATTCCTGTAAATATCTCACATTCACTTATGCAAGCACATATATAAAAGGTTCCCTAGCATTGAGCATACTATTAGAGGTTTTGTTAGCAAATCATTATGGTGTAAAATGTATATATGATATTTAAGGTATTGAACTTAGTAGACATGTCGTGTTTGGTATCATACTGACACCCTGTTTAATTCCAGATATCCGAATCTATCGGCAAAGGAGTCGCATCTTGCGTTCGCTGGTATTGGATTATGGGGAATTATTGGTTAGAATGTATACTCTGTATGTAGTGTCTTAACCAGTCTTAACTCATTTGGAGGGATGGACCATATCCCTGTTGTCACCATATGAACTGTCCTATGGCCTGCATCGTACTAGAATGACAAGAATCAAGAACCAATGAAATCACGTATGCTTGTCTCTATTGTTGGTGTAACACTCTGGAAGGTATATAGGCTTGTGCTTTTGGGGCTAGATCTCAGTCATACCCATTTGATGACCGCAGACGTCAGGATTAATGACTGGGACTGGATCCGTAGTGCATTCGTATGTATTGGCTGTACCTTTTGTATTTAATTGTCATTGCACTAATTGTGATAGATCAAATCGTGTAACTTACTTTTTGTTGCAATAAAACTTTTTGTGCTTTGGAACCACAATGAAAGTCTGGAAAGCAATTATTTCTGTTTAGCGATATTGGGGTATTCATAGTTGGGGGCTCATAGTTTTGGAGGTCACGCAAGAAGTCACACGATAACGTGCGGATCTTGATTTCACAACAAAGGGTGGAATAAGGCGCCATATGCAGGAAAGAATGCACCATCTGGTGTTGTGAAACCGATATCCGTTGTTATGTGATTTCAAGGAGTGCTGACTAGGACCTGGGGCAGGAGAGAAAAGTTTGTTTCTTTCATTGTCTGTCTTGGCGCTAGAGTGCAAGTCGCACAATAGCGTATGCATGTTTCCTGTATTGCTGCCACATGTTCAAACAATCATTCTGATAGTATTGTTGTATTGATAGCGTGATTACATTGTTTAAAACCTATGAATCATACTGCCATACTAGCGAAAAGTTTATTTTCTGCGCAGAAAACTAAAAGTGTGTGTGAGCAGACATGTGATTGTAATGTGATAGAGGCTACTACTGTGTGTGGGGCCTAGGCTAGGTACCATGTGTTGGTCCTAAAGACTCGGTAGGTGCTTGATGAGGCAGAAAGCTACTGAGTGTGTACACATAGCAGGTGTATTGCAGCAAGGACAGGGATTTTGTACCTTGAAGAAAACAAGGGGTTTTCGAAATTCAGCTCACAATAGTAGTCGCAGAGCCCATTGATCAGTTAGGTTCTCTGGACACTGCGACTGGACTGCATTTTTGGGCAGACTGTGATTGTGACTTGGGTTGTAGTGGAGGAAATCACTGGAAAGGGTAAGAGTTATTGGAACACTTAAATTCTAACAGGGGAGAGTACTCAAAAAGGGTGAGCTACCGGACAAGGGCTGAAAGGTGTCCAGAAAGACAGTATAATTGTATAAGACGTTATTCTGTACCTCATTGTGCGCTCCATCCATAATGGTTAGCGGGCCGGTTGTGCACAACGGGATAGGAGTGCGTGAACATAGCTCCATTGGAATCGTCAACCGGTCCACATTCACTAGCGATAAGCTGCTCAGCATTTTCCCAGATTGGTGCCAAGCAGACGCTGGGAATGGTCGATGATGTGCTGCTTTTGGAAGGTTCGGCAAGGCATATAATGTATACAAAGTATGGTGCGTATGCAACTGCATACTGTGATGTATGGGTTAAGATGACCAAGGAATGTGTGAAACTTTTTCCTAAAATTGGCAGTTTTGATGTGGAGGTGATGCATAATGTTAGGGATGGCATCTGTATGCTGAAATCGCTAAAGAAATGAGTATAGTATAATGACTGTTTCAAATTGTGGCAGCACAAGGGGAACACATGGTTGAGCGGTGTGCTTGCGCCGCTAAGTAACGTCGTGAGCACTACGCAAAAGAGCGTGCACACGACACAGAATTGCGCATGCACCACAGGGGAGTGCACCTGAGACGCTAGTTAGCATCGGGTGCGCGCCGCAAGGGAGCGCATATGCACGGCAAAGTAGCGTTGCCAAAGGTACCAGTTTTAGCGCATGCTCACCTCCGCCGCCCTATGCGGTTGAAGGTGATGGTACAGCCAATACCAAAAATTATAAAAATCGTAACAAGTAACTATAAAGAAAAATGTAACTGAAAAAAAAATAAAAATGTATTTTAAATCACCTCTAGGAATTTTAAGTGTGTACAAGCCTTAGTCATTGCACCTCTAGGAAAAGATCAGGTGTCTTTGTTTACAGTAAATATTGAGATTGAGAACTGAGGCCAGAATAGCTACTAAATGTGTTAATTTTTCCTTGATCTCCTTGAAAGTCTAGGCAATCTGCAGTGAAACTTATGCATTCATAATTAATCACATCAAACCCAAATATGAAGGTTCTGTATGTATAAGTTTGTACATGCTGCATATGAGAATTTTCTGTCTGGAGTTTTGTATGTGCACATGTGTATGTACTTCTGAAAAAAATCCTTGCAATACAGCAGTTAAGGAATTCACTTCTTAGGAAGATAACATGTGGTGTGTTAAACTGTATTATCTGTGTATTAGATCGCATGTAAACCACATATAATATTGCAGTTTATGATTTGAGGGTTTGCCAAATATGTGTTATACTCTAATTCATTTGTTATGTTTGAATGATACTAAACTATTGTTGCTTCATTTCTCACAAACAGGACACAAGGTTGCAAAGGACAAATTACAGCTATGTCAGACTAAGGTTAAATACTTGGAACACTGTCTAACCCAGGAGCTATGACACTTGACCACTGACAGAATACAGGCCATACAGACCATGACACTGCTGCAAAACCAGCAGCAAATCTGTACCTTCTTGGGCATGTGTGAATACTGCAGATCATGGATCCCAGGTTTTTCTATTTTGGCATTACCATTGCAGGAATTGGTGTCATCCTCAAAACCCGACCGTGTCACTCATACTGAGGAAACACAGCAGGCTTTCCTTAACCTTAAGCATAATCTGACAAGAGCACCTGCCCTGGGAATACCAGATTATGAAAAACCTTTTGAGTTATATTGTACGGAAGCTGATGGCTGCGCAGCAGGTGTCCTCACACAAAAACATGATGATGCTAGCAGACCTGTAGCATATTACAGTGCCCAATTGGACACTGTGGCAAGATCACTCCCAACTGTAGGAGTGTAGCAGCAACCACTCTTTTGGTCGACAAGAGTGACGATGTAATATTATGTCATGATATGATTGTTTATACACCACATGCTGTGTCTGCACTGCTGAATTCTGCCCAAACTCGACAAATGTTTCCTCAAGCTAGGTTCACGAAATGGAAACTAGCTCTAATGGCACCTACCAATAATACCATTAAACGGTGTAATACGTTAAACCCAGCAACGTACTTGCCTTATGTGCCTAGAGATGCACAAAGGGTGGAGAGAGGTGAGTTGCTGATTGAAGGTGAGTTTTGTAGGTATACTGATACACATGATTGTATGGCGTATTTAAATCAGACCTTCACTGCTAGACCAGATATACGTGATACACCACTAGAAAATGCAGATTTGACGTTTTACACAGATGGGAGTTGTCATAGACAAACTGACACAGGAGGGGGTCTAGGAGTTGCACAGGTTATGCTGTTGTAGAAGCCGAACCACTTGGTCCACCTCACTCAACACAAGTGGCTGAACTTGTGGCACTAAAGAGAGCGTGTGAACTGGTGGAAGGTAAGTCAGCTAACATCTACACTGACTCTAGGTATGCCTTCGGGGTAGTACATGATTTTGGGGCTCTATGGTGTCTTAGAAATTTTATGACAGCGGCAGGTACACCAGTCGCACACTCACACCACATAAAAGGACTGTTGACAGCAATTCAGCTACCAAAAGAAGTAGCCATCATCAAATGTAAAGCACACACATGTGAAGAAAACCCCATGTCACTGGGCAATAGCAGGGCAGACTAAGCTGCCAAATGTGCAGCAGGGTTAAGAATTAACATGCCAGTTAATTAAATGATGGTTTTTCAGGCAATTGATATGCAGAAGTTAATTGAGATGCAAAATTTGTATTCCATTCAGGAAAAGGCAGTCTGGAGATCAAAGGGATGTGGACAGGAGTCCTCTGGACTCTGGAGAGATGGACAAGGTAAGCCGGTGGCACCCAAGGCATACTACCCAAGCTTTTCTGAGGCAGCGCATGGTCTGACTCACCTGGGAAAGCAAGGTATGTGCAAGTTGGTCAGAGCATATTGGTGTGCACCAGGCTTCTCTTCCCAAGCCGAAAAGAGGGCAATGTCCTGCTTGACTTGCTTGAGGAAAAATGTTGGAAAAACAATACCAACCGAGCCATCCCACCTCCCTCCGACAGACGGACCTTTTCAGGTAATACAAATTGATTTCATCCAATTACCACCCTGCAGGAATCTCAAGTATGTATTAATTTGTACAGATGTGTTTTCTAATTGGGTATAGGCATATCCAGTTGCCACTAATACTGCTGCGTTTACTGCTACAAAGATTGTTCAGGAGTTTGTATGCAGGTACGGTATCCCTAGAATCATAGAAAGTGATAGGAGTACTCATTTCACAGGCGATGTCTTCCAGAAAATGTGTAAGTTAATGGGTATAAATAGTAGACTTCACACCCCCTATCGATCACAGTCCAGTGCGAAGGTGGAGAGAGTGAACGGTACTATTAAGAATAAACTGAGTAAGATCATGGCCAAAACTGTAATAGGATGGCCAGAAGCCTTACCGCTAGTCCTTCATAGCATCAGGACAACTCCTAGACCCCCTCTTAATCTGTCCCCCTTTGAGAAACTGTTTGGGAGACAACCTCATCTGATTGTAAGTCCACAGGAAGATTTGAAGAGTAACAATGAGGTTACTGTAACAATGAGTAAACAGTTGAAACAGCAGCAGCAGAAACTGAAATTGTTGTCACCTGATATGCCAGAAACAAACTGTCATGATGTTGAACCTGGGGAATTTGTTATGATCACAAATTTCTTACGTTCAGGTTGTCTGACAGATCGGTGGGAAGGTACGTATCAAGTGTTGCTGACAAGTACAACATCCTTGAAAGTGGCAGAGAGAGATACCTGGGTCCAATCCACTCACTGCAGAAAGGTCAACCAACCGGTGGAGAGACAAGGCAGAGTCAAGGCAAATAACATAAACCTGTCAATTGTGAGCTTGTTCTGGGAGAGTTAGACTGCAGTGAGACACCTGAGCTAGGGAAATTTGCAGTCCACTATTCCGGCAATAGAGTGGCGGGCTAGGGTTGCATTTCTGTTTCCTTCTAGAGTTCTCATCATTCTTGTTTGTTTCGGGATGTCCTGTTTCTGTAACGGAGGACAGATGATGGAGGGAGAGGTTGATGGTGATATCGATGGAGTGGAGTTGGGAGAAGGAGCAATACATTCACCAGTGCGGTATGTGACCAAACTCAGTACAGTAATTGCTAAGAGATCTGTTATCCTAGAAACTCGGAGACAGTGTGAGGGGTTATTGTCTGAGGAATATTGTATTTGTGAGTATTGTGGGTCCCTAATCGATGAGAGATGCCTCCAATGGTGCCAGCCCAAGTATAACCAGTATTGGGGTGAGCATCCTCAGTACCAGGTGGATAGATCCCTGCTATGTTTAAACATCACCAATTCCAATAAACCAGGAAATTGGGAGGTGTCTGGGAACAATCAGACAATGACCTTTTCACACAGAGCTGATAATGAACCAGTAGATGGTGAACTTATATGCAACATTACTACCAGTGGGTGATTCTTCCGGTATAGGTATACACTTCGTTCCACCAAGGTAATGGTTGGCAGAGTACCAGTAGGGTACTGTGCAGTTATTGTACAACCTAAAACGTGTATCAGTCAGATGGGAAAGTCTGGGGTAGGATTCTTTGTCAGAGAAATGTGTCTCATGATAATGATGCATTCTATTCCTTATGTATTCCCAGACGATGTGTATTTTTATATGTGGAAGGGAAGTGTATAAGTGGCTCTCTCCGAGTTTTGAAGGTTTATGTTATCTGGAAGGGTACTTCCAGAGGTTATGACCCTTACACGTGGTGAAATGCTTGGATTCCATAAAAACACACCATCCCCATATCTCCATACGCATTCTGAACACCGTGACAAAAGAAACCTGGTGAAATACATACAGCTACACAGTTGATTAGTGAAACAACTGGTTTCCAAATTTTGGTAGCACTAGATACCACCAGGATCGCTCGGGGTACTTTAAATTTTAGATACATCAAAGATCTTGCTAAATTAATAGATAATATCATCGAGATGTATGATGACATGTTCAGGTATACAGGTAAGGAGTTACAGGCTTATATGAAAGAACTTGTGCAACATAGGCTAGTGTTAAAGTATTTAACGGCTGTTACTGGAGGGTACTGTGTGACTTTAGCCACTCAATTTGGTGTCAAGTGTTGCATGTACATCACCAATAACACTAGTGACCCCAAGGAGGTGATAGAATGGAAGATGGATGAAATTCTGCAGCTGAAATGGGAATTTCGAAAGAACCATAATGCTTCACTGGCTGAAGTAGAGAAAAGTGTAGAAGAGTGGTTCTCTTGGTTGAACCCTGTGAAATGGTTCTCCGGTCTAGGAGAGTGGGTCCAGAAACTGGTTGCTATTGTGGGTAAGCTCCTGATCCTCATACTTATTGTCATCCTAGTAATTGGCTTATGTGTCAGGTGTGTTCCTAATGTCTTGAAGTGTGGAAAATGTACAAGGCCAAACAGAGAAACAGAGATTATGATGGTGGTAAGCAATGATAGTATGGATACCAAGGTCAAGGAAGAACTGCATTACAACCCTGAATTAGAGTGTACCATCAGATGATGGAATATGGAACCATGTGGTTATGCATGAATGTATTGTTAAAGTTATTTTAAAACATCCTAGATAATGTAGTCTCAAGTCCCCAAACTTCCTTTATAAGTTCGATGAGATCCCACCAATGATCCCTATAGATCTGCAGATGGCATATAAGGGTTGTTCTACCCTCTTGAAACGCATTACTAATGGTTCAGTGACTTACTTTTGTTGCACCATTTATAACCTTGAATAATACATTATTATGCATGACTACAAAAGGTTAAGATCAGAGTGTGATTGCATATTATTTGCTATCAAAGGGTGGACTGTCAAAGTCAAATAATTGGTTATGATCATTTGTAATTATTATCTGACGATCTAGTTGTCTGTGGGCTGATAAAGAGTAGATCGGACGCTACTTTGCATTGGCGAAATCCAATTTGCACAAATGCGTATATGTATATTTATATCTATGCAAGGTTTAGGCAGTGATGAGAAACAGGTTCTGGGTACATGTCTGTGACTAGTAATTAAAATACACAAAGATACTAAGAGGTGTTTAGGAATATTTAAATTGCAAAGTTAGAGACAATTGTCAGAAGTTTGACTATCGTTAGAAATTGTATGCCTTGTATTCAATGCTATTGTAGTTAAGAGGGACTGACATTTACATTCTAAATAAGCATAGGAAAGCCTTTGTTGAGTAATCAGACTTCTTGACTCCTGCAAAGGCTTGCTATGTCACCTGCGAGCAGAACAACTTCATTGTATATGACACCTTGGAATTAGATTCAGACAGATATAATATCAAAAATGCCAGTTAATGGATAAAGATATATTAATCCATGACACATACAATGATGCACATTTGCACACACATATATACATGCATACATACACATAGACAATCGCATGTGTATCCACATGCGTACACATAGATGCTTACATGCATACTCACATACATATACATAGTGGCTATTTCAATATACAGACACACAACACATACTGATGAATTCCTGTAAATATCTCACATTCACTTATGCAAGCACATATATAAAAGGTTACTTAGCATTGAGCGTAATATTAGAGGTTTTGTTAGCAAATCATTATGGTGTAAAATGTATATATATGATATTTAAGATATAGAACTTAGTAGACATGTCGTGTTTGGTATCATACTGACACCCTGTTTAATTCCAGATATCCAGATCTATCGGCGAAGGACTCCTGCAAAGGCTTGCTATGTCACCTGTGAGCAGAACAACTTCTTTGTATATGACACCTTGGAATTAGATTCAGACAGATATAATATAAAATATGCCAGTTAATGGATAAAGATATATATATTAATATATACATATATAGAGCACAGAATCTGCGACACTCAATCGGGTTTCACAACGATAATAACATTGAGACCATATTAATCTTCAACGTTTCGGAGTTTAATCCGTCATCAGGAAGAATATGAGAAATACAAAAACAACACTTAACTATATACATGTTTACAAGACTGAACCCACCACCGATCGTGCGCCATGCTCGGGCGCCGGGCGGGACCATCCTCCGACCATCGACGTCACTCCCGGAAGTGAACATCCGGGGTCCGGTCCCCACCAGCGTCCGTAACCATGGCAACCAGCGACACACCACTACGTGTCTAATACAAAAGAAATATACAGAGGACAGTCGGATGGTGAATAGTATAATGATAACATCATTAAAAGAGAGCGATGTATCATCTCAAAACTTAAAAACAATATTTAAATTGATGTAATAGTACTACTACCTCTTAGCATAGTTGTAGGAAATTACAATATTTACATATTCAATAAAGAGCATTCCACTGGCGTCAGCAAAAAAATAGTGTACCACTATTAGTGCTAATATAGACATGCCCCCATATCAGTAAGAAAAGACCTATAAACACATCTGTCTAGAGTGTATATAGAAACTACCTACATCTAATTCCTCTTAATAATTAAATCCACAAGCTACATATAAAATCCCCCACAACTGTAAATGGGAGATAATAAATTGATGCAACACAGTTTCTACAAGAAAGCACTATATGTTAAATATTCATTGAGGCCCCGTGGAGATACAGTATCAAGTCTGTGGATCCACTGGGTCTCTAATTGAAGCAGTCTCTTGCCTCTGTCTCCCCCTCGTATGTCCTCTGGCACATGATCAATAATCACATATTTCAAAGTTGATAGACTATGTTTAGCTAACAAGAAGTGTCTTGCCACTGGCTGGTCTATATCTTTTTTATTACTATTATTAAGTGCTGCCCGGATGGCCGATCGGTGGAGGGCCATCCTTTCTTTAAAAGAGCGGATCGTTTTACCCACGTAGCATAAACCACATGGGCACTTGATCAGATAGACCACATAGATACTTGAGCATGTTAAGGGATAACGGATTGTAAACGTAACAACCCATATGAGGATGAAAAAAGACTTTAGTCTGAAGCATATAACTGCACGTAGTGCAGCCCAGACACTTGTAACACCCCCCCGGTTTTTTACGAGTATTGGAGGGTAATCTATTAGAAATGTCTGTTCTAACAATCATATCCCTCCGATTTTTTCCACGTCTATAGCACGACATAATCCTAGAGTGTCTAAGTTTTTTTAGGTCTTTATCCTGTTGTATTAAAGATCTAACTGATTGTTTAATCAGTTTGTCTGCCATGTTAAATTCATGAACCCAATGTAACCGTTCTGGGGGACTGTTACTATCTTGAACTGCACAGTTCAAGAGAGTAGCCCGTGGGATTAAATCAATTTTCCTTTTTGCTTCACATAAGGTTTTATCTGAATAGCCCCTCTCTTTAAATTTGGCCATCATTTCCAATAAGGATGACTCCAACAAACTTTTATCACTGGTAATCCGTTTTACCCGTAACAGTTGTGAATAGGGCAAACCCTGTTTTAAAGCAAAAGGATGATGACTCTGTGCTGATAGCAGCATATTTCTATCAGTCTCCTTGGAATATATGGAGGTCTGGATGTAATTATCTTGTATATAGATATTAACATCTAAAAAATTAATTTGTTGTGAACTCATCTGATATGTAAATTTGATCGGGCAATCAAGTGAGTTAATATATTTGATATGATCTTCAAACCTGCTTCTAGATCCCCTCCAGAATAACAAGATGAGCTCCGTCTTCCGGCTCCCTCCTCAGCATGTGACAGAGCGGACGGCGCGGGAGTGGGGATACAGGTAAGTTTTTATTTTTTATTTTTTTATTTGTGCAAGGGCCGGGGGCACTACTGGGGGGGTCTGCACTACTGGGGGGGGTCTGCTACTGGGGGGGGCTATACTACTGGGGGGGCCATACTACAGAGGGGCTATACTACTGGGGGGGGGTCTGCACTACTGGGGGGGGCTATACTACTGGGGGGGCCATACTACAGAGGGACCTGCTACTGGGGGGGGGGCTATACTACTGGGGGGGTCTGCTACTGGGAGGGCCATACTACTGGGGGGGATCTGCACTACTGGGGGGGGTCTGCTACTGGGGGGGGCTATACTACTGGGGGGCCATACTACAGAGGGGCCTGCTACTGGGGGGCTATACTACTGGGGGGGTCTGCACTACTGGGGGGGGTCTGCTAATGAGGGGGGCTATACTACTGGGGGGGCCATACTACAGAGGGGCCTGCTACTGGAGGGGCTATACTACTGGGGGGGTCTGCTACTGGGGGGGCCATACTACTGAGGGGCCTGCTACTGGGGGGGCCATACTACTGGGGGGGCTTACTACTACTGGGGGGGGCTGCTACTGGGGCAGCCTACTACAGGGGGGGCCATACTACAGGGGGGGCCCATACTACAGGGGGGGCTACTACTGGGGCAGCCTACTACTGGGGGGGCCATACTACTGGGGGGGCCATACTACTGGGGGGGCATACTACTGGGTGGCATGCTATTTGGGGGCATACTACTGGGGGGGCCTGCTAATGGGGGGCATGCTGCTGGGTGGCATGCTAATGGGGGGCATACTACTGGGGGGGCCTGCTAATGGGGGGCATACTACTGGGGGGCATTCTACTGGGGGCACTGCATAGTGGACCCTACTACTAAGGGGACTGCATAGGGGGCACCACTGCTGGGGGACATTGTGTAAGGGACACCGCTACTGTGGGCATTGTGTAAAAGGGTCACTACTGTGGGCATTGTGTAAAAGGGGCACTACTGTGTGTCGTAAAATAAATAAGAGACACTACTTTATGGTGTAATGTGAATCAGGCCCTATGTGCGGTGTAATGCTAATAAGATTGTGCACTGTGACTCCTAGGGCCATAGCCCACTTTGTAAACAAGTACTGTGACTCTGCTGGCCGTACCCCACTGGGTGGGTGCACTACTTTTCATTTCTGCCACTGCTGTGTGGCAATGTGTCATAGATGTGCTTTATACTGTGGTGTCTGTGTCGTTGTGCCGCTGCTTTGTCGCTTAGTAACCAGTCAGCTCACTGCAACCTTTGGCCAATAATGTTGAAAACAATATTATAAGCTGTGATATGGTCTAAATTGACTGGAAATTAATGTTATTGAGGTTAATAATACTCTAGGAAGAAAAAAAAGACCAATTTATGTGATTTTAGCTTTTTTTGTCAATTTTTGTAAAAAAATCCAAATCCAAATCCAAATCCAAAGCCAGTCACCGCAGTTTGGCAAATCCAAATCCAAAGCCGGACGACGAATTAGAACCAAATCCAAATCCGGCAAAAATGGTCCGGCGCACATCCCTAGATGTAGGTAGTTTCTATATACACTCTAGACAGATGTGTTTATAGGTCTTTTCTTACTGATATGGGGGCATGTCTATATTAGCACTAATAGTGGTACACTATTTTTTTGCTGACGCCAGTGGAATGCTCTTTAATGAATATGTAAATATTGTAATTTCCTACAACTATGCTAAGAAGTGGTAGTACTATTAAATCAATTTAAATATTGTTCTTAAGTTTTGAGATGATACATCGCTCTCTTTTAATGATGTTATCATTATACTATTCACCATCCGACTGTCCTCTGTATATTTCTTTTGTATTAGACACGTAGTGGTGTGTCGCTGGTTGCCATGGTTACGGACGCTGGTGGGGACCGGACCCCGGATGTTCACTTCCGGGAGTGACGTCGATGGTCGGAGGATGGTCCCGCCCGGTGCCCGAACATGGTGCGCGATCGGTGGTGGGTTCAGTCTTTGTAAACATGTATATAGTTAAGTGTTGTTTTTGTATTTCTCATATTCTTCCTGATGACGAATTAAACTCCGAAACGTTGAAGATTAATATGGTCTCATCGTTATTATCATTGTGAAATCCGATTGAGTGCCGCAGATTCTGTGCTCTACATACGTTTTCATTGCTGTGCACCACGGTATTTGCCTTTGATTAGGAGTGCCATTCTGTTGGACTATATATATATTAGGGGTGAGCGGGTTCGGATTTCTGAAATCCGAACCCCCCCGAGCCCCCCCGATCCGAGTCCGATCCGAGTCAGGCTCGACTTTTCCCGCCTGACTCGGATCTGAAATCGAGGCAAAACGTCATCATCCCGCCTTCCGAGTCTCGCGGGTTTTGGATCCTATATAAGGTACCCGCGTCGGCGCCATTTTCTCACTCGGCTGTGGACAGTGAAGAGGGAGGGTGGGAGTTAGGGCTGTGTAGTGTAGTGTAGTGTAGTGTAGTGCTGCTGTTGTCCACTACTTCAAAGTCCATAGGGGCTGGCTGTGTTGTGCTGTGCTGCTGTTGTTAATAGGGGCTGTGTCCACTACTTCAAAGTCCATAGGGGCTGGCTGGACTGTGTTGTGCAGTCAGTTCTCCATAGGGGCTGTGTCCACTCCAAAGTCCTGTGCAGTGTCCCAGTCCTAAAGGAGTGCTGTAGTGTTGTCCAGGGGGTGCTCTGTCCATCAGGGGTGCTCCCCCCAAGTGCTAAAAAAATAATATATTTTCTGTGTTTGTGAATTGTGTGCGCAGTAGCCGCACGTGCATCAACAAAGTAGTGCCAAGCGTGCGCCTGTGTCATAAGTAAAGGGCCGGCTGGCTTGACGGTTAAAGGGTGCTGTAACCCCCGAAAGTACACTCCAGTCCAAACCAAAAAAAAATTATTTTCTGTGTTTGTGAATTGTGTGCGCAGTAGCCGCACGTGCATCAACAAAGTAGTGCCAAGCGTGCGCCTGTGTCATAAGTAAAGGGCCGGCTGGCTTGACCGTTAAGGGTGCTGTAACCCCCGAAAGTACACTCCAGTCCAAACCAAAAAAAAAATTATTTTCTGTGTTTGTGAATTGTGTGCGCAGTAGCCGCACGTGCATCAACAAAGTAGTGCCAAGCGTGCGCCTGTGTCATAAGTAAAGGGCCGGCTGGCTTGACCGTTAAGGGTGCTGTAACCCCCGAAAGTACACTCCAGTCCAAACCAAAAAAAAAATTATTTTCTGTGTTTGTGAATTGTGTGCGCAGTAGCCGCACGTGCATCAACAAAGTAGTGCCAAGCGTGCACCTGTGTCATAAGTAAAGGGCCGGCTGGCTTGACCGTTAAGGGTGCTGTAACCCCCGAAAGTACACTCCAGTCCAAACCAAAAAAAAAATTATTTTCTGTGTTTGTGAATTGTGTGCGCAGTAGCCGCACGTGCATCAACAAAGTAGTGCCAAGCGTGCGCCTGTGTCATAAGTAAAGGGCCGGCTGGCTTGACCGTTAAAGGGTGCTGTAACCCCCAAAGTACACTCCAGTCCAAACCAAAAAAAAAATTATTTTCTGTGTTTGTGAATTGTGTGCGCAGTAGCCGCACGTGCATCAACAAAGTAGTGCCAAGCGTGCGCCTGTGTCATAAGTAAGGGGCCGGCTGGCTTGACCGTTAAGGGTGCTGTAACCCCCGAAAGTACACTCCAGTCCAAACCAAAAAAAAAATTATTTTCTGTGTTTGTGAATTGTGTGCGCAGTAGCCGCACGTGCATCAACAAAGTAGTGCCAAGCGTGCGCCTGTGTCATAAGTAAAGGGCCGGCTGGCTTGACCGTTAAAGGGTGCTGTAACCCCCAAAGTACACTCCAGTCCAAGCCAAAAAAAAAATTATTTTCTGTGTTTGTGAATTGTGTGCGCAGTAGCCGCACGTGCATCAACAAAGTAGTGCCAAGCGTGCGCCTGTGTCATAAGTAAAGGGCCGGCTGGCTTGACCGTTAAAGGGTGCTGTAACCCCCAAAGTACACTCCAGTCCAAGCCAAAAAAAAAATTATTTTCTGTGTTTGTGAATTGTGTGCGCAGTAGCCGCACGTGCATCAACAAAGTAGTGCCAAGCGTGCGCCTGTGTCATAAGTAAAGGGCCGGCTGGCTTGACCGTTAAGGGTGCTGTAACCCCCGAAAGTACACTCCAGTCCAAACCAAAAAAAAAAATATTTTCTGTGTTTGTGAATTGTGTGCGCAGTAGCCGCACGTGCATCAACAAAGTAGTGCCAAGCGTGCACCTGTGTCATAAGTAAAGGGCCGGCTGGCTTGACCGTTAAGGGTGCTGTAACCCCCGAAAGTACACTCCAGTCCAAACCAAAAAAAAAATTATTTTCTGTGTTTGTGAATTGTGTGCGCAGTAGCCGCACGTGCATCAACAAAGTAGTGCCAAGCGTGCGCCTGTGTCATAAGTAAAGGGCTGGCTGGCTTGACCGTTAAAGGGTGCTGTAACCCCCAAAGTACACTCCAGTCCAAACCAAAAAAAAAATTATTTTCTGTGTTTGTGAATTGTGTGCGCAGTAGCCGCACGTGCATCAACAAAGTAGTGCCAAGCGTGCGCCTGTGTCATAAGTAAAGGGCCGGCTGGCTTGACCGTTAAAGGGTGCTGTAACCCCCGAAAGTACACTCCAGTCCAAACCCAAAAAAAATTATTTTCTGTGTTTGTGAATTGTGTGCGCAGTAGCCGCACGTGTATCAACAAAGTAGTGCCAAGCGTGCACCTGTGTCATAAGTAAAGGGCCGGCTGGCTTGACCGTTAAGGGTGCTGTAACCCCCGAAAGTACACTCCAGTCCAAACCAAAAAAAAAATTATTTTCTGTGTTTGTGAATTGTGTGCGCAGTAGCCGCACGTGCATCAACAAAGTAGTGCCAAGCGTGCGCCTGTGTCATAAGTAAAGGGCCGGCTGGCTTGACCGTTAAAGGGTGCTGTAACCCCCGAAAGTACACTCCAGTCCAAACCAAAAAAAAATTATTTTCTGTGTTTGTGAATTGTGTGCGCAGTAGCCGCACGTGCATCAACAAAGTAGTGCCAAGCGTGCGCCTGTGTCATAAGTAAAGGGCCGGCTGGCTTGACCGTTAAGGGTGCTGTAACCCCCGAAAGTACACTCCAGTCCAAACCAAAAAAAAAATTACTTTCTGTGTTTGTGAATTGTGTGCGCAGTAGCCGCACGTGCATCAACAAAGTAGTGCCAAGCGTGCACCTGTGTCATAAGTAAAGGGCCGGCTGGCTTGACCGTTAAAGGGTGCTGTAACCCCCGAAAGTACACTCCAGTCCAAACCAAAAAAAAATTATTTTCTGTGTTTGTGAATTGTGTGCGCAGTAGCCGCACGTGCATCAACAAAGTAGTGCCAAGCGTGCGCCTGTGTCATAAGTAAAGGGCCGGCTGGCTTGACCGTTAAGGGTGCTGTAACCCCCGAAAGTACACTCCAGTCCAAACCAAAAAAAAATTATTTTCTGTGTTTGTGAATTGTGTGCGCAGTAGCCGCACGTGCATCAACAAAGTAGTGCCAAGCGTGCGCCTGTGTCATAAGTAAAGGGCCGGCTGGCTTGACCGTTAAAGGGTGCTGTAACCCCCGAAAGTACACTCCAGTCCAAACCAAAAAAAAATTATTTTCTGTGTTTGTGAATTGTGTGCGCAGTAGCCGCACGTGCATCAACAAAGTAGTGCCAAGCGTGCGCCTGTGTCATAAGTAAAGGGCCGGCTGGCTTGACCGTTAAAGGGTGCTGTAACCCCCGAAAGTACACTCCAGTCCAAACCAAAAAAAAATTATTTTCTGTGTTTGTGAATTGTGTGCGCAGTAGCCGCACGTGCATCAACAAAGTAGTGCCAAGCGTGCGCCTGTGTCATAAGTAAAGGGCCGGCTGGCTTGACCGTTAAGGGTGCTGTAACCCCCGAAAGTACACTCCAGTCCAAACCAAAAAAAAAATTATTTTCTGTGTTTGTGAATTGTGTGCGCAGTAGCCGCACATGCATCAACAAAGTAGTGCCAAGCGTGCGCCTGTGTCATAAGTAAAGGGCCGGCTGGCTTGACCGTTAAAGGGTGCTGTAACCCTCAAAGTACACTCCAGTCCAAACCAAAAAAAAAATTATTTTCTGTGTTTAGCCGCACGTATATATCAAATCGATATAACATAAATGGAGGACCAAACTTTCTCAGATAAAAATAAAATAGAGAAAGATCAAGAACCACTTCCTCCTAGTGCTGAAGCTGCTGCCACTAGTCATGACATAGACGATAACATGCCATCAACGTCGTCTGCCAAGGCCGATGCCCAATGTCATAGTAGAGGGCACATACAATCCCAAATGGCAAAGTTCAGGAAAATGACCTTGAAAAAGACATTTAAATCAGCTGAAGAGAAACGTAAACTTGCCAATATGCCATTTACGACACGGAGTGGCAAGGAACGGCTAAGGTCGATCCCTAGTATGTTCATGACTAGTGGTTCAGCTTCACATGACGATGGAAGCCCTCCTCCCACTAAAAAAATCAAAAGAGTTAAGCTGGCAAAAGCACAGCGAAGAACTGTGCTTTCTTAGAAGATATCACAAATCCCCAAGGAGAGTCCAAGTGTGGTGGTGGTTGCGATGCCTGACCTTCCCAGCACTGGACGGGAAGAGGTGGCTCTTTCCACCATTTGCACGCCCCCTGCAAGTGCTGAAAGGAGCACCCACAGTCCACTTGCTGATATGCAAATTGAAGATGTCACTGTTGAAGTACAACAGGATGAGGATACTGGTGTAGCTGGCGCTGAGGAGGAAGTTGGCGAGGAGGATTCTGATGGTGATGTGGTTTGTTTAAATCAGGCTCCGGGGGAGACAGTTGTTGTCCGTGGGATGAAAAAGCCCATCACGGTCATGCCTGGGCAGAAGACCAAACATTCCACCTCTTTGGTCTGGCAATATTTCTATCCAAATCCGGACAACAACTGTCTTGCCATATGTACCATATGTAAAGGTGAAATAAGTAGGGGTAGGGACGTCAACCACCTAGGAACATCCTCCCTTATACGGCACCTGCAGCGCGTTCATAAAAAGTTACTGTCAAGTTCAGAAACTTTGGCTAAGACCGTAAGCAGTCCAGGGACACCTAAATCCCGTTGTCCTGTTGTATCCAAGCGCCTGCAAACCACACCGTCAACTCCCTCCTCGTCAATTTCCTCCTTAGTCAGGATCGGAAGTAGTCCTGCAGGCCATGTCACTGGCATGACTGACTCTCCTATCCGGGATTCCTCTGGAGGATCCTGCATTGCTACGCCTACTGCTGCCGCTGCTGCTGTTGCTGCTGCTGGGAGTCGTTCATCATCCCAGAGAGGAAGTAGGAACACCACTACTTTTACTAAACAATTGACCCTCCAACAGTCCTTAGCGAGGAGGATGAAGTACGACAGCAGTCATCCTGAAGCAAAACGTATAACTGAGGCCTTGACTGCTATGTTGGTGTTAGACGTGCGTCCGGTATCCGCCATTAGTGCAGTGGGATTTAGACAATTGATGGAGGTAGTGTGTCCCCGGTTCCAAATCCTGTCTAGATTCCACTTCACTAGGCAGGCGATACCGAGACTGTACAGAAACGTCAGAAAAAGTGTCCTCAGTGTCCTGAAAAATGCCGTTGTACACAATGTCCACTTAACCACGGACATGTGGACAAGTGGAACAGGGCAGACTAAGGACTATATGACTGTGACAGCCCACTGGGTAGATGTATCACCTTACGCAGCAACAGCAGCAGCGTCACCAGTAGCAGCATCTCAGAAATGCCAGCTCGTTACAAGGCAGGCTACGCTGTGTATCACCGGTTTCAGTAAGAGGCAGACCGCCGACAACCTCTTAGAGAAACTGAGGGAAATCATCGCCCAGTGGCTTACCCCACTTAGACTCTCCTGGGGATTTGTGATATCTGACAACGCCACCAATATTGTGCGGGCATTACATCTGGGCAAATTCCAGCACGTCCCATGTTTTGCTCACACAATAAACTTGGTGGTGCAGAATTTTCTGAAAAGCGACAGGGGCGTGCAGGAGACGCTTTGGGTGGCCCGAAAAATTTCTGGCCACTTTCACCATTCAGCGACTGCGTGCCGAAGACTGGAGCGCCAGCAAACACTCTTGAACCTGCCCCGCCATCACCTGAAGCAAGAGGTTGTGACGCGGTGGAACTCAACCCTCTATATGCTTCAGAGGATGGAGGAGCAGCAAAAGGCCATACAAGCCTATACATCCACCTATGACATAGGCAAAGGAGGGGGTATGCACCTGACTCAAGCGCAGTGGAGAATGATTTCCGTGTTGTGCAAGGTTCTCCAGCCCTTCGAACTTGCCACACGTGAAGTCAGTTCAGACACTGCCAGCTTGAGTCAGGTCATTCCCCTCATCAGGCTTTTGCAGAAGCAGCTGGAGAAAGTGAAGGAGGAGCTAAGACGGAGCGATTCCGCTCGGCATGTGGGACTTGTGGATGAAGCCCTTCATTCGCTTTGCCAGGATTCCAGGGTGGTCAATCTGTTGAAATCAGACCACTACGTTTTGGCCACCGTGCTCGATCCTAGGTTTAAAGCCTATGTGGTGTCTCTCTTTCCGGCCGACACAAGCCTGCAGAGGTGCAAAGACCTGCTGGTGAACACACTGTCAGCTGAAGCGGAACGTGACACGTCAACGGCTCCTTCTTCATTTTCTCCTGCAACTGGGGCTGCCAGGAAAAAACTTAGGTATCCTAAGCAACCCGCTGGCGGTGATGCAGGGCAGGCAGGACCAAGTTTGGACATCTGGTCCGGACTGAAGGACCTGGCAACAATTTCTGACATGTCTACTGTCACTGCATATGATACTGTCACCATTGACAGAATGGTGGAGGATTACATCGGTGACAGCATCCAAGTAGGCATGGCAGACAGTCCATACCTGTACTGGCAGGAAAAAGAGGCAATTTGGAGGCCCCTGTACAAACTGGCTCTATTTTACCTGAGTTGCCCCCCCTCCAGTGTGTACTCCGAAAGAGTGTTTAGTGCAGCCGGGAACCTTGTCAGCGAAAGGCGTAGGAGGTTGCTTCCACAGAATGTGGAGAAGATGATGTTCATCAAAATGAATTATCAGCTCTTCCAGGGAGACCAGCCTCCAGAAGGTACAGAGGGACCTGTGGTGGTGGATTCAAGTGGGGACGAGTTAATACTTTGTGAGGATGAGGATGTACACACTGAAGAGGGTGAGGAATCGGTGGATGAGGAGGATGAGGATGACATCTTGCCTCCATAGAGCCAGTTTGTGCAGGGACACATTAATTGCCAGCTTGTTTTGTGGGGGCCCAAACGAACCAATCATTTCAGCCACAGTTGTGTGGCAGACCCTGGCGCTGAAATGATTGGTTTGTTAAAGTGTGCATGTCCTGTTTATACAACATAAGGGTGGGTGGGAGGGCCCAAGGACAATTCCATCTTGCACCTCTTTTTTTTCTTAGCATTATGTACAGTTTGGGGCCTAGTTTTTCAAACTGCCATCCTGTCTGCCACTGCAGTTTCACGCCTATTTATATATATTAATCCATGACACATTCAATGATGCACATTTGCACACACATATATACATGCCTACACATAGACAATCACATGTGAATTCACATGCGTACACATAGACGCTTACATGCATTCTCACTAGGGGTGTGCACCGGCCACTTTTCGTGTTTTGTGTTTTGGTTTTGGATCTGGATCTTTCTTCGTGTTTTGGATCTGGATTGGTTTTGCCAAAACCACCCTTCCGTGTTTTGGGTTCTGGGTTTTGTGTTTTGGATCTGTATTTTTTTTTAAAAAAGCATAAAAACAGCTAAAATCACAGAATTTGTTGGTTTCTCTGCTCCTATGCTATTATTAACCTCAATAACCTTAATTTCCACTCATTTCCAGTCTATTCTGAACACCTCACACCTCACAATAGTGTTTTCATGTCCAAAAGGTTGCACCGAGGTAGCTGGATGACTATGCTAAGCGACACGAGTGGGCGGCACAAACACGTGACCCATCTAGGATTGACACTGCAGTGGCAGACAGGATGGCAGTTAGAAAAACTAGGCCCCAAACTGTACATAATGCAAAGAAAAAAAAGAAGTGCAAGATGGAATTGTCCTTGGGCCCTCCCACCCACCCTTATGTTGTATAAACAGGACATGCACACTTTAACAAATCAATCATTTCAGCGCCAGGGTCTGCCACACAACTGTGGCTGAAATGATTGGTTCGTTTGGGCCCCCACAAAACAAGCTGGCAATTAATGTGTCCCTGCACAAACTGGCTCTACGGAGGCAAGATGTCATCCTCATCCTCCTCATCCACCGATTCCTCACCCTCTTCAGTGTGTACATCCTCATCCTCACAAAGTATTAACTCGTCCCCACTTGAATCCACCACCACAGGTCCCTCTGTACCTTCTGGAGGCTGGTCTCCCTGGAAGAGCTGATAATTCATTTTGATGAACATCATCTTCTCCACATTCTGTGGAAGCAACCTCCTACGCCTTTCGCTGACAAGGTTCCCGGCTGCACTAAACACTCTTTCGGAGTACACACTGGAGGGGGGGCAACTCAGGTAAAATAGAGCCAGCTTGTACAGGGGCCTCCAAATTGCCTTTTTCCTGCCAGTACAGGTATGGACTGTCTGACATGCCTACTTGGATGCTGTCACCGATGTAATCCTCCACCATTCTGTCAATGGTGACAGTATCATATGCAGTGACAGTAGACATGTCAGAAATTGTTGCCAGGTCCTTCAGTCCGGACCAGATGTCCAAACTTGGTCCTGCCTGCCCTGCATCACCGCCAGCGGGTTGCTTAGGATACCTAAGTTTTTTCCTGGCAGCCCCAGTTGCGGGAGAAAATGAAGAAGGAGCCGTTGACGTGTCACGTTCCGCTTCAGCTGACAGTGTGTTCACCAGCAGGTCTTTGCACCTCTGCAGGCTTGTGTCGGCCGGAAAGAGAGACACCACATAGGCTTTAAACCTAGGATCAAGGACGGTGGCCAAAATGTAGTGGTCTGATTTCAACAGATTGACCACCCTGGAATCCTGGCAAAGCGAATGAAGGGCTTCATCCACAAGTCCCACATGCCGAGCAGAATCGCTCCGTCTTAGCTCCTCCTTCACTTTCTCCAGCTGCTTCTGCAAAAGCCTGATGAGGGGAATGACCTGACTCAAGCTGGCTGTGTCTGAACTGACTTCACGTGTGGCAAGTTCGAAGGGCTGGAGAACCTTGCACAACACGGAAATCATTCTCCACTGCGCTTGAGTCAGGTGCATACCCCCTCCTTTGCCTATGTCATAGGTGGATGTATAGGCTTGTATGGCCTTTTGCTGCTCCTCCATCCTCTGAAGCATATAGAGGGTTGAGTTCCACTGCGTCACAACCTCTTGCTTCAGGTGATGGCGGGTCAGGTTCAAGAGTGTTTGCTGGCGCTCCAGTCTTCGGCACGCAGTCGCTGAATGGCGAAAGTGGCCAGAAATTTTTCGGGCCACCCAAAGCGTCTCCTGCACGCCCCTGTCGCTTTTCAGAAAATTCTGCACCACCAAGTTTATTGTGTGAGCAAAACATGGGACGTGCTGGAATTTGCCCAGATGTAATGCCCGCACAATATTGGTGGCGTTGTCAGATATCACAAATCCCCAGGAGAGTCTAAGTGGGGTAAGCCACTGGGCGATGATTTCCCTCAGTTTCTCTAAGAGGTTGTCGGCGGTCTGCCTCTTACTGAAACCGGTGATACACAGCGTAGCCTGCCTTGTAACGAGCTGGCGTTTCTGAGATGCTGCTACTGGTGACGCTGCTGCTGTTGCTGCGTAAGGTGATACATCTACCCAGTGGGCTGTCACAGTCATATAGTCCTTAGTCTGCCCTGTTCCACTTGTCCACATGTCCGTGGTTAAGTGGACATTGTGTACAACGGCATTTTTCAGGACACTGAGGACACTTTTTCTGACGTTTCTGTACAGTCTCGGTATCGCCTGCCTAGTGAAGTGGAATCTAGACGGGATTTGGAACCGGGGACACACTACCTCCATCAATTGTCTAAATCCCACTGCACTAATGGCGGATACCGGACGCACGTCTAACACCAACATAGCAGTCAAGGCCTCAGTTATACGTTTTGCTTCAGGATGACTGCTGTCGTACTTCATCCTCCTCGCTAAGGACTGTTGGAGGGTCAATTGTTTAGTAAAAGTAGTGGTGTTCCTACTTCCTCTCTGGGATGATGAACGACTCCCAGCAGCAGCAACAGCAGCAGCGGCAGCAGTAGGCGTAGCAATGCAGGATCCTCCAGAGGAATCCCGGATAGGAGAGTCAGTCATGCCAGTGACATGGCCTGCAGGACTACTTCCGATCCTGACTAAGGAGGAAATTGACGAGGAGGGAGTTGACGGTGTGGTTTGCAGGCGCTTGGATACAACAGGACAACGGGATTTAGGTGTCCCTGGACTGCTTACGGTCTTAGCCAAAGTTTCTGAACTTGACAGTAACTTTTTATGAACGCGCTGCAGGTGCCGTATAAGGGAGGATGTTCCTAGGTGGTTGACGTCCCTACCCCTACTTATTTCACCTTTACATATGGTACATATGGCAAGACAGTTGTTGTCCGGATTTGGATAGAAATATTGCCAGACCAAAGAGGTGGAATGTTTGGTCTTCTGCCCAGGCATGACCGTGATGGGCTTTTTCATCCCACGGACAACAACTGTCTCCCCCGGAGCCTGATTTAAACAAACCACATCACCATCAGAATCCTCCTCGCCAACTTCCTCCTCAGCGCCAGCTACACCAGTATCCTCATCCTGTTGTACTTCAACAGTGACATCTTCAATTTGCATATCAGCAAGTGGACTGTGGGTGCTCCTTTCAGCACTTGCAGGGGGCGTGCAAATGGTGGAAAGAGCCACCTCTTCCCGTCCAGTGCTGGGAAGGTCGGGCATCGCAACCACCACCACACTTGGACTCTCCTTGGGGATTTGTGATATCTTCTTAGAAAGCACAGTTCTTCGCTGTGCTTTTGCCAGCTTAACTCTTTTGATTTTTTTAGTGGGAGGAGGGCTTCCATCGTCATGTGAAGCTGAACCACTAGTCATGAACATACTAGGGATCGACCTTAGCCGTTCCTTGCCACTCCGTGTCGTAAATGGCATATTGGCAAGTTTACGTTTCTCTTCAGCTGATTTAAATGTCTTTTTCAAGGTCATTTTCCTGAACTTTGCCATTTGGGATTGTATGTGCCCTCTACTATGACATTGGGCATCGGCCTTGGCAGACGACGTTGATGGCATGTTATCGTCTATGTCATGACTAGTGGCAGCAGCTTCAGCACTAGGAGGAAGTGGTTCTTGATCTTTCTCTATTTTATTTTTATCGGAGAAAGTTTGGTCCTCCATTTATGTTATATCGATTTGATATATACGTGCGGCTAAACACAGAAAATAATTTTTTTTTTGGTTTGGACTGGAGTGTACTTTCGGGGCTTACAGCACCCTTAACGGTCAAGCCAGCCGGCCCTTTACTTATGACACAGGCGCACGCTTGGCACTACTTTGTTGATGCACGTGCGGCTACTGCGCACACAATTCACAAACACAGAAAATAATTTTTTTTTTGGTTTGGACTGGAGTGTACTTTCGGGGGTTACAGCACCCTTAACGGTCAAGCCAGCTGGCCCTTTACTTATGATACAGGCGCACGCTTGGCACTACTTTGTTGATGCACGTGCGGCTACTACGCACACAATTCACAAACACAGAAAATAATTTTTTTTTTGGTTTGGACTGGAGTGTACTTTCGGGGGTTACAGCACCCTTAACGGTCAAGCCAGCCGGCCCTTTACTTATGACACAGGCGCACGCTTGGCACTACTTTGTTGATGCACGTGCGGCTACTGCGCACACAATTCACAAACACAGAAAATAATTTTTTTTTTGGTTTGGACTGGAGTGTACTTTCGGGGGTTACAGCACCCTTAACGGTCAAGCCAGCCGGCCCTTTACTTATGACACAGGCGCACGCTTGGCACTACTTTGTTGATGCACGTGCGGCTACTGCGCACACAATTCACAAACACAGAAAATAATTTTTTTTTTGGTTTGGACTGGAGTGTACTTTCGGGGGCTACAGCACCCTTAACGGTCAAGCCAGCCGGCCCTTTACTTATGACACAGGCGCACGCTTGGCACTACTTTGTTGATGCACGTGCGGCTACTGCGCACACAATTCACAAACACAGAAAATAATTTTTTTTTTGGTTTGGACTGGAGTGTACTTTGGGGGTTACAGCACCCTTTAATGGTCAAGCCAGCCGGCCCTTTACTTATGACACAGGCGCACGCTTGGCACTACTTTGTTGATGCATATGCGGCTACTGCGCACACAATTCACAAACACAGAAAATAATTTTTTTTTTGGTTTGGACTGGAGTGTACTTTCGGGGGTTACAGCACCCTTAACGGTCAAGCCAGCCGGCCCTTTACTTATGACACAGGCGCACGCTTGGCACTACTTTGTTGATGCACGTGCGGCTACTGCGCACACAATTCACAAACACAGAAAATAATTTTTTTTTTGGTTTGGACTGGAGTGTACTTTCGGGGGTTACAGCACCCTTAACGGTCAAGCCAGCCGGCCCTTTACTTATGACACAGGCGCACGCTTGGCACTACTTTGTTGATGCACGTGCGGCTACTGCGCACACAATTCACAAACACAGAAAATAATTTTTTTTTTGGTTTGGACTGGAGTGTACTTTCGGGGGATACAGCACCCTTTAACGGTCTAGCCAGCCGGCCCTTTACTTATGACACAGGCGCACGCTTGGCACTACTTTGTTGATGCACGTGCGGCTACTGCGCACACAATTCACAAACACAGAAAATAATTTTTTTTTTGGTTTGGACTGGAGTGTACTTTGTGGGTTACAGCACCCTTTAATGGTCAAGCCAGCCGGCCCTTTACTTATGACACAGGTGCACGCTTGGCACTACTTTGTTGATGCATATGCGGCTACTGCGCACACAATTCACAAACACAGAAAATAATTTTTTTTTTGGTTTGGACTGGAGTGTACTTTCGGGGGTTACAGCACCCTTAACGGTCAAGCCAGCCGGCCCTTTACTTATGACACAGGCGCACGCTTGGCACTACTTTGTTGATGCACGTGCGGCTACTGCGCACACAATTCACAAACACAGAAAATAATTTTTTTTTTGGTTTGGACTGGAGTGTACTTTCGGGGGATACAGCACCCTTTAACGGTCTAGCCAGCCGGCCCTTTACCTATGACACAGGCGCACGCTTGGCACTACTTTGTTGATGCACGTGCGGCTACTGCGCACACAATTCACAAACACAGAAAATAATTTTTTTTTTGGTTTGGACTGGAGTGTACTTTGGGGGTTACAGCACCCTTTAATGGTCAAGCCAGCCGGCCCTTTACTTATGACACAGGCGCACGCTTGGCACTACTTTGTTGATGCATATGCGGCTACTGCGCACACAATTCACAAACACAGAAAATAATTTTTTTTTGGTTTGGACTGGAGTGTACTTTCGGGGGTTACAGCACCCTTAACGGTCAAGCCAGCCGGCCCTTTACTTATGACACAGGCGCACGCTTGGCACTACTTTGTTGATGCACGTGCGGCTACTGCGCACACAATTCACAAACACAGAAAATAATTTTTTTTTTGGTTTGGACTGGAGTGTACTTTCGGGGGATACAGCACCCTTTAACGGTCTAGCCAGCCGGCCCTTTACTTATGACACAGGCGCACGCTTGGCACTACTTTGTTGATGCACGTGCGGCTACTGCGCACACAATTCACAAACACAGAAAATAATTTTTTTTTTGGTTTGGACTGGAGTGTACTTTGGGGGTTACAGCACCCTTAACGGTCAAGCCAGCCGGCCCTTTACTTATGACACAGGCGCACGCTTGGCACTAGTTTGTTGATGCACGTGCGGCTACTGCGCACACAATTCACAAACACAGAAAATAATTTTTTTTTTGGTTTGGACTGGAGTGTACTTTCGGGGGTTACAGCACCCTTAACGGTCAAGCCAGCCGGCCCTTTACTTATGACACAGGCGCACGCTTGGCACTACTTTGTTGATGCACGTGCGGCTACTGCGCACACAATTCACAAACACAGAAAATAATTTTTTTTTTGGTTTGGACTGGAGTGTACTTTCGGGGGATACAGCACCCTTTAACGGTCTAGCCAGCCGGCCCTTTACTTATGACACAGGCGCACGCTTGGCACTACTTTGTTGATGCACGTGCGGCTACTGCGCACACAATTCACAAACACAGAAAATAATTTTTTTTTTGGTTTGGACTGGAGTGTACTTTGTGGGTTACAGCACCCTTTAATGGTCAAGCCAGCCGGCCCTTTACTTATGACACAGGTGCACGCTTGGCACTACTTTGTTGATGCATATGCGGCTACTGCGCACACAATTCACAAACACAGAAAATATTTTTTTTTTTGGTTTGGACTGGAGTGTACTTTCGGGGGTTACAGCACCCTTAACGGTCAAGCCAGCCGGCCCTTTACTTATGACACAGGCGCACGCTTGGCACTACTTTGTTGATGCACGTGCGGCTACTGCGCACACAATTCACAAACACAGAAAATAAATTTTTTTTTGGTTTGGACTGGAGTGTACTTTCGGGGGATACAGCACCCTTTAACGGTCTAGCCAGCCGGCCCTTTACTTATGACACAGGCGCACGCTTGGCACTACTTTGTTGATGCACGTGCGGCTACTGCGCACACAATTCACAAACACAGAAAATAATTTTTTTTTTGGTTTGGACTGGAGTGTACTTTGGGGGTTACAGCACCCTTTAATGGTCAAGCCAGCCGGCCCTTTACTTATGACACAGGCGCACGCTTGGCACTACTTTGTTGATGCATATGCGGCTACTGCGCACACAATTCACAAACACAGAAAATAATTTTTTTTTGGTTTGGACTGGAGTGTACTTTCGGGGGTTACAGCACCCTTAACGGTCAAGCCAGCCGGCCCTTTACTTATGACACAGGCGCACGCTTGGCACTACTTTGTTGATGCACGTGCGGCTACTGCGCACACAATTCACAAACACAGAAAATAATTTTTTTTTTGGTTTGGACTGGAGTGTACTTTCGGGGGATACAGCACCCTTTAACGGTCTAGCCAGCCGGCCCTTTACTTATGACACAGGCGCACGCTTGGCACTACTTTGTTGATGCACGTGCGGCTACTGCGCACACAATTCACAAACACAGAAAATAATTTTTTTTTTGGTTTGGACTGGAGTGTACTTTGGGGGTTACAGCACCCTTTAATGGTCAAGCCAGCCGGCCCTTTACTTATGACACAGGCGCACGCTTGGCACTACTTTGTTGATGCATATGCGGCTACTGCGCACACAATTCACAAACACAGAAATTTTTTTTTATTTTTTGGTTTGGACTGGAGTGTACTTTCGGGGGTTACAGCACCCTTAACGGTCAAGCCAGCCGGCCCTTTACTTATGACACAGGCGCACGCTTGGCACTACTTTGTTGATGCACGTGCGGCTACTGCGCACACAATTCACAAACACAGAAAATATTTTTTTTTTTGGTTTGGACTGGAGTGTACTTTCGGGGGATACAGCACCCTTTAACGGTCTAGCCAGCCGGCCCTTTACTTATGACACAGGCGCACGCTTGGCACTACTTTGTTGATGCACGTGCGGCTACTGCGCACACAATTCACAAACACAGAAAATAATTTTTTTTTTGGTTTGGACTGGAGTGTACTTTGGGGGTTACAGCACCCTTTAATGGTCAAGCCAGCCGGCCCTTTACTTATGACACAGGCGCACGCTTGGCACTACTTTGTTGATGCATATGCGGCTACTGCGCACACAATTCACAAACACAGAAAATAATTTTTTTTTTGGTTTGGACTGGAGTGTACTTTCGGGGGTTACAGCACCCTTAACGGTCAAGCCAGCCGGCCCTTTACTTATGACACAGGCGCACGCTTGGCACTACTTTGTTGATGCACGTGCGGCTACTGCGCACACAATTCACAAACACAGAAAATATATTATTTTTTTAGCACTTGGGGGGAGCACCCCTGATGGACAGAGCACCCCCTGGACAACACTTCAGCACCCCTTTAGGACTGGGACACTGCACAGGACTTTGGAGTGGACACAGCCCCTATGGAGAACTGACTGCACAGCACAGTCCAGCCAGCCCCTATGGACTTTGAAGTAGTGGACACAGCCCCTATTAACAACAGCAGCACAGCACAACACAGCCAGCCCCTATGGACTTTGAAGTAGTGGACAACAGCAGCACTACACTACACTACACTACACAGCCCTAACTCCCACCCTCCCTCTTCACTGTCCACAGCCGAGTGAGAAAATGGCGCCGACGTGTGTACCTTATATAGGATCCAAAACCCGCGAGACTCGGAAGGCGGGAAGATGACGTTTTGCCTCGATTTCAGATCCGAGTCAGGCGGGAAAAGTCGAGCCTGACTCGGATCGGACTCGGATCGGGGGGGCTCGGGGGGGTTCGGATTTCAGAAATCCGAACCCGCTCACCCCTAATTCTCACATACATATACATAGTTACTATTTCAATATAATGATGCACAACACACACAAAATCATTATGGTGTAAAATGTATATATATGATATTTAAGATATAGAACTTAGTAGACATGTCGTGTTTGGTATCATACTGACACCCTGTTTAATTCCAGATATCCAAATCTATCGGCGAAGGAGTCGCATCTTGCATTCGGTGGTTATGGATTATGGGGAATTATTGGTTAGAATGTGTACTCTGGGCCTGATTCAGAGCCGGACGCTATTTGCGCTCGCTCGTTCTGAAAAAGGGGACGGCTATTTAAATTGAGCGCTCGCTCTTTGCGGTCTGTTGACGCCTCTATGCCTGAGCGAGCGAATTAAACATGCGCTCGCTATTTTGTAAAAACGCCTCCTGGCCGCTCGCATCCTACGTCATCTCTGCTATTTATTTGATTAATCGAGTACATCGAAAGGCATCTGAACTGCTCGCAGTGCTTGTGGTTGGATTTTCCTACCGCAATCATGCGAACAGTTCAGGCTAAGAAACAACCAAGTGACTTGGTTGATGATGCTGCTTTGTTAATTATGCACACCGTTAAAACGCCCATTTTGACCGTTTGGCACGCCTGCGTTCGGATCACCACTCCCTGTTTTCAAACACCTTCCCCTGTTACCACCCACAAACGCCTCATACTGTCACTCAAATTAGCAGGCACTCGCTATTTTGCGAGCGCTTGATTTCCAACCGCAATGACTGGTTGGCGCATGCGCATTACGACCCATACGCATGCGCAGATGTGCGAACATCACTCGGAGCGAACGAGCGGCCGCTTATGAGCGGCTCTGAATCAGGCCCTCTGTATGTAGTGTCTTAACCAGTCTTAACTCGTTTGGAGGGATGGACCATATCCCTGTTGTCACCATATGAACTGTCCTATGGCCTGCATCGTACCAATCTAGTACATTCTATAAAATGCTAGCTTGTATTTGACTGGTTGCTTTGTGCAATGCCTCCACTTGTCCTCTTTAGAAGTTTTAATAAATCTCCCCCTCTCTGTTACTATCCAGTTTTGTTTTATTACTGTATTATACATTGTATGGCACTAATAGTGTGCTGGTGCTATATAAATGTTGATGATGATAATAATAATAATAATAATAATAATAATAATAATAATAATAATAATATACTATTAAATAATCAGGGGAGCATAACTGTTAGTGGATTCATCAGTGACTGCATTGCAAATGATTGACTCAAATTATCATGAATAAAGCACATAACAAAAGAGTAATTCCCAGCATATTTATAGTGAGCTTGCTTGCGTAGGCAATGTATATGAACTCAGTTATTTATTGACAGAAATCACTGACATTCCAGGTCAAAATTTTCCATCTTTATAAACTTAAATATCCCACACTGAGAAAGACACTGTTTATTTTTCTTATTTTAATAAGTGATGCATGTAAGAAATGGTTGGCTAGCTTTTCAGTGATTATACTGTTCATTATAACTAACTTGCTGAGAGTTATTTATCATTTATGGTTGTGACTAACACCTCTGCAAAATGCTCAGTGTTTCTTGCCCCAGGCTTTCTCCTACAAGTGTGCGTTCCTGGCAGATCTGCCTCAGCGGTGAGATCTGTGCACTGTAAGTCCCACAGTCACTTTCAGCAATGTTTGCAAGGCTAAGGTGACTATTAATGTTCATAGTAGTATTTCTGCAGTCTATGCAGCTGTAAAGCGCTCAGATACTCTATTTATAGTGGGTTTACATTGGCAAGTCTTATCGAGGCGTTTAGTTGTTTTATAAAAGACCATATGAAAGTACACTACTTATAAATATTTTATCTACTTTGACCTTTTTTCTTGTTTGTAAATTGCCTTTTCCCTGGTGGATGCAGCTTATATCGTTTGCAACATTGACACAAATGGGTAAATTTACTAAAGTGATAATTTTTAGAAGTGGAGATGTTGCCCATAGCAACCAATCAGATCCATGCAATTATCTCATAGAAGGTGCTAGTTAAATGTTAAGTAGACTCGACTTCTAAAAACTCTCACTTTAGTAAATATACCCCATATTGTTAAAAAGTCGAAGTGGGGTGGTATACGGCGGTATGACATACCGCCACTTCCCGACCCCACTTAATTTTAGCCGCAGAAAAGAATGCACCAGCGCTGGGATGCAGTATGGCATCCCAGTGCTGGAACAGCGGCGGAAATGTGTAGAGATGTGGGACACATCTCGATCGGCGGCAGTGGACACGCTGGCATGTAGCCGGGACAAAGCGTCCGGTCCCGGCTACAGTCAGCACACACTGGCCGCCAGCCAATCGCAAGGCTCGCGGCCGCAAGCCAATCATGGGGCTCGCAGCCGCCAGCCAATCACACGGCTCGCGGCTGCCAGCCAATCACAGGGCTCGCGGCCGCCAGCCAATGAGAAGCTGCCAAGTGGCAGCTTCTCATTGGCACGCACAACTGCACCAGCAACGTGGGACCCGATGCTCCTGAGTCCTGACAGCTCCGTTCCAGCAGCGCACTGAGCGCAGGACAGAGGTAAGTAGTGAGAGGGAATAGAGAGAGGGGCAGACAGAGGGAGGCAGGCAGTTAGTATTGTAGGGGGTGACAGAGGGAATTAGTGAGAAGGGCAGGGTGTGAGAGAGGGGAGCAGGCAGGGGGAGAGTGGGGGGGTGAGACGTACAAATGGGTCATATGGAAGCAGGGGCCCAAGGGGAGGGGGGGGGAGAGATTCATTCGCCATACCCCCACCTCTAAATTCCCACTTCGAGCACTGGTTTTAGTAGATATTTGCATATTCTGGTACTCTGGGATAGGTAGGGTAGGCCACCCTCTCAGATCTTGCTTCTATTTATTGGTAAGTAGTTGGGCCTTAAATGACAAAATTCATATCATTAGATACCGCCACTTTGTAAAATTGCGCACAGGTGGGTCTTCTGAATGCAATGCTTATCATTCTGGGATCTCCAGGGGTTGAGGTCTTAAAAATAGTCACATATACTTTAGCAGTGTTTGTGTCTCTACTTTTAATTGAAGAATTATGATTGCAAAAACTGGGCTTAATCTGTTTCTCCTTCATCCACTAGTAGACACTGGAGTCTCAGAACAGTGGGGTATAGATGTGGGTTAACCGAGAGCTGGCACTTTAAGTATTTAGAATGGAAGCTAGCTCCTGCCCCTCTATACCCCCTTCAGGTCAGTCTTAATTTTGTGCTTTGTGCCCAAGGGAGCTGATACTTTCCTTCAGGGTTCTTCCTCACAATGCAGATTCCTCGATCAGCACAAGGATCAGACAGACAGCTCCTGCCCCTGTCTGTATGCAGCGTTGGAGCTGCCGGGGAGACCCCACTGCAGCTGCTTGCAGTGTGTGCTGGGGTCCTCAGCTACAGAGACACTGTCTCTGGGTGTTCCTTGATGCGCTGCGTGCTGTGCTCATCACGGTCCCCCCGCTAGCCTCCCTGCCACTGGCACCACTTGGCAGCTACAAGATCTGTGAAGCTTGGCACCCTGAGTAGCAGGGTTGCCAGGAGTATGTTAGGCGGAGAATTTATTATGGCAGCCAAAAGGAGGCTGGTGGCCATTTTAAAAATAGCTGCTGCTGATCGCTCATAACAGCGTGGAGACTGTCTTGCCTACCCAGGTTACGTGAGCGCACAGTGGGTTCAGGCTATTAAAGGAGCACAGTGATATAATATACACAGGGGAAATCTTCTAGTTCCCTGTTGTGTGAAAAATGTGCTTCAGAGTTCAGAGTCTGTGACTCCTGGATCACCTCAGCAGCAACTTACTTGGGCTGAAAAATATTAGTCAGTTATGTCTCATCTGTTTGCGGAGCTGAAAGCTTCTCACAGGAAAAGAGAGGTTTCCGGATCTCAGACATCTGCCCTCCCTGAACCAGATTGGGATTGTTCTCTGGCTAAATCTGTAGATGGTCTCACAAAAGCTATGACGGCCTAGGTCCCTTCTGCGGCCTCATCCTCAAAAGTTCCTCCTAAGAGACTTATTCTGAATCCCCTTAGGTGGGATGATACGGAATATGAGGATATGCCGACTCTAGAGGAAGGTAAGTTTCAGCAACCAGAGGAGGAACAGGCCCCAGAGGATATGAAGCCTTTATCTCAGGGTGTAGAGGCGTTGATTTCAGCTATCCGCCAAGTGTTACATGTTGAGGACATAGACCCAGTTCCTACTAGCCCGTCTATCTTTATTAAAAGACAGAGACAGGCTGCCACCTTCCCAGCATCTGAGGAATTGGATGATATCCTTACCTCTGCATGGAAACACCCAGAGGATCATACTCCCTTGGCGGAACAGATTACTGAGTCAGATGCTTTCCTCGGGGAAGCATCAAAGGATGTATGTAATCTTTCCTCAAGATCCTCGGCTCTGGCGATCTTAGCCCGCAGAGCCCTTTGGTTGCGACAATGGCAGGCTGATGCGGAATCTAAGAAAGCAGTGGAGGCTCTCCCTTTCACGGGGGAAGTTCTGCTTGGGTTTGAACTGGATAAGTGGATCTCTCAGGCCACAGGTGGTAAGTCCACTTATCTCCCATCAATTGCTCTGCCTCCTCGAAAACCTTCTGCAGGACTGTCCTTTCGGTCCTTTCGTGTCCCAGGAAGATTCAGGGGATGTTCCAGAGGAGGTCCTACTATCTCCTGAGGCTCCAGAAGCAGAAGTAGAGCCACTGCATCCTAATTTCACCAGGACATTAAGACATCAGCCAAACCCTCTGCATGACGCGCTTCCCTCTCACATGGGGGACCCCAGGGTGGGAGCGTCTTCAGGATTTCAAAGACACATGGATCCAATCTTGTCTGGATGCCTGGGTCCGGGACATCATTATTCAGGAGTTGAAGCTAGATTTCCAACTCCAACCCCCTCCTTGATTTTTCACAACCGGTTTACCAGTGGCGGCAGACAAACGGGTTGTGACTCAGGAAGCTGTAGACAAGCTTCTGTTTTTTTGAGTGTTGGTACATGTTCCAATCCATTAGTGAGGTCAGGGATTTTACTCCAGCTTGTTCGTAGTTCCCAAGCCGGATGGATCGGTGAGACCCATTCTGAACCTGAAGAACCTCAAATCCGTATCTGCGTGCCTTCAAGTTCAAGATAGAGTCTCTTCGGTCTGTTATTGCGGGCCTCGAGAAGGATGAGTTTATCGTGTCCTTGGACATAAAGGCTCCTTCAGTAACTCAATTGTTACAAGACATACAGGTAACACACAGTCTCCTATTATGACACGGTTGGATCCTGAATTTCCCAAAATCCCATCTGCAACCTACTCAGCGGCTTCCATTTCTAGGAATGATTTTGGACACGGTGGAGCAGAAGGTGTTCCTTCCTCAGGAAACGGTCACCTCTAAATGGACACATCCAAGGCTGATGGACTCAGCTGGAGGCGGTGCTGCCCATAAACATTCTAGAGTTGAGGGCAGTGTTCTATGCTCTACAGCTATAACATCCTTTGTTGTGGGGTCATGCAATCAGAGTGCAGTCAGACAATGCCACGACTGTGATGTACACAAACAGGCAGGGCGGCACCAGAAGTCGGGCTGCTAAGAGGGAGGTAAGCCGCATTCTTCTTTGGGCAGAGGAATTTGCAGTGGCAATATCAGCAATTTTCGTTCCAGGAGAATTGGGAGGCCGACTACCTCAGTTGGCAGGACATTCATCCAGGGGAATGGGCACTCAACCCTCAGGTGTTCCAGTGACTGATTCAGTGTTGGGGTCTTCCTCAAATGGACCTCATGGCGTCAAGATTAAACCACCAACTGCCGCTTTACTGCTCACGAACAAGAGACCCATAGGCGGTGGCAATGGATGCTCTAACAACTCCTTGGTGGTTACAGTTTGTTTACCTATTTCCACGGATCCCACTCCTTCCTCGTCTTCATCAATGAATCAAAAGAGAGAAGGCCAAGGTGCTATTGGTGGCTCCAGATTGGCCCAGATGGACGTGGTTTTCCAATCTTCATCTACTGCTGATAGACGACCCGTGGCCTCTCCCACTGTGAGAGGGTCTTCTGCAATAGGGTCTGTTTATCTATCATGGCTTAAGGTGGCTTCATTTGATGGCGTGGCTTTTGAAAGGGCGATCTTGAGAAAGAAAGGGATTTTTTCTGTTGTGATTCCTACTATGTTTCGGTCTAGAAAGGAAGTCGCTTCCAAGCATTATTACCGAATATGGAAGACCAACATCTCTTGGTGTGAACATCAGGTTTTGTCTCCGACAGAATTCAAGCCATCGAGGCTTCTTTTTTTCTGCAGGCCGGATTCTCAGTGGGCCTTCGTTTTGGATCTCTGAAGGTTCAAGTTTCGGCTCTTTCCATTTTCTTTCAGAAAAAACTGGCATTGTTACTGGATGTTCAGCACTTCTTGCAAGGAGTCATCAGGTTACAACCTCCATTTATTCCTCCAACGGCCTCGTGGGATTTGGATTTGGTTCTTTTGCTTCTACAGTCTTCCTTTTTGAGCCTTTACAGACTGTAGAGTTCAAATATTTATCTTGGAAGGTGGTTTTTCTCTTGGCTCTCGCCTCTGCTCGGCATGTATCAGAGCTAGGGTCTCTCTCCTGATGTCCTCCTTACCTTATTATTCACGAGGACAGGGCTGAGCTTTGTACGCAGATGTCTTTTCTTCCTAAAGTGGTGTCTGTGTTTCACATTAACCAATTAACCAATTGTGGTTCCCATGTTGAAAGATGATTCTCAGACCTCCAGATCCTTATACGTGGTCAGAGTGCTTAGGATCTATGTTGATAGGACAGCATCTCTCCGGAAGATGGATTCGCTTTTTGCTCGGTATGATATTGCTCGTCCCAGTTGGCCGGCCTCTAAACAGACTATTGCACGCTGGATTCGGCTGACCATAAGACAGGCCTATCTGGCCACCTCTAAACAGCCTCCTGTATCTATTAGTGCTTTCCACGTGCTCAGTGGGTCCTTCGTGAGCGGCTGCCCGCGGAGTTTCTCTTGCTCAGCTTTGTCGAGCGGCAACTTGGTCAGGCTGACATACTTTTGTAAAGTTTTACAGCTTTGACACTTTCGCGGCCTCTGCCTCGCAGTTTGGCCGTGCTGTTTTGCAGGGTTCCCAGAGCTCTCCCGCCCCGGATGAGAGCTCTGGGACGTCCCCACTGTTCTGAGACTCCAGTTTGTGAGCAGGTGCCTTTTCTGTAAATCTGAGTATCCTATAACTTAACTTCTTATTTCCTTTAAATATATTTTTATTGTCTTTCACGGATCTAATATTATCACATTGCTTGTAACACCTATGTGTATTTCTGTGTATGTATCTGTTTGGCTTCTGGGAGCACTCTGCCTGCTTATATACTTTCTGGTATCTTCATAAGGTTAAGAAAAGGTATACAAGCGCTAAAAAATAATAAAAATATATATAAAATATGTGTAGGAAAATTAGTGTAATGCTGATGTTATGTTTTAATGGTGTTTTTATATGTACATGGGAAAATGAAGCACTTTATATCAAGATTAAAATGAACAAACATATGGTGTTGGCAACACTGCCAATGTTGTTTGTACCTCTTTATATTTGTTAGAAGAAATTGCAACACTTGATGTTTATAGCTCCTTTGTGGCTTATTGTGAGGAGAGTCCTTTGGTCTAATACAGCTGTGTATACCGCAAGCAAGCCTTCCAGTGGGGCCAAAAAGATTGGAGGTACTAGATGTCCCTATCTAGCCTCTCTTACCTCCTAGGCGTCCAAGGTGCGGCAGATGTATAAAGAATTGGGTATCTTGAGGTAAGAAGGCAGTTTGAGGCTATAAGCAACCGGGTTGATAACTTTGGAAATGGGCCAATAAAACGAGGGGCGAATTTCATCGACGGCACTCGTAGTTGTAGGCTTCGAGTAGAAATTCATACTTGGTCCCCTACTTTCAAACTTGGAACTGAACTTCTTCTTTTATGCGCCCAATGTTTGTAACGATAAGAAGTTTTTTGCAGTATAGATTGAACTTTTTTCCAAATCTTGGAAAAGTACTGTAAGGAGGATGTAACTGCTGGCAGATCGAAAGTTGGTAAATTCTGAAACTCGGGTACCCGTAGATGTGTGCCATAAACAGTAAAGAACGGAATATGACTGGTGGAGTAGAGGTAAGAACTATTGTGTGCGAATTCTGCCCAGGGCAGAAGATCCAACCAGTTATCTTGTGAGGAGGATAGATGAATACGAAGAAACGTTTCCAGATCCTGGTTAACACATTCCATAACTCCATTCATCTGAGGATGATAAACCATTGAGAACTTCAACTTATTTTGTAATGCTGAACACAGAGCTCTACAAAATTTCGCTATAAATTGAACTCCACAATGGGTAGTCCATGTAAAGGAAAGATTTTAGACATTGTTTTTATTTTTTTCACACTGGGGGGGAGCACCCTTGAATGAGACAGCAGCCCCTTGATAAATGAGACACAGGCAGCACAGCACCCCTGTGCACCTATGTTGCTGATAAATGTGGCTAACGTGCGGATCCACACACAAAAAACAGATTTAATTAATTTTTGGGGGGCACTTGGGAGGGAGAGCACCCAAATGAGGCAGCAGCCTCTAGATAAACGACACATGCAGCACAGCAGCCCTGCGCAGCTACGTTGCTGATAAATGTGGCTACGTGCACAAACACACACACACACAAAAAAAAAACAGATTGATTGACTGATTGATTTAATTAATTTTTGGGGGGCACTTGAGAGGGAGAGCACTTGAACGAGGCAGCAGCCTCTTGATAAATGACACAGGCAGCACAACACCCCTGCGTAGCTACGTTGCTGATAAGTGTGGCTAACACGCACACACAAAAAATACTTTTTTTTTTTCACACTGGAAGTGAAGATAACACACACACAAAAAAAATTGTTTTTATTTTTTCACACTGGGGATGGAAGGACCCCGGAACGAGGCAGCAGCCCCTTGTTAAATGAGACACAGGCAGCACAGCACCCCTGCGCACCTATGTTGCTGATAAGTGTGGCTAATATGCACACACAAAAATAGTTTTTATTTTTTTCCCACTGGGGGTGAAGAGCACCCCTGAAAGAGGCAGAAGCCCCTTGATAAATGACACAGGTAACACCCCTAGTGCAGCTACGTTGCGGATAAGTGCGGATTGTTAACACGCACACACACAGGGAAAAAATAATAATTATTTTAATTTTTGGGGGGCACTTGGCGAGGGGAGAGGACCCCTGAATTAGGCAGCAGCCCTTTGATAAATGACACAGGCAGCACATCTGCGCACCTATGTTGCTGATAATAAGTGTGGCTAACGCACACACAGAAATTATAATTTAATTTTTTTTTCACACTGGGGGTGAAGAGCACCCCTGATGGACAGAGCACCCCCTGGACAACACAGCAGAACAGCCAGCCCCTATAGACTACAGCCAGCCAGCCCCTATATGGATTATGGACAACAGCCAGCCAGCCCCTATGGACAACAGCCAGTCAGCCCCTATGGACAGGACAACCTCACAATAGCCAGCCCCTATGGACATTAAGCAGCCAGCCCCTGAGTGACTGACAACACAACTGTAGCCAGCCCCTATGCAGCACAGCACAGCTCCCTCCCTCTTCACTCTCCACAGCCAGAATGAAAAAATGTCGGTGATTGCTGGACATTTTATACAATCCAAAACCTGTGAGAATCCGACAGCGGGATGATGACGTTTTGCCTCCTTTTGAGATCCGAGTCAAGCGGGCAAACCTGACCCGGCTCAGATCTGACTCAGATCCCCTAAGTTTGGGAGGGTTTGGATATCTGAGATCCGGACCCGCTCATCTCTAATATACAGTGCATCTGGAAAGTATTCACAATGCTTCACTTTTTCCACATTTAATTATGTTACAGCCTTATTTCAAAATGGAATAAATTAATTTTTGTCCACAAAATTCTACACACAATACCCCATAATGACAATATGTAAAAAGTTTTTTGAGATTTTTGCAAATTTAATTAAAAAAAACAACTAAGAAATCACATGTACATAAATATTTACAGCCTTTACCATGAAGCTCAAAATTGAGCTTAGGTGCATCCTGTTTCCACTGATCATCCTTGAGATGTTCCTACAGCTTAATTGGAGTCCACATGTGGTAAATTCAGTTGATTGGATATGATTTTGAAAGGCATACACCTGTCTATATAAGGTCCCACACTTGATAGTGCATGTCAGAGCACAAACCAAGCATGAAGTCCAAGGGAATTGTCTGTAGACTTCCGAGACAGGATTGTCTCAAGGCACAAATCTGGGGAAGGGTACAGAAAAATATCTGCTGTTTTGAAGGTCGTAATGAGCATAGTGGCCTCCATCATCCATAAATGGAAGAAGTTCAGAAGCACCAGGACTCTTCCTAGAGTTTGGCTGTCCATCTAAACTGAGTGATCGGGGAGAAGGGCCCTAGTCAGGGAGGTGACCAAGAACTTGATGGTCACTCTGTCAGAGCTACAGCATTCCTCTGTGGAGTGAGAAGCACCTTCCAGAAAGACCACCATCTCTGCAGCAATCCACCAATCAGGCCTGTATAGTAGAGTGGCCAGATGGAAGCCAGTACTTAGTAAAAAGCACATGGCAGCCCACCTGGAGTTTGCCAAAATGCACCTGAAGGACTCTCAGACCATGAGAAACAAAATTCTCTGGTCTGAAGAGACAAAGATTGAACTCTTTGGCAAGAATGCCAGGCATTATGTTTGGAGGAAACCAGGCACTGCTCATCACCAGGCCAATACCATCCCTCCAGTGAAGCATGGTGGTGGCGGCATCATGCTGTGGGGATGTTTTTCAGTGGCAGGAACTTGGAGACTAGTCAGGATAGAGGGAAAGATGAATGCAGCAATATACAGAGACATCCTGGATGAAAACCTACTCCAGAGCGCTCTTGACCTCAGACTGGGGCGACGGTTCATCTTTCAGCAGGACAACGACCTTATGTACACAGCCAAGATATCAAAGGAGTGGCTTCAGGACAACTCTGTGAATGTCCTTGAGTGGCCCAGCCAGAGCCCAGACATGAATCCAATTGAACATCTCTGGAGAGATCTGAAAATGGCTATGCACCGATGCTTCCCATCCAACCTGGTGGAGCTTGAGAGGTGCTGCAAAAAGGAATGGGAAAAACTGCCCAAATATAGGTGTGCCAAACTTGTGGCATCATATTCAAAAATACTTGAGGCTGTAATTGCTGCCAAAGGTGCATCAACAAAGTATGGAGCAAAGGCTGTGAATACTTATGTATATGTGATTTCTTAGTTTTTTTTTTATAAATTTGCAAAAAATCTCAAAAAAACATTTCACATGTTGTCATTAAGGGGTATTGTGTGTAGAATTTTGAGGACAAAAATGAATTTATCTAATTCTGGAATTAGGCTGTAACATAACAAAATGTGGAAACAGTGAAGCGCTGTGAATACTTTCCGGGTGCACTATATATTTTTTATATATATATATATATATATATATATATATAAATCTCAAGTAATAACCAGGGGTGCACTCACCACTCTTCATATAGTATTAGTTTACTGCATTACATCACATAAAGAGTAGTCACAGCCTTCACATTGACATTTCGGTCCGGTACATGTTCCTTTGTCAAGATAACCATATAAGTGGAACTAACCCTCTCCTTGTGTGAAAACATCCCCATCCCTAAGTAAATTAATAACCACTCCCAAAGGAAGTAACAATTAGGTAGTAAAATTAAAAGATCTAATAATATATCACTAACATATAGTTGTTCACCTGTCTATGGAACGCTCCATACCCCTCCAAATCAGAAACACGTCGTCAATATAATGTTGGTAAAACATATCCAAACAGAGGGCTGATGTAGTTGTTTTCATAAACCTCCATATAGAGATTCACCTACGACGTCGCAATGTTACTCCCCATTGCAGTGCCGGCTGTTTGGAGATAGTATTGGCCACCATATCTAGTAATTACAAGTGATAATCATCTCCAATAGTTCCAAAAGGAATCTCACTGGCGGAGAATCATCATGTGACTTAATCAGAGCTTCTCTAATGATGGCGATCCCTTCACTATGTAGGATCACAGTTTAAAGGGATGATACATCAAGAGTAACCAAAAATCTGTCCTCAAATAATGCAAAGCCTTGATCTAATCTATAAAGCCAGAGGTGTCCTTAAGGTAACTATCATGTGTACAACCAGTTTCTACAAAAAGCTTTCAACATATCGAGCCACTGGTGAGAGTAAACAGTTACAGGAAGAGATTATACTGTAGGTCAGCCGGGCAGCATATATAAGGTTTTATGAAACTTTGGAAGCAAGTATAATATCAGACAAACAGGACACTCCATCCTAAGGTACCCAAGAGTATCTGTGCTGATCCATCCATTAGTAAATGCCAGCTCTAATATAGGATCAAGTTTGTTCTTAAATCCCACCAATGGATCGATTGATCATAATCAGAAATGTTAAGTGCCACAACCACTCCGCCTTTATCAGCAGATCAGCAGATTTTTATAGTTTTTCAAATCCCTTAATGCCATTCTCTCAACTGCAGATAAATTCTGTCTCACTCGTCTCTGTAATTTAACCGATTCACTCACTGTCTGATCTAGTAAACAAGAAAATATCTTAACTCTCATTCTGTGAGGATGGGTCAAAGGAGGTCTTCTTTCTTAATATATTATGGGGTTCATTAGATGCAACAGAAAACTTTTCTTTTAATCTTAAATTACGGCTTAGTTTATATCTATCAACCGACATCCTAAAATCATCGAATCGAGTGATGGGAATAAAAGATAATCCTCTAGAATGGAGACTAATTTCTGCACTACTAAGCTTATGAGATGACAAATTAATTATCGACTCTTCTGAGTTTTTGTTGTTTTCTTTCCTCCTCTTGAAGTTGCTCTGCCTCAAGTGGGGGCCTTCTGCGTTTAAAGGAATATCTACTTGTGATTGTGTGTAAATTCTCTGTAGTGGTGGTCTAGAACTAACCTGAGTCCCTTTTGGACGAGGTGTAATATCGAATTGGGACTGATTGGCTCGATATCTGGGGTTTCTAAATCTCAGTGAGGTGTTGTCATTCACTGTCAGCCAACGATACACGATGTTCCTGGTACTCGCGGCTCACCTTCTCTAACTTTGCTCTTTTAAAGGAAATAAGGTCCTTGCGATATTTATCGACCTGGGCTTTCAATCCATCAATCCACTGTTCAACGTTGTCTTCCTGCAATGCTGTGAATGCTGTGGGTCGAAAACCTTCTATAACTGCCCTGTTGAAGAGAGGTGGAGATCGAGCAAAATTATTGCTACACAGAGAGGCCATGTGGACTCATAAGTTGGATATTGTCAGTCCCCGGGGAATGAGCCTATACAACTCAGCAGTTTTCTTGTGTTAAAATACTTTTTTCCAGGGGTGTATCACCATTTAATATTATTTTTCATTATTATTTTTATCTTTTAATTAAATTTTTGTTTTTAATTTTTCATTTTGTTATTGTGGTGCAGTATAAAATGTCTGTTTTCTGCAGTCTGTGGCCCTTTAATAATTGATATATTGTGACTGTCTACTGTGTGCCATCTATATGATATATTTTATGGCTTATTTAGCGCTTATATCATGTTTCTTTTTATAGGGTGAAAATGCTTTTATATACACCTACTGTGTAATCATCTGTGCTTATGTGGGCGATATTGTCCTGTCTTTGTTAATAGTACTTTTTGTGCTGATACTGGATGTTTCCTGATTGTATGGAACGCAAGCAGTGGTTGTTTAGTTACCTTGCGTTCCATAGACAGGTAGTGTGTTGTGGTTTTCTTTGATCACCTGACTCATTGTGCGTTCCACTTGGAGGAGTCCTGTATGTATGGAGCGCACTCCGTGATCCTTGATACTTGCATACACAGCTTGCTGTGATTTTGGTCTACAAACATGCGGGGATTGCTGCAATAAGGTGATTTTTAATGTTAATAATTGTGAACAACTATATGTTAGTGTTATATTGATTAGATCTTTTAATTTTACTACCTAATTGTTGCTTCCTGTGGGAGTGGTTATTAATTTACTTAGGGATGGGGATGTTTTCACGCAAGGAGTATATAGTGGGTTAGTTCCACTGGTATGCATTTGGGATGCCGACGGTCTAAATGCCGACCGTCGGCATCCCGACTGTCTAATCCTGGCAAGGGTCTAATGACAGGCGTTGAAATCCCGACGCCTGTCATTTTGCCCACGCCAGGAGTCGATGCCCGGCATCCCGATTGAAGGTAAGCCGGGCGCGGACAGCCTCGCGGGGGGGAGAGTTAGGTTAGGGGCTCCAGGGGGGGATTTAGGGTTAGGCAGCCCCCCGGGAGGGTTGAGGGGGGGTTAATGTTAGGCACCCCCGGGGGAAGGTTAGAATTAGGCACCCCCGGGAGACTTAGGTTTAGGCTGCGGGGAAGGGGGGTTAGGTTTAGGCACTTAGGGGGGGTTAGGGTTAGGCACCCCCAAAGGAGAGTTAGGGTTAGGGTAGAGAATTAGGTTAGCGGTACTTACCTAAATAAGCAGTCGGGATCTTCACCCCTGCTGGGCTTCCGCTGTCGGGATTTGAACCGCCAGCCATGCGGCCGGTGGTAAATCATACTGATTCTGTTCCACTTATATGGTTATCTTGACAAAGGAACATGTACCGGACCGAAACGTCGATGTGGAGGCTGTGACTACTCTTTATGTGATATAATGCAATAAATGAATACTATATGAAGACTGGTGAATGCACCCCTGGTTATTATTTTTTTTTTTACATTTTTGGACTTATTCCTGTCCTTTAATAGGTAAAGACCCCAGCACTATTAATGCTACGACGTGAGTGGACTTTCCTGGATTTATATACTGTATATATATCAGTAGAAGACTGCAGTACATTCCACTAAAAGCTTCCTAAATATATGCAATTACTCCAAAAAATAAAGCCAGAACAGTAAGGTTTGGTAATACAATATGGCTCTAACTAAGGAGGAGAGGAGGAAATCAAAAAGTCACAAATGCGATGCCCCACAGTAGAAATAATAGATCTTACCAGTAAGCTTTGACTGATGTTGCCTGCACTTGATTGAATAAGTCATCTATGGAAGTACACACTTTTATTCTAGATATAAGTGTAACTGTAATAGCCTGCAAATTATAGTCATTGGCGAGACCTCATTTGTTTTGCTTTTTAAATGATTGCTCCTTTAAAACATTGGGCAAACTTGCCAGAATCTTGCCAATGCCTGCATCTCGTTGACTATTACATTTACCCCATAGTGTTTTCATATTATATACCAGACTTTAGATGGAAAAGTATCAAACACTTTAGCAAACTTGGAAATAGGTCTCCCAATGGTTTTTCACTGTACCCTCAGTACCCAATGGTCCCTAATGCATTATCCTCTCCCAATCAGTGGCAATAAACACCCTGTGGCAAAATATTCCCCCACCCCCCAGCGGCAATGAATCCCCCCACTTCCCTATGACTAATGATGCTCCCCATGTGGCTAGAGATGCCCCCCAATGCTGCTTACCAAAATCGGCATGTGATGTTGGAGGTCTGTTTTAACAATTTAAAAGCTCCTATATTCCCTTTTGCTATCTGTAAGACCTTCTAATTTAACCGCACTGGTTGCCTTCTATTTCTAGAAATGTAGTTGCTATACAGCATGTACTTGCAATAATATTTATTAAAAATATATTTTACATTTTAAAAGTGTAGCATCAATGCTTCCCTGCGCTGACTAAAGTTTGGCTTGGCTTTGTAATACTCTGTTTTTGTAACGCTATTAGAAAATGCTTTATTACACTTAAGTCAAATGTTGCTATGATGTGATCAGTATTCCACAAATATCTGATGTAATAGATAGAACCAGGTAACAAGAGAATATGTTTTGGGGGCGATTCAAGTTGTTTAATTAATGAGCGCCCAATTTTGCTATTCAATTGTTCTGGGCGCTCATTAATTATCACCCTCTTCGCCCCCTATTAGCCGTGTAAAACGCCTAAACCTGTCTCAAATTCTGGTTAGGGCTCGCTAACTGCGGTTAGCGCGCCCTAACCAGGGGTTTCTCACACATTTCTGCTCGCACCCTCCTGAGTGCGTGCAGAAATGCCGACACTGGCGGCTATCGCGCCCTAACAGAGCAACAATTGAATTACTCTGTCGGGCGTCTTAAAAAAAAAGCCACCAGCAAAACATTTGAATCGCCCCCTTATTGTCTTATTCTCTGTGTATAGGAACTCCACATTGTCATAATCTTTACTGGTAGGGACGCTTCTACAGAGGAGGCGGCCCGTGTTCAGTCTCCGACATGGGCCCCCTCCTCTCCGCCCGGCGGCCGGCAGTGCACTGAGTTATAGACTCTGGGCACGAGAGTGTGCCCAGAGTCTATAATGAATGCACAGGTCACCAGGAAAATGGCCACTGTGGCCATTTTCTCTGTACTGCGCATGCGCAAATGACGGGAAAATGGCCGCCACAGCCATTTTCCAGTAGTTTTACAGCGCCGGACCCCTGAGCCGATGTGGGACTCCGGAGAGGTAAGTAATATTATACGTGCAGGGTGTGCGGCCCGTGTTCCCCGCACTCCCTGCACCCATTATAGATACGCCCCTGCTTACTGGCCTCCTCCTGTTGGCAATGTCTTAAATAGTGTTTTACACATAAACAATCACTATCAAAATATAATATGCCCTTCTAAATTCACTACCCAGCAGGGGCAGCAAGAGAGGGAAGGGCGAGTACAAACCACCTGAGTCCGGACCTCTGTAGGGACTCAGGAAGTAAAGTGGAGGCATAGTCACATTTTCAGTACCTAACCATTGCTTTAAACCAAGAAAGTCTAAGTACTGCCCTCCTATTATTATTTAATTTATCTATTATAAATTATAATTAAGTCACCCATTTGTTTTATTATTACGTTTTACTAACTTAACTTAACCCTAAACCTAGAAATAAACACACCGACACGTAAATGCAATTTAAAGAGGTCACGGACAGAATTTGCAAATCTAATTGGAATTGAAACCTGAGAACAGGTGGCAGAAAGAAAGCAGTGCTCCGAGGCCACAACCCGCTGCATACGATAACTAAATAATAGGGGCGGATCCCCGCCCCGCGCAGACCGACCTGAGGCAGTACCATTCCTCCTTAATTGGCACAGCCTTGGCTCCTCCCTTGGACGGAGACCAGGCCCCCCCTTGGTCGATGACCAACTTGCCACTTTCAAAGAAAAGATGCTACCCAGGCACTCCTGCAAAATAATAGGTTCGCCCAGGAGCACTGCTTCCCGCCAGGCTGCATCCCGACCTGTTGGAAGGAGAAACACGAAATGCACAATCCTACGAAAATAAAAAATATACAAACAAGCTTAGTCGGGCGGGTGGGTGGGGTTGAAATAAACTGGAAAGAGGAAGATTGCTCCTTTGACAAGGCTTTATATATGGATCCTATAGTCCCTCCCCTAACCTCTATCATAGGCTCAAATCTAACAAGAGACTACTGCCTAACCGAACCCCTTCAGCCCTTAACCCTTAAGTTGATAAAAATCCCACAAGAAACAGGGTGCTTATCTATCCTCAAACTAGGGGAGAGCGGGTTCGGATTTCTGAAATCCGAACCCCCCCGAGCCCCCCCGATCCGAGTCCGATCCGAGTCAGGCTCGACTTTTCCCGCCTGACTCGGATCTGAAATCGAGGCAAAACGTCATCATCCCGCCTTCCGAGTCTCGCGGGTTTTGGATCCTATATAAGGTACCCGCGTCGGCGCCATTTTCTCACTCGGCTGTGGACAGTGAAGAGGGAGGGTGGGAGTTAGGGTTGGCTGGGCTGTGTAGTGTAGTGTAGTGCTGCTGTTGTCCACTACTTCAAACTAAGTCCATAGGGGCTGGCTGTGTTGTGCTGTGCTGCTGTTGTTAATAGGGGCTGTGTCCACTACTTCAAAGTCCATAGGGGCTGGCTGGACTGTGATGTGCAGTCAGTTCTCCATAGGGGCTGAGTCCACTCCAAAGTCCTGTGCAGTGTCCCAGTCCTAAAGGGGTGCTGTAGTGTTGTCCAGGGGGTGCTCTGTCCATCAGGGGTGCTCCCCCCAAGTGCTAAAAAAATAATATTTTTTGTGTGTTTGTGAATTGTGTGTGCAGTAGCCGCACGTGCATCAACAAAGTAGTGACAAGCGTGCGCCTGTGTCATAAGTAAAGGGCCGGCTGGCTTGACCGTTAAAGGGTGCTGTAACCCCCAAAGTACACTCCAGTCCAAACCAAAAAAAAAATTATTTTCTGTGTTTGTGAATTGTGTGCGCAGTAGCCGCACGTGCATCAACAAAGTAGTGCCAAGCGTGCACCTGTGTCATAAGTAAAGGGCCGGCTGGCTTGACTGTTAAAGGGTGCTGTAACCCCCAAAGTACACTCCAGTCCAAACCAAAAAAATATATATTTTCTGTGTTTGTGAATTGTGTGCGCAGTAGCCGCACGTGCATCAACAAAGTAGTGCCAAGCGTGCGCCTGTGTCATAAGTAAAGGGCCGGCTGGCTTGACCGTTAAAGGGTGCTGTAACCCCCAAAGTACACTCCAGTCCAAACCAAAAAAAAAATTATTTTCTGTGTTTGTGAATTGTGTGCGCAGTAGCCGCACGTGCATCAACAAAGTAGTGCCAAGCGTGCGCCTGTGTCATAAGTAAAGGGCCGGCTGGCTTGACCGTTAAAGGGTGCTGTAACCCCCAAAGTACACTCCAGTCCAAACCAAAAAAAAAATTATTTTCTGTGTTTGTGAATTGTGTGCGCAGTAGCCGCACGTGCAGCAACAAAGTAGTGCCAAGCGTGCGCCTGTGTCATAAGTAAAGGGCCGTCTGGCTTGACCGTTAAAGGGTGCTGTAACCCCCAAAGTACACTCCAGTCCAAACCAAAAAAAAAATTATTTTCTGTGTTTGTGAATTGTGTGCGCAGTAGCCGCACGTGCATCAACAAAGTAGTGCCAAGCGTGCGCCTGTGTAATAAGTAAAGGGCCGGCTGGCTTGACCGTTAAAGGGTGCTGTAACCCCCAAAGTACACTCCAGTCCAAACCAAAAAAAAAATTATTTTCTGTGTTTGTGAATTGTGTGCGCAGTAGCCGCACGTGCATCAACAAAGTAGTGCCAAGCGTGCGCCTGTGTCATAAGTAAAGGGCCGGCTGGCTTGACCATTAAAGGGTGCTGTAACCCCCAAAGTACACTCCAGTCCAAGCCAAAAATATATATATTTTCCGTGTTTGTGAATTGTGTGCGCAGTAGCCGCACGTGCATCAACAAAGTAGTGCCAAGCGTGCGCCTGTGTCATAAGTAAAGGGCCAGCTGGCTTGACCGTTAAAGGGTGCTGTAACTCCCAAAGTACACTCCAGTCCAAACCAAAAAAATATATATTTTCTGTGTTTGTGAATTGTGTGCGCAGTAGCCGCACGTGCATCAACAAAGTAGTGCCAAGCGTGCGCCTGTGTCATAAATAAAGGGCCGGCTGGCTTGACCGTTAAAGGGTGCTGTAACCCCCAAAGTACACTCCAGTCCAAACCAAAAAAAAAATTATTTTCTGTGTTTGTGAATTGTGTGCGCAGTAGCCGCACGTGCATCAACAAAGTAGTGCCAAGCGTGCGCCTGTGTCATAAGTAAAGGGCCGGCTGGCTTGACCATTAAAGGGTGCTGTAACCCCCAAAGTACACTCCAGTCCAAGCCAAAAATATATATATTTTCTGTGTTTGTGAATTGTGTGCGCAGTAGCCGCACGTGCATCAACAAAGTAGTGCCAAGCGTGCGCCTGTGTCATAAGTAAAGGGCCAGCTGGCTTGACCGTTAAAGGGTGCTGTAACTCCCAAAGTACACTCCAGTCCAAACCAAAAAAATAAATATTTTCTGTGTTTGTGAATTGTGTGCGCAGTAGCCGCACGTGCATCAACAAAGTAGTGCCAAGCGTGCGCCTGTGTCATAAGTAAAGGGCCGGCTGGCTTGACCGTTAAAGGGTGCTGTAACCCCCAAAGTACACTCCAGTTCAAACCAAAAAAATTATATTTTTTGTGTGTTTGTGAATTGTGTGCGCAGTAGCCGCACGTGCATCAACAAAGTAGTGCCAAGCGTGCGCCTGTGTCATAAGTAAAGGGCCGGCTGGCTTGACCGTTAAAGGGTGCTGTAACCGCCAAAGTACACTCCAGTCCAAACCAAAAAAAAAATTATTTTCTGTGTTTGTGAATTGTGTGCGCAGTAGCCGCACGTGCATCAACAAAGTAGTGCCAAGCGTGCGCCTGTGTCATAAGTAAAGGGCCAGCTGGCTTGACCGTTAAAGGGTGCTGTAACCCCCAAAGTACACTCCAGTTCAAACCAAAAAAATTATATTTTTTGTGTGTTTGTGAATTGTGTGCGCAGTAGCCACACGTGCATCAACAAAGTAGTGCCAAGCGTGCGCCTGTGTCATAAGTAAAGGGCCGGCTGGCTTGACCGTTAAAGGGTGCTGTAACCCCCAAAGTACACTCCAGTCCAAACCAAAAAAAAAATTATTTTCTGTGTTTGTGAATTGTGTGCGCAGTAGCCGCACGTGCATCAACAAAGTAGTGCCAAGCGTGCGCCTGTGTCTCATAAGTAAAGGGCCGGCTGGCTTGACCATTAAAGGGTGCTGTAACCCCCAAAGTACACTCCAGTTCAAACCAAAAAAATAATATTTTTTGTGTGTTTGTGAATTGTGTGTGCAGTAGCCGCACGTGCATCAACAAAGTAGTGCCAAGCATGCGCCTGTGTCATAAGTAAAGGGCCGGCTGGCTTGACCGTTAAAGGGTGCTGTAACCCCCAAAGAACACTCCAGTCCAAACCAAAAAAAAAATTATTTTCTGTGTTTGTGAATTGTGTGCGCAGTAGCCGCACGTGCATCAACAAAGTAGTGCCAAGCGTGCGCCTGTGTCATAAGTAAAGGGCCGGCTGGCTTGACCATTAAAGGGTGCTGTAACCACCAAAGTACACTCCAGTCCAAGCCAAAAATATATATATTTTCTGTGTTTGTGAATTGTGTGCGCAGTAGCCGCACGTGCATCAACAAAGTAGTGCCAAGCGTGCGCCTGTGTCATAAGTAAAGGGCCAGCTGGCTTGACCGTTAAAGGGTGCTGTAACTCCCAAAGTACACTCCAGTCCAAACCAAAAAAAATATATATTTTCTGTGTTTGTGAATTGTGTGCGCAGTAGCTGCACGTGCATCAACAAAGTAGTGCCAAGCGTGCGCCTGTGTCATAAGTAAAGGGCTGGCTGGCTTGACCGTTAAAGGGTGCTGTAACCCCCAAAGTACACTCCAGTTCAAACCAAAAAAATTATATTTTTTGTGTGTTTGTGAATTGTGTGCGCAGTAGCCGCACGTGCATCAACAAAGTAGTGCCAAGCGTGCGCCTGTGTCATAAGTAAAGGGCCGGCTGGCTTGACCGTTAAAGGGTGCTGTAACCGCCAAAGTACACTCCAGTCCAAACCAAAAAAAAAATTATTTTCTGTGTTTGTGAATTGTGTGCGCAGTAGCCGCACGTGCATCAACAAAGTAGTGCCAAGCGTGCGCCTGTGTCATAAGTAAAGGGCCAGCTGGCTTGACCGTTAAAGGGTGCTGTAACCCCCAAAGTACACTCCAGTTCAAACCAAAAAAATTATATTTTTTGTGTGTTTGTGAATTGTGTGCGCAGTAGCCACACGTGCATCAACAAAGTAGTGCCAAGCGTGCGCCTGTGTCATAAGTAAAGGGCCGGCTGGCTTGACCGTTAAAGGGTGCTGTAACCCCCAAAGTACACTCCAGTCCAAACCAAAAAAAAAATTATTTTCTGTGTTTGTGAATTGTGTGCGCAGTAGCCGCACGTGCATCAACAAAGTAGTGCCAAGCGTGCGCCTGTGTCTCATAAGTAAAGGGCCGGCTGGCTTGACCATTAAAGGGTGCTGTAACCCCCAAAGTACACTCCAGTTCAAACCAAAAAAATAATATTTTTTGTGTGTTTGTGAATTGTGTGTGCAGTAGCCGCACGTGCATCAACAAAGTAGTGCCAAGCATGCGCCTGTGTCATAAGTAAAGGGCCGGCTGGCTTGACCGTTAAAGGGTGCTGTAACCCCCAAAGAACACTCCAGTCCAAACCAAAAAAAAAATTATTTTCTGTGTTTGTGAATTGTGTGCGCAGTAGCCGCACGTGCATCAACAAAGTAGTGCCAAGCGTGCGCCTGTGTCATAAGTAAAGGGCCGGCTGGCTTGACCATTAAAGGGTGCTGTAACCACCAAAGTACACTCCAGTCCAAGCCAAAAATATATATATTTTCTGTGTTTGTGAATTGTGTGCGCAGTAGCCGCACGTGCATCAACAAAGTAGTGCCAAGCGTGCGCCTGTGTCATAAGTAAAGGGCCAGCTGGCTTGACCGTTAAAGGGTGCTGTAACTCCCAAAGTACACTCCAGTCCAAACCAAAAAAAATATATATTTTCTGTGTTTGTGAATTGTGTGCGCAGTAGCTGCACGTGCATCAACAAAGTAGTGCCAAGCGTGCGCCTGTGTCATAAGTAAAGGGCTGGCTGGCTTGACCGTTAAAGGGTGCTGTAACCCCCAAAGTACACTCCAGTTCAAACCAAAAAAATTATATTTTTTGTGTGTTTGTGAATTGTGTGCGCAGTAGCCGCACGTGCATCAACAAAGTAGTGCCAAGCGTGCGCCTGTGTCATAAGTAAAGGGCCGGCTGGCTTGACCGTTAAAGGGTGCTGTAACCCCCAAAGTACACTCCAGTCCAAACCAAAAAAAAAATTATTTTCTGTGTTTGTGAATTGTGTGCGCAGTAGCCGCACATGCATCAACAAAGTAGTGCCAAGTGGGCGCCTGTGTCTCATAAGTAAAGGGCCGGCTGGCTTGACCATTAAAGGGTGCTGTAACCCCCAAAGTACACTCCAGTTCAAACCAAAAAAATAATATTTTTTGTGTGTTTGTGAATTGTGTGCGCAGTAGCCGCACGTGCATCAACAAAGTAGTGCCAAGCGTGCGCCTGTGTCATAAGTAAAGGGCCAGCTGGCTTGACCGTTAAAGGGTGCTGTAACCCCCAAAGTACACTCCAGTCCAAACCAAAAAAATATATATTTTCTGTGTTTGTGAATTGTGTGCGCAGTAGCCGCACGTGCATCAACAAAGTAGTGCCAAGCGTGCGCCTGTGTCATAAGTAAAGGGCCGGCTGGCTTGACCGTTAAAGGGTGCTGTAACCCCCAAAGTACACTCCAGTCCAAACCAAAAAAAAAATTATTTTCTGTGTTTGTGAATTGTGTGCGCAGTAGCCGCACGTGCATCAACAAAGTAGTGCCAAGCGTGCGCCTGTGTCATAAGTAAAGGGCCGGCTGGCTTGACCATTAAAGGGTGCTGTAACCCCCAAAGTACACTCCAGTCCAAGCCAAAAATATATATATTTTCTGTGTTTGTGAATTGTGTGCGCAGTAGCCGCACGTGCATCAACAAAGTAGTGCCAAGCGTGCGCCTGTGTCATAAGTAAATGGCCGGCTGGCTTGACCGTTAAAGGGTGCTGTAACTCCCAAAGTACACTCCAGTCCAAACCAAAAAAATATATATTTTCTGTGTTTGTGAATTGTGTGCGCAGTAGCCGCACGTGCATCAACAAAGTAGTGCCAAGCGTGCGCCTGTGTCATAAGTAAATGGCCGGCTGGCTTGACCGTTAAAGGGTGCTGTAACCCCCAAAGTACACTCCAGTTCATACCAAAAAAATTATATTTTTTGTGTGTTTGTGAATTGTGTGCGCAGTAGCCGCACGTGCATCAACAAAGTAGTGCCAAGCGTGCGCCTGTGTCATAAATAAAGGGCCGGCTGGCTTGAACGTTAAAGGGTGCTGTAACCCCCAAAGTACACTCCAGTCCAAACCAAAAAAAAAATTATTTTCTGTGTTTGTGAATTGTGTGCGCAGTAGCCGCACGTGCATCAACAAAGTAGTGCCAAGCGTGCGCCTGTGTCATAAGTAAAGGGCCGGCTGGCTTGACCATTAAAGGGTGCTGTAACCCCCAAAGTACACTCCAGTCCAAGCCAAAAATATATATATTTTCTGTGTTTGTGAATTGTGTGCGCAGTAGCCGCACGTGCATCAACAAAGTAGTGCCAAGCGTGCGCCTGTGTCATAAGTAAAGGGCCAGCTGGCTTGACCGTTAAAGGGTGCTGTAACTCCCAAAGTACACTCCAGTCCAAACCAAAAAAATAAATATTTTCTGTGTTTGTGAATTGTGTGCGCAGTAGCCGCACGTGCATCAACAAAGTAGTGCCAAGCGTGCGCCTGTGTCATAAGTAAAGGGCCGGCTGGCTTGACCGTTAAAGGGTGCTGTAACCCCCAAAGTACACTCCAGTTCAAACCAAAAAAATTATATTTTTTGTGTGTTTGTGAATTGTGTGCGCAGTAGCCGCACGTGCATCAACAAAGTAGTGCCAAGCGTGCGCCTGTGTCATAAGTAAAGGGCCGGCTGGCTTGACCATTAAAGGGTGCTGTAACCCCCAAAGTACACTCCAGTCCAAACCAAAAAAAAAATTATTTTCTGTGTTTGTGAATTGTGTGCGCAGTAGCCGCACGTGCATCAACAAAGTAGTGCCAAGCGTGCGCCTGTGTCATAAGTAAAGGGCCAGCTGGCTTGACCGTTAAAGGGTGCTGTAACCCCCAAAGTACACTCCAGTCCAAACCAAAAAAATATATATTTTCTGTGTTTGTGAATTGTGTGCGCAGTAGCCGCACGTGCATCAACAAAGTAGTGCCAAGCGTGCGCCTGTGTCATAAGTAAAGGGCCGGCTGGCTTGACCGTTAAAGGGTGCTGTAACCCCCAAAGTACACTCCAGTCCAAACCAAAAAAAAAATTATTTTCTGTGTTTGTGAATTGTGTGCGCAGTAGCCGCACGTGCATCAACAAAGTAGTGCCAAGCGTGCGCCTGTGTCATAAGTAAAGGGCCGGCTGGCTTGACCATTAAAGGGTGCTGTAACCCCCAAAGTACACTCCAGTCCAAGCCAAAAATATATATATTTTCTGTGTTTGTGAATTGTGTGCGCAGTAGCCGCACGTGCATCAACAAAGTAGTGCCAAGCGTGCGCCTGTGTCATAAGTAAAGGGCCAGCTGGCTTGACCGTTAAAGGGTGCTGTAACTCCCAAAGTACACTCCAGTCCAAACCAAAAAAATATATATTTTCTGTGTTTGTGAATTGTGTGCGCAGTAGCCGCACGTGCATCAACAAAGTAGTGCCAAGCGTGCGCCTGTGTCATAAGTAAAGGGCCGGCTGGCTTGACTGTTAAAGGGTGCTGTAACCCCCAAAGTACACTCCAGTTCAAACCCAAAAAATTATATTTTTTGTGTGTTTGTGAATTGTGTGCGCAGTAGCCACACGTGCATCAACAAAGTAGTGCCAAGCGTGCGCCTGTGTCATAAGTAAAGGGCCGGCTGGCTTGACCGTTAAAGGGTGCTGTAACCCCCAAAGTACACTCCAGTCCAAACCAAAAAAAAAATTATTTTCTGTGTTTGTGAATTGTGTGCGCAGTAGCCGCACGTGCATCAACAAAGTAGTGCCAAGCGTGCGCCTGTGTCTCATAAGTAAAGGGCCGGCTGGCTTGACCATTAAAGGGTGCTGTAACCCCCAAAGTACACTCCAGTCCAAACCAAAAAAATATATATTTTCTGTGTTTGTGAATTGTGTGCGCAGTAGCCGCACACGCATCAACAAAGTAGTGCCAAGCGTGCGCCTGTGTCATAAGTAAAGGGCCGGCTGGCTTGACCGTTAAAGGGTGCTGTAACCCCCAAAGTACACTCCAGTTCAAACCAAAAAAATTATATTTTTTGTGTGTTTGTGAATTGTGTGCGCAGTAGCCACACGTGCATCAACAAAGTAGTGCCAAGCGTGCGCCTGTGTCATAAGTAAAGGGCCGGCTGGCTTGACCGTTAAAGGGTGCTGTAACCCCCAAAGTACACTCCAGTCCAAACCTAAAAAAAATTTATTTTCTGTGTTTGTGAATTGTGTGCGCAGTAGCCGCACGTGCATCAACAAAGTAGTGCCAAGCGTGCGCCTGTGTCTCATAAGTAAAGGGCCGGCTGGCTTGACCATTAAAGGGTGCTGTAACCCCCAAAGTACACTCCAGTTCAAACCAAAAAAATAATATTTTTTGTGTGTTTGTGAATTGTGTGTGCAGTAGCCGTACGTGCATCAACAAAGTAGTGCCAAGCATGCGCCTGTGTCATAAGTAAAGGGCCGGCTGGCTTGACCGTTAAAGGGTGCTGTAACCCCCAAAGTACACTCCAGTCCAAACCAAAAAAAAAATAATTTTCTGTGTTTGTGAATTGTGTGCGCAGTAGCCGCACGTGCATCAACAAAGTAGTGCCAAGCGTGCGCCTGTGTCATAAGTAAAGGGCCGGCTGGCTTGACCATTAAAGGGTGCTGTAACCACCAAAGTACACTCCAGTCCAAGCCAAAAATATATATATTTTCTGTGTTTGTGAATTGTGTGCGCAGTAGCCGCACGTGCATCAACAAAGTAGTGCCAAGCGTGCGCCTGTGTCATAAGTAAAGGGCCAGCTGGCTTGACCGTTAAAGGGTGCTGTAACTCCCAAAGTACACTCCAGTCCAAACCAAAAAAAATATATATTTTCTTTGTTTGTGAATTGTGTGCGCAGTAGCCGCACGTGCATCAACAAAGTAGTGCCAAGCGTGCGCCTGTGTCATAAGTAAAGGGCCGGCTGGCTTGACCGTTAAAGGGTGCTGTAACCCCCAAAGTACACTCCAGTTCAAACCAAAAAAATTATATTTTTTGTGTGTTTGTGAATTGTGTGCGCAGTAGCCGCACGTGCATCAACAAAGTAGTGCCAAGCGTGCGCCTGTGTCATAAGTAAAGGGCCGGCTGGCTTGACCATTAAAGGGTGCTGTAACCCCCAAAGTACACTCCAGTCCAAACCAAAAAAAAAATTATTTTCTGTGTTTGTGAATTGTGTGCGCAGTAGCCGCACATGCATCAACAAAGTAGTGCCAAGTGGGCGCCTGTGTCTCATAAGTAAAGGGCCGGCTGGCTTGACCATTAAAGGGTGCTGTAACCCCCAAAGTACACTCCAGTTCAAACCAAAAAAATAATATTTTTTGTGTGTTTGTGAATTGTGTGTGCAGTAGCCGCACGTGCATCAACAAAGTAGTGCCAAGCGTGCACCTGTGTCATAAGTAAAGGGCCGGCTGGCTTGACCGTTAAAGGGTGCTGTAACCTCCAAAGTACACTCCAGTCCAAACCAAAAAATTAATTATTTTCTGTGTTTGTGAATTGTGTGCGCAGTAGCCGCACGTGCATCAACAAAGGAGCAGTGCCAAGCATGCGCCTGTGTCCCATAAGTAAAGAGCCAGCTGGCTCATTTCTTAAAGGCTGGTGTAACCCACAAAATGCACTACTCTCCAGCAAAAATAAAGAAATATTTTCTGTGTTTAGCCGCACGTATATATCAAATCGATATAACATAAATGGAGGACCAAACTTTCTCCGATAAAAATAAAATAGAGAAAGATCAAGAACCACTTCCTCCTAGTGCTGAAGCTGCTGCCACTAGTCATGACATAGACGATAACATGCCATCAACGTCGTCTGCCAAGGCCGATGCCCAAAGTCATAATAGAGGGCACATACAATCCCAAATGACAAAGTTCAGGAAAATGACCTTGAAAAAAACAATTAAATCAGCTGAAGAGAAACGTAAACTTGCCAATATGCCATTTACGACACGGAGTGGCAAGGAACGGCTAAGGTTGATCCCTAGTATGTTCATGACTAGTGGTTCAGCTTCACATGACGATGGAAGCCCTCCTCCCACTAAAAAAATCAAAAGAGTTAAGCTGGCAAAAGCACAGCGAAGAACTGTGCTTTCTAAGAAGATATCACAAATCCCCAAGGAGAGTCCAAGTGTGGTGGTGGTTGTGATGCCTGACCTTCCCAGCACTGGACGGGAAGAGGTGGCTCTTTCCACCATTTGCACGCCCCCTGCAAGTGCTGAAAGGAGCACCCACAGTCCACTTGCTGATATGCAAATTGAAGATGTCACTGTTGAAGTACAACAGGATGAGGATACTGGTGTAGCTGGCGCTGAGGAGGAAGTTGGCGAGGAGGATTCTGATGGTGATGTGGTTTGTTTAAATCAGGCTCCGGGGGAGACAGTTGTTGTCCGTGGGATGAAAAAGCCCATCACGGTCATGCCTGGGCAGAAGACCAAACATTCCACCTCTTTGGTCTGGCAATATTTCTATCCAAATCCGGACAACAACTGTCTTGCCATATGTACCTTATGTAAAGGTGGAATAAGTAGGGGTAGGGACGTTAACCACCTAGGAACATCCTCCCTTATACGGCACCTGCAGCGCGTTCATAATAAGTTACTGTCAAGTTCAGAAACTTTGGCTAAGACTGTAAGCAGTCCAGGGACACCTAAATCCCGTTGTCCTGTTGTATCCAAGCGCCTGCAAACCACACCGTCAACTCCCTCCTCGTCAATTTCCTCCTTAGTCAGGATCGGAAGTAGTCCTGCAGGCCATGTCACTGGCATGACTGACTCTCCTATCCCGGATTCCTCCGGAGGATCCTGCATTGCTACGCCTCCTGCTGCCGCTGCTGCTGTTGCTGCTGCTGGGAGTCGTTCATCATCCTAGAGAGGAAGTAGGAACACCACTACTTTTACTAAACAATTGACCCTCCAACAGTCCTTAGCGAGGAGGATGAAGTACGACAGCAGTCATCCTGAAGCAAAACGTATAACTGAGGCCTTGACTGCTATGTTGGTGTTAGACGTGCGTCCGGTATCCGCCATTAGTGCAGTGGGATTTAGACAATTGCTGGAGGTAGTGTGTCCCCGGTTCCAAATCCCGTCTAGATTCCACTTCACTAGGCAGGCGATACCGAGACTGTACAGAAACGTCAGAAAAAGTGTCCTCAGTGTCCTGAAAAATGCCGTTGTACCCAATGTCCACTTAACCACGGACATGTGGACAAGTGGAACAGGGCAGACTAAGGACTATATGACTGTGACAGCCCACTGAGTAGATGTATCACCATATGCAGCAACAGCAGCAGCGTCACCAGTCGCAGCATCTCAGAAACGCCAGCTCGTTCCAAGGCAGGCTATGCTGTGTATCACCGGTTTCAGTAAGAGGCACACCGCCGACAACGTCTTAGAGAAACTGAGGGAAATCATCGCCCAGTGGCTTACCCCACTTAGACTCTCCTGGGGATTTGTGATATCTGACAACGCCACCAATATTGTGCGGGCATTACATCTGGGCAAATTCCAGCACGTCCCATGTTTTGCTCACACAATAAACTTGGTGGTGCAGAATTTTCTGAAAAGCGACAAGGGCGTACAGGAGACGCTTTGGGTGGCCCGAAAAATTTCAGGCCACTTTCGCCATTCAGCGACTGCGTGCCGAAGACTGGAGCACCAGCAAACACTCTTGAACCTGCCCCGCCATCACCTGAAGCAAGAGGTTGTGACGCGGTGGAACTCAACCCTCTATATGCTTCAGAGGATGGAGGAGCAGCAAAAGGCCATTCAAGCCTATACATCCACCTATGACATAGGCAAAGGAGGGGGTATGCACCTGACCAAGCGCAGTGGAGAATGATTTCCGTGCAAGGTTCTCCAGCCCTTCGAACTTGCCACACGTGAAGTCAGTTCAGACACTGCCAGCTTGAGTCAGGTCATTCCCCTCATCAGGCTTTTGCAGAAGCAGCTGGAGAAAGTGAAGGAGGAGCTAAGACGGAGCGATGCCGCTTGGCATGTGGGACTTGTGGATGAAGCCCTTCATTCGCTTTGCCAGGATTCCAGGGTGGTCAATCTGTTGAAATCAGACCACTACATTTTGGCCACCGTGCTTGATCCTAGGTTTAAAGCCTATGTGGTGTCTCTCTTTCCGGCCGACACAAGCCTGCAGAGGTGCAAAGACCTGCTGGTGAACACACTGTCAGCTGAAGCGGAACGTGACACGTCAACAGCTCCTTCTTCATTTTCTCCCGCAACTGGGGCTGCCAGGAAAAAACTTAGGTATCCTAAGCAACCCGCTGGCGGTGATGCAGGGCAGGCAGGACCAAGTTTGGACATCTGGTCCGGACTGAAGGACCTGACAACAATTTCTGACATGTCTACTGTCACTGCATATGATACTGTCACCATTGACAGAATGGTGGAGGATTACATCGGTGACAGCATCCAAGTAGGCATGTCAGACAGTCCATACCTGTACTGGCAGGAAAAAGAGGCAATTTGGAGGCCCCTGTACAAACTGGCTCTATTTTACCTGAGTTGCCCCCCCTCCAGTGTGTACTCCGTAAGAGTGTTTAGTGCAGCCGGGAACCTTGTCAGCGAAAGGCGTAGGAGGTTGCTTCCACAAAATGTGGAGAAGATGATGTTCATCAAAATGAATTATCAGCTCTTCCAGGGAGACCAGCCTCCAGAACGTACAGAGGGACCTGTGGTGGTGGATTCAAGTGGGGACGAGTTAATACTTTGTGAGGATGAGGATGTACACACTGAAGAGGGTGAGGAATTGGTGGATGAGGAGGATGAGGATGACATCTTGCCTCCGTAGTGCCAGTTTGTGCAGGGACACATTAATTGCCAGCTTGTTTTGTGGGGGCCCAAACGAACCAATCATTTCAGCCACAGTTGTGTGGCAGACCCTGGCGCTGAAATGATTGGTTTGTTAAAGTGTGCATGTCCTGTTTATACAACATAAGGGTGGATGGGAGGGCCCAAGGACAATTCCATCTTGCACCTCTTTTTTTTCTTTGCATTATGTACAGTTTGGGGCCTAGTTTTTCAAACTGCCATCCTGTCTGCCACTGCAGTGTCACGCCTAGATGGGTCACGTGTTTGTGCCGTCCACTCGTGTCGCTTAGCATAGTCATCCAGCTACCTCCGTGCAACCTTTTGGACATAAAAACACTATTGTGAGGTGTGAGGTGTTCAGAATAGACTGGAAATGAGTGGAAATTAAGGTTATTGAGGTTAATAATAGCATAGGAGCAGAAAAACCTACAAATTCTGTGATTTTAGCTGTTTTTATGCTTTTTTTCAAAAAAATACAGATCCAAAACACAAAACCCAGAACCCAAAACACGGAAGGGTGGTTTTGGCAAAACCAATCCAGATCCAAAACACGAAGAAAGATCCTGATCCAAAACCAAAACACAAAAAGTGGCCGGTGCACACCCCTACCTCAAACTCAATTGAGTATTCGGATACTTAAAGAACCATCATATCATGCAGCTCTTTTCAGAGAATTTTGAAGCCTTTACATCAGACCCGGCCTCATTGTAGCTTAGCAGTATGTTTATAAACTTGGGAGGAAACTTGAGATTCCGTTAGACAGCAATATTAACGACTGTGCAACAGTGTCACCCACTATAATGTTAGTTTGCTTCTAACCACAATAGTATATAAAATAGCTCTTGTAAACGTGTGTATAGGTGGTGGTTTTAGCAAGGTTAAATGTACACACCAGCGGATTGGAAGATGAACCAAGAACCAGTCCAGTGTAGCTCAAGCAGGCAGTGTGGTTTATCATGCAAGCGGTAGTACAGCCGTTCTCACTGTTACACTGCTAGAGGAGGAGCATGAAGCGGAGCAGGGTTTAGGCAAGTGACCAGCTAGTGACTATCTCAGGTATGCGGTAGTGGTGCAAGTGCTGGAACAGCACTCAATGTGGGTGAAAGGTTGCAGGTCTCTGGAGCTAAGGGGGAGATCTCCTCTCCCACTATGTCACTCATGCACAGTAAGCAAGATGGCATGACCAGCAATAGTGCTGGTGGCCATCTTGATAAGGGAATGAAGCATCATCCCCGGAGCACCATGTTGTAGGCTGCACAGTAGCGCTCTCCACTTCTCACAATAGCAATAGCATTCAGCTTCAAAACACTGTATTCCTGTGTTCAGACAGAAACCTGCTGGGTGGCTGGTCCATGCAGTCATACCGAACACTTCATATTTTAAAAATCCCTGCAAACATATTAACCAAATACAACTGAATATGTTGGCATATAATAAATAAACATTAATAAGAATATTAATAATAATAATGGAAATTTCAGCTTTTTGCCATATCTCTAAACTGGATCAAAATAAGACATTAAAAAAATCATGTTAAGAATCAGGTTGCCCATATGGTGGAGTAATCTAGAGGAACAGCTGTTTCAACAAATGTATTAATACAGATTTTGGTATTATGTGTTCTGTATACAGAATAAAACTACAATTTCCAACTTCCATTGAAAAAGATTCTCTGAGTGAAAGATGATGTTTGTCCGTTGAAGGATGACATTTTGCCTCTTTCTGAGACCCGAAGTTTGGTGGGAAAAATCGCTCTCAACATTCCAATATGTACTTTCCTCTGCAGCATCTTTTTTACCCTCAGCTTACACCAGTGGCATCACTAGGGGGGTGTGGGCCGCATCTGGTGACACCATCCAAAAATAGCAAAGCTGCTCTGCTAATTTGGTGTCACTCCCTCGGATGGTGTCACCAAGCAGAGCTGCAGCAGTGATGATGGATCACGCACACATGCGTACGGCTTCCACACTGTGCTGAGAGAGGCTGGGGCCTTCCCAACAGCTCCCAGAGTGCTGGGAAAGCCCCCAGCATGACAACAATGGGGGTGTGATGCCCCCAAAATGGGTGCACTATGCCAAGCGCACCTTTGTCACGCGCTAGGGATCGGGAGGTGCCGCACCGGGTGTCACCAACCATTGTGATGCTTCTGGCACACACCATCATGTAATTTGCACCTTGCCTGTATGATCCCTTGTTCCCTTCTCTCACTAGAGGGTCTATTGATTACTTAATTCATATTAAGGTAGGTGAAAATTAACATTTTTTGCCTCATTTTGTATAGATTAAGTGTTGGGGCTATTCATTACAACATTACAACAACAAAAATACAACATTTTCGGAGCTTGACTGTGGGAACATTCACCATCTTCAGATGGCGTTTGTTCCTTCACCCTGATTCTTTCTGCCCCTGTTTGGCTTCTTCCTCTGGATAGATGACCAGCTGGTGAATATCTTGGGGCATCCCAGTTCACGCAGGTGCACTAGCACTGCCAAATCAGGCTCGACGGTGCTAAGTTTCAGCACTACTAAAGTAGCGGTGAAAGAATTCACAGGGACAGCTGATTTTCAGATGCCCGGAGCAATGTTGGATTGCTCCAGCACTCGCGGCGAGTCATGGCCACCGATAATTAACATAATGAATAGGCCCCTTACAGTAAGCATCACACACAGTACAAATCACTGGGACTGATGCAGAATTTGAAATTGGTTTCCAATATCGCAGGTGTAAAGTGTCACCACTAAAAAGCCATAATTTGCTGCTCAATATGGAAGTGCCACTTTAAAATAAAAATAAATAGAAATATATGCGACCAATGACACTGTTTAATGGAATATGACAGGGTATAGTAGATTGTTGCTGATAATCTCTTTACAGCAAATATATAACATGATAATACATCTACTATATAAAAGCTAAAATTTGTCCTTCTGTTCTTATGTCTTTCTATACAAATCCACAGTTTACAAGCCAAGATCGTGAAATTTTACATACGAGCGTATTAATTTAAAACACAGCTGAGGCAACTAAATAAAGTGAAATCGAAATTAATTACTGTTAATTTTTAATTAATTAAAAAACACAATTTTTGCTGGACGCTCATTGTGGGTCCTTGCACTCAGTACTGCTGTCTGCTGCCTCCAGTGGTGATATTTAAGAACTTTCTTCTCTCTACTATCTCTACTATTTCTGTCCTTCGTTCTGTCCTTCTGTCTTTCTATACAAATCCACAGTTTACAAGCCAAGATCGTGAAATTTACATACGAGCGTATTAAAACTATGGGTGTGCACCGGCCACTTTTTATGTTTTGGTTTTGGATCTGGATCTTTCTTCGTGTTTTGGATCTGGATTGGTTTTGCCAAAACCACCCTTCGGTGTTTTGGGTTCTGGGCTTTGTGTTTTGGATCTGTATTTTTTTTTTTAAAAGCATAAAAACAGCTAAAATCACAGAATTTGTAGGTTTTTCTGCTCCTATGCTATTATTAACCTCAATAACCTTAATTTCCACTCATTTCCAGTCTATTCTGAACACCTCACACCTCACAATAGTGTTTTTATGTCCAAAAGGTTGCACGGAGGTAGCTGGATGACTATGCTAAGCGACACAAGTGGACGGCACAAACACGTGACCCATCTAGGCGTGACACTGCAGTGGCAGACAGGATGGCAGTTTGAAAAACTAGGCCCCAAACTGTACATAATGCAAAGAAAAAAAAGAGGTGCAAGATGGAATTGTCCTTGGGCCCTCCCATCCACCCTAATGTTGTATAAACAGGACATGCACACTTTAACAAACCAATCATTTCAGCGCCAGGGTCTGCCACACAACTGTGGCTGAAATTATTGGTTCGTTTGGGCCCCCACAAAACAAGCTGGCAAATAATCTGTCCCTGCACAAACTGGCTCTACGGAGGCAAGATGTCATCCTCATCCTCCTCATTCACCGATTCCTCACCCTCTTCAGTGTTGTGTACATCCTCATCCTCACAGAGTATTAATTCATCCCCGCTGGAATCCACCACCACAGCTCCCTCTGTACGTTCTGGAGGCTGGTCTCCATGGAAGAGTTGATAATTAATTTTTATGAACATCATCTTCTCCACATTTTGTGGAAGCAACCTCCTACGCCTTTCGCTGACAAGGTTCCCGGCTGCACTAAACACTCTTTCGGAGTACACACTGGAGGGGGGGCAACTCAGGTAAAATAGAGCCAGTTTGTACAAGGGCCTCCAAATTGCCTCTTTTTCCTGCCAGTACAGGTACGGACTATCTGACATGCTTATTTGGATGCTGTCACCGATGTAATCCTTTAACAGACAGACGCACGCTTGTCGCTGCTGCTTTGAGGATGCAGGTGCGGCTACCGCCCACACAATTCACAAAGACACAAAAAAAAAGCATTTTTTATTTTTTGTGGAGCGCACTTTGGGGGCTACACCACCCTTTAACAGACAGACTCATGCTTGTCGCTGCTGCTTTGAGGATGAAGGTGCGGCTACTGCGCATACATTTCACACACAAACACAGAAAAAAAGAAGATTATTTTATTTTGGTTGGAGCACACTTTGGGGGTTACACCACCCTTTAACAGACAGACGCATGCTTGTTGCTGCTGCTTTGAGGATGCAGGTGCGGCTACAGCCCACACATTTCACAAAGACAGAGAAAAAAATAATTTTTTATTTTTTGTGGAGCGCACTTTGAGGGTTACAACACCCTTTAACAGACAGATGCATGCTTGTCGCTGCTGCTTTGAGGATGTAGGTGCGGCTACAGCCCACACATTTCACAAAGACAGAAAAAAAAAGAAGAATTTTTTTATTGTTTGTGGAGCGCACTTTGAGGGTTACACCACCCTTTAACAGAAAGACACATGCTTGTCGCTGCTGCTTTGAGGATGTAGGTGGAATCTAGACGGGATTTGGAACCGGGGACACACTACCTCCATCAATTGTCTAAATCCCACTGCACTAATGGCGGATACCATATGCACATCTAACACCAACATAGCAGTCAAGGCCTCAGTTATACGTTTTGCTTCAGGATGACTGCTGTCGTACTTCATCCTCCTCGCTAAAGACTTTTGGAGGGTCAATTGTTTAGTAAAAGTAGTGGTGGTCCTACTTCCTCTCTGGGATGATGAACAACTCCCAGCAGCAGCAACAGCACTAGGAGGAAGTGGTTCTTGATCTTTCCCTATTTTATTTTTATCGGAGAGAGTTTGGTCCTCCATTTATGTTATATTGATATATACGTGCGGCTACGGCGCACACAAACACAGAAATACATTTTTATTTTTGTTGGAGACTAGTGCACTTTGTGGGTTACACCACCTTTAAGAAATGAGCCAGCCGGCCCTATACTTATGGGACACAGGCGCACGCTTGACGCTGCTCCTGTGTTGATGCACATGCGGCTACTGCGCACACAATTCACAAACACAAAAAAATATATTTTTTTATTTTTTTTGGAGTGCACTTTGGGGGTTACAGCACCCTTTAATGGTCAAGCCAGCCGGCCCTTTACCTATGACACAGGCGCACGCTTGGTGCTACTTTATTGATGCACGTGCGGCTACTGCGCACACAATTCACAAACACAAAATTTTTTATTTTTTTATTTTTTTTGGAGTGCACTTTGGGGGTTACAGCACCCTTTAATGGTCAAGCCAGCCGGCCCTTTACCTATGGGACACAGGCGCACACTTGGCGCTGCTCCTTTGTTGAAGCACGTGCAGCCACAGTGCACACAATTCACAAACACAGAAAATATTTTTTTATTTGGTTTGGAGTGCACTTTGGGGGTTACAGCACCCTTTAACGGTCAAGCCAGTCGGCCCTTTACTTATGACACAGGCGCACGCTTGGCACTACTTTGTTGATGCACGTGCGGCTACTGCGCACACAATTCACAAACACAGAAAAAATATTAATTTTTTTTGCACTTGGGGGGAGAACCCCTGATGGACAGAGCACCCCCTGGACAACACTACAGCACCCCTTTAGGACTGGGACACTGCACAGGACTTTGGAGTGGACACAGCCCCTATGGACATCTGACTGCACAACACAGTCCAGCCAGCCCCTATAGACTTTGGAGGAGTGGACACAGCCCCTATGGACAACAGCAGCACAGCACAACACAGCCAGCCCCTATGGACTTTGGAGGAGTGACACAGCCCTTATGGACAACAGCAGCACAGCACAACACAGCCAGCCGCTATGGACTGGAGGAGTGGACACAGCCCCTATGGACAACAGCAGCACAGCGCAGCACAGCACAACAGTACACTACACAGCCCAGCCAGCCCTAACTCCCACCCTCCCTCTTAACTGTCCACAGCCGAGTGAGAAAATGGCGCAGACGCGGGTACCTTATATAGAATCCAAAACCCGCGAGACCCGGAAGGCGAGATTATGATGTTTTGCCTCGATTTCAGATTCGAGTCAGGCGGGAAAAGTCGAGCCTGACTCGTATCGGCCTCAGATCGGGGGGGCTCGGGGGGGTTCGGATTTCTGAAATCCGAACCCGCTCACCCCTAATTAAAACACGACCGAAGCAAGTTAAACAATTTTAAATTGAAATTAATTACTGTTAATTTTTAATTAATTAAAAACCTAAATTTTTGCTGTACGCTCATTGTGGGGCCTCACGGCATATGGGTAGGGCCTCGGAGCGAGCCTTTTGTGTTGTCATGTTTTATCATGATCTTAATGTTTATTATCAAAGAAAGCTTTAGGAGGCTTTGCCAGCTTTCTCAGCTCTCCGAGTATACCAAATTACGCAACAACATTGACTTCTTTCTTCGAACTGTGTCAAAATGATGACTTTGCAAGGACCCTGCTGTACTGTGAGCTGCCAAAATATTACACATGGACTGCTTCTTGAAGACCTTAGGACTGTTGAAGGGGGGAAGTTTGTCACACTTTTCGTGAGGGCTGCCTAAGGAGAGGTTGGTTGGAGGATGATGTGTAAACAAACATTCTTAAAATCCCGGGCAACGCCGGATACTCCAACTATTATAGTAATATTAATCGAAACACTTGTCCATTGAATATCGTATACAATGTTATAATTATTCAAACCAGTTTACAGGTTTACAGATAACAACCATGTATGATGAATGTGTGAGTATAGTAATACCTTAATTTAAAAAACATCCATGAAAAAAGAATAGTCCAACAATAATCAATTACATATCCAATACCATGATATATAAGTGACTTATCACCAATTGATTGTAGCACTTTTCATGCACATGCCAGAGAGATACAGTAAGCCTGGGTCTCACTGGGCACATAGTAGCTGACTCCTTGGGCCAAATGTAATAGGGTGAGAGTTTAGAAAATGTGAGAGTTTAGCAGTAAGTTCTCACACTATTACATTGGTCGAGTTGTATCTTCAAAATGGGAAACACCTTAATGAGAGCTTAAATTGTGAGAGTTTTTAGTCTGAAAAACATGAGAGTTTGCATGTGCTCGGACTCATTACATTGGCCGAGTTTACAAAAAGCGTGAGAAAAGTCTCACATTTTCTAAGCTCTCACCCTATTACATTTGGCCCATATTCTTATCTCTATTCCACACAGCCAATTGTATTGCTTATTTGTTGTTCCTATTTATCCCTAGGTCTACACTCCGGACACCCCTCTCTAGATCCAACAGATTATGGGGCATATTTATTATTTTTTGTGGTTAGTCCCAGATATTAAGGATTCGTTATTGCCGCAATTTGCAGGAATAAGGAATTCCTATTTGCTCAAATGTACTAGTACTGAGTCACCACGATCACTTTACTTCCTACTTCAGCCAGCTACTGCACATGCACCAATGTCCGCTACTTCTGGTGTCGGAAATGAAGGTCCATCCACTGTACATCCAGAGGATCCTTAATATTTGCGGGTACCCCCCGAAAACACCTGCAAATATTATTTGGTAAATAGGACCCCTCATCTATTTAATAATTTATACAGCTTGTGAAAGAAATTTGAAACAGATCTAGCTCATGATAACTTTTTGTTACTAATCTTAAAACACTAATTTACATAAAAGACAGACACATTGCAACTCCGGCTGTAGCACTGGGATCGCATAGGCAGCAGGAGGTGTCAGACACCTGCTGCAGTTGCATTTAGCAAGGACGGAATTGCAAAGCTGCTTTGCAATTTCGTCCTCTGCTGAATTGAGTCCACAGTTTTTACTGGTGTAGGACACACTGCATCAGCCAGACCCCACTTGGTTCTCGCTAATCTCCTTCTGGAACTCTGCCTAGCAAGTCTTTCAATAACACTTTGAGTACTGAGTATCAGCACACTCCCTTTGTCAGCTACTGGATGAGGTCAAGGCTATCTCCAAGGCTTAGACCCAACTTGGACACCACTCTATTCCCCATTAGCTGTTCAGGCCTCAGTTAAGGATATATAATTGAGAATTTTCCATTCTTAAATACTTATTGGATTCCTCTCTAAGCATTCCAATAACAGATCTTAGCTGAAAGGGTGTTACACACCATTACATTAATTTAATTTATTTTATTGATAAAATAGTTGTATTAATAGAGTGATAACATTTTCCAATAAGAAGATATTTTTGTGTTAGCAGCTTGTACAATTATGCACAAAGCCCATGTAGTATGATGACAGCTGAGGGTATAACCACGTCTTCCTGGCAGCGGTGTCAGTGAGAGCCGTCTCTATAATAAAAGATGTGACATTCTTTTCATTTATTGCGGCTTTAGACACTTTTGACTGTCGAACTTTTTTCTTTTTAAATGCGAGCTTGAAAAGTACTATATTCACCGCTGTTTTATTTCATTGTAATGTAATGTCATCATTATATGTGGCTACAGAACTGCTGAGTGATTCATCTCTACTCTTTAGCCTCCATTTATAAAGCAGAGTATGCCTAAACAGAGATGTCATTAGAAAACAGATGCAAGTCAGATTAGGAAATTGTTAACTATGTATTTACTAAACGTTTCCCTCCAAACAATTCATTTCTCAGCGCTGATCCCACTTACTTAGCTCTGTCCTTTTATATATGATGACTTGGAAATCCAGCTGCCCTAAAACCTCAGGTCCTTTCAATCCCAGTGTCTGTATTCTTTAATCCCTGCTGGAAATTGTCCAGAGGACTGAGAGGTCTGTGACACATGAACGTCAGCAGCCTCTCTCCAGCTGCTGCTCTACAATGTGAAATGATACTTGTTTTGGCAGTAACGTCCATGAGAAAAACACTATGCTTGTGTATTTTGAATATGCATGTGCCCTGTAATAACATAGTGAATTTATGTTGTCTGTGCAAGTTTTAACGGGGGCACTGGTTTAAATTTAAAGCTCAAACATGTTTCTTATTTCCAGGTGTCTTCCATCCAATAATCTGCTAGGGCTCCCTTGCACCAACTCAATATTGGAGGACAGTGATGATTTATTAATGCATCCTAGTCACATGAAAGGATTCATTATTCCCTTTCCACTAGTTCACAACATGATGTTTTCTGTTTCAACACTCGAGCAATTAAAACAATGTGCTTCTTACAGTATGTCCTTAAGCAGATTTGGTTAGAACTTACACTTATGGCTTCTAAGGTAATGGGGCCTATTTATTAAAGAATATTTGCAGGGACCCACAAATATTAAAGATCCCCAGGATGTAAGAAGGAGGGAGCACAGCAGTTATTGCTGATATCTGCCGTGGCCCCTCCATTTTCGACAATAAAAGTAGCCTCCATAACTTTCTTTGGAAACTTCTGTCAGATTTACCAAGCTCCGGAATACAAATGTGAGATGTGATAAATATGCCCCTTAGGGTTGTATCCAATTAGCCCCGATAACGATAAGATTTCTCCGGAGAAAACTTTTTGGACCATTCGCCCAAATTTGCAGCTTATCGCATGTTTGTGCGCTCCCGTTTATCACGCTATCCTACTGCAAAACCGAAGATAACCGATTTGCATGATACTTCTTGCATGGATGACAGGCGATAAGTACAGGTGAAAATGGAGAAATTAGCATGTACCCCAATAAAAGGTAAACTATTTTAGGGTAATGGTATAGAAGTGTGTAATTGACCATAATCAAAAGGGTTTAGGTCTCTGTGTCAAATGACTGTTATATGCATTTCAGTAGTGCACGCAGGGGGGGTTTCTGAGTACCCAGAAACCCCCTGACAGACTTGAGAGCAGACACCATGTTATTAAACCCTGCCCACCTTGTGGCAAAATGCTGCAATTTGCAGGTTAATCAGGAGGAGGCGGAGCAAATCTGACGTGATTCTATTACAATAGTGTTGTTTGGCTCCGCCCCCTCGTGATTGACCCATGAATAGCTGCATTTTGCAGCTAGGGGGAGGGGCCTAATGAGGTGGTGCAAGGTACTGTAAGTGTGTGTGTGTAATGTATGTGTAACGTGTGTGTATATATGTAAGGTATGTGTGACATATAAATGTGTGTGTGTATATGTATATATGTGGGTATATCTATATGTGTGTGTATGTATATATGGGAGACCAACCACTACGGTTACAGATATCAACATTTCCAAAGCTGCGGAGATGTTGCAAAATTACAGAAGGTTAACTTTAGGTGAATGTTCGGCTTCACTTGGCATCTCATTATTGAATTGCAAATAAACCTTTAGTACATTCCTGCCTATAAACCTCTAAGATTCACCTGCCTAGAACCTCTAAGACAAAACCTGCCTATACCTTCTAAAACCACAAGATTCGCTAATTAGCGTTGTGTTTAACTATACCATTAATAAAACTCTAAGACAGTTGAATAGCGGTCCAACGCGCTAAAGATTATTATTCAGGTAAAAGTACAGATGTTACCACACTATGATCTAACAATGAGCGCAAAATAAATTGTACAGATATTAGGTCATAAGGTACAGTCAATACATACGCGTGCGCTCTGGGACCAGATACCGACATCAATAATGAGACCTTCGTCGAACAGCATAACAGGAACACCGCAGACTGGCATCTTGTTTCAGAGCACTCACATATATACCCGTACTGGGATAAGCAATACAATAGAATACGTTGGCAGGTTCTCATTGGTTCCTCTTCTTGCTTCTTCCGTTACGGTACAATTCATAGGTCAGTGCAAAGACTCAACCCAGCCTCTAACAGCCTGATTGTGTTCACCTTCCCGCTGCATAATAAATCTAAACTAACTATGGCATACAACATTTCAAGAAGTTATTCTCTCTAACATTCATATTTCATAGCCGCATGTTCTGATCTTCTCACCGGTGCCACTGGAATGCTGTGGGAGTAGATCAGTATGGCACCAAACACGGTCCAATTGTCATTTACTAAGTCATAGTTACAGAAAACATTCATTTCTTTATATGCTGACATTGCGATTAAACCAAGTAATAATCATTCCTTTTGCGCTGTGGGACCATTGCTTTTAAATGTGTATGCGGGGAGAAATGACACTAAATTGTGTTGTGTGTTTGAGTGTCTGTGGGGCACTTAGCGACCAGCACTAAGTTGGAAAAGCTTCTGTGTATGTGTGTGAGCATGCCAGTATGGGTTTGGGAAAGGTCACTAAAAAGCTGGCTGTGCGTCTAAATAGCTATTTTGCGTTGTCCTATGTTTAACATGAAGTGCAAGGAAAACACCACTAATTTGCTACTTTTTGCTACATCGCGTATGTGTTAATGTGAATGCAGGGGAAAACACCACTACTTTGCTACTGCTCAAATATAAGTCTGTGGTGATTTTAATGTGTTGCAAAGTTATTTTATGTCTGCTAAACACCGTCGGTAGGTGTTAGGGGAAGATTGCTAAAACGCTGTTCGTGCTACTTTTTAGCAACTTTGCGTTGTGAGTAGCAAAATTGCTACTTTTATCAATTTTGCACTGTGGATTGTGTACTATGTATTTTTGACAAAATGGCGTTTGTGTAAGCTTTCTTTTCTAAAATGGAGTCTTGCTGCCATTCACAAGATGGCGTCGTGCATGTTTTCCTGATTGGCAAACAGATTCTGTCTTACCCAATTATTCGGTTTTGACAGTCCACCCTTTGATAGCCAATCAAGCGCTATCACAACCTATTCTGAATCTGTTTAGCCATGCATGTGAATATACCGTTCAATGCTATTATGGTATGACACAGTGTGGTCATTTGAACCATTCAGATAATGCATCTCCGGGAGGGACATAAAACTGTCCTTATACGCACACCGCGGATCCTTAAGGGATCATGGGAAAGATGTGGGGATACACCTATCCAATAAACGAGAGTCTTGAAGGGGAATTGAGACTTTACATTATCTGAGGTGTTCTATGAATAACATTTCAATAATACATTCCATGCATGTCTAAATATAATACATCAAACAATTGTATTTCCTAGTTCAGGGTTGTAATGCAGTCCTATATTTACCTCAGTATACATATTGTCATTACTGACCACCATCATAGTTTCATTCTTTTGTTTCACTCTGTTTTTACATTTTCCACACTTCAACACAATAGGAACACACCGGACGCATATGCCAATTATTATGATGACAATCAGTATAAGGATTAAGAATTTGCCTATGCTAGCGATCACTTCCTGGACCCATTCCCCTAGACCTGAGAACCATTTTACTGGGTTCAGCCATGACACCCATCCTTCTATCTTTTCCCCTACTTCAGCCACTGAAGAGTTATGGTTCTTGCGAAATTCCCACTTTAGCTGCAGAATTTCATCCATCTTCCGGTCTATCACCTCCTTAGGGTCGCTGGTATCATTGATGATATAGGTGCAGCATTTTTCTCCAAATTGGGTGGCCAATGTTACGTAATACCCTCCAGTAACAGCAGTTAAATAATTCAACAATAGCCTGTGTTGCACCAGTTCTTTCTTGTACGCTTGCAATTCTCTCCCTGTATACCTGAATGTGTCATCGTACATCTCGGTGATATTATCTATTAATTTAGCAAGTTCCTGGATATATCTAAAATTTAATGTACCCCGAGCGATCCTGGTGGGGTCCAATGCGACCACAACTTGAAAGCCAGTTGTCTCACTGATTAACTGAGTGGCTTTATGTATATCACAAGGTACCATATTTCTTTTGCCTCTGTGTTCATATTGTGTGTGAAGATATGGTGACAGTGTGATTTTATGTATACCCAGCATTTCAACATGTGTGAGGGTCATAACTTCTGGGACTACTCTTCCCAGGTAACACAAACCTTCGGAACTTGGGGAGAGCCATTTATACGCTTTTCTTCCACAGATGAAATATACATTATCAGGGAGAACATAAGGAATGGTATGCATCATTATCATTAAGCACATTTCCCTTGCAAACAATCCTATTTCTGGTTCTTCCATCTGGTACATGCAAGTTTCTGGCTGTATTATTTTAGCACAATAACCATTTGGCACCTTACCAAAAGTGATCTATCAACTTGGAATTGATAGAGTTTGAAATGAGGTGGTTTGGATGAGAGGAATTTTCCATCCAATGTTTTCCCTTTTTGTAATTCTAAAATTTCCGTGATATTCAGCAGAAATGGCACCAACCCTATGTTATGTTGTCCCTGGGGCACATGTGAACACACCCAGCAATCGGTTTGATTTAACACTTTGCCTACCATGCTATGATAATCCTCTAGAGGATACCCACCCCAGTGCGGATTATATTTAGGTTGGCACCGTTGGATACAGTTCTCATCAACTAGGGACCCACAAAGCTCACAAATACAGGAATCCTAAGGTGATAACCCTCCACACCTTCCCCGAGTATCCAGAATGACAGCTCTTTTAACAATAACAGTACTAAGATTGGAAAGGCACTCCCCTGATTGGCATTGCACTCCTCCTGATTCCTCTCCATCAGCACTGCCATCAGCTCCCGTTTCCTCAATCGGTCCCGCATCACAGACACTGGATATCCCCGGACTGACCAGGATGGTGAACACTCTAAAAGAGAATATGAAAATGAACACAGCAGGCCCGTCCATTGTCACAACAAGACCTGTAAATTTCTCTTAGTTCAGGTATCTTACTACGACCTTTTCAATTCTCCCGGAACAAGCTCGTGATCGACAGGTCCACGCTATCAGCTTTGTCTCCGACTTGTTTCTCCACCGGTTGATTGACCTTTTTGCAGTGAGTGGAATGGACCCAGGTATCTCTCTCGGCCACCTTCAAAGATGTAGTACTCGTCAGCAGCACCTGGTACGGACCTTCCCACCGATCAGTCAAACAACCTGAACGCAAGAAATTTCTGATCATTACATATTCTCCTGGTTCAACATTACGACAGTTCGTTTCAGGCATATCATTAGACAACAATTTCAGTTTCTGCTGCTGTTGCTTTAACTGCTTACTCATTGATATAAGATACTTCACAGTTACCTCATTGTTACCCTTTAGATCTTCCTGTGGACTTATAATCAAATGAGGTTGTCTACCGAACAATATTTCAAATGGGGACAGACTCAGAGGAGGTCTAGGAGTGGTTCTTATGCTATCTAGGACCAAGGGTAACGCTTCTTGCCATCCTAGTCCAGTCTCTGCCATGATCTTACTTATTACTTATTTTTAATAGTCCCGTTCATCCTCTCTACCTTGGTACTGGGTTGCGGTTGGTAGGGGGTGTGAAGTGGGCTATTAATACCCATCAGCTTACACATATTTTGAAAAACATCACCTGTGAAATCTGTACCCCTATCACTCTCGATGATTCTAGGGATACCGTACCTGCATACAAATTCCTGAACTATTTTCTTGGCAGTAAACGCAGCAGTATTAGTGGCCGCTGGGTAGGCCTCAACCCAGTTAGAAAATACGTCTGTGCACACTAATACATACTTACGGTTCCTGCAGGGTGGTAATTGGATGAAATCAATTTGTATCACCTGGAAAGGTCCATCAGTCGGTGGAATGTGGGACGGTTCGGTAGGGATCACTTTCCCTATGTTCTTTCTCAAGCAGGTCAGACAGGACATTGCTATCTTCTCTGCTTGTGAAGAAAAACCTGGTGCGCACCAGTATGTCCTCACCAACTTGCACATACCCTGTTTTCCCAAGTGAGTCAGTCCATGCGCTGCCTCTGCCAGGCTTGGGTAATACACCTTAGGTGCCACCGGCTTACCTTGTCCGTCCCTCCAGAGTCCAGAGGGCTCTTGCCCACATCCCTTAGACTTCCAGGTTGCTTTCTCTTGGGTAGAACACAAATTTTGCATCTCAATTAATTTCTGCATGTCAACTGTTTGGAAAACCACTACTTGCTCTATGGGTACATTTGTTTTTAAACCTGCTGCCCACTTGGCAGCTTCATCCGCTCTATTGTTGCCCAATGATACCGGGTCTTCCTCAAATGTGTGGGCTTTACACTTTATTACTGCTACCATTTTGGGCAACTGAATTGCTTTTAATAATCCTTGTATGTGTCTGGAATGTGCGACTGGTGTGCCTGCTGCTGTCATAAAATTTCTCAGATGCCATAGAGCTCCGAAATCATGAACCACCCTGAACGCATACCTAGAGTCAGTGTAAATGTTGGCAGATTTGCCTGCTGCCAATTCACATGCTCTTCTCAGTGCTACTAACATCGCCACTTGGGCTGAGTGAGGAGAACCAAGAGGTTCAGCTTCTATGATGTCTGTGTCATCTACAACAGCATAACCTGTACATAACTCACCTGTGTCCGTTTGTCTATGGCAACTCCCATCCATGTAAAATGTCACATCTGTATTCTCTAAAGGTATGTCACGTATGTCAGATCTAGCGGTAAAGGTCTGGTTAAGATAATCCATACAATCATGCATATCAATACCTTTGCAAAACTCACTTTCTACCAGAGACTCATCCTCCACCCTTTGTGCATTCTCATGCACATACGGTAAGTACGTTGCTGGATTTAACGTATTACACCACTTTATAGTGATGTTTGAGGGTGCTATTAGAGCTAGTTCCCATTTGGTGAATCTAGCTGAGGATACGTGTCTGGTTTGGGCAGAGTTCAAAAGGGCAGACACAGCATGTGGGGTATAGACAATCATATCATGGCCCAATACCACATCCTCACTTTTGCTGACCAATAGAGCCGTTGCTGCTACACTTCTCAAACAGGTTGGGAGTGATCTCGCCACAGTGTCCAATTGTGCACTGTAATATGCTGCAGGCCTACTGGCATCCCCATGTTTTTGTGTAAGGACAGCTGCAGCACAACCATCAGCTTCCGTGCAATACAAATCAAAAGGTTTTTCATAATCAGGTATTCCCAATGCAGGAGCTCTTGTCAGACTATCCTTAAGATTAAGGAAAGCCTGTTCTGATTCCTCTGTGTGTATGACATGATCAGGCTTTGAGGAAGAGACTAATTCCTGTAAAGGTAAGGCCAAAATAGAAAACCCTGGTATCCACATTCTACAGTATCCACACATTCCCAAGAAGGTATGAATTTGCAGTTGATCCTGCGGCAGTGTCATGTTTTGTATGTCCTGGATTCTATCTGTTGTAAGGTGTCGTAACCCCTGGGTTAGGCAGTGTCCCAAATATTTTACTCTGGATTGGCACGGCTGTAGTTTGTCCTTAGCCACCTTGTGTCCTGTTTGTGAGAGATGAAGTAACAAAAGTTTAGTATCATTCAAACATGACATAAACGAGTCAGAACATAGCAATAAATCATCCACATATTGAATTAGAACAGATCCATTGGCAGGTTGAAAAGATTGTAAACAGTCGTGCAATGCCTGGGAGAAGATACTGGGGCTGTCTATGAAACCTTGGGGTAATCATGTCCATGTGTATTGTAAACCTCTGTATGCAAATGTGAATAGATACTGACAGTCAGGATGGAGAGGCACAGAGAAGAAAGCTGAACAGAGGTCAATGACAGTGAAATGGGTTGCATTTGGTGGGATTTGCATCAAAATGACAGCTGGATTCGGCACTATGGGGAATTGGCTCTCTACTACCTTATTGACACCTCTAAGGTCTTGTACCAGCCTATAACCCCTCCCACCACTTTTCTTCACTGGAAAGATGGGACTATTGGCTACACTAGCTGTACGAACTAAAATTCCCTGTTGCAATAACCACTCAATTATAGGAAACACCCCTAATTCTACCTCCTGTTTTAGTGGGTACTGGGGAATTTTTGGAGCTTGCCTTCCACTTTTTAAATTTACCATTACAGGGCTTACGTTTGCCATTAATCCAGTGTCCTGTCCATCTTTAGTCCAAAGGGAATCTGGGATTAGGGACAACATTTCATCTACCTGTGATGGAGTTTCATTTAAACCTGTAGAGTGATACATTATCCTTTGGGGAGTGTCTAACATATCCCGCACCTCATATTCCATTCTCTCTGGGATATCTAAAAATACACCATCAGGGGTGCAATATATAACACATCCCATCTTACATAACAAGTCTCTACCCAGTAGGTTAGTAGGAGCCGCAGCAGCCAGGAGAAAAGAATACCTGGTATGCAACGGCCCAATAGTAACCTCTGTGGACTTTGTTAAAGGATAACGTTCCACTTTACCTGTTACACCCATTGTTGGTACTGTCTCGTTGGTCACCTGCAAATTAACGGGAGATTTTATCACCGACCTGGTCGCCCCTGTGTCTACAAGAAAAGGATATTCAGTACCAGCTACATCAACCATCATGACCGGTTCTTCCCTAGTACTTCCCGTTAACCTGACCATCTGTAGACTACAGGTATGACCTGACCCCTAGCGTTGGCTACCATTCTATAATAAAGCATTTATGGCTACAATTGGAGCTGGTGCCTGCTGAACATTTGCTGGCCTCTGTGCATATCCCTTATGGGGATATCTAGGTCTTCCCTACTCCTTTTACTGTACAGTTTCTACTTAAGTGTCCTGTTTGTTTACAGTTAAAACAGGTTCGTGTTTCGGGTGGAGACATGTGGTGTTGTGAGGTTTGCGCAGAGGGTAAAGGTGGTGGATATGGGTAAGGATAGGGAGGGTAAGGGTATTGTGGGGGATAAGAAGTTGGTGGATAGCTTGGGACCTGTGGTTGCATCGGGTTAGTGGGATAGAGTTGCGTTTGTTGTTGAGTGGGGTTAGTGAGAGTGTGTGTGCAAGTGCAAGTGTGTCTGTTGGCTGTGCTGTTACCGTCAGTCCCTCCAGAGCTTGCATACTGACAGCCATTAGTTTCTCGCTCTGGGCTTCTCTCTTTTTGGAGATGTTCTTATCATGTTCAATGGCGGTTTCTATGAGGGTATCTATTGTGAGTCCCCGCCAGCCAGGCTGTGAGGTCTGAACCCGAGTTTTTAAAGTCTCTTTCAGACCGTCCACACTAGTACCGTAACTATCATCCCCCTGTGGTGAGTGCTATCTTTAATATCCTCTATCCCAGTGTACTGCAGAGCCCGATCGCAGTAATCTTCTGCAGTCTCACTCTCTTTTTGTTTAATGGTGAAAATTTTGTTCCAGTTAACTACTACTGGAAAATATATACCCAATTGAGTTACAATGCGGGAAATGTTACCTTGGTTTACTTGATCTGTTAAGGGGACGTCACCATCCAATACACAATCCGTGATAAATTTTGTCACGTCGCTATTGCATGGCAGACAGGCCCTTAACACCACACGCCAATCTTTATTAGTGGGTTCATGTGAACTACCCAAATTTCTCAAAAATCTTTGACGTTTGGCTAATTCCTTTTTGGGATCGGGGAAATCATTTATGATGGAATTTAGTTCTGCTCTTGTCCAAGGACAATGCATTACTTCTTCCCTCGTGGGCACTATACCGTTTGCGTCTGCATTTCCATTTGGAACAGTTATTGTCCGAATGGGATGCAAACCGGTAGAGCTGCTACCTTTGACCTGGTTACCTGGCTGGGGGTTTAATCTGCTGCTGCTACGTATGGTATTAACAACTTCCTCTACGGGTGCAGAGTGTGTTAACACTTCCCTTGCTGTTACCGATGGAGATGGCGGCACCACCCGTGATTGTGGTGATGCAGCATCTATCATTTGCACAGCATGGGAAATGGCAGACATTACAATAGGCTCATCATCCATATCATAAACATTTTCTTTATAATTGCTTAAGAGAGGGTACAAGTTGCTTGTTACATTTTTATGTTTTTTTTTTACATTGACTGCACCTACACCCCCATCCGCACAGAGTGCGGCGGTGGTGCGCGTGAACCATCTGTACTACCTTCTGTGATGCTACCTTGCAGTGCATGCGTGCTATCAAGCGATGAGTCCGTGGCGCTATTTAGCGTCACCGGCGCATTGCCCGAGACTGTGCCTGCGACGCCTGTTTGCATCGCGGGTACCTCCTTCAGCCACAATTCCCCCTCGTGCTGCCACAGTTTTAAACATTCAAAATATTTAACCATTTTCTCTCGGGAGCGCATCAAACTGATGTGATCCCGGACATTGTCTAACACATTTTTATCAAAACTACCAATTCTGGGAAACAGTCTAACACTCTTCCTCGTCATATTAAACCATAAATCACAATACCTTATTGCATAAGTACCGTACTTGGTATGCATGATACGACGGGCCAATCCGATCGGCGCCTCCATTAGCAGCACATCATTGCCTAACATCTCTACTGTTTGCGTGGCTCCCATTCTGAGACAACTCCTACACTTTTCAATAAAGATTTAAGCCGGTGAAAGACAATCAAGATACTTTCACTTACCTGTGGACGATTTAAGTCGGCGGCGCCCACACACCTGGATAAGATTTAGTAAGGCAACTTCCACACCTGGATAAGATTTGAAAAAGGCAACTTCCACACCCGGATAAGATTTAGTAAGGCAATTTCCACACCTATGAGAGTTTGTATGTCGGCTACTCTCACGCACCTCTCTACAACAAAGACAACATGTACACCTGCTACTGTGTATAGAACGGTAAAGCTGCTTACCGAGTGGCTAGACTAACCCTTGCACCTAGCCTTTAAGGATCATACGATACCCTTAACTTTGTTCAACAAATATTCACTGTTACACACTTTTTTCCTGCGCAGAAAAATACACGTTAACCCAGATATTGGTAATAGAAAAAAAAGAAAACCTCAATGGCTTTGTTCAAACACGTGGCAGCACAACTGGAAGTATGTGTATGCAATTGTGCGACTAGTCACATACACAGTGATGCGACCAGGCCCACATGTTATTACCTTAACGCTATTATGCTACTCCCTCTAAACTTTTATCAACGAGAGAAAACGACTTTTCTCTCCTTGTCCTTGGATTCTGATCAGCGCTTCCTCTACACAATAACCGGCAGTACGCTCTCAGCAACACTGTGGTAATGAAAGACTAATGCGTCTCTCAAAAGTCGCCTCCACCCTTTTGCTGATAGAGAACTGACTGAGTGTTACCATGTATCAGACAACGTGATAAACCTACTAGCCCCCAACTATTGAATTGTAAATAAACCTTTAGTACATTCCTGCCTATAAACTTCTAAGATTCACCTGCCTAGAACCTCTAAGACAAAACCTGCCTATACCTTCTAAAACCACAAGATGTTGCTAATTAGCGTTGTGTTTAATTATACCATTAATAAAACTAAGACAGTTGAATAGCGGTCCAACGTGCTAAAGATTATTATTCAGGTAAAAGTACAGATGTTACCACGCTATGATCTAACAATGAGCGCAAAATAAATTGTACAAATATTAGGTCATAAGGTACAGTCAATACATACGCGTGCGCTCTGGGACCAGATACCGACATCAATAATGAGACCTTCATCGAACAGCATAACAGGAACACCGCAGACTGGCATCTTGTTTCAGAGCACTCACATATATACCCGTACTGGGATAAGCAATACAATAGAATACGTTGGCAGGTTCTCATTGGTTCCTCTTCTTGCTTCTTCCATTATGGTACAATTCATAGGTCAGTGCAAAGACTCAACCCAGCCTCTAACAGCCTGATTGTGTTCACCTTCCCGCTGCATAATAAATCTAATCTAACTATGGCATACAACATTTCAAGAAGTTATTCTCTCTAACATTCATATTTCATAGCCGCATGTTCTGATCTTCTCACTGGTGCCACCGGAACGCTGTGGGAACAGAGTAGATCAGTACGGCACCAAACACGGTCCAATTGTCATTTGCTAAGCCATAGTTACAGAAAACATTCATTTCTTTATATGCTGACATTGCGATTAAACCAAGTAATAATCATTCCTTTCGCGCTGTGGGACCATTGCTTTTAAATGTGTATGCGGGGAGAAATGACACTAAATTGTGTTGTGTGTTTGAGTGTCTGTGGGGCACTAAGCGACCAACACTAAGTTGGAAAGGCTTCTGTGTATGTGTGTGAGCATGCCAGTATGGGTTTGGGAAAGGTCACTAAAAAGCTGGCTGTGTGTCTAAATAGCTATTTTGCGTTGTCCTATGTTTAACATGAAGTGCAAGGAAAACACCACTAATTTGCTACTTTTTGCTACATCGGGTATGTGTTAATGTGAATGCAGGGGAAAACACCACTACTTTGCTACTGCTCAAATATAAGTCTGTGGTGATTTTAATGTGTTGCAAAGTTATTTTATGTCTGCTAAACACTGTCGGTAGGTGTTAGGGGAAGATTGCTAAAAAGCTGTTCGTGCTACTTTTTAGCAACTTTGCGTTGTGAGTAGCAAAATTGCTACTTTTATCAATTTTGCACTGTGGATTGTGTACTATGTATTTTTGACAAAATGGCGCTTGTGTAAGCTTTCTTTTCTAAAATGGAGTCTTGCTGCCATTCACAAGATGGCGTCGTGCATGTTTTCCTGATTGGCAAACAGATTCTGTCTTACCCAAATTATTCGGTTTCGACATCATTCAAACGGGTTCAGCATATTGTGACAAAGGAACTGAAAATGTATTGCGTGTGTGCCAGGTGGGTACCCAGAAATTTCACAGAAGACCAGATGCGGCAATGAGTTGAATCAGGTAAGAATACCGTTCGAATGTCGGAGAGGATACCCCATTTCTTGACATTGAGTGACGAATTGTGGATTCATAATTATGATCCAGGGAATCAGTGGCTTGCACCAAGGCCCACTGTGGTGCAGGGGCCCAAAGCCACAACTGCACCTGTCGCTAGTGTCCCCACCACAGTCTAGTGTAGACCGCAGTGAGCGCGGTCCACACTACACAGAAACAAACACACACCCGCCAGCGGCAGCTGTGTGTTTGTTATAGCAGCCGATGAGATGCAGACAGACTCTCATAGGCTGCTGAGTCCACGGAGGAAGCCGGCTGGAGCTCATTCATGAGCTCCGCCTTCTGGCTCCCCCCGCAGCGGGTGATGGGAGAGACATCATGACGTCTCTCCCATAGTGCAGGAGAAGAGCGGACTAGGACTCGGAGTGGACAGCGGCGGTCTCATCAGGAGCGGGGTTTTGGGTAAGTTGTGGGTTTTTTTTGTGTGTGTGTATGTAAGGGCACTGGCACTGCATAAGGGGAGGGCGCTACATGGGACATGTATAGGGGGCTGCTACTGTGGACACTGTATGGGGGGCCACTACTTGGGGGCACTGTATAGGCAGGCCGCTACTAGGGGCAATGCATAGGGGGGAATACAACTGGAGGCACTGCACAGGGGGGACTACTACTGGGAGGACTACTACTGGGGGCAATGCATAGGGGGGCTACTACTGGGGGCAATGCATAGGGGAGACTACTACTGGGGGCAATGCATAGGGGGTACTACTACTGGGGGCATTGCATAGGGAGGACTACTACTGAGGACACTGCATAGGGGGGACTACAACAGGGGGCAATGCATATGGGGGACTACTAGGGGTGGGACTACTCCTGGGGGCACTGCTTAGGGGGGACCACTGCTGGGGGCACTGCATAGGGGGGCCCAAAACATATTCTTGCACGTGGAACCACCACTCCCTAGTTCTGCCACTGTCCGGAATCCAAACAACAGTCCAGTGTATGGAAACACGCTTCCACCCAAAAAATTCTGTGTGATTCCTTTGGCATGTAATGTCATGCTTCTGCTGTTCTTTGATGCACACGGTATGATCCTAATAAAGTGGGTTCCCCATGGACAGACAATTAATGGTGACTGCTATGCAAATGTCCTGAAAACCCATTTGCATGGAGCCATGAGGAAGAAAAGACCACATTTGATGAAGAAACAGTGGTTTTTGCTCCAAGACAATTCCCGTCCACATGTTGCTGCTGTTACATTGGCATTGACTGAAATTAATGGGACAGCACTGGAACACCCTCCATATAGCCCGGACTTAGCGCCCTGTGATTTCTGGGCATTCTCAACCCTGAATAAACAATGGCGCGGAAAGAAGTTCTCAACAGATGATGAAGTGAAAAATGCCACAGCTGTAACACTGAAAGTGATGTCACAAAACAGTCTACTGCACGTCTTTGAATCATTGTTGAAACTTTGCCAAAATGTATTGAATGTGAAGGAAGCTACTTTGAAAAAGAAAAATGTTCAGACCCAGTGGAGTCATCTAAATCTGAATAAAAACATTAGTCTCATTACTTTCAATCAGCCCTCGTGTATATGTATGTATATATATATATATATATATATGTATATATATAAACGAGGTAAGTCTGGCACTCCCAATGACACACTCCAATTTACTGCTGCCAGTGCCCCCACAAAAGTAAGTAATAGATCAAGTCAAGGTGCGGCACTCTGGGCATCAAAATAACGAGACAACTCACGGCTGATACTGTCAACGTTTCAGTTCATTTGCAGAACTTTTATCAAGATAAGAACATGAAAAAATACACATACCTTTATACAGAAGCAACACCACAAGTGAAGCCGAGCTCCGGGGCTGGGACCGCCCACCCGCCCGGCGGCTCATTGCAGTGATGTCATGACGCCCATGGCGTGTCCACAGTGTCCTCACATGTGTCACCATTACCATAACTAGGATACAAACAAACAACATGTATACACGGTATCACAATCGGCAATTATAACGCTTCTAGCATAGAATATAGCAAAACCTGCACATAGGAACCCAAAATCGTTTTGTTATAAATCTATCCATAACACAGATAAACATATCAGCAAAAGATGAAAGACTCTGAGTAATAAATATCTACATTTAAATTGATATAAATTCAGTACTATTTTAATTATACAACTACTGCCCTATAGAAAGCAGGCATAAGAAATACTCTCGTTAAGCCCAGGGGGAAAGGTCACATCTAAATACGCTAACCAACGTACCTCACATTGCAACAATTTGCAGGCCCGGTCACCACCTCGCAATAAAGGAGGAAGGTGGTCTATCATTCTATACCGAATACTGGTTAGCGGATGATTATGTTCAGCGAAATGCCGCGCAACTGGCTGTTCGCTGCTGCCACTCAAAAGGGCACCACGGATGGCTGATCTGTGAGCCGCCATCCGCTCTTTAATCTTCCGGGCGGGTGGGCGGTCCCAGCCCCGGAGCTCGGCTTCACTTGTGGTGTTGCTTCTGTATAAAGGTATGTGTATTTTTTCATGTTCTTATCTTGATAAAAGTTCTGCAAATGAACTGAAACGTTGACAGTTCAGCCGTGAGTTGTCTCGTTATTTTGATGCCCAGAGTGCCGCCACTTGACTTGATCTATGTATATACAGAGTTTAAAAACAAACATGGAGTGCAGTCAGAAATACATGAGATGAAGCAGCATTCCACAGAAATAGTATCACAAAGAACAGTACACCTCAATTTACATATATATAGAGAAAAATATCAAAATGCAGTTTATAAATACAAACAATCAAACCCCGATACCATCACCCTAACCATCGCCCGCACCAGTGATAGTCCTCATATTATATTAAACTGCTATATTAGCGTAATTTACATGATATGTATAATAGATGTTACCCTGAGACCACCTGCTCACAGAATGTCAGAAGTGTACTGCATAGCTAACCATAGTGACTTAACACATAGGGGAAGTATAATACGGTTGAAGTATAGTAGCAAGATACACTGAAACCGTCTGGAATAAGAACCCGGGGCCAGAATAATGGGGCGACCCGGGGGATTATCCAGGCGTTTGTGTATCTTGTGAAGAGTATAAAGTAATGGTATGATTGGACATTCTGGTATAAGAGCATCGCAAAGATCTTGTGTGATGACCCCATCACTCACTGCTGCCATTAATTGGTCTTCTAATTGCTTACTAAATACCACTGTAGAATCAGAATCTAATAATCTATACACTGGGGAGTCGGAGATCTGTCTCTCAATCTCCTGTTTGTATTTAGATACTGTAGATCTTGCACTACTTTTTTATTCCAGGCAATTTCAGTGTATCTTGATACTATATTTAAACTGTGTGTCATGGAACACCCTACGTTTTTGCTCGATACTACTGTATTTCTAAATAAGATACATGATTTACTGATATACCCGAATCCACTTTGCTTTGAAGTATTGATATCAACTCTTTGTATTCTGTAATCCCTAATTGTGAGGGTTTCTTGGCTGTGCAAACATTTATTTCAGAGAGTGCGGTATATTCTGGTCCTGATGGTACATTAGTACATGATTTGTTGGAGATGATCCTCACCCGCAATTTTTTCTTTTATGATGTTATATTGTACCTACAACTCATTGGTCGTGCGATGAGGTCGAATGTGGCCCCATCGTACGCCAATGCGTTTATGTTTAAGACTGAGGAGGATATTGTTTTCAACAATGTCTATGTATCTGGCAAGATTTTTTTCTATGCCAGATACATAGACTATATTTTTGTTATTTGTATGGGTACTAAAGTACAGTTTGAGCCATTTAATGAGACACATAACACCTCTCCAAATCCAGTCAAATTCACATATTGTATTAATGAAAGGAGTGTCAGCTTCCTTGACGTACAAGCAAATTTGTGTGATGGCAAAATTTGTACCTCTTTGTACAGTAAACCGACAGACAGGAACACCCCGTTACACTACACGAGTTTTCGTGATACCGTGGGTCAATCATTTCAATGTTTTCAGTAACAGCATTCGGTTAACAACTAAAAGATTATTACCCAATGTAGCCTCTGATCCCGAATTAAACCTTAGTGAGATAGCTATTATGCCTTGTTATTCCAAAAGGAAAAATATAAGGGGTTGGGTGGTTAAAAGTAAACTGATGCTACGAGTCTTGAGTCTAATTCCATGGAACATTTTCTTACACCAAAAAATGGGTGTTGCAGATGTTTAAACTGTCTTATGTGTCGGTAGCTTCAGGGACGGATTTCCCGCTGGCATCCTAGGCGCTTGCCTAGGGCCCGGTGAGAACCGGGGGGCCCATGGACGGGCCCCCCGGTTCCCACTCCCAGAAAGTCTGTGCTGCTGTCTGCACGGTGCTCTCTCGGGAAGTGTATGTGCAGACAGAAACTTTCAGTGTGCCGCCTGCGCACAAGGTTGCCATCAGGCAGGGACCAGCGGGCCTCGAGCACCGGGCCCGGAGACAGGGGAAAGAAAGGGGGCCCGGGTGCAGCGGTGCTGCACCAGGGCAGCCAGTTGAAGAAATACTAAAACAGGTACCGTGTTAATTACTTAATCCCTGACCTAGCCCTATTCTCCCCCCCCCCAGTCCAGCCAGCTGTCACTGCCCTGCTCCCTCCCCTGTTCCAGCTATTCTTCCTTGCCCTGTGCTTTTACCCCCTAGTCCAGCCAGCCATCCCTGTCTCCCTCCTAACCCTGCCAGCCTTCCCTGTCTTCCTCCTAGTCCTACCAGCATTACTTGTCCTGCCCCTAACCCCCCAGGTCTTAGTAGCATTAGTAGTAAATAAGAATTTATCAACTATATGGAGTAGTGTCTCCTTATTTACTACTATTGCTACTAAGATCTATGAGTGCCACCTAGACCCATATATATATATATATATATATATATATATATATATATGTTGGAAAACAAGCCTGGGCACCCTCCATGGAAAGTGTAACGCTTCCCCAATGTAGCATATATGTCAGTGGCACTCCAGAAAAAAACACATCAAAGGCGCAGGTAGTCTCAACGCTTCGATGCTTTAAAGCATAGAAATGTTGAGACTACCTTCACCTTTGATGTGTTTTTTTCTGGAGTGCCGCTGACATATATGATATATATATAGTTTGAGGGAGGGGGCCCCAAACTGGTATCTTGTCTAGGGCCCCATGAGGTCTAAATCCGGCTCTAGGTAGCTTATTGTTGGCAACAGCTTTTGTCACCCTCACAGTGGCAAGAGCTATACTATTCGCCACAGAGTTAGCTGTACAACAAGATTCATTGTTTATTTGATAACCTGTCCCTGTGGACTTTGGCCCTCATTCAGAGCCGTACGCTCTGAGCAGAGCGCACGCTCTGAATGAGGGCCGGCCTCCATGAAAATGGAGCGTCCTTCTGGACGCTCGTATAGCTGTGGGTCACCACCCACAGGCTATACGAGCGTGCATTTTGATGGCCGCGATGGTCGAGACCATCGCGACCATCGAAATTGCGAGCCGGAGCCTGCGGTTGAGGTTTTCAACCGCAAGCTCCGGAGTGATTTTGGCTCTATCAGAGCCAAAATCACTCCCACTGTCAGTGGGCCGGCTTCTGACGGGAGGCGCGCCCCCGGCACGCCTACCAAAGGGGGCGTGCTGTCAATCAACATCAACAGCACGCCCCCTTTGATCAGACACAACGAGCGAAGGACTTTCCTTCGCTCGACGCATCTGGCGCATGCGCAGGACGGAGCTCCCTCCGTCGTGCGCATGCTCAGTCCATAACATCGACCCACTTGCGAGCGGACAGCCGCTCGCGAGTGGGTCTGAATCAGGCCCTTTGTCGGCAAAACCAACAGGACCTTGAGGGAACAGATGGTGCTCCACCGCTCGGCCATTAGAGCTGCGATTAGTTCTGGCAGCAGTGACCAGCCGGTGGTGTGGCGTTTTCAACAACAGGGGCACAATTTGCAGCCTTAAAATACATAATTATCGACCATATTCCTAAATCTCATTGGATCTTTTGATTACATATAAGCGTATGATCATCTTTATATTACAGAGACACCGTCTGTAGCATTGAATTATATTTAATTTACATATGGTATGATAGGGCACTTTCATTAGGCTATTTATCATTATGATGATCATATGCTGGATCTACTGCTTGAAGTGTCTGGAGCTGTTTGTGCGGTTATGCACTAATGTATTCTGTAATAAACAACTAATCCATTTCTTGGTTCTATATTACCTTCTGATAAAATCAAATTACTGTATTTAAGTGTTATTCATTATGTATGTGATTTGATTATTATTTATGTATTCAGTGTATGGTGTTTTTTTCTATTCATGACATGTATATGTACTTGTTTATTTAGTTACCTTGCATACGGTCGAGGGGAGAGGACGTCAGCGCCTTTTCTCCTGAACGCCGGATACTGCGGTCTGTATGAGATGTGTGGGTACGGTTCTCAGGGAACCGTCAACAACCAAATTCAGGGGTTCCGAGTCTAACCGAGTCAGAATTCAGAACCACTTTAGGGTACCGAGTTGAACCGAGTCCCGGTTCGGAACTCGGATTTAAAAACTGAACTCGGGTTTTCAATTGCATGCTAACAGGTCAAAATGATGTCGTATTAGCTGTTTTTTTTATTTATTTATTATTTAAATACAGATGCAAAACCAAAACATGAAGATGAATCTGGATCCAAAACCAAAACAAGGGGTCGGTGCACATTTCTAGTTGTAAGTTAAGTACAATTTTACAATATATCATTTTACAGTATTCCATCTAATACACAAGTTTTCACAATTAACAGACTATAAGCAATAACTTACAGCAGTTTACTTTCAACATATATTGTATATATTAGTGTATTATAAATACACAAACATTGGTAACTCTAGGAAATTGTATATATCTTACAGAGAAAACATATTATTATTATTATTATTATTATTTTCACTTTACTTTGTTTCATAAATTATCTTTTGCACATATGGTAAAAACCAGTGGCCCACCTAGAATTTCTGATAAATAACACTGAATATGAGGCTAAATAAATGAGTTTCTGATGGAAATGTACTCAATTGTGGCCTTTATGCAGTTTGATGTTTGTTTTGCAATTTACTAAAGGAAAAAATGTACATCAAAGTGAATGGAAAAAAAAACATATGGTCTCAAAACATATTTGCAGATTGGTGATCATGCTAAGATATAAACCATCCAATGTAGTGAGAGGTGAAATGGCAAACTGCATATCAAACTGTCGCTTAATAGTAAATAAAATATATGGTTCTAATAGGCAAGATAGCTTGAACTGCATGCTGTTTGGACTATCTGATCTGTCAGTAGTGTAGCGCACCCTTAAGCTGGCCACACACTAGACCAGCTTACATCAAACCAGCCAACTTGTTGATTGGTTGGAATGAAAATCTGGTAACGTATGGGAGTAAATGATGATCAGCAATTTGCTCCTAAATGTCAGAAAACAGATGAAAATGGTCGTTCAGACAAATTTGTTAAATGTTTGATCTAAACTATTTGTTCAAACAACAGTTTTGGTCCGTTTTCCAGCGTTTGGGAGCAAATTGCTGATTGTATTCCTTACCAGATTTTCATTCCAACCAATCAACTAGTTGGCTGGTTGGATGTAAGTTGGTCTAGTGTGTGGCCAGCTTTAGACTGTCTATCCTGGTGGGATTATGGGATCATGCAATAGGTAGTGCCTCCACCCAAGCTACAATTCTCTTGAGGAATAACTAAGGCTTGCTTGGGGAAATCTTAATTAACACTTTGCTACCATTAGTGATATATTAAGCATGTACTTATATTCAATTTAAATACAATACACAATCACTAGAATAACCAACACATGTTACACAAAAGGTTTTCTTTTATTTTTCTGGAACTCTTTCACAAGATCTGAATAAAGGATTCCCACAAAGGTAAGTTTAGTGGTAAACTTAACAATATAACTTTGCTTTATGACAACAGTCAAATCAGCAAGTTTTTACATATATTTGTTGTAAACTTCAGTGTTTAATCCACAAACTACTTACTAGCTCAGTGTTGGCTAACCTTGACACTCCAGCTATATACTATATATAGAACTATATATCCCAGCATGCCCTGCCACAGTTTTAGCATGCCCTAATAGCAAAACTGTAGCAGTGCATGCTGGGTTATGTAGTTCCATAACAGCTGGAGTGTCAAGATTAGCCAACACTGTACTAGATTAACAATTTATTTCCTTAATAACCAAGAAGGTCTAAATCTGGATATCTTCCAGATCACAACTGGAACCCTGTGTTAAATATACTATGCTAGTATATCTGTAACCTCCGGATAATTACTTTTACCTTATGGACTTAAATTAGTCCATTAACTTAATGAGTGAATGATGTCCCAATTTTGTATTCAAAACCCAACACCTAACCTTCGCTTCCCCTTTTCTGGTGATCTTCACCAGTGTTAGTACACTAAGGCCCTGAATCAGACTTGGGAACCTGAACAAACCATACTGCAATGCAAGGGGTGTAAATACATAAATTTTTTTACATGTGGGGTAAATACTGGCTGGTTTTGCATGTAGCCCTCAAATACTGCACAGCTTTATTATTACTCTACAATTTAGATGTCAGTTTGGAAACACTCCTCCCAAATCTAAATCTCTCTGCACATTTTAAATCTGCCCCACCCGCAGTGCAGCATGGGTTTCACCAAGATGATCAGTTGAGAGAGAGATCTCTCTCTATTCCCAAGTCTGAATCAGGCCCTAAGGCCCGTCTCACATGTAGGGATGGGCAGATCGATTCACTGCATTGAACTCAGTGAAGTGTCTCGAGACACGGCTCTTTAGATAGAGCAAGTGCTGGAGCCAGCAGGGGAGCCAGTGACTCAGAGAGAGTTGCTGACAGCTCCGCCCTCCTGCAGACCAGCACTACAGCTCAGGGTTCTCACTGACTCTCCTGAGTCAGTGAACTCCTGAGTCCTGGCTGTAGCTGTGTGACTCAGTGAGTCGCTGACAGCTCAACCCCCCCCAGGCCAGCTCAAGCCTCTGCACTGCCTCAGGAGAGTTAGTGCACTGCCCTGAGCCCCTGGCAATAGCTGCACGACTCAGAGTGAGTCACTGACAGCTCCGCCCCCTACACTGCTGATCTGACTCAGTGCAGAAGTATAATCAGGCCGGATCAGCAGTGTAGGGGGCGGAGCTGCCATTCACTAGCTACCACTGACAGAGGGGCTAGGGGAGGGGGGTGTCTCGACTCACCAAACACTGAGAGGGGTATTCAATTAGGTGCGAATGACTGTCGAATGTGATTTTGTCAAAATTTTTGCCAGCGAATAACGTTTCGACAAATTCAGTTTAATTTGCGAATGTTGTGAAAATCTACAGTTCGCCTAAAATACTAATCTATCCACTTTTGAATTGTGAAAGTCGAACGTTGCTATTCAATTACAAATATGCGTATATCATTCGCCAAAATAAAAGCGAATTTTGCAGTGAATTCGCAAAAAACTGTTCACACCTCTTGGGGGTGAGAGTTTTAATTCAAATGGTTTAAAATTACATATTTTTCAGGTAAAATAAGTGTGTAACAGCAAATATGCTTTCCCAAGCATTATTTGTTTTAAATGGTGTTGATTATATATTTTTAAAATGATCTATTGGCTTGTTACAATAATGGTTCAGTCCATTACAGTTGGTTCATTCCAAAGTTAGAAATAGACCAGGTATTTTTAATCACTCTTTCCAGCATCAGCAGCAGCAGCAGCAGGTGGAGGAGCTGGAGAGAGAATATTATTACCTGTCAAGGAACTACGCACCTGAATCTGGAGAAGAAGGAAGACACCTGACACAGATAATAGTATCCTTATAATTTGATTGATTATTATCATATAGAAATTTCCGTTTTTTAAAATGGAGCGCTTTCCGGCTCAAGTGTGGGAATTCATGTTTGCAGCATGTGTTCAAGCGAGTAGGCTGCAGTTTAGGGCGCAGATGAGTATTGCAGCCACTCCTGATGAATCAGCTGTGAATGTGGGTATTTCTGCAGGTGCACCTGAAAGTACTCCATCTTCCTCGGGTGTTGCGAGAATCCCAAGGCCACGTCTATATAGACAAAGACGGTTGTTGGATGGGATTCGAGAAGATGAGGTGATAAAATGTTATCGCCTCTCCTCTGCTGCCATTTACCAGCTGTATGATCTGCTGGAGAAGGATCTTGAACTGTGTGTTCCTACGAACAGAGCAGTTCCAGGCTTGGCAAAACTGCTGGCCACACTCCATTTTTTGGCGTCGGGAACATTCCAACCGACCCTGGCGATAATTGCTGGCTTTTCACAAGCCACTTGTTCTCGCTGTTTGTCACAGGTCGTTCTGGCAATGCGGAAACATGTTTCTGAGTTTGTACATTTTCCTCAGACAGAACATGAATGGGATGCTGTGAAGGCAGGGTTTTTTGCCGTGTGACGAATGCCCAATGTTTTGGGTGCAATAGATTGCACCCATATTGCTCTCATGGCCCCCCGCCAAATGGAAGAGATTTTTCGGAATCGAAAATCTTTCCATTCTCTAAATGTACAAATGATTTGTGATTCAAAAATGCGTTTCATGCAGGTGTTTGCTGGCATGCCAGGTGCTTCTCATGATTCCTTTATTTTGCAGCAATCTAGCCTCTTTGAGATGTTTCAACAACAACATATGCCTCATGGATGGCTGATTGGTAAGTACATGATTTATTTAACTTTTAATATTTTTTAATGTTCTTTTCAAAGTTTAAAATATATATTTTTTTTATTTTAGGCGATCAAGGATATGGAAGTTTTCCCTGGCTGCTAACTCCACTGGCTAATCCTGACACCCCTGCAGAACACAGGTTTCAGGCAGCTCACATTAGGACTAGGGGAGTGATAGAATGCTCCTTTGGTCTGCTTAAAACCCGCTTTTGTTGTCTTGACAGGTCAGGGGGTGTGTTGCTGTATTCGCCAACAAAGGTTTGCAATATAATTTTTGCTTGTACAATTTTACATAATATTTGTATTGCAAACCGTTTGGAGGCCGAGATTGGTCCATTGGTCAGTCTCGATTCTGACCTGTCTCCTGCAGTGGTTGATGCTGCTGGCCTTGGGCAAAGCACTCGCCGTGATCTGATAGCATAATTTTTTCAATGTAAGTTTTTAGAACAATTATTAATCAATGTTAAACCCATTTCCCAGATTTGTTTTTCATGTTTTTTTTATTTTCCTTTCAATAGAACATCAACTTTGAATCACCAATCATTGAAGTTTTGGCCTCTACTGGAACAGTGTAAGTATTCCAAAAGTTTAAACACCATTTTAGATAAGTGTTACAAGTGTTTTGGTCAAGTTGGATCAGTTTTTCATTGTTATATGTTTGTTTTTTATAGTATTAGTTGTCTAGTTTTTATTTTTCAGTGTAAACATTAGTAGTTGTTCCTGCATAATCAAATCCCTTAATCTCCTGGATCTCCAATGGACAGCTGAGCAGCGGGGCGATGTGCTAGCCATCCCCAAAAAACCATGTAAGTGTCTTTCCCTCCCCTCCTGATTCTAAACTTTTCCCTGGAGCAGAGCTGACAGCTTGAAAACCTGCACATGCTAATCACCTTTCTTCTTCTCTCCCTCTTAGGGAAGTGGACCGGACCTTTTTTGGACACCCAGGAAGCAGATCAGCCCCATCCTCCTGGATCTCCAATGGACAGCTGAGCAGTGGGGCGATGTGCTAGCCATCCCCAAAAAAACATGTAAGTATCAACAAACCTCATTGCTGGTGTCATGTAACCTGTGTCTTTCCCTCCCCTCCTGAGTATATTGTAAGTAATCAATTTTGAAATGATTTAAAATAAAACCAATGTAAGAACATTTTTTATTTTTTTCAACAATCAGTTTTTAACAGAAATCTTTTATACCGGAAATGTTTTTTTAAACAATATAATAATTGTTTTTTTGTTGAATTTTTTAGTTTTAAACGTCAAATTTTTTACGTTGATTTTTTTTCTTGCATTCCAAAAAACAACTTTGCCATCTTCTTTTTAACTGGAACATTTGAAACCTATAAGACAATGGAAAAATGTTTACATTTAAAACAAATCATTTTGCCAACCTCATTAACCCTAATTTAACTCCTATTAAGATTATTTCACTGTTAAAGTAGTAAATGATTATAATTAACTTGCATATTAAATGTTAAGAAAATATCATATATACATGATTGCCAATCATCTGAACGAAAGTTGCGGAGTGGGGTCCTTACCAATTATGCGTGCGGAATGTTTGCGTAAACATATAGAAACCGTTGTAATTCCTACACCGTTCACCTGATTTGGATGTAATTACCCTCAAATTATATCTGAAAGTCTGCAGTTAAAGCACATCTTGTTTGTTTCATTTCAAAGCCATTGTGGTGGTGAATAGAGGCCAAAATATGAAAATTCGGACAATGTCCCAATATTTATGCACCTGACTGATATATATATATGTAATAAACTACTATTACTTACAGATGTGAAGATTGTTTCAGTAAATGTATGAAAAGGGAGTTCATTTGAGTAAATCCGACTTCTGTAGATTTACAATTTTGCTTTTATTCCAACAAACTGTCACACGGTTACAATACAATTGGTATGTGACTTCAACCAACAAGAAAATAATAATTCAGAAATGACTTTCAGTTGACATTAGTTCACCTAAATAAGCGCAAACACCTTAGTATATTTTATTTGACAGGAACTGAACCGGAAGCCGCATGGGAGGCTGTCCTCCGGAACCCTGTAAGCTGCAATGGTTAGTACATTGAACAACATATGAAAACACATAACATTGGACACTCAATAAATATCAACTCTATATATGGCCATTTACTGAACTTATCTTGACCTACAGTAATTTATCTATTAGTCTAATTAACCTTATAAATATATCTAAACTGGTATATGAGCTCACTACTTTAGTAAAAGTCCAGCGCTATTCTCACTTTTATGCATGCAACGTTGCCCGGGTTGATGACTCTGACGGAGGCTATTTTATATACCAGATAAGATCATGTTCTTAGTTAGGAGTTGCAACTTATCCAATCTCAATTTAAGTCTCCATTGTGCTGTATCTCTCTCTATCTCCACTGTTGTAGCAATTTGGCTGGCAGTATTTCTTAATAGGGTGCCTTCCAGTGTTACTAGTCAGTACTGAGGGGAGCGGCTCTGGTACTATAAAGATGGATGGTAGTTAGCTGCAGTCTTACGGACTTGAGGCTCACAGTCTACCTGCTGACTGATTGTCTGAAGCTTTCACAATGGGTCTGGTGTCTCCATCTGCAGATTATCGCGTCTCTGGCTGCCGACTGCTGCCAATTAGGTGTGCAGGTCTGGTCCTCTTTGTTACCTCAGGACTGCAACTCCCAACTGCTGCTCCCTGCCAACTGACACCTGCCTGACACTGGTCATGTGTCCTGCTGCTCCTGACCTCTTCAGCTGCTGTAGAGACTACTGGGAATTGTCTGCCTATATAATGCCAAGTCGGACATAATAACTCACATAGTGGGGTATTACATATTTCCCCACTTGAATTATGCGTGTCCTCACGCAACAGGCAACACTCAAAACCCACTGTAGAATAGTCTCTTATACATTATGGTATCATCAACAACATAAAATGTAATGTTATTATGAAAAGGCAAATACAGTATATGACAAGCATCCAGTAACTTAAGATAGTATTGGCAATACACCTTTGTTGCGCTTTCTAGACCTGCATATAGCCTGCTGCAACCTGACAATGAACTCCTCACCACTTATAGCAGTGTACTTACTATCTGGGCCATATCTCTCTGGAGAAAGATATGCCACGACCTCTTCAGCTTCATTAGGTGTTTCTACAGGAACATTAGATTCAGACTGTGACATAAGCTAATTTGGGCTATTGTGTTTAAGGGGTCTCGATACCTCTGCTGTGGCCATGTGAATCACCATTTCAGTGTTTCTTTCCTGGTTAGTGGCACTAGAATTTGCCTGATTGAGGTAATACGTTCTAGAATTGATATTCTCCACTCTAGATTTACTCTCAGGTACTGGCTGTGGAGAAAGTTGTTGCCTCACTATGTTCTGCCGACTCTGCAGCACTGCCTCTCTCTGTTCGTCCACAACTGGTTTGTTCGTTTCTTCCGATGGTTCACTCTTCACGTGGTCATCAAAGTTTTGTTGGTTGTATTTATACAGAGTATAGAGTTTATACAGAGTATTTATACAGAGTATAGAGTTTCGGTAGATAATATGGTGTGTATTGATGTGCCGGACAAGGCTGTTGTTTATTTATTCTTTCTGCCCCACTTCCCACTTCTTCGGTCTCCTTTCCATATTCGTGGTATCGATAGTTTTGTTGGTAATTATGTGGAGAACCTCTGCGATGTGAATAATACCAATAATGCTGACGATCTGCTGCATATCTACACCCTTGAACTGGAACACCACCAGGACCAGTACCATTTGCTGCCTGTAGACCTTTTTCCCCATTGACAATATTAAACTCTACGTTCTCTCCATCTCCCAAACTGCGGAAGTACCTCCTGGGGTTGTTTTTCTTAATGGCAGTGTAATGTACGAACACGTCCTCCTTGGTGTCCTTCCGGTTCACGAAACCATAGCCGCGTCGCACGTGGAACCATACAACTTTGCCCAAAATTCTATTTGCGATAGCTGATGTAACATCACGTGCTGATGGCATACCTTTTATTTGGTTTTGTAATATTGGGCTCAAACTCACATATTTGGGTTGGCCTACTTTCATTTGTGGACCTATTCCTTCTGTCTCTCCTGAGGACTGGTCTTCAGGCTCTCTCTGGATGCAATAGCGTTCAATGTGGCCGGTTTGCTGGCAACCTCTGCAGATAGGCCTCCCTTGTGAGTCGAATTGGTCCGTTGGACGTCGGCCTGACTCTTGTGGAATGTCCCATCGTGAACGATTCCTCACACCGCATTCCTGGCGCCAGTCTCTGTGTTTTGCTCCAGCCTGTTCCTGACAAATATCCTTTAACTCCTTCATTATTTCAGTGACAGCACTCATAAAGGTTCCGATCAGATCTTGGCCAGACTGCACTTGTTGGGTGACCGTTTCCCTAGGTAATGGAGTGTCAGGTATTATATATGGTCTGGCCTCTTCATAATTTCCGCCTTTCAATTGTTCTGGAGGTGCGCCATATTCAGTGTTGCCGTTATGGTTAAGCCCAAGGATATCTAGCACAGCTTCTTTGAACTCTGAGGATGGGCATACAGGATTCTGGCATCTCCACATCCTGTTGGGCCCTTGTCGCTTCTCCTCGCGCCCCTTCAATGAATAAATTAATAAGAGTTTCATCGACTTGCTCTACCTTCCACGGTTCTCGGGCTTGGATTGCCTGCATAGCTTCCTGCAGGCCCAGGGCTAATTCCCTCAGTGACTCTTGGGGTTGCTGCTTCCTGGCATAAACATTGTTCAGAAGTTCAGAAATAGTCCGTGAGTCAAATATACTTTCCAGTTTTTTGAAGATATCCTCTGCCGTCTTCCGTTCTTCATCCGCCCACGCTTTGACCTCCCGTAAGGCGAGACCTTTCAACTGCATTTTGTCTTTGAATTCTTTGAAGGTACTTGTACCCTGTGTGCGTGTATCCCCAGAGTACGCTGGTAGCCAGGGGGCCCCAAAATAATACGGCATTGTGATGGGTGATGCTTGTGTCATATGTACCATACTACTGCTGGGTGAGACATTTTTTGATGGTGAAGCTCTCTGTCTGGGTGAAGCAGGTAATAGTCTCTGGCCAGAGGTCAATGCAGGAGTTTGTGATGCTGACATTTTCGTGTCGTATCTTGTTCGCGGATGCCAAGTTGTGATAAACTACTGTTACTTACAGATGTGAAGGCTTGACCATTAAAGGGTGCTGTAACCCCCAAAGTACACTCCAAACAAAATAAAAAAATATTGTCTGTTTGTGAAATGTGTGCACTGTGGCTGCACGTGCATCAACAAAGGAGCAGCGCCAAGCGTGCGCCTGTGTCCCATAAGTAAAGAGCCGGCTGGCTCATTTCTTAAAGGGTGGTGTAACCCACAAAGTGCGCTACTCTCCAGCAAAAATAAAAAAATATTTTCTGTGTTTGTGTGCGCCTTAGCCGCACATATATATCAATATAACATAAATGGAGGACCAAACTTTCTCCGATAAAAATAAAATAGGGAAAGATCAAGAACCACTTCCTCCTAGTGCTGTTGCTGCTGCTGCTGGGAGTTGTTCAGTATCCCAGAGAGGAAGTAGGAACAACACTACTTTTACTAAATAATTCACCCTCCAACAGTCCCTAGCGAGGAGGATGAAGTACGACAGCAGTCATCCTGAAGCAAAACGTATAACTGAGGCCTTGACTGCTATGTTGGTGTTAGACGTGCGTCCGGTATCCGCCATTAGTGCAGTGGGATTTAGACAATTGATGGAGGTAGTGTGTCCCCAGTTCCAAATCCCATCTAGATTCCACCTGCATCCTCAAAGCAGCAGCGACAAGCATGCGTCTGTCTGTTAAAGGGTGGTGTAACCCTCAAAGTGCGCTCCTCAAACAATAAAAAAATTCTTCTTTTTTTTTCTCTTTGTGAAATGTGTGGGCTGTAGCCGCACCAGCATCCTTAAAGCAGCAGCGACAAGCGTGCGTCTGTCTGTTAGAGGGTGGTGTAACCAAGTGCGCTCCACAAAAAATAAAAAATTCTTCTTTTTTTTTCTGTCTTTGTGAATTGTGTGGACTGTAGCCGCACCTGCATCCTCAAAGCAGCAGCGACAAGCGTGCGTCTGTCTGTTAAAGGGTGGTGTAACCCTCAAAGTGCGCTCCACAAACAATAAAAAAATTCTTCTTTTTTTTCTGTCTTTGTGAAATGTGTGGGTTGTAGCCGCACCTGCATCCTCAAAGCAGCAGCGACAAGCGTGCGTCTGTCTGGTAAAGGGTGGTGTTACCCTCAAAGTGCGCTCCACAAACAATAAAATTTGTTTTTTTTTTCTGTCTTTGTGAATTGTGTGGGCTGTAACCGCACCTGCATCCTCAAAGCAGCAGCGACAAGCGTGCATCTGTCTGTTAAAGGGTGGTGTAACCCTCAAAGTGCGCTCCACAAATAATAAAAAAATTCTTTTTTTTTCTGTCTTTGTGAATTGTGTGGGCTGTAACCGCACCTGCATCCTCAAAGCAGCAGCGACAAGCGTGCATCTGTCTGTCAAAGGGTGGTGTAACCCCCAAAGTGCGCTCCACAAAAAATAAAATAATCTTTTTTTCTGTGTTTGTGTGTGAAATGTATGCGCAGTAGCCACACCTGCATCCTCAAAGCAGCAGCGACAAGCGTGCGTCTGTCTGTTAAAGGGTGGTGTAACCCTCAAAGTGCACTCCACAAAAAATAAAAAATTCTTTTTTTTCCTGTCTTTGTGAATTGTGTGGGCTGTAGCTGCACCTGCATCCTCAAAGCAGCAGCGACAAGCGTGCGTCTGTCTGTTAATGGATTACATCGGTGACAGCATCCAAGTAGGCATGTCAGACAGTCCGTACATGTACTGGCAGGAAAAAGAGGCAATTTGGAGGCCCCTGTACAAACTGGCTCTATTTTCCCTGAGTTGCCCCCCTCCAGTGTGCACTCCGAAAGAGTGTTTAGTGCAGCCGGGAACCTTGTCAGCAAAAGGCGTAGGAGGTTGCTTCCACAAAATGTGGAGAAGATGATGTTCATAAAAATTAATTATCAACTCTTCCACGGAGACCAGCCTCCAGAACGTACAGAGGGACCTGTGGTGGTGGATTCCAGTGGGGACGAATTAATACTCTGGGCTCTATTTACTACAATCCGCATATTGAATGCGGATTGTAGTGTGATATTACCGAGTGAATTCGCATTGCGAATTCAGGCAATATCACAGGGATTTACTATAAATCCCTTGCAGGGACAGAGCTTGCGATAAAGCTCTGTCCCTGCGGATCCCATCCGCACTCTAGTCGCGGTATTTTCTGAAAAAATACCGCGACTAAGAGCCCGCGCATGCGCCGACCCACCGTCGCTACTACCCCCTCACCGACGCTAAGCCCCGCCCCAGGTGCTAAGCCCCGCCCCCCGCGATCGCGGACCCCGCGACCCCCCCTCCCCCCCCCCGCGACCCCCCCTCCCTTCATTACACTTACCTGCACCTCCTGGCCTCCGGTGATCTTCTCCGGGCTTCCCGATCAGGTGATCTCCCATACTGCACTGGGACCCGATCACCTGATGACCAGGCCCCAGTGCACTGTGGGAGACCAGCTGACCGGAGAGGAGCAATCACCGGAGGCCCGATCACCGGTCCCTGGATTCAGGTAAGGTAAAAAAAAAATGTTTAATTTTTTTTTCTTTTTTTTACAGTTATCAGCTTGCGGTCTATTTAGACCACATAGCTGATTACTGGTACCAGCTCCCGCCTCTGCTCTCCCCGTTAGAGCAGTGTGGGAGCCCGGTAACCGGGGGAGACCCTGGATAACGCCACAGGGCTTCCCCCGGTATTTTTCCCCCGGTATTTTTTTACAATTTATTTTTAGTAACTTGCACACAGATCACATTTCCCATTACAATTATGGGAAATGTGATCTGCTTTACTAAAAATAAGTGATACTGGGGGTTGGAGTAGAATTTTACTAATTCTACTCCAATTGCCCTGTAATAACTACAGGTGAAACTAAAATAATGTGAAAAGGGTGTGAAAACACCCTTTTTCACTTTATTTTAGTAAAAATAATGTTAATAAATAGAGCCCTCTGTGAGGATGTACACAACACTGAAGAGGGTGAGGAATCGGTGAATGAGGAGGATGAGGACGACATCTTGCCTCCGTAGAGCCAGTTTGTGCAGGGACAGATTAATTGCCAGCTTGTTTTGTGGGGGCCCAAACTAACCAATAATTTCAGCCACAGTCGTGTGGCAGACCCTGGCGCTGAAATGATTGGTTTGTTAAAGTGTGCATGTCCTGTTTATACAACATAAGGGTGGGTGGGAGGCCCAAGGACAATTCCAACTTGCACCTCTTTTTTTTCTTTGCATTATGTACTGTTTGTGGCCTAGTTTTTCAAACTGCCATCCTGCCTGCCACTGCAGTGTCACTCCTAGATGGGCCACGTGTTTGTGCCGCCCACTCGTGTCGCTTAGCATAGTCATCCATCTACCTCAGTGCAACCTTTTGGACATAAAAACACTATTGTGAGGTGTGAGGTGTTCAGAATAGACTGGAAATGAGTGGAAATTAAGGTTTTTGAGGTTAATAATAGCATAGGAGCAGAAAAATCAACACATTCTGTGATTTTAGCTGTGTTTATGCTTTTTTCAAAAAAAAATACAGATCCAAAACACAAAACCCAAAACCCAAAACACCAAAGGGTGATTTTGGCAAAACCAATCCAGATCCAAAACACGAAGAAAGATCCAGATCCAAAACACAAAAAGTGGCCGGTGCACACCCCTAATGTATATGTGTATATATATGTATATATATATATGTGTGTATATATATATATATATATATATGTATATATATAATATAATGTGATCTAGGAAGACTGTAGTAACTGTGCATATAGCACAGTAGGTGTCACTGGAGCAAGATAAGGAAAACCTGGCCCTCCCCGTGCGGAAAAGAATAGGCGGCATTCTTTTGTCTCCAAAAAAAGTGTATTGATCACAGGTGGATTAAATACACAGTCAACGTTTCAAGGTCCTAAGACCTTTTCGTCAGGATACCGCCTATTCCTTTCCACAGATCGGACAGGTTTCATTTTCAGAAATAAAACTGTATGTATATATATAATATATATATATATATATATATATATATATAATGATGCTTGTATATAATATGATGCATGTATATAATATGATGTGTGTGTCTTGCTCCAGTGACACCTACTGTAATATATGCACAGGATTGTTTGAGGGAGGGGCCCCTAAACAATGTCTTGCCTAGGGCCCCGTGAGGTCTAAATCCGGCTCTGACCATGACAGTCTGCTGCCCACCCTTAGGCAAACCTAACAGATTTGTACATATCTGACAACACCCAAATGAGACAGATGGGGGCGGAATGTTGGAGAAAAAGTGACACTAATTCCTCAGCAAAACTGGGTGCACTCATGCATTGGCTTCAATGTTGACACTGGTGAAGTTCACCCTGTTATGTAACATGCATACTGGGTGAGCTCTGAAGGTAAAGAGACGCTGACTTTGTGAGTGATTGTTCCTTTGTTCAGTCCCTGGACAGCCAGCATAGTATTAGTGCTGAAGACTGGACTGTAATGTGTGCTTGGACTACCGTAGGCTTAATGAGGTGACTGACTTATTCATATTCCCTGCCCCCATAGATATTGGACATCTGGAAGAGAATGCTTTGTGTAAAAACTGGATCTTTCTCTTTATCTCTACCAATTATTTTCCAACATTAAAATTTGGTGGATTAATATTAGAAATTGTTATTTTATTGCTGTTTATATACTTGAATCACTTTTATTATTCAACTTGTGATCTTTTGCAATCCATTTTTTAGCTTCAGTCTTTGATAACATGATTTCCATTTTACATATTTTGCTACGTTCTAGCATTATCATAATTCATTTCCAGTTCTATCTATTAACAATTAAAATGTTATTTTCTATTACTATGATTAATGTTTTCAAATTTTATTCATATAAATAATGTTGCCATTTGGTAAATACTTTTATTTAAAAAATACATTAAAAAACTATAAACTTACTGTACTTGTTTTCTCGCTGTTTTTTTTTTTCTTTAAATATAAGCACACACTTTCCATGTGCTTACAGGATGGAGACCTCAGGCCCAGGGGCTGTATAAGGCCCCAGGAAAAATAAGGTGTTGTGCTTTGAGCTTTTTTTCTGCTAGCCTCATCTGGATAGCAGGGTGCCTATAATGGCACCCGGAGGCCAGAATCTATGCAGCAGTGCCGCCTGGAGGGTCCTTAGGACGCTTCAGACTGTCACACCGCTGCCCTTACAGCTCCCCGGAGCATCCTCTGGATGCACCAGGCATTGCTGTAATCACTGGCAATTGTGGCCCTGTCACCGTGTGACATCACACAGTGAGGGCGTGGCCTGCACCGGGCCCACGAATAATGTTATATATAACAAAATGGCACTCGGCAGAAAAAAGGTTCCCCACCCCTGGTTTACATGGTCTAATCCATGTTCCCTAAATATCCCCTCAACTGTACATTAGAATTAATAACTACCTGTAAACTTGCACTCTTACCTGATTATTTTGAGTTGTGTATATATGAGGATATGCACAGCTCAAAATAGTGTGTTAGAGTGCTTCCACATCATGATGAGCTTAAGGGATATCAAGACCTACTTCAAGTGTATCTTGATGGGGTTGTACACTAGATAAAACAGTCATTATTATCAAATAGTATTTTAAAAATATATAAAATAATTAATAAAAAAATTGGCCAGGATTGCCCCGCATACCTCATAGTTTGGTCTAGTTATAGCTAATGCAGGAGGACAAAGAGCATGGGGTCCACCCACAAAATCCACAACCAGCACCAGACCACCACCAGCATAGGGTCCAACTGTAATTATACTGAGGCTCCTCCCAATATCCCCGGGCAATACCCTTGGGCAGTGGGTACTAGGGAAATATACAAAAAAATAGTAAAATATTGAATCTTAATATGTGCCCAGTGTCGTACCTATAATGGATGCATGGTGTGTGGTGCACACAGGTCCACACCCGCATGGCACGCCTCCCCTGTAACATCAGGCTGGGGGCAAGTCCAGCACTCCGTCACTAGCTGGGCTTCCCCCAGCCCTCTCCCTGCACTGAATGGATGCCGCAGATCCATTCAGCTACTCCGGGGTCCGGCACCGCCACACAGCTGCGGCAGTGGAGGTGCCCAACCTCCCGACCACCTGCGGGACACTTCAGCCCATGGGTGGAAGAGCGGGACAGTGCCCGACAAGCAGGACTGTCCTGCTGAAATTGGGATGTTGGGAGGGGTGCGCCCTCTTTGGGGTGGCGCCCCTGTTCGACCGCACTGGTCAAACATGCTTGGAGCCGGACCTGCCTAGCACCAAGTGCAAGAGCTCATATTTCCTGGGTTATGCAGGCCTAATCCTCCTTTGCTCTAGGGAAATTACACAAGGGGGCATATCACATTTATATACTATAATTGTTTGTAAATACCCCCAACCCAGAGTCGAACTGTAGGTGCAACTTGCATGGAACTTTAAATTCTACATTATTTTCGTATGTACAGTACAGTATGCATAATATTCAATTAGAACCAGCTGCATTTCTTGCTATACCTATAGTTTATTGTCCCAACTTATTTCACGATAGTTAAAATATCTCTGTAAGAGAAACATATTTTCTTTTCTGCACTTTCAACTTGCAATAATATTTGAGTTTCAGTACAATCATTTATGCTATTTCATTTTCTAATCATTTTTTTTGCAAGTCTTTTAGGGAAAAATGTACTAAAGTGCAGCTAGAGCGATTTGGTGTGTAAACTGTGTGACTTACTAAAACCGTACATCAAACCACATTTAGAGAACTTACAGGGATAAAAACCGTCCCATTTATCAGGCAGCATTTTGGATGTGAAAACCAAATTCAATGTGTTGTGATTTGCAAGCTATGTACTAATTTCCCCAGTATTGTTACCAGAAATCTTCCATTATTAATGCCACTTTGGATTTTATGCAGCACCTTATCACCTCTTCAGCATCTTACCCCCGTGTCTCCATGTTTCCTGTGACTAAACACTATTCCTCTCTACATTATATTGCGCATTCTATGGCCCTGAGTCACACGCAATCCGCACACAACGCCAATGTTCATGCAGTTGAGCAATTTCTAGCAAATGCGTATGTTCAAAAATGTCTGAAACTCCTATGGCTCATGTGTGAAACGGTGTGTACGCACAAAGACGTGGTGCGATCGGGAAAGACAGTATCAGACATAGGGCAGGGAAGTGATGGGCGGTAACTGGGAGGTGGCTAGTAGTGAGCGCACATAAAATGTCTCATGGGTGTGTTATGAGCGTGTCACGGGTTTGTCAGTGTCAGCGGATTGGTACCCAGATGCACAGCCACGGTCAGAAGGTGAGACCGCACCTGCCATAGGGATGATGCAAGTGTTGATGATGCGCTGATCGTGGCATTTAAAGAATCACTGGTAGCTGTCTCAGTCTTAGCACATTCATACACAGGCAGCTACACCAGGGCTGATACCAGCATTTGCATGTTATTGCAGCAGCGTCCATCTCTGAATCAGGCCCTATGGCTCTTGTCAGGTGCACTGTGATTAGCCTGACTCTACTGATCAACGTGGCAAATATTTCACAAATCTGGAATTTTTTTTGAACATATTCACACACAGGACCTGATTCTGAGTCGTATACAGAAGTGACTTTGCCACAGCCGCGCCTTATGCTAATGCCGAGGACGATTTAATCTGAACTGAGACTTCCACTTGCAGCGTCTCTAGACCCACCATCTGTCGCACCATCAAAACTTGCACCAGTCCTATGGAAGGTGCAATTTCTCCATCTGACTACGGCATCCTGTGTGATCGGCTGTGCGGCCTTGGAAGAATCTGCTTTCAGCGACACACCCACATCTATTTAGCCACCCCCTTGCTACCTCCCAGAAGCACCCACTAAAATCCACAGACCCTGCATCCATTTATGTAGTGTGTCTCTGATCAGTAACTGTGGGACACATGGGATGTGTGACTCAGAGACATGCGCAGACTTACATCATCGGCCAACTGCATGTGGGATCAACACTGTGTGCAGCTCTGTATTGCGTCTCTGATCAGTAACAATGGGACACATGTGATGTGCGACTCGGAGACATGCGCACACTTACATCATTGGCCAACTGCATGTGGGATCAACACTGTGTGCAGCTCTGTATTACGTCTCTGATCAGTAACAATGGGATACATATGATGTGCGACTCAGAGACATGCGCACACTTACATCATTGGCCAACTGCATGTGGGATCAACACTGTGTGCAGCTCTGTATTACGTCTCTGATCAGTAACAATGGGATACATATGATGTGCGACTCAGAGACATGCGCACACTTACAGCATCGGCCAACTGCATGTGGGATCAACACTGTGTGCAGCTCTGTACTGCGTCTCTGATCAGTAATAATGGGATACATGTGATGTGCGACTCAGAGACATGCGCACACTTACATCATTGGCCAACTGCATGTGGGATCAACACTGTGTGCAGCTCTGTATTACGTCTCTGATCAGTAACAATGGGATACATATGATGTGCGACTCAGAGACATGCGCACACTTACATCATCGGCCAACTGCATGTGGGATCAACACTGTGTGCACCTCTGTATTACGTCTCTGATCAGTAACAATGGGATACATGTGATGTGCGACTCGGAGACATGCGCAGACTTACATCATCGGCCAACTGCATGTGGGATCAACACTGTGTGCAGCTCTGTACTGCGTCTCTGATCAGTAACAATGGGACACATGTGATGTGCGACTCAGAGGCATGCGCAGACCTACATCATCGGCCAACTGCATGTGGGATCAACACTGTGCAGCTCAGTATTGCGTCTCTGATCAGTAACAATGGGACACATGTGATGTGCGACTCGGAGACATGCGCACACTTACATCATTGGCCAACTGCATGTGGGATCAACACTGTGTGCAGCTCTGTATTACGTCTCTGATCAGTAACAATGGGATACATGTGATGTGCGACTCGGAGACATGCGCAGACTTACATCATCGGCCAACTGCATGTGGGATCAACACTGCGTGCACCTCTGTATTACGTCTCTGATCAGTAACAATGGGATACATGTGATGTGCGACTCGGAGACATGCGCAGACTTACATCATCGGCCAACTGCATGTGGGATCAACACTGTGTGCAGCTCTGTACTGCGTCTCTGATCAGTAACAATGGGACACATGTGATGTGCGACTCAGAGACATGCGCAGACCTACATCATCGGCCAACTGCGTGTGGGATCAACACTGTGTGCAGCTCTGTACTGCGTCTCTGATCAGTAACAATGGGACACATGTGATGTGCGACTCAGAGACATCGCAGACTTACATCATCGGCCACCTGCGTGTGGGATCAACAATGTGTGCAGCTGTGTACTGCGTCTCTGATCAGTAACAATGGGACACGTGATGTGCGACTCAGAGGCATGCGCAGACTTACATCATCGGCCACCTGCGTGTGGGATCAACAATGTGTGCAGCTCTGTACTGCGTCTCTGATCAGTAACAATGGGACACATGTGATGTGCGACTCAGAGACATGCGCACACTTACATCATCGGCCAACTGCATGTGGGATCAACACTGTGCAGCTCTGTACTGCGCCTCTGATCAGTAATAATGGGACACATGTGATGTGCAACTCAGAGACATGCGCACACTTACATCATCGGGAAAACCAATCCAGATCCAAAACACGAAGAAAGATCCAGATCCAAAACCAAAACACAAAACACGAAAAGTGGCCGGTGCACACCCCTAATATATATATATATATATATATACATATATAGTATCAGTCCGGCACTCTCATAACCTGGAAAATGTTGTGCCCGTGTGCCTCTTTAAAAAAATGCAGAGATAGACGACAAAAAAAGTGGCACTCCGGGTCTCAAAACGGCAAATATACAAATCCTGTAATCCATAAGCAGGATAACCAGGCCGACGTTTCGGGGCCTCAACGCCCTTTTATCAAGGTCGGCCTGGTTATCCGTTTTGAGTGCCACTTTTTTTGTCGTCTATCTATCTATCTATCTATCTATCTATCTATCTATCTATCTATCTATCTATCTATCTATCTATATATATATTATGGATGTGCTACACTCATGGATCTCTTAATAATTAGCATTCACAGTGACATAGTTTGCTTCAACGTTTTAGGCCCGTATTCAATTTGAGCCGAGCCGCGTTAACTTAACGCGGCCTGGACTTAACGCCGACTTCGCCTGTTTTGTAGGCGTTAAAGTATCGCACGCGTGCACGCTTTACCCCGTATTCAAAAGTACGCGTAAACGGCACATGGCGATACTGTAACAAGCGGAAAGTACTGTCATCTTTGGGGAAATCAGTCTGTCACCCCCCAAATTACGCTCTGACATGGGGGTTCACTATGGTACACCCCGATTTAGCTTGCTGAAGGTATTTGGTGTTTTTAAACGGGCTTAATAGCTGCTAAATAGCGTTTTTCTATACCTGATGCAGAAGAGTATTTTTTCCAGAAAATTTGGGGTACTTGAAAATGGGGGTCAGCATATTTAAAAGTTGCTAAAGTGAAGTTGAAAAATCCATCTGCCGCAAACACTTGCAATCAAAAAATACTTGAGGCATATTTGGGGACCCCCCAGAGTCAAGTTCGCTAATTTTTAACTTTGTACCCCAACATTTTTTTTTGCCCCCTTTTTCAAAGTCACTTTTTGGGGTGTCCTTAAGTTTTTTTTTGACACAGATTACCTTTGGGGGGCTGTCTGAAGGCTGCAGGGGGGTTCCCGAAACGTTGCACCCCAAAACCCCAATTCTGCACTTTTTTCCGCCTGCCATTCATAGGCGATACTTTACCGCCTATTACATTGCATTGACTTTCCGCCTAGGCGGATAGCCTTTCACATTGAATACGGAGGAAAACCAAAACAGGTGATAATGATGTCATCGGTGGTAACAACGCGGATCCGGACTTAACGCTTCAAATTGAATACGGGCCTTAGTGTCTGTATACTTCACACTGTCATAAGCAGTACTGCTAGTAGATTTTATCTGTGCAGGCACCTCGATATTTGCTGCTGGTACTGTGAGTGCCGGACTATATTGTTTTTGTTTATATTGTTTGAGTCAAATTATACAGTATGTCAGTCTGCCATAAATGATGTGTGCACGGTGTTGTTTATAATACGTGAGTGTGTATATACTGTATATTGACATCAATTTCCACATTAGGCGGTATTCAGAGTAGGGACACATAGGGCCCGATTGTGGGTCAGACATAGACGTGATGCCGGATGCAGTGGAGATGTCTGTGCATGCATCCCAGTTTTATTGTACAGAGTCGCAGTACAGGTGTAGATGTATGGTAGCAGAATTGTGTTGGAAAAGTAAGGGGCATTCCTGGGTGGTGATGGTGGAAGTGGCTAATCACACGCACGGTGATGTTGCATCCTATGGGAGTTGCAGGCATGTGTGGCTGATAGTGGTTGCCTACAAAGATTTATGCACATTCATTCACATAGGAGGCCATATGTAGATGGAGATACTGCACCTGCCATAGGACTGGTGCAAGCTTCAATGCGCGACTAATGGTGGCGTCTGAAGACTTGCCAAGCAGTATTTGAGCATCTAAAGACACTGACAGTGGGTGTCTCAGTCCTTGCACATGTAAACGCATGGATGTATACCAGGGATGGGCTTTGTAGCACCCTTAGTAGAAAGTCGCAGACGCGACTGCTGCAAAAGACGGAAGGATGGCTGCGACTGACTCAGAAACAGGCCCATAATAAAGAAAACATAACAAGAAGAGCAACATTATAGTGTATTGAAACACTTGTCAAGGTGCATATGTTTTCCTGTGTGTTTATTTCAAATGTCGCCTACAGCAGGGCCACTTGCTAGCGTCTGCCCCCATGGTAAAAGTTGCCAGCCAGTCCCTGGTAACATGGAGTACCATTGCAGCCTCACGCACAGTTGCAAAGGTCTGGCCTTACTCAGAAATTGCTAACCTCATCAGTGAAAGCCCAAGCTGTGTATGGTATCGCAGTGGCTAATTTATGCACACCCCTGTTATGGCGTGCAAACGCACTGGCACGCCTGCGTTTCGCTGGCCACCCCCCCCGTTAACACCCTTAAATGGTCTCTTCCTGTCAGTCACTCTGCGATGGGTCTGCATAGTCCCATCGCAGTCCGATCGCAGTGGAGCCTTCGCTCACGTGCACTGAGATGCATAGGCATGCGCAGTACACAGCAATCAGCCATCTGCGTGAGTAATCGCAGTTGCGATCAGTAGTGACTCAGGTCCACAGTCACTAGGCCTGGGTACCATCCATTATAGTTATTTTACAGTACGTACAATTATTTTTAAAAAACTTATGTAAAATATATATATTTTTTTTAACGTGATTATATGAGGCATGAGTGACTGCTGTAGGTTAGGACTCTGTACAGTGTCAATATTATTAGTTTGATTAGTTTAATACAGCAATGTCTGTATTTTTGGGCCACTGGGTAAAGTTTGATTGTATTTTTTCTCTGACAGTAAGAAAATGTACTGACCATAGGCTATTCTGACTTGTTCTATATCTTCTACTTTTTACTATCTAAGCAAGCAAATCCTGATCTGACCAGCTATTGTTGAGCTGAAGTGGAAATAAAAATATTATTATTGACATTTTTTAAAAGAGTTTCAAGTGGTTTGCTTTGTGCAGCGGAACAGGTATTGCAGAACCTGCTTTCTTCCACTAGTAAACAAAGCAAAATGCATAACTAAAAATCTAATTACATTATATTCTGAGCTCTGCTTCAGATAGTGAGGGTACTATTATAAGCCTTTATCAGGAGCAGCAGCATGAATCCATTGTGAGGGATAATTATCCAGTGCACTTGTACCAACTTATGGGTTGAGAATCCAAACAGACCATTTATGTGACATACAGTAGTATGGCAACATTATTACAGCATCTACTAAGGGGCCCAGGTCTCCCCAACCCTCAGACAACATTAGTATTTAACTAGAGCTAGCGCTGACAATGAGGGGTAAATTTACTAAGAATCGGGATTGCCCCGATTTGCAAAGTGATTCATCTCGGTACAAATCGCCGGAACTCGGGTGATTTTTTTTCCCTTTTTTTTTTTCAAAATTTACCAACAGGCGATTTGAGGCTAAACGAGTTTGCCGATGGTGATGTAGGTCAAGATTCTCGAGTGATTTGTAAGCAAGCTCGAGTGAGTTATCTCGCCCGAAATTGCAGTAATTTCTCTCTGCACAACTCTCCCTAGCAAGCAGCCTGCACATATCAGTGAGATTATTGTAAGCTGCTTGTATTCAATTTGGAGCAAAAAGCCATTTTCGGCGAAACTTTTTTGCCAATGATGTCATTTTCGCCGATTTTATTTATCCCCGCATTCAATTTCCCCGACTTTTCGCCGGTGCCAAAAGTTTGCGCATTGTAACCAGCGGAAAAATATCGGCAATGGACGCCCAGCGGAAAAAAGTGCAGAATTGGGGTTTGGGGTGCAAACTTGGGGGACAACCCTAAACCCTGTTTACACCCCCCTTGATTCTAACTGCATCAAAAAATGCCAAAAATTACACAGACACCCCAAAAACTGACTTTTAAAAAATGGGCGGAAAAAAAAAGTTGGGGTACAAATTCAAAAACTAGCGAAATAGCCTCTGGGGGGGTCTGGAAGTATAGGGGATGTTTTTTTTTTATTGCAGGTGCTTGCTGAAGGTGCACTTTAAAGCTTTATTTTAGTGACTTTGAACTATGCTTGCACCCGTTTTCATGTACCCCAAATTTGATGGGAATACTTATTTTCCCCCCAAAAAAATTGCAAAAATTTATTCTTCATCACTTGCTCAATTACGCAAAATAGCTCCTTTTGAGACCATTGAAAACCCCCAAATACCTTTAGCAGGGCTATTCGGGGGTACCCATAGTGATCCACCATGTCAGGACATCTTTAGGGGGGGTGCTAGGATGATTTCCCAAAAATTTACAGGACTTTTCCGATACTTACCCGTTTTCGCCGTATCCAAATTGAATACGGGGATAAGCGGGCACGCGCCCGATACTTTAACCCAGGAAAAACCAGCGATGATGGCGAAGAGTCCAGCCTCAGACTTTTCGCCTTAAATTGTTAAAAAAAAATGATGTGAGGTCCCCCCATCCGCAAAAGACTAACCAGCCCCAGACTTGCCAGCCAGTCCTGGTTCTTAAAATTACAGGGAAAAAATGTGTAGGTTCCACTGTAATTTAAGAACTAGCACCAGGCAGCAGGGACAGAGCTGGTTTTAAATATATGGAGAAAAAAATGGCGTGAGGTTCCCCGTATATTTAAAACCAGCTCTGGACCTTTTGTAGCGGGGGACTGATGCCACAGCCAGCTGTGCCCTTTCATCGGGCCCCCCAGGTGCAGCATCAGCCATGACCACTAGTCAGCCCAGGCCAGGGATCCCTGGGGAGTTGGGGACCCCTCCAATAAAGGGGTCCCCCTCTCCAGGGCACCCCTGGCCTGGGCTGAAAGCCCGGGGCTATCCCTGACACACCTGGGAGGTGGGTGGCGGGTTCATAGTGTTTTAGTGTAGTGCTAAATAGTGGGTTAAATATTGTCTTTAGTTGTGGTACTACACATGCCAGCAAGCCTCCCCCGCATGCTGGTATTTGGAGAACCACAAATAGCAGAATGCGGGGCATTACGGGTCATCTGCAATCTTCCTCAAAGTCATTTATTAAAGTAGGCAAGTATGGTATACAACAATTTCCGTATGTATCAAAGGCTGCCCGCCATGGCTCCGATGCGGAGGGTAATGCCAGCTTTTGCTGGTGTTACCATATAGTAGCCTATGGGCTTCTACCACATCATGCTGGTATGAGAGATCTGACCCAGCATGCCCCGCGGCCGCTGCGTCACTCTGTGCATGCGCAGATGGACTCCCGGGTCATACACGCGGAAGTCCATGGCGCAGAGCGGATCGCAAAGGACAGCTCTTATCAGAAGAGCTGTCCTTTGTGCTACTGATGGAATATGTTAGTACATATGCGATCAGTAGGGATGCGATGGCGGGATGTACTCCGCAAGGTTATTACATACTGCCCAGGGCCTCATTTATCAATGAGTATTATCATTCACAATGAGTAATAAAACTTGTTGCGTATGATAATGGTGCTCCAGCTAATCAGCTTCTAACAGTCATCCAGGGACGTATGTATAATGGGTGCAAGGTGTGCGGTGCACACGGGCCCCGGGTTCTGGGGGGGCTGGGGCCAACACCACACACCCTGCACCTATATGTTTTACTTCTTACACCCCCTGAAGTCCCATGTCGGGCTGTAGCGCTGGACAAAACACCTGAAAAATGACAGCCACGGCCATTTTTCTGGCTTTTTGCACATGCGCACTAGGGGAATCACCAGGAAAATGGCGGCCGCGACATTTTCCCGGTGACCTGCGCACACTCTAATGCCCAGAGTATACAGGTGCAGAGAGAGGAGGGGGCCCGGACATAGACTACACACGGGCCCCCTCCTCTCTAGAAACGCCCCTGCTGTCACCTGTTTGAAAAATGACAGTTGGTAGCTGATTGGTTTGAGCACCATTTATCATTCGCAATGAGTTTTATCCCATTGTGAATGATAAAACTAGTTGATCAATGAGGCCGACAGCCTGTAAAGGGACAGTTAGGAGCTAATAGATTGGTACTTTATCTCTTTCCAAGGTTTAGTACAACTTCCCCTCAATGAAATAAATATAACTGTTTTGGATGTATGGATCAAAGTATGACTGTTATGTGTTTATTACATCTAAAACTGGGAGCTACATAGCTCTAAAAGCAGCAATAAGCAAAACATTGATTAAAACAGTTGATTCATAAGTTATATTGATGTCAGTTTGTTTAGCATCAGATTAATGCACACATGGACAGCTACTGTATACATTACAGTACAATTGACTTAGGAAATGTCAATGGAAAAATCATTAAGATTTTCTGTTATTGCAAAGGAAGGAACAAGAAAGTTTGGCAGCACAGATCTAACCTTTCTAGTGACATAGGGGTGTGACTCCTAGGGACAGATGTTGATGAAAGTCTTACCAGAATATTGCACATCCCTTGGGGCTCTCTAAGTATGCAGAATAGACCAGGATGTCCTGTAACTTGCACTATGCTGATTATTTTTCCTCAAATATAAGATATCAGGCTTACATGAGAAACAGTGACCTTCATTAGAAGGTCTTTCGGTTTCTACTTCACATGCATATTTACAGTCACATAAAAGGTCAATATCTGCGATCCAGAGTTGCCTTATGACTTCGAAAATGTGATTCACAATTATAAATAACACAAATTAAATGACCACATTTGTTCGGAATCAGTTTTTGCTGAGCAATTATCTATCTACAGCATCATCATAATCTTACAGCATCATTTATAATTTCCATGTCCATTAGTACCTAAGTGCGAATGCCTAACCAGAAATGAAGTTCATTAGCTCAATTTAATCAAGTCTTATTTTAAAATTACATTTTAGTGACGAGAATCTTGCTGATATGCTAACCAACGGTTTGACAGCACATATACTAAATACCGTTCTATATAAATGAGGGTTAGAATTAGGGATGTGCGCCGACCCCCTTGTTCTGGTTTTGGATCTGTATCTCCTGCAAGGTTTTGGATCTGGATTTGGTTTTGCAAACCACCCTCAAGTGTTTTGGTTTTGATTTTGGATCTGGTTTTTTTAAATAAAAAATAGATAAAAAGTTTTAAAACCAGCTGAATTCATGTAATTTATGCAATCCAAAATCCGAATTCTGAACTGCAAAAAGATCAGAACCGCGACCAGGATTTACCCGGATCTCCTCAGGAGATTAGAACCGCGACTTGGATTTACCCGGATTCACAAAATTCGGGTGGATTCGGATTGCTGGGGAACCGAACCTCATATCTCTAGTTAGAATGCACATAAAATGTTGAGGTGTTAAACGTATTTATACCATCTCATGGTTTTTTCGTTACAGATGAAGTATCTAAAATTGTGGTATGTCTTATATTGTTAATGTAACAATAGACATGCTTGAGCAAGGCGGCCGGGGGGTGTGGGAGGTAGTGTTAGTAGAAAGCCTACACCATTTCAGTCCAGGGCTAGGTCCCCAGACCGCCAGAGGCGAAACCTGCAACCTTGTGCATTAGTGCCAATACCATGCGTCTTCAGAACCATTTTTCATACTGAAAGGATGTGCCCATGAGAGTCGGCGTCACAGAGGTTGGTGACCCTGTTCCACTGCACCACCACCGCTATACTACTATATGTATATGAGCCAGTGTGCATACTGCACTGTATGTACAAACACAAGTGTCCACACACCACCTGCACTCCCCTATACAATCTAGTACAGCGGTTTTCAACTCTAGTGTGCTACGGCTGGTTGTGAAGTGTGCCGCAGCGGTCAGAGCCGCCAGGCACATTATACATTACTGCGCCCGGGCTGCCGCTGAGCTCCTCTGGGAGGTTGAGGTGCACCTGGGCCGTCACCTGCCTAGACGCGGCAGCGTGGCATCACAGGTCACACATGTCGCGTTACCTGCCTGCCAGCACGCCCGACCTATCGGTAACCAAGCCAGGGTCGTAGCGAGGGCATCGCTGGTGGAACTTGTGCTCCAGACGCCTGCTCCAGCCAGGGCACCATAGCTGCAGTCATCCAGCAGCCGCCGGGCACTAGGTCCCGGCATGACCACCAACATGCGTCTTCTGCGCATGATCGGCTCACCCACCGCATCTCTCTCCACGCCACACCAAGGAGCAGGATGAGGAGCATGAAGAGAAGGTAAATCGGAGAGGGCTAGAGAAGGGGGCTGGTGTGGCAGCAGGGTGGTGTGACAGGGGGTTGGTGTGGCAGAGGGGTGGTGTGACAGGGGGCTGGTGTGGCAGAGGGGTGGTGTGTCATGGGGCTGATGTGGCAGAGGGATGGTGTGATGGGCTGGTGTGGCACAGGGGTTATGTGGCAGGAGACTGGTGTGACAGGTGGCTGGTGTGGCACAGGGGTGGTGTGACAAGGGACTGGTGTGACAGAGGGGTGGTGTGACAGAAGGCTGATGTGACAGAGGGGTGGTGTGACCAGGGGCTCCGAGAGGGGGGGTGGGTACAGATTACCTGGGCATGGGCTTCCTGTGGGGCCCTGGGTTCCTGCGCCCCCCCCTCCCTCACAGCAGCCACAGCAGTCTCCTATGCCTGTGGGGGGGGGGGGGGGGGCGATCACGCTGATCGTGCCCCCTGGCTTTGAGCAGGGCTGAGGGGGCAGTAAATGGCAGCACTCACTCAGGCCAGTATTCAATTGGGGAGCGACTTTTCTCGCTCCACATCAAAGCTTTGCCCGCTTTATCCCCGTATTCAATTTGGAGCCGGCGAAAACAGGAGCTTGCGGAAAGGTATCGGGAAAAATAGCGGAATTTTCGGGAATTCCTCTTGGGACCCCCCCTAATGATGTCCAGACATGGGGGATCACTTTAGTTACCCCTGTTTAGCCCTGCAGAATGTGTTCTGCATTTTTAAATAGCAGTGGCAGGTGTTTTTTTCTCGACATTAAAGAAGTGATGCAGAAGAACACTTAGGGTTTTTTTTTTCATTTTAAAAAGTGGTTCCATCAAATTTGGGGTACATGAAAATGGGTACTAGCATATTTTTAAGTCCCTAAACTTATTTTTTTTAAATTCTGCAAAAATGCACCTGCCGCTAATAGCCTATTCTAGAAAACACCTGCCGCATACTTGCAGAACACCCCTGAACCTATTGTGCTATTTTTAAACAGTGGGCCTGATTCAGAGCCGCTCGCTCTGACAGAGTGCTTGCTCTGAATCAGGGCCGGCCTTTTTTTTTTTTTTTGGAGCGGTCTCTTGGCTGCTCGCATAGCTGTGGGTGACCACCCACAGCTATAGCGAGCGGCCATGATGATGGTCACGATGGTCAAGACCATCGGGCTTGCGAAGAGACCCTTGTGGTACGGTCTTGTTCATAGCAAGCCCCAGAGAGCTTTCGGCACTCGTGATGTCAGTGGGGCTGCCCCCAAACGGCAAGCGGTCCCTCGGGAACGCCTCCGTTTGGGCAGCCACCCCCCCCCCGGCCCGTCCCACCAAAGGGGGCGAGCTGTCACTCAACATTGACAGCTCGCCCCCTTTGGTGCGAGACCCGGAGCGACGGATTGCTCGTCGCTAGCCGGGTCTCGCGCAAGTGCACAACGGAGCCGGCTCCATCGTGCGCATGCGCTGTGGGCCACCATCGACCTGGTTGCGAGCGCTCAGCGCTCACGACCGGGTCTGAATCAGGCCCAGTGTTCCCCATTTTTTTTTACCCCAAAATTAAAAGATTTTTTTTGGGGTGTCCCTATTTTTTTTCAAAAAACGTTTTTTTGACACATTTCGTTTTTAGGGGCTATTCCCAGGGGTGCAGGCTATTTTTTTTAAGCCTGCACCCCTAAACCTCAACTCTGCACTCTTTTTCGCCATGTAAAACATGGTGAAAACTTATCCCCGTTTTTTTTCAAAGACTTTTCAAACCTGCAAAAAGTCTTTGAATTTGAATCCGGGGATAATTGAAATAGGCAAAAATGATGTCGCAGCCTAATTGAAAAGTGTTTCCAGGGATCAATTTAATAAATGTAACAAATTACTTTCCGAAGGCGCTGAGTGCCGTCATTTACTGTAGCTTGACGTTAGAGCTATATGCTCCTAAGAGGGCACCAGCGCACTGAACAAATATATGGAAGTGAGTGGCGGGGATTAGTACTATTTGTTTTATATATAGGAAGGGACCATGTAATCTTATTGGGCCCCTAAAAGCCAATGGACTGATGCCCTGATGAACCCTAATCCAGGCTCTGCCTGTGTGTGCTAGCACTGTACCTTTGTGGTAAGGTGTGACAGCACAGTGGACTTTACCGTGGTACACTGTACATGATTCAGCTTGGATTGCAAGTCTGTTGACGCACGCACCTGGCCGCTGTGATATTATGGAAATGTATGCCATTGCGCCACTAAAGCAAGATGCCCACCATCTTGTAAAACTGCCCACTTCCCATTTCATACATCCGCTAGTTACCAAAAACGGTGGCAACATCAATTAACATTGGAACCGTGTCACCATTTCAAACCTCTGCCAGCGTATGCCGTAGCAGGGGCTTAATTATGCAACGCACAGGCACGCCTGTGTTCCTTTGTCTCCCCCCTCTCTTTACCCCCAAATGGCATTTCTTGTCAATCATTTCTCAATGGCTATGCATATCCGCTGCATTTGATTTTGCACTTGCAGTAGCCGGTTTGCGCGTGCGAAATGCGGTGAATGCGCAAGATGCAAACATTGACCAGGTGCATGCGTCTACAAACTTGTTATCTAAGCTGAATCAGGCCCTGTATAGGATGCATGGAGGGCTCATGAATTCTTCCATATCACTTCACACCCCATGCAGTCCTAGCTCGGGTCCCCGCGGACTCCTTACGTTCACCTCAAACTCCTGTACCCTCCCAAATTACCAATGTTTGTGTATGTGTACTGTATATATATGCCACTCAGAGCCGTAACTAGACTTTTTGGTGCCCTGTGCCAGAAAGAGCATTGGCGCCCCCCTCATTTTTTCAAAGGGACATAATGCACCCAAAAAAGGGCCATGGCTTAATGGGGAAGGGCCAGGGAAGAGATAGGAAAGGCCAGGAGATGCTAGGGATGAATAAGAGGAAGCTACAAGCAAGAATGATAATAAACAGAAATTTGACAGACCCAAACAGCGCCCCCTGACCTGTGGTGCCCTGTGCGATGGCACCGGCCACACTACCCTAGCTACGGCCCTGGCCACTCAGGCTGAAGACAGCCAGCCCCAGGGGGAGTTGTTTCCTCACCCTGGGACTGCCAGTCTGGGAAGAGATCAGCAGAGAGCGGCTTATGTTACTCTGCCTTTCGGGCAGCCTTACAGGGCTGTTTTGGGGTTGGAACCAATGCAGCCCTGAGAAGCTTGTATTATGCATGGGCAACACCACCAAAGCTCATGTGCTGGTCCCAACGCCTGACACATTCAGTGAGCAGGCGCCGCGGCACCAGCTCGCCCACCACCAGTGTCATCCACCCCCTCAAGGTAAAGTGAGGGCAGGAGGCGCTGCTGACACATACCTTCGATCATGTAAAACAATCCCACACCCACCCTTATTCGACTTGAAAGCACTACCATTAACGGATTCAGTATGAGTTACCGCCGGTTCAAATCCCGGCAACGGCAGCCCGACACAGGGAGCCCCTAAACTGACCATAAACCCCCCAAACCCCCCCCTGCGCAGCTGTCAGCGCCCAGCTTATCCTTTGATCGTTAAGTCGGGTGTCGGGCTCCCGGCATAGGTGTAATGACAGGTGTCAGAATTTCGACGCCTGTCATTAGACCCTTGCCGGGATTAGACTGTCGGGATGCCGACGGTCGGCATTTAGATCGTTGGCATCCCGACTGCATCCCCTCCATTCAAGAGTCAAATAATCAACTATGAAAAAATAAAAAAGGACAATTGTTTAATTGTTTAATTTAATTCCTGACCCTCCAAATCCTCCAAGAGGTCCTCTCCCACCTCTAGCGAGCACAACGACCGTCTCTTTGGTTCTTGCTCAAGAATGAATGTGAGCAAGTCATAGGGCCTGATTCAGAGCCGGACGCTCTGACCAGAACGCTCGCTCTGAATCAGGGCCTTCCTACCTAAAAATGGAGCGGCCTCTTGGATACTCGCATAGCTGTATGTTACCACCCACAGCTTATGCGAGCGCCCATGATCACGGTCGCGATGGTCTAGACCATCGCGACCATCGGGCTTGCGACGAGACCCTGCGGTAGGGTCTCGTGGCCGCAAGCCCTGGAGTGATTTTGGCTCTATCAGAGCCAAAATCACTCCCACTGACATCACTAGTGATGTCAGTGGGGCCGGACCCAGACGTTAGGCGTTCCCATGGGAACGCTTCCATCTGGCAGCCACACACCCGACACGCCCACCAAAGGGGGCATGCTGTCAGTCACCATCGACAGCACGTCCTCTTTGGTGCGAGACCTGGAGCGACAGCTTGGCTGTCGCTATGCGGGTCTCGCACATGCGCACAACGGAGCTCCCTCCATTGCGCGCATGCGCATTAGGGCACCATCGACCTGCTTGCGAGAGTCCTACGCTCGCAAGCGGGTCTGAATTAGGCCCATAGTACCATAACCTTGGCTTTCTGACTTCATCCACACCTGCTCCAAAAACGCTTGGAATTCTCACACTTCTTGTGTTCCTTCAGGTACACTGTTCTCAAACCCTGGATTTTTTACTTTACCCAGTCCATGTCAACATTACTGTCTTGCTCCCAACTGTATATCACCAATTTTTTCAGTTCCTGATTCTTGAGATCTATGTTGGTGTAGTCCCTACTGGAGAGCTTCCAGAGGCACTCATTGGCCTGGTACATCTCAATGATTCCGGTAAAGAATGCTCTGGACTGTTGCCCTGATTCAGAGCCGGACGCTTTGACCAGAGCGCTCGCTCTGAATCAGGGCCGTCCTATTTAAATGTGGAGCGGCCTTTTGGGCACTCGCATAGCTGTGGGTTACCACCCACAGCTTATGCGAGCGTCCATGATGATGGTCGCGATGGTCAAGACCATCACGACCATCGGGCTTGCGACGAGACCCTGCGGTAGGGTCTCATGGCAGCAAGCCCTGGAGTGATTTTGGCTCTATCAGAGCCAAAATCACTCCCACTGACATCACTAGTGATGTCAGTGGGGCCGGACCCAGACAGTAGGCGTTCCCATGGGAACGCCTCCGTCTGGCAGTCACGCCCCCGGCACGCCCACCAAAGGGGGCGTGCTGTCAGTCACCATCGACAGCACGCCCCCTTTGGTGCGAGACCCAGAGCGACAGCTTGGCTGTCGCTGTTCGGGTCTCGCGCATGCGCACGACGGAGCTCCTTCATGCGCATTGGGGTAACATCGACCCACTTGCAAGCGTCCTGCGCTCGCGAGCGGGTCTGAATGAGACCCTGTGTACCAGTCATGTCTGCAAGTGAAAAAACAAAAATAAATTATAAACAAACAAAGCAAAAAACATATGCAATGCCCCTGAGTATCCCTTATACAATAACCCCAGTAGTCCCCCTTATGCAGTGCCTGTGCCCCTTATGCATGCTCCCAGTATGTCCCCCCTATACAGTGCCTGTGCCCCTTATGCATGCTCCCAGTAGCCCCCATATGCAGTGCCTGTGTCCCTTATGCGTGCTCCCAATAGTCCCATTTATGCAGTGCCTGTGCCCTTATGCATGCCCCCCAGTAGTCCCATTTATGCAGTGCTAGTGCCCTTATGCATGCCCCCCAGTAGTCCCCTTTATGCAGTGCCAGTGCCCTTATGCGTGCCCCCAGTAGTCCCATTTATGCAGTACCAGTGCCCTTATGCATGTCTCCAGTAGTCCCCTTTATGCAGTGCCAGTGCCCTTATGCATGCCCCCAATAGTCCCATTTATGTAGTGCCTGTGCCCTTATTCATGTCCCCTGTAGTCCTCTTTATGCAGTGCCTATGCCCCTTATGCATGCCCCCAGTAGTCCCCTTTATGCAGTGCTAGTGCCCTTACGTGTGCCCCCAGTAGTCCCCTTTATGCAGTGCCTATGCCCCTTATGCGTGCCACCGATAGTCCCCTTTATGCAGTGCTAGTGCCCTTATGTGTGCCCCAATAGTCCCATTTATGCAGTGTCTATGCCCCTTATGCGTGCCCCCAGTAGTCCCCTTTATGCAGTGCCTGTGCCCCTTATGCGTGCCCCCAATAGTCCCCTTTATGCAGTGCTAGTGCCCTTATGCATGCCCCCAGTAGTCCCATTTACGCAGTGCCTATGCCCCTTATGCGTGCCCCCAGTAGTCCCCTTTATGCAGTGCTAGTGCCCTTATGCCTGTCCCCAGTAGTCCCCTCTATGCAGTGCCAGTGCCATTATGCATGCCCCCAGTAGTCCCCTTTATGCAGTGCTAGTGCCCTTATGCATGCCCCCAGTAGTCCCATTTATGCAGTGCCTATGCCCCTTATGCATGCCCCCTGTAGTCGCCTTTATGCGTGCCCCCATGCTCCCACTTAAGCAGTGCAAGTGCCCCTTATGCAGCACCCCCAGTAGTCCCCTTTATGCAGTGTCTGTGTCCCTTATGCAAGTGCCCTTTATTGCGTCTTGTCCCCCTTCCCAGTGCCAGTTCCCTGGGAGTGCAACATTGGTGGTCAGTGGTTTGGCACGGTTTATACTTACCTTATTGCCGAATGATGATCCTCTGTGTCCTGCTTGCTTCAGCTCTGTCCACAGATAAACAACAAAATGGAGGTTTGGGAGTGTCAGTGGAGTGGCTGATCGTTTGATCGTTCATCATTGAACGACCAAACAGTGCACGATTTATGAACAATTGAACGATAACTACGTCATTATCGTTCAATCGCCTGCTAAAATCGTGTAGTGGATACCCCCCTAATTAGTTGTCCTAATTGGCAAGCTGGAATTTAGATAACACTAACTTATGTTTGTTACAATTTGTATAACAAAACGTTTCCTTAGGAGAGCCAAGATGACACAGCAGTTGTTGTCAATTGTCCTAATTGGCAAATCTCCAGTACACCAGATACTAATAGCTTGTTGCAGGTTTTCCAACAAAAAAGTTCACTTGGGGATTCCTTTTAAACTAACCACATCATATAATATATTTGATTGGACCAGCTGTTAATTATAGTGGCTATGTTAAGAAAGAGGGAAAGTTGAGCACATAGAGCCCATCATGTAGCTTATAATAGCTTATCAGTAGAGTGGCTTAATGAGTGAACACCTTGGTCTTTCTCACTGTAGAAGTCCAGTGTGCACACGATACATTCAATTCCTGGCAGCATCCGCCGTCCATAGCCCCGGGTAATGAGCTGGGCAGTCCAGGTACAGCTTAGTGTGGTGTAGTGACGTGGCAAACGCCGGCTCCGGTCTCTGCGGCTGTTAACAGTAGGGGACCTGTAGCGGTGCAGTACAGGTCACCACATATAATTCATAGCAGGTACCTGATCAAACGGATCCCCAGTGGAGAAAGCAGCAGGGAGGGGGTGTCAGGTTTAGGGTACAAGGGGGGGTGAGGTTAGGTTTATGCTGGCCACACACTAGACCAACTTTCATCCAACCATCCAACTAGTTGATTGGTTGGAATGAAAATCTGGTAAGGAATGGGAGTAAATGATGATCAGCAATTTGCTCCTAAATGCCAGAAAATAGATGAAAATGGTCGTCAGACAAGTTTGTTAAATGTTTGATCTAAACAATTTGTTCAAACAACAGTTTTTGTCCATTTTCTGGCGTTTGGGAGCAAATTGCTGATTGTCATTTGCTTTCATACTTTACCAGATTTTCATTCCAACCAATCATCTAGTTGGCTGGTTGGATGTAAGTTGGTCTAGTGCAGTGTTGGCTAACCTTGACACTCCAGCTGTTTTGGAAATATATATATGCCAGCATGCCCTGCCACAGTTTTAGCATGCCCTAATAGCAAAACTGTAGCAGTGCATGCTGGGTTATGTAGTTCCATAACAGCTGGAGTGTCAAGGTTAGCCAACACTGGTCTAGTGTGTGGCCAGCTTTAGGCTCTAGGGGGGAGGTTATGTTTAAGCACCGGGGAGGGAGGGTTAGGGTAGGGGTTAGGAAAACATTTACCTGTGTTTCCTATGAGTTGGGATGTCGCTGTCGGTATTCTGACCAGCGGCATTCCGACAGCCGGGATTTCATATCCAACCTATCCAGCCCTGCATGCCCCAATTCGATACTGCCCCTAATGTATATTTTTATTTCCCTTTAATGTAACCCCACATGCTGGACATGCCTCCTCCCTGGCACACTGGGCGGGGGGGCAGTGCAGTATCACACATGTGCTCCGGCACCCTGGCCACATGCTACACCTCTGGACCGAGCCAGCCCTTCCCGCCTGCCCTGCGCCAGTGACCTAGCCAGCCCTTTCCGCCCGTGGCCAGCCAATCTGGGTTTTTTTTTCAGTTGGTGGGCAATGTGTTTTTTTTAATCTTTGGGGTGGCCATTGCGATTTTTCTTTGTGGGTAGCAATGTGGGGTTTTTTCTGTGGGGGCCAGTGAATGTGATTGTTTGTTTTATTTGTGGGGGCCAGCAAATGTGATTGTTTTATTCCTGTGAGAGCCAATGTAGTGTGTTTTGTTCCTGAGGGGGCCAAAGTAGTATGTTTTTTTCCTGCGGGGGCCAATGTAGTGTGTTTTTTCATAGGTCATGCACATTGCATTGCCGGATGGTGTGCATTGGCCACCACTGGGGGGGGTTATGGACGAAGGGGAGAGACTTAGGTTTAGGAACTATCGGGGAGGGTTAGTGTGCGGGGTGGGGAGGGTTAGAATTAGGCTACAAGAAGGGAGGGTTAGGGGGAGAAGGGGGAAGGGTAAGTATACTTACCCAACCCGTCGGGATACCAACCATCTGGATGCCGCTATCGGTAATGTGACATGAGACATCCCAACAGCTGGCATTACATACCCATTCCCTATGTGATGGTATGGTCTTCTTTTCACATTACTTAACTAACATTTCTATATGGCGTACTGCAGAAAAAGAAAATCTCTATTGGATTTTTAAAGGGGAAAACAACAACTCATTTAAGTCATTTCTCGTTGTCTAGTTTGACACTTTAGAGGATGGTTACATTCCAACATCAGTAATGACCTATGCAGTACACACACAACTGTGCCTTGTTTTTTGTTATTTTTTTCTTTTTAGAAGACTTTGAATTTCCAGAAAATAACATTATTGTAGTTTTCTTATTTCTCCTCACACGGCAAACGCAATCTACCCGAAATCTAAACAGCGCTTTTTGTAATTGAGGAAAAATAGAAACAATAACCGCGCTCCAAATTATTAAAAGACAGCACCATGTGTCTAGGCATTAGTCCTTATATTGTGACTAAGAAAAACAGTGCAATACAATCCACTAATCCTTGAGGTCTTTTAACCAGATAGCCGCGTCCGGCTAATTTGATTATTTTATCACTTGTTATTCTTAGTGAATTTTATTGTAAATGAATGGGTCCCCCAACAGCAGTGGCGGGCTGGGCCGGGGGGCAGGCTGCCATGTGCCCCCCGGGCCGCAGCGTCATGCGGGCCGCGGGCCAGTGCAGTCTGTGTCACTGTGACACAGACTGCGCCGCGTGTGTAGCGCTGACCAGACGGAGTCCGGTCAGCGCTACACAGCACAAACACACAGCCGCCGGAGCCGGCAGCTGTGTGTTTGCTGTAATCAGCAGCCGCTGAGAGTCTCTCAGACTCTCATCGGCTGCTGCTGCTCCCACTGCGGGAGCCATCTTCGGCTCCCGCAGTGGGTAACGGGAGAGATGTCGTCATGACGACGTCTCTCCCATAATACAAAGCGGCCAGGCCAGAGGAGCCGGTGGAAGCGTCGGGACCAGGAGCGGGAGTTTCAGGTAAGTGTTTTTTTTTTTTTTTTTTTATAAAGTCTCTCTCTCTACTGGGGGGGGGGGGGGAGATTACTATGGGGGCACTACCAGGGGGGGGATTTCTATGGTGGCACTACCAGGGGGGGATTTCTATGGTGGCACTACCAGGGGGGGATTACTACTGGGGGCACTACCAGGGGGGTGGATTACTACTGGGGGCACTACAAGGGGGGGGACTACTACTACTGGGGGCACTACAAGGGGGGGGACTACTACTACTGGGGGCACTACAAGGGGGGACTACTACTACTGGGGGCACTACCATGGGGGGGATTACTATGGGTGCACTACCAGGGGGGGATTTCTATGGTGGCACTACCAGGGGGGGATTACTACTGGGGACACTACCAGGGGGGTGGATTACTACTGGGGACTACTACTAGGGGCACTGCATAGTGGGGAGGGGACTACTACTAGGGGCACTACATAGGGGGAGGGGACTACCACTGGGGGCACTGCGAGGGACCACTGCTGGGGGCTCTATATAAAGGGCAATACTGGGGGTACTGCATAGGGGGGAGACTACAACTGGGGCCACTATTTAAGGGACATTGCATAAGGGTTACCACTATTGGGGGCACTGCATGGGGGGGTGGACTGCTACTGGGGGCACTGCATAGGGGGTACCACTATTGGGGGCACTATATAAGGGGCTTACTACTGGGGGCACAAGGGGCACTGAACAGGGGGGACCACTACTGGGGGCACAAGGAGCACTGCATAGGAGGGGATCACTACTGGGGGCACTACTGGAGGCCTGCATAAGGGTGTTCTCCCCTGTGGCACACGGGGCACTGCATATGGGCACTACGACAGGGGGCTGCCCCATATCTTTATTTTTACCTTACATTAATCCCATATGGACCCGCCTCCTCCCTGAAACACTTGAGCGGGGGCGGCGCCGTAGCACGCACGTTCTTCGGGCACCCTGGCTACACGCTACTCCTCTGCCAGGGCCGCCTGCATGCATTTGCCCCCCAGGCTAAAAGTTGCCAGCCAGCTCCTGCCCAACAGTGATGTGGCCATCACCGAGGTAAAGCTGTTAATAATCAGGATCCTTTTCCATACCACAATATTCACACTGCTCATATATAATCAATCATTAGGTGAATGAAGAGAGCAAAAATAAATATTCCAACAGGTGTTACTGTATAGATATCACCATGTCTGCATGTGCAAAAAGCTGACCGTATCACTGCACTCAGATACGGCGATGTTGTACCACTCACTCGATGTATATGGGTGGTGTGCAGGAGGTAGTGTTACTTGGGCACTAGCAGCGCTAGGCTCAGGACTCACCTGCAGCAGACAATAAGCGGCGGACACTGTATTCAAGTCTCCAATACAGCCACACTCGGATCCGATATATATGGGTCCCAACGTGGGTGGTGTGCAGGAAAGGGGCGTATCTATAATGGGTGCAGGGTGTGCAGGGAACACAGGCCCTTGGGTCCAGGGGGGCCCTGCACCGCACACCCTGCACCCATAATATTACTTACCTCTCCGGAGTCCCACATCGGTGCGGGCGTCTGGCGCTGTTAAAAATGACTGGAAAAAGTCTGCGGCGGCCATTTTCCCGTTGTTTGCGCATGCGCAGTACAGGGAAAATGGCTGCCGCGGATTCCCATGTAGGGGCGGGACTTAATGATGCGATTCTGCAAGAATCGCGTCATTTGGCCCTGCCTCTATTTCAATTTGCACCAATCGTGGCAATTTACCGTGATGGGGCGGGGCTTAATGACGCGGACCATCAGGACCCGCCCCTTTTGCCACCCACCTGCTTCTCCTCCCCGGGTGGAAAAAATAAAAAACGGCAAGTATGAAGTGACAGTGGCTGTTTTGTCCAGATAGAAAAAAATGTCAGGTTTTTCTCCTGTGGATCAGTCCCTTTCACAAGCAATGGTTTTGTTCTGTATATAATGTTATTGCCGTGTGTTTGAATTAGAGATGAGCGGGTTTGGATTTCAGAGATCCGAACCTACCAAAATTTCGGGGATCCGGGACGATCCGAGCCAATCTCCCTGCTTGCCCCGGAACCCTCACCTGAGGCAAAACCTTGTGATCCCGCTGTCGGGTCGCAAGGTTTTGTATTGAGCGGGCTTAACACTGATTGGCTGAGAGAGCCGTCTATCACGGCTCTCAGCCAATCAGCATTAAGTCCATTTAATATGCACAGTTGCACACAGTCAGGAAGCAAAAGAAGATGGCGCCCGCCATCCTCCGCTGCCTGACACCGTCGGAACCCCCCGCTGCTGGCACCGCCGGCACCCCAGCTGCCGACACCACCGCTGCCGACACTGCCAGCACCCCTTCACTGCTGCCCCACGTGCTGAGGACACCATCAGCGACCCCCACACAGCTGGCACTCCCACACTGAGGACACCCACCAGCACCCCTGCACTGCCGACACTTTCAGCACACATGCACTGAGGACACCGTTGGCACCCACGCTCTGCCGGCACCCTGCCTTGAGAACACCCCTGCACTGTCGACACATTCAGCAAACCTGCACTAGAGACACCACTGACACTGCCAACATCGCCGGTACCCTTCACTGAGGACACTGCCAGCACCGCAGCACTGCAATTCCATGCATTGAGGACACCGTCAGCAACCCCTGCACTGCCAACACAGCCAGCAAACTTGCACTAAAGACACCACTGGCACTGCCAACATCGCTGGTACCCTTCACTGAGGACACTGCCAGCACCACAGCACTGCCATTCCATGTACTGAGGACACCATCAGCAATCCTGCTCTGCCGACACTGCTGTCACAGTAAGTGCACTATTTGTGTAACCAACCCACACTGTATAACACACTGTGGACCTCATTCAGAGTCGGTCGTTTGCGGCCGCACGGTCGTACGTTCGCTATACTGCGCATGCGTAATGTTCGCAGTGCGCGTGCGCAAACTAGCCGCTACGATCAGAAATTTCTCTCTCCTTGAACACAGCCAGGTCGGTAGTTTGAGTGACAGATGGGGGCGTTTGTGGGTGGTAACAGGGGAAGGTGCTTGAAAACGGGGGAGTGGAGATCCGAACGCAGGCGTGCCTCATTATGCGAACAGCGTTTTATGGGAGTGCATACGGATTATGGGAGTGCTTAATTAACAAAGTAGCGTCATGGCACATGTGACATGGGAGGTTTTTACACTGACATGATCGTAGAGCTTAAGAGAGGGTATGGTCAACCTTAAGCTCTATGACCAGTTCCGATGGTTCCCGATGGTCTCGATTAATCCTTATATGCCCGGGGATGACGTGCAATGCGTACGAGAAGGGGGCGTATTTTTTTGTCTTTCGACCGCTTCCTCCCCTTGGTCGGCCAACTACCGATCCGAACTTAGGGACGCAACATGCGAGTGCATCATTTGCATATCCGGCCCCTTTTTCCGTACGACCGTGCGGCCGCTTCGACCGACTCTGAATGAGGTCCTGTATCTGTGTTGGAAATTGGAAGCTGAACTGCCACATGTTAATGCCGCCCACTGAGTCACTTAGCTTAGTCAGCCAGCTAGCTGGATGCAACCTTTTGGCCTTAACTAGAAGAAGAAAACATAATATTGTGAGGTGGTCAAAACTGACTGGAAACGAGTGGAAATAAATGTTATTGAGGCTATTAATAATGTAGGAACAAAAAAAGCCCATTTTATGTGATTTTAGCTGTTTTTTTTATTTTTGTAAGAAAATATCCAGATCCAAAATCAAAACCTGAAAACAAAATGCGGAGGTGAGGTTTTGGCAAAACCAATCCAGATCCAAAACCAGGGGAGATCCAGATCCAAACCCAAAACGCAGGGGTCAGCGCACATACCTAGTTTGAATCTCTTTCCAATATGTCAAACTGCAAACCATGGACGACAGTTGTCCTAGTCAGTGGTTATCACAGCTGTAACATGGCAACCATGCCGTGTTTGTGCCATGTTTGTGCAGTGTGAAAGCCCTAATTTATTTTTAACTTCCACTGAAATTAAACAATGGAAAACTCATGTCCGGTTTTGTGCCGGACGGACAAATCCATTGTGTGTGAAATAGCCCTTAGGCCACCCAGAGAGTCCTTAACAGGCTTTATTGATAGCAATAGTGTAACAGGTAACAGCGGTAACACAGCAATATCAGTAGTAAGCAGAATATTGGTATTGCAAAGGTTAACAGTGTCATTTAGGTGTCTCACTTCCGTAGCTAAGTACTATGCATCCGTACAGTACTGTGACACTCTACACAGTAAATATGACACCAGCTGCACATGAGCAATAGCCCAGCAGTGATGTCATCAAGTTGGAGGACACACCTCCATCTGACTCAGGGTCCTAGTACCCAGCATGTATAGTGGAGAGACGGTCAGAGCACACAGTTCTCTAACGTGCTGCCTGCTCTGAACTTGGACTGCCTTTTTGTTTACACTGTCTTCTCCAATCCTAGACCTCATACCGAACTTGGCAATACTAATTTGTATATCCTGACTTCTCAGCTGCTTCCATAGTATACTGCAGTAAGTATCTAACCTCTCTTCCAATCATGGTCGTGGCTTACCCAGGGGGAGAGGGAGGAGAGGGGGGGCACGACCTGCATAGCACAGCAGCGAAGTGCAAATCTACCTGGGGGGGGGGTCACTAATGGATTTCTGTGTTACGTTATTCTGGATAAGTTGTGCCAAACCTGGCTGTCAAGACTAGAGAACCTATGACCAAGTTAGTGGTTCGTAACAGTGACCTAAAGTCGTTTATATTATTATTCTTTACATGATGGCATTGTTTTTATTATGATACAATCATTTTTACATATATCGTGATGCTGTAATAGGTTGGGTACGGGATGCCAGTGCTCAGGATCCCGACACTAGCATCCCAACAGGGTTATTATATCATACCTCCCAACTGTCCCGCATTTAGCGGGACAGTCCCGTTATTCTGGGACTGTCCCGCCCGCGGGCCGCAGTGTCCCGCGTTGGGGGGGAAGTTGGGGGGAAGCATACACGCTGCTCTGCTATGCAGAGCAGCATGTATGCAGAGCTAGAAAAGACGCTATTCAGAGCACGGGGGGAAGCCCCATTAGAGATGTAAACGGGGGGGGTTCATCAGACCACACCCCCTTTATGGTTAGGCCACGCTCACTTTTCGGGTGCGCGCAAGTCCCGACTCCCTCCCAACAAATGTTGGGAGGTATGTTATACTGACACCTGTTGGTAAGTATCCAACCCTACCCCTATCCATAACCCTCCATCCCCACAGCCTAAACCTAACCTTTAACCCCCGCAGTCCATCCCTAACCCTTCCCCCCTGCAGCCTAACCCTAACCCTCCCCCTAGTGCCTAACCCTATCCCTCCCTCTAGTGCCTAACCCTAATCCTAACCCTCCCCCTAACCCAAATACTTACTGTCTGGATGCCGGCAGTCGGGATGCTGGTGCCGGGATTCTGACTGGTGTCAGGATTCCGGTGCCAGCATTCTGAACGCCAACATCCCAACTGCCGGGATCTTAACTGTATCCATTTGTAATTAAGTAGCTGTATCAGGGTCACTCTTTTTTCCTTTTCTTCTTACATATTTATTCGTACCTGTAAACTGAAACATGCTGATTAATTTTAATAAATCCCCTATATGTATTTTCATGCTATTTTTCACCTTGTTACATAATATTCCATAATGGTATTTTGATGTTAATTTATTTTGCATATTATTATTGCTTTATATACTTTTATCATAGATTCTGTTTGTTATCACACTCATCCACTGTACATTGATAATCTATGGCAACATAAATGTAAAAGCTTCTCTGTTCATAATTTCCATTTAGAGAAATGTAGTCATTAATTCCATGAAATCCATCAATAGCAAAATAATTGAAATATGTCTTTCAAGAGAGGAATGTAATGTTCTTTTCTTCATGTCTTCCTGACTACCCCTTTCTGTATTTCTCCCACGTACCTGTCAGTCACAGAGAGCAGGTACTGAGGCTGACAGTGAGTATGCACTGTGCTCTTGCAGAATTCCCTGCTATTCTTTAACCACTTTTATGTCTGTAGAACAGTGGATCTTGCTAGATGTAATGCAGTACCTGTACCTACACAATATAGGGCCTGATTCAGAGCTGGACGCTATTTGCGGACGGTCGTTCCTAAAAAGGGACCGGCTATTTAAATTGAGCGCTCGCTCATTGCGGTTTGTTGACGCCTCTATGTCTGAGCGAGCGAACGAAAAATGCGCTCGCTATTCCGTAAAGACGCCCCTTTGCCGTTCGCATCACACGTCATCTCCGGTATTTATTTGATTAATCGGGTACATCGATAGGCATCTGAACTGCTCGCAGTGCTTGTGGTAGGTTTATCCTACCGCAATCACTGCGAGCAGTTCAGGCTAAAAGACAACCAAGTGACGTGGTCTATGATGCTCCTTTACTAATTATGCACTCCCATTAAACGCCCTTTTTACCATTAGGCACGCTTGCGTTCGGATCTCCACTCCCCCGTTTCAAGCACCTTCCCCTGTTACCACCCACAAACGGTACATTCTGTCAATCAAATTAGCAGCCCCTTGCTGTTTTGCGAGCGCTCGATTTCCGACCGCAATGACTGGTTCGCGCATGCGCATTACGACCCATACGCATGCGCAGTTGTGCGAACATCGCTCATAGCGAACGAGCGGCCGCTTACGAGCGGCTCTGAATCAGACCCATAGTCCTGAACACAGGAAGGGTAAAACATACAGTGCAAATACAGCTTACGACCTGCATATTATTCAAAGGAGGGGAGTTGGACCAAGTACAGGAAAGGCAGAGGAGCACTTGTATATTTCATTTTGTGACACAGTGTACATAATTTATAGAGCAAGATTATTGTAATAATATAAATGGTTGGGAGGCCGTATTTTCAGGTGCATTCCTTGCATTCCTTACCCCAATGGAAGAGAACTTGAAATTCTGCACCAGATCAGAGTTGGCAGAGTTTGTGTTGCATCCTATGTTTTTATTAAGACAAAAGACTTTACATACACAGTGAAAACCTCACCAAAATAAGCTGAAGGGAAAGCTGCCTACCAAGGAAAATTAAGAGGAGGACTTTGAGTTGTTGGCACACTTTAGGAGTGGCACTCTGGGGTGGACAAGAGATGTTGAGAAGATCAGCTGGAGTTAAGGAGAGTCAAGAAAGCCAGTGAAGACACTTTGGGGAGGTGCTGAGATGCCAAACAGGGGAGAAGTCAGGTCTACTGCACAGATCAGAGGAATCTGTCGTCTCCCAGCTGTTAAATACCACTATTAAATGCCAGAGTGGCGAGCCTGAGGGCAGCATACAGCCCTCCAAAGCACATAGTCCTCCAGATTTAAGAACACACCCTACAGAAGATAAGCCATCACAAACCTTCACAGCCCTCATGTGACCGGCTGAGCATCCAGCAGCCACCAAGGAAGGATCTGCCTCAATACCACAGGCTTCATGCCGCAAAGCCTCCACATACACTTTACATACATATGACCTCTCTTGTCATTTGCCTTGACAAACCAGGATTTGGGAATGAATAGGGCAGTAAAGCAGGCATAGGCACCATATTTTGTAATTTTGAATAAGAAGCTGTAGTTGTGCAGGGGTTAACTAGCTTCGCTCATCAAATGTTACACTTGAAACCCACAGAGGGTAGTCTGGTACATATGACCCACTTGTCATTTGCCTTGACCAACAAGGATTTTGGCATGAATAGGGTAGTAAAGCGGGCACAGGCACCACATTTTGTCATTTTGAATAAGAAGCTGTAATTGTGCAGGGGTTAACTAGCTTCGGTCATCAAATGTTACACTTGAAACCCACAGAGGGTGGTCTGGTACATATGTCCCACTTGTCATTTGCCTTGACCAACAATGATTTGGGCATGAATAGTGCAGTAAAGAGGGCACAGGCACCAGATTATATAATTTTGAATAAGAAGCTGTAGTTGTGCAGGGGTTAACTAGCTTCGGTCATCAAATGTTACACTTGAAACCCACAGAGGGTGGTCTGGTACATATGACCCACTTGTCATTTGCCTTGACCAACAATGATTTGGGAATGAATAGGACAGTAAAGCGGGCACAGACACCACATTTTCTCATTTTGAATAAGAAGCTGTAGTTGTGCAGGGGTTAACTAGCTTCGGTCATCAAATGTTACACTTGAAACCCACAGAGGGTGGTCAGGTACATATGACCAATTTATCATTTGCCTTTACCAACCAGGATTTGGGCATGAATAGGGCAGTAAACCGGGCACAGCCACCAAATTTTGTCATTTTGAATAAGCAGCTGTAGTTGTGCAGGGGTTAACTAGCTTCGCTCATCAAATGTTACACTTGAAACCCACAGAGGGTGGTCTGGTACATATGACCCACTTGTCATTTGCCTTGACCAACAATGATTTGGGCATGAATAGGGCAGTAAAGTGGGCATAGGCACCACATTTTTTCATTTTGAATAAGAAGCTGTAGATGTGCAGGGGTTAACTAGCTTCGGTCATCAAATGTTACACTTGAAACCCACAGAGGGTGGTCTGGTACATATGACCCACTTGTCATTTGCCTTGACCAACAAGGATTTTGTTATGAATAGGGCAGCAAAGCGGGCACAGGCACCCCATTTTGTAATTTTGAACAAGAAGCTGTAGTTGTGCAGGGGTTAACTAGCTTCGGTCATCAAATGTTACACTTGAAAGTGAAACCCACAGACGGTGGTCTGGTACATATGACCCACTTGCCATTTCCCTTGACCAACAAGGATTTTGGCACGAATAGGCCTGTAAAGCGGGCACAGGCACCACATTTTGTCATTTTGAATAAGAAGCAGTAGTTGTGCAGGGGTCAGTAGTGAGCTTCCTGCTCTATCTGAGCAGAAATCTCACTGGGGCTTACGGCAGACGAGACCCTATCACAAGGATTTCATCGCGACCATCACCTGGCCGCTCGCAAAAGCTGTAGGTGGTCACCCATAGCTTAGCGCCCGGCCAGGAGGCCAGGTTAAAAAAAAAAGCGTCCGCCCTGATTCAGAGCGATTGCCTTTGAATGAGGTCCTAAGTGTGTCTCCCTGCTATAGTGTTACCCCCTTTCTCCCTATAACCAGCCTAGGGCTGGTTATCGGAATAAAAGGTAAACCCCACACAGATTTTGTTTCCAGTATTCCAATACCAGACCATGCCCAGAGGTTTGGGGCTTTTACTAATTTAGGGAAAGACCCCAATTGTCAAATTTGTTGACCAAGGCTATTTAACCCTTGTAAAACTACAGGTAATTATTCAAAATTAAGAAATCTGGTGCCCGTGCCTACATTACTGCCCTATTCATGCCAAAATCCTTGTTGGTCAAGGGAAATGGCAAGTGGGTCACATGTACCAGACCACCCTCTGTGGGTTTCAAGTGTAACATTTGATGACCGAAGCTTGTTAACCCCTGCACAACTACAGCTTCTTTTTCAAAATGACAAAATGTGGTGCCTGTGCCCGCTTTACTGCCCTATTCATGAAAAATCCTTGTTGGTCAAGGCAAATGGCAAGGGAGTCATATGTATGTGAACGCCCTCTGTGGGTTTCAAGTGTAACATTTGATGACGGAGGATAGTTAACCCCTGCACAACTACAGCTTCTTATTCAAAAAAATTATAAAATATGGTGCCTGTGCCCGCTTTACTGCCCTATTCATTCCCAAATCATTGTTGGTCAAGGCAAATGACAAGTTGGTCATATGTACCAGACCACCCTCTGTGGGTTTCAAGTGTAACATTTGATGACCGAAACCAGTTAACCCCTGCACAACTACAGCTTCTTATTCAAAATGACAAAATGTGGTGCCTGTGCCCGCTTTACTGCCTTATTCATGCCCAAATCATTGTTGGTCAAGGCAAATGACAAGTGGGTCATATGTACCAGACCACCCTCTGTGGGTTTCAAGTGTAACATTTGATGACCGAAGCTAGTTAACCCCTGCACTACTACAGCTTCTTATTCAAAATGACAAAATGTGGTGCCTGTGCCCTCTTTACTGCCCTATTCATGCCAAATTCCTTGTTGGTCAAGGTTAATGGCAAGTGGGTCACATGTACCAGACCACCCTCTGTTGGTTTCAAGTGTAACATTTGATGACCGAAGCTAGTTAACCCCTGCACAACTACAGCTTCTTATTCAAAATGATAAAATGTGGTGCCTGTGCCCGCTTTACTGCCCTATTCATGCCCAAATCTTTGTTGGTCAAGGCAAATGACAAGTGGGTCATATGTACCAGACCACCCTCTGTGGGTTTCAAGTGTAACATTTGATGAGAGAAGCTAGTAAACCCCTGCACAATTACAGCTTCTTATTCAAAATGACAAAATGTGGTGCCTATACCCGCTTTACTGCCCTATTCATGCCAAAATCCTTGTTGGTAAAGGCAAATGACAAGTGGGTCATATGTACCTGACCACCCTCTGTGGGTTTCAAGTGTAACATTTGATGACGGAGGCTAATTAACCCCTGCACAACTACAGCTTCTTTTTCAAAATTACAAAATGTGGTGCCTGTGCCCGCTTTACTGCCCTATTCATGAAAAATCCTTGTTGGTCAAGGCAAATGGCAAGGGAGTCATATGTATGTGAACACCCTCTGTGGGTTTCAAGTGTAACATTTGATGACCGAAGCTAGTTAACCCCTGCACAACTACAGCTTCGTATTCAAAATGACAAAATGTGGTGCCTGTGCACGTTTTACTGCCCTATTCATGCCAAAATCCTTGTTGTTCAAGGGAAATGGCAAGTGGGTCACATGTACTAGACCACCCTCTGTGGGTTTCAAGTGTAACATTTGATGACCGAAGCTACTTAACCCCTGCACAACTACAGCTTCTTATTCAAAATTATATAATCTGGTGCCTGTGCCCTCTTTACTGCCCTATTCATGCCCAAATCATTGTTGGTCAAGGCAAATGACAAGTGAGTCATATGTACCAGACCACCCTCTGTGGGTTTCAAGTGTAACATTTGATGACGGAGGCTAGTTAACCCCTACACAACTACAGCTTCTTATTCAAAATGACAAAATGTGGTGCCTGTGCCCGCTTTACTGCCCTATTTATGCCCAAATCCTTTTTGTGCCAGTTAAATAACAATTGAAAACCGTGTAAGGGACACAATTCTTTGTTTACATAGTGTTAGTTTATTGATTTAACTTTATTTAAATGTTTTAATGTAACTTTTTCTGAATAAGAAGCTGGAAAATGAATAAGAAGTGATTAAGAAGCTGGAGCTTGAATAAGAATTGAATAAGAAATGAATAAGAAGCCAACTTCGGCCTCGTTCAGCCCAGCACAGATCAAGGGGGCGCAATCAGTGTGATCATCCCCCCGCCCCCCCCCCACACACACACACACACAGACAGAGAAGGAGAGACTGCTGCTGCGAGCAGTCTCCTACTGCAGCCCAGCATACAGCAGTGTGTGCTGGGCTGCTGACAGGTAAGAGGAGGGGGTGGCATTGGACTCGGGATCCCGTCAGGCCCCTTTAACAAGCCCGGGTAATTAGTACCCGCTGCCCTCTCTGGAAGCCCCTGCAGACTGCCTGTGCACAAGGTCGCTCCAATGTCGCCGGAGCAACCTGACCATGCTCTCATGGACAAACCTATGTAGAATCTCCTGTTGAGCATGTTCATAAGTCCTCCTCTTTTGGGCATTGTCCTCCAGGGCCCTGTGTCCATTTTATTAGGAACTTAGGCCCTCATTCAGAGCCGTACGCTCTGAGCAGAGCGCACGCTCTGAATGAGGGCCGGCCTCCATGAAAATGGAGCATCCTCCTGGACGCTCGTATAGCTGTGGGTCACCACCCACATGCTATACGAGCGTGCATTTTGATGGCCGCGATGGTCGTGACCATCGCGACCATCGAAATTGCGAGCCGGAGCCTGCGGTTGAGGTTTTCAACCGCAAGCTCCGGAGTGATTTTGGCTCTATCAGAGCCAAAATCACTCCCACTGACATCACTAGTGATGTCAGTGGGCCGGCTTCTGACGGGAGGCGTTCCCGTGGGAACGCCCCCATCAGGGAGGCATGCCCCCGGCACGCCTACCAAAGGGGGCGTGCTGTCAATCAACATCGACAGCACACCCCCTTTGATCAGACACAACGAGCGAAGGACTTTCCTTCGCTCGTCGCGTCTGGCGCATGCGCACGACGGAGCTCCCTCCATCGTGCGCATGCTCAGTCCATAACATCGACCCACTTGCGAGCGGACAGCCGCTCGCGAGTGGGTCTGAATCAGGCCCTTAGGGGTCTATTTACTAAGACTCTGCATTAATGCTACTCCTGCTTCGCCTGCTACCGCTGCGATGCAGGAGCTGGCTAACGCAGCAGTTACTAAAAATAGACCAGCCGAGGAGGGTGAATGTTAAGTCACCCCCTCAGCGGTAACAGCTGAGACTCCCTTCCACTACAGCCCTGTGCTACTCACCATCTCCGGCCTTCGGCAGCAGCAGTGACTTTTTTTTTCAACAAACTTTATTTATAAACGGCCAACCTGACACAGCTCAAGTCCTGCTTCTCCAGTGAGGAGAAGCAGATACCGTCAGCTACAGGAGACGATATCAGCGCTGGAGAGGTCAGCAGATGGTAAGTGACATGCCTGGGACACTTAGCGCTGCCATAGTTGTTTATGGCAGTGCTAAGTGCCCCAGGTGCAGTGTGATATTGTAGCCTGCACTTAGCGCTGGCAGGCTGCAGGCGCAGAAAATCCCTTTAGTACATACTAAGAAGTGGTATGTACAGGGATTTTCTCTGTCTTTAGCGTTTTTTCCCCTTTTCTCCCCTTAGTAACTAAACCCCTTAAACTCAGCCCTTTAGACATGAGTGGCTTTGGCTGCCATGTTAATCACATAAAGTATGCGCAAAGTTGAGCCATATTTAAAATATTGTCACACATGCTGTATAGTTTGGCACATCTGGCCCTGGGGTAGTACTGTATGTAATGTGGGCTGCTTTGTAAGCCTCTGCAACATTTGTCACATAAACAAAGGAATGGAAGCATGCCACTGGAATCTCCCTATCTTGTTGCATCTGATTCATTCAAGGCCGTCAGCCTTGATGTGCGTCTATCAATCATTCTGCTAGATCCTAATATCTCTGTTACTAAACAATGTGTAGCAGTCTCTATGTCATGAGCAAGTCTGCAATGTGTAACACTATGGAGTGAAATTGCAGAATACATATTGTATCACTATAAAGTCTATCTGGATTTCCCTGTCTGATGCACCACGGCCGGTAGAGTGTTTAGTTAATTGATTTGACAATCTATAATGCAGCAAATTCCTAATACCCTTGTCACTAAGGGTCCCATTTATCATTAATCACATTTAAAATGCGATCTAGGCGTGGTAGTAGCGCCCCTGATCGCATTGCAGAATGCGATTACATTGTCGGAATGTATTCGCAGGGACAGGTGCTCCGAAAAGAGCTAGTCTCTGCGATTTGCTCCAAGTGCTGCCAGGGCTACTGCGCATGTACGTTCCTGCTGACCACACATACAGAGTACCCATTTTCGGGGAACGCACTGCTGGTTGTATTTGCAATGTATAGCTCATAGGCTACAATGGGTTACCGCCATCTTCAGATGGCAGTAGCTGTTGGGGGCCAGTCTCTGGAATGCTTTGCCACTTTTACAATCAAAGCCGGTTATAGTATCGGTTTACGTACTGATAGGAAACTGCATGTGCTGGTATATCAAGCGTGCTCATTTCATTCACTAATCATAGATCATATTTGGGAAGTGCTTTCATTATTTGCAGCAGCACTGAGATTATTTGAGACGTTAAGAGTATTAAAAGGTACATTGCTGTTTGAACTTGGAAATTGTATTCCTTTAACAGATACAAACTGCTACAATTAAGTTCTACAATGTTTCCATACAGTTATTGCAGTCCACATAAGAGACTCTTTAAAAATATTTTAAAGACTTTTTATAACACGACATACAGTATATGTCATTGCTATATTATATGTGCTATATTTTATGTATGATTGTTTTATGTATGATTTGTTTTATTTAATTTTTGTAAGGAATTTTTTATGTGATGTTGCTTATTTATTAAAAAGATAAATAATATAGAATTTTTGCCTTCCAGTTACATTTATTCACGCATTCTTATATATAGTAATTTAGGGCCTGATTCAGAGCCACTCGTAAGCGGCCGCTCGTTCGCTCCGAGCGATGTTTGCACAACTGCGCATGCATATGGGTTGTAATACGCATGCGCGAACCAATCATTGCGGTCGGAAATTGTGTGCTCGCAAAAGAGCGAATGCCTGCTAATTTGAGTGACAGAATGAGGCGTTTGTGGGTGGTAACAGGGGAAGGTGCTTGAAAACGGGGAGTGGAGATCCGAACGCAGGCGTGCCAAAAGGTCAAAACGGGCATTTTAAGGGTGTGCATAATTAACAAAGCAGCGTCATCGACCACGTCACTTGGTTGTTTCTTAGCCTGAACTGGTCGCATGATTGCGGTAGGAAAATCCAACCACAAGCACTGCGAGCAGTTCAGATGCCTTTTGATGTACTTGATTAATCAAATAAATAGCGGAGATGACGTAGGATGCGAGCGGCCATGGGCAGAGCTGGATTAAGGCTTTGGGGGGCCCGGGGCACTTAAGCCAGGGGGGCCCTAAAGTCTAAAATTAAATTCCTAAGGGATGGAAAACGGCACTCGGTGTTTATTTACAGAATTTGAAATATACAGCGAGCCGGGGTCGTATAGCAAGTTGTATATTTCAAATTCTGTAAATAAACACTTCGGAGTGCCGTTTTCCATCACTTACGCTGCATCTACTGTACCTGGCACCCTTGACAAAACTTTGGACACTGAAGTGCCCATTACCTCTATACGTATGTATATATATATATATATATATATATATATATACACTGTATATTGATTATATATATATATATTACATATATATATATATATATATATATATATAATACCCCTGGTTCCGTCCATAGTATTAAGCAATACACAGCAGGGAATGGTTGGTGGCACTTACAACATATATAAAAATAAGGTCCAACCGACCTATATAGTTAAACATTTCAGTCTTTATAGACTTTTTTTCTGGAACTGAAATGTTAAACTAAATAGGTTGTTTTTTTTATATATGCCGTGAGTACCGCCAAACATTCCTTGCTGTGTGTGTGTGTATATATATATATACACATATATATACACACACACACACACACACACAGTGTGTGTGTATGTATATATATATATATACATGCATATATACATATACATACTATACATATGTGTATATACAGTATATATATATATATATATATATATGTGTATATATATATATATATATATATATATATATATACACACACAACCACACATTCAAAGTAATGCTACCTGGAGCCTTAATTTATTCAATTTTAATTGATAACTAAAAAAAGTCACTACTCTCTGTCTTACTGTACCGGCATCCCAGCAGCAGTGCTCTGCGTCGCCGCGCCGTCTGTATGACGGCTATCAGTACAGCTGCCGCTACTGGTGTACACTCTGCTACAGGCAGCGCTTCAGATGGGATCGGTAAAAAAGATCCGATCTGTGGCAGGGGGCCCTCTCAGAGAGGGGGGCCCAGGGGTACTTGCCCCCAGAGCCCCCCCTTAATCCGGCCCTGGCCAGGGGGCGTCTTTACAAAATAGCGAGCGCATATTTCGTTCGCTCGCTCAGACATAGAGGCGTCAACAGACCGCAAAGAGCGAGCGCTCAATTTAAATAGCCGGCCCCTTTTTCTAAACGAGCGAGCGCAAATAGCGTCCGGCTCTGAATCAGGCCCTTAGTTCATTGTGTGGGGATTGTAAATTTTTCCCTGTCATGAGAACTGCAGCAGCTGATAGAATTTCTTGTACCATGATTGGCTAATTGGTCTTAATTAGTGCGGAGTATATTTTATTTCAACGTATTATTGCATCTAAAGATGCTCAAAGTGGGTGTCTCAGTCCTTGAACAAGCAAACGCATGGATGTACACCAGGGAAGGACTTTTAGAGGTATTTGCATAAAGCCGCAGAAGCAATATTGGCAAATGATGCACACATGGACGCTGCAGCGTCCGAATCAGAAACAGGCCCATAATGTACTGTATGCTGATATTTTTTTTGCCATCCAAAATACCGTACATGATAACCACAAGAATTAATTTACATTTTAATGGTAATCATCAATATCAATAACAGAAATAATATGACATGATACTGTACAGTAAAATATTGTAAGACAGTCATAGGGTTACACACTGCAGGGTCGGCCCCAGATTTAGTATCGCCATGTGTGAAATTTTGGAGCACTCACACTCAGGAAAAAAAGGGGATGTAGTCAACATCCCGGCATGCGGGATGCGGGCAGTCTTAATACAAGCGCTGAAATCCCGACAGGTCTGGATCCCGGCACCAGTATCCCGACCATCAGCATCCCGAAGGTAAGTATCAGAGTACAGGGGGATGGTAGCGTTAGCTAGCGGGGTTAGGTTTAGGCACTAGGGGGAGGTTAGGTTTAGGCACCAGGGAGGGGGTGTTAGGTTTAGGGTGCTGGAAGGGGGAGTTTAGGTTTAGGCACTAGGGGGGGAGGATTAGGCACCGGGAAGGGTGGGTTTGGATAGGGGTTAAAGTAGGGGTTAGAAAACTACTCACCATTGAGTCCTCTGAGTGTCAGGATTTTGGCTGTCAGGATGCCGCTGTCGGTATTCTGACTAGCGGATCCCGACAGCTGGGATATCATACCCAACCCAAGAAAAACACAGATTGGCTCCCACAGGGCAAAAATAACACCCAGACAAATTGCCCCCAACAGGAAAATATAAAGCGCACACACATTGGCCCCTACAGGAAAAAAAAACACACATTCATTGCCCCTTCTATAAAAAATAAAACACACAGACGACCCGAAGACAGAACCCAGGTCTGCCCTGCTAAACCTGTGAGGTCATACAAAGTGGCAGGTGACTACACCACAGCCACTAATCAGCTCATTTCATGACCCAGGTCGGATAACCCGGGTTGCGCCGTTTACACTGCACCATTACCTGGGTCTGACCCTGGTAGCAACTTGGATTGGATTACTGGGTCAATTGACCCAGGTTTTTTTCAGGGACCCTTTTACACTGAGCTGCAACCCAGGTTTTTGCTCTGGTGTAAAAGGGGTATATTATTCACATTTTATATTACTTTCTTTGTTTGTTTTTCATCTATGTATTTTTTCACACATTTTTGTAATACAACACTGAGCAGTTGCCGTCACACACCTGATAATCTGTAACACTTCACTGCTATTTTTCACTAGTGTGATGACTTGGGGTCGTTTTTGTATGGGCTGGTATGGGGTGCCCTGTGCTGCACATGGAAACCCCAAAGTGTTAAGGACTTGCCTGACAAGAAGTGACCTGGATATTGGTGGACAGGCCCATATTTTTGGCCAAATATATGCCAACAACCTCTTATATGATATTCAATTGTAATATATATTTCAATTTGGAGCAGTAATGATTGGATAGTGCATTCTTTCTATGCAAAATACTATAAATCTCAGCAAGGTAGCACCTCTCATTACATTAGGGCAGTGGTTCTCAAACTCGGTCCTCAGGACTCCCACACAGGTCACATTTTCCAGGTCACCAAGCAGGTGCACAATTGTAGTCATTACTCACTGACACATTTTAGAATAATCCACAGGTGGAGCTAATTATTTTAGTTGTGATTCTGTGAGGAGAAGTGGAAACCATGCACCGTTTGGGATCCTGAGGACTGAGTTTAAGAACCTGTGCATTAGGGCACAGGTTCTCAAACTTGGTCCTCAGGACCCCAAACGGTTCATGGTTTCCACTTCTCCTCACAGAATCACAAGTGAAACAATTAGCTCCACCTGTGGATCTTTTAAAATGTGTAAAGCTGGCCATACAAGCTACAATTATCGGGGCAATCCGCCTGATATCGGCGGATCGCCCCGATAATTGTAGCATGTGGGGGGGCGACCGAGGGTTAAATATTGCTTGGCCGGGCATGCAGGATTGTCCAGCATGCCCGTCTGATGCAATATTTACCTGGTAACTGTCAGCCGCATCGGGCAGTGTATGCCCAGCGCGGCCGACAGACAGACATTTCCTGTGTTCCTTCCTACGGAAGGAACAGGGAAATGTCTCCTCCCCCGGGGGCGGAGCGCAGATGTCGGGCTATACACTGTGAGATTTGTCTCACAGTGTATGCCGGCGACATCTGCGGCTGGCAGCCGGCCAGATAAAATGTCTGTCGGTCTGACAGACATTTTATCTGGCTGTGTATGCCCAGCATTAGTGAGTAACCTGCTTGGTGACCTGGAAAACGTGACCTGTGTGGGGTCCAGAGGACGGAGTTTGAGAACCACTGCATTAGTGTGTGCAGTCTAGAGCCACTCCCCTTGTATAGTCCAGTATATAACAACAGGTAGTCGAGGGTTCTTACCAGGTTCAAGCTGGAATGATGCGCCATATTACTATTGGAAGTACTGTATTTTACAAAATGTCTTAATAAAGGTCCATGGGCCTGATTCAGAGATGCATGCTAATGTGATTGCAGCTGTGATTTCGTATACATTGCAGCTGTGAAAATATGCTAATGGTTGCAAAACTTAACCATAAAGACACCCACTGCTGCCTTCTCATATGCGTATGATCTTGCTTACGTACATAAATATCGGTAACATTGACACACATTGAGCAGCCATCTTACCCTTGTGGCAGGTTTGATCTGCGGCAGCCTTAGGAGCTCTCCTAACATGCAGAGGTGCGTAGGAGATTGCAGGGCTAATTTATGCACGCCCATGAAATGTTGTTCAAACAAATAGAATCACCACCCTAAAAAGCTGACAGCCTGTCACTAACTTTGTGATAGATTTCTCTGTGCATATGTAGTCGCAATGCAATAGCAGCTTATATGCATGCGTGATGGCAAACAATCGCTCGATCTGCATCCATAATCGCCATTGCGTCCAGCTCTGAATCAGGTTTTATGTTTAAACCGAAACGTTGACTAGAGAGCAGAGTGCCCTCTGTTCCAATCTATTTGGTACTAGGGATGTGCGCCGATCCCTGTGTTTAGTATTTGGATCTGTATCTCCTTCGTATTTTGGATCTGGATTGGTTTTGCCAAAACCACCCTTGCGTGTTTTGTTTTTGTTTTTGGATCTGTATTTTTTTAAAAAATTTATAAAAACTGCTAAAATCACATAATTTGGGCTGTTTTTTGTTGTTATTGTATTATTAACCTCAATAACATTAATTTCCACTCATTTCAGTCAATTTTGACCACCTCACAGCTCACAATATTGTTTTCATCTGGTTTAGTAAATATTACACTGGTGGAGTTGCGCTAATTGGACTTGTAATAACAAATAAATACTTAACGTGGCAGAAATTAATTCAAGACACCAAATAAATCTAACATATATTTAATAAACACACAATAAGCATTTCAATAGTGGTATACAAATGACATATAACAATCACCGTAATATTGTAAAAGTCTATACAAACTATCATGCATTACCATGGAACTTCTTAGTTCCTAATAAAAACCTGCATAACTGGCAAGTTTACTAAAGGAAGCAAAAAACATAAAAAATATATATATAAAAATTGTATATTTGATATATAATGTGACCAATCTTGATCTGACAGTTCTCAACCGATCAAAGTCCACATGTGAGAGTCCTAATATCCCCTTGACTCTACCTCCGGGTTTTAAACAAGGGGTAACGCTGAAATGATTTCCAAAGATGTAAATAGTATAATGTTATTTAGGAAACATGGACTTCACGCTAATTTGAAGCGGACGTATAATCCACCTGTATATCATGAAGAGGTGTAGCGGTTATTGGTATCTCCTACCGCCTGGCCAATGGACAAGGTTATCCTCTGATGGGGAAATCCTGAGGCTGTAATATGGTTAACACATGACCGCCTGATTTTCTCTCACCGTCCTGAATCCAGCCAGCGGGCACCGTCACCGCAATATATATAGCCCTTATGGCTCTCCGTGGAAATAAGCGGGTGTCCAGGGTCAGCAAAACGACTGTGTCACTTGATGAAAATCCTCTAACTAGTTTCGCTTCTACTACATGAAGCTTTATCAAAGAGCATGATTCATGATTCATGCTCTTTGATAAAGCTTCATGTAGTGGAAGCGAAACTTGTTAGAGGATTTTCATCAAGTGACGCAGTCGTTTTGCTGACCCTGGACACCCGCTTATTTCCACAGAGAGCCATAAGCGCAATATATATTGCGGTGACGGTGCCCGCTGGCTGGATTCAGGACGGTGAGAGAAAATCAGGCGGTCATGTGTTAACCATATTACAGCCTCAGGATTTCCCCGTCAGAGGATAACCTTGTCCATTGGCCAGGCGGTAGGAGATACCAATAACCGCTACACCTCTTCAGGATATACAGGAGGATTGTACGTACGCTTCAAATTAGCGTGAAGTCCATGTTTCCTAAATAACATTATACTGTTTACATCTTTGAAAATCATTTCAGCGTTACCCCTTGTTTAAAACCCGGAGGTAGAATCAAGGGGAAATTAGGACTCTCACATGTGGACTTTGATCGGGTGAGAACTGTCAGATCAAGATTGGTCACATTATATATGAAATATACAATTTTTATATATATATTTTTTATGTTTTTTGCTTCCTTTAGTAAACTTGCCAGTTATGCAGGTTTTTATTAGGAACTAAGAAGTTCCATGGTAATGCATGATAGTCTGTATAGACTTTTACAATATTAAGGTGATTGTTATATGTAATTTGTATACCACTATTGACTTTCTTATTGTGTGTTTATTAAATATATGTTAGATTTATTTGGTGTCTTGAATTAATTTCTGCCACGTTAAGTATTTATTTGTAATTACAAATCCAATTAGAGCAACTCCACCAGTGTAATAATTATGTTTGGGATCATCAGTAGGTGATCTTTTATTGAGTTTACACAGACCCATAGGAGTTTGCAGCTGTGGTCTATTCTTTAATTGTAGTTTATTAGCGCCAGGCTGTCATTTGGTGGTTCATCTGGTTTAGGCCCAAAATTTGCACCAAGCTAGCTGGCTGAATTAATATTGTGTGAAGTTGATGTACACACTGATGATGGTGAGGAATAGGATAATGATGGCGACAACATCTTTCCTCTGTAAAGCCAGTTTGTGCATGTAGAGATCAATGCAAGCATTGTCAGCTGCTAATTGGTAGCTTGTTTTGTGGGGGCCCAAACAAACCAATTGTGATTGATATTGTTGATGAAGGTGTTGGTGGTGAAGATGGCAGGTGCTTGGATCTAGCAGAGAGAAGGGAGCTAGCTGACACTGGACTGCTTGTTGGCACTTTTTTAGCCAAAGTTTCTGAATTTTGAAAAAACTTTTTGGATGGATGCGCTGCAGATGTTGTAACAGGAAGGAGGTTCCTAGATGGTTAAGGTTCCTACCTCTACTTACTCTGGCTTTACAAAAGGTACAGATGGCTTGACAATTGTTGTCTGGATTTGGGTAGAAATAATTCCACACATAAAAAGTTGATTTTTTTGTCTTGTGACAAGGCATGACAATGGACTTTTCCTTATCATGGGCAACAACTGTTCCTTCCACTGGTGCCTGATTTACACAAACAACATTCTCATCAACATCCTTATATGCATCAGCTACACAAATATCCTGTTCCTCCTGGTGCACTTCCACAGAAGCATCCTCAATTTCTATGTCAGCATGTTCACTTGTGCTTACATAATTATAAGAGGCAAAACCACCAGTCATAAAAAAGCCTTTCCTTGCCACTTTGTGTGGTGAATGGCATATTGCCAATTTTATGTCTTTCTGCAGCTAACTTTCCCTTTGATGTTTTTTTTCTTTACCACTGTAAAATATTGGTTGTTGATTTTAGCTGCCCTGACTTAAGCCCTGTATGCCCTTGGGCATCTGCTTTAGTAAATGATGTAGACGGACTAGTATCATCATGACTGGTGGCACTGGCAGCAGCTAAAGCACTAGTATGTGGTTCCTGCTCTCCTCTCAACTGATCGTTCTCCATATCAACAAACTAAATGAAGTGGGGTACAGCACACTTGTCAATTTGTACCAATTTTAAATATTACACTGTGGTATCAATGCCCTACTGTGTCACAAGATTTTTTATGAATAAGAAAAGAATAACACACTGTGCTACCACTTACATTGTCACAAGATTTTTTATGAAAAAGAAAAGAATAACACACTGCGCGACCACTTACAGTGTCACAAGATTTTTTATGAATAAGAAAAGAATAACACACCGCACTACCACTTACAGTGTCACAAGATTTTTTATGAATAAGAAAAGAATAACACACTGCGCTACCACTTACAGTGTCACAAGATTTTTTATGAATAAGAAAAGAATAACACACCGCACTACCACTTACAGTGTCACAAGATTTTTTATGAATAAGAAAAGAATAACACACCGTGCTACCACTTACATTGTCACAAGATTTTTTATGAATAAGAAAAGAATAACACACTGCGCGACCACTTACAGTGTCACAAGATTTTTTATGAATAAGAAAAGAATAACACACTGCGCAACCACTTACAGTGTCACAAGATTTTTTATGAATAAGAAAAGAATAACACACTGCGCTACCACTTACAGTGTCACAGGATTTTTTATGAATAAGAAAAGAATAACACACTGCGCTACCACTTACAGTGTCACTAGATTTTTTTATGAATAAGAAAAGCCTAGGATAAACTGCGGTCTGGCTAGCAGTGTCACCAAACAATAATAGCGTAACTAGTTACTAGCTAGAAACTACCTAGCACACACACAAACAAAAATTAAAAATAAATAATATTTGAATTCTAACTTTTATTTTTTATACACTGGGGAAGAGCACCCCTGTATTGACAGAGCACCCCTGGATGACACAGCACCCCTTTATGAACTGCAGCCCTAGCCCCTTGATGGACAGAACAATACAGCAGCACTCCTTTTTGTACTGCAGCCCCAGCCCCTTTATGGACAACACAACAGCAGCCCTTTATGTACTGCAGCCCCTGCCCCTTGATTGACAGGACAACAGTGAGTGACACAGCAGCACCCCCTACTTTATGTACTGCAGTCCCAGCCTGACAACACTGCACCCTTGAACAAATAGTGACAAGTCGCTGACAACAACAAACAACACTAACTGCACCCAAGAAGAACAGAGCACGTCTGCTCAGTACACTCTCCAGAGCCGGAGTGAAAATGGCACCAATCACTGGGACCTTTGTAGAATCCAAAACCTGTGAGAATCCAGCAGCAGGAGGATGACGTTTTGCGTCATGCGGGAAAGCCACGAGCCGGACTCGGATCTCGCTTCGTATCACAAAGTTCGGGTGGGTCCAGTTCTCGGAGAACCGGACCCGCTCATCTCTATTTGAGACTATTTGTTGTTATATACTGGACCAATGTTCTCCCCAGGCTGTTTTTTGCGGGTGCACCACCCAGCAAAAAACAGCCTACCACCCGGCACTTTGGGAGTCCGCAAGTGGCGACAGTATCTGGGAGCTGTCTAAAAAGGACCAGATCCTACAGACTTTGCGGCTTTTTCATAATCAGACGACTGGGCCTCTAATAAGAGGAGGATAATTAATATATATAATATTATTTCAAGTTTAAATCATTATAAGGTCAGGGTTTAAAACATTTTATTATTGCGAAGGCCCCACCCGGCTACTTCTTGATGCCACCCGGCTGGCAAAAATTTCTGGGAAGAACACTGTGAACTATATTTATCATGTAAGAAACAAGGATCTATACTTGAGGAATGCTGAGTCTGTTTTTATTATTCTGACATGGTGAGAAATAACACCCTTTTTTACATACTGTAGGTTTAGATTGTAAGCTCTTATGAGCAGGCCCTCTTCCCTAGATTGTAAGCTCTTATGAGCAGGCCCTCTTCCCTCATGTGCTTTCTCCTTCCCTTACTTATACCATTGGTTCAGAGTCAGATGCCCCATTGCTTATTTGGGTATTATGACTGCTGATGCAGCAATGTTTATAAACCTTGTCATGTTCTGCAATATTTTATACTGTAAGTATTTTTTTTCTTATTTTATTCTTACTGTTTATGTTTATGTACTGTGTAACTCACTGTGGACCCTTTGTGGCACCATATAAATAAAGGATAATAGTAATACACATGGACAAATTAATGTTTTACATGGCAATCATTTAAATGGTAAAACCAACCAGGTTTTATTTTTAAATTACTGCCACTTTAAAAAAATTGGGTAGACTCGCTGGAATCTTGCCGTTGCCAGTTTCGTGCAGTCTATTACATTTCCCCTAATGTATCCGTGCTCCTTGTTCAGGTTGGACATTGACCATCAATGTTTATCGAAACTCATTGGTTTGCTACTGATGGTTGATGCTTTCCCATTGATAGTGGAGTTCCAATGTTTCTTTGCAATCTATGGGTGAGTTCCTATGATGATGCGGCAATGTTTTTTTTCCCGCCTCGCACGTCGCTTAGCCCCATCCTCATATCCTTTGTCCCTTAGCCCCACCCTCCTTCTCTGACTGGCCTGCCATGGCCATATGTCCGCACTTGTGCTGTCATCCGATGGTTTTAAACCATCACGGTTTTCTGTAAATTATTTCCTGCCAGTGAGTAGTGGGAAATGATGGTATTTGTAGTGCTATGTATATTTGAGCTAAGAGATATGGCATTGAATGTTCCTATAGGCTGGCACAGTCATCCCATAAGATGTACATAGCAGACTACGTAGTTCAGTGTCATCCAGCATCCTCTCACAGTCCCATGAAGCTGTAAGGTAGGTGCTTTCCTGCTGTGAGGGTGGGAAGTAGGGATTATAAAGCATTATCGGTCTGTATGATGGGTATTTGAGAGGCTACAGTCAGCACTATGAGGCTGTGTGATGGGAATGAGAAGGCTGCATGATGGGAGGGTATTTAAGCTTAGTCTTGGAACAGGAAGTTACTGCTTCTCCAGTGATCAATTACTGAGACGGCATCCTAGGCTCAACACTATCCTCCAGTGTTCTCCATCAAGTTGCTAACCCCTGTGTTCTTTCTCTGCTCAGCGTTTGGATTCCTAGTTACTCCACTGTTCAGCGACTGGTTCACTGGAGCCGTTTCTTACACGCTGATTACCATCGCTATTCAGCATCTCATATCAAGTGCTTATATTGTCCTCCCATATTTATCTCTGCTTTCTCCAGGTACCTGCCCCAGGAGCTGCGACCTGTTCACTTGGTTCAGCAACACACATATCCCGCTTGGAGGGGTCACTGGTGAATACCATCAGGTGGATTAGACTCCACGCCTTGGGGTAGGTCTCAGCAATACCTGGGAGAGACGTATGAAGAGGATGTATATATTTCCCTCCCGTTTCTTGTCACCCACTGCCCTTAGCCCTCCGGTCTTAGGGCCTGATTCAGCTTTGGAAATAGAATGAGATTTAGCACTTAACTAATCATCTTGGTGAAACCATGCTGCACTGCAGGGTGGGGTAGATTTAAAATGTGCAGAGAGATTTAGATTTGGGAGGGAGGTGTCCCAAATCAGATAAACCTAACTAGCATCTTTTCTCAAACCCCTAATACTTACATAATGCACACTCACATAAAAGGTTCCATAGCTTTAAAGTATAAGATTCAAGTTTTATCCATTTATTACAAATGCTGTGAAATTTGGTATCTAAGGGTTAATACATGATAAGTAAGCCATGTTTGGTATTATACTGATCTGCACTTTCTCAACAGCTTCCCGGTATCATCGGTGTGAAGATCGCAACATGCATTCTCAACTTATGGACCGTAGAGATAGAAAGCACCAACATTTATTTTGTGAAACCAACAGCCTAGATTTGCATGCAGGGGGAATAGAGGAGGCTACAAGCTGTTAGAGGCTGTTCTGTGTCCGTTTGAATCAACCTGTTAAATATCCTGTAACAGATGCACCCGCACTGGGAACCAATGGGATCAGCAACAACCTCTCTATTGTGTTGTCTGTTTCTGTAAGGGTATAAATGTGTGTGTTGTGACCCCAGTCTGGAGTCTTCTTGCTGATTGCTGATTGACAGAGGTTTCTTGCTGATGCCGGTATCTGGTCCAGAGCGCGTGCGTATGTATGACTGTATCTTTGGTCTGTATAATTCTTTGCGCTAAATTGTACTTAGATCACAGCGTGTAACTGACTGTACTTTACTTGAATAATACTTTGTGCTTTGGAAACACATGTTCAAGGTCTAAAGTCTTTATTTTACTGTATGACTGTGTACGCAAATAGCGTAAATTTTATAGGTTTATAGGCAGGGTTTAGAAGGTATAGGTAGGTGCGTATAGAGGTTGAAATCCAGTATCCTTAGATGGGGGCTCATAGTGTGAGGTCATTTACCTGTTCACACGATAAAATACCGATTATCAATATCTCACCAAAGGGTGGATAGTGGCCACACGCAGTTTTCCCTGCAACCACTCTATGCTGAGAGATCACTATCCGTTATCGTGTGATTCAAGGTATGCTGACTAGAATCCAGGGACAAGAAAGGAAAAAGTTTGTTTTCCTTTGTTGATAGTATTTTACGCTAAAAAGGGTACCGTAGTATTGTGCACACGGCTGAGTCGCATTTTTGCGCGCATTATAGAGATGCACTTTTGCGTGAACAGCTAAGGGTAAGAGTCATACGGTTGTATGGTAGTCGCATTATTGTGTATGCGACTAGTCGCACAATAGCGTATGCGTACTTCCGGTAGTGCTGCCACGAGGTTTAAACAAAGCCGTTGAGTTTACATTTTTCAATTGTTGCCAATAACTGGGTTAATGTGTATTTTTCTGCACAGGAAAAGAGTGCGTGATTGTGAGTATTTGTTTAGGGTGTAACACGGGCCCTAAATGTTAAGGGTATTGTATGATCCTTTAGGGCTAGGTGCAGGAGTTAGCCTAGCTGCTCGGTAGTAGCTACTGTTCTATACACATCAACAGGTGTACATGTTGTCTTTGTTATAGGGACCGTCTCTCAGTGTGATTGCAGTGTTTAGTAATTAGGTTGGGTTACTGGAGCATTGTAATTGAGCCACACTGGAAACTTGTGATTGTAAACTGAGATAATAGGTGAGCGGGAGCATCTAGAAATAACTTCCATAGGTGAGCGGGAGCATCTAGAAATAACTTCCATAGGTGAGTGGAAGCATCTAGAAATAATTTTGATAGGTGAGCGAGAGCATCTAGAAATAACTTCCATAGGTGAGCGGGAGCATCTAGAAATAACTTCCATAGGTAAGTGAGAGTATCTAGACTGTCTTTCACCAATTTAAATCTTTATTGAAAAACTTAGGGTTCTCCCAGGATGGGGGCCAAGCAAACGGTAGAGATGGTAAATGATTTGCTGCTGTTGGAAGCGCCACTTGGGTCGGTGTGACATATTATGCATATTAAGTACGGTGCCAATGCAACCAGGTATTGTGATTTATGGTTTAATATGACGAGGAAGAGTGTTAGGCCCATTCGGACAATAACTGTTCCGAATGGATATGCGGATGCGAATGGAGTAGTGCCCACGAGGGAAGTGGTAATGCATTGTCCTTGGACAAGAGCAGAACTAAATTCCATCATGAATGATTTTCCCGATCCAAAAAAAGGAATTAGCCAAATGTCAAAGATTTTTGAGAAATTTGGATAGTTCTCACGAGCCAACTAACAAAGATTGGAGTGTGGTGTTAAGGGCTTGTCTTCCACGCAATATCGATGTGACAAAATTTATCACGGATTGTGTATTGGATGGTGACGTTCCCTTAACAGACCAAGTGAACCAAGGTAACATTACCCGTATTATAACTCAATTGGGTGTATATTTTCCAGTAGTAGTTAACTGAAACAAAATTTTCACTATAAAACAAAAAGAGAGTGAATCTGCAGAAGACTATTGCGACCAGGCTCTGCAGGCTATCACCCAGTACACTGGGTTAGAAGATATTAAAGATAGCACTCACCACAGGGGAATGATTGTCACTATACTCATGGATGGCCTTAAAGAAGACCTAAAGACCCGGGTTCAGACCTCACAGCCTGGCTGGAGGGGAGTCACAATAGATACCCTCATAGAATCCGCCATAGAACATGACAAAAACATCTCAAAGAAGAGAGAGATCCAGAGCGAGAAACTAATGGCTGTCAGTATTCAAGCTCTAGAAAGAATGACGGTAACATCACAGCCAGCAGACACACCTGCACCCACACCGGCACCTGAATAGTTACACGTCCTCACCAATCCCACACCACTGCACACACAGCCCTACCCCACTTATCACACACAGCCACAAGTCCCATACTACCCACAAACTCCATACCCCCCACAATATCCTTTCCCTCAATATCCTTACCTATACCCACCACCTTTCCCTCTTGCTCAACTCCCACAACAATCCTTTCATCCACCCAGCTCACAAAAAATGTTTTAACTGCAACCAAGTGGGACACCTAAGTAAGTACTGCAAAGTGAAGAATGTAGGACTCCCAAACCATATAGTAACAGGAAACCTCCAACAGGCACCAGTTCCAATTGTGGCCGTTAATGCTTTATTGGAGAGTGGGAGCCAACGCTAGTAGTCGGGTCATACTTGTGGTCTGCAGATAGACAGGTTGACGGGAAGTACTAGGCAAAAACTGGTAATGGTAATTGATGTAACTGATACCCAATCTCTGTTCTGCTTTCTGTGCCCTAACACCCTGACTGTCAGTATTTTTCTTTTCCCACCTAGGGGGAGGTGTACACTACACATGGACATGAGTGTCCTATGGGTTCATAGACAACCCCAGTATATTCTCCCAGGCCTTATATGACTGTTTACAATCTTTTCAACATGCCAATGGATCTGTTCTAATGTAAAATGTGGCAATTTATTGTTGTATTTTGGTCATGTTTAAATGATATTAAACTGTTGTGCTTTATCTCTCACACACAGGACACAAGGTCGCTAAGGACAAATGGCAGCCATGCCAGGCTAAGGTCAAATATACAGAATACTGTCCAACCCAGGGGCCCAGGCAATATTTAGAGCGGTAGATATTGATAACAGAATTTAAATTGCAGGAATTTGTGTACAAATACAGTATCCCTAGAATAATTGAATATAGGAGGCATACTCATTTCACAAGTAATGTCTTTTAGAACCTGTGTAAGGTGATGGGTATTAATATCAAGATCATCCCAGACCATCTGTCTAAATGTCCCCCTTTGAGATACTGTTAAACAGGCAGCCTCATGTGAAAATATGATAATGAGGTTACTGTGCAGTGTCTCACGAAGATGAGTAAGAACAACAGGAATTGAAAGTGTTATTAACTAACATGACTGAAGCAAACTCTCATGATGTTAAACCTGGAGAATCCGTTATGATCCAATAATTTCTTATGTTCAGGTTGCCTGACTGATAGGTGGAAAGGTCCGTATCTGACGTTGTTGAGAAAGTACCACATCCTCAAAAGGTGGCCAGGGAAGATACGTGGGTCCATTTCACTCACTATAGGGAGGTTAACCAACCGGTGGAGATACAAGGCGGAGACGAGGCCGATAATGTGGACCTGTCGATTGCGAGCTTGTGCTGGGAGGATTAAAAAGGTGACAGTGAGAAACCTGAGCTAAAAGAAAACTGTAAATCAGTGTCGCAGCAAGGGATGGTTCTGCTGTGTTAAGTTTTGTATTCTACTTCCAGAGTTTCTGTCATCTTGGTTTGTCTGGGGATTTCCGGTTCCTGTGACGGAGGATAGATAGAGGGAGCTGATGCTGCTGTTAATGGAGTGGAACCGAGAGGAGGGGTGTTATACCAAATCAGGGGAGTGTCTGACCAATTTTAGTACAGTAAATTGTTGTGAGATATGGATATCAATAATAAGGAAGAACTGTATTACAATCCTGAGTTATAATGTAATGTATGACAATGTAATCTGAATTTGAATAGTTGTGCATAAATATATCGTTTAGGTTATTTTAAGTCATCTTAGGTAACGCAGTCCCAATCTCCTTTCCAAACTTCCTTTATAGGCTAGATGAGTTCCCACATCCTGCCAATGATCCCTTGAGGATCCGCAGATGGCGTATAAGGGTTGTTTTACCCTTCTTGGAGATGCATTATCTAAATGGTTCAAAAGACCAAACTGTGTCATACCATAGTAACATTAAACAGTATATTCTCATGCATTGCTAAACAGATTCAAAATAGTTTGTGATAGCGTCTGATTGGCTATCAAAGGGTGGAACTGTCAAAGCCGGATAATCAGCTGAGACAGAATCTGTTTACAATCGGAATCTGCGTGACACCATCTCACGAATGGTGACAAGACTCCATCTTAGAAATAGATCACACAACGCCATTTTGTCAAAACCACAGAGTAACAATCTTCCCCAAACACATACCGACAGTGTTTAACATACATAAAAAATTACTTATTAGCATTAGAACACTTTTTAGTAATCCTTTCAGAAATCATGTCCTGATGTACACAAAGCCCACTCTGGGGGCAACCCTGATACCATAACAAACGCAGTATACTAGGAAAACAACTAACAATACACCAGAATACTGTGAGCATTTTACATATAGAGTGTATGAGCTGTGGCAATTGTAATATAACCCAGACATTGATCTACACAATTGAATTTGTCTGAATCCTAAACAGGTTTTAGTCTCAATATCAGACAGAATGGCCCCAGCTTCACAGCTGGGGGTCTCCACCCTGTTTGAGAGTGAAGCTTACTGCCCATAACACATTTGCATTGCAGTTTGAAAATGTTAGTAAGAAATTATATATATATATATATATATATATATATATTAAATCCATCATAAATAGAATCTCATGCATAAACACCGCACATTACGCACAGTTGCGCTGCTAACATGACGCACATTAGCGAATGCACAATATCCTGCATGTGAACGCTGTTTATTAGCTGCATGCGTGTAGATCTGCCCCAAATCAGATAAACCTAACTAGCATCTTTTCCCAAACCCCTAATACTTACATAGTGCACACTCACATAAAAGGTTCCATAGCTTTAAAGTATAAGATCCAAGTTTTATTCATTTATTACAAATGCTGTGAAATAAAGACTATTTTGGTATCTAAGGTTTAATACGTGATAAGTAAGATGTGTTTGGTATTATACTGATCTGCACTTTCTCAACAGCTTCCTGGTATCATCGGTGTGAAGATCGCAACATGCATTCTCAACTTATGGACCGTAGAGATATAAAGAACCAAAATGTATTTTGTGAAACCAACAGCCTAGATTTGCATGCAGGGGGAATAGAGGAGGCAACAAGCTGTTAGAGGCTGTTCTGTGTCCATTTGAATCAGCCTGTTAAATATCCTGTAACAGATGCACCCGCACTGGGAACCAATGGGATCAGCAACAAACCTCTCTATTGTGTTGTCTGTTTCTGAAAGGGTATAAATGTGTGTGTTGTGACCCCAGTCTGGAGTCTTCTTGCTGATTGCTGATTGACGGAGGTTTCTTGCTGATGCCGGTATCTGGTCCAGAGCGCGTGCGTATGTATGACTGTATCTTGGGTCTGTATAATTCTTTGCGCTAAATTGTACTTAGATCACAGCGTGTAACTGACTGTACTTTACTTGAATAATACTTTGTGCTTTGGAAACACATGTTCAAGGTCTAAAGTCTTTATTTTACTGTATGACCGGGTATGCAAATAGCGTCAATTTTAGAGGTTTATAGGCAGGGTTTAGAAGGTATAGGTAGGTGCGTATAGAGGTTGAAATCCAGTATCCTTAACATATATATATATATATATATACTATAGGTATTCTATGTGTGTATATATATATATATATATATATACACACACGTCTAGAGTGCTACCCATCCACTTGCTATATATATATATATATATATATACATATATATATATATATACATATATATACACATATATATATATATATATATATGTGGAAAGGGGGCCCTAGATTGCACACCCTGAAAATATATTTAATAGGAGGTGCTACCTGTTGAGACTATTGTTGCAAGCATAGAAATTATGGTTTGTCAGTCGCACAAGATATGCCTTCTCAATTCTAAGACAATAATAACCCCTTTAAATAATCGTACGATCAAGGGGGTGCTACCATGGACATACAGATTCAATAGCCACAAAGGAAAAGAGAGAGAGAGGGAATGAAATGTCCAAAATTGGTGCACTAACTCAAAAATATTATTATTAAAACATAACTTTTATTGTTATATATATATACTATAGGTATTCTATGTGTGTATATATATATATATATATATATACACACACGTCTAGAGTGCTACCCATCCACTTGCTATATATATATATATATATATATACATATATATATATATATATACATATATATACACATATATATATGTGGAAAGGGGGCCCTAGATTGCACACCCTGAAAATATATTTAATAGGAGGTGCTACCTGTTGAGACTATTGTTGCAAGCATAGAAATTATGGTTTGTCAGTCGCACAAGATATGCCTTCTCAGTTCTAAGACAATAATAACCCCTTTAAATAATCGTACGATCAAGGGGGTGCTACCATGGACATACAGATTCAATAGCCACAAAGGAAAAGAGAGAGAGAGGGAATGAAATGTCCAAAATTGGTGCACTAACTCAAAAATATTATTATTAAAACATAACTTTTATTGTTATATATCAAATAAAATATATACCTGAATTACAACAGGAAAAGCAGCGAAAATTATTTAAAATACAAGTAAGTAGTGTCAAAAGATAAGAAATAAGTGATTAATAAATTGTTCCAATAGGAACATAAATAACGGCGCCTCTACACTGTCATATAATTCCGTGTATACATTGATAGTGATTAATCTATATGCATATATAGTGTCCCCACATTTCTATATAGTATCACTTCAGTCAAAAATCCTGGTTACAGCTGAGCAATATTGACTACAGTTAGATCACCACTGAGCTCTAATATCATTCAGTGTGTTGCACACCAACAAGCAATATAAATATCCTCATCAGCACATTCATCTAATGCATGATCAACATCATCCTAAGATTGGCTGACAGTGTTTTTTCTAATACAAATAAAACCATAAGTTTTTGATTTTATGTACAACCAGTTGTTAACCATGAGGGGGTGACTGTCAGAGAACGCTATTATAATTAAGGTCACTAATATAATTCACTTCATATGACATTTAGTTCCTCCTTGAGATATCCCCATACATTGGTAAGTGTGATTCAGGTAGTGAAATTATATTAAATCTTTATTTCAGATGTATTTAATCACATAATCCTCATTCATTCATGAAAGTGCTTCTTGGGAAATATGCAAATTAAATGATTCATCTATAGTAATGAAAGTCAGCAGACTTATGCTGTTCAAGCAATATAGTCTCTAACTACTGTGTAGTTCAGCACTCTAATTCACACTGGTATGTACATAGATTATCATGGATTTGCTCAGAAAATGATTATAACAACATGTAAATGAGTAGTAGAGACGCCGTGAAACCGACACAGCGTTTCGCTATAGAGCTTTTTCAAGGTCAAGCAGAGCTGTTCTCCAGACCTCCCTTAAATACCCCTTGATGTGTCACATCTCCTAACACATCGTTGATGGATCTATGGGCACCAATCGATTCATGCCACGTCCTTCTGAATCCGCCCTCCTTGTCTAGATTGACATGTTGTGACTAATCACATTCCCAGAGGCTGTACTAGATGATCTCCAATATATGGATACTTTTTAAGTCCAGAGCAATCGATCACCGATCCGTGCTCTGCCTTTCTAATATAACTCCATTTGGAGATAAAAATGGTAGTATCTATATGTTAAATATGTGTTTCTAACATAAAAAATTAGGTAGGGGACTTCTCCCATATCAGTAATGAATGTAAAATAAGAAATCAGTTACAGCTCTATAGGTCACATGACCACTAGTCCAATGATAGAGCCTATCCAGGTTTACCTAATCGAAAATAGATCAGGGAGTTCTTTCCAGGTAAGCTAATAATAATCAAATACCTATTTAACATTAAAACAGGCTGATAATGGAGAAAATATAATATAAGTAGGTAAAAAATATATATTGAATATATAACAACATAAAACTATCTTATGTTACATAATATATTGTGAAAAAATATCTAATAATAAGGTAATCAATCATTCTAAAAAGTATAATATTACAGGGATCCTAAATATTGTCATTAATATATTCTTTCTCTCAAAAATCTAAGTCTGAAAAAGATACTGTATATGATAATTCAGATCCAATAATATCTCTCATTATAAAGTCATATATCATTCTATCTGGCATATAGAGTGTAAATCCACACCTACGTGTATATAAATGTGTATATGTGCATACTTATAAGTGTACATCATTTCATAATTTTCACCTTCCTACATGCAGCAGCAACTGCTCTTATCTATCCTACACCTTTTTACACTTCACCTTTTCTTATTGGAGTGATGCCCTGGGGTGGCTCAGCTGGGCTGGTTTGGGGGTGTCCTGCACTCTGGATTTCAACCCCAGTATGTTAGGGACCTACCCTCAGAGGTTACATTGGTGCAGTGCTTAGGCCCATAACCATGGCCATGATTATGCCAAAACCTCTTTTATTATTTGCAAAATTCTATTGCAAAATGTATTATTATATATAATGAGTAATGTTGGAGTTGTGCATCTGTAATTCTTTTTTGTATGTTTGCAATAGTCTCCACAGGTAGCACCTTCCATTATATATATATTTTCATAGTGTGCAGTCTAGGGCCCCCTTTCCACATATTCTATTTAGTGTGCTCTTATGAACACCTGAAGGTATGAGACGCCTTCAATCTAGGCTAGCACCCCTTCCCACCTGTCCCGTACTGGTTTTAAGCAGGGATCTGGCATTTTGACTGCACTTTAACAAGAGGCACAATCTAGGTAAGTCCTAAAAATGTTTATACTGTAGTGCAGCTAAGGGTTGATTTTTGGGGCATGGGTCCCCTGGATTGCTTTGGTTGGGCTGCTTCAGGGCATCTCATTATATACACATTTTTCCTTTTTTGCACTTTCAGCACTTCCATTGTTTGTTTAATATATATGTGTTATTTTCACATCTTTATTTTTCACCACCCTACATGCAGCAGCAGCTGCTCTTATCTATCCTACACCTTTTTATATGTATTATATATATAATATAAAATGAGCCAGCCCATCCTTTTACAAAGAATCACATATTTTATCCAGCATTAGTGCAAATTAGCATCAGTGCATCCATACTAAAGTGCATATCCATATGTCGAGGCAGAGCGCTCTGCTTTTGATGGGGATTTGTGACTTTGCTGCTCTGGATGAGTACACTGCATGGCTATATTGCTGAAATGTATTGTCACAATAATCACTGAGTCCCCTCATACCTTGACATATGGATATGCACTTTATGGATGCACGGATGCTAATTTGCACTAATGCTGGATAAATGCTGCACTATTGCACTAATGCTGGATAAATGCAGCACTATTGCACTAATGCTGGATAAATGCTGCACTATTGCACTAATGCTGGATAAATGCTGCACTATTGCACTAATGCTGGATAAATGCTGCACTATTGCACTAATGCTGTATAAATGCTGCACTAATGCTGGATAAATGCTGCACTATTGCACTAATGCTGGATAAATGCTGCACTATTGCACTAATGCTGGATAAAATATCAGATTTTTTGTAAAAGGATGCGCCGGCTCTTTTTTGAATATTGGTAACATTTTATGTGCCTTGCACTCCTACACTGTATATTTGAAGTGTGTGCTGCTGATTTCAAGTGGAACTATATACAGATGTAACCACGTTCATCGTTGCCGCGATGTGTCCGCAAGTGCGCATGCATCGCTGCATGGCGCAGCATACGCCAGGCAGCAAGTACTCACAGTTGGCGTTCACCCCATTGAAGTCTATGGAGTGATGTGGGCACAGTAGTCGTGCCATCCATGCTGCAATGTGTGTGTGTGTGTTTATATATATATATACATGTCACTGCAATGCTCTTTGCAGTTTATGCTGGTCGCTGCGATGTCCTCTGTATTATGTGGTAGCCACTGCGATGCTCTCTGCATTATCTGGTGGTTGCTGTGATGCTCCGCCATGCCGCTGTCTGTATGGTTTATGTAGAGTGAGTTCTGACTTCTGCAGCTGCACCGTAATGTTACGTCTGCAGGTTACTCCAGCTGCGCCTGAAGGGGCAACATTCTGCAATTTAGGATGCCAAAATGAAATTATGTCTTGGCCCATTGAACCTAAAAATGGTGTGGCGCCCCTAACTGCATCTGTATTGGTCTTTCGTGGCGGCAATGGACACATCTGCTGTTAATCATTTGGGTTACTGGACTAGCGTATTCTGTGTGTGTGTATATATGTAGCAATTAATGAACAGATCCACAGAAATGTCACTCATTTGACTTCACTGGCATAGTATACAGCATTAAGTGCCTGATTGTGAGTCAGACGCAGGGGTGATGTTGGACCTGTTTTTGTCTGAGTTGCACCACGCATTCATCACAATGGTGTATGTGCAGTAGAGAATCAGACACGCACGAAGTGCAGCAGAAATGCGTTGGGCGTTCCTGTGTGGTTACAGGGGATTGGCTAATCAGACACGGATGTAGCATAGTATGGGGCTATCATCGGAGGGACACAGGAGTGTTGCTGAAAGTTGTTGCATGCAGAGATGCTGAATCGCTCACATTGGAAGCCACACTTGGATGATCTACACCTAGCAGATGATGACAGCATCTAAAGAGTCACCAAGCGGTATTGCACCGTACACACTAAGGGGTAAATTTATTAAGAATCGAGTCTGATCAAGTTTTTTTTTTTTATAAACCTGATTTGCATCACTGAAACTTGGGTGATTTTCCTGTTTTTAAACTCGCAAATTTACTAAGAAGTGAGTTTAGCTGAAAGTGAGATGGCCGATGGTGAAGCAAATCGAGATTTCTCCCCCGAGTAGCAAGTTTAGATGAGATTACTCACCCGAGATTGCAGTGTTTTCTCTCTGCAAAACTCTCCCGAGCAAGCAGCCTGCACATATCAGTGAGCTATGTGAAGGCTGCTTGTGTTGTCTACCTCTTAAACAAGGGATAAATCTTTTAAAAAAATGACGTAGGGCCCCCCCAAAAGCATAACCAGCCCCGGGCTGATCAGCCAGTCCAGGTTCCAAAAATTCCGGGGAAAAAAATGAATAGGGTTCACCCGTAATTTAGGAATCAGCACGTGGCTGCAGGGCCAGAGTATTCCAAATTTTAACTCAATCACTAGGAAACAACAGAACAGCAGCAGCACAAATAACATTACGCACCAGGTAATAGCGTTTGGGTGTTATTCAGCCCTACATGAGTCTGTGACAGCGGCGCTGAGCATTGTAGGCCTTTCCCATACTCACAGAGCAGCACTGAGTGACACCGGACGTGTCAGACACTAGTAACAGCGCAAAGTATGAGCGGTTTACAGTTTACATAAATGTATGTTTTTAGTCCATAATATTCTTATTTGTTTTTAGACATGGAGAGTGACTTTACTAGCTGCATGTTTTGATCATCATTTTTAAGATTTGTCTTAGTTTTCGACCGGTGCCAGAGCTCACCTTTGTATGTTTGTGAGAGGACAGTTCCTCCCTCCATGTGATGCTGAGTTGGACAGCATTCAGGAGCTTGTACTCTTGCTTTGCATGTGCCAATGTGGCATGCCTGCTCCCTATCTGTATGATTAGTTTGCTACTAATCTTCAGTGTGCATCATCCTACACTTGTTACAAAAGATGCATATATTTACACTTGAGAACAACTCTGTGGCCCTCAGTCTCGTTAACCCATCCTCACTGACCTGTGACTATGGGCCATATTCAATATTAGTTGAAAAGTCTGTTATCGGCGATAATTTTTCGCCGATGACGTCATTGTCGCTTATTTCCAATATCACCATACTCAATTTCATTGACTTTTCGCCGATGCGAAAAGTCAATGTAAAAAACGGGGATATTTTTTCTTTTGCCTTTAGCAGGCGAAAAAAAGTGCAGAATTGGGGTTTAGGGGTGCAGGCTTTAAAAAAATAGCCTGCAGCCCTGGGAATTATCCCTAAAAATGATCTGTTTAAAAACATTTTTTTTTTACATTTTGGGGTTAAAAAAAAAAATAACACATCCTAAAGTACCCAAAGAGATTCCACAGGGGTTCGGAAGTATGCGGCAGGTGTTTTCTTCATCGCAGGGAGTAGCCGCAGGTGCATTTGTTAAGAATTTTTTAAAATCATTTAAGGGACTTAAAAATATGTTTGTACCCATTTTCATGTACCCCAAATTTGATGGCCATAGTTATTTTTCCCCAAACAAACTTCTAAATGCTCTTCTGCATCACCTTCTTCAAAGCCGCATTTATGCACCTGCCGCGGCTATTTAAAAACCAGACTTTCTTCTGCAGGCAAAAATGGGGGTACCCATAGTGATCCCCCATGTCTGGACATTTTTAGGGGGGTCCTAGGATTTTGTCTACTTTGGAATTGAATACGGGAAATAGCGGGAATGCGCATGATACTTTTCCGCCTGGAAAACAGGCGAAGGAGGGGAAAAGTCCAGCAGGCGAAAAGTCTGGATTTTTTGCATCAAATTAAATACGGGCCTATATGGGAGCGCCCTGTTACACCTCTTCAGCCAGAAGTAAAGATTCACTTGAAACACACAAGGCTCTGCATCATTTGTATTCCTATACACTTGGTTTGGCATATTAGCAGAGATTATTCAGAGTTATGCGCAATACCAATGTTTATATCTCTGGGGGCCCCACCATCTCACCACCCCTCCCGATCCCGCACTTTGCACAGATGCATGTGTGATATGTGAAGCACAATATTGTTAACTCCCACAGCCCCATTACCTTCCTCTGCCCCTTCATCTTCCTCCATCCTCAGCCCACATCACCTTCTTCTGCCCACAGCCAGTGTCACCTTCAACCCCAGCCACCGTTACCTTCCTGTGTCTCCAGCCATTATCACCTTCTTCTGTACCCAGCCCCTATCATCTTCTTCTTTCCCCAGCCCCCATCAGCTTTCTCTGCCCCAGCCCCCATCAGCTTCCTCTGCCCCAGCCCCCATCAGCCTCCTCTGCCCCAGCCCCATCAGCTTCCTCTGCCCCAGCCCCCATCACCTTCCTCTGCCCCAGCCCCTATCGGGTTCTTCCGTCCTCAGCACACAGCCCCTATTCCTCTATAATCACCTATCCCCAGTAGTACTAGCAACCATCCCCTCTACAGCGCAGCTTAGGAAGAGTATAAAATGCGCACCGTGCAGCTTACCTTACCTGATGGCCCAGCATTGAAGATGTGTGGCGATGTGACCTATGATGTCACGCCACCGTGCTGCGCACTTAAAGGTCAGGCCCGGCCCGGGCAGCACTGGGCTCTTCCAGGTGGCTCAGTTGCGACCTGGGCCGGGCTACAAGGGAAACGGGGCCGCGGTTGGGCGGTGACTGTGGGTCCCATCAGCAGCACCCCAGCAGGAACAAGGCGGCCTTGTGCTGTGCCCGTCCGGTCCTCGGGGCCCCTCTGGACCTTGGGGCCCCGGTAAGGGTGTACCCATAGTCCCCCCCCTGTCGCTGGGCCTGATTATCGGTAAACCAGGGCACTGTCTTGTAGTTGCCCCCCAGGCTAAAAGTTGCCAGCCAGCCCCTGTTCAAGCATCTATGCGCTGGAAGCCATGCTTCCAAGATTTGCGTTCTGCTGTGGAATGCAAACCAGAAGCTATCATTTGCTCCGGCTAGCAGGCACTTCTGGGTGTCGTTAGCCAGGAGCAGCGGCAGGCAAGATCTCCGTGTGACTGCTCAGCAACTTTATCACTGCTCTTGAACTGACAAAGGGCCGGCAACACAGCTAGAGGAAACCACAAAACTGGAGACCCTTTCCACATTCTTTGCACTTTTTACAATTTAAAACTATGCTATGGACCCTCATAGCTGCCCTTCAAGCCAAATGGATCACATCTTACAGCCCCATCAAAACTATGCAGCATGTTGTAAATGTTGGACTGATATTGCTGTGAGAACATGTGGGTCTATCTGCAAATTTGAGATGTGCATGTGCAAAAATTGTACCCAGCCCTAGGTACATACACCACCCGCCCCACCACCCTCCTGGCCCCAGGAACAATGTGTTCATATTTTTCTTGTCGGGAGCCAATGTGTTTTTTATTTCCTTTCAGGGGCCAATATGTTATGTTTTTGCTGAGACCAGTGTCGGGACCCAATGGAAATACACCACTTTAAAAACTGCATATTATTTTCGTGGCATTTTCCTTAGTTTCATAGATATTTTTATAAAGCACTTTGTATTTTGATTGGCATTACTTTATCGTATTATCCCTTGTCAGTTCTCCTCACTAGCTATGGCCAGCGAATTAGTTCTTTATTGGTCACCCTCAGAGTCTTGTTTGCTAAAGGCTACATATGTTCATGTGAAAGTATGAGACACGGGACACAACTTCATGTACCACAAGCATCTCCATCTCTCTGGTCTGCTTTATTCAACAGACAGTCTCCTTTATAGATTCCGTCTAACACATGGTATTCATTATCTGCAGTGAGACTATAGCTCTGTTTAAACATTGGAATCGCATACCTTACCATATATGTACATATGCTTTTCTGTGCACTTATAACAGGGTCTGTACAATGAATTAACTCCATCCTGTCCTGTGCACCCACCCTTCATGCATACATGGCATACAAAATGGATTCTTATTCCAAAATGGCTTCTACATATTCCCTCCTTTCGATTCAAATTTTACATACTATTATCTTTCTAGCTTACCTAGCCATGGCCCACCCCCTATGTATCTGGTCCCTACTTCACACAACAAGTTATCCCTCCTAACGAGGTAGCTGCATGGGGCAGAGCCCATTCAAGACCACATAGGTGATGAGTCCCTCAGTTCCTATAGTCCTGTATCTTCTTTTCATCCATATTCTTGTAAAAGCCTTCAATTATTTCCATACATTGTTCACATAAGTCTCTGCAAAGCAATGGTTCTCTTGTCTTTCAAATTGCACAAAAGTTCTGGGTATGTCCATGTAGCAGGATCATAGTTGTCTTTGACATTTCTTTAGACGCTTTAAACCTAGAACAGTAATCAAGTGTAAGTATTTTCCTTATTAGTCATATATCTATCCTGACAATCAGGTAAATGACTATTAATTTCAATCCTTTAGCTATTAACATGAAAATACTTGAAAAATATTCTTCTGTTCCCTTGAACCAACTTAACATATTCAACCGTGTAAACTATCCATTACTATCAATACCATACTCTGGATCATTATGTATCTTCCTAAACTGGTCATTGAATTTCTTAACTTTCTCTAAGTGTACATATATTGGGTCAGATAAATTATCAGCTATATAATTACAGCAAACAGGTCTCACTATTTTACACATACTTCCCTGTGTAGCTGTGAGATACTCAAGGATCAGCCTAAACTGTCCCAAAACCTTCACCTGGAATTTCAATTAATTCGTAATTATTTCAAACACATCAAATATTTCATCTATAACAGTATTAAATAGTCTGGCTAAAGCTTCTATATAGTGACCATTCTTGACACTAGGTCTGGATATTGATAAAACTAGAAACAAAACTATAACAAGAACAAATCATAGTATACAGTACATCCTCACAAGCCTTTGTCTGGCTTAAGGCCTAGCAACATATATATCAATTCATAACTTCAAATTACTCCAACTCCCCTTATGTAATGATCTTGCAGTGTGAGGCGAATCCAAATTTTCTTTTCTGCCGCCTTTACTGCCATTGGAGTAGTTAGGAGAACTTGATAAGGACCTTGTAACTGGGTCCTAGGACTTCTCCTTAGATGCTTCTTTATCATGACCCAATTACCTGGTTGCAGTTTATAGGTGCTGCAATTGAATTGGGATCTAGAAAATAAGAGAACACCTGGTGGTGGACTTTGGTTAGTTTCTATTATATATGCATCACATATTGAATCAAGTTACTATGCTCATATTGTAACACTTGTAGGAAATCACATCTTGTTCTAGCAGTTTTACCAAATAGTATTCCATAAGCTATCATCCTACGTTTCACACTGGGAAAGTTCTTGACTAACAATCATATTAAAAATAAACATTCTAACAAACTTATCATAGTTCAATTTTACTGTATAATTTAGTCTTTTACATTCTCATTGCTTTGGGTCCTATTTATTCTCAGATTCTCCAAGATACATTCTAAAAATGTCTTTAATAAAATGTGTACCTTTGTCACACTCTATTACCTCACATGTACGAATTACTTCTGTCATTTATTTTCCTTTTTCCTATTGTTCCTATTGTTCATATTGTTTCTATTGTGTTTCTATTGTATTTGCTACCATTCAAAACCATAGTCAATTTGACAACAGGTCTGAGCACAGAACATACCCAACACTTAACCAACTATATAAGATCAATCTTTAGTCTCTGGAAGGAATAACATCTGTGAGGTACTCCTTTAATTCTTCTTCTAGTACCGTGATCACTTTTCCTGGGCTGTGCAACGATTAGGGATAGGCTTATGCAGCCTAACTGAAGTCTGGGGCTATCCAGTGCTTCTTGGCTATTTTTACCATAGCATCTCTTATGAGTGCTTCCATGAAGTATTTGGGCTCAGACTGAGAATAGTGCAGACAGAGGTGGTGCTCAACCATCCATCCATCACCCGAAGTCGTGCAAGTCTTTCCAAGTCATACTTCTGAGGAACCTGTAACTGCAACTTTTAACAAAATCAGGTTCAATGTTTCTGCTGTTTCTGGTCGCCAATATCAAAATATCAGGTAGGTATATTACTGTAGCCTGTTTGGCCAACTTAGTTTGCTGGAGCAGTTCCTCTTCTGGGGTATGTTCTCTGATATGTGCTTTTGACCTTACTTAAAACTAAATTTGTCAGCATTTGAAAAGCAGCAAACAAAAAATCTAATACAAACTATGTATAATCTATCTATAATTTACAATAACATAACTTATCGAAAAAGATTTCATTAATTCAAAACAATTATTATCATTAAAGAAAGATGAAAAATAAAAAAAAGTAATCATAATTGTCATCTTCCTGTGTCTCACTAGTCCCCTGTGGTTGCTAGCTGAACTACATATAGTATTTGCATTAGGGATGTGCAGGCTCAGACCCTTCCAATTTGCATATGCTGTGCTGCTGGAGCTTCTCTCATATGCCAGCATCATCCCCCACAGTACTTCTCCCTCCTCTTGAATACATGAGAAACAAAGTGACATCTGGATTCAATCTTAACTAACTGCTGTAATGTAGCAGAGTTAACACAAGAACTAAGTTACGGTACTTTTAAATTCCTGCTGTCTATCACCTTTTAAGTATAATACAATAACACCTAAAAATCCTCTCAATTGTTTAAATATCTTTAGTACAGGCACTTTTTGTACGACTTTTTCCCTTCCCCGACCTTGGGGTCCAGACATACCCTTTTGGTTAGGTTGGGTTGGAGCTTTGAACCAAAAAAATTGTTTCTGTTTATTTTACTTAATCCTAAACTTTAATATTGATTTGAGTATCTTAATCAAATCAGTTAGAAGCATACAAATAAATATCCTGGCATGTTTTAAGTAGTGTCAGTGTAATTCTAGTTGCATGCCTGTAAACAAAATTAGTTTCAACATCCTGACTTTTCCAAGGGTGATAGTACTTATCAATCCATCAATCCCTTGATCTGTGTCTATTTTAACAGTTTCTCATGATATTATACAACTGAGGATAATTTCTCTTCTATAATGGGTATATTATCACATTCCCTTACACTCCAGAACTTGGAACATCTGGAGTGGATTATTGGATTTTTTTCTTTTCATTTAAAGCTTACTTGACCTGCGCAACTGTATTGGCAATATGCATTCCTATGGCTGCTTCTGATTAATTAAGTCCAGTCATATCTAAACAACAGCCCCTATTCTACCTATATTCTTAGATTTGTAAAATTATGTTCTTGTTGGTTGTCTAAAACCATTAACATTTTAATTTGTAAACATGCATCATTCAACAGTTTAAAGAAATCATGAACTGATAAAACATTTTGTTAGGGAAATTTTACATCACTTTTACTATTATTAATCCCTTCTGCAGCAATCAAAAATAATTACTGATTCTTTTAGAATTACAATATGGCTCTTGATCTCACAAGTTACAGAAACAATATCCATTTTCCTAGAAAATAACAAATAAAGCATTTTGTTACTAATGCATTCAACATCAATCCTTTTTCCAATCTTGCAATGCACATTTTTTTATTTAAGGGCGTCCCCATGAAAAAATGGCAACTCACTCACATTAACCCTTTCAATTCCTGCACAACTTCTACACAATTCCCAGTACACCTTCACTACGCACAATCATTCACACACGTCACATCTGATCAACACAATTGTTCCAACCAACTCTACTTTCTCAAGTTCACTCGACTCTCTTTCATCACATACACATGCATATGGGCCCATCTCATTCACAAGCAAACATTCAGTTACAGCACGGCAGCCATTTTCTGTGACGTCCTGGATTCCATTGTCATCAGCAAAGCACCTCTATCACAGCATGCCTTCACAATACAAATGAAATATACATTTTAAGAAGAAAAGAAAAACAAAACAAACAAAACACTAGTTATATAAAACGCAACATTCCTCTTCAGTGATAATTAAGTAAGTGGGCATCTGGGGGTCATTTCTATATTCTTATTCACATTTATTACATTTCTCAATCAGACCTTTCAGTCATCTAGGTTATATTTATTAACCTCTACTTCTGCTTCTCACATCTCATTTTATGAGGTTTAAACCAGTCAGTATCTGGGGTGTCAGCCTTTTTAAACATTCATCAAATATCCTGCTTTATGATTCCCATAAAGCTTTGCTAGAACATTCCCTTGTCTAGCTTAGTCAAAGTCCCTTATGACTAAAATCAGACCTAATGGTCCCCCCTCTTATTAGATGTTACTATTCTCGTGCACAAGAATAATATCATCAAATGTTTATCTATAGGCACATCCACGCACTGACTTTTCCTGCTTCAGTTATTAACACTATTGACTGGATGTAACGTTCCTCCTATTTCTGAACACACTGCCTGACAAGGTCTCCCTCCCTTTCTGTTCCTTCAGACACTAATACATGAAAACACATTTCTGTAAATGTATCCAATCCTTCTCTGATGTACCTTTCTAAATCTAATGGAATTTCATGGCATTCTTCTATTTCATAAACAAATCACTGTGTTGCTCTTTTCTAAAGTTAAATCAGTGACTATTATCAAAGTTACTCTAACAACACAATTAGGACAGGTTTGGTACATAACAAACAGACAAACAAGACTTTAAACATTTACCTATCATTCACTGAACATATAACAGATTATAACATGTTTAAATAACAACACCTTTAGGGTGACCAATAATTACCCAAGGATTGATTCCAGCAGGACAGACCATCAACTGCAATGGGGACAGATACCAGGAGGGCACAACTTTTCTGTTTACTCACCCGTGAAATTGTCCTGGCAACTCTGTCCCCAGAGCACGATCTCACATCTGTCCTGTGGTCAACACTGCTGGGCATCTCAGTGGGAATCTCCATGTTGTCAGTTCTCCTCACTAGCTATGGCCAGCGAATTAGTTCTTTATTGGTCACCCTCAGAGTCTTGTTTGCTAAAGGCTACATATGTTCATGTGAAAGAATGAGACATGGGACACAACTTCATGTACCACAAGCATCTCCATCTCTCTGCTCTGCTTTATTCAACAGACAGTCTCCTTTATAGATTCCATCTAACACATGGTATTCATTATCTGCAGTGAGACTATAGCTCTGTTTAAACATTGGAATCGCATACCTTACCATATATGTAAAACGACAGCGCTGCACGTGCTCATCACACCACCGCATGCAGCACAGGTTTCACCTGCACTGCATCCACGGACATGAGCCACTGAAACAGTGCACGTCCCCCACCGCGGCATCATACTGGACTTTGAGAAGAACTGATCCCACACCAACGGACCTGGGCACCTACCGGTAGGTCAGCACCCATTCTCCTCACCAGTGCTGGACACCGCAAAGTGGGAGCACCCATGATCACCTCCAACAGGGCATCCCAGTTCAGAAGTCTGTCGACCATAGGTCCAACAGGGAAGCATGCAGTAGTCAGGACCGCATGTCAAGGAGCCCCCTGAAAGGGTTGACCCCACTGTGGATACGCCCTGTCACCCCAAATTACCAACAACTGGGCAGTGTGTGCTGCCACGAACCATCTAAGAGACATTTATCTTCCAGGAGCACTGTGCCTCCTACTGAGTAACTACCACCCTCTATGTGCACACACAGATACAAATAAACGTGTTTGCTTCTTCCACCATCCATCCAGCCTCCAGTATTTCTGTTCTACCAAAACACATCCACCACAACACACAGCCATCTGCTCCCCCCAACCTCGCCCCATTTTTTTCCCTCCTCCCTCTCCCCACCAATACACACAACCAAGGAGCGCACGTACCTTCCAATCTTACCATATCTATCCAATAGTAGGATCAGGTACCCCTACTGTACGGTGCAGCACCATACACACCTGGACCCCCCCTCTCTCTCTCTCTCCCCCCTCCCTCCTTTTTCTTTCCTCACACCTTCCCTACCCTCCATCATCCAACCCCCTATATCCCACAACACCACCACCACCCCGAAGCTCATCCCAAACCCAGTATTACCGGATGTATAGGCTTGATTGGCCTTTTGCTGCTCCTCCATCCTCTGAAGCATATAGAGGGTTGAGTTCCACCGCATCACAATCTCTTGCTTCAGGTGATGGCAGGGCAGGTTCAAGACTGTTTGCTCACGCTCCAGTCTTCGGCACGCAGTCGCTGAATGGCGAAAGTGGCCAGAAATTTTTCGGGCCACCCAAAGCATCTCCTGCATGTCCTTGTTGATTTTCAGAAAATTCTGCACCACCAAATTTATTGTGTGAGCAAAACATGGGACATGCTGGAATTTGCCCAGATGTAATACCCGCACAATACTGGTGGCATTGTCAGATATCACAAATCCCCAGGAGAGACTAAGTGGGATAAGCCATTGGGCGATGATTTCCCTCAGTTTCTCTAAGAGGTTGTTGGCGGTGTGCCTCTTACTGAAACAGGTAATGCACAGCATAGCCTACCTTGGAATGAGCTGGCGTTTCTGAGCTGCTGCTACTGGTGATGCTGTTGCTGCATAAGGTGATACATCTACCCAGTGGGCTGTCACAGTCATATAGTCCTTAGTCTGCCCTGTTCCACTTGTCCTCATGTCTGTGGTTAAGTGGACATTGGGTACAACCGCATTTTTGAGGACACTTTTTCTGACGTCTCTGTACATTCTCGGTATCGCCTGCCTAGTGAAGTAGAATCTAGACGGGATTTGGTACCGGGGACACGCTACCTCCATCAATTGTCTAAATCACATTGCACTAATGGCGGATACCGGATGCACGTCTAACACCAACATAGCAGTCAAGGCCTCAGTTATACGCTTTGCTTCAGGATGACTGCTGTCGTACTTCATCCTCCTCCCTAAGGACTGTTGGAGGGTCAATTGCTTAGTAAAAGAAGTAGTGGTGTTCCTACTTCCTCTCTGGGATGATGGACGACTCCCAGCAGCAGCAGCAGCAGTAGGCGTAGCAATGCAGGATCCTCCGGAGGAATCCCAGATAGGAGAGGTCATGCCAGTGACATGGCCTGCAGGACTACTTCCGATCCTGACTGAGGAGGAAATTGACGAGGAGGGAGTTGACTGTGTGGTTTGCAGGTGTTTGGATACAACAGGACAAAGGGATTTAGGTGTCCCTGGACTGCTTACGGTCTTAGCCAAAGTTTCTGAACTTGACAGTAACTTATGAATGCGCTGCAGGTGACGTATAAGGGAGGATGTTCCTAGGTGGTTAACATTCCTACCCCTACTTATTCTACCTTTACATATGGCAAGACAGTTGTCCAGATTTCTATAGAAATATTTCCAGACCAAAGAGGTGGAATGTTTGGTCTGATGCCCAGGCATGACCGTGATGGGCTTTTTCATCCCACGGACAACAACTGTCTCCCCTGGTGCCTGATTTAAACAAACCACATCACCATCAGAATCTTCCTCATCAACTTCCTCCTCAGCGCCAGCTACACCAATATCCTCATCCTGTTGTACTTCAACAGTGAAATCTTCAATTTGAATATCAGCAACTGGACTGTGGGTGCTCCTTCCAGCACTTGCAGAGGGCGTGCAAATGGTGGAAAGAGCCACCTCTTTCCATCCAGTGTTGGGAAGGTCAGGCATCGCAACCGCCGCCACACTCGGACTCTCCTTGGGGATTTGTGATATCTTCTTAGAACACACAGTTATTTGCTATGCTTTTGCCAGCTTAACTCATTTGATTTTTGTAGCAGGAGCAGAGCTTCCATCGTCATGTGAAGCTGAACCACTAGTCATGAACATAGGGAAAGACCTTAGCCGTTCCTTGTCACTCCATGTCGTAAATGGTATACTGGCAAGTTTACGTTTCTCCACAGATGATTTAAAAGTATTTTAGGTCATTTTCCTGAACTTTGTCATTTGGGATTTTATACGACATTGGGCATCGGCCTTGGCAGACGACGTTGATGGCATTTTATCGTCTATGTCATGACTAGTGGCAGCAGCACTAGGAGGAAGTGGTTCTTGATCTTTCCCTATTTTATTTTTATCTGACAAATTTTTGTCCTCCATTTATGTGATATTGATATTTGCGTGCGGCTAAGGCGCACACATACACAGAAAAATATTTTTTTATTTTTTTGGGGATGGAGAGCACTTTGGGGGTTACCCTTCAACAGACGAGCCAGCCGGCCCTTGATTTATGACACAGGCAAACGCTTGGCTCTGCTATTTTGTTGATACATGTGTGCCTACTGCACGCACAATTCACAAACACAGAAAAAATGTATTTTTTATTTTTTTTGGAGCGCACTTTGGGGGTTACACCACCCTTCAACAGACGAGCCAGCCGGACCTTGATTTATGACACAGGGGCATGCTTGGCGCTGCTACTTTGTTAATGCACGTGCGGCTACTACGCACACAATTCATAAAAGAATTGTTTTTTTGCACTTGGGGGGAGCACCCCTGATGGACAGATCACCCCCTGGACAACACTACAGCACCCCTTTAGGACTACAGCCTTTATTGGACACTGCATAACACAGCCCAGCCAGCCCCTATGGACATTGGAGTATACACTGGGCCTGATTCAGAGCCGCTCGCAAAAAGCGAGCACTCGCTCTGAATCAGGGCGGCCGCTTTTATTTCTAAAACTGGCCTCCTGGCCGCTCGCATAGCTGTGGTTGACCATCCACAGCTTTTGCGAGTGGCCAGGTGATGGTCGTGATGGTCACGACTATCGGGCTTGCGACGAGACCCTTGTGGTAGGGTCTCATTCTTGCAAGCCCCAGTGAGCTTCTGGCTCTAATAGAGCCAGAAGCTCACCACTGACATCACTCGTGATGTCAGTGGGGCCGCCCCTAAATGTCAGGCGTTCCTTCGGGACACGCCTACCAAACAGGGCAAGCTGTCGATCAACATCGACAGCCGCCCCTTTTGGATGCGAGCTCCGGAACGAGTAACGCTCGTCCATCAACCCGCTTGCGAGCAGGTCTGAATCAGGCCCACAGCTCCTATGGACAACTGACTGCACAACACAGTCCAGCCCGGTGGCGGATCCAGGGGGGGGATCAGGGCGATCGCCCCCCATACCACACACAGCTCTAGCCCTGTCACAGTCCACCTACTGATCCTGCAGGCAGCAGAGGCTGGGGTCAGTTGCCAGCATCAGCCGGGACCTGGACGCGCCGGGCACATACAATTAGGGGTGGAGAGACAGCACACAGTCAGCCAGAGAAGTGGAGTGACATGGGATTTGTAGTTTTTTTGTGTACTGCTCAGACTCTGAGCAGTAAAGATAAACTACAAATCCGATGAGTCACAGCGTCTTTTTCAAAGATGGCCGCCGCTGGAGCAACCCAGCATGTGGATAGGAAGAATAAAGTAAGACTGACATGCTGACAGGACTGGTGGTACACATTACAGACCACTTAGTCAGAACTTGAAGAGGGAGGGACCCTCCGCCATCAGGTAGGACCATCCAGTGGCTGATTCATATGTGTGTTTCAGATACCATGGTGATGGTAAAATAAATAAAAGGCTCCTGTTTTAAAATATGCTATAGAGTTTAGGTTTTTTTTTTGCATGTATGTGTGTGTGTGTTATGTTTATGTTTATGTATGTATTTGTGTGTGTTATGTATGTATATATGTTTGTGTCGCGTATATATATATATATATATATATATATATGTGTGTGTTATGTATGTATATATGTGTGTGTCATGTGTATATATACTATATACAGTCAGGTGCATAAATATTGGGACATTGACAGAATTTTCATATTTTGGCCTCTATTCACCACCACAATGGCTTTGAAATGAAACAAACAAGATGTGCTTTAACTGCAGACTTTCAGATTTAATTTGAGGGTAATTACATCCAAATCAGGTGAACGGTGTAGGAATTACGGTTTCTATATGTGCCTCCCACTTTTTAAGGGGCCAAAAGTAATGGGACAAACTAAACAATCCTAAATCTAACTTTCACTTTTTAATACGCCTGAGGTCTGGAACGCATAGACATCACCAGATGCTGTGTTTCATCCCTGGTTATGCTCTGCCAGGCCTCTACTGCAAATGTCTTCAGTTCCTGCTTGTTCTTGGGGCATTTTCCCTTCAGTTTTGTCTTCATCAAGTGAAATGCATGCTCAATCGCATTCAGGTCAGGGGATTGACTTGGCCATTTCATAACATTCCACTTTTTAGCCTTAAAAAACTCTTTGGTTGCTTTTGCAGTATGCTTTGGGTCATTGTCCATCTGCACTATGAAGTGTGGTCCAATGAGTTCTGAAGCATTTGACTGAATATGAGCATATAATATTGCCCAAAACACTGCAGAATTCATTCACATATAGAAACCGTTGTAATTCCTATACCGTTCACCTGATTTGGTGGTAATTACCCTCAAATTATATCTGAAAGTCTGCAGTTAAAGAACATCTTGTTTGTTTAATTTCAAAGCCATTGTGGTGGTGAATAGAGGCCAAAATATGAAAATTCTGTCAATGTCCCAATATTTATGCACCTGACTGTATGTATGTATATATATATATATATATATACATATGTGTGTGTGTGTGTGTGTGTGTGTGTGTGTGTGTTATGTTATGTGTGTGTGTATATATATATATATATATATATATATATATTTATATATATCTATGTACGTGTGTGTGTATGTATATATATATATATATATATATATATATATATATAATTTATTGTTACCAGTTATTTATATAGCCCACACATATTCCGCAGCGCTTTACAGAGAATATTTGGCCATTCACATCAGTCCCTGCCCCAGTGGAGCTTACAATCTATGGGCCTGATTCAGAGCCGTTCGCTATTTGTGGTCGCTCGTTTAAAAACAAGGGGTGGCTATTCAAATGATCCGTACGCACATTGCAGTCTGTTCACACCTCTAAGTCTGAACGAGCGAGCAAAACATACGCTCGTTTATTTGTTAAAAACGCCCCCTGGCCGCTCGCATCCTACGTCATGTCCGCTATTTATTAGATTAATCGAGTACATCGACCAGCGTATGAACTGCTCGCTATTCTTGTGGTTGGTGTTTGCTACCACAAATTTGCGAGCAGTTCTGGCTATAAAATAACCCAGTGACGTGGTCAATGACGCTGCTGTTTTAAATATGCACACCCATAAAACGCCCGTTTTGACCTTTAAGCACGCCTGCGTTCGGATCTCCACTCCCCATTTTCAAACACCTTCTCCTGTTACCACCCACATACGCCTCATTATGTCACTCAAAATAGCAGGCCCTCGCTATATTGCGTACCAACGATTTTCGGCCGCACTGACTGGTTCGCGCATGCGTACTAAAAACCGTACGCATGCGCAGATGTGCAAACATCGCTCGGAACGAGCGTACTGCCGCTAACGAGCGGCTCTGAATGAGGGCCTATATTCCCTATCACATGCACACACACATACACACTAGGATTAATTTGTGTTGGGAGCCAATTATATATATATAGTGACTTATGAATATATATGTATGTCTGTTATGTGCATGTGTATATATATATATATATGTATGTCAGGGTTGCCTACCTGTAACATTCTCTTCCCGGGAGAAGCCCGGGTAAGAGAAGCAGCAGGGGGCCGATGGGGGCGGGGCTTGATGATTTGTGTCATTAAGCCCCGCCCCCTCACGGTAAAATTGCCGCGATTGGGCACAATTTACATAGGGGGCGGGGCCAAATGCTGTGATTCATGCAGAATCACAGCTTAAGCCCCTCCCCCTTCATGGAGACCCGCGATTGCCGCGGGTATTCTCCTAATTCTGCCTACTTCACTAGGAAGTGGGCAGAATGCGGGAGAAATGCCTACCCTTCCGGGGGTGCGGGGGGTTACCCCAAAAATCGGGAGCCTCCCGCGAAAACCGGGAGGGTAGGCATGTATGATGTATGTATATATATAATGTGTGTGTTATGTATATATGCGAGTGTGTGTTATGTATATGTGTGCGTTATGTATATATGTGTATGTGTGTTATGTATGTGTATATATATATATATATATATATATATATGTGTGTGTGTGTTATGTATATACGTGTGTTTTATATATATATATTAGGGGTGAGCGGGTTCGGATTTCTGAAATCCGAACCCCCCCGAGCCCCCCCGATCCGAGGCAGATCCGAGTCAGGCTCGACTTTTCCCGCCTGACTCGGATCTGAAATCGAGGCAAAACGTCATCATCCCGCCTTCCGGGTCTCGCGGGTTTTGGATCCTATATAAGGTACCCGCGTCGGCGCCATTTTCTCACTCGGCTGTGGACAGTGAAGAGGGAGGGTGGGAGTTAGGGCTGGCTGGGCTGTGTAGTGTAGTGTAGTGCAGAGTAGTGTTGTGCTGTGCTGTGCTGCGCTGTGCTGCTGTTGTCCATAGGGGCTGTGTCCACTACTTCAAAGTCCATAGGGGCTGGCTGTGTTGTGCTGTGCTGCTGTTGTTAATAGGGGCTGTGTCCACTACTTCAAAGTCCATAGGGGCTGGCTGGACTGTGTTGTGCAGTCAGTTCTCCATAGGGGCTGTGTCCACTCCAAAGTCCTGTGCAGTGTCCCAGTCGTAAAGGGGTGCTGTAGTGTTGTCCAGGGGGTGCTCTGTCCATTAAGGGTGCTCCCCCCAAGTGCTAAAAAAAATAATATATTTTCTGTGTTTGTGAATTGTGTGCGCAGTAGCCACACGTGCATCAACAAAGTAGTGCCAAGCGTGCGCCTGTGTCATAAGTAAAGGGCCAGCTGGCTTGACCGTTAATGGGTGCTGTAACCCCCAAAGTACACTCCAGTCCAAACCAAAAAAAAAATATTTTCTGTGTTTGTGAATTGTGTGCGCAGTAGCCGCACGTGCATCAACAAAGTAGTGCCAAGTGTGCGCCTGTGTCATAAGTAAAGGGCCGGCTGGCTTGACCGTTAAAGGGTGCGGTAACCCTCAAAGTACACTCCAGTCCAAACCAAAAACAAAAATATTTTCTGTGTTTGTGAATTGTGTGCGCAGTAGCCGCACGTGCATCAACAAAGTAGTGCCAAGCGTGCGCCTGTGTCATAAGTAAAGGGCCGGCTGGCTTGACCGTTAAAGGGTGCTGTAACCCCCAAAGTACACTCCAAACCAAATAACAAAATATTTTTTCTGTGTTTGTGAATTGTGTGCGCAGTAGCCGCACGTGCATCAACAAAGTAGTGCCAAGCGTGCGCCAGTGTCATAAGTAAAGGGCCAGCTGGCTTGACCGTTAAAGGGTGCTGTAACCCCCAAAGTACACTCCAGTCCAAACCAAAAAAAAAATTATTTTCTGTGTTTGTGAATTGTGTGCGCAGTAGCCGCATGTGCATCAACAAAGTAGTGCCAAGCGTGCGCCTGTGTCATAAGTAAAGGGCCGGCTGGCTTGACCGTTAAAGGGTGCTGTAACCCCCAAAGTACACTCCAAACCAAATAACAAAATATTTTTTCTGTGTTTGTGAATTGTGTGCGCAGTAGCCGCACGTGCATCAACAAAGTAGTGCCAAGCGTGCGCCTGTGTCATAAGTAAAGGGCCAGCTGGCTTGACCGTTAAAGGGTGCTGTAACCCCCAAAGTACACTCCAGTCCAAACCAAAAAAAAAAATATTTTCTGTGTTTGTGAATTGTGTGCGCAGTAGCCGCACGTGCATCAACAAAGTAGTGCCAAGCGTGCGCCTGTGTCATAAGTAATGGGCCGGCTGGCTTGACCGTTAAAGGGTGCTGTATCCCCCAAAGTACACTCCAAACCAAATAACAAAATATTTTTTCTGTGTTTGTGATTTGTGTGCGCAGTAGCCACACGTGCATCAACAAAGGAGCAGCGCCAAGCGTGCGCCTGTGTCCCATAAGTAAAGAGCCGGCAGGCTCATTTCTTAAAGGGTGGTGTAACCCACAAAGTGCACTACTCTCCAGCAAAAATAAAAAAATATTTTCTGTGTTTGTGTGCGCCTTAGCCGAACGTATATATCAATATAACATAAATGGAGGACCAAACTTTCTCCGATAAAAATAAAATAGGGAAAGATCAAGAACCACTTCCTCCTAGTGCTGTTGCTGCTGCTGGGAGTTGTTCATCATCCCAGAGAGGAAGTAGGAACACCACTACTTTTACTAAACAATTGACCCTCCAACAGTCCCTAGCGATGAGGATGAAGTACGACAGCAGTCATCCTGAAGCAAAACGTATAACTGAGGCCTTGACTGCTATGTTGGTGTTAGACGTGCGTCCGGTATCCGCCATTGGTGCAGTGGGATTTAGACAATTGATGGAGGTAGTGTGTCCCCGGTTCCAAATCCCATCTAGATTCCACCTGCATCCTCAAAGCAGCAGTGACAAGCGTGCGTCTGTCTGTTAAAGGGTGGTGTAACCCTCAAAGTGCGCTCCACAAACAATAAAAATATTGTTCTTTTTTTTTCTGTCTTTGTGAAATGTGTGGGCTGTAGCCACACCTGCATCCTTAAAGCAGCAGCGACAAGCGTGCGTCTGTCTGTTAAAGGGTGGTGTAACCCTCAAAGTGCGCTCCACAAACAATAAAAATATTCTTCTTTTTTTTTCTGTCTTTGTGAATTGTGTGGGCTGTATCCGCACTTGCATCCTCAAAGCAGCAGCGACAAGCGTGCGTCTGTCTGTTAAAGGGTGGTGTAACACTCAAAGTGCTCCAAAAAATAAAAAACTATTTTTTTTATGTGTTTGTGACTTGTGTGCGATGTAGCCGCACGTGCATCAACACAGTAGCAGCGTCAAGCGTGCGCCTGTGTCATAAGTAAAGGGCCGGTTTGGACATCTGGTCCGGACTGAAGGACGTTCCAACAATTTCTGACAAGTCTACTGTCACTGCATATGATACTGTCCTCAAAGCAGCAGCGACAAGCATGCGTCTGTCTGTTAAAGGGTGGTGTAACCCTCAAAGTGCGCTCCACAAACAATAAAAATATTCTTCTTTTTTTTCTGTCTTTGTGAAATGTGTGGGCTGTAGCCGCACCTGCATCCTTAAAGCAGCAGCGACAAGCGTGTGTCTGTCTGTTAAAGGGTGGTGTAACCCTCAAAGTGCGCTCCACAAACAATAAAAATATTCTTCTTTTTTTTCCGTCTTTGTGAAATGTGTGGGCTGTAGCCACACCTGCATCCTTAAAGCAGCAGCGACAAGCGTGCGTCTGTCTGTTAAAGGATTACATCGGTGACAACATCCAAGTAGGCATGTCAGACAGTCCGTACCTGTACTGGCAGGAAAAAGAAGCAATTTGGAGGTCCCTGTACAAACTGGCTCTATTTTACCTGAGTTGCCCCCCTCCAGTGTGTACTCCAAAAGAGTGTTTAGTGCAGCCGGAACCTTGTCAGCGAAAGGCGTAGGAGGTTGCTTCCACAAAATGTGGAGAAGATGATGTTCATAAAATGAATTATCAACTCTTCCAGGGAGACCAGCCTCCTGAACGTACAGAGGGACCTGTGGTTGTGGATTCCAGCGGGGACGAATGAATACTCTGTGAGGATGAGGATGTACACAACACTGAAGAGGGTGAGGAATCGGTGGATGAGGAGGATGAGGACGACATCTTGCTTCCGTAGAGCCAGTTTGTGCAGGGACAGATTAATTGCCAGCTTGTTTTGTGGGGGCCCAAACGATCCAATCATTTCAGCCACTGTCGTGTGGCAGACCCTGGCGCTGAAATGTTTGGTTTGTTAAAGTGTGCATGTCCTGTTTATACAACATAAAGGTGGGTGGGAGGGCCCAAGGACAATTCCATCTTGCACCTCTTTTTTTTCTTTGAATTATGTACTGTTTGGGGCCTAGTTTTTCAAACTGCCATCCTGTCTGCCACTGCAGTGTCACTCCTAGATGGACCACGTGTTTGTGCCGCCCACTCGTATCTCTTAGCATAGTCATCCAGCTACCTCGGTGCAACCTTTTGGATATAAAAACACTATTGTGAGGTGTGAGGTGTTCAGAATAGACTGGAAATGAGTGGAAATTAAGGTTATTGAGGTTAATAATAGCATAGGAGCAGAAAAACACACAAATTCTGTGATTTTAGCTGTTTTTATGCTTTTTTAAAAAAAAAATACAGATCCAAAACACAAAACCCAGAACCCAAAACACGGAAGGGTGGTTTTGGCAAAACCAATCCAGATCCAAAACACGAAGAAAGATCCAGATCCAAAACCAAAACACAAAGCACGAAAAGTGGCCGGTGCACACCCCTAATATATATATATATATATATATATATATATATATTAGGGGTGAGCGGGTTCGGATTTCTGAAATCCGAACCCCCCCCGATCCGAGTCCGATCCGAGTCAGGCTCGACTTTTCCCGCCTGACTCGGATCTGAAATCGAGGCAAAACGTCATCATCCCGCCTTCCGAGTCTCGCGGGTTTTGGATCCTATATAAGGTACCCGTGTCGGCGCCATTTTCTCACTCGGCTGTGTACAGTGAAGAGGGAGGGTGGGAGTTAGGGCTGTGTAGTGTAGTGTAGTGTAGTGCTGTTGTTGTCCACTACTTCAAAGTCCATAGGGGCTGGCTGTGTTGTGCTGTGCTGCTGTTGTTAATAGGGGCTGTGTCCACTACTTCAAAGTCCATAGGGGCTGGCTGGACTGTGTTGTGCAGTCAGTTCTCCATAGGGGCTGTGTCCACTCCAAAGTCCTGTGCAGTGTCCCAGTCCTAAAGGGGTGCTGTAGTGTTGTCCAGGGGGTGCTCTGTCCATCAGGGGTGCTCCCCCCAAGTGCTAAAAAAATAATATATTTTCTGTGTTTGTGAATTGTGTGCGCAGTAGCCGCACGTGCATCAACAAAGTAGTGCCAAGCGTGCGCCTGTGTCATAAGTAAAGGGCCGGCTGGCTTGACCGTTAAAGGGTGCTGTAACCCCCAAAGTACACTCCAGTCCAAACCAAAAAAAAAATTATTTTCTGTGTTTGTGAATTGTGTTGTGAATTGTGTGCGCAGTAGCCGCACGTGCATCAACAAAGTAGTGCCAAGCGTGCGCCTGTGTCATAAGTAAAGGGCCAGCTGGCTTGACCGTTAAAGGGTTCTGTAACCCCCAAAGTACACTCCAAAACAAAAAAATATATATTTTCTGTGTTTGTGACTTGTGTGCACTGTGGCTGCACGTGCATCAACAAAGGAGCAGCGCCAAGCGTGCGCCTGTGTCCCATAAGTAAAGAGCCGGCTGGCTCATTTCTTAAAGGGTGGTGTAACCCACAAAGTGCACTACTTTCCAGCAAAAATAAAAAAATATTTTCTGTGTTTGTGTGCGCCTTAGCCGAACGTATATATCAATATAACATAAATGGAGGACCAAACTTTCTCCGATAAAAATAAAATAGGGAAAGATCAAGAACCACTTCCTCCTAGTGCTGTTGCTGCTGCTGGGAGTTGTTCATCATCCCAGAGAGGAAGTAGGAACACCACTACTTTTACTAAACAATTGACCCTCCAACAGTCCCTAGCGATGAGGATGAAGTACGACAGCAGTCATCCTGAAGCAAAACATATAACTGAGGCCTTGACTGCTATGTTGGTGTTAGACGTGCGTCCGGTATCCGCCATTAGTGCAGTGGGATTTAGACAATTGATGGAGGTAGTGTGTCCCCGGTTCCAAATCCCATCTAGATTCCACCTGCATCCTCAAAGCAGCAGTGACAAGCGTGCATCTGTCTGTTAAAGGGTGGTGTAACCCTCAAAGTGCGCTCCACAAACAATAAAAATATTGTTCTTTTTTTTTCTGTCTTTGTGAAATGTGTGGGCTGTAGCCGCACCTGCATCCTTAAAGCAGCAGCGACAAGCGTGCGTCTGTCTGTTAAAGGGTGGTGTAACCCTCAAAGTGCGCTCCACAAACAATAAAAATATTCTTCTTTTTTTTTCTGTCTTTGTGAATTGTGTGGGCTGTATCCGCACTTGCATCCTCAAAGCAGCAGCGACAAGCGTGCGTCTGTCTGTTAAAGGGTGGTGTAACACTCAAAGTGCTCCAAAAAATAAAAAACTATTTTTTTTATGTGTTTGTGACTTGTGTGCGATGTAGCCGCACGTGCATCAACACAGTAGCAGCGTCAAGCGTGCGCCTGTGTCATAAGTAAAGGGCCGGTTTGGACATCTGGTCCGGACTGAAGGACGTTCCAACAATTTCTGACAAGTCTACTGTCACTGCATATGATACTGTCCTCAAAGCAGCAGCGACAAGCATGCGTCTGTCTGTTAAAGGGTGGTGTAACCCTCAAAGTGCGCTCCACAAACAATAAAAATATTCTTCTTTTTTTTCTGTCTTTGTGAAATGTGTGGGCTGTAGCCGCACCTGCATCCTTAAAGCAGCAGCGACAAGCGTGTGTCTGTCTGTTAAAGGGTGGTGTAACCCTCAAAGTGCGCTCCACAAACAATAAAAATATTCTTTTTTTTTCTGTCTTTGTGAAATGTGTGGGCTGTAGCAGCACCTGCATCCTTAAAGCAGCAGCGACAAGCGTGTGTCTGTCTGTTAAAGGGTGGTGTAACCCTCAAAGTGCGCTCCACAAACAATAAAAATATTCTTCTTTTTTTTCCGTCTTTGTGAAATGTGTGGGCTGTAGCCACACCTGCATCCTTAAAGCAGCAGCGACAAGCGTGCGTCTGTCTGTTAAAGGATTACATCGGTGACAACATCCAAGTAGGCATGTCAGACAGTCCGTACCTGTACTGGCAGGAAAAAGAAGCAATTTGGAGGTCCCTGTACAAACTGGCTCTATTTTACCTGAGTTGCCCCCCCTCCAGTGTGTACTCCGAAAGAGTGTTTAGTGCAGCCGGGAACCTTGTCAGCGAAAGGCGTAGGAGGTTGCTTCCTCAAAATGTGGAGAAGATGATGTTCATAAAATGAATTATCAACTCTTCCAGGGAGACCAGCCTCCAGAACGTACAGAGGGACCTGTGGTTCCAGCAGGGACGAATTAATACTCTGTGAGGATGAGGATGTACACACTGAAGAGGGTGAGGAATCGGTGGATGAGGAGGATGAGGATGACATCTTGCCTCCGTAGAGCCAGTTTGTGCAGGGACAGATTAATTGCCAGCTTGTTTTGTGGGGGCCCAAACGAACCAATCATTTCAGCCACAGTTGTGTGGCAGACCCTGGCGCTGAAATGATTGGTTTGTTAAAGTGTGCATGTCCTGTTTATACAACATAAGGGTGGGTGGGAGGGCCCAAGGACAATTCCATCTTGCACCTCTTTAATTTCTTTGCATTATGTACAGTTTGGGGCCTAGTTTTTCAAACTGCCATCCTGTCTGCCACTGCAGTATCACGCCTAGATGGGTCACGTGTTTGTGCCGCCCACTCGTGTCGCTTAGCATAGTCATCCAGCTACCTCGGTGCAACCTTTTGGACATAAAAACACTATTGTGAGGTGTGAGGTGTTCAGAATAGACTGGAAATGAGTGGAAATTAAGGTTATTGAGGTTAATAATAGCATAGGAGCAGAAAAACCTACAAATTCTGTGATTTTAGCTGTTTTTATGCTTTTTTTCAAAAATATACAGATATAAAACACAAAACCCAGAACCCAAAACACGGAAGGGTGGTTTTGGCAAAACCAATCCAGATCCAAAACACGAAGAAAGATCCAGATCCAAAACCAAAACACAAAACACGAAAAGTGGCCGGTGCACACCCCTAATATATATATATATATATATATATATATATAAATGTGTGTGTTATGTATATATGTGTGTTTTATATATATATGTGTGTGTGCTATATATGTGTGTTATGAATATATGTGTGTGTGTTATGTATATATGTGCATGTGGGGAAGGGGGGATCCTTTAGTGTGGTATTTGCAGAATTGTACGCAATGCCACGGACGCAATGCCATGGACGCCTATTATTTCTGCTCACCCCTTACTGATTAGCACAAAAAAAAAAATGAGAGCTGGCGCCAGAACAAACATTTGCATATTTCCCTGGCTAAAGTGTTGGGGTGATATGAAAATATTGGCGCCAAAAAAACATTTGAAATTATAATACACAAAGGGGATAGTTCAGGCACCCCAGAAACTCACTTTGGGGGCAGGACTGTAAGTGGGTGGAGCAATCATTAGAAAGGGGAGGGGTCAGTATTAATTCTTAAACCGCCCCCCCCTAAAAGTAATGTCTAGATCCGCCACTGGCCCAGCCAGCCCCTATGGACAACAGCAGCACAACACAGCCCAGCCAGCCCCTATGGACAACAGCAGCACAACACAGCCCAGCCAGCCCCTATAGACAACAGTAGCACAACACAGCCCAGCCAGCCCTAACTCCCACCCTCCCTCTTCACTGTCCACAGACAGAGTGAAAAATGGCACCGAGGCGGGGACCTTTAATAGAATCCAAAACCCACGAGATCAGACAGCGGGATGATGACATTTTGCCTCGATTTCAAATCCGAGTCAGGCGGGAAAACCCATGCCGGACTCTGTGTGCTCGGCTCGGGGGGGTTCGGATTTCATAAATCTGAACCCGCTTATCCCTACTAATTACTAAAGTAGATGTGACTCCCGTGAAACGGACAGCCCTACGACCGTGAGGGGTTAATACTGCCTTGGGCCAGGAATGAGTTAACACATATTTCCACAGCACATGTGAAGCAAGGGGACAGCGGGCGCTGATTGGATGAGTCTATCCTGTCTCTCAAGCGGTGGGTGTGGCCAGGTGCCCGCGAAGAAGAGAGGGAGTTATATAGTGTGTGCCAGGAGCTGAGGTGAAGTGTGGCGTGCACCGCGAGGAGAGCGGGTAGAGACTGCCAAGCTGCGAAGCTCCAGTGTAGTGTGGAGCAGCCAAGCCGGGAGAGCGAAACCCGGGGACCCGCGGAAGGTAGACTGGGTCAGGTGAGCCACGTCAGTGGGAAGTTGGGACCAAGGGCAGCACTGAGCAGCACACCATTAAGGCGCCCACCGCAGCAGCAAGAGCCGCTCGTGGAGGTACGCGGCCACAGTGGCAACACGCAGTACAGGGCAGGCTTGCCTACCCTCCCGATTTGGTCGGGAGCCTCCAGAATATCGGGTGCCACTCCCGACCCCCCGGAAAGGCAGGCAAGGCTCCCAGGTGCCGCCTACCCCCCCCCCGACTACTAGTAAAAAACCCTGCTGCGGGGGGGCCCGATGACTCGATTCGCGCTGAATCGCATCATCATGGCTCCGCCCCCTGTTTTTCCGGCAATGTGAAGAGGAGGCGGGGCCACTATGATGCGATCATGTGGTCATGCCACTGGCCCCACCCCCAAAACGGCATCATAGCCCGGCCACGCCCCCCCCCCCCCCCTGCAGAATGCAGGCATTCAGCTCATACTTACTTACTTTTGAAAAAGCATTTCAGGGAGATTGTTAAAGCAACACCTATGAGCACAGCGCTAAAGTGGGCGTGTACTGCTACATCTGAGAGGCGTGTCATAACATTGACATCCAAATGTAAGCGAGCCCCAAAGCAGTTAGTAAGATCTACTTGTTGATGAAAACACACTGATTAATTACAGGGCTTGCTCATGTTTTGTATTTTATAAGGGATTCCATATTAGTGTCCGAGAGAAACCTTATATGAAAATGCATGTAGCCATAGGGTTCATTGTGCCTTATAACCAATGCAGGGAAATAGCACTGATTATACTATTTGAATGTAAATATCTCTGATTTCTTTTTTTTCCAAGAATATAACAGCTTCATAATGGGGGTAGGATGCAATCAGGGAGATTGCTGGACTCTTCAGGGAGTCAGGGATTTTGCTACTATTTCAGGGAGTCTCCCTGACAATCAGGGAGAGTTGGCAAGTATGATTCAGCTCCCTCCCGGATGGATGGAGCTGAATGTCGGTAAGTATGGTACAGGGTAATCATCCTCCCTGCCCCATACCACAGCAGCAGCCATCATAGGGTAACCCCAAAGCACCCTCATTTCAGTTATACTACTTGTAAGAGAAGGCACTGTCCTATTGTAATTTATAACTTATTCTACCAACCTCAAGATGGCCGCAGGCCAACAACAACACTTGCTTTGCGGTGCCATGCTGCCAACCACAAGATGGCCACCGATTAATTGCAGTATAGACATGGTTAGGTCTATACTATAGAGGGCTGATGGACCTGTGACGTCACACCCACGTGTCCCGGCCTAAAAGGTGGAGGGGCGGGGATGCTAACGGGGGACCAAAAGTGTCCCCTCGCTGGCTCGCTACGCTTTCCTCGCTTCGGGAACGGTGGCTCTCTGCGCTCGCCACAGATATTTATGCCCTAGTGGATGGCAACGCAGGAGCGGTCCAGCCTCCTGCAGCGGTCACGTGGTGGATACGTCATAGAGGTCCATCAGCCACATAGGAAATAGCAGCAACCGTATAGACATACAGCTCCAGCAGTGGAAAAGTTACATAGCCTTGCACCAGAGGTAACTACAGGAGTGAGTGGAGGAATGATTGCACCACAGTCAGAGCTGCACTGACACTCAGTATTAGTGGACTTTCTCATACCTTGTTGTAAATAGCAGAACCTCAGTGTTACTTTCACTTTCATTATATACGAGTTATTTGCTTCACTGACCAAGTTTACTACTACTCACTTTGCATGTTTTCCGGATCATACCAAGACTGTCTTATTCACAGCACAGTGATTCTTTGATACTTGAAAGTTGGAATACACTACTTAAAGGAGACAATATAGCCCACCAACCAGGGATAGAACTGCGGGACACTTTACAGTAACAGTTGTCTAGAAATATTGAATAACCTTCTGATTGCCTGTGAATTGAATGTGCCTATAGAGAGAAAAGTGGAATTAACATTCAGTGGCTGAATTGCTGTACTGCGTACAGGACTTCCATATACACATTGGTGATTCTTCCCTCCCAGATTTAATACTAACAAATGTTACACTAAAGGTGCCTATATACACGGGGCGATTAAAGTGGACAACTGAACGATAACGTTATTCTTTATCCATTTTTTACACCAAAACTATGAATGATAACGCATTCCCGCGGGTCGTTCGTCATTGTCGTTCATCGGGTAAACATGCAGGATAAAGGTGCATACACACTGGGCGATAAAGTGGACGACTGAACGATATCGTTATCGTTCAGTCGTCCACTTTATCGTCCATTTTTAACCCCAAAAAGATGAACGATAACGACGACGTGCGTTCCCGCGGGTCGTTCGTCATTATCGTTCATCGGGCTGACATGCAGGCCAACCTGACGATCTCATCAGGTTGCTGCATGTCAGGGAATGGGGGAGAGAGCCCGGCGCTGAACGATATCGTTAATGATATCGATCAGCGGCTGTGCTCAATTTCATGAACGACATTGAGCACAGCCTGCCGGGGACAACACTACACGATATCGCTCAGGGAGCATATCGTGTAGTGTGTACCCACCATAACCTGACAATATCAGGTTGCTGCATGTTGGGGAATGGGGGAGACAGCCCGGCGCTGAATGATATCGTTAATGATATCGTTCAGCGGGTGTGCTCAATATCATGAACGACATTGAGCACACCCTGCCGGGGACACACTAGATGATATCGCTCAGGGAGCATATCATCTAGTGTTTATGCTCCTTAAGTGGGACTAGTACCATGGTCAACTTAAACTGATCTAAAAGAGCTCCACCAGCTGCAGCAGCGAAGACAGGTAGAAATACAGGGCCTGATTCAGAGCCGGACGCTATTTGCGGACGGTCGTTCAGGAAAAGGGGGTGGCTATTGAAATGAACCGTTCGCTCTTTGCGGTCTGTTGACGCCTCCATGTCTGAACGAGCGAACAAAACTTGCGGTCGTTTTTTGGATAGCTACGCCCCCTGGCCGCTCGCATCCTACGTCATATCCGCTATTTATTAGATTAATCGAGTTCATCGACCAGCTTATGAACTGCTCGCTATTCTTGTGGTTGGTTTTTCCTACAACAATCTTGCGAGCAGTTCTGACTATAAAATAACCCAGTGACGTGGTCAATAACGCTGCTGTATTAATTATGCACGCCCATAAAACGCCCGTTTTGACCTTTAAGCACGCCTGCGTTCTGATCTCCACTCCCCGTTTTCAAGCACCTTCCCCTGTTACCACCCACATACGCCTCCTCCTGTCACTCAAAATAGCAGGCATTTGCTCTTTAGCGAACAAATGATTTTCGGCTGCACTGACTGGTTCGCGCATGCGTATTAAAATCCGTACGCATGCGCAGTTGGACAAACATTGCTCGGAATGAACGAGCGGCCACTTACGAGCGGCTCTGAATCAGGCCCACAGTGTTTTGAGTTTAAGGTCATGTGGACATTGAAATTGTTAGTTTAGTACTGTCATCCTAGCTGAATTGTTTTCTTGTAGTGTGCAACCGTTTGAGATAAGAATGTATACTGAGGGGCCTATTCATTAAACCTAAAAATTCTCTGGAGATAATTAGCTTTAGAACTCTCATGGAGTTCTAGCTAATTATAGGTGGAATTCATCATTCCACCTCTCCATAAGTATCTATTCCGAAAAGCTGTCATTTTTGCGATGACAGCTTTTCGGGAAATAGATACTTTTCCCTGCCTACACTACCTTATCGCATCTGGAAACAGTGCTGCGCATGCGCTGTTACATCTGTAAAACCAGCGCATGCGCAGCACTGCCTACAGATGCGTTAAGTTTGTGTACCCCCCGTCCCCCCTCCGCTCACCTCCCCCCCCGACTTACCTGTCCGCGCAGCAGCCTCCGGCTCCGTCCTGCTGGTCTGTCATGTGGTTTCCCAGCAGACCACATGACAGATTAGAAAGAAAAAAAAACTTTTTTTTTTTGTCTAAACTTTCTTGTGCTCTGCTGAGGAGCACACATGTCCAACCAGCCTCCGGAGCCTGAGGACGGAGCAGAGCGCCGGAGGGACTCGTCGGGGTACCTGCACACGCGGATACAGGTAAGTTTCACCTGCTATTCGCCACCTCACAGTGGCGAATAGTAACTGCATCAAATTCCGAAAATTGATAATTTTCGGTATTTGATGAATACCACAATTTCCACATCCCCATACTAATGTATGGGGAGTGTGGAAATTAACGCAGGGGAACTTAGCAAGGAGATATCTGTGATATCTCCTGTGCTAAGTGGCTACATGAATACCAAAATAACGTTATTTAAGGAAAATGTCCTTAAAAACGTTATTTTAGTGTTGATGAATAGGCCCCTATGTACTGAATTTAACTGTGAATAGTAATGTAAAAGTTGCCTTACATTGTACGGTCATACTGCAGAAGTATTATTACACCAATTCATATGGTGCCTTGCAAATACCATTGTTTTTTATGTGTAATCTCATTATTGATGTTTTTCCCACTGATAATGCAATACGAAGGCTGCCTCCTTGAGTGAGGTGTGTTATTTATGCAAGTGCCCTGCTGACTCTCTAATAAACCTGTGTTCACAAAAAAAAACACAAGCTGCCTCGTCACCTCTTTGTGTGCTTCCATTACTCTCACCTCTCCGTAAGTCGATTGAACATTGAACCACAACACGCAAGGTAAACTCTTTACTTACCATTTCAAGGCAAGGTTACCACACAAGCATATACAGGTGTAAAATAGATGCGATATATACTAGGATTCATATTTATTTTATTTAAATTATACATTCTTATTTGAATTGCATATTGTACTGATTGTTCTTGTACCCAAAATATAATTTTTTAGATTTTCTTTTAGCAAAGCATATTAATATGAACACACACCATTAGCATTATAAACCCTGGTCCATGCCAGCATCTCTACTACAGCACAACTTAAGTTAGACAGACACAGACACTGGGGTCTATTCATGTACTGTGGCAGTGATAAAAGGGTTTTCACTGCTTCTCCTCATTCATGGAAGGGGTCACCGTGGAGAAATCTTGAGAAATTGGCACCTCCTCGTGACTGCCTGCTGCTGCCCCAGTCCCCCCGCCCTGAACTACCCCTGCTGCCTGCATGCCCCCCCTTTCCGCTGCAAAGTGACCCAGCATATGCCGGATCTTCTCTGTCCTGCCCGCTCCTATCCCCTGTCTCCGATCTCCTCTGTCCTGAGCCCCCCTCCTCCCTCGCACAGCCCCACAAACAACACTGTAGATAGAAGACAGCGGCTGGCGAATGCGCAGGAGGAGTGCCTTTCCATATAAAGACAACCGCAGGAAAAGACGGCATCGCTGGAGTCCTAGATACTGGATCGCATCGCAGGACAGGTAAGTATACATGAACTGCTACTTAGAAAAGCTATATATCGCATCAAAATGATGCGCTATATAGTGATAAGTAACACTTCAATATTGCAGATCTACATGAATAGACCCCACTGTCTTTTACTGCAAGCCTCAGCCATGACAGTCCCAGGCATTTTTACTTTCCTATTACATAACACACAGCTTTACCGCACCTGTTATACACCAAAAATGGGAGAATGTAGTCATGTCAGCTGTTATGTCATTGAATCAGTTGCAGTATATAAAGCAGCCAAACTACCCCCTAACCTTTAGAAATGCAGGTTCACATTTATACTTTACATTAAATAACCCCTCTACTGTATATCACCCAATGGCTGTACTCCTTGCTTACTGGTGGCACTGTCACACTCACAGTCAGCCTGTCAGCCACTGACACTGCTTGTGTGTAGTCTGTCATACTTTGCTTGACCTTTCCAGTTACACAGCAGGCCAGGGAAGCAGCGCAGAGCCAGGAGGAGGGACTTGAATATTACCGGCTGCCCGCCTTACCGATGACGGCGACGGGTGGCCAGGGCAGGCAGTTCTGTTGCCCCAGCCCGCAACACTGACTTTAGTTAGATGGCTGCTGTTGTTGATTCATACACAAAAGCTGACCGCGGCTCCACTCTCCCCCACTGCGGTGTCCAGCTCAAGCCCTGTTTGCGCACTGCGACGTTACGTGACATCGCTCCTTACAAGCCAGGTGCCGCCCATTACAAGCACGGTGCAGCTGTGTCACAGTGACACAGTCTGCCCGTGGTCCCCCTCAGCTGCTGGATATCCTGCTGTAGTAAATGATAAATTACCGTGGTCGCAGCCAGGGCGCCCTCCACTATGTGGCTCCCTACTCGGCTGCGTACCATGCGTAATTATAGAACCGGCCCTGGGAGGTGCTGTGAGGTGGACATTGAAGGGGGGGTGGATGTTGTGAGAGGTGGACATTAAAGGAGGAAGTGCTGTGAGAGGTGCACATTGAAGGGGCTGGGGGAGGTGCTGTTAGGTGTTTTTTATATATCGCTTCCTATATTTTAATTTTATATCAGTCACTAGAATAGTCAATGTTTGTCAGACAGGGCTGGTAGATGATATACTGTATATAATTAATTATAGTTCTTAGACATAATGATTGTTCATATATTTCATTACACATTTAAACCCCGGCTGTGTACACAGATGCACAACCGCAGGTATAGGGCGGAAACGGCAACTAGCCATTTTGGTGCTCTTGGTTAGAAAGAGCATCGGTGCCCCCCATTTTTTTAAATAGTGACATTAGGCACACCCCAAAGGCGCATACCAGAAAAAAGGGGTGTGGCTTAGTGGGGAAGATAGAGGCCTCAGGACACACTCCCATTTATATCACTGTAGTGGGTTTGCTCAGCACTCCCAAAGATGCTGGGCTGCCCCAGGCTTTCCTCTGTACTACCCTCTACAGCCTGCATCCCTTCCTGTTCCCCATATACACCCTGCATCTCTCTCGTACCCCATATACAGCCTGCATCCCTTCTTGTTCCCCATATACACCCTGCATCTCTCTTGTACCCCATATACAGCCTGCATCCCTTCCTGTTCCCCATATACACCCTGCATCTCTCTTGTACCCCATATACAGCCTGCATCCCTTCCTGTTCCCCATATACACCCTGCATCTCTCTTGTACCCCATATACAGCCTGCATCCCTTCCTGTTCCCCATCTCTCTTGTACCCCATATACAGCCTGCATCCCTTCCTGTTCCCCATATACACCCTGCATCTCTCTTGTACGCCATATACAGCCTGCATCCCTTCCTGTGTCCCATATACACCCTGCATCTCTGTTGTACCCCATATACAGCCTGCATCCCTTCCTGTGTCCCATATATACCTTGCATCTCTCTTGTACCCCATATACAGCCAGGGCCGGTTCTACCATTACGCATGGTACGCATCTGAGTAGGGCGCCACATAGTGCAGGAAGCCTCAGCTGCGTACCATGCGGGCCGCGGGCAGACTGTGTCTCTGTGAGACAGCTGCACCGCGTGTGTAGCGCTGACCGGACGGAGTTCGGTCAGCACTACACAGTGCCAAACACACAGCCGCCGGCAGCTGTGTGTTTGTTTTGATTACCAGCCAATGAGAGTCTGTCAGATTCTCATCGGCTTGTGCGCCCACTGCCGGAGCCATCTTCCGGCTCCCGCAATGGGTAATGGGAGAGACGTCATGACGTCTCTCCCATAATGCAAAGCGGCCTGGGAGGACGGAAGGAGGAGTAGATAGCGGCTGCGGGAGCAGGAGCGGAGTTTCAGGTAGGTGGGGTTTTATTATTTTTATTATGTGTGTCTCTACTGGGGGGGACTACTACTGGGGGCACTACAAGGGGGGATTACTACTGGGGGCACTACAAGTGGGGACTACTGCTGGGGGCACTACAAGGGGGGACTACTACTGGGGGCACTACAAAGGGGGATTACTACTAAGGGCACTACAAGGGGGGAATACTACTGGGGGCACTACAAGGGGGGGACTACTACTGGGGGGACTACTACTGAGGGCACTACAAGGGGGACTACTACTGGGGGCACTACAAGGGGGGATTACTACTGAGGGCACTACAAGGGGGGGACTACTGCTGGGGGCACTACAAGGGGGGACTACTACTGGGGGCACTACAAGGGGGGATTACTACTGAGGGCACTACAAGGGGGGGACTACTACTGGGGGCACTACAAGGGGGGATTACTACTGGGGGCACAAGGGGGGGCTACTACTGGGGGCACTACAAGGGGGGGACTACTACTGGGGGCACTACAAGGGGGGGACTACTACTGGGGGCACTACAAGGGGGATTACTACTGGGGGCACTACAAGGGGGGATTACTACTGGGGGCACTACAAGGGGGGACTACTACTGGGGGAACTACAAGGGGGGATTACTACTAGGGGCACTACAAGGGGAGCTACTACTGGGGGCATTGCACATAGGGGGGAACCTCCACTGGGGGCACAACAATGGGGGGACTACTACTGGGGGCACTGCACATAGGGGGGGAAAACCTCCACTGAGGGCACAACAATGGGGGGACTACTACTAGAGGTACTACAAGAAAGGGGACTACTAGGGACACTACAACGGGGTGGACCACTACTGGGGGCACTATATAAAGGGCAATACTGGGGGTACTGCATAGGGGGAACTACAACTAGGGCCACTGTTTTTAAAGGGCACTGCATAAGGGGTACCACTATTGGGGGCACTGCATGGGGGGACTACTAATGGGGGCACTATATAAGGGGCTTACTAGTGGGGGCACAAGGGGCACTGCACAGGGGGACCACTACTGGGGGCACTGCATAGGGGGGCGCCAAAAAATATACTCGCTTACCAAAAAATTTGGGCTAGGGCTGGCCCTGTATACAGCCTGCATCCCTTCCTGTTCCCCATATATTCCCTGCATCTCTCTTGTACCCCATATACAGCCTGCGCCCTTCCTGTTCCCCATATACACCCTGCATCTCTCTTGTACCCCATATACAGCCTGCATCTCTCCTGTACCCCATATACAGCCTGAACTCTTCCTTTATGAATGAAGACAACTAGTTTGTTGTGCAACGTTTTAACGTTTTAATGCATTTTTGTAAAGCATAAGTATAATCCATTTTTTATATATGTTTGACAAAAAGGCATAAAAGCATTGAAACATTGCACCACCGATGACTAGTTGTCTTCATTTATAGCCCAGAGTCCTGCCGCACCTTTGTTCCTATATATATATATTAGGGGTGTGCACCGGCCACTTTTCGTGTTTTGGTTTTGGATCTGGATCTTTCTTCGTGTTTTGGATCTGGATTGGTTTTGCCAAAACCACCCTTCCGTGTTTTGGGTTCTGGGTTTTGTGTTTTGGATCTGTATTTTTTTTAAAAAAAGCATAAAAACAGCTAAAATCACAGAATTTGTAGGTTTTTCTGCTCCTATGCTATTATTAACCTCAATAACCTTAATTTCCACTCATTTCCAGTCTATTCTGAACACCTCACACCTCACAATAGTGTTTTTATGTCCAAAAGGTTGCACCGAGGTAGCTGGATGACTATGCTAAGCGACATGAGTGGGCGGCACAAACACGTGACCCATCTAGGCGTGAAACTGCAGTGGCAGACAGGATGGCAGTTTGAAAAACTAGGCCCCAAACTGTACATAATGCAAAGCAAAAAAAGAGGTGCAAGATGGAATTGTCCTTGGGCCCTCCCACCCACCCTTATGTTGTATAAACAGGACATGCACACTTTAACAAACCAATCATTTCAGCGCCAGGGTCTGCCACACAACTGTGGCTGAAATGATTGGTTCGTTTGGGCCCCCACAAAACAAGCTGGCAATTAATCTGTCCCTGCACAAACTGGCTCTACAGAGGCAAGATGTTATCCTCATCCTCCTCATCCACCGATTCCTCACCCTCTTCAGTGTGTACATCCTCATCCTCACAGAGTATTAATTCGTCCCCGCTGGAATCCACAACCACAGGTCCCTCTGTACGTTCTGGAGGCTGGTCTCCCTGGAAGAGTTGATAATTCATTTTATGAACATCATCTTCTCCACATTTTGTAGAAGCAACCTCCTACGCCTTTCGCTGACAAGGTTCCCGGCTGCACTAAACACTCTTTCGGAGTACACACTGGAGGGGGGGCAACTCAGGTAAAATAGAGCCAGTTTGTACAGGGACCTCCAAATTGCTTCTTTTTCCTGCCAGTACAGGTACGGACTGTCTGACATGCATACTTGGATGCTGTCACCGATGTAATCCTTTAACAGACAGACGCACGCTTGTCACTGCTGCTTTGAGGATGCAAGTGCAGCTGCAGCCCACACAATTCACAAAGACAGAAAAAAAAGAAGAATATTTTTATTGTTTGTGTAGCACACTTTGAGAGTGTCACCACCCTTTAACAGACAGACGCACGCTTGTCGCTGCTGCTTTGAGGATGCAAGTGCGGCTACATCGCACACAAGTCACAAACACATAAAAAAAATAGTTTTTTAATTTTTGGAGCACTTTGAGAGGTACACCACCCTTTAACAGACAGACGCACGCTTGTCGCTGCTGCTTTGAGGATGCAAGTGCGGCTACAGCCCACACAATTCACAAAGACAGAAAAAAAAAGAACAATATTTTTATTGTTTGTGTAGCACACTTTGAGGGTGTCACCACCCTTTAACAGACAGACGCACGCTTGTCGCTGCTGCTTTAAGGATGCAGGTGCGGCTACAGCCCACACATTTCACAAAGACAGAAAAAAAAAGAACAATATTTTTATTGTTTGTGTAGCACACTTTGAGGGTGTCACCACCCTTTAACAGACAGACGCACGCTTGTCGCTGCTGCTTTAAGGATGCATGTGCGGCTACAGCCCACACATTTCACAAAGACAGAAAAAAAAAGAACAATATTTTTATTGTTTGTGTAGCACACTTTGAGGGTGTCACCACCCTTTAATAGACAGACGCACGCTTGTCGCTGCTGCTTTGAGGATGCAGGTGGAATCTAGACAGGATTTGGAACTGGGGACACACTACCTCCATCAATTGTCTAAATCCCACTGCACTAATGGCGGATACCGGACGCACGTCTAACACCAACATAGCAGTCAAGGCCTCAGTTATAAGTTTTGCTTCAGGATGACTGCTGTCGTACTTCATCCTCATCGCTAGGGACTGTTGGAGGGTCAATTGTTTAGTAAAAGTAATGTTGTTCCTACTTCCTCTCTGGGATGATGAACAACTCCCAGCAGCAGCAACAGCACTAGGAGGAAGTGGTTCTTGATCTTTCCCTATTTTATTTTTATCGGAGAAAGTTTGGTCCTCCATTTATGTTATATTGATATATACGTTCGGCTAAAGCGCACACAAACACAGAAAATATTTTTTTATTTTTGCTTGAGAGTAGTGCACTTTGTGGGTTACACCACCCTTTAAGAAATGAGGCAGCCGGCTCTTTACTTATGGGACACAGGCGCACGCTTGGCGCTGCTCCTTTGTTGATGCACGTGCAGCCACAGTGCACACAATTCACAAACACAGAAAATATTTTTTTTTTGGTTTGGAGTGTACTTTGGGGGTTACAGCACCCTTTAACGGTCAAGCCAGCCGGCCCTTTACTTATGACACAGGCGCACGCTTGGCACTACTTTGTTGACGCACGTGCGGCTACTGCGCACACAATTCACAAACACAGAAAATAATTTTTTTTTGGTTTGGAGTGTACTTTGGGGGTTACAGCACCCTTTAACGGTCAAGCCAGCCGGCCCTTTACTTATGACACAGGCGCACGCTTGGCACTACTTTGTTGATGCACGTGTGGCTACTGCGCACACAATTCACAAACACAGAAAATATTTTGTTATTTGGTTTGGAGTGTACTTTGGGGGTTACAGCACCCTTTAACGGTCAAGCCAGCCGGCCCTTTACTTATGACACAGGCGCACGCTTGGCACTACTTTGTTGATGCTCGTGCGGCTACTGCGCACACAATTCACAAACACAGAAAATAATTTTTTTTTTGGTTTGGACTGGAGTGTACTTTGGGGGTTACAGCACCCTTTAACGGTCAAGCCAGCCGGCCCTTTACTTATGACACAGGCGCACGCTTGGCACTACTTTGTTGATGCAGGTGCGGCTGCTGCGCACACAATTCACAAACACAGAAAATTATTTTTTTTTTGGTTTGGACTGGAGTGTACTTTGGGGGTTACAGCACCCTTTAATGGTCAAGCCAGCTGGCCCTTTACTTATGACACAGGCGCACGCTTGGCACTACTTTGTTGATGCACGTGCGGCTACTGCGCACACAATTCACAAACACAGAAAATATATATTTTTTTTGGTTTGGACTGGAGTGTACTTTGGGGGTACAGCACTTTTTAATGGTCAAGCCAGCCGGCCCTTTACTTATGACACAGGTGCACGCTTGGCACTACTTTGTTGATGCACGTGCGGCTACTGCGCACACAATTCACAAACACAGAAAATAATATTTTTTTTGGTTTGGACTGGAGTATACTTTTGGGGGTTACAGCACCCTTAACGTTCAAGCCAGCCGGCCCTTTACTTATGACACAGGCGCACGCTTGGCACTACTTTGTTGATGCACGTGCGGCCACTGCGCACACAATTCACAAACACAGAAAATAATTTTTTTTTTGGTTTGGACTGGAGTGTACTTTGGGGGTTACAGCACAATTTAACGGTCAAGCCAGCCGGCCCTTTACTTATGACACAGGCGCACGCTTGGCACTACTTTGTTGATGCACGTGCGGCTACTGCGCACACAATTCACAAACACAGAAAATATTTTTTTTTTGGTTTGGAGTGTACTTTGGGGGTTACAGCACCCTTTAACGGTCAAGCCAGCCGGCCCTTTACTTATGACACAGGCGCACGCTTGGCACTACTTTGTTGATGCACGTGTGGCTACTGCGCACACAATTCACAAACACAGAAAATATTTTGTTATTTGGTTTGGAGTGTACTTTGGGGGTTACAGCACCCTTTAACGGTCAAGCCAGCCGGCCCTTTACTTATGACACAGGCGCACGCTTGGCACTACTTTGTTGATGCACGTGCTGCTACTGCGCACACAATTCACAAACACAGAAAATAATTTTTTTTTTGGTTTGGACTGGAGTGTACTTTGGGGGTTACAGCACCCTTTAACGGTCAAGCCAGCCGGCCCTTTACTTATGACACAGGCGCACGCTTGGCACTACTTTGTTGATGCACGTGCGGCTACTGCGCACACAATTCACAAACACAGAAAATAATTTTTTTTTTGGTTTGGACTGGAGTGTACTTTTGGGGGTTACAGCACCCTTAACGGTCAAGCCAGCCGGCCCTTTACTTATGACACAGGCGCACGCTTGGCACTACTTTGTTGATGCACGTGCGGCCACTGCGCACACAATTCACAAACACAGAAAATAATTTTTTTTTTGGTTTGGACTGGAGTGTACTTTGGGGGTTACAGCACCCTTTAACGGTCAAGCCAGCCGGCCCTTTACTTATGACACAGGCGCACGCTTGGCACTACTTTGTTGATGCACGTGTGGCTACTGCGCACACAATTCACAAACACAGAAAATATATTATTTTTTTAGCACTTGGGGGGAGCACCCCTGATGGACAGAGCACCCCCTGGACAACACTACAGCACCCCTTTAAGACTGGGACACTGCACAGGACTTTGGAGTGGACACAGCCCCTATGGAGAACTGACTGCACAACACAGTCCAGCCAGCCCCTATGGACTTTGAAGTAGTGGACACAGCCCCTATTAACAACAGCAGCACAGCACAACACAGCCAGCCCCTATGGACTTTGAAGTAGTGGACAACAGCAGCACTACACTACACTACACTACACAGCCCAGCCAGCCCTAACTCCCACCCTCCCTCTTCACTGTCCACAGCCGAGTGAGAAAATGGCGCCGACGCGGGTACCTTATATAAGATCCAAAACCCGCGAGACTCGGAAGGCGGGATGATGACGTTTTGCCTCGATTTCAGATCCGAGTCAGGCGGGAAAAGTCGAGCCTGACTCGGATCTGCCTCGGATCGGGGGGGCTCGGGGGGGTTCGGATTTCAGAAATCCGAACCCGCTCACCCCTAATATATATATATGCCTTCCACTTCCTCACATCTTAGGCAGGCAACAGTTTGATGGAATGACAAACTCCATGTTATTATGAGGGATGTGTTGTTAGTTGTTTCATGTCCTGGATACCCATCTGATCTTAAATTATCCTCCACATAGTGTGGGAGGACTAGAAGTCCAAGCATGCCCTGACAGTCCAGGGGGAGAGGGCAGGGGGAAATTACCGCTAGTAACAACATCGCAGAGGGTGCACAGCAAATAGAGGTTAAGGCAGCTGGTTCCGCCCCCAGGGCATCCTGCATTGTGTTCGATGGCACAGGCCATACCACCTAGTTAAGGCTCTGCATAAGAGGCCATGGTCAGACAGAGAAACTGCAAGTTTCCATGGTGCGACTGATGGTGGTGTCTAAGGACGACACAACAGTATTGCTGTGAGTCTCTACACATTAGACCATATGGATGTACATAGGGTTTTGGAGTGGTATTTACATAAAGTCACAGGTGGGTGACTGCCTATAGACGCTGTTGCGTGTTCTCCTGCGTCCGACTCAGAATCAGGCTCTGTGTCTGTGTATTTTGTTTCTAAACTTATTTCAAGTTCTCATACAATAAAAGACGTCACCAAAGTTTTATACAGGCAGACTATTGTGCTCGGATGACTTTTTATTTTTTTATTTCTTGTATAGTGTTAGTTCAAACAGCATTGCTAAGGGGGACTGTCAGTGGCTGTCTTTATAAACACTAATCAATCATTCAGATCAAATCTCTGTTCTTGGATAATATTGCTTCGGTGACTAGTGGAGCTTCCTATTGTGCAAATGTATTCCCATGGAGACAGAAGCATTATGGATCGTCTCAATGCAATAAATGGGTTTTTTTGTCTGACAAAAAAAATCCATTATATTTTGAAGGCAGGTAGTCACTATGGAAACAGCAGAATGAAGAGCCAATTGCACCCAGCTTGCAGACTTGTCATGGCAATGGGCATAGAAAATGCCCCTTTGTAGTATAGATACCTGTAAATGTTAATCCAGCCTTGTAGTGATGAAGCCCAGCAGAGCAACCTGCCTATAGTCATGCTGGGCACTGGTGTCAGCAATGTGACATACACAGCTTTTATCATTATTATCCATTATACGTAATATCCATTATTTATGTAGTACAAACATAATACAATGCGCTTTACAGAAAGAGAAAATTGCAGCACAGACAGTGAAACAAGAAGCATAGAGGTGTCTGCTCATATCATTTTACAATCTGAAGGAGAATGAAAGCTTAACACAAACGGTATTGGGGTAAATGTAATAGGATGCGAGGTTTGTACTTGCCTAGGCTCACCATGAGGTTTTGGCGAATTTGCATAGTAACATTTCGGATGTAATAGGCTGTGATTAAGAAGCTAACAATGTTAATCTCCCATGAATTTGAGTGTGTTTGCACAAGCTAAACACAGGGGCTTTTTCTGACAGAACCATTGTATGCATTGGGGCAGAGATTCCCAAACTCCACCATTACAGTCTGGGATTAGAGATATCCATGCTTGAGCACAGGCAGTGGCAAATGCAGGATTTTGAAAGGGGGGGTTTCCAAATAATTAGTTACCGAGCCAATGACAAAAAAGTCTAATCAGAATAAGCCTGCAACATACACTTTATTGTGTACTTCAAGTGTTTTAATTAGGGATGTGCGCTGACCCCCGTGTTTTGGTTTTGGATCTGTGTTTCCTTTCAGGTTTTGGATCTGGATTTGGTTTTGCAAAACCACTCTCAAGTGTTTGGTTTTGATTTTGGTTTTGGATCCGAATTAAAAAAAAAAATAGATAAGTTTTAAAATCAGCTAAAATCATGTAATTTATGCAATCCAAAACCCAAAATTTGGATTTAAGATCCGAATTCCGAACCGCAAAACGATAAGAACCGCGTCCTGGATTTACCCGGATCTCCACAGGAGATCAAAAACATGACTCGGATTTACCCGGATTCACAAATTTCGGGTGGCTTTGGATTTCTGGTGAACCGAATCGCACTACTCTAGTTTTATTATAATTAACAATAAATAATATAAATAACAAGGCATCTGGGCTTAAACTTGCACAATGTGATTTTTAGCAACTGCGCATGTGCGAGAATTTCAGAAAGCCAGTACGGCAAATGAGTTACCCTGAGTGTACACTAGTGGTGAGCGGGTTCGGATTTCTGAAATCCGAACCCCCCCGAGCCCCCCCGATCCGAGGCCGATCCGAGTCAGGCTCGACTTTTCCCGCCTGACTCGGATCTGAAATCGAGGCAAAACGTCATCATCCCGCCTTCCAGGTCTCGCGGGTTTTGGATCCTATATAAGGTACCCGCGTCGGCGCCATTTTCTCACTCGGTTGTGGACAGTGAAGAGGGAGGGTGGGAGTTAGGGCTGGCTGGGCTGTGTAGTGTAGTGTAGTGCAGTGTAGTGTTGTGCTGTGCTGTGCTGCTGTTGTCCATAGGGGCTGTGTCCACTCCTTCAAAGTCCATAGGGGCTGGCTGGACTGTGTTGTGCAGTCAGTTGTCCGTAGGGGCTGTGTGCACTCCAAAGTCCTGTGCAGTGTCCCAATCCTAAAGGGGTGCTGTAATGTTGTCCAGGGGGTGCTCTGTCCATCAGGGGTGCTCCCCCCAAGTGCAAAAAAAAATAATATTTTTTCTGTGTTTGTGAATTGTGTGCACTGTGGCTGCACGTGCATCAACAAAGGAGCAGCGCCAAGCGTGCGCCTGTGTCCCATAAGTAAAAGGCCGGCCGGCTTGTCCATTAAAGGGTGCTGTAACCCCTAAAGGGCACTCCAAACAAAATAAAAAAATATTTTTTTTTGTGTTTGTGAATTGTGTGCACAGTAGCCGCACGTGCATCAACAAAGTAGTGCCAAGCGTGCGCCTGTATCCCATAAATAAAAGGCCGGCTGGATTGACCGCTAAAGGGTGCTGTAACCCCCAAAGGGCACTCCAAACAAAATAAAAAATTTTTTTCTGTGTTTGTGAATTGTGTGCACTGTGGCTGCACGTGCATCAACAAAGGAGCAGCGCCAAGCGTGCGCCTGTGTCCCATAAGTAAAAGGCCGGCTGGCTTGTCCGTTAAAGGGTGCTGTAACCCCCAAAGGGCACTCCAAACAAAATAAAAAAATATATTTTTTTGTGTTTGTGAATTGTGTGCGCAGTAGCCGCACGTGCATCAACAAAGTAGTGCCAAGTGTGCGCCTGTGTCCCATAAACAAAGGGCCAGCTGGATTGACTGCTAAAGGGTGCTGTAACCCCCAAAGGGCACTCCAAACAAAATAAAATTTTTTTTTCTGTGTTTGTGAATTGTGTGCACTGTGGCTGCACGTGCATCAACAAAGGAGCAGCGCCAAGCATGCGCCTGTGTCCCATAAGTAAAAGGCTGGCTGGCTTGTCCGTTAAAGGGTGCTGTAATCCCCAAAGGGCACTCCAAACAAAATAAAAAAGTATTTTTTTTTGTGTTTGTGAATTGTGTGCGCAGTAGCCGCACGTGCATCAACAAAGTAGTGCCAAGCGTGTGCCTGTGTCCCATAAATAAAGGGCCGGGTGGATTGACTGCTAAAGGGTGCTGTAACCCCTAAAGGGCACTCCAATCAAAATAAAAAAAAATATTTTTTTGTGTTTGTGAATTGTGTGCGCAGTAGCCGCAGTGCATCAACAAAGTAGTGCCAAGCATGCGCCTGTGTCCCATAAATAAAGGGCCGGCTGGATTGACTGCTAAAGAGTGCTGTAACCCCCAGAGGGCACTCCAAACAAACTAAAAAAATTTTTTCTGTGTTTGTGAATTGTGTGCACTGTGGCTGCACGTGCATCAACAAAGGAGCAGCGCCAAGCGTGCACCTGTGTCCCATAAGTAAAAGGCCAGCTGGCTTGTCCATTAAAGGGTGCTGTAACCCCCAAAGGGCACTCCAAGCAAAATAAAAATATATATTTTTTGTGTTTGTGAATTGTGTGCGCAGTAGCTGCACGTGCATCAACAAAGTAGTGCCAAGCGTGCGCCTGTGTCCCATAAATAAAGGGCCGGCTGGATTGACTGCTAAAGGGTGGTGCTGTAACCCCCAAAGGGCACTCCAAACAAAATAAAACATTTTTTTCTGTGTTTTTGAATTGTGTGGGCTGTAGCTGCACGTGCATCAACAGAGGAGCAGCGCCAAGCGTGCGCCTGTGTCCCATAAGTAAAGGGCCGGCTGGCTCATTTCTTAAAGGGTGGTGTAACCCACAAAGTGCACTAGTCTCCAACAAAAATAAAAAATTATTTTCTGTGTTTGTGTGCGCCTTAGCCGCACGTATATATCAATATAACATAAATGGAGGAGCAAACTTTCTCCGATAAAAATAAAATAGGGAAAGATCAAGAACCACTTCCTCCTAGTGCTGAAGCTGCTTCCACTAGTCATGACATAGATGATAACATGCCATCAACGTCGCTGCCAAGGCCGATGCCCAATGTCATAGTAGAGGGCACATACAATCCCAAATGACAAAGTTCAGGAAAATTACCTTGAAAAAAACATTTAAATCATCTGAAGAGAAACGTAAACTTGCCAATATGCCATTTACGACACGGAGTGGCAAGGAATGGCTAAGGTCTTTCCCTATGTTCATGACTAGTGGTTCAGCTTCACATGACGATGGAAGCCCTCCTCCCACTAAAAAAATCAAACAATTTAAGCTGGCAAAAGCACAGCGAAGAACTGTGCGTTCTAAGAAGATATCACAAATCCCCAAGGAGAGTCCAAGTGTGGTGGTGGTTGCGATGCCTGACCTTCCCAGCACTGGACGGGAAGAGGTGGCTCTTTCCACCATTTGCACGCCCCCTGCAAGTGCTGAAAGGAGCACCCACAGTCCACTTGCTGATATGCAAATTGAAGATGTCACTGTTGAAGTACAACAGGATGAGGATACTGGTGTAGCTGGCGCTGAGGAGGAAGTTGGCGAGGAGGATTCTGATGGTGATGTGGTTTGTTTAAATCAGGCTTCGGGGGAGACAGTTGTTGTCCGTGGGATGAAAAAGCCCATCACGGTCATGCCTGGGCAGAAGACCAAACATTCCACCTCTTTGGTCTGGCAATATTTCTATCCAAATCCGGACAACAACTGTCTTGCCATATGTACCATATGTAAAGGTGAAATAAGTAGGCGTAGGGATGTTAACCACCTAGGAACATCCTCCCTTATACGGCACCTGCAGCGCGTTCATAAAAAGTTACAGTCAAGTTCAGAAACTTTGGCTAAGACCCTAAGCAGTCCGGGGACACCTAAATCCCGTTGTCCTGTTGTATCCAAGCGCCTGCAAACCACACCGTCAACTCCCTCCTCGTCAATTTCCTCCTTAGTCAGGATCGGAAGTAGTCCTGCAGGCCATGTCACTGGCATGACTGACTCTCCTATCCGGGATTCCTCCGGAGGATCCTGCATTGCTACGCCTCCTGCTGCCGCTGCTGCTGTTGCTGCTGCTGGGAGTCGTTCATAATCCCAGAGAGGAAGTAGGAACACCACTACTTTTACTAAACAATTGACCCTCCAACAGTCCTTAGCGAGGAGGATGAAGTACGACAGCAGTCATCCTGAAGCAAAACGTATAACTGAGGCCTTGACTGCTATGTTGGTGTTAGACGTGCGTCTGGTATCCGCCATTAGTGCAGTGGGATTTAGACAATTGATGGAGGTTCCAAATCCCATCTAGATTCCACTTCACTAGGCAGGCGAAGTCGAGACTGTACAGAAACGTCAGAAAAAGTGTCCTCAGTGTCTTGAAAAATGCCATTGTACCCAATGTCCACTTAACCACGGACATGTGGACAAGTGGAACAGGGCAGACTAAGGACTATATGACTGTGACAGCCCACTGGGTAGATGTATCACCTTACGCAGCAACAGCAGCAGCGTCACCAGTAGCAGCATCTCAGAAACGCCAGCTCATTCCAAGGCAGGCTGCACTGTGTATCACCAGTTTCAGTAAGAGGCACACCGCCGACAACCTCTTAGAGAAACTGAGGGAAATCATCGCCCAGTGGCTTACCCCACTTAGACTCTCCTGGGGATTTGTGATATCTGACAACGCCACCAATATTGTGTGGGCATTACATCTGGGCAAATTCCAGCACGTCCCATGTTTTGCTCACACAATAAACTTGGTGGTGCAGAATTTTCTGAAAAGCGACAGGGGCGTGCAGGAGACGCTTTGGGTGGCCTGAAAAATTTCAGGCCACTTTCGCCATTCAGCGACTGCGTGCCGAAGACTGGAGCGCCAGCAAACACTCTTGAACCTGCCCTGCCATCACCTGAAGCAAGAGGTTGTGACGCGGTGGAACTCAACCCTCTATATGCTTCAGAGGATGGAGGAGCAGCAAAAGGCCATTCAAGCCTATACATCCACCTATGACATAGGCAAAGGAGGGGGTATGCACCTGACTCAAGCGCAGTGGAGAATGATTTCCATGTTGCGCAAGGTTCTCCAGCCCTTCGAACTTGCCACACGTGAAGTCAGTTCAGACACTGCCAGCTTGAGTCAGGTCATTCCCCTCATCAGACTTTTGCAGAAGCAGCTGGAGAATGTGAAGGAGGAGCTAAGATGGAGCGATTCCGCTCGGCATGTGGGACTTGTGGATGAAGCCCTTCATTCGCTTTGCCAGGATTCCAGGGTGGTCAATCTGTTGAAATCAGACCACTACATTTTGGCCACCGTGCTCGATCCTAGGTTTAAAGCCTATGTGGTGTCTCTCTTTCTGGCCGACACAAGCCTGCAGAGGTGCAAAGACCTGCTGGTGAAAACACTGTCAGCTGAAGCGGAACATGACACTTCAACAGCTCCTTCTTCATTTTCTCCCGCAACTGGGGCTTCCAGGAAAAAACTTAGGTATCCTAAGCAACCCACTGGCGGTGATGCAGGGCAGGCAGGACCAAGTTTGGACATCTGGCCCGGACTGAAGGACCTGGCAACAATTTCTGACATGTCTACTGTCACTGCATATGATACTGTCACCTTTGACAGAATGGTGGAGGATTACATCGGTGACAGCATCCAAGTAGGCATGTCAGACAGTCCGTACCTGTACTGGCAGGAAAAAGAGGCAATTTGAAGGCCCCTGTACAAACTGGCTCTATTTTACCTGAGTTGCCCCCCCTCCAGTGTGTACTCCGAAAGAGTGTTTAGTGCAGCCGGGAACCTTGTCAGCGAAAGGCGTAGGAGGTTGCTTCCACAACATGTGGAGAAGATGATGTTCATAAAAATTAATTATCAACTCTTCCAGGGAGACCAGCCTCCAGAACGTACAGAGAGACCTGTGGTGGTGGATTCCAGCGGGGACGAGTTAATACTCTGTGAGGATGAGGATGTACACAACACTGAAGAGAGAGAGGAATCGGTGGATGAGGAGGATGAGGACGACATCTTGCCTCCGTAGAGCCAGTTTGTGCAGGGACAGATTAATTGCCAGCTTGTTTTGTGAGGGCCCAAACGAACCAATCATTTCAGCCACAGTCGTGTGGCAGACCCTGGCGCTGAAATGATTGGTTTGTTGTGTGCATGTCCTGTTTATACAACATAAGGGTGGGTGGGAGGGCCCAAGGACAATTCCATCTTGCACCTCTTTTTTTTCTTTGCATTTGCATTATGTACAGTTTGGGGCCTAGTTTTTCAAACTGCCATCCTGTCTGCCACTGCAGTGCCACTCCTAGATGGGCCACGTGTTTGTGCCGCCCACTCGTATCGCTTAGCATAGTCATCCAGCTACCTCGGTGCAACCTTTTGGACATAAAAACACTATTGTGAGGTGTTCAGAATAGACTGGAAATGAGTGGAAATTAAGGTTATTGAGGTTAATAATAGCATAGGAGCAGAAAAACCCACAAATTCTGTGATTTTAGCTGTTTTTATGCTAATTTAAAAAAAAACTACAGATCCAAAACACAAAACCCAGAACCCAAAACACGGAAGGGTGGTTTTGGCAAAACCAATCCAGATCCAAAACACGAAGAAATATCCAGATCCAAAACCAAAACACAAAACACGAAAAGTGGCCGGTGCACACCCCTAGTGTACACACAATGATGCTGTTGCGATCGGATCAGATGGTATTGAAAATGAAGTGACAAAGTGATGGGCTATCCTGGGCGATGACCCGAAGTGAATGCAAAAAGAGTGTCTCATGGGCATGTTATGGGAGTGTTGTGGGGTCAACAGTGAAAGCAGCTGTGTTCTCCGATTCAGAGCCACAGCTACAGAGGTCATGTTTAGAAGGAGAAATTGTGCCTAACTAGTCAAAGTCAGAACGCAGCTGCACAGTGGCGTGACTATACATTTTGCTCGCCACCTGCCAAAAAAAGTTTTTGGCGCCCCCTCCCCCATGGCATTTTGCTAATACTAATGCAGGGCCGTTTCTAGTCAATTAGGTTCCCAGTGCGAACAGTTACAAATGTGCCTCCACCCCCCATAGACAGTTTACATTATAATTTTTCCTCCATATAGTAATGCCCATTACACATTATGCTTCACACTGTAATGCCCATTACACATTATGCCACATACAGTTATGCCCTAACACCATTTTATGCTCCATAGTAAGGCTTCAAATTACTTTTCAAGTACCTGCTCGTTGCCAGGTGTCTCATGCTCGTTGCCAGGGGTTTCCTGCTCATTGCCAGGGGTTTCATGCTCGTTGCCAGGGGTTTCATGCTCATTGCCAAGGGTCTCATGCTCATTGCCAGGGGTTTCATGCTCGTTGCCAGGGGTTTCATGCTCGTTGCCAAGGGTCTCATGGTCATTGGCAAGGGTTTCATGCTCACTGCCAAGGGTCTCATGCTCGTTGCCAGGCGTTTCATGCTCACTGTCAGGGGTATTGTTCTATGGGTTTCATGCTCGTTGTCAGGGGTCTCATGCTCATTGTCTGGGCAAGGGGGGGTGTTCCAGGTACTCAGAAACCCCCCTGCATGCAGGCCTGACAAGTGACTTAATTAGTACATCAGTCAATTTGATTTAACCATCTGGACTCAAACATGGATATCCTTAAAACCTGGACTGTAGTGGTGGAGCTTGGGAAACTCCTGGGTTATGTATCAAACATCGGAGAGATATAAAGTGGAGAGAGATAAAGTACCAACCACTGATGGCCTGATTCAGACCCGGTCGCAAGCGCTGAGTGCTCGCAACCGAGTCGATGGTGGCCCAGAGCGCATGCGCACGACGGAGCCGGCTCCGTCGTGCACATGCGCGAGACCCGGATAGCGATGGGCACTCCGTTGCTCCGGGTCTCGCACCAAAAGGGGCGTGCTGTCGATGTTGAGTGACAGCATGCCCCCTTTGGTGGGCGGTCCGGGGGTGTGGCTGCCCAGACGGAGGCGTTCCCATGAGAACGCCTACCATCTGGGGGCGGCCCCACTGACATCACAAGTGATGTCAGTGGGAGAGCTTTCAGCTCTGTTTGAGCTGAAATCTCTCTGGGGCTTGCGGCCACGAGACCCTACCACAAGGGTCTCATCGCAAGCCCGATGGTCGTGATGGTCTTGACCCACAGCAATGCGAGCGGCCAGGAGGCCGCTCCATAAAAAAAAAAAGACACCCTGATTCAGAGCGAGCGCTCTGTCAGAGCGTCCGGCTCTGAATCAGGGCCTAAGCTCCTATCATTTTTCAAATGCAGCCTGTAAAATGACAGGAGCTGATTGGTTGGTACCTTATCTCTCTCCAAAGGTTGATACATCTACTGTAGCTCTGTATCTCTCTCCAAAGCTTGATACATCTACTGTGGCTCTGTCCCAATGCTTATAATGGCTCCTGTCAGAAATCACCCCTGTGTTTAGCTTGCACAAACACGCTGGAAGTCGTGACAGGTTAACATTGTTAGCTTCTTAATCACAGCCTATTATGGTTCATGTGAGATTCTTTCATTTGGTGAATCCAGTCTCGATGATCTTACATATCTGTCAAACTCGCACTCTATTACATTTACCCCATGGAGTGTGCATACATACACTTGTTGTCTAGCCCCCCTCCTTTTGCATATTGTTTAATTACATGCTCGGCATACAGGTTTATTATTTAGAATGTGTCACATGGGCTGCACATGCACTGAAAAAGAGACATTGGGGGCTGTTTAGACAGATGTGGGCTGGCTGGATCTGGAGAGATACTGTGGGGTTGGAAAGACAGAAGGGGGCTGACTGGAGCTGGAGAAACATTGGGGCTGTTGAGACAGAAGAGGCTGGCTGGATCTGGAGAGACATAGCAGGGCTGGCTGGATCTGGAGATACACTGTGGGGTTGGTGAGACAGAAGGGGGCTGGGTTGAGCTGGAGAAACATTGGGGGCCTGTTGAGATAGAAGGGTGTGGTTGGATCTGGAAAGACACTGTGGGACTGGAGAGACCATAGGGGGCTGGCGGGAGCTGGAGAGACATTGAGAGCTTTTGAGACAGAAGGGGGCTGGTTGGATTTGGAGAGAAACTGCAGGGCTGGAGACAGAAGGGGACTGGAAGGAGATAGAAACATTGGGTGCTGTTGAGACAGAAAGGAGATGGCTGGATCTGGAGAAACTCTGCAGGGCTGGAGACATAAGGGGGCTGGCTGGAGATGGAGAGACACTGGGGGCTTTTGAGACAGAAGGGGGATGACAGGAGAGACATAAGGGGGCTGGCAGGTTTGGAGAGGCAATACTGGGCTGGAGACAGAAGGAGGCTAGCTGGAGAGACACTGGGAAAGCTGGAGCTACAGGAACATGGGGAGTGAGGTTGGAGAGACACAAGGGGAAGATGAGGCTGAAGAGAACTTGGGGGGAAATGGGTGGCAGATTATCCACAAATGGCAGGATTACTGTCATAATTTTTTCCTCCTTGGCCCCCTCAGCTGTGCTACTGTGCTGCTGGGGGGGGGCACAACCATCTATTTCACCTCCAGGTGCCCAGCATGAACTTAAATCCCTGCACCATGGACCATGTTCTATATATTATTTGAAAGAGTTATTATACATTATTTGAAAGCACTGTCTGTGAGAGGTGGTGGAATATGTAGGAGTAGGGTCCAATAAGAAAGGTCTGTCTTTCTTATAAAAGTAAACTTACAGTATGGGGAGGAAGGGTAGTGTCCACTCATGTATTCCTCATTGTATGTGTGTAAATGAATGCAATGGGTTAAAATTAATGTGGCAATCACAAAAAGAGATGTAGTATCTGGTGTGTAAAACGCAATGTAATTTATTGGACATAAAATCAAGGTAATAATAAGAGAAGTATACTGGATCAACTTGTAGGTAATTACCTTATATTCTTACATCACATAGTGCCTTGTGTCCCCAATAACCTTCTCACAGTCGGGGAATTAGACAATCTTGTAGGAACTATCTTTGAACTCTGCAGTTGGTTCTAGTCAAGCCATGCCTTCCACTAGTTAATGTAGTCGCTATGCAACTTATAGTGAGGGTTAAAGCAGTGGTCGAAGTGGGGCGGTATACGGCGGTATGACATACCGCCCCTTCCCGGCCCCACTTCATTTTAAATGCAGATGAGAATGTACCAGCGCTGGGATCCAGTATGGGATCCCAGCGCTGGAACAGCGGCGGCTATGTGTAGAGATGTGTCCCGCAGGGGACACATCTCGATCGGGGTAGCGGAGGCGCTGGCATGTAGCCGGGACAAATTACCGGGTCCCAGCTGCACTAGAATCACCACCACCACGCACTGGGCGGCCGCCAGCCAATGAGAAGGCTCGCAGCCGCCAGCCAATGAGGAGGCTCGCGGCCACCAGCCAATGAGGAGGCTCGCGGCTGCCAGCCAATGAGGAAGCTCGCGGCCCCCAGCCAATCAGGAGGCTCGCGGCCGCCAGCCAATGAAAAGCTGCCAAATGGCAGCTTCTCATTGGCACGCATCGGCGCCAGATAACTAATGAGGAACAGAGGCTCCCGGTGGCTCCATTCCAGCAGTGCAGGTCAGAGGGAATTAGAGAGAGGGGAGGGTGTGAGAGAGGGGCAGACAGAGGGAGGCAGGCAGTTAGTATTGTTGGGAGTGAAAGAGAGGGAATCAGTAAGTGAGAAGGACAGGGTGTGAGAGAGGGGAGCAGGCAGGGAGAAGTGTGTGTGGAAGGGGGGGGGTGAGACGTACAATGGGGTATAATGGAAGCAGGGGCTCAAAGGGGGGGGAGAATTCAATCTCCATACCCCCACCTCTAAATTCCCACTTCGAGCACTGGGTTAAAGGATTGGGAGGGGGGGTAAAGTGAATTGCAGTGTCCTGCATGGATGATATACCCAGTGATATGGAGTTATAAGTCTCACATGTCTAACACTGTTCTTGCGTTATGTGCATGTGGATGATCCACAGATGTCCAGGGTACTGCAGTGCAGGAGTATCTGATGTGGAGGTCCAAGGGTACAACGGGCCTGATTCAGAGACGGACGCTCTGAAAGAGCCTCCTGTCCGATCGCTTAGCTGTGGGTGACAACCCACAGCTATTGCGAGCGGCCAGGATGATGGTCGCGATGGTCAAGACCATCACGACCATTGGGGCTTGCGACGAGACCCTTGTGGTAGGGTCTCGTGGCCGCAAGCCCCAGAGAGCTTTCGGCTCTAATAGGCGTTCGCTTGGTAACACCTCCATTTGTAAAACCACCCCCCGCCATGCCTACAAAACGGACGAGCTGTCAAGCAACATTGACAGCTGCCGCTTTTGTAGTGAGCCATGGAGCGAGAGAATTTCTCTCTCGCTCCGGGGCTTGTGCAGGCACAGTGCGGCCACTGCGCATGCGCAGAGCCCACCATCGGCCCGCTTGCTAGCGCTCAAGCGCTTGCGAGCGGGTCTGAATCAGGCCCATTGTCTGCAGGTATTAAAAGGGAGACCCAGTACATTTGTTCTACCACTTTGAAATCTCTCTGCCTGTTGTGTAGATAATGTTTTCTAGCGATTCTGCCGTCCTTCTTCTGTGGTGACAGGTGGGTTAGCCGATGCAGTGTAGCTGTAAGCTGCAAGTTCAATTGTCCGGGAGATGAGCTGCTCATGAAGGGGAGTAAGCATGTACTGACGTGTGCTAAATTCCAAAACATACCAATCACTGGCCTTCCTCAGGGGTTATATTATTAGACCTGTCCTTGTTGTTTCATATATTGATAAGTCTGTAAGCGATTTCAGGGTGTGGACAGCCAATCAGTTGGCACTCAGCAGTGGACGATCAGACAAACCTGTTATCCAATATTTCCTGGACTATGTACACCAATTGTCATCATTACTGATGATTGGTATTGATCAAGCTTGTTTACTCTTGCAAAGAAAATCTAGATGGATTTCCATTTAACCTGCTGCGTCTAATGGCCTCAGCAATGATAATAACGTCCAATGTTTCCTATGAGTGGTATTTAAGATTTTATTTTCATTTTTTATTCCTTTTTTTGGGACTTTATGAAGTCTCAATTTTATTTTGTATGAGTTATTTATTTTTTGTAAATTTTGTATTATTCCTGAGAGCCATTATAAAATGTAAATAATTTGAATGTATAGTATAATTTATGTAACGTTTACAATAATACAAGGGTGGTTCAATAAGTAAGTTAACAAGACCTCTCACATGTGTAATGTTCTCTAATTCATTCTAATTCCCTGCCAGCCCAGAGCATGTAGACCTCTACTTCAGCTTACAGCTATTAGACTGCACCTCATATCAATCATACTGTCCCAACATCAATTGCAAGATGGCAGGGTTGGCAGAAGCATGGTCAAACATTGAGGTACGTAGTGTGATCAGATTTCTGCATCTAAAGGGCACATCAGCAGCTGAAATTCTGATTCAGGAGGACAGATGCATTTGAGTTAATATTTTTGCTGACAAAATGAACATCTCATTGGGTACTGTGCACAACATCGGGCATGAACAACTGGAGTACAGGAAAAAGTGTTCATGCTGGGTACCGAAGCAACTCACAGAATTTCACAAAACCAATAGGATGGGATTGTTTCTTGTGCACTTGACGAGGTACCATGAAGAGGGAGTGCAGTTCCTGCAGTGTAATGTTACATGCAATGAAACTTGGGTGCATCATGGAAACACGCATCATCCCCACCTTCAAAGAAATTCAACCAACTCCAACAGCAAAGAATGTCATGGTGATCATGTTTCGAGACCACAAGGGTGTGCTTCTTATTAGTTTCCTTACTAAGTGAGATACTGTGAATGCTGTCCGCTATTGTGACACATTGAGCTAATTGCGGAGGGCAATTAGTCAAAAACAACCTTGGTTGCAGTGAACAGGCATTGTATTGCTGCATGATAACTTCAGGCCACACCCAGCCAACCACACACATGAGTTGTTATGGTCCTACCATTGGGAGGTAGTGGATAATCCTCCCTACAGCCTTGACCTGGCCCTGAGTGATTTCCATCTCTTTAGACTATTGAAGAAGCACCTGGGTGGAAGGCATTTCACAACAAATGGTGAAGTTCAGTAAGCCGTCATGTCCTGGCTTCAGGTGCTTGCCACGGATTTCTTCTATGCCGGGATAGATGCCTTGGTGTAAGATTGGAACAAATGCTTAAACAAGTATGGGGACTATGTGGAAAAATAATGTGTATCAATCTGTACCATATAAATATATGTACGAGTTGAATACATTTATGCAATGAGAGGTCTATTTTCCTTTTTATTGAACCACCCTCATATATTGACTATTCCAGTGGTTCTCAACCTCAACCCTCAAGTTTTCCCAAAGGTCATGTTTTGAGGATTTCTGTCTGTGGAAACAGGTGGGATAATTACTAACCTAGCAAAATTAAATAAATCAACAAAACATTACCTGTTGGTTGTACTTGAAGACTCCATTTGAGAACACCTTGACTATTCAGTCTATATAAGTCTTTATGCATATATGTATAGCCTATACAGTGATCGTGGGGTAACAACAGGGTTCTGTTGTTCAACATGCGTTGTGGTTGGAAATCATATGAGACTTTCCAGAGTACAGTATGAATGCTTCAATACTGTGTTCTTAACTTCTGGGAGGTAATTATCCAGGTAATGAGCAGTCTTTATTGCCCAACCACCTGTGAGAGGCTGATCAAAGGTGTGTTAGTTTCTCAGGTCAGTCTCTCACTACCTGGGGGAAGCTGTCTGAAGGCCTGAAGAGAGATCCTCTTTCTGCTTGATGTAAGTGCTGTGCTAACTTGCCATTTTGTGAGTTGGACACTGTTGGTTAAAGCTCGGCAGGCTAGGATTTATGTTTATATTTTGTGTATATTTTGTGCTATCAAATAAAACTAGCTGTAAAACTAGCTGTGGATACTAATACCAAGCCTTAGACTGGGGTGCAAATAATTGGCTGTTGCACACAAAATTTACCCCAGGAGACAATACCCCTTAACCTGATCTTGTGACAATATGAAAAAAAGTCTGTATTCACTGCTGCATTTGGGGTTTATGGCCTACGGATGATTTTTATTACACTTATTTTTTTATTCATCCAGTCTTTGGCACATATATATTACTATTGGAATTGGTATGAAATACCGAGAGACAGGATCCTGGCAGTCAGAATCCCGAAGCCAGGATTCTGACAGGGTTAACATACCAACACTTATTGGTCCGCATGCCAACCCTCCCCCTCTCCCTACCCTAACCCTCACTCTTTGGTGCCTATCCATAACCTCCCCACCTAGTGCCTGAACCTAATCCCCCCTCTCCGCACCCTAAACCTAACTCTCCCCCCTTAATGCCTAACCATAACCCTCCCCCTAGTGCATAACCCTAACCCCTAAACCTAACTCCAACCCTCCCATCAAACCCTGTTACGTACCTTCGGCATTCAGGTGGTCAGGATGCCGGCACCAGGATTCTGACCTGGTATTCTGGAGCTGGTAATGTAAGCATCGGCATCCTGACCGCCGGGATGCTGAACACATACCCTACTATCACCGCTATGATACATACAGTATTATACATTGCTGTAACTTTGCGCTTCTTGCAGGCATGGCCCATGGCCTTCTGGCCCCCAGTTCACTAGACTCCTGGCTCATTGGTCTCCTGGCCTGGCCACCACAGCCACACTTATGCTGTATTGTAAGGCAGCTATAAGGCAGCTTATAGGTGTGCTCACACCCCTTTTTAAACTTTTTTGGGCAGATTCCAATATCCCAGGCAGATTCAGTGGCTTGCCACCACCTAGCTTCATTCTACCACATATCCCCCCCCCAGCTCACAATTGCTGGGATGATAGACTTTGGACAAGGCATTTTCATGGCAAAATCCTTTTCACTTTCTTCATCAGGGCCTAGCACCAAATTCAAGAACATCATCCAGTCTGTTATCTGGTGGACTTATCCTCCAAGTGCCTGTGTTTTTTTCCTGACCTTGGGACAGCAGTATGTAAAGGTATGGTAGGTGGCATCACCGTACTGTGACATCTTGGAAAAGCCCATCAGTTTTAATCTGACATCTCATGCATCAGTTTGAACACTGGTCAGGCTGCTCATGGAGGGCATTACCACCCACCGTGGACAGCGCAGTGGCTGACCATGGGTGCTTAATGATCATGACCAGCGGCATCTGAACAAAATTGTCCATGTTAACAGACAAGTGACACTGTCTCAAATCACATCCATATTCAATGCAGGAGGTACCAGACGCCGGCCATAAATCCCAGTTGTCAACAAGACACCTTGCAGGCTGGTAGTGATTCCAAAATGGTGTGGGGTATGTTCACATGGCATGGGCTAGGTACGCTGGCCTGCCAGAACACATCATTGACCAGTAACCACTATGTTGCTTTGCTTGATGACCATTTGCAGCCCTTCATGGGCTTCATGTACCCCACAATGATGGAATATTCCAGCAGGATAATGCACCGTGTCATCGGTCCCAAGTTGCTCAGGATTGGCAGGAGGATCATTCTGGAGAGATCCAAAAAATTATGTGGCCACCACGTTCACCCAACATGAACCTAATGGAGCATTTATGAGATGTGGTGTAGAGATCTATTCGCACCCAGGATCCTGCACCTACAAATATCAGGGAGCTGTGGGAAGCTATCCAGATAGCATAGATCAACATCTCTCCAGAGGTCTTCCGTTTACTTGTGCTATCAATGTCACGTTGAGTTGCTGCACTTTGTGGTTAGAGGGGTTCCTACACGATACTAAGTATCTATACCATGACTTTTCCTTTCATGGGATAACAAACACTTATTTATCACTTTCCGTCTTATTACTGCTGGCTTTATTCCTAAATGGAAAAAGCACTTTTTTAGATTGGGAGTTTTCACTAATTATAGTGTGAGACCCACTTTAATCCACTTTCCCCAAACATATTTAGCTGTAGTTCAAGTTTTGACTTGGTTGCATAAAGTCACTGTTTCATGTACTGGCACACAACTCTCCCCAAATCGTCACACTTAATAATAACCTCCTGCAAGTTTTTGCTTCAACTGCAAAAGTGTGTGACCTGGTCATATCCATACCATTCTGATCACATGGCAAAATTAGAGTCTTATCCTGGGAAGTCATATATAGTTTTGTAGTCTTCTGTATTACTTGTACCTTTGCCTCATGGGAAAAAGATCACTATCAATTCCATAGTTTTGTAGTCTTCTACCTTTGCCTCATGGGACAAAATATCACTTTAAAAACTGTAGCATGCAATCTTTCTCACTACAGTTTTTTCTCTGATGATGTACAAATGTGTCATCTGTGTGAAGTCCTCTATAAACTTCACAAAATAACTGTAGCCACTACTTACATTGGACCACACATCTGAAGAGTACTATTTTAAGTGGTATTGTAACTTTGTTTGTTGATTTTGGAATTGGTTGATGGTTTTATTTCCCCACAATAGAGCTCTCACATATGTGTTTCTTAATCACGACATTCCTGTGACCATCCCATTCTGTAGCTTCTCAAAACTGTCATATCCAAGGTGACCTAATCTTCTATGCCAAAGTTCCAGTGACTGTGTTGTCATCATTGCGTAACAGTGCTGTGTATCAAGGACATACAACTGTGCCTGTAGCTATGATGGTCCCTCTTCTGTATCTCACAATGAAGTTTCCTTTAGAGAAGTGAACTCTGTGGGCTCTCTGATCTAGGACACTGATGGTGATAAGATTTGTTTCCATTTCTGGTACAAAAAAGCACATCTTGAATCTCTGTAACTTTTGTTCATCTTTCAATTTTAGACCAAACTTTAGTAGATGTAGGGAGTTAATCTCAATTTTCTTTAATAGTGGTAGGGTCTCATTTGGTAAACTTGGTGAAACAATTCTCATTGCAGCTGAAATGGTGAAACAATTCTCATTGCAGCTGAAATGCCTTGTTCCAACTGAATCAATGTACCAACAATCTTTTCTGCAGCTATCTGTAACACTCAGGGCTGACTCATCTCTGCCATTGAATGTATTGCTTTGCATAGGATTCACATTCTTTTGTCTGCCCTCAATTGCTTTGTGATCTATCATGTGACATTTATAGCACTTACCATAACATTTTCTGAATTTTTCACTTTATGTATGTAATGCAGTTGTCTCAGCACTTGAATCACAGGGCACACATTCTTGAAACTGTAATAACATTGCTCTGAATGTGGCTGTTGTTAACTTTACTCTATTTGCCTCTAATGTCACAACCAGGAAGTCAAACTCAGGTGTCAAGTTCTACAGCATTTCTGTAACAATCATTTCATCATCCACTTGTACTACAACACTGTTTAGTTGCTGAGAGACAGACATCATTTTGTCTATGTAATCACTCATCCTGTTGCATTCATTCAACTTGGTGTTGTACAGTACATGGCTTAAATGTATCTTCCTCAGGAGACCTTCATCTTGATATGCTGCTTGCAGTGCTGTGCAAATTTCTTTTGCTGACTGTCTCATGCCCTATAGGGTACTTGTTTTGCTCTACATTTAAGTTTTTGATTCCCATGGCTTTCTCTATATTATCAGTGTGCATCTGGTTCAACAGTGACCTTCTACAAAATTTCATGCCTTAATTTAATTTCCATAGCAAACTTCCAGGTTGTATAATTCTCTGCACCTTTTAGCTTGATGAACCCATTTATGAGTGTAGCGCCTGTATTTATGCTTCTTACAGAGATAATTGTGCAGTGTCTGTACTCTAATCAGCTTGACTGCTGCTATACTGCACTGGAAACACTATGAGCTGTCTTCACTCTGTGTTATTATGCAGTATGCACTACACATGTGTTTAAGATGGTATATTTGTGCTGCTCTGGGTGTCTATAATAGCTTGTATGTCTGTTTATATGGGTGTCTGGGCAGTTGACACCTGTGTGCATAAGGCCATAACCTGTTGGAAAAGATGTGTGTACAGTGCTTGATATTGCAGATATATAGACACACAATAGCGGATGACTATGAACAGCCCAGTTACTTAACTAGTGGTGTTGGTGTATTGATAGATAACAGGTACAGCTGTACTCACTGTTACATGCACACTGGTGATGGAGTGTAGCTTGAGCAGAGCAGGGTTCCATACAGCTCTCCAGTCGACGAATGTATGGTGCTTGTGAGTAGCGGTGAAGGCATGAAATGCAAGTATTAACTAGGTCTCTATAAGAGCTAAGCAGGAGATTTCTGTCTCCCACCATGTCACTCTACACAGTAATAGACAAGATGGCCCCTGCACATGCTTAGTAGTAGTCTACTTGGTATGGAGCATGAAGCCTCCCTATAGCTAGAGGAAGTTGGGGTCTGCGCAGTAGCGCACTCGTCTTTCAACAAAAAGAAATAGCAAGATTCAGATTTAAATCAAAATTCTAGAAAATATGTAATGTGATTTAGTGAATGTGTTTGAATGATATCAGTGCCTATGATTTCAGTAGGACCTTAGTAAGAGAAATAATATGGCGTACATATGGTGTTGCTAAGAGATCAATTGTTATGCCTAGTCCCATAATAATCATACTCTGAACATTAGTTTTTTTACTTAATATTTGTAGTAAACTAGAATAGATTTCACAAGAATGTAAAGGTGCAAGAGGGAAGATAACTGGGAGCCTACATATCTTTATCACATTTTTTCCAAAATGACAACAATATCTTTATCAATTATTTCACTAGGCATTGAAGTGCATACATGTGGCAGTATAACAAATCATCTGGAGCATTTCATCCGTTCCTAGCTTATTTCTGTTTTGGCCCACCAATCTTCCAGTGGTAAATTGAATGAAAGTAATCAGTTACAGCTGACAAATTGAGTTGGGCATGTGCATCAGGAAGCAATGCCAAAATATCTTTCTGGCTTCATTAGAAGCAATGTGACAGGAAAAATAACCCTTATGGCTTCTCTATGTTCAGTTTTTGATGGCATAGCTAATTAGTGCTATAGTAACATCAAATAATATGAGATGTAGAAGAAACAAGAGTATATGATGCACTAATTTTTCACTTGTTTTACAAGAAGTAAACAAATATGAAACTTGTTCGATATTGTGCCTATCATTGCAATAAGTTACAGTGACTTGTTTTTGTAATTTGACATATTTTAAATACTCCTGAAAAGAGGATAAACAATGCCAAATATAAATATTAGGCCAATTTTGGTTGTCTTGTGAGAGAGTATGACCGGTCTCTTCAATGTATCTGCCAGCAGTGTCTTTCTCTGCCTCTGTCCTCAGTGTGAATCTGTAGAGTCCCCACCTGTGTCTCTGTAGAGTGTCTGTCCCCCCCCCTCACCTGCAAGGTGTCGTGCCCATACAAGGGCATCCCAAACCTTAGACTATGTGTGAGCTGGCTATGTCTATTCATGTGCTAATGTGGGCCCTGGTATAACCAGTTCTCTTGGCTCTGGGATGACTGATTACATTTCATTTATATATTATTGATTCTTAATATATTCTACATTATGGTGATATTTAAATATACACACTGTAACAGTAACACTTCATTTAACATCTACAAGTTCATTGGAAACGCAGTCAATACATTGTTTTAAACTGCTGTGCGCCATTAATTTCTTTAGTATTTGTAGAAAACAGTGTTGAGAAGCAAATATAAAATTGTTTCCACTTTTAAAGGATGTAGACCACAGAAATGTACTTGCCCGGATGTCACCTGCACCACTATTCCAGTAATATTGCAGGAAATATGACGCATGGGAAGAAGACCCTGGCAGTGTAAGAGTCTTTGTTATTGTACATACGTCAGTGCCATATTTTTGAGACAATAGGTTGCACATGGAAATTTTAGATATACGGACCACCCTGTCTTAATACACCCCAGGCAGTCATACAGTATATCTATACCTCTTTAGAATAGAGATGTGCGCCGACCCCCGTGTTTTGGATCTGGATCTCCCCTGGTTTTGGATCTGGATTGGTTTTGCCAAAACCTCACCTCCGTGTTTTGTTTTCATGTTTTGATTTTGGATCTGGATTTTTTCTTAAAAAAAAAAAAAGAAAACCAAAAAAATACAAAATTTGCCTTTTTTTGTCCCTACGGTATTAATAACCTCAATAACATTTATTTCCACTCGTTTCCAGTCAATTCTGACCACCTCACAGCTCACAATATTGAATTTTTTCATCTAGTTATAGGGTCAAAAGGTTGCATCCAGCTTGCTGGCTCAAAACTGATTGATATAATTATTACTAGAGTAGAGTTGAATTATTACTAGAGTTGAGGACTGTGCAAAGATAATGGTTGCAATCCTTGAGGATTGAAAAATTGATAGTTGATAGTTAGTGCAGCCCCTGGCTGTAAAATTGATAATAAATTAATTAAAAAACAATTCATTGGTGCAGCCTCTAGCTGTAAAATTGATAATAAATTAATTAAACAATTTATTGGGTGCAGCCCCTGGCTGAATAATTAATAAAAAGAAATTCATTGGTACAGCCCCTGGCTGTAAAATTGATAAATTAATTTAAAAATAAATCATTGGTTCCTAAACCAACCATAACATTAATTTCAAATGACAGGTAGCAATGCCCCAACCAGCACATAATGGAAAGGAATAAGGTGCAAGATGGAATAGTCCTTGGGCCCTCCCACCCACCCTTATGTTGTATACAAAACAGGACCGTTTAACAAGCCAATCATTTTAGCGACAAGGACTGCCAATTGTGGCCGAAATGATTGGTTTGTTTGGACCCCCATAAAACAAGCTGCCAATGTGCATTGGACATGGAAATGAAAATGATCCCATACACAAACTGGCTTTACATTACAAGTTGTCGTCGTCCTCGTCATCCCCAACAGTGTGTACATCCTCTCCTTCAAACAATATTAATTCATCTCCGCTGGAATCTACCATAGGCGCCTCTGTAATTTTTTTTATGTAATTGTTGGTAGAGGTCTTGATTGTGGAATTTGTAATTAATTTTAATAACCATCATCTTTTCCACATTTTGAGGAAGTAACCTCCTATGCTGATCACTGACAAGGTTGCCAGCTGCACTGAAAACTCTTTCGGAGTACACACTGGAGGGTGGGCAACTTAAGTAATGCAAAGCCAGTTTGTGTATGGCACTCCAAATTGCCTCTTTTTCCTGCCAGTACTGAAAGGGACTGTCTGACATGCCTATTAGGATGTTATCTCTGAAATAGTCCTCCACCATTCTGTAAATGGAGACCGTATCACACTTAGTCATGGTAGAAGACATGTCACTAGTAGGCAGTTCTCTTAGGCCTGACCAGATATAATTTTTTGGTGAACAATCTGCATGACCAGCAGGCATTCTGTAAGGAAATACGATAAAAAACAATAATCTGCGCTATGTAAGAAAAGGGGGGGGGGGAAGGGGGGTAATGTGAGCAGCTTGATAAAAATTGGTAAATGGTTAAAATATATATAACAAGTGCTAAATAAATAAAAGTAAGAGAAACAAATGCAAAAATAAAATAAAAATAAAATAATGTTTACAGCCCCTTTGGGGTAGTGTGTTTGGAGCAGGTTGAAAGGAATGGGGACGCTATTTCCATGTCCACACAAAAAGTTCCAAATCTTGGCTTGGTGAGTAATGATCTAACGCTTTCCCTACCTCTAAGTCTGCTGTCCTCGCAGACCGGGGATCTCTGCCAGCCAGATAGTGTGTTGCCGTGGCGCCACTTGATGACGTCAGACGCCCGGACCTCGTGCGGTAAACGAATGGTTCTCCCAGAAGACTTTCTTTTGCTTTGCTCCTCACTGTTCCAACGCGTTTCACGCCACTGTCAGCGCTTTGTCAAGGATGGTTGGGGCATTCCCCAGAGTGCTCCTTAAATAGGGTAACTTTATTAGTCAATTAAGGTAAAACCCAGATATTCAAAACCGGAAGTGCCATCCAAAAGACCGGCAACCACATGTTAGTGGGAATAATGCATTTTTTCTCTTACTATTGTGAAAAAATAATAATAATAAAGGAAGAAGGGAAACAAGTAAAAGTTATGTGCCTGGAGGGAAAATATTTATAGGAAAGCTTTCAGTTCCCATAATTTCAGTTACCATAATTGCAACCCACAAGGCTTAAAATTTATGGGTATACAAAAAATCACTACACATTGGAGAGGTGAAGACCTTGTGAAAAAACTTCTACAAAACGAAACAAAATGGATATATAATCTTGAAACTTTGGAGCCTTATGGCCTTAATATTGATATAGAACTGAAAGCTTTCCTATAAATATTTTCCCTCCAGGCACATAACTTTTACTTGTTTCCCTTCTTCCTTTATTATTATTATTTTTTGACAATAGTTAGAGAAAAAATGCATTATTCCCACTAACATGTGGTTGCCGCTCTTTTGGACGGCACTTCCGGTTTTGAATATCCGGGTTTTACCTTAATTGACTAATAAAGTTACCCTATTTAAGGAGCACTCTGGGGAATGCCCCAACCATCCTTGACAAAGCGCTGACAGTGGCGTGAAACGCGTTGAAACAGTGAGGAGCAAAGCAAAAGAAAGTCTTCTGGGAGAACCATCCGTTTCCCGCACGAGGTCCGGGCATCTGACGTCATCAAGCGGCGCCACGGCAACACACTATCTGGCTGGCAGAGATCCCCGGTCTGCGAGGACAGCAGACTTAGAGGTAGGGAAAGCGTTAGATCATTACTCACCAAGCCAAGATCTGGAACTTTTTGTGTGGACATGGAAATAGCGTTCCCATTCCTTTCTACCTGCTCCAAACACACTACCTCAAAGGGGCTGTAAATATTATTTTATTTTTATTTTATTTTTGCATTTGTTTCTCTTACTTTTATTTATTTAGCGCTTGTTATATATATTTTAACCATTCTGTAAGGAAAATTGAGTTTCTTCCTGGCAGCCACAGAAGGAGGAGATGATTGCTTTTCACATGCAGCTGCAGCTCACAATTTTTTATACCAACAGCTCTTTGCATAGTTTTAGATTTCGGTCTGTTGGAAAAAACTCACAAGGTAGGACTTAAACCTAGGATCCAGAATGGTGGCCAAAATATATTTTTCAGATTTCAATAGATTGATGACTCTTGGATCCTGGTGAAGTGAATCAAGGACTTGATCCACCAGTCCGACATACTTTGCCCAATTGCTCAGTTTCACCTCCTCCTTCAGTTTCTCCAGCTGTTTTTGCAAAAGTCTGATGAGGGGAATGACCTGACTTAAGCTGGCAGTGTCTGAACTAACTTCACGTGTGGCAAGTTCAAAGCATTTGAGAACCTTGCACAACACGGAAATTATTCTCCAATGCGCTTGAGTAAGGTGCATTCCCCCTCCATGGCCTATGTCATAGGCTGTTGTATAGCCCTGGATGGCCTTTTGCTGTTCCTCCATCTGCTGAAACATATAGAGGGTAGAATTCCACCGAGTTAATACCTCTTGCTTCATCTGATGGCAGCGCAAATTTAACAATACCTGCTGGTCATGCAATCTTCGACAAGCGGTCGCCCAATGTCTAAAATGTCCAGATATTTTGTGGGCCACCGAGAGCATCTCCTGCACGACCGTGTCAGTTTTTAAAAAATGTTGCACCACCAAATTAATTGTGTGACCAAAACATGGGACATGTTGGAATTCACCCACATGTAATGCTCTCACAATATTGGTGGCATTGTCCGCAATCACAAATCCCCAGGAGAGTCCAAGTGGGGTAACCCATTTAGTAATGATTTCCCTGAGTTTTTCTAAGATGTTCTCAGCGGTATGCCTCTTAGTGAAACCAGTTATACAAAGAGTAGCCTGCCTCTGTATCAGCTGTCTTTTGGTAGATGTTGCTGCTGCTGTTGTAGGCAATACACCTACCCAGTGGGCTGTCACAGTCATGTAATCTTTAGTTTGCCCTGTCCCACTTGTCCACATATCAGTGGTCAAGTGGACAGTGGGTACAACGGCATTTCTGAGGACATTAGAACAGACTTGGAATTGCTGTTCTAGCTAAGTGGAATCTAGAAGGGATCTGGTAGCGAGGACACAGGACCTTAATTAACTGTTGAAAACCCAATGCAGTAATGGCGGATACTGGACGCACATCTAATACCAGCATAGCTGTTATGGCGTCAGTAATCTGCTGTGCAAATGGGTGATTTTTGTCATACTTATTTGCCCTACAAACGATTGTTTAACAGTTAATTGTTTTTATGAGGATACGCTACAAGTAGTCTTTCTCCTGGTCCCCTTCTGGGATGAAGAACCACTCACAGCAACAGCAGTAGCAACAGGCATAGTCATCAAGGATCCATCTGAGCAATCACGGATAGGAGAGGAGTCAATCATGCTTGGAATACCAACATTGGATGCAGCAGGACTACATCCGATGATGAATGAGGATGTTGATGATGCAGGTGTAGGTGTTGGAGATCGAAGGCGCTTGGATCTCACAGAGAGGGAGCAGGTAGGTGACACTGGACTTGTTACATTTTGAGTTTTGGAACTTGGCAACATGCACTTTGATATTTGATGAATGCACTCCAAGTGACATAACAAGGAGAAGGTTCCTAGGTGGTTTAGGTCCCTGCCTCTACTCACTCTTGCTTGGCAATGGTCACATATGGCTTGACAACTGTTGTTCGGATCAGGGTGGAAATAATTCCACACGTGAGAAATCGATTTTTTTGTCTTTTGTCCCGGCATGACAACAATGGGCTTTGGCTTTTTCAATTCATGGGCAACAGCTGTTGCCTTACTTACACAAAGGACATCCTCGGCATCAACATCCTCATCACCAACATCTTCATCATCAACATCCTCATCATCCTTAGCACCTTCAACTACCAATATATCCTCCTCCTCCATCTGCAATTCCACAGAAGCATCCTCGATGACTACATCTGCAAGATGTTGACTGCTCTTCCCCACATTTACAGAGAGCACACAAATGTTGGAACTTTCAGGATCCTCCAGTACACTAGTATTTAGGTCTGGCTCACACATGGCAACCGTAGACACACTTGCACTCTCCTCAGGGATTTGTGATTTTGATTACTCGGGGCACATAGTTGTTTTTTCCAAAGGGCTATCAGAATCAGAACCAGAAGTCTTCCTAAAGAAAGGCCAAGGCCTTATCCTTTCCTTGCCACTTTGTGTAGTAAATGGCATATTAACAATTTTTTGTTTATATATAGGCAAATTTCCTTAACATTTTTTTTTCTTAACTTAAGTAAAAGTAGCTTTACTGTATCGATGGTGTGACTTAAGCCCTGGGGCATGGGCCTTCATAGAGGACAAGTTAGTTGATGGCCTTGCTAACCTGTCATGTGACAGCCTTCCACATTTCTGCAGTCTTAAAGCAGTGTCACAAGCACCAAGGTGCGGTTACAAAATTCACACACGTGCAGTCGTGCGCACACAGACAATTATTAGACAAAAAAGACAATTTTTAAAAAATATTTTTTCAGCTCCAGAACTTGGATCCAGAGCACAGTTTAACGATGACTGGAGTTGGGCAGCACTAGGTTGCATTGCCAACTTGCTAGATCTTGTGCGGCTAAGCCTAACACGCACAGACAATTAGCCAAGGTGCGGTTACAAAATTCACACACGTGCAGTCGTGCGCACACAGACAATTATTAGACAAAAAAAAGACTATTTTTTAAAAATATTTTTTCAGGTCCAGGACTTGGACCCAGAGCAAAGATTGATGACTACTTTAGTCGGGCAGCACTAGGTTACATTGCCGACTTGATAGATCTTGTGCGGCTAAACCTAACACGCACAGACAATTATTAGACAAAAAAGACCATTTTTTAAAACAATTTTCAGGTCCAGGACTTGGGCCCAGAGCAAAGATTGATGACAACTGGAGTCGGGCAGCACTAGGTTGCATTGCCAACTTGCTAGATCTTGTGCGGCTAAGCCTAACAAGCATAGACAATTAGACAAAAAAAGACAATTTTTTTAAAAAAATTTGAGATCTAGCACTTGGGCCCAGAGCACAGATTGATGATGACTGGAGTCGGGCAGCACTAGGTTGCATTGTGACTTGCTAGATATTGTGCAGCTAAGCCTAACACACCTAGACACAAAGTCAATTATTAGACAAAAAATAATTTTTTAATTTTTTTACAGCTCCAGAACTTGGGCCTAGAGCACAGATTGAAGACGACTTGAGTCGGCAAGCAATAGGTTGCATTCCCGACTTGCTAGATCTTGTGTGGCTAAGCCTAACACGCATAGACAATTATTACACAAAAATAGACAATTTTTTTTTCAGCCACAGAACTTGGGCCCAGAGCACAGATTGATGACGCTTTAGTCGCGCAGCACTAGGTTGCGTTGCCGACTTGCTAGATCTTGTGCGGCTAAGCCTAACACGCACAGACAAGACAAAAAAAATAAAAAAAATTTTCAGGTCCATGACTTGGGCCTAGAGCACAGATTGATGATGACTGGAGTCGGGCAGCACTAGGTTGCGTTGCCAACTTGCTAGATCTTGTGCGGCTAAGCCTAACACACATAGACAATTAGACGACAAAAAGACAATTTAAAAAAAAAAATTCCAGCTCCAGGGCTAGGGCCCAGAGCACAGATTGATGATGACTGGAGTTTGGCAGCACTAGGTTACATTCCCGACTTGCTAGATCTTGCGCAGCTAAGCCTAACATGCACAGACAATTATTAGACAAAAAAAGACAATTTTTTTTTTTAGCTAAAGAACTTGGGCTCAGAGCACAGATTGATGACGACTGGAGTCGGGCACCACTAGGTTGCGTTGCCAACTTGCTAGATCTTGTGCAGCTAAGCCTAACACGCACAGACAACTATTAGACAAAAAAAGACAATTTTTTTTAGCTCCAGAACTTGGGCTCAGAGCACAGATTGATGACGACTGGAGTCGGGCAGCACTAGGTTGCATTGCTGACTTGCTAGATCTTGTGTGGCTAAGGCTAACACGCACAGACACACAGACAATTATTAGACAAAAAAAGAAAATTTTTTCTTCAGCTCCAGAACTTGGGCCCCGAGCACAGATTGATGACGACTGGAGTCGTGCAGCACTAGGTTGCATTGCCGACTTGCTAGATCTTGTGCGGCTAAGCCTAACATGCACAGATATTTAGACAGAAAAAGAATTTTTAAAAAAAAAAAATTTCAGGTCCAGGACTTGGGCCCAGAGCACAGATAGATGACAACTGGAGTTGGCAAGCACTAGGTGGCATTGATGACTTGCTAGATCTTGTGCGGGTAAGCCTAACACGCACAGACAATTATTAGACAAAAAGACAATTTAAAAAAAATAAAAAAATTCAGGTCCAGAACTTGGGCCCAGAGCACAGATTGATGATGACTGGAGTTTGGCAGCACTAGGTTGCATTGCCGACTTGCTAGATCTTGTGCAGCTAAGCCTAACATGCACAGACAATTATTATACAAAAAAATAAATAAAATTTTCAGCCACAGAACTTGGGCCCAGAGCACAGATTGATGGCGACTTTAGTCGGGCTAGCACTAGGTTGCATTGCCAACTTGCTAGATCTTGTGCAGCTAAGCCTAACACGCGCAGACAATTATTAGACAAAAAAAGACAATTTTTTAAATATTTTTTTTGAGGTCCAAGACTTGGGCCCAGAGCACAGATTGATGACAACTGGAGTTGGCAAGCACTAGGTTGCATTGACGACTTGCTAGATCTTGTGCAGCTAAGCCTAACATGCACACACAATTAGACAAAAAGAGACAATTTTTTTTTTGAGGTCCAGGACTTGGGCCCAGAGCACAGATTGATGACAACTGGAGTCAGCAAGCACTAGGTTGCATTCCCGACTTGATAGATCTTGTGCAGCTAAGCCTAACAAGCACAGACAATTATTAGACAAAAAAAGACAATTTATTTTTCAGCCACAGAACTTGGGCCCCAGAGCACAGATTGATGACGACTTTAGTCGGCTTAGCACTAAGTTGCGTTGCCAACTTGCTAGATCTTGTGCAGCTAAGCCTAACACGCGCAGACAATTATTAGACAAAAAAAGACAATTTTTTAAATATTTTTTTTGAGGTCCAAGACTTGGGCCCAGAGCACAGATTGATGACAACTGGAGTTGGCAAGCACTAGGTTGCATTGACGACTTGCTAGATCTTGTGCAGCTAAGCCTAACATGCACACACAATTAGACAAAAAGAGACAATTTTTTTTTTGAGGTCCAGGACTTGGGCCCAGAGCACAGATTGATGACAACTGGAGTCAGCAAGCACTAGGTTGCATTCCCGACTTGATAGATCTTGTGCAGCTAAGCCTAACAAGCACAGACAATTATTAGACAAAAAAAGACAATTTATTTTTCAGCCACAGAACTTGGGCCCCAGAGCACAGATTGATGACGACTTTAGTCGGCTTAGCACTAAGTTGCGTTGCCAACTTGCTAGATCTTGCGCAGCTAAGCCTAACATGCACAGACAATTATTAGACAAAAAAAGACAATTTTTTTTTTTAGCTCCAGAACTTGGGCCCAGAGCACAGATTGATGACGACTGGAGTCGGGCAGCACTAGGTTGCTTTGCCGATTTGCTAGATCTTGTGCGGCTAAGCCTAACACGCACAGACAATTATTAGACAAAACAAGACAATTTTTTTTTCAGCCACAGAACTTGGGCCCAGAGCACAGATTGATGACGACTTTAGTTGGGCAGCAATTGGCTGCGTTGCCGATTTGCTAGATCTTGTGCGGCTAAGCCTAACACGCACAGAGAATTATTAGAGAAAAAAAGACAATTTCTTTTTCAGCCACAGAACTTGGGCCCCAGAGCACAGATTGATGGCGACTTTAGTCAGGTTAGCACTAAGTTGCGTTGCCAACTTGCTAGATCTTGCGCAGCTAAGCCTAACACGCACAGACAATTATTAGAGAAAAAAATACATTTTTTTTTTTAGCTCCAGAACTTGGGCCCAGAGCACAGATTGATGACGACTGGAGTCGGGCAGCACTAGGTTGCTTTGCCGACTTGCTAGATCTTGTGCGGCTAAGCCTAACACGCACAGACAATTATTAGACAAAAACAGAAAAAAATTTTTTTTTAGCTCCAGCACAGATTGATGACGACTGGAGTCGGGCAGCACTAGGTTGCTTTTCCGATTTGCTAGATCTTGTGCGGCTAAGCCTAACACGCACAGACAATTATTAGACAAAAATAGACAATTTTTTTTTCAGCCACAGAACTTGGGCCCCAGAGCACAGATTGATGGCGACTTTAGTTGGGCTAGCACTAGGTTGCGTTACCAACTTGCTAGATCTTGCGCAGCTAAGCCTAACACGCACAGACAATTATTAGACAAAAAAAGAAATTTTTTTTTTAGCTCCAGAACTTGGGCCCAGAGCACAGATTGATGACGACTGGAGTTGGGCTAGCACTAGGTTGCATTGCCAACTTGCTAGATCTTGCGCAGCTAAGCCTAACAAGCACAGACAATTATTAGAGAAAAAAAGACAATTTTTTTTTTTAGCTCCAGAACTTGGGCCCAGAGCACAGATTGATGACAACTGGAGTCGGGCTAGCACTAGGTTGCATTGCCAACTTGCTATATCTTGTGCAGCTAAGCCTAACACGCACAGACAATTATTAGACAAAAAAAGACAATTTTTTTTTTTTAGCTCCAGAACTTGGGCCCAGAGCACAGATTGATGATTACTGGAGTCGGGCAGCACTAGGTTGCTTTGCCGATTTGCTAGATCTTGTGCAGCTAAGCCTAACACGCACAGACAATTATTAGACAAAAAAAGACAATTTTTTTTTCAGCCACAGAACTTGGGCCCAGAGCACAGATTGATGACGACTGGAGTTGGGCAGCACTAGGTTTCGTTGCCAGCTTGCTAGATCTTGTGCAGCTAAGCCTAACACGCACAGACAATTAGACAAAAAAAAGACAATTTAAAAAAAAAAAATTTGAGGTACAGGACTTGGGCCCAGAGCACAGATTGATGACAACTGGAGTTGGCAAACACTAGGTTGCATCGCAGACTTGCTAGATCTTGTGCGGCTAAGCATAACACTCACAGAGAATTATTAGACAAAAAAAAGACAATTTTTTTTTTCAGCCACAGAACTTGGGCCCAGAGCACAGATTGATGACGACTTTAGTCAGGCAGCACTAGGTTGCGTTGCTGACTTGCTGTATCTTGTGCGGTTAAGCCTAACACGCACACGCACACAGACAAATATATATTAGACAAAAAAAGACACTTTATTTTTATTTATTTCTTTGAGGGCCAGAACTTGGGCCCGGAGCGCCGATTGATGACTACTGGAGTCGGGCAGCACTTGGTTGCAACTTACTGTATATTGTGCGGCTAAGCCTAACACGCACACACACACACAGAAAATAAATTGACAATATATATTTTTTTTGGGGGGGGTCCATAACTTGGGTCCACATGGACGCAGCAGACAGCACAGCACCAGCCCAGATGAATCAGCACCAGCCCAGATGGATGCAGCAGACAGCACAGCACCAGCCCAGATGGACCAACAACAGCCCAGATGGACACAGCAGACATTACAGCACCAGCCCAGGACACAGCAGAAAGCCCAGGACCAGACAGCACAGCACCAGCCCAGATGGATGCAGCAGACAGCTCAGCAACAGCCCACATGGACACAGCAGACATTACAGCACCAGCCCAGGACACAGCAGACAGCACAGCATCAGCCCAGATGGACGCAGCAGACAGCTCAGCAACAGCCCACATGGACACAGCAGACATTACAGCACCAGCCCAGGACACAGCAGACAGCACAGCACCAGCCCAGATGGATCAGCACCAGCCCAGATGGACGCAACAGACAGCACAGCACAAGCCCAGATGGATCAGCAACAGCCCAGGACACAGCAGACAACACAGCACCTCTCCCCAGCCCTCCACTACCCACCCTCCCTGTTCAGTCTCCACAGCCGGAGTGAAATGGCGCCCGCCACGTCCCTTATATATAGAGACAAAAGCTTGTGAGTCGCAAGATTTTGTCTCTATGGTTTTGCCTCGATTTGAGAGATCCGAGTCAGGCGGGAAACTCGGATCTACAAAATTCGGGTGGGTTCGGATGTAAGAGATCCGAACCCGCTCATCTCTTCTTTAGAATAGTTTTAGGAGCCTTCATTAAAGCAATGCAATATAGCTGCAATCTCTTTTATGTTTTCCCTAGTGATAAAACCCCACCAGAGTACTAAGATATTAGCATTATGCCAAATTCTCTTTATATTCAGCAAGTGGGTAAAGTTTAATGTGCTATTATTATTTATCTCAGATGGTTTAATGAGTCTTTACAACATGGTCATATTACAAGGGAAGTGGCTCTAGACTGCACACCCTAACTGCTTGTAATGAGGGGTGCTATCTTGCTGAGATTTATAGTACTACGCCACGACATCAATGAGCGGGGACAGGCTATAGCTAGAGGGAAGCAGCATCTGATGGTCTGACACAGAGCCCTCCACTAGTATATGGTTATGATAGCTTCTCAGGTGCTGGGAAGAGGTGCCATTTATCGGGCGTTCATGACGGTACACTCCGGGTGCATATTTACAGCCCTAAGTGGGGTAAATAAATTGTCAGCAATGAAGGAGGTGCCCCTTCAGTGCTGGCGCCCGGCGGCAGGCTCCTCCATTGTCTCCCATAGTTCTGCCCCTGAGCAGGGCCGGATTAAGGGGGGGGCTCTGGGGGCAAGTACCCCCGGGCCCCCCTCTCTGAGAGGGCCCCCTGCCACAGATCGGATCTTTTTTACCGATCCCATCTGAAGCGCTGCCTGTAGCAGAGTGTACACCAGTAGCGGCAGCTGTACTGATAGCCGTCATACAGACGGCGCGGCGACGCAGAGCACTGCTGCTGGGATGCCGGTAGCCGCGTTCAATGAAAAGGGCTGTGCAGGCAGCAGGCTTTCAGGGACTGGCCGGCCGGCGTGCAGGCTGCAGGGAAGGAGGGGGCATCACGGGCACAGCTGCACATGGAGGATCACCCGAGGAGGAGAAAGAAGAACGCGCTGTGCAGTTCTTCTGTGTCACTCTCTGCCAGCAAAAGGGATCATCATCTCAAGAGAGCAGATACAGTAAGACAGAGAGTAGTGACTTTTTTTAGTTATCAATTAAAATTGAATAAATTAAGGCTCCAGGTAGCATTACTTTGAATGTGTGGTTGTGTGTGTGTATATATATATATATATATATATATATACATATATATATATATATATATATATATATACTGTATATACACATATGTATAGTATGTATATGTATATATGTATGTATATATATATATATATATATATATATACATACACACACTGTGTGTGTGTGTGTATATATATGTGTATATATATATATATATATATATATATATATACACACACACACAGCAAGGAATGTTTGGCGGTACTCACGGCATATATAAAAAAAACAACCTATTTAGTTTAACATTTCAGTTCCAGAAAAAAAGTCTATAAAGACTGAAATGTTTAACTATATAGGTCGGTTGGACCTTATTTTTAAATATGTTGTAAGTGCCACCAACCATTCCCTGCTGTGTATTGCTTAATACTATGGACGGAACCTGGGGTATTATATATATATATGTAATATATATATATATATATATATATATATATAATCAATATACAGTGTATATATATATATATATATATATATATATATATATATATATACATACGTATAGAGGTAATGGGCACTTCAGTGTCCAAAGTTTTGTCAAGGGTGCCAGGTACAGTAGATGCAGCGTAAGTGATGGAAAATGGCACTCCGAAGTGTTTATTTACAGAATTTGAAATATACAACTTGCTATACGACCCCGGCTCGCTGTATATTTCAAATTCTGTAAATAAACACCGAGTGCCATTTTCCATCCCTTAGGAATTTAATTTTAGACTTTAGGGCCCCCCTGGCTTAAGTGCCCCGGGCCCCCCAAAGCCTTAATCCAGCTCTGCCCCTGAGTGGCAGCCAACTTGCCAGTTTGTTACATCTTGGTAATGTGGTACCCCGGACACAAGCAGATTCATTTTTGCGGTGAGCTGACAGCCTATTCTTAACATTACCTAGAAATAATATCATTATATAAAATTGACCAGTGTTCATAGACATTTATATTGATACTTAATGACGTCCTAGAGGACTTTTGGACATCACTGTTCATATAAGAAGGACTGTGTTCTAGCAGCAGTATTATCTAAATGGTGCTATTCTGGTCTGATGCACCATAGCAGGTATATTTTTCTCCTCCCACAGCCCAACCCTATGCTCCTGCAGCCTAAGCCAAATGTTGGCATTCTGCAGAATGTTGACATTTCATGTCGTCAGAATATTTTGACATTCTACACATGTAGACATGCTCCATGTCGACATGTCAACAATGTTAACACTGTGGTATATACTGTATATATATATATATATATATATATACAAGAAATTAATATTTCTGTTTTTAAAATGTCAAGTCCATCAGGATCCTCATAATTTGATTCACATGTTCATTATTATTTATTGCGCACATTACTATTTGCATTTAATTGCAATCACTGACATTGACATGCCATAGAAACACATTTCTTAAAATAACATTTTTAAAGTGATTTTGGTTAATGTTAATTTAACATCTGGTTTCTCTACGTCTTTTTCTAGAACTAGATGAAGGAAAACAAAAATATTTTAAATACTAAACATATTCCTAAACCATACATTACATGATTCACAATGTAAATTGGGTGTAAATCTTCAGTTATACCAGATATGATGTAAATGTAATTATATATCAATGATCTCATGAAAATGATACCATGGATACAGATAATACAGTGCATTTTAAACACCTCGGGTGTGCCTGTACTAAGCAACGTGCACAGCTGGCTCAGTCAGCAAAATGTAGGCATTTCATTTAAAAAAGAAATTAAATTGCTGTTCTACTGTAAATTAGTTATTTCTGCCTAAATCAAATAATAATGACAATAGTTATCTTTTATAGTAGTAACTGCTCTAATACACATATTACTTAGTGTATGTAAAAAGGCAATATTTAATTTACAATAAGTGTAGAGGATGATGATACCAAGCCCTAGTCTGTTATAGGAGAAGATCATACCGGGAAAACAAGCCATATATAAGATGTAATGAATGATTCAGTAGTGTGGTGACTAATGGAAGGATGGGGAGTGAGGTTCTTGTGGGGGCAGAATATGGGAGGGAGCACTCGTATCTCCATTGTTCTGCTAGAACTAGTTAAAAATAAAGAATTAAGTTTCAATCTTTGCTACTCACTTAACTAATTTGTGTGTCTGAGAAGCAGGAGGAGAAGAATTAAGCAGATTTTTGAAAACACAAAGTAAAACAGAAAATACTGTAGACATTTAGGCCCTCATTCAGAGCCGTACGCTCTGAGCAGAGCGCACGCTCTGAATGAGGGCCGCCCTCCATAAAAATGGAGCGTCCTCCTGGACGCTCGTATAGCTGTGGGTCACCACCTACAGCCTATACGAGCGTGCATTTTGATGGCCGCGATGGTCGTGACCATCGCGACCATCGAAACTGCGAGCCGGAGCCTGCGGTTGAGGTTTTCAACCGCAAGCTCCGGAGTGATTTTGGCTCTATCAGAGCCAAAATCACTCCCACTGACATCACTAGTGATGTCAGTGGGCCGGCTTCTGACGGGAGGCGTTCCCGTGGGAACGCCCCCGTCAGGGAGGCACGCCCCCGGCACGCCCACCAAAGGGGGCGTGCTGTCAATCAACATCGACAGCACGCCCCCTTTGATCAGACACAACGAGCGAAGGACTTTCCTTTGCTCGTCGCGTCTGGCGCATGCGCACGACGGAGCTCCCTCCGTCGTGCGCCTGCTCAGTGCAGAACATCGACCCACTTGCGAGCGGACAGCCGCTCGCGAGTGGGTCTGAATCAGGGCCTTAATGTTTTAATGAGTAAATCTCCTTTTACTAACATGGATAGTCTATACCCTATATAATATATAAAATACCCTATATAATATATAATAGAACATGTATTCCTCACATGCACAATGCCTTTTATAACTTCACATGGCTTTACAGCTTTCTGAAAAATTCTGATTTGTGTAATTGAGGAAATTCAATTTAGTGCGATGGCTGTGAAGTGCTTCCAGAATGATTGGGTGGAAGCAATTCACAACCAGTGTGTTCGCTAATATTTTCTTGCACCCATAGAGGTGTGACGAAAAAAGAATGTCTTTGCCTACTCTGACCTGGGCTTGTTAGCTGGTTTGCACTGTGTTATTAAATGGGTTCCACACTTGGGGATAACCCATGTCCTTTAGAGACCACTCCCCATGCCCCTCTTCAATGTCAGTTCCGGTAGGAAACCCCATTATTATCCAATCCCAGGTGTACACCTCTTATGCTGACAGGAAGCAAAGACAAGAGGAAGAAAATTACAGGTGCCTGGAATCCTTCATCAAGGCCAGAACAAATGGTTGTAGCACTGCATACCTCCTAACTGTCCCTATTTTGTCAGGACATCCGGATTGGATCGAACAGTCCTTCTGTCCTGTGGTTGGTCAATTTTACCTGAAGTGATGGAAGTTGTGAGATATGTTCCATGTTTAACAGAGTTAGGAGCCTATGCTTTAACTTAAGGATGTTTGTGGGGGAAAGTATTAGGTGGTAGATAGGACCTCTGTGGTGTGGGGGAATCGGTATGATTTACCACCGGCCGCAAGTCCGGCGGTTCAAACACCCACAGCGGGAGGCCGACAGCAATGAAACTCCCGATCGTCTAAGGTAAGTATTCACTAACCTAATTCCCCCCTAACCTTCCCTTAGGGGTGCCTAACCCTAATCCCCCCTCTAAGTGCCTGAACCTAACCCTCCCTTCCCCGCTGCCTAAACCTAAGTCCCCCAAGGGAGTGCCTAACCCTAACCTCCCCCTGGGGGTGCCTAACCCTAACACCACCTTCCCCTAGCCTACACCTAACCTCTCGGGGGGGTGCCTAACCCTAAGTCCCCCCTGGAGCCCTAAACCTAACCCTCCCCCCCCGCACGGCTATCTGCGCCCGGCGTACCTTCGATCGGGATGCCTGGTCGGGCTCCCAGCGTAGGTCTAATGACAGGCATCGGCATTTCAACGCCTGTCTTTAGACCCGTGCCGTGATTAGACAGTCGGGAAGCCGGCGGTCGGGAATAGGTCCATCGGCTTCCCGACTGCATACAGGTGTGGGCATGAACATTTTAATAAAGTGATGACACATTTTCGAAAAAGGGCATGACTGACCCCAATTTAGCACTTAACCATTATGGGAGATTGTTTCCCCAAAACTTGGATTCTTATTTTTTTTATTTTCTGTAGGACTCTTTCTTGGTGATCATACATGAGAATAACTTATCAGAACCTACAGTACATAATTTTAAAGAGGGCACTCTCCTCTTTCAAACAAAGATACTGTTGAGTCTGTAGGTACCAGGATTGTGTAGATAGAGTGCTATTAGTGCACTCACCCCATTCCTTGGCATGTTACATATGCCTGCAGTGTAGGGGTGACCATCAATGATTGATGGTTAGCAAATACTAATGGTCTGATATTGATGGTTAATAGTTTTAACATTGATGGATGTCTACCAATGGTTAACATTGGCTGATGTTGAATAGCAGATGCATGATCGGGGGCAATTGATGGTTAAAAACCATTGTCCATGAATAGTTAACCTGTCAATTGTCATCCCTACTGCTGTGATTTTGCTGAGGGGTTGTGGTGATTAATGAAATCATATTTAAAAACCCGATTTCCCTTCAGCAGGTAAAAACAGGGGTACCCATAGTAATCCCTCATGTCTGGACATCTTTAGGGGGTGCTAAGGATGATTTCCCGAAAATTTACAGGTTTTTTTGCCACTTCAAGTTTCGCCGGGTCCCGTTTTCGCGTCCATAGGCATTGAATACAGGGATAATCGGGCACGCGCGCGATACTTTTCTGCCTGGAAAACAGGCGAAGGAGGCAAAAAGTCCAGCAGGCGAAAAGTCTGGACTTTTCGCCTCAAATTGAATATGGGCCATAGCTGGGATTTCTACTTGACTCTCTCTGTAACAGCAGCATTAACGCTTTAAAACAGACATACTGTGATGGGTCTTACATCTATGAATGGAGCCAATAAACATTGATGTTGAGAGGCTGTGGTCACAGTTTTATGTGGCAAGACCTTTCTAAATATAACAAAAAACTATAGTACAATTATAGTTAAATTCAGATATTTAGTAACATTAATACCCGTTTTCCACCAAAATTCCAGGCCTGACCCTGAGTTGGAACAGGGTTCCTATTCGGATCAGAGCCGGAATTTGTCCGGCGCCGCTCACACCGCAGTCGGGTCTGCATAAATCCAGCTTTTCCGGCGTGAAAGTGGACGTCATCTCCAAGCGCCACTGAAGCCGGACCAATCGGTCGGCTTGCGGCGCACTGCAGGTCATCAAGACCCGGAGTGCTCCGTACACACAGCAGGGTTTCACGGGCTAAGCCTGTGTTAAACTCTGCTATTTACCAAGGTTGGATAACCGGGTCACTCGACCCGGCGATCCAACCCTCACCCCTTTTACACCAAGGAGCTGCCCGGGTTAACCCTGCAATAACCCGGGTTTTAGCTCTGGTGTAAAAGGGGTATAATTGTGAAGGTGTAAAATGTGTGCTTGCCTAGGAGGCTGGTTTTTCAAGTCATCAAAGCAATTTATAACCAATGAAACAAACTTACAATAATTTTATGTCTTCGTCAAATAAAAAATTGACTACTGATCTTCTCATTTTTAGACAATTTAAAATAACATTTAATTAGATCTATCATTTTACCTATCCAATGTATTTCTGAAAGCCTACTGCTGTATTACATAATTGTGTGTTGCTTGTCCTCCCATTAAGGGAACAAGCTGTAGTCAGGCCAGTAAAGTGCAGTTTAGCTAGAGACTCAGTTGATCAGATCATTATTTATTTTCTTTCATGTATTCTGTGTAAAGAACAAAAGCAAAACATAACTGTGTATTCCTGAAAGAGCTTGTTTATAATAGATGCAGGCTGCAGGCTCCTTAATACTGTAATCACATGGAAACATTTGCTGTTTGTCTGCACTTCTAAAAGGACAGCAAAATATGTCCTAATGATTGATACAGTAGATAGATGAACAGATAGATAGATGAACAGATAGATAGATAGATAGATAGATAGATAGATAGATAGATAGACACATTAGAGATTTGCATGGAGAGATGTGGAGAATGTTGCTGTGGCAGTGGCGTCACAAGGGGGGTGCGAGCCACACCCAGGTGTCATCCACCAAGTGGTGACAGCAAAGTGCCGACTCCTCAGTGACAGGAGCCAGGTGCTGCAGTGTAGCGTTACATGCAGCATTCGGCTCCTGAAACAGTGAGGGAGCCAGGACTGCACATAGAGTACTCCCTGGGGGTAGTCCTCATCTCCTGGACCTCCAGAGGCCACGCTCCCTACCCATGCGGTCATGCCCCTACCGCAAGGTCACGCCTTTACCTGCGAGGTCATGCCCCCTTTTTTGCCAGCACACGACATCGCCCTGCGCACTATTATCACTATTAGCTGGACTCCACACCGGGTGTCACAAAGGTGAGTGACATCATTGTGCTGTGGTATCTGAAAGTTGAATCAACCTATTTAATGCATTACAAATAGTGATAATAAAATGTTATTTACATTCCCCTGTAGTTTGTGGGTGCAGCTGACTCCAATATAATTTATGATTAGCTCAGTTAATTAGATCTGTAATGGTCCCACCAAGGCTTTTACTCAGTGGAATGGAGCTTTTTGTGGGAGATGCTTTGCTACTTTGGTTTTGACTCCAGGTTTATTTGCTATCTCTGCGTCCTTTGTCACAAGACAATTGGGATGCAGGTGCTGTGTGACTGATGCATGTGCAGTACAAAGAAACATTGGCCTTTTGTGAAAACATCAAAATAACATCCATCTCTGAATCAGGCCCTTAGTCATGGGCAAAACCTATAATCACAGTAGTCTATGGGGCATATTCAATTGGCGGCAAGGTCTAGTGAGGTAAAAAAAACCTTGCGCCCCGCGCGCTCAATTTTGGGTTACTGCAGGTATGCACGCTCCTGATACCTGCGGTATCCAATAAAAAAAAAAATTGGTAACAAGGTTTTCAGAGCACGTAAAAAAATTAAATAGAAATATATACTCACCTGTCCGGGGTCTCCACAGCTACCGGTAGCACACACTCACTCATACACACTTACAAACACTTACACACTTACAAACACTCACACATACTCACTCCCTGCTCCAGAAGACTTGGCTCCCGACACTGGAGGAAGAACGCACTGCTTCATAAAGGACTAATTAAGTTAATTAGGTTAATTGCAAAATTCCAATTGCTTAATTTGTCATTAGGAGGTGTGCCGCTGGGGTCCCAGAGCATTTCCCGACCATTTTTCCTAAAAATATTGTTTTTAGGAAAAATCGGTCGTGCTCTGGAGGTGCTAAAAAATAAAAACCTCCGGCATAGCAAAAAATCCCGCACCTGCAGGAAAAACTCCACAGGTGCAGGATTTTCGCTATTCTCACACCTAATTGAATACCTCCCCTATGTGACTATTATAAGGCCAAGCAACATAGGGGTCCCACATGGTACCCCTATGGAGCAGCCTCCGTCGTGCGCATGCGCATTTTGGTAACATCGACCCGCTTGCGAGCGTACAGCGCTCACGAGCGGGTCTGATGGAGACCCAGTGCTCCTAGTAATGGCACCCTAATGGCTTTTTTTTTTTTCAGTGCAAACAACAGTGTTTTATTTAATACAAAATTATCCACAGTGCCTCACAGTGCTCCTATGGCAGTGGCACCTTAATGGAGTTTTCTTTTAATAACAACCTTTAACGAGTTGGGAACGGTATCCCGGCGGTCATGTTGCTGGTGGTCAGAATACCGATAGTGGCATCCCGACAGTCAGAATATCGATAAGTAATCTAACCCTCCTCGTGACCCTAACCCTGCCCTTCTGCAGCCTAACCCTTCTCCCCGCAGCCTAACCCTAAACCTCCCCTACTGCCTAACCCTAAACCTAACCCTAATACTGTCAGGATGCCGGCGGTCACAATTCTGGAGCCGGGATTCCATCTGCTGTCAGGATTATGGTGTCGGGATTCTGTGCACCGGCATCCAGACCGTCGGAATGCTGACTACATCCCCCTTTAACACGGTGGTCCTGATGGCTTTTTTTTAACACAGTGCCTCACAATGATCCTATGGCAATGGCACCCTAATGGAGTTTTTTGTATTAACACAGTGTCCCTTTAACACAGTGCTCCTATTGTTTTTTTTAACACAGTACCAACCTGAAGCCTTAGACACACAACACAGTGCCTCTCAGTGCTCCTTTGTATTTTTTTTAATAACACAGTGTCCCTTTAATACAGTGCTCCTAATGGTGTTTTTTTTAATGACACAGTGCCCCTTTAACACAGTGCTCCTAATGGCATTTTTTACTTCCTGAAAGTGACTCACAGTGCTGCAGCCCACAGTCCACACCCTCTCTCCCTTATAATCTGTGTGAAATAGTACCCGATCTCAAGGGAGGGACTTTTATATGCAAACAAAAAAAGCGAGATCCGACACCAGGAAGATGATGCAATTCAAAACATATGAGTTCTGGGAAGATTACATTTTGCCTCATTTTGGGATCATAATGTGGCTGGAAGACCTGAGTCAGGGCTAGGTTTGACTCGTAACTAGAGATGAGCGGGCCCGGTTCTCAGAGAACCGAGCCCAACCAAATTTCGGGGATCACCCTGTCTGCCTCGGATCCCTATTCAAGGCAAAACCTCGAGATACTGCTGTCAGATCTCGAGGTTTTGCCTCGAGCAGCTATTTTACAAAGTCCCGTTCACAAGGGAGGGTCTTTTATACGCAAACAAAAAAACGCGAGATCCTACACCAGGAAGATGATGCAATCCAAAACATACGAGATCCGGGAAGATGACACGGTGGCGGGGATAGCCCCGAACTATCAGCTTAGGCCAGGTGTGCCCTGGAGAGGGGGACCCATTTGTTGGGGGTCAGCCCCCCACTAGAAAGGGTCAGGTGATGGTTTTAATTATAGCTGGTACCTAATTTACGGTGGAACCCTACACGTTTTGTTCCCCATAATTTTAGGTATCAGGACAGGCTGGCAAGTCCGGGGCTGGTTAGCCTTTTGGGGAGGGGGGGACCTCATGTCAATTTTTTAATAAAAAATTAACCCAAAAATAAAAAAATGACAACAAACAGTCTGCACATATTTCACTGATATGTGCAGCCTGCTTGTTTGGGAGACAAATTTGCCGTTTAAATCGGGACTTCAAAACGGACAGGATTGACCAAATACACCATCAATCAAAACGATCCTGTCAAATCGGGAGCTTGGTAAATTCACGATATTTAAGTGAAAAAAACGGCCATTTTTGATCGATCCTATCCGAGTTGAAAAACGGGAAAAATTGGGACCAAATCGAATCTTAGTAAATTTAGCCCTAATTGTTTTGAGCAAGGATATTCCACGCATGATTTTTAGTAAATTCTGTGTTGTATTATTTTCTATTGAACGTACTTGTGAGTTAGTTTGATTGGTTATTGCCAGGGCCGGCTCTTGGAGTGTTCGACCAGTGCAGTTGAACAGGGGTGCCACCCCATAGAGGGCGCAACCCTCCCCAACATCCCGATTTCAGCACGGTCCTGCTGTTCCACCCATGGGCCGAAGTGGCCTGTGGATGGTCTGGTCAGGAGGTTGGGTACCTCCACCGCCATACCCCCACAGCCAGACCCTGGAGGCTGAATGGATGCTGCGCGCCTGTGCATTGCATCCATTCAGTGCTGGGAGAGGGCTTGGCGAAGCACAGCTAGTGATGAGTGTTGGGCTTCCCCCAGCCTGACGTTACACGGGAGGCATGCCATGCGCGCACGCCCCAAATAAGGTCACTTGAGGGGCGTGGCCTATGTTAATTAGGTCATGCCCCATTTTTTGATAGGTAGCGCGGGACACCCGCCGGCACAGGGCGCGACTAGCCCTGGAGCCGGCCCTGGTTATTGCTAATACATTACTAATTTGGAAAACATTTGTAAACAGAAATACCTGCCATGTGTTTGTGCCGCTGTCAAATCCAAATCCAAAACCTTGAAAGAGATACAGATCCAAAACCAAAACATGGGGGTCGGCACACATCCCTACTCGTAACCTCTAAGTTCGGGTGTTTTCGTATTCCAGGCATCCGCACATGCACATCTCTAATTCTAGTGTATGAAACAGTAGTAGCAGGATCACCATACGCAAAGAAAGGCCATGGTCTGAGGCTGAGCCTTTCCTTGCAACTGCGTGTGGTGAATGGCATGTTGGCAATTTTAAGTTTTTCTGCAGTAACTTTTCCTTTCATCGTTAGAGGTGATGTTGTCTAAAAAATTGGGAAATACTTTTTAGATTTGAGATGCCCTTTCTTATACCTTCTTTACCCTTAACCTGTTTTAAAAGTAGATTTGAAGTACTATACCTGCCAGCACTAGTACTGGGTTGATCTACTTCTGTCAAATGATCCATGGTTGATTTAATTTTTTTACCAGGACAGGAGTAAAGCTAGCTACTGTAGGTAGACTTAAATGCCACCACACCAAGTGAACTCTCAGTGAGATAGGAAAATGAGGCATTGTTACCTTTACCGTGCAATTTTATTAAAACACTGGAGATTTTTATTTGCCACCAGAAAAATAAAATCTTTATTCCACTTTAATTATTTTAGGGTGCAGCTAATAGGGGCACAACAACACCCAGTAGGTATAGTAGTATATGCTGCCTTTCGAGGACATACACTTTCAAAAAGCTAGTTAAATTGGATTATAAAAGACTGCAGATATTTTTTTAAATCAGAAAAAAGTATTTTTTCCACTTAATTATATTGGGGTGCAGCTAATGGGGTCATGACAACACCCAATAAGTACAGTAATATATGTTGCCTCTCCAAGACAAACACACTTGAAATAGTATATAAATGTAATTATTTTGGGGGCAGCTAATAGGGGCACAAACTCGATTTTTGCTAATATTTTTTTTAGAACACAAAAAGAGGTCTTCTTTGGGGTGCATTTCACTCATATACAACAGCCTGTTTGCATCACTGTATTGCAGATGCTACTAATGTATGTCTGAAACAAGCCGTGAACTGGCTAACAGTGACAAAGATGCCTGCAGTCACCCTTCCCACATACTCCATATACCTACTCCATATACCTACTACCACTCTCTCTAATCTAATGGCATCTTTTGAAGCAACTCTAGCCCATACTATCTACATACACTCTCCTATGTGAAATGGTGCCTGTTCAATACCTTCATGCACATGCTATCTGGAATATTGTGTTTTTAAAAAATATGTATTCTTACATGTCATTTGTGCTGTCTGGTTTACACTGAGTAGCGCCATCCCTCTGATACCCCATGACTATTCCAGAAATGGGGAATAGGTTCCCTCCCCTTTCAGTGTCTTCATCCTGATTTTCAATGCAATACCCCATTTCTTACTGGTAATCAAGGTATGTGCAGAAGGGGATGCAGTTATTATACCTACTATCGGGATTCCGGCTGCCGAAATCCCGGCGACGGAATCCCGAACCATGGACAGAAAACCGACGCCGGAATCCCGACATCAGTGGAGATGCCGACACTGGAATCCTGATCATAAGTCATACTTACCTACATTCCTGGGCAGTTTTCCGGGAGCTACAGGAGGGGACCTGCTGCTCTCCTCTTCGAGGGGCGGGGCCAGATGATAGACAACATTAGGCCCCGCTCCTTTTACAGAAACCCCGCGATTCGTGAGTTCATGAGGGGGCAGGACTAAATGTCACAATTTGCCCCATTTAGCCCCACCCCTTCCCTACGGACCCGATAATTTCAGGTAAAATCTCCGCATCCTGCCCACCTCAATAGGAAGTGGGCACGATGCGGGAGATATGCCTACTCTTCCGGGATCGCGGGGGGGTTACCCGAAAAATTGAGAGTCTCCAGCGATTCCCGGGAGAATAGGCATGTATGTCATAAGTATAGCAGGCGTCATTAGCTGTTAGCCATAGAGGTGGGGGTGGGGGTTTAGGTTTAGGCACCCCAGGGGGGGATTGGGTTTAGACTGCGGGAGGGGGGAGGTTAGGGTTAGGCTGTGGACAGGGAGAGTTAAGTTTAGGCACCACCAGAGGAGGGTTAGGGTAAAGCTCTAAGGGGGGGGGGGTTAGGTTTAGGCACTAACCCGGGAGGGTTAGGGAGCAGGGTAGGGAGGGTTAGAATGCAGAAAAGGAGGGTTAGAGTTAGAGGGTTAAGTGGAGAGGGTTAGGATATTTACCTAAGCCCTGTCGGGATAACGTGTATCGGGATGCCGCTGTCGGTCTTTTGACAGCCGGCATCCCGACTGCCGGTATCCCATACACAATCCATGCAGAAGAACCATATTTGTGAACTCTATTATCCAATATTAATAGCCAATGGTCATTTAATTATGAATAATTACTTTATTATCCAATAAACAAAACATTACCATCAGTCTGTAAATAGATCTCAGATGCTCTAGTACCGTTAATGCCTGCAAATTTGCCATTAATAAAAGAAAAGAAAAATTCTTGACAATTTCATGATATGAGAATGATACATACGATTCACATCTCTTCCAATACAAACTAAAATATTGTGGGGAAAAACCCGATAGCAACTTATTAGTGAAAACATTTTACATTCTGACGATACTTATTTATAGAGAAAATTTAACAAAATTCCTTTTTAACACATTTTTTTAAAATTATCTTTATACATATCCTTCCATGCCGCACAGAAACACCAGTTCAATTATGCCATAGTGCCCCCTACATTGGTAATGTAGCAATGTGTGGGGGCCCCATCATATGTGCCTTGCCATCCTGTTGTCAATCCTGAGTACATACCTTAATATAGTGGGAATGTGAGGTTACCAGTAAAACAGATTGTGAATGGGGCACTGAGTAGTGTCATCATGGGTCAGTATTACAGATGATTTGCATCAGACACACCATGCCTAAGTACACTCAATTCAACTCCAGTATTAAAATTAAATCCCTCCTTTATAGATTTAAAACAAAAAAAAATGTAGGAGAAAATCCTTCTAAACCAGTGTTAACCATCAATGACAGGCATGAGTACGCCTAGCTAACACAGATTTAGATATATCAGGAAAGATATGGCTCGTCTAATGGGAAGGTTCTTTCTACTATCAATACATAATTCCAATGGGGGATTTCACACTGCACACACACGGCAAATGAAAAGACTGTTTTCTACTTCAGGGTCCATAGGGTATCCACAGGATACCTTGGGGTATAGGTGATGGCGGCAGACATCCAGTCACCACAGAGTTAAAAACTTCTCCATCTTCCCAGGATGCACTGGGGTCCCTCTCCTATACCCCGCCACCGAGCCTCAGGCACTCCGTCTTCATTGGTGCCTTGCCGAAATCGGATGCACCGTACAGAGTGGGGGTCTGCACGGCCCCTGAAGTTCATCTAACGAGCAGACAACATGGACAGTCTGTACTGACGTCCATCTCGTCGCTCCTCACCCCGCTGGTACCAGAACGCCGGTACTGATCCGGGGATGCTGGTGGGTGACTGGGGTCACAGCTAGCGGTGGCCCCGGTTGCCCGGACTGTGGCCGGATTTATGGGGGTTCAGGTAAGCAGCAAGGTCCCGCGGTGGGTCCCAGCCGAATAGCACAGTCCTTAGCCCCCAGGCAGGGACTCCCTGGGGACTGGCTGCAGTGTGGAACCAGGCTACTGATCCCTGCGCTTCCCACTACCCCCTGGGACTGAGGACTGGACAGAAACAGTAAATGTCCAGCGTCCCAGGGGTTAAATGCATGCCAGGGGAGTGCGCTTTCCCTGCTAAGCAGCCGGCACCTCCCCCGCTGCACACGGCCTCTCCACAAGGTGGTTAGGCATCTGCATGCGCTCCGCCCCCGGGCCAGCCCTCCCTCTGCTCCTCGGTGGCCAATTTAATACATGTGGCAAACGCTGCTGGAAGCTGTTAACGCGGGCATCGTGGTCTGGGTCCCCCTGCATACCTCTCCTCCGGTGCAAGGTCAGTGTATGCAGTGCTCTTTCCTACCAAGCTGAGGTCTGGTTAGTTGATGAAGCGCAGAAACCTCAGGGTTTTCAATATTCTGCATTGTATGTGACTTTGGGCTAGCGCTGCTGTCTGTTACTTTCACTTTCACATACTGTCAGCTATTTTCCCTATCCCTTTCTTCTTCTCTGCTCAAGCCCTTGCAGTGCGGTGTTACAAGGGGGATTTATACCTCACTATACAACTTGTTGTGAAGTTCGGTGGTCACATACAGCTCCGGGTCACACACTCAGTATGTCTGACAGTGAGCACGATTTCCCCATTCCGCCTAAGTGTACTGTATGCAAGGTACCATTGGCAGAGAGTGATGGTAACTCTGATGGATTATGTAAGGCGTGCCTGCGGTTGGCACAGCCGACTTCTGTCACTACATCATACCTGCCTACTCTCCCGGGACTGTCGGGAGCCTCCCGAAAATCTGGTGCCGCTCCCGACACCCCACAAGACTAGGCAAGTCCCCCGGAAAGCCCCGCTAACCCCCGCGCCAGCTGCAAAATTGGGCGATGCGGGGGTGTGATGACGCGATTCGCGCTGAATCGCGTCATTGTAGCCCCGCCCCCTGCCTTATAATGCCAGTAATATTGGCATTATAAGGCGGGGCAGGGCCACTATGACGCGATCGCGTCGGCACGCCCCCGCTCCGTCTATTTGACCCGCCTCCATCCTCCCTGCTGGACGGACCTGCCAGCCCCCTCCCGGATTCCCCTGCCGAAATGTCGGCAAGTATGCACTACACCTGTGCAGGAGCTACCATGGGCTTGTTTTGCTACGGCACTTACAATCCTGGTGGGCCAGTTAACGACAACCCCTGTGTGTCCCCAGATGGGGGTCTCACAGCAGTCTATGGTGTCGTCCCCTATGCAGGGGTTTCCTACACAGTTAATAGTACCTCAGAGTTTCCCGTTGTCGCCCCCTCTGGTCATCCATGAACCTGCGTGGGCTAATTCACTGTCTACCTCAGTACAACAGCTATCAGAGGTGTTACAGGGCGAGTCGTCTGTGCGGGCGCAGAAGTGTCAGCTGCAACCTCATCAAGATCAGGATGCTGTGACGACAGATGATGGCTCATACTTGCGGTGCGCACGGCCTTAGTTATTGAGGATGACGCTCCTCATGTAGCTAAATCAAAATATGCCTTTTTCAAGCATATTAAAAGTGATGCTATGGTGTTTCCCCTATCTGATCAGCTAGTGGATCATTTAGAGGAGGCATGGAAAACGCTGGGTAAGCGTTACCAGCCCCCTAGACGGTTTGCGGTGGCATACCCTTTTGCAGATAATTATCTTGCAAAATGGGATAACCCGCCACAAGTGGATTCACACGTCTAGTAAAGAGTGCTACGTTGCCTATGCCCTCTATGTCCTCCTTAAAGGATCCGACGGATTGCAGGGTAGAAATATGTTTGAAAATGATTTATTCCCTTGCAGGAGGCGTGTCAGACCGGCTTTGGCCGTGTGATGGGTGGCAAGAGCTATGGAGCACTGGAGGCATCCCTGGACCCAGACTCGTCACCTGAACAGGTAGAGTTGGTGGGTAATTTAAGGGACTCAGCTACCTTCATTAATGAGGCAGTTTTAGATATGGGCCTCATGGCGTCCAAGATCTCCTCGGCACCAGTGGCGGCTCATCGTATCCTGTGGCTGCATTCTTGGAAGGCGGATGCTGATTCCAAAAAGGGTTTGGAGGGGTTACAAAGTGCTGTTTGGCCCTGATCTAGACAAAATTGTGGATACTTCGGCAGCATCTAAGTCTGCACTACTGTCCCATCAGGAGCGGGTTCTTCATTCTTTCGGCCCTACAGAACGCAGAACAGACCCAGGGTACAGTCCTTTCCTAGGAGGACTGCCGCCAAGAAACCTGCAAAGCCCAGGAAGCAGGCCTGGAGTACCAGACATCCCACTCCCAAGTCCGATGACAAACCTTCGGCCTGACGGGATGGGCCTCTCTTTGGGGGACCTCAAAGTGGGAGGCCGACTTCTGAAATTCGCCCAAAGCTGGTGTCTGACCACTTTAGACACATGGGTCAGAGAAGTGGTCTCTCAGGGGTACGCCCTCTCCTTCCGCAGGAGGCCTCCCAGCCAGTTTTTCAGCATGTGTCTTCCGTCCAATCAGGACAAGGCCCGGGAACTCAAGAAGGTAATGCACTCGATGCTCCAGAATGGAGTTATAGTGCCAGTTCCTTTGTCTCAGAAGGGATTGGGGTATTACTCCAATCTTTTTCTGGTGCAGAAACCCAATGGGTCCTACCGGCCAATACTCAACCTCAAATCCCTCTACAAATTTCTGAATGTTCCTTGGTTCAGGATGGAGACCATGCGTTCCATTATTTTAGCAATGGAACCTGGGGATTTCATGGTGTCACTGGATATTCAGGATGCTTACCTGCATATCCCTCTTGTCTCAGCACACCAGTGCTTCCTCAGATTTGCAGTGGTCAAGGACCACTTCCAGTTTCAGGCTCTGCCCTTCGGTCTGGCTACAGCACCTCGGGTGTTCACTAAAGTTATGGCCGTCAAGGCAGCCCACCTGCGGTTGCAGGGATTCCGCCTGTTACCTTATCTGTACGATCTCATGTTACTTGCCGAGTCCTCAGAGAAACTTCAGCGCCATCTGCAACTAACAGTCTCTGTATTGCAGTCTCTCAGCTGGCTGATAAATTGGTTCTCCCTGGTACCATCACAGAGGATGCTCCATCTAGGAGCTCTATTGGATTCCCAACATCAGAGGATCTTGGTGACGGGAGAAAAGATCTCTGCGTTACAGGCAAAGGTCTTTTGGAATGCAGACTGGGCCAGTCTCCGAGGCTGGGGAGCGGTGATGGGTCCACATTTCTTTCAGGGAAGGTGGACATTGGTAGAAGCTGCTCTTCCAATAAACATATTGGAACTGCGGGCAGTATTCAAGGCTCTCCTGCAAGCAAGACAGGTCCTGCAGGGTAAAGCTGTGCAGGTACAGTCGGACAACGCCACCATGGTGGCATACATAAACCGCCAAGGAGGGACTCCCAGTCAGGCGGCTCTGACAGAGGTGTCCCGCATTCTAGTATGGGCGGAAAAGCATCTCACCGCAATATCAGCAGTGTTCATACCAGGAGTTCTCAACTGGGAAGCAGACTTTCTCAGCCATCAAGACGTGCATCCAGGAGAGTGGTCTCTTCACCAGGAGGTGTGTCAGCTACTGGTGAACAAGTGGGGCCTTCCAGAGATAGATCTCATGGCCTCACGACACAACAACAAACTGCCAATGTTCGGGTCAAGTACAAGAGACGCAAAGGCTTGTCTAGTGGACACTCTGGCGGTCAAGTGGACCTTCCAGTATGCATACCTCTTCCCTCCGTTCTCCCTTCTTCCTCGAGTGATACGCAAATTCAAGCAAGAAGGCGGCACGCTACTGCTGATTGCTCCAGCGTGGCCCAGGCGGCACTGGTACATGGATCTTCAGAGTCTCTCAGTGGACACTCCACTGTTGTTGCCTCAACATCAGGACCTGCTATCTCAGGGTCCTTGCCTTCATCCGGACCTGAGTCGGCTGTCTTTGATGGCGTGGCTATTGAGACCGCCGTCTTGAGGTCCAGAGGTTTCTCCAGTTCGGTGGTCAACACCATGCTGAGAGCTCGGAAGCCTTCATCTGCCAACATCTACCATAGAGTGTGGCGGGCTTTCTTCCAATGGTGTCGCACTAGAGGTTATGCTCCTCAGGTGTTCAGATTGTCCAGGGTTCTGGCCTTCCTACAGGTGGGTTTAGACCAGGGTCTTCGCTAGCTTCCCTGAAGGTACAGCTATGCTTCCTGATGTCCGCACCTTTATGCAAAGGGTGCTTCTTATTCAGCCTCCCTTTGTTCCACCTGTGGCACCATGGGATCTGGCTGTGGTCTTGAAGACTCTTCAAGGACCGCCATTTGAACCACTGGGCTCAGTGGATTTGAAATGGCTAACCATTAAGACTGTATTCCTTCTGGCTATTGCTTCGGCCAGAAGGTTTCGGAATTGGGAGCTCTCTCATGTAGACCTCCATTTCTAATTTTTCATAGAAACAGGGCTATGCTGCGTACTCGTCCTGGGTTTCTTCCAAAGGTGGTATCTAGTTTCCATATCAACGAGGAAATTATTGTACCATTGTTTACTTCACCGGACCTTTCGGTTGGTGAGGCCACCTTGGATGTGGTGCGGGCCTTGAAAACCTATGTGGACCGCACTTCTGTCTATTGGAAGTCAGACTCTTTGTTTGTCCTTTATGGCTTCCACAAAAGAGGTTGGCCTGCCACTAAAGAAACATTGGCAGGATGGATTTGACTGGCTATCTCTGAAGCTTTTGATCACGAGGGCCTTCCTGTTCAATCTTCTGTTAAGGCTCATTCCACTAGGTCTTCGTGGGCAGCTCGATGTGGTGCCTCAGCTGTTCAGCTTTGCAAGGCGGCCACGTGGTCATCTGTCCATACTTTCGTACGGTATTATACATTTGATACCTACGCCTCTCAGGATGCTTCCTTCGGGCGACGGATTCTCCTCTCAGCACAGGAGCGTCCCCACCCTTGAAGGATACTGCTTTGGGACATCCCCAAGGTATCCTGTGGATACCCTATGGACCCTGAAGTAGAAAATATGAGATATGGTAAGAACTTACCCTTGTTATCTCTATTTCTACGAAGTCCATAGGGTTCCACAGGACTCCTGCCCTGTCGCACCTGTACTGCAGATGGGCTGTGATTCTGGTCACCGGTTTTTCCGCCTCCCTCTGGTGAGAATGTGATTCTTGTGTGTTCCAGACTTTCTTCTCTCTCTCTTTATCCTCCTTCGGCCTATGGCTTGTGACGAAACTGAGTGCCTGAGGCTCGGGGGTGGGGTATAGGAGAGGGACCCCAGTGCATCCTGGGAGGATGGAGAAGTTTTTAACTCTGTAGTGCCTGGATGTCTGCCGCCATCGCCTATACCCCAAGGTATCCTGTGGAACCCTATGGACTTCGTAGAAATAGAGATAACAAGGGTAAGTTCTTACCATATCTCATATTATTTTCAAACTCTGCTTGGTGAAAAACATGCAGAATAAAGTAACAGAAGTTTATTTTCCTTTCTTTTTCATTTGGCTTAGTAATCCTGAGTCTCTCTCACTCTTTCACAGTAATGCCCTATCATTGTTGTTATCCTTGAGGCCTGTGTATCTTTATTCTATGAATTGTTTTGCCTCTATCAGGCATATGTTCACATTCAGCTTCTATAGAACCTATTAAATGTTAATACAATAGTGTGTGCGTGTGTGTGTTAGCTCTTCTTAAGGGGGATACTGTAACACAGCAATTAACACTTTATTTGAAAGTGGACCTGGGAAAAATTCTTAAAATGTCCTCATGTAGGCGGGAACAAATTAACTGTAGGTGCAGCCAACACAAAAGTAGGTGGAGTTAGCACACCATTATCAATAGTGACATGTAAAGGTGGGTGGAGTCATAGCAACAGTAGGTTTTGCCTGCCATTACAGTCATTTAATCTGTACCAATATATCCCTATTTTTATAATAATATGTGCAGTGGCAAATGCAGGATTTTGAAAGGGGGTTCCCAAATACCAAAAAAAATCTAGCCACAATAAATATTATATATATATATATATATATATATATATATATGTGTTCCGCAATCAGCCGGCACTGCAACAAGAGAATAAGTGGCTCCATGCCCGTTTCAAATAATTATGTACAACTCCAATAGAAAAACGTCACTCAGAGTCTTGACTGGAAAAAATGCAGAGTATTCCACGTCTACGTTTCATGTTCCCCCCTCACTAAGGGGTGGGGATAGAGCTAAAAAACTATTAGTCAGAGAAGCTCAGTGGATTGTCCATTTGGACACTATTAGTCCAAGATTACTTAATGATAAAATTAATTGGAATAGTATTATGTAGACATGGACACTGTTGTATTTATATGAATGTTGTAGTTTTTGCTAGAATTTATTTTATTGTACTGTTGTAGTTATCCTATATTTATGTGGATCTCTCTAACGTTTTCGTTATAATATGTATATCTACTGTATATTGTAAATGTTTGTCTTTATTCATTCTTTATGTACTTGTGGTTTGTATTTTTAGATGTGACTATGCCGACAACCCCACTAGTGGCCACATGTCTGCCCACCGGAAGTAGCTGTGGACCTGGTAGAACGCAGGAAGATGGGAGCCGTGGAGCGCAAGCAGCGCTCGCCATGGCAACACTTCCTGGCGGGACCCGGAAGTGTGTCAGCAGGAGCTCGTCGGGCGGCACTGGTGAGCAGCATGGTGGCTGGATATCAGGTATAGTAGGGGGGTATTTAAGGGTTATATTGTTTGTATGTCTTCAGGATACAACAACATAGAAAATTACTGACCTTATATATACCCACCACCACAAAAACATATCAATACTAAACCAGTGAAAAAAACTGAAAAAATCCCATGTCACAAGATGAAAAAGCAGTGAAGACTATGCATAAATTCACCTGTAAAACAGGGACCAGGTGCCTTGAAAAGGATATTAGGTTTCACCAAACCATATCCTATAAACATATTCCAGTGATCCGGCACTCTCAGTAAAGCAATATTCACTTGGCCAGGTGCCACCACATAATAGTAAGTACTCACAAACCCCGACAGCAGTGCGGCACTCAGGCTTCATATGAATGACTCAAGTATGGTGAGATCTATCACCTGAGATCAATAAAATTTCTAAGAAATTATGGCCAATGATCACTTCAGATCAAGATCTGGGTCTAAGCAATACAAAGCTTATGCCTTGTTACTCTAGAGGGAAAAATCTAAGGGACATTTTGGTAAAAACAAACTATAATTCGAAGAGAGCTATACCATCTAAACAGCGTCCCTTAGCATCCAAACAAACAGGATGTTTTAGATGCCTCTGCGTCACATGTAAATTTTTGATCCCAGGGAACACATTTAGTCATCCACACACAGGAAAAGTATTCACAATTCGACACCATCTAACTTGTAACAGCAGTTATGTTATTTATCAAATCATTTGCCCCTGCGGCTTATCTTATGTGGGGAAGACCCAAAGGAAATTTAAGGAGAGAATGGCGGTTCACCGCTCCTCCATTTAAACAGCCTTAATGAAGAAAAGCAGTGAGCAACCTGTAGTTCGCCACTTCTTGGAATGTAACCATCCTTTAACAACGTTGCGATATAGAATGATTGATCATATTCCCCCATTAAGTCGCGGTGGGGACCGGGATAAAACATTGCTTAAAAGCGAGGCTGAGTGGATATATAGACTGGATGTTATAGCTCCCAAAGGGCTTAATGAGAATCTACCATTATCATGTTTTTTGTAGGATTTCTATTCATAAGGGAGTCACACCCAGTGATTTAGACTAGAGGTCCCTTTAGATAGACTAGGGTGTTCCCCATTCTTTATATATCTATGTGTGTTCGGAAATCGGGTATTTTATTCAATTTAATGTAATTCAATGTAATTATATTAATGTGGTTTTCCAGAAATTGTGGTATCGTGTCCAAACTTGGTAATATGGCAGGCTATCAATTAGGTATGATTTGCTATGGAATTTATTTAGTCCTGGAGACGCTTTACACAGTTATGTGGTTTGATATACATGATCCCTCCAAGTTAAATGACTTTACATAGCAATAAATAATAATTATCCATGGTCGAATCATAGATTTACTTGTTTGTTTTATTTAATACATTTGTGATCAGACACTTTTAAGGTAGTAGAGATAGAGTAAAATGTAACATCAATAAGTTTATAATCTGTTGCTAGGTAACTGTTTGTTTTGTTTGAACACATGGTGTGCGCCATCTGGGGACATGCAGATGTGTCACTGGCAGCCGCTGATGACGTCATTGATGTGAGCCCCGATCGAACAACGTGATCTGCGGATCAGTCACTTGGTGATGGTGGTGGGTCTATATAAGGTCAGTAATTTTGTATGTTGTTGTATCCTGAAGACAATTTATCTTATAAATTGAAACGTTGAAACTCTCACCATACTTGAGTCATTCATATGAAGCCTGAGTGCCGCACTGCTGTCGGGGTTTGTGAGTACTTACTATTATGTGGTGGCACCTGGCCAAGTGAATATTGCTTTACTGAGAGTGCCGGATCACTGGAATATGTTTATAGGATATGGTTTGGTGAAACCTAATATCCTTTTCAAGGCACCTGGTCCCTGTTTTACAGGTGAATGTATGCATAGTCTTCACTGCTTTTTTGTCTCGTGACGTGGGATTTTTTCATTTTTTTCACTGGATTAGTATTGATATGTTTTTGTACACTTCAGCAACTTGATTATTATTTTCTTACGGACTATAATTTGAATGTTATTCCAGAAGTAAAATATTGTGGTAATTTGTTCAGGACCTGGGGATTGATCACTATATTGTATCTCTTAACAATGGCTGAATCGCTGGGGGATGAGCTGGATTTGGGTTTTAACCCAGCTAATTATCCGATAGGAGATGCATTCACTTTTTCTGAATCAGAGACTGATGACATCCTCTATAAAGAAGTTCTAAATGACCAAGCAGAAGCTGCAGCAACAGAGATATTGGTCCGTGATTTATTGCGCTTAAAAAAGAAAGCAATTGATTTTAAATTCCACTGTATTTCCTTAAGTGATTATTTTAAATAAAAAAAATTTCCCTGGGGGTTCAGAATTAAAAACTGTCCGACGATTGGCCGTCACGATCCGGCATTTTGTAAAAAGTGGATAGGCATTCTCAAAAGATGTTCCTATGATCTACTCTTACTGGTTATCGATCAATCTAAGAAAGAGCTTATTAAAATCAATGACAAGATCACGGATTTTGAGACTATTAATTTACCACTCTTACAGGCTGACACGCTAAAAGCACTTGTAATAGTGATGAATCCTGGAATCAAATCCTAACTCCACCAGTCTTCCCAGGGACTTTCACAAGAAGTGCAGATATACAAAATAAAACAATATATATATAGTGCAGTATGCTTAAAAAAGTGATTTATTTAATAAAAACAATATAAGTTACGCGTGCATAAAAGAATGTGCACAGAGTTTTAGTCAGTGCAAAAAAAGATTATCTGAGTGAACAGCGGCAAACCACACAGGTCCCAGAGCTGGAGTAAATTACAGGATCAACGCAGCAGCAGCATCTAACAGATGGCAGCTCATTCAGAGGCAGGCTACTCTGTGTATCACCAGTTTCACTAAGAGGCATACCGCTGAGAATCTCTTAGAAAAACTCTGGGAAATTATTGTAAAATGGCTTACCGCACTTGGACTCTCCTCGGGATTTGTGATTTCTGACAATGCCAGCAATATTGTGCGAGCATTACATGTGGGCGGATTCGAACACATCCCATGTTTTGCTCACACAATTAATTTGGTGGTGCAACATTTTTTTTAAAATGACAGGGGCGTGCAGGAGATGCTCTCGATGGCCCGTAAGATTTCTGGACATTTTCGACATTCAGCAACTGCGTGTTGAAGATTGCACAACCAGCAAGAACTGTTGAATTTGTCCTGCCATCAGCTGAAGCAAGAGGTAGTAACTAGGTGGAATTCTACCCTCTATATGCTTCAGCGGATGGAGGAGCAGCAAAAGGCCATCCAGGGCTACACTATGGCCTATGACATAGGGAGAGGATCTGGAATGCACCTTAGTCAAGCGCAGTGGTGAATAATTTTTGTGTTGTGCAAGGTTCTTAAACCCTTTGAACTTGACACATGTAAAGTTAGTTCAGACACTGCCTCCTTGATTCAGGTCATTCCCCTAATCAGACTTTTGCAAAAGCAGCTGGAGAAACTGGAGGAGGAGCTGAAACTGAGTGATTCTGCTAGGTATGTCAGACTGGTAGATCAAGCCCTTCACTCGCTTTGCCAGAATCCAAGGGTCGTCAGTCTCTTGAAATCAGATCACTATATTTTGGCGACCATACTTGATCCTAGGTTTAAGTCATAACTTGTGTCTTTCTTTCCGATGGACATAAATCTGAAGAGATGCAAAGAGCTGTTGGTGAAAAAATTGTCGGCTCAAGCGACACGTGACACAGCATCTTCTCCTCCTTCAGTTTCTGCAGCTGCCAGGAAAAAAACTACATTTTCCTAAGAGACCCACTGCTGGTGGTGATGCAGATCAGTCAGCAAAAACTAATGACATTTGGGTGGATCTGAAAGAACTGCCTACAATGCGTGACATGTCTACCGTGACTTTGGTACGGTCACTATTCGGAGAATGGTGGATGACTATTTTAGGTATAGCATCCAAATAGGCATGTCAGACAGTCCTTTTCACTACTGGCAGGAAAAAAGGCAATTTGGAGTCCCTTACACAAACTGGCTTTGCTGTATTTAAGTTGCCCACCCTCCAGTGTGTACTCCATAGGAGATTACTTCCCCAGAATGTGGAAAAGATTATGTTCCTCAAAATAAATTACAAATTCCATGAGGAAGAACTTTACCAGCAATTAAGTAAAAAAACGACAGAAACGTCTGTAATGATGGATTCCATCGGGGACGAAAAAATATTGTGTGAAGAGGATGTACACACTGATGGGGATGACGATGACGACATCTGATCTTACCTATGTTGTAAAGCCAGTTTGTGTATGGGATCATTGCCACCAATGTCCAGTGCGCATTGGAGGCTTATTTTGTGTGGGTTCCAAACAAACCAATCATTTCAGCCACAAGTTGCAGTCCCTGTGGCTGAAGTGATTGGTTTGTTAAACTGTGAATGTCCTGTTTCATATATACAACATAAGGGTGGGTGGGAGAGCACAAGGACAATTCCATCTTGCACTTTTTTCCTATCCATTAAGTGCTGTTTGGGGCATTGCTGCCTGATAGTTTTAATGTTATGGTTTATGAATGTAATCCAACTGCTGCTTGTGTCAACTCGGCGGCACAAGTCGCACAACAGTGGCATTCAGCCAAGGGTTCTCAGCCCTCAAGGCTGCTACACGGCCCAAAGGCCGCATCCTGCTGCATGGCCCAAAGGCCACATCCAGCTAAGAGTTCTCATCCCTCTAGGTTGCTGCATGGCCCAAAGGCTGCATCCTGCTTCATGGCCCAAAGGCCACCTGTTGTCACTCCTCACCAACCCTCAAGGCTGTAACGGCCGCAACTTGTCAAGAGATCCAGCCCTCAAGGCTGTCATAGCTCTGTACTACTCAGCCCGTAGGCTGCATCAACAATTAACTATCAACTATCAATTCTTACTTCAGCCAGTGGTTGCACCAATTATCAAGTATCACGTCTTCTTACTTCAGCCAGTGGCTGCACCAATTATCAAGTATCAACTCTTCTTGCTTCAGCCAGTGGCTGCACCAACTATCAATTCTTCAGCCAGTGGCTGTACAAATTATCAAGTATCAACTCTTCTTACTTCAGCCAGTGGCTGCGTCAACTATCAATTCTTCAGCCAGTGGCTGCACCAATTTGTAACACCCCTAGTTATGAGAGTACCAATGTTGAGAGCCTATTGAGTAATTTGCTTGCTGTTTATATAAGTTATGTTTTTTACTGTATACCCATAGATGGATGTTATGCTAGCCAATGTGTGGGGTGTTTTGATGGTATTGGGGACTGGCATTGATATGCCTCATTCTCTGCCAAAGTGGACTGGCCGTTTTATCCCCCCCGGGACAATGGACTATTCCCCAGCTTTGATCGGCTGGGAATGGAAGGGCACAAGGCCAGGACTGCCGCACTAGGCTTGGGAGGGGAGCCCTGCTGCTCCTACTTTGGGTCCCACTACTGCATTGTGTGCCCTGAAGACACGCGCACCTGGCGGGAGCTGAGCCGGCGCGTGTCAAGGACCCGGACGGAGGTGATATAAGGCGCGGCTGAGGTGACCATTGGGAAGGTCCTGACGGAGCAGAGTCAAGCGGAGGGTCTGCGCTCTTACCTGTGAGCCCGCCAGCGGTCAAGAGTGAAAGTCGCGGTGAGAGAGGACCTGGGTTGCTGTGCCGGAGGTCAGTTGTGAGACGGCAGGAAGTCCGGTGGTTGCTGGGGAAGGAGGCGAGCCCGCCGGAGGCGGGAGGTGGGAGGCGGCCAAGTGTCAGAGGCTGGTCCGGAGTCGGGAGAAGGGTGCCGGAGGTGGTGCCTTCCAACATTTTACCTCCCATCGCAAGCCAAGCGGCAAGAGAGGTCTGTAGTCAAATACAAGAAACCACCTTGCATTATAGTACTATCGCCTCCCTGTCAGGACACAATCGAGCATTCATCCTAAAGATTGGCAGAACTTGTGCCTGTTAACCCCAGCATAGCAGACCCTAATAAACAGTTAAACTAGACATTTATACACTAAGAATAGGAGCAGAAACTGCAACAGTAACCCATTCCTGCCTTCTTTCAGCTATTACCAGCAGCGCTTAGTATCAGCCCTGTTAAGACTATTCATCCCTTACAGCGCTACATAACTTTAGGGTCAGGAAGAGAATTATATAGCAGTAACTTTCTAATGAAAGCCGCTAATGCTTCCAGAAGGGACTAACTACCGCTGTCAGTATCCATCCAATACTGTAATCAGTTGACAGGGTCCGCATCCACCTTTGCAGCTAGCTAAAGTTAATCCTATTGTGGAATACCAGTGATTGCTGGAAGGCACAGGATTGAAATTACCGCCATTCCTGCCAACGTAGAGAATTATGTCACGCTAGGCTTATTACTATGCCAGCAGGAGTGAACAGAACTTCAATTAACGGAGAGCAGGAAAAGTGCAGCAGGGAACTAAGAAGTTCTGATTCCCCCATTCAGTTTCTGTAATTTAAGGCTGCCGGCAGCTTCACCCTCAACTGAGACATTCAAAGTGCACCACCGTACTAATATAAAAGGCTAGCCCATAGACTATATCTAGGCAAATAGACTTGTAGTAAAAGCAGCTGCTTAGGAATCGTGACTAGTTGAAGAACCTACATATTGTGGGTTGTTGTGTTTTTTTGTATTCTCTTGCTCTAATTATTCCTTTGCAGTGGACCAACATTGCAGTCAAGTGGTTCCAGTATAATAAAACACCCGTTGGGACACGTGTCATTTCTTGTGTGGAAATTGTTATGAAATATATTGCATATGTTGAATAAATCTAAATGTCTTGTTAATGCTGATATTCGAGTTATAATTAATTAATACCAGTTCCCTTCCTACCAAGTATTTTAAAGAAACACCATAGTCAGAGAAATAAAGCCACCCTATATTCAAAGTTAAATATTTATTCACCCTACACCCGGTAACGGGGGTATCACATTATCAAGTATCAACTCTTCTTACTTCAGCCAGTGGCTGCACCAATTATAATGTATCAACTCTTCTTACTTCAGCCAGTGCCTGCGCCAATTATAAATTCTTCAGCCAGTGGCTGCACCAATTATCAAGTATCAACTCTTCTTATTTCAGCCAGTGGCTGCACCAATTATCAAGTATCAATATTCTTACTTCAGCCAGTGGCTGCGCCAACTATGAATTCTTCAGCCAGCAGCAGCAGCACCAACTATCAAGTATCAACTCTTCTTACTTCAGCCAGTGGCTGCACCAATTATCAAGTATCAACTCTTCTTACTTCAGCCAGTGGCTGCGCCAACTAACAATTCTTCAGCCAGTGGCTGAACCAATTATCAAGTATCAATTCTTCTTATTTCAGCCAGTGGCTGCACCAATTATCAAGTCTCACCTATTCTTACTTCAGCCAGTGGCTGCACCAATTATCAAGTATCAACTCTTCTTACTTCAGCCAGTGGCTGGCCAACTATCAATTCTTCAGCCAGTGGCTGAACAATTATCAAGTATCAATTCTTCTTATTTCAGCCAGTGGCTGCACCAATTATCAAGTCTCACCTATTCTTACTTCAGCCAGTGGCTGCACCAATTATCAAGTATCAACTATTCTTACTTCAGCCGGTAGCTACACCAATTATCAAGTATCAACTCTTCTTACTTCAGCCAGTGGCTGTGCCAACTATCAATTCTTCAGCCAGTGGCTGCACCAATTATCAAGTACAGGTTGAGTCTCCCATATCCAAATATTCCGAAATACGGAATATTTTTAGTATGACTGAGATAGTGAAAACTTTGATTTTTGATGGTTCAATGTACACAAACTTTATTTAAGGCACAAAATTATTAAAAATAAAGTATAAAATGACCTATAGGCTGTGTGTATAAGGTGTATATGACACATAAATGAATTTCATGTATGTACACAAACTTTGAGCCACAAAATGAATGAAAATATTGTATAAAATTACCTTCAGGCTGTGTGTATAAGGTGTATATAAATCATAAATGCATTCTGTGTTTAGATATGGGCCCTATTCCTAAGACATTTCAATATGGTATGCAATTATTCCAAAATACGGAATATTCCCATATCCAAAATGCCCCTGGTCCCAAGCATTTTGGATATGTGAGACTCAACCTTTATCAACTCTTCTTACTTCAGCCAGTGGCTGCACCAATTATCAAGTATCAACTCTTCTTACTTCAGCCAGTGGCTGCGCCAACTATCAATTCTTCAGCCAGTGGCTGAACCAATTATCAAGTATCAATTCTTCTTATTTCAGCCAGTGGCTGCACCAATTATCAAGTCTCACCTATTCTTACTTCAGCCAGTGGCTGCACCAATTATCAAGAATCAACTCTTCTTACTTCAGCCAGTGGCTGTGCCAACTATCAATTCTTCAGCCAGTGGCTGCACCAATTATCGAGTACAGGTTGAGTCTCCCATATCCAAATATTCCGAAATACGGAATATTCCGAAATACGGAATATTCCGAAATACGGAATATTTTTAGTATGACTGAGAGAGAAAACTTTGATTTTTGATTGTTCAATGTACACAAACTTTATTTAAGGCACAAAATTATTAAAAATAAAATATAAAATGACCTATAGGCTGTGTGTATAAGGTGTATATGACACATAAATGAATTTCATATATGTACACAAACTTTGAGCCACAAAATGAATGAAAATATTGTATAAAATTACCTTCAGGCTGTGTGTATAAGGTGTATCTAAATCATAAATGCTTTCTGTGTTTAGATTTGGGCCCTATTCCTAAGACATTTCAATATGGTATGCAATTATTCCAAAATACGGAATATTCCCATATCCAAAATGCCCCTGGTCCCAAGCATTGTTGATATGGGAGACTCAACCTTTATCAACTCTTCTTACTTCGGTCAGTGGCTGCACCAATTATCAACTATTCTTACTTCAGCCAGTGGCTGCGCCAACTATAAACTATCAATTCTTACTTCAGCCAGTGGCTGCACCATTTATCAACTATAAATTCCTCCTTTAGTCAGTGACTGTATCAATTATCAACTGTCAATTCTTCAATCCTCAAGGGGTACCCCAACCATCATCTTTGCACAGTCCTCAACTCTATTTATCACTCAGTTTTGAGCCAGCTAGCTGGATGCAACCTTATGGCCTTTAACTAGATGAAAAAAAATCAATATTGTGAGCTATGAGGTGGTCAAACTTGACTGGAAACGAGTGGAAATAAATGTTATAGAGGTTAATAATACTGTAGGAACAAAAACAGGCCCATTATATGTGATTTTAGCTGTTTATGATTTTTTAAGAAAAAAATCCAGATCCAAAACCAAAAGCAAAAAACAAAACACGGAGGTGAGGTTTGGGCAAAACCAATCCAGCTCCAAAACCAGGAGAGATCCAGATCCAAAACCAAAACACGGGGGTCGGCACACATCCCTAATATCTAGAAGGCCTGTACATTGTCAGCTGCAATGTGGACTTCTGCAGTCTTTACCATGCTCATTACAGTCTGACTTCTATTGTTCATTGTAGAGATTATAAGAATATCTTCCCTTAATAACAATTCATCTATTGCCCAAATGATAACTGTATACAGAAATGAACTGTTTTTGTAAATGTAAGGTCAATGAAGACAGGAAGGGGGATCTAGGAATATCAAAGTCTATTGAATGTAGAGCACATGAAAGATGTTTCATTAGCTTGTAAACACTCGGGAGACCAGAAGGGGTCCTCTGTAATTTCAATTAAAATGTTCAATCACAATAATATCCTGGGAGCAGGATAAGGCAAATATCTGTGCAGATCAGATCACCTAGGAAGAGGAGATTTGTAAACAAAGACTTTTGTCCATGTCTGCATATAGATGCATATAGATGATGTGAGGATGATCTTGGCACTAAGAGCAGGGTGTAAGCATAGAGCCATATAACCAAAAGATGTATTCAGACTTCAAACAGGAACAAAGACCAAAACCATATTTTATCTGTTTTTACTTAAAAATTATATTTATATAATAGTTAGGAGTAACAGAAATCATGGAAATATACCTGAAGTCTATACACTTGTCTGATGTTAGTTGAAAGTGGCTAAGATATATAGTTTGGGAAAAATTTGTTGTTTAAGCACTCATCCACCACAGAGGAGTTGTGTTTGCACTCATAGCTTACATCACAGAGGTTAATGTGAATATACCTTATTTCTTGTACAATAGCTATCACACAGGAGGAATGTGTACCTTTATTTGTACCTACAGTAGGCTACAAGTCACGTAGGTGGAACTGAAAACTTCCCAAGGTAAATTAACAAACCAGCCAGTCTTCAGAGACTTGGTCATGACATCATCTATGGGGTGGGGGAACAGGTGATAAAAAGTAGGGGAGTCTCTTGTTTTGTGTCATACTTGGAGGGATCAATTCTAAATTGAAGCCTGTACTTGCATTTTCCTGCATTGTTGTCCCCCCCTTCCTCCTGGCCCAGAATAAGCCCTGTGTGTTTCTGTATTAGTTTCTCCTTTTTATTTTGAACTTGCAACACGTTTTTGTCTATGTAGTGAGAAACCCTTTTTCTTTATAGCATTGATGTAACTAAGCATTGTAAATAAAGTGTTCTTTTTAGGTCTATATCATATATATTCCAGAACAGTCTTTGAGTAAGCTATTAGATCGCTATGGTTATGCTATAACTGTTATTTATTGCTAAAAGCAGGGGATGACAAAATAACTGAGTGGTAGTTTGTGTCTTTGAATCTGTCCAATTGTGACAGTGTTAGTGGATCTGTGGTGATGTAGTAAGCATCCTGGCACACAAAATGTCTGCAGTCAGAATGCCATCACAGGAATCCCAACAGCAGTCCAAAATTGTGATGGCTGTGATCCTGACAGTGAGTATTAGGGTTAGAGTTAGGTTTAGGGTTAGGCTGAGGGAGGGGAGAGTTAGTGTCAGGCTGTGAGGGGGTGGTGTTGGTTAGAGTTAGGCTTAGGGAGGGGAGGGTTAGGTTACAGGAAAGGTGGGTTAGGGTTAGGAGTAGGGTTAGTGGAAGGGTTAGAATACTTACTTACATGCGTTGGAGTTTCCACCATCAGGATTACACTACCAGGATTCTGATCACCAGCATTATCAATGCTGGGATCGCATACCCAACCTGGCCTGTGGCTTTGTGTATTTGCCATGGGTGATGGCAGCAGAGAGGTGTATGGTATATTGGGCATAGAGATAGAATATTCATTGTGAGCATTTATTCAGCACTGTCCTCACTACATCAGGACTTGGGGATCTGGGAGATCACAATTCTGATACCAAAGTTTATCAACCAGTGGCTCTGACCATAGTCAGTACAAACTCAGGGATACCTCCTGGGATTCTTACCATTCATATTGATACTCAGCTGTGCTCTTACCTGAAAGCTCTGGCCACAGCACAAATTTTTGTCTGTCCATCTGCTCAAGACTTATCTCATGATTTTAAAGATCCTGCACCTACTGTATGTCTTCGAGGGACCTCTGATCAGGTCTGCTTTACCCACGACTTAGCCAAGGATTAAGAGGAAGGATATGTTCCATTGCACATTCTTGTGTTCCCACATGCCCCAAAAATGGGCACGTGCAAGTGAGGGCTAGGCAAAAACATATGCTTTCTGTTTGCACCTCCACTTACTACCAGAGAGGTGGAACATGATTGTAACAGGTGCTCTCACATAGGTGAAGTTCAGTTAGGGCATGTTTACACATGTAGCTTATATAGACCTGGACGTGAACAAAACATACCTGTTTGGGGGCGTATCTTTTACACCTAGTATATGTTAGGTACCAGTACTCACTGATGATAATAGCTAACGGTGAACCAAGTGCACATTCCTATGCATTTGCATTTTAAGATGCATAAAACTCTGCATACATCCAGCGTATGCAAATTTTTCAAAGTGACGACATGGGAAGCGATCGCTCACCAAGGCATAAGCACACCCACTTTGGCTGTGCGAGCGATCGATCTGTGTATGAAGACACCCATAAGCGTATGTTGAGACACCCACTAGTACACGTCATCTCCAGGAAGTATATTAAGACATTGGTACATCGAGCACCATCGATAGCGAACTCAGCACTTGTGGTTGCCTTACCCTGCCGCAAGCACTGCAAGGACTTCATTGTAAAAAACAGACATGTGACGTGTACTATGATGCTGCCTGTTAATTAAGCATGCCTTAAAAACGGCATTGAAACACCGAGGCACGCCTGTGTTCGCACCTCCACACCCCCATTATTAGTATCCTGCCCCTGTTACCACCAACAATTGGCCTCTCCTGTCACTCATTTCACTGGGCTGTCTTTGCTGGGCGAGCGAGTGGGCTGCGATCGCACAGAGTAGTTTGCGCACGCGCAGAACGAAGCGTGCGCATGCACCAGCTCCAGGGTTCTGAGCACCCTGTGCCGGCTCTTGAGAGAGCGCCCTAACCTCGCGCGACCGAATTTGGGAGTGTGGCCTAATTACCATAGGCCACGTCCCCTGTGTGACGTTATTTGGAGGCGTGCCCGCATGGCACGCCTCCAAATAACGTCAGGCTGGGGGTAAAGCCCAGCACTCCGTCACTGGCTCTCTGAGGGTCCGGCAGCTCTGAGGGTCCCCAGCTTCCCGATTTGACCACCCGCGGGCCACTTCGGCCCGCGGGTGGAACAGCGGGACATTACTGTCCCGCTGAAATCGGGATGCTGTGGAGGGGTGCCGCCCTCTATGGGTGGCACCCCTGTGCGACCGCACTGGTCGAACACCCATAGAGCCGGCCCTGGCATGCGCGTATGCAAACCATCAGGCCACTTGCGAGCACACAGCGCTAGCGAGCGGGTCTGAATGAGGTCCAATGTCCCCATGTCTTGAGGTTGAATCTGTTTATATCTCTTACATAGTATGACCGCATGATATGAGATTCCTATGATGGAGGTGTCCTTTCCACTTGCACCTTAAATTCTGAAGGAGAGTTATAATGAACACAGACAACATACTGTATACTGACACATCCACCAAGCAGGTGTGGACATGGCAGGTCATCTCAATGCTATGCCAAAGTGTTGATTAGTGATGTACACCATATAAGGGTCTTAGGCCCTCATTCAGAGCCGTACGCTCTGAGCAGAGCGCACGCTCTGACTGAGGGCCGGCCTCCATGAAAATGGAGCGTCCTTCTGGACGCTCGTATAGCTGTGGGTCACCACCCACAGGCTATACAAGCGTGCAGTTTGATGGCCGCGATGGTCGAGACCATCGCGACCATCGAAATTGCGAGCCGGAGCCTGCGGTTGAGGTTTTCAACCGCAAGCTCCGGAGTGATTTTGGCTCTATCAGAGCCAAAATCACTCCCACTGACATCACTAGTGATGTCAGTGGGCCGGCTTTTGACGGGAGGCGCTCCTGTGGGAACGCCCCCGTCAGGGAGGCACGCCCCCGGCACGCCTACCAAAGGGGGCGTGCTGTCAATCAACATTGACAGCACGCCCCCTTTGATCGGACACAACGAGCGAAGGACTTTCCTTCGCTCATCGCGTCTGGCGCATGTGCACGACGGAGCTCCCTCCGTCGTGCGCTTGCTCAGTCCAGAACATCGACCCACTTGCGAGCGGACAGCCGCTCGCGAGTGGGTCTGAATCAGGCCCTTAGACACCTATTTATCAAATAATATTTACAGGATATCAGCCAAAAATACCTGTTTTTGTGGGATAAGTTTAAGTATCCCCTGAATGTAACATGGAGGGTCTGCAGTAGATATCTCAGAAATCTGCCACAGACCCTCCAAGTCCAACAGCAGCAGCTCCCCATAAGTTTTTATGGGGACTTCTGGGATTTATTAAGCTCCAGAATGCTTCATATTATGGAGTTTGGCACTGGCAGCCAGGGGTGTAGCATGTAGCCATGGCGCCCGGAGCATGTGTGGGCTAATGCGCCCCTCCCCCCCAAGTGTGCCAGATAGGGAGCATGTCCAGCTTGTAGGGGCAAATTAAAGGGAAATAAAATAAACATATTGGGCTTTATCAAACTGGGACAGGGAGGGCTAGATATATTCCAACCCACTAAAGTAATTCCATCAATTAAAAATAAACCACACAGTAGTGCCCATTATTCATATTATGCCGCACAGTAGTGACTTTTATTCATGTTACGCCACTGTAGAGCCCTTTATTCACATTATGTTACAAAATAATAGCCACAATGCATGTTATGCCACACATTAGTACCCATTAAATTTGCGTTATGCCACAGTTTTTGCTGTTTTTTCACATTATGCTACACAGTAGTCCCCACAGTTCATATTATGCCACAGTAATGTCCATAGTTCACATTATGCCACAGTAGTGGCCCTTATTCACATTATGCCTAACAATAATGCCCTGTATTTAAGTTATGCCACAGTAGTGCCCCTTATACATATGCCATAGTAGTGGTCCTTACTGGAATTTGGTGTCAGAGCAATCAGGCATGACCTCACCAGACTCACTGCTCAGGCTTCTCCCAGTCATCAGGGACACAGCTGCCATGTTCTCTCCTCCATGCAAACTGGGCCTGCTGACGTCAGGACCAGGGTGGTAGGTGGGACCCACTTCAGAGGTGGAAAAGAGGAAAAGCCGGGTGTGATGATGGGAGGGGACCATCTCCTCTCCCTCCTTGTTATTGCCCATGGCTCCACCCTTCTTCCTCCCTTCTGTTCAGTCCCAGAGCCAGAATAAGATCCCACAGGGCCATACGCAAAATACTGCCTCTGGGCTCCATATTAATGTATATATAAATATATACAGAGTATACATTTCTCACACAACTCTCCACACTCACTCAGATCTTCCCCCTTGTCACATATATCTCCTCCCCTCAAACTCACACAATGATCCCCCTTCATACATTCAGGGGTCTATTTACTAAGCAGTGTTAGTAGACATCACTCTTCACACTGCTTAGTAAATAGACCCCTCAGACCCTGCTACAGCTCACCTCTCTTTTCACAGCTCACCTCCCCTTACACAGCTCTCCCCCCTCACTCAGCCTCCCCTCACACACACAGCGCTCCCCCCTCTCTCAGAACTTCTCCTTACTCAGATCCCCCCTTCACACACACACAGTTCTCTCCCTCACAAAGATATCCCCTCCTCACACAGACCAACCCCCGCACACACTCATACACACACAGCTCTTCCACTTAACAAAGCTCCCCTCCCTTCACACATACAGATATTCCCCTTAATTAGATCTCCTTCCCTCCTCCTTACTGTTGCAGGGCCACAGAGATCAGCCATTTGACTGGGTTGGGGGGGAGGGGCGAGGAATCAGCTGCAGATGAGCTGAGCCTGAAGCACATAAAGAGATCAGTGCTTCCATACTGCGGGCGTGGTGTGGGCGGAGCCACATGCACTGCTCTGTCCACACCATGCCCCCGTCTGGAGGCACTGATCTCTTTATGGGCTCTATTTATTATCATTATTTTTACTAAAATAAAGTAAAAGAGGGTGCTTTCACACCCTTTTCACATTATTTTAGTTTTACCTAAAGTTACTACAGGGCAATTGGAGTAGAATTCGTAAAATTCTACTCCAACCCCTAAGTATTACTTATTTTTAGTAATCAGATCGCATTTCCCATAATTGTAATGGGAAATGTGATCTGTGTGCAAGTTACTAAAAATAATTTGTGAAAAAAATACCTGGGAAGGTCTTGTGATAATAACGCCACCTGGGTCTCCCTCAGTTACCGGACTCCTGCTCCGCTATAGCGGGCAGAGCAGAGCCCGGCGCCGGTCGCAGTGAGTAGCTGTGTGGTCTAAACAGACCACATGCTGATACACTGCAAAAAAAAAAAGGTAAAAAAAATATTAATTTACCTGAGCCCAGAATTCGTGGGAATTCGTGGCTTTGGTGATGTCCACCCTCCGGTCAGCTGGTCTCCCATACTGCACTGCGGCCCAGTCATCAGGTGACCAGGTCCCAGTGCAGTATGGAATCATAGTCGAAACTAGAGATCTGGTAATGGGTGATCCCAGTTTTAGCACCAGTGGCGCCCTTCCCCATGGAGTCACCTGGAGGAAGAAGATATGTTGTGCGCGCGCCACCAAAAAGGGGGGCATGGCCTCATGAATATGGGGCATGGTCACTTGAGAAGGGAGAATGGCCTCGCAGCCCGAACCCTAGTGGTCTGGTGTGTGTCTAAGAAGTACGGGTGAGCACTATGCAGTGCCGGCTCCCTCAGGAGGGATGTCTCCATCCCCAGGCCCCTCTATGGTTCTCCAGGCTGTCTGTGTCTCTTTATCTCCAGGCCTCCATGTTTCTCTATCTTTAGGCCCCCTTGTCTCTTTCCATCCCCAGGACCCCCTGGGCCTCTCCATCCCCAGGACCCCCTGTGTCACCTGTGGCCTTATTCCACCAGCCCCAGTGTGCATCTCTCTGCCCCATTCCCCTGACTCCAGTATGTACCTCTCAGCCCCATTCCCCCTGCCCCAGTGTGCGTCTCTCAGCCCCATTGCCCAGACCCCAGTGTGTGTCTCTCAGCCCCGGTGTATGTCCCACAGTGTCTCTAAGCCCCATTTCTACAGCCCCAGTGTACATCTCTCAGCCCCATTCCCCCAGCCCTAGTGTGCGTCTCTCTGACCCAGTGTGTCTCTCAGCCCCATTCCCCCAACCCCAGTGTGTCTCTAAGCCCCATTTCCCGACCCCAGTGTGCATCTCTCTCTGCCCCAGTGCATCTCTCAGCCCCATTCCACTTTGCCCCAGTGTGTGTCTCTCAGCCCCATTCCCCTGGCCCCAGTGTGTGGGTCTCAGCTCCATTCCCCTGGCCCCAGTGTGCGTCTCTCAGCCCATTTCCCCGACCCCAGTGTGCGTCTCTCTGCCCCAGTGTGTCTCTCATCCCCATTCCCCCAGCCCCAGTGTGTATCTCTCAGCCCTAGTGTGCATCTCTCTGACCCAGAGTGTCTCTCAGCCCCATTGCCCCAACCCAAGTGTGTCTCTCAGCCCCAGTGCATCTCTCAGCCCCATTCCCCCTGCCCCAATGTGTGTCTCTCTGCCCCATTCCCCCAGCCACAGTGTGGATGAGTGTCATTCTCCAGCCCATGTCACCCCAGCCCCATGTTAACTCCAACCCCCCCAGCCCTTTGCAGTCCAGCTCCAACCCCCCCACCCACTTGTGCAGTCAGCGCCAATCCCACACAGCCCTGTGCAGTCAGCTCCAACCATACCCCCCAGCCCACTGTGCAGTCAGCTCCAATCCCCCCTCCCCCCTCAGCCCTGTGCAGTCAGCTCTAAACCCCTCTCCCCTCAGCACTGTGTACAGCTACAATCACCCTTCCCCCCTCAGCACTGTGTACATTTCCAATCCCCCCTCCCCCCTCAGCACTGTGCACAGCTACAATCCCCCCTCCCCACAGCACTATGTAAATCTCAAATCCCCCCTCCCCCCTCAGCACTGTACACAGCTACAATCCCCCCTCCCTTCTTAGCACTGTGCACAGCTAAAATCCCCCCCTCCTTGCAGTCGCCGCCAGCACTTACCTCCGTCCTGTTCCTCTGTTTTGCTGCTTGTTGTGGGAAGCACTGCTGCTGAGCATGCGTAGCAGCTCCCCCCAGTGGCCATTTTTTTTTATTCTTTTTTAGCGAACTGGGCTAATGGGTGGTCCTGTGCACTCCCGGACCACCCCCCAGTTTCGCCTATGTGGGATGTCAGCTGACCGGAGGCATGGAGGACATCACGGAGCCCGGATCATGCTGGTAAGTGCAATTAAGGGAGGGGGGTCGCGGGCGGGTCAGCGATCATGGGGGCGGAGCTCAGCACTGGGGGGTAGCAGCGACGGCACTTGTCATGGTATTTTTTGCGAAAGTACCGGGATAAGGCTGCGGAGAGGATTCGCAGGGACAGGGCTTTATCGCAAGCTCTGTCCCTGCAAGGGATTTTTAGTAAATCCCTGTGATATTGCCTGAATTCGCAATGTGAATTCAGTCGGTAATATCACACTACAATCTGCATTGCCAATGCGGATTTTAGTAAATAGAGCCCTATGTGTTTCACGCTCTGCTCAGCAGGTGCTCTGCCCTTCTTCGGATGGCTGATCTCCAGCACCCCTGCCGGCAGCTAATACCATCTTCAGATGACGTTAGCTGCTGTAGGCTTTGGAACCTTCCCTGATAATGGGCACTGCACATTACTGGTCAGCACACAACACATGTGCAGTAGCACTACAGAGTCCCGAATGAGAAGCAAAGTGATCACATCAATTCACTAGGAACACATCACACGGACCAGGGCCGAAACTATGATATCTGTCACCCGGTGCAAGGTAGCATTTTGCGCCCCCTCCATTCCCGTACCTGGATTTTGTCCTTGCTCCTCCATAAGGCAGTGCACTAGTCAAACGTCCCTTATATAGTGACTTACATTATTCCACACACAATAATGCCCATTACACATTATGCCACACACTGTAATGCCTATTCCCAAAGTGCCACTTACATATTTGCCCGACACCATTTTATGCCCCACAGTAAGGCTTCTAATTACTTTAAAATTACCAGCTCATTGTCAGGGGTTTTATGCTCATTGCCAGGGGGTTACATGCTCGTTGCCAGGGGGTTTCACGGGAGAAGATGCAGCTTCCAGCAGCTTCTCTCGGCACTTGCACTTGCCTTACAGACACTAGAGGTCCAGTAAGGACCTCTAGCATCTGTCTCCTCCTTGGCGGCGGCCATTTTTGGACGGCTGTTTTCTGACTCTCCAGCCCCCAAGCCACCGTGAGTCATCCCTTTTTCACCCCCTGCATTACGGCACCCGGTGCACGTGCACCTCTAGCCCCCCCTAGTTGCGGCCCTGCACGGACCCCTGGATGTGACTTTTAATATCTTTGGGCTGTGAATTATTTCATCATTTTGGGAATAATGGGAATAACGATATCAGGTCTAAAAGATGGTAATTAATAAATGTGCCCTATACAGTTATATGGATACACATTTTTATAATTTTTTTTATTTTTAGTCACTTTCATGTTTCTAAACTGTGAGTTATATAACTTTACACATATGTCAATATGATTTATAAACTTGACCAAGCCAAACCAAAAAAGTTTGGGGGACATGTAAAGTTATCACCTGATTATCAAATCATTGGCTGGCAGTTCAGGAGGGTCTTACAATCTACATGTGCTCTTTACAACTGCTGGGGTCTGATGTGAAGTGTGATCAGAACAAGTTGAACTATACTACCATCCTACCAGGTTAAGTGTATTCTACCCAGTACCCTGAAAAACAACTACTTACACACATACTAGAATGGAGCAGATATTTTTTTTCCATGGAAAATATTAAACCAAAGTAAAATTTTGTGCTGGAATGAACAACAAGGTGAGGACAACCATGACTAATGGTGATCATATACATTTCTATGCTATCATTAGACCTGATTGATCTCTCAAAGTTATCTTCAGCATTTCAATTATAGAACTACTAGGTAGGGGAATCGGGTTCCGGACTATAGGTTAGACAGTAAAAAAGTCGACACCAGATGTATAGACAGTAAAAAGACAGTAAAAAGATAGACACCAGATGTTAGACAGTCAATAGGTCGACTGGGACAAAAGTTCGACAGGGACAAACGGTCGACACGCTAAATGTCAACATGTGAGAAGGTCGACAGGCACAAATGGTCAACAGGGTCAAAAGGTCGACATAAAATGGGCGACACAACACATTTTTTTTTTGTCATGGTTAGGCACTTACCAGAGGGTTAGGGTGAGGCACTAATCCTGACAGTTAGGGTTAGGCACTTACTCCGACGGTTAAGGTTAGGCGTTTACTGAAGGGTTAGGGTTAGGCACTAGAAAGGACAGTTAGGGTCAGGCACCTACCCCGACGGTTAGAGTTAGGCTCCAGGAGGGAGGGTTAGGCACCAAGGGTAGGGTTAGGGTGAAGATTAGGGCTAAAAAACAATAAAATAACGTGTCAACCATTTTTGTGGCGAACATTTTTGTGTTGACCTTTTGACCATGTTGACCATTTGTACCTGTCGACCTTCTTACATGTCAACCTTTAGTGTGTCAACCTTTTGTCCCTGTCAACCTTTTTATTGTCTATCTGTTAATCCACACCCAGGGGAATCTTATCAGTTAAGGAAAAAATTCAGAAAATAGTGAGATTCCATGACCCAAAGCTGATTAATCAGTTTGTAAATATTGCATAGATAAATGAGCACATAGAAACACAAATACTGTATTCTTGTTAAGTGATGGTAAGCTAATGGCTGCTACTCCTCAATGTCAGGGTTGCAGTGGGAGTGGCACTTAGCGGAAGATTATTAAGCTGATATCTATCAACGTCTCTGACCCACCACAGCCTATGTGTTTATCTGTAATTGCTTATCTAGGCCGGCTCTAATTCACTTTCTGCTACATATATTAAAGATCACAATCAGCGAGTTTTGCATATTAAGTGGTGAGATATAGTTACATAATACAGTAGAGAACGAAGTGATAAGATTTTAAGCAATATTACAACAATAAATTCAATTTAATATCTATTTGTTTTGCTGAGCCTACTTACTATTTGCTATATTAATGTCCTGGACATATTGTAGGACTAGTAATATTGTGATACACTCTTGCAGTAGCATGTTTATTGTGGCAATTTACAAATTATATAAACTGCTTTAGCAGATATGAATATTCTAATTTTATATTAATTTATTTATCTGCATATTTTCTATAATGTAAATATTGTGTACTATATTATATTTATCTTATTTTATTGTAAGTTTTGTTTATATATTATTTCATTTATATGATTTAGTAGAAGCCTCCTTGTCTCTCATGTCAAATAGCAGAAAGAATAATTAAGTATTTAATTAATTATACATATACCAGAGCGCAGTGATCGCTAGTATCTTCTTTTTGTGTTTCCTTTTATTTTGGGGCACTTGCAAAAACCCCACTATCACTTACAGCAGGTATTAAGTATTTGATTGTTCCACACAATTAAGAGAGGGGAGCACCGGTGGTTTTGTGTTATCCATCTACTATTGTTATCTCTGATCTGCAGGAAGATTAGGCTGAATTTCTGCCCTGAGCAGAATTTGCATGCAATAACGTAGATCATTGTTTATCCACAATGTCACTGTATATTTGTGTACATGGGTACCATCACTAATTATATTCCTTTTCCTCTACTGGCTATTGACCCTCAGATGTCCCTGAGATAAAGTGAATTTAGTGAATTGGTGCCCAAATTTTGTCTTTAAAGTACCCTAACAGTCCAGGTTTTAGGGATATCCATGCACAAGTGACGTAATTAGTACTTTAGTCACTTTGAATATACTATCTCGGCACAAGCATGGATATCCTTAAAACCTGGACTATTAGGGTACCTTGCAGACTAATGGTGGGTACACACTATACAGATATATCTGCAGATCGAGTGATCTGCAGATGATGGTTGTTCGTACACACTGAACAACCATCATCTGTGTTTGCCCGCAAGTCCCGATGGCCAGGGGGCGTGTCAGGGGCATGTCCCGGTGGGCGGGGGCATGTCCCGGCCCCCTCCTCGTGGCTGCCGCTGTGTGTGTACGGGTGGTCTGCAGACATATCTGTCCATCGGCTGTGCAGCACAGCCAATGCGATATGTAAGTGAACGCCAATGTTCACCAACATATCGCAGGTACACACTGCCCGATGGGCAGCTGACACATTGGCCGATCAATTGATCGGCCAATGTATCTGTCAGTGTGTACCCAGCTTAAGATTGGGGAACCCTGCCTTAGACAATTATATGTGAGGTATATCTTAAAATTAGGTCCAAAGTTATAATTGTATACCAGAAATATCACAATTAGACAACCCTCTGCCAAGATGGGACCATAGGGAAGCAGCATGGCAATACACAGATGAATTTTCTTAAATAAAGTAGGAACTACTCAAAGAGTATCAATGTAGGACAAAATGTCACCACAAAATGGCTGCCAGTAGCTGGCATCCATTAAATAGGGCTGTGACCTGCATTGTGACATCACAATGCATGCAGGCAGCAGGCAGAGTTGGCTGTAGCTTAGAAAAGTATTGGGCCCAGTTGTCCTGCAGCAGAACTCTATTGAGAATAGAAAAGCCGGGGCTCAGGATATGGCAGTTTAATTCATTGCAGGGAGATGGCCGGGCCCCAGTGGTGGCCTGGGCCCCATAGCAGCTCTATTCTCCTCACCTACCTTAGCTATGCCCTTGCCTGCGAAAGGCAGCTGGCCTGCCAAAGACTGGCATAGTGTGTATGCCGACACATTTCTTTTCATGGATTGTTTCAGCAAATGCAGATCTACATAAAAATTGGACAGGTGTAGAGGTATATATTGGGTTTTGAATTTGCATTTACGTCTCCAGTATGATTGTTTCAACAGTCTGGTCTGGAGTTGGATCCCTGGAGGACTGGACAAGTGTGTACCCATCTTAAGTCATGCAGTGTCATATCAAATGAATAATTTCTGAGCTATCAGATGTGATGCAGAGCTCATCTCTCGTCTCTCCCTGTATTTCCAGGGAGTACTGCAATTTTGGTGAGTTTTGTCTATAAGTTATAAATATCTTCTTTGTATTATTCTAATCATCTTTATAGTCAAAATGCTGCAGTCTGACAGGGAGTATGACAGGGGAGGCTCTGTCTCCCCTGCCTACCCTGACTGCATGACCCTGCCAGAGGAGGCCTCGACCCCAGAGCAGCTCTATTCTCTGCACCTACCTTAGCTATGCCCTTGCCTGTGAAAGACAGCTGGTCTGCAAAAGATTGGAAAAATGTGTATGCTCTAGAGATGAGCGTGTTCGGTTCCCTGAGAACCGAACCCACCCAAACTTAGGGGATCCGAGTTAGATCCGTGTCGGCTCGGATTTTGCCGCCTAACTCGGATCTGAAAACGAGGCAAAATGTCATCATCCCGCTGTCGGATTCTTGCGTGTTTTGTATTCTATAAAGGTCCTGCGATCACCACCATTTTTCATTCCGGCTGTGGAGAATGAAGAGGGAGGGAGCTGTGAGCTGTGCTGTGCTGCTGTGCATAGGGGCTGGCTACAGTTGTGTTGCTTAATGTCCGTAGGGGCTGGCTGTTGTCCATATAGAGGCTGGCTGTTGTTGTGACTGAGGTTGTCCTGTACATCCATAGGGCTTGCTGTCTGTTGTCCATATATAGTTGTGATGATTTAAGCCCTTCTACTTGTAGAAGAGGTACAAAAAAAATTAAAATTGTCTCCGAAAAGTCACAGATCCCCAAGGAGAGTCCAAGTGTGTCCGCGGTTGCCATGTGTGAGCCTGACCTCTCTAATACTATACTTAAAGAGATCGTGCTTCCACCATTTGTGTGCCCTCTGCAAATGTGGGGATGAGCAGCCCAAGTCAACATGCTGACGTAGAAATCGAGGATGCTTCTGCGGAATTGCACGAGGAGGATGAGGAGGATATTTATGTAGTTGGCGATAACAACAACAAGGACAATGAGGATGTTTGTGTAAAAACTGTAAATCAGGCAACAGTTGTTGCCCATGGTGGGAAAAATCCCATTTTTGCCATGCCTGGGCAAAGGACCAAAAAATCCACAACGCATGTGTGAAATAATTTCCACCCAAATCCGGATAACCGTTTCCAAACCATTTGTAACTGTTGCCAAGCAACAGTGAGTAGAGGTAAGGACCTTAACCATCTAGGAACCTCCTCCCTGTTACGTCACTTGCAGCGCATTCATCAAATTGAAAAGGGTATTTCAAATTCTGAAACTTTGGGGACAAAAAAATTAACAACAATCAGTCCAGTGTCACCTAGCTGCTCCCTTCTATCTGGATCCAAGAGCCTGCAATCTCCACCACCATCACCTGCATCATCATCAACATCCTCAATTGTGATTGGAAGTAGTCTTGCATCCATTTTCAAAAGCAAGAGTGACTCCTCTCATATCCCTGATTCCTCAGAAGGATCCTTGAGTGCTACGACTGTTGCTGCTGCTGAGGGTAGATCTTCATCCCAGAAAGGGACCAAGAAGTCTATTACTAGTAGTAATTTAAAAAAAACAATTGACTATTAAACAGTCCTTTGACAGAGGAAGTAAGTATAACAGCTGTCACCCAGTTTCAAAGCGGATCACTGACTCCATGACGGCTGTACTGGTATTAGATGGTGAAATAATAGAAAATGAGGATGATAGTGTGAAGTAAGTGCAAAAGGAGGATGAGGGGGAAATTTGTGTCCTATCTGACGCTAATCAGGATGTTGATGATGAGGATGTTGTTTGCGTAAATCAGCCACCAGTTCTTGCTAATGATGAAAAGAAAGCCAGAAAAGCCACATCTTGGGTGTGAAATTATTTTAATCTAAATTTTGACAACAGTTGTGATGGAATCTATTCCATTTGTAAAGCCAAAGTTAGCAGAGGAGGGACGTTAACCAACTAGGCACCTCCTCCCTGTTACGTGATTCACAGAGAGTTCATGCAATTTGTTTAACAAAATTACAATAATTTGTAAATTAATAACAAGGAGTCCAGTATCAGCTACCAGCAGTTTGGACCAGCACATGTAATCTCCACCACCAACACCCTCATCATCAACCTTCTCCTTAATAATTGAAGGTAGTCCTTCTAAAAAATGTTTTGTGGGGGCCCAAACAAACCAAGGAGTTCAGCAACGAAAGTGTCAGTCCTAGTCACTAAAGTGCTTGGTTTGTTAAACTGTGCATGTCCTTTTTAATATCCCACATAAGAGTGGGTGGGAGGGACAATTCCATCTTGCACCTCTTTTCTTTACATTTTGCACAATTTGGGGCATTGCCGACTAACATTATTATAGTTTATTAAACTGCCATCCTGTCTGCCACTGCTTTGTGCCAATGTTTCATAGACGTCCTATATTTTTTTAAACTGTCATGCGTTTGTGCCGCTGCTCTGTTGCTTACTTTAGCCAGCCAGCTCGCTGCAGCCTTGGGCCTATATTGGTGAAAAATAGTGAAATCAATATTGTGAATTGTGAGGTGGTTAAAAATGCCTAGAAATACCTGAAAATTATTGTTATTAAGGTTAATAATACTGTAGGAACAAAAACAGGCCCAAATTATGTGGTTTTAGCTGTTTATATCATTTTTGGAAAAAAATACAGATCCAAAACCAAAACGCAAAACACCAAGGAAAAAAATCCAAAACCAGATTGAGATCCAAACCAGGGAGATACAGATCCAAAACCAAAACCAAAACATGGGGGTCGGCGCACATCTCTAGTATGCTCACACATTCCTTTCAGTAGATTGTTTCAGCAAATGCAGATCTGAGATCTGCTGCAAAATTGGACAGGTTTACGGGCATTTATTGAGTTTAAACTTTTGAATTTGCGGTTAGAGGGCATATTCAATTAGGTGTGAAAAGCCGTTTTCGGCGAAAAAGTTTCGCTGGTGACATCATTTTGCCAGGCTAAAATTTATCCCTGTATTCAATTGCAAGGACTTTTCGCCGGTGTGGAAAGTCAATGCATTGGCATAGGCGAAAAAGATTTGCCTATGAAACAAGGCGGAAAAGAGTGCAGAATTGCGATTTTGGGGTGCAAAGTTGGAGAAACCACCCTGCACCCTTGGGACAGGTCCCCAAAGGTTAACTGCGTCAAAAAAATCCTAACATTTTTTTAAGAACACCCCAAAAAATTACTTAGAAAAAGGGAGTGAAAAAGTACAAAGTTGGGGTACAAACTTAAAAACTAGTGAAATAGACTTTGGGGGGCTGCAATTATTGGGGTGTTTTTTTTTATTGCAGGTGCTTGCTGAAGGTGCATTTTTCACGTTTTTTAAAACCTCACTGTTGCGATTTTTAATCATGCTTGCACCCATTTTCATGTACCCCAAATTTGCTGGGACTAGTTATTTTTGCCCCCAAAAAATGCTAAATGCTATTCTTCACCACTTGTGCAAAGACGCTAAATAAGAGTTTATGAGAGCATTTAAGTACCCCAAATAGCTTCAGCAGGGCTATTCGGGGGCATCTACAATGATCCCCAATGTTAGTGCATCTTTTGGGGGTGTCAGGCTGATTTCCTCAAATCTGACAGCACTTTTCGCCTGTTTGCGTTTCACCGGGTGCCGTTTTCGGTCATTTCTAATTGAGTACTGGGATAAGCGGGGACGCACGCGATACTTTTCCGCATGGAAAACCAACTATGACGGTGAAAAGTCCGGCATGCGAAAAGTACTCGACTTTTCGCACCTAATTGAATATGCCCCGAGGTACCGTATTCAATTTGGAGTGAAAAGCCGTTCACAGCGAAACTTTTTCACTGATGACGTCATTTTCGCCGATTTCACTTATCACTGTATTCAATTTTATCGTCTTTTCGCCGGTGCGAAAAACAATGCAATGTAATAGGTGATAAAGTTTCGCTTATGAATACCCAGGCGAAAAAAGTGCAGATTTGGGGTTTTGGGTTGCAGAGGTGCGGAAACCACTCTGCACCCTTTGTACACCCCCCTTGACGCTAACTGCGTCAAAAAATGCTAAAAAAAACCGCAAAGGACACCCCATAAAAGCACTTTGAAAAAGTGGGCGAAAAATTTCAAAGTGGGGGTACAACTTCAAAAAGTAGCGAAATAGCCTTTGGGGGGGGAGTCTGCAAGTATGGGGGAGGTTTTTTTTTTATTGCAGGTGCTTGCTAAAGGTACATTTTTTGGTGCACTTTAATGCTTGATTTTTGTGATTTTGAACTATGTTTGCACCCATTTTCATGTACCCCAAATTTGATGAGAATACTTATTTTGGCCAAACAAAGTTACTAAATGCTATTCTTCACCACTCTCCCAAAGATGCTAAATTGCTCCTATTGAGACCATTTAAAGAACCCAAATACCTTTAGCATGTCAGAGCAAACTTTTTGCCAATTTCGTTTTCGCCAGGTCCCGTTTTTGCCAATTTGGAATTGCATACGGGGATACGCAGGGACGCGCGCGATAAGTTTTTCGACGGCAAAACCTCAGATGAAGGCGAAAAGTCCAGCAACTGACTTTTCGCTCCAAACTGAATATGGCCCTAGGTCTCCAGTATGATTGTGTCAATAGTCTGGTCTGGAGTTGGATTCCTGGAGGACTGGACAAGTGTGTACCCATCATAAGTCCTGCAGCGTCATATCTAATTATTTGCTTTATCCATGGTTTCTAAATTAAAAACTGCAGATAAAATGGAGGGAGGTGTCTGAAGGGGTAAGGATGACAGGTCAAACATTGTTATAAAAATTGTTATAGAGGACCATATCATTCATGAAAAAATAGTAGTGAAACTGTAGTTTTCAATTCGCCATTTTATTTTACAAAAATTTATTACAATTCATCATCAGTCTGTTATAAATTTCCACTGCAGCTCTGTGTAATGAAGCTTTCCCCTGGACGATTGTTCGTTCTGTGCATGCGCTGTACCTTTCACGGACGTACATTATACATTCATTATACACTAGTTATCCCATATACTGTATATATACACAGTATATAAATATACATATAATAGGTGAGCCGGCACTCCTCATTGATGCAAAATGAAGTACTTGCCTTGGTGCCTTCCTGGAAGGACAGCGTAAGGCAAGTGCAATCTGACTGAGACAGCTTAAGCCCTGTGGTTGTGGGAGCAGTGCAAAGCCTTTTGCTGTTAAGTAACAGTCATTAGTGTTAGCATCTAGGAATCCTTGGGGGTTTGGCCTTGGTGGTATATTAGGTCTGTTAGCCAAAGACTCCTCCTCTTTGTTTCTGGAAATTTCCAGCAGGAGGGCTGTGTATATTGATTTATCAGTGCATATTGCTGTATTTTTCCTACTCTTTATTCTCCTACTCTTTATTTCTTTAACTCATCTCTAGTCATTCCTTTATTTCTTCTTCTATCTCATCATTTTTCCTTATTTTGCTTCGGTGTACCTCTGATAACCCTTTCTCTACCCCCCAACCTCCCCTCGCTCGCCTGTGAGGTCTTTACCTACACCAGTGCCATACCTTGCTGCCCGTGCTGCCCGCTTGGCTTCTGTCGCCGGAGCGGGTGCCACGCGGCGGGTGGTCACATGGCCCGCAGCGCATGTCAGCACCGGGGTTGGAGGCTGCTTTAGCAGTCCTGCCTCACGATGGCTTTTGCGCCGTCTACGGGCCCCATCACACAGTATAATAATGAGAGACGCGGCGCGAATAGGGCTGTTAGGCCTTTGACTGTCGGGTCATGGGGGCGGGGCTCCGGAGCGCATCTGCCTCGGCTTGCAGGGAGCTTGCAGGACAGGGAGTGGGAGTAGGAACCCCGCTGTGGCCCACGTGGACCAACATGCTGGTTAGGGTGGCTCTGAGCCCCCAGTGCTGCAGAGTGCAACGGTGCAGGTGGGTATGGGTTCTGTGGTCACTATGTATGACATATAATGGGTTACTGTGATTGCTGGTCACTATGTATGACACATATAATGGGTTACTGTGATCGCTGGTCACTATGTAAGACACATAGAGGGGTATTCAATATGAAAGGTTAACTTCCCTGGCGAAGTTAACGTTTCATATCGGAGTTTTTTTCTGCGTAAAGGTATGGTGCGCGCTCCCGCTTATCCCCGTATTCAATATCAAATTAACGAAAACAGGAAACTCTGAAGTTGGATTTGCATAAAGTTATGAATTTTTCCTTAAAATAATTGTAAGACCCCCCCTAAAGTTGTAAAAACATGGGGGATCACTATGGGTACCCCCGTTTTAGCCTTTAATTGAAAGTCGGGGATTTAAATAGCCGCAGCAGGTGTTTTTTTCCCGACATTGAAGAAGTGATGCAGAAGAGCATTTAGGTTATTTTTTTCGTTTTTTTAAGTGGTCCCATCAAATTTGGGGTATATGAAAATGGGTACTAGCATATTTTGATGTCCCTAAAGTAAGTTTTTAAAAATTCTGCATTTGTGCACCTGCCGCTATAATTCTATTCTAGAAAACATCTGCCGCATACATGCAGAATAGCCCTGAACCTATTTGCCTATTGTTTAACAATTTTTTCCCATTTTTTTTTTGCACCCCAATTTTTAATTTCATTTTTTGGGGTGTCCCTATTTATTTTTTTTTACTTTCATTGACACAGTTCTATTTTAAATGTCAATCTCAGGGGTGCAGGCTATTTTTTTTTAAGCCTGCACCCCTAAACCCCAATTCTGCACTTTTTTTCGACACCTATTCAATGGTGAAAAGTTATCACCATTTTTTATCAAAGACTCTTCAAAACTGCGATAAGTCTTTGAAATTGAATATGGTGTAAAACTAAAACCAGTGATATTAAAGCAAAAAAGTTAAAAAGTGCGATATTAACGCAAAACACGATGTTATCGCACCCATATTGAATACCCCTAATTATGGGTTACTGTGATCAGTGGTCCTGTATATACTGGAATTAATGGACACTCAAAATATTTTGTATGACACATATTAAAGCTGGGTAAGTACTACTTATTCTCTCTTCAGCGACTGGCCAAACTCACTCTAACATCAAGCATTGGGAGTCCCTCCCCTTTAGAAATCCTTTGTTTGCCACTGGTGGGGGTCACTTAACGCTGGGTTACACCTACACCCTGCCATTAGCACAACGTGTGCACTTACACAATTCACATGTTTGTTTGTTTTTTCTTTTTTTCCTCGATCACGTTCGCTGTGGTGCAACAGGTCCCATTTCCTCACTAATATAGAAAATAGTAGCGCTTGTGAACAGCTGTACAGTAATTTTATAATTATTGCACATTTCACAATTAAAAAACTATGAATTTATTTCATAGTACACAGATGGAGACTAATTCATAGGACCTATTGCCACAATATATCTGTACAGCGTGGATCCGACTCTTGAGTACACATAAACATTCAGAATGCCGGTCTTATTAGCTGGAGTATGAGCAGCAGAGATGTGGCATAACTATTCCATCACAGCCAGTAACATGCGAATGTAACAGTAATAATATTCAGTCACAGCCAATTAACATACAGATGTAGAAGTTGGTTGTATGTAGCTGGATGATATTGTCACTACAAATTATGTTAGTATTAATACTTGGTACATTACCATCCGGCCACTTCTTTATAATGTTTAATGACCTCTGCCCCCAAAATGGGGGGAGGATACACCGTACTGATGGCTGGACAAGTAAGACAAATGCTGGGTACTTAGTATTAATCTGCATGCTTATGCATCAAGCAGTCCAAGTTCTTTTTTAGATGAATTAATTTTTTCATGGATCGTCTTGAAAGTATGCATGCCGTCTACACATAACGGTATGGTTACATACAAAGATCTAATTTTCATCTTATTTTCATTCTCATTTTTATATTTTTTGTCTCATTCCTTTATATGTGTTATAATCTTTTTTTGATTGAACATCTAATATTTGTTATACACTTTCACATGTTTATTCTAACATTCACTATTTAGGAACACTTGGGTGTGGAGTTTATATGTTCTCTTTTCATTGCAGGAGTCATATAAATTTTTTAGACTTGTTCCTTTGATTTACTGCACATGTGGGTTCACTCCCACACCTTTTATATTGATCTTTTCCTGTATTTCAATAACGATCAGTTTGCACGTCAGTGCATCAATTTGTCTTTTTATGTACACACTGTTTTTTGTGGCCATTTCTCCTCCAATGCGCCGGGGGCGCCAGACTCATCAGGCCTGTGTGGTGCCTGAGCTTCCAGCACAGCGTGATGCATCATCATGTTGGTGACATCATCACGCTTGGGTTGGGAGGCGCGCAAGGATGATGTCAGACTCTGGCCCCCGGCAGCATGGAGCATAGCACCGCACCAATCGCTTTAGACATACTGCTATAAAGGTATGTACATTTGTTACTGCTGTTGTGTTCTTGATAAAAGTCATGTCCGACTGAAATGTTGAACAAGGCAGACAAAGTTGTCAGTTTGATTCTTTCATTTTACCAGAGCTGTGAGTGCCGCCTTTCTCCCTTTTCCATACATATATATATATATCAAAACAAGAAGAGAGGAGAGCGCTCCATGGTGCAGGTAAAAACGGTTTTATTTAGACATAGGATACACACGTCGACACTCTAGGTGCCGCCCGTACCTCAATGCAAACTGTGTGTGCTGGTTACCACGTGATGTGTTTAAAATACTCCACCAGCTACTGTAGGCGCTGTCCCAGGGAACCGCCGGGCTCACACACCCCGCTGCCGGACACTGCAATGTAGGCCACAGCTGGTCGGACCTCGTGCGGCTGGGGCACGCTAGGGAGCAGCTGGGGATTCCTATGATGTGCGTGACAGAGGCCCCAATCTAACGCGTTTCGTCATGGACTTCGTCAGAGGGCTGGGCTCTGTGATGCAACACACTTCTCTTATAGGCCGATTCAGCCAATCAGTATACAGTAGTGTGGACACACACCCGGACATTACTATTCACTGAAAACAGCATAGTGACTTTGTTTAAAAAATATATACATCTTTAAACGCTTATTTGTAATGCGCTATTTGTAATTAATCATACATGAGTAGCTTACTTTAATATTCTCTAAAATAATCACTTATGATTTATGCATTATAAAAAACGCTTATGCATACCATATGACTGTTACATTTACTGTGTGACACACTGTCCCAAATAATAGACATGCATTAAAATATAAATAAAAAGCAATGTGTATAAAACATTAATAAAAAAGCTTATATACTAGACTAAAGCATTAATATTTGTTTGAGGGGTGAATGGAAATACCATATTTATATAAATCCTCTAGCTACACAGCAGGAACAAGAACCCAATTCCAAAGGTTCTATGCACTCGAAACACAAGGTTATTACCTATCACGTATAAACGGGGTGATTTCTATCCCTTCACGGCCATTCCCCATGACAAGGGAATTGAAAGTGTCAAAAACTACCTGAAAGAAGATCCCCAAATAAGTGAAAAATTGGTAGACTTAATTTGTAATTGTCTCAATTTTGTGTTAAAACACAATTATTTCACGTTCCTAGAGGGATGGTTTTTGCAGACTTGCAGAACAGCGATGGGCATGATTTGTGCCCCGAGTCTGGCAAACATATACATGGGAACATGGGAAAAAACTCTACCTGGTCAGGCGGGTTTTGAGTCAGTTATTATGCTGAAAAGATTTATAGATGATATACTCATTGTTTGGTGTGGTGAGAGAGAGGATTTGGAGAAATTTATGAAGAACATTAATATAAATACCTTCAATTTGCAATTTACTCACTCGTTTAATGAGAACAAAATAGAGTTTTTGGATCTTGTAATAGACACCACCAATTTTGAAATAACTAATGAAATTGAGAGGTACACATTTTTTAAGAAAGTGGATTGCAACAGCTACCTGGAATTTTCGAGTTGCCATTTCCAAAAATGGAAATCGAATATACCAGTATCTCAGTTCTCCAGGCTGAGGAGAAATTGCTCAACTCTTGAAAATTTGATGAGCAATCTGAGATCTATAACAATAGATTTTTGGAACGTGGATACCCGCAAGAAACAATAGAACAAGCAAGATTAAAAGCCAGGGAAACAGATAGAAGGGAGCTTCTGATTTATAAAAATAAAAAATTAAAAATGAAGGAGTCAAAGATTGACAAAGATTTCTTCTGTCCCTTTGTCACTAATTTTAATAATGGGGCAAATACAATCAAGAATTTCCTTAAGAAAAACCGGCATATTCTAAAACTAGACCCAATACTTGCTGATTATTTACCTACTGGTCCCAGTATGGTTTATAAGAGAGCTAGGAACATTAAATCATTTGTATCCAAAAGCACATTAGATCCGCTTATAAAATCAAATAGATCTGCTAAACATTTCCTTGGTGATATAAAAGGTTTCTTTACGTGTGGTTGTTGTAAGGTTTGTAAATTAGCAGAACGGGGTACAAACAATGTTTTTTGGGGAAAAAATTCGGGTCATACTCATCCTATAAAAAGTTTCATTATCTGTAATTCTATGAATGTTGTGTACATGATAACTTGTCTGAGGTACATCGGCAAAACTAAAAGAGTGTTGAAAATCCGTATCCTGGAACATACCCGCAATATAAAAATTAAAGTTATGAATTACAGTCTACCGAGACATTTTCAGGAGTGCCACGGAAGCGATCCTGAATTGTTGAAATTCAAGGGTATTGAAAAGATAAATATTAAGGATGTTAGTGGTGATCTTAACAACTATCTAATGAAAAGAGAAACTTATTGGATTTTAGCTTTAGACACCTTGTCGCCTAATGGTTTGAATGAAGGGATAGAAATCACCCCGTTTATACGTGATAGGTAATAACCTTGTGTTTCGAGTGCATAGAACCTTTGGAATTGGGTTCTTGTTCCTGCTGTGTAGCTAGAGGCAATTGTATGTGGATTTATATAAATATGGTATTTCCATTCACCCCTCAAACAAATATTAATGCTTTAGTCTAGTATATAAGCTTTTTATTAATGTTTTATACACATTGCTTTTTATTTATATTTTAATGCATGTCTATTATTTGGGACAGTGTGTCACACAGTAAATGTAACAGTCATATGGTATGCATAAGCGTTTTTTATAATGCATAAATCATAAGTGATTATTTTAGAGAATATTAAAGTAAGCTATTCATGTATGATTAATTACAAATAGCGCATTACAAATAAGCATTTAAAGATGTATATATTTTTTAAACAAAGTCACTATGCTGTGTTCAGTGAATAGTAATGTCCGGGTGTGTGTCCACACTATTGTATACTGATTGGCTGAATCGGCCTATAAGAGAAGTGTGTTGCGTCACAGAGCCCAGCCCACTGACAAAGCCCATGACGAAACGCGTTAGGGCGGGGCCTCTGTGACGCACATCATAGGAATCCCCAGCTGCTCCCTAGCGTGCCCCAGCCGCACGAGGTCCGACCAGCTGTGGCCTACATTGCAGTGTCCGGCAGCGGGGTGTGTGAGCCCGGCGGTTCCCTGGGACAGCGCCTACAGTAGCTGGTGGAGTATTTTAAACACATCAAGTGGTAACCAGCCCACACAGTTTGCATTGAGGTACGGGCGGCACCTAGAGTGTCGATGTGTGTATCCTATGTCTAAATAGAACCGTTTTTACCTGCACCATGGAGCGCTCTCCTCTCTTCTTGTATGGACAGATCTTTTAGACCTGGTATCCGGTCTTTCTATTGTGGAGAGCTGCGGTCCGCTAATATCTGGGACCAGGTGCTATATGACATTATAAAGTATATTTATCACCAATCATTGGTGGTCTGATTGCTAGACTCATTGGAGATTTCACTCTTTGGGCAGTGCCTTTTTATGAACATGCGCAATTACTGATTTTCTTTTGTGTATATACATTATATATATATATATATATATATATATGGGATTAGTGCATAATGTATTACTTAAAAATAAAACCGGCAGCCCTTACATGGAGACGGGGCCAGGGGCAGCAGTGACTGGCAAGCAGAGCAGGAGGACATAGTGCCAAGGGGAGCAGTGACCGGCAGAAGAAGGTAAGTGCAATGGTCTGGCGGCACAGAGGAGGAAGAGCACAGCATGAGTGAATAGATCCCGCTGCTACACAAGCTGACAGCAGCTTGTTAGTACATTCTGTGGATTGATCACCATCTCAAGAGGGCAAGAGTCATTACACTGTGCTATCCAACCGTAATAACTAACAACTGCACTAACTAGAGAAAGAAGTGCTTAGACTACATCCTCCTAAATCACCTGTTATGAAACACCCCTGTATATGTATGAGAGCCTACTACTGAGATCTTCTGGCTATAACAACCACCCAATATTCCCATAGAGTTGCATACACTCACTGTTACTTAAGGGCCGCCAGGACTTAAACTCAGGCAGTAGGGATGTGCACTGGACCATTTTTGCTGGATTTGGTTCTGATTCGTCGTCCAGCTTTGGATTTGCAAAACCGCTGTGACTGGTTTTGGATTTGTGTTTGGATTTTTTTACAAAAATTTTCAAAAAAGAGCTAAAATCACATAATTCGTTTTTTTTTTGTTCCTAGAGTATTATTAACCTCAATAATATTAATTTCCAGTCATTTACAGTCAATTTAGACCACCTCACAGCTCACAATATTGTTTTCAGCATTATTGGCCAAAGGCTGCAGTGAGCTGGCTGGTTACTAAGGTGTCTATTTACTAAGCAGTGTTAAGAGACAGAGTGAAAAGTGATAAGAAAGTGATAAGGTGCCAGCCAATCAGCTCCCAACTGTCATCTCACAGGCTGTGTTTGAAAAAATTACAGTTGGGAGTTGATTGGCTGGCACCTTATCACTGTCATCACTTTTCACTCTGTCTCCTACCAGTGCTTAGTAAATAGACCCCTATGCGACAGAGCAGCGGCACAGACACCGCAGTTTAAAGCACATCTATAAAACATTGTCACTCACTGCCACTTCCTACTGAGTCACAGTACTTGTTTGTTATGGACACACAGAGGACTAAGACCCAAGGAGTCACAGTGCTTGTATACACAGAGGGCTATGGCCCAAAGAGCCACAGTGCTTGTATACACAGAGGGCTATGGTCCAAGGGGTCACAGTGCTCATATACACATAGTGCTAAGGGCCAAGGAGTCACAGTGCTTGTATACAGTTACACAGAGGGCTACAGCCCAAGGAGTCACGGTGCTTGTATACACAGTGTGCTATGGCCTGCAGTCACAGTACTTATATACACAGTGGGCTATGGCCCAAGGAGTCACAGTGCTTGTATACACAGTGGGCTACAGCCTGCAGAGTCACATTACTTGTATATGCAGTGGGCTACAGTCCAAGGAGTTATGGTACTTGTATACACAGATGGCTAAGGCCCAAGGAGTTACAGTGCTTGTATACACAGAGGGCTAAGGCCCAAGGAGTCACGGTGCTTGTATACACAGAGTGCTAAGGAAAAAGGAGTTATGGTGCTTGTATACACAGTGGGCTACGGCCTGCAGAGTCACAGTACTTGTATAAGAAGTGGGGTACAGCCCAGGGAGTCACAGTGTCTGTATACACAGAACCAAAAAATGTTTTTAATTTTTTTTTACTTTTTAAACTTTTAACTTTATTTAAAGTTTGTTTTTACTTTTTTAAACTTTTTTCTGTACACGTACCCACTAGCGAGTCTCTGGACACAGCCACTTAATCAGCAGAGTATAGCACAGCATATATTAGTGTGCAGTGTGCCCCCTATACACAATCGCTTTTCCAGCACAGCCATTTGTGAGTCTCTGGACACAGCCACTTAATCAGCAGAGTATAGCACAGCATACATTAGCGTTCAGTCAGTGCCCCCTATGCAGTCACTTTACCAGCACAGCCACTTGTGAGTCTCTGGTGTCGAAGCTGGTTTAGTGGCTGAGACAGAATCAGTGTAAAATTAGCTTGAAGTAACGCCATCTTGCGAATGGAAACCAGACTCCATTTTTAAAATAAGAATCTGCACGACGCCATTTTAAGTTACAACTCACGAGCTAAGTACAGATGGCAATGTTTTTGGTACCCATAGAAGCCATGACAGGCCCATTCTGGGGACAACCTTGCATAGAGAAATACCAAAACAACTAGAGAAACAGCCTCCTGAGAAAAGTAAATAGAAAAGGCAATACACCAGGAACTGTGGGTGTTTTTGCATGTAAAGGGAGAGACCCCACATGTGGATAGGTGTAGCTGTGGCAATTGTAATATGGCCCAGACACTTGAATTTGACTGAATGAACAATGGTAAGAAATCTGCTCTTTTAAACTCACTGTCAGACAGGCTGGCACCAGCACGGTTGGGGGTCTCCACCCTGTTTGAGAGTGAATCTCATTACTAATAACACATTGCATTGCAGTTAAAAATGTTAGTAAGGAATGATATATATATATATATATGTATATATATTAAATCCATCATAAATAGAATCACATGCATAAACACCGCACATTAAGCATAGTTGCGCTGTTAACATGATGCACATTAGCGAATGCACAATATCCTGCATGCGAACGCTGTTTATTAGCTGCATGCGTGCACATCTGCCCCAAATCAAATAAACCTAACTAGCATCTTTTCCAAAACCCCTAATACTTACACAATGCACACCCACATTAAAAGTTCCATAGCTTTAAAGTATAAAATTCAAGTTTTATCCATTTATTACAAATGCTGTGAAATAAAGGCTATTTGGTATCTAAGGTTTAATACGTGATAAGTAAGCCATGCTTGGTGTTATGCCGATCTGCACTTTCTCAACTGCTTTCCGGTATCATCGGTGTGAAGATCGCAACATGCATTCTCAACTTATGGACCGTAGAGATATAAAGCACCAAAATGTATTTTGTGAAACTAACAGCTTAGATTTGCATGCAGGGGGAATAGAGGAGACAATAGGCTGTCGGAGGCCGACCTGTGTCCATTTGAATCAACCTGTTAAATATCCTGTAACAGATGCACCCGCACTGGGAACCAATGAAACCATGCCAAACTTTTCTATTGTATAGTCTATTTCTGTAAGGGTATATATATATGTGGGTTCTGACCCCAATCTGGAGTCTTCATGATGATGCTGTTGATGGAGGTTTCTTATGGATGCCGGTAACTGGTCCCAGTGCACGTGCGTATGTATAACTGTATCTTGGGTCTGTATAATTTCTTTGCGCTAAATTGTACTTAGATCACAGTGTGTAACTAACTGTACTTGAATAATACTTTGTGCTTTGGAAACACATGTTCAAGGTCTGAAGGCATTTATTTACGGTATGACTGCGTACGCAAATAGCGTCAAAACCTAGAAGGTTTATAGGCAGGATTCAGTAGAGGTTTATAGGCAGGATTCTGTAGAGGTTATAGGCAGGAGCGTGTAGAGGTGTAAATTAATATCCTTACTGGACACAGCCACTTCCAGCAGAGCAGTGCGGAGCATGGGAGTGAATTGTGCTGAGTCCCAATCGCGGTGCCTTATGTAGAGGCAAATTCTCACGAGAATCCGACATTGGGAGGATGAGATTCGACCTCGCAGTGGCATCCGAGTGAGATGGGAACAGCGGCTCGGGTGGACTTGGATCCCCACTGTTCGGAGCGGTTCGGATTCCATGGAATCCGAACCGGTCATCCCTAAAATTTATATATAGAGAGAGAGATCCAGTACGATTGGCACTTCCTTTAAGAAGCTGTTCAAGACCATGGTGCCTGCCAGACCAATAAACACATCCATACATATGCAGCGGCACTCGTCGGACACAGTTTCCTTAACAATTATCACAGAGACTGGTTAAACGTTTCGAGTTTATCTCAACTCGTCATTATATATATATATATATATATATGTATGGAATCCCAATGCCGCAAGATCGGAAATGAGCTAATCCTAACCATTTCTAACCCTCCTTTAGAGGTGCCTAATCCTAACCTCCCCCCTAGTGCCTAACCTCCCCCCTGTAAGTGCCCAAACCAAATCCCCCTCCCTGCAGCCTAAACCTAACCCTTCTGGGGGGTGCCTAACCCTAATCCCCACTTTCCCTAGCCTAACCCTAACCCCCCCGGGAGCCCCTAACCTAACCCTGTCCGTGCCCACTGTCCGGCTTACCTTTGTTCGGTATGGCGGGCGTCGGGCTCCCGGGGTAGGGATAATGATAGGCATCAAGATTTCGATGCCTATCATTAGTCCCCTGCCGGTAATTGACAGTCGGGAAGATGGCGGTCCGCAAACCTTATGGTTTCACATGTCCCATTAAGGCTTCTTAGACATGAAATTTCACAAAACCTATAGAATTTCTGCCACTCAAACTTAAAAAAGCAATGAAATTACAATCATTAAGGCTGACGCCTTAATGGATGTGTTCCTTGTGCAATACAGATATGGTATGCTATCACACCCTGTGGTTACCTGCAGATTCAGCACTCTCACAGAGTGAGATTGCTGTCACTCACAAAATGGTGGAGCTGCTAATTCACAGAATTGTGTGCTCATTGAAATACACACATGCAGTCTAGGCAACTGAGGTCTGAGCAGTTATGTGGCACACACATCCCACTCAGTGCCCACAATCTTCCTATTCATTCACCACAACAATCCCACTGGGCTCCAACATTCTTTTCACTCCATACATCCATCTCATTCAGAGTAAACATTCAGCTCCCTAATTTCTAAAACTATCATACTCTGTCTTTGCATGTACACTATATGCACCTACATTGTTCTCTATCTTCCCCAATCCCTGTAGCTGTGTGTTCTCTTAACTGTGATAGTTCTTTATTCCCTTATCTGCACCAATCTGTCTTTTCCCATCTGCACCGCCCTGTCTTCCTGCATCTGTGCCACTCTGTTTCCTTCCATTTGCACCATTGCCTTCCCCCCAGCCATGCCGCTCTGTCTTCCTCTCATCAGTGGCACTCTTTCTTCCTCCATCTGCACCACTCTGTCCCCCCCAACAGTGCAACTCTGTCTCCCTCCCACACCCACACCACTGTGTCTTCCTCCCCATCTGCACCAATCTGTCTTCCCCAATCCCTAATGTTGTGAGTTTTCCCATTTGTGCTAGTGTGTCCCTCATGCACCAATCTGTCTTTACCCATCTGCACTTCTCTGTCTTCCCATTTTCATGCCACTCTGTACCCCACATCCATGTTGCTCTGTCCCCCCAAACCATGCCACTCTGTTTCCCCCATCCGCTCCACTGTTTTCCACCCATTTGCATCACTTTGTTCCTCACCCCTATCCACACCACTGTTTTCCATAAATCTGCATCACTTTGCCCCCCCCACCCACGCTGCTCTGATTCCTCCCCTCATCCACGTCACTCTCTTCCCATCTGCGCAACTGTATCTTCTGTTTAGACCTCAGGTGCATAGACCGCATGTGTGTATTCCATTGAGCACTTCTGTGAATTAGCAGCTCCGCCATTTTGTGAGTGACAGCAATCTCAATCTTTGAGAGTGCTGAATCTGCAGTTAACCACAGGGTTTGATCTCATACCATATCTGCATTGGGCAAGGAACATGTCCATTAAGGCATCAGCCTTAATTATCATAATTTCATTGCTTTTCTAAGTTTGAGTGGCAGAAATTCAATAGGTTTTGTGAAATTTCAGACCATGTCTAAGAAGCCTTAATGGTACATGTGAAACCATAAGATTTTTTTTGTCTATGGAATTTCATTTATTTTTTAAAACTCATTTACTATCAGGGTTTGGAGGAGCAGACCAGGCCACCTGCAAGGGAGAAGGGTAAAAAAATGGTACATTAGCGCAGGTGGAGAAAGGCAGGGCACACAGGAGGTGTTTTGAGAGTGCACAGGGAGAGATGGCTGCAGGAGTGAGCTGCAGGAGTGTGAGGCAGTGGCAGTAGTGGGAGTGCAGAGAAGTGGGGCAGTGCACAGGGGCATCAGTGGGCAACAGAGGGTCTCACTGGCGCTGGGCATGCTTCTGAAAAAATAAAATCAATAAGACAGATGCATGGATGTATCAGTGAAATCCATCAATGCATCTATGATAAAAATTTAATATGTGTAAATAAAAAAAAGGACATCCGCCCCCAAAGCACAACCAGCCCCTTGCTTTTCACTGCCAGTCATGGTTGTGAAAATACAGAGGACAAAAAGCATAGGGGTTCCCTGCACTTTGCACAACCAGAACTGGGATTTTTAGAACCAGCCTGGTTGTCAAAATACATGGGACAAAAGACATAGGGGTCCCTATATTTAGCACAACCAGTACTGGGCTCAGCCAAGCCGGTCTTGGTTTTGGAAATACTGTACAGGGGACAAAAAGCATAAGGGGTCCCCTGTATTTTCCATAACCAGCACTGAGCTCTTTCTGGCAGGGGGGTAATGCCACAGCCATGGGAACCCTTCCCCCGGGTCCCCTGGCTAAAGCATTAACCTTGACCGCTAGTCAGCCCAAGCCAGGAATCCCTGTAGAGCAGAGGACTCCCCCACAAAAGTGATCTGCTATCCCTGGCACTCCTGGGCTGTGGGTGCCAGGTTAATTATGTAAAGTGGCTCCCTCCCTTTAAAGCACAAACAGCCCTGGGCTCTTTACTGTTAGTCCTGGTTGTGAAAATAAAGGGAAAATTACATAGGGGTCCCCTGTATTTAACACAACCAGCACTGGGCTAATCAGAACCAGTCCTGGTTGCCAAAATACAGGGGACAAATGAAATAGGGGTTCCCTGTATTCAGCGCAACCAGCACTGGGCTCTGAGCTGGTCCTGATTCTGGAAATACAGGGGAAAAAAATGTATAGGGTTCCCCTGTATTGTCCAGAACCAGCACCAGACTGGGCACTCCAGTGGGCTATCCCCAGCACCCCTGGGCGGTGGGTGCCAGGTTAATTGTGTAATATGGTGCATTTGAAAGAAGTGAAGCCACAGTGAGTACACCTGCTGAAGGCACCAACTGAGGCTGCACAACAAATCGAAGCTTCCTATCTCTGTAATTGTGCATTTGTGAGGTAATAGTTTAAAAACTAACTTTCAAATTTACCAGAATCCCAAAACCAAAAACACCTACCCTGGAACAATAGCTACCTAACAAAACAAACCCCAAGTCTAAATTTGCCCCCTACCCTACTTATGCCTTCCCAAAAATCCCCCATAGGAACAGCAGAAAATGGTCCTAACAGAGTGTCAGAAAAGGAACTTTAGATTACTCCCAAATTCTAATTTTTTTGCCTTGAAATTTGGCATGCAGCACCGAGCGACAGTTCTACCTGCTGTGCCAAAATCAGTTTGGTACCTCTAATAGCTTTTGATGTGTAGCCCCTTAAACACCATGCCCCCCCACTCAGGAATTCTCTATGGAGAATTCATTTTTTCCGATTCAGCCTTAACGACTGTGCCCTTATAATATATATACAGTGTATATATATATATATATATATATATATATATAAATAATGTACACACTTGTAAAAGACACATATTTGTATTAGCAGAAACAATACGGCTGAAATGGTATTCACAATGTCAGTGTATGTTTGTTAAGCAGATATTCACTGTGTAGTGTCGAAGCTGGATAATTGGCAAGATCAGTTTAAAATGAGACCGCAAGACGCCATTTTGCGAATGGCCGCCTAAGCGCCTTTTTAGAGAAACTCACACTTTAGTACGTGGCGATATTACTATTAGCATCATGCGATTGCATCTGTGACCATCGCCATAAGTTACGGCGATTCATCAAAAGCCCATTTCATGACTTTACATAGTTTGGGTGCTCTGGATAAAGTGTGTATATTATTATAATTCCCCTAAAGGATATATTTCAGAAATGGCTGTACAGTATGTCAAAATTGGATTGCATTAGCTAAAAAGAGCAAATGGCTACGTGACAACTAGCCTGTGAAGACAAGCTTCATGGACATAATGTCTGCTCTCACTCCAGGTGGCCCTGATCGAATACAGCAAGAGGGTCGTTTGTAGCACCTTACATTAGCAGGCTTCCTACAATAAAATACCTTCAAAGCCAAGAGTGTTATCTGAGGTTTGGGTCTTGTAGCTGTGCTAATTTGCATCTACACAGACCCTGGGAGAACAAAGACCAGTATTTTGGAGCCTGAAAAGGGTGGGGGCTGCTGGGGCATGAGCAAGTCTTGGAACTATAATGCTCAGCATTCCACACTGCTAGGTGTTCACTTCTCGAGATAGCTGAGAGCGAAGAAGTGCTCCCCATGTCGGTCTATGGTGGTCTCCCTCCACACAGATTCTCTAAGACTTCAGATCAGCGTTATCTCTGTGCTCTAATGAATTCACGTGCCTGTAGAGGCTCATGCTATAATTGCGTGATCACTGTGAATTTAAGTGCACCATTTCTCATACACACATTAATACGCACAATTGCGCTGTTAACTAGTCGCATATTAGCGAATGCATAAGACCTTGTATGAAAACGCTGAATATTTAGCTTCACGCACACTCATCTGCCCCAAGTTAACTAGCATCTTTACATCAAACCCCACATACTCACACATTACATATTCACATACAAGATTCCATAAGCTTTAAGGTATAAGATTCAAGTATGCACATTTATTATAATTGTTAGGAAATAAAGATTATTTCATAACTAAGGTTTTATACGTGATAAGTAAGCCATGTTTGGTATTGTACTAATGCATACTCTCTCAACAGTATTCTGGTAATATCGATGGAGAGATCGCAACATGCATTCTCAACTTATGGACCGCAGAGACTTCAAGCCAAAAAATGTACATTATATGAACAACTGTTAGGATTTACATGAGGCGGGAAACCAGAGACCACCAGTTGTTAGAGGCTGGATCATGTCTATTTGAACCATCCTGTTAAATGCCTTGTAACATATGCCCTCTCCTTTAGGACCAATGGTATTAGCAACAAACTTCTCTATTGTGTTGTTTATTTCTGGGGGGTTTAAATATGTGTGCTCTGACCCTGGGTTCCTAGTCTTCATGCTGAATGCTGATTGACGTGGGGTTTATTGCTGATGCCTAACATCTGGACCAGAGAGCGCTGTGTATGTATAATTGTACTTGGGTCTGTATAATCTCTTTGTGCTGAGATTATATGAGGATCATAGCGTATAACTGCTGTAGTTTTACTTGAATAATACTTTGTGCTTTGGAACCACAGGTTCTAGGTCTGGAGTCTTTATTTACTGACAGCTTCCCTGCTGCCTAGCAACAGCCAGGACTAGAAACTGCAAAGTCTGTCAGAAATCCTGGTAGCGTATAGTAACAGTACCATCCCCCCCTTGAAGAGAGACCAAGGGTCCCCTAGCACTTGGCTTACTAAGTAACTGCTGAAAAAAATGCTCTTTTGAGTTTGGGGGCAAGAACAAACCTCTATGAAACCCACTCCTCCAGACTGTGGGCCTGATTCAGAGCCGCTCGCTCTGACAAAGCACTCGCTCTGAATCAGGGCCGGGCTTTTTTTTTGGAGCGGCCTCTTGGCCGCTCGCATAGCTGTGGGTTACCACCCACAGCTATAGCAAGTGGCCATGATGATGGTCGCGATGGTCAAGACCATTGCGACCATCAGGCTTGCGACGAGACCCTTGTGGTAGGGTCTTGTTCATCACAAGACCCAGATGTCTGTGGGGCGGCCCCCAAACGGCAAGCGTTCCCTCGGGAACACCTCAGTTTGGGCAGCCACCCACCGGACCTGCCCACCAAAGGGGGCGAGCTGTCACTCAACATCAACAGCTCGCCCCCTTTGGTGCGAGACCCGGAGCGACGGATTGTCCGTCGCTAGCCGGGTCTCGCGCATGCGCATGACGGAGCCGGCTGCATAATGCGCATGCGCTGTGGGCCACCATCGACCCGGTTGCGAGCGCTCAGCGCTTGCGACCAGGTCTGAATCAGGCCCTGTATTCCTTCGAGTGTACCAGGAACTGAAACCGACCTCTCACCCACCAGGTCTAGAACCTTATCCACTTCATATTCTTGCTGACCCCGTATCAAGACGAGCTGGTTTTCTAAGTGCCCGGACCCGGAACCAGTCGTAGAGCATGACTGGCTTGAGCAGAAGACAGTGGAAAGTACTGTTAATCTTAAGGGAAGTTGGTAATTTCAAGCAGAATGCCACTGCATTAATCTGTTTCATAATTCTGAAAGCACCAATGTACCTGGGACCTAGTTTCTGCGATGGCTGACCGAGTTTGATGTTTAGTGTGTACAACCAAACCAATTGGCCCACCTTGAAGTCACACGGTCTTCATCACTGGTCAGCAGAAACACAGGCATGATTAGATTCCCTTAGGAGAGCCTGATGAACTCCCTTCCAGATGGCACATAGTCTAACGAACGGAGGCAAGGATTTGGAAGCTTGTTGTAGTGGTTCAAAGGAATCAGCCCTCGGATGGATTTCAGTAACACAGAAGAATGGAGAGAGTGATGTAGCATAGTGGCAAGCATTGTATGCAAACAAAATACTCAGTGCAGTTGTTGTGATACTTGGAGACATAACATAGGAGGTATTGCTCCAGTGATTGATTTACCTGCTTGGTCTGCCCATTGGATTGTGGGTGATACCCAGAAGATAGACTCACAGTGACCTTGAGAGCTGCACAAAAAGATCTCCAAAATGCCGCCACAAATTGAAATCTTTAACTGAGGGTAATCCTGTCAGTGGAATGAAGTGGGCCATCTTACTGAAATGACCCACAACTACCCGAGGCACTATTGACATGGAACTGTGAGAGAACTGTTTCCCCAAGATTTTGTGGAATAAGAGTCTCAGGCGGTGCTTGGTCTTGAAAAGCATGGATCTGGGCTGCGAGGTCTTGGGCCAAACCAGAATGGATAATAGTGAATGGAATAATAGATTCCACTGGTGTCACTGCAGTTTGGACTGACTGAAAGCTGTGTGACAGAGCATCTGCCTTGACATTCTTTGATCCTGGTCTGTAGGAATTAATAAAATTGAATATGGCAAAAAATAGCACCCACCGCATCTGCCTAGGAATTTTGTGGTTTGTGTAGACAGTGATGGGGTGTCGGACACCCTTCAACCAATGTCACCAGTCTTCAAAGGCCCATTTAATGGCTAAAATCCCTCAATTGCCAACATCATAATTAGCCTCTGCTGGGGAGAAATTTCTGTATAAAAAGGCACATGGATGAAGTCTAGAGTCTCGTGGTTCCTTTTGAGATAGGACAGCGCCCACTCCAATCTCAGAAGCATCAACCTCCACCACAAATGGCTATGCTGGGTCTGGGTGCCGAAGGACTGATGCTGATGTGAAGGCTGCCTTGATGTTGTGGAAGGGCTCATTAGCTGCTGGAGACCAATGGACAGCGTCTACGCCTTTCTTTGTTAACTGCACAATGGGATCTACAATGGCTGCTATTGACTGGATAAATCTGCGGTAATAGTTGGCAAAACCAAGGAAGCACTGAATGGCCCTCAGATTGGTGGGTTGAGTCCACTCCAGTACCACCTTCAGTTTACTGCGGTCCATGGCAAACCCACTGGGATTGATGACAGGAATGATACTTCGGTCTTTTCAAATTCACACTTCTCAAGTTTGACATAGAGGTGGTTGTCCCATAACTTTTGCAGTACCTTGCGGACATGGGCATGGTGTGTGTATAAAGAAGGTGAATAGATCATGATGTCATCTAGGTAGACAACCACAAAATGACCCAGGAACTCTCGGAGGACGTCATTAATATGTCTTGGAAGACAGCAGGAGCATTAGCCAGATCGAATGGCATTACAAGGTACTCGTAGTGTCCAGAGTGCATGTTAAATGCTTTCTTCCATTCATCTCCATCTTTGATCCAGATGAGATTATAAGCACCACGCAGATCAATCTTGGAGAAGATGGTGGCATCCCGGAGCTGATCAAACAGGACAGAAATAAGTCATAAAGGATAAGAATTCTTAATGGTGACCCTGCTGAGCTCTCCATAATGATTCCAGGGTCGCAAAGTTCCATCTTTTTTGCCTACAAAGAAGAATCCTGCACCCACTGGGGTATTGGAAAGATAGATGAATCCCTTAGCAAGGTTCTATTTGAAATAGTCCTCCATGGCCTCAGACTCTGGAATGGAGAGGTCGTATAACTTCCCTTTGGGATGCTTGGCTCCGGTAACTAGCTCGATGGCGCAGTCATATGAACCATGCAGAGGTAGAGTATCCACTTTCTGCTTGGAGGAGACATCTAAATTGTCTTGGTAAGGACAGTTAGTCTGGATAGCAAACAGGTGATTTAGCAGACAGCAACAGTCCACACAGCAAGACTTGCATTTGTAGCAGCAGCACAGAATCCAACAGTGTGTTTGTATAATATATATATATATATATATATATACACATACACACACACACGCGTGCACTTGTGCAAGGAAGATTGCTTTTGATAGAACATTAATTAAAGTTCCACAAGAACGTAGTAAACTGGGAACAGATACAGCTGGGCATATGCAGAGCAGAAGACCATAACAATGACATACAGTGCATGGTGTCACAACACCGCATCCCAACCTGACGCAGATGGGCGGTTGTGATGTGGGTTTTACTAAACCTGCCACCACGAAGAGTATTAGAATAGTGCTCTTGCATTCGCTAGACACTTAGGCCCTGATTCAGAGCTGGACGCTCTGACAGAGCGCTCGCTCTGAATCAGGGCCGGTCTTTTTTTTTGTTTTTAGAACGGCCTCCTGGCCACTCGCATAGCTGTGGGTGACCACCCACAGCTATAGCGAGCGGCCAAGAAGATGGTCACTATGGTCAAGACCATCGGGCTTGCGACGAGACCCTTGTGGTAGGGTCTCGTTGCCACAAGCCCCAGAGAGATTTTGGCTCTAACAGAGCCGAAATCTCTCCCACTGACATCACTCGTGATGTCAGTGGGGCCGGCCCCAAACGGAGGCGTTCACATGGGAACGCCTCCGTTTGGGCAGCCACCCCCTGGCCCGCCCACCAAAGGAGGCGTGCTGTCACTCAACATTGACAGCACGCCCCCTTTGGTACGAGACCCGGAGCGATGGATTGCCTGTCGCTATCCGGGTCTCGCGCATGTGCACAATGGAGCCGGCTCCATCATGCGCATGTGCTCTGGGCCACCATCGACCTGGTTGCGAGCGCTCAGCCAAGCCATGAATGCCAACAGACTGGGCATAGGCAAGGTCCAAGAAATGTTCTGCAGCTTCATTGTCCTTGACCTACTTACCTCACCTAATATGCGCATTGAAATGAGGATGGAATTTGCCGCTGACATAGCTGACAGGCCTAAGTGGATCTCACTTAGGCTCTGTTGTTTCCTGACTTCTGAGGACAGGAACGTGCTTGGTGCCCCTTGCCAGTGCAGTAGAGACACAGACCCAGGGTCCATCTACATGTCTTGTCCTAAGCTGGCAAGCGGAAAGCCCCTATCTGCATGGGCTCCAGACCTTCCACAAGTGACCTGTTGACAAAAGTATGGGAAAGTGGGGATGGACCCTCCTTCTCCATCCTTCATTCTCTGATGCGTCGATCTATCCATATGGCCAACTGTATGAAAGCATCCAAGGAGCTCGGTGACGGATACTGTGTAAGAGGGGCAAGGGGTGGACTGCTGTGTGCGCCTGCTGCCGTGCAGGTGTGGCGGGGCACTTACCTCTCACACCCCGTGGCTCTCACCTTCAGGCCGCCTTGGTTTCTCCCACCGACGGTCCTGGGTCTTTCCGGTTCGACACAGCCGGGGACGGTCTAACCTGTAAGATAGGTCGGACATGCCGAACCTATGGGCCGGACCTTGGTGCCACAGGACGGACTGACGGACAGGGGTGCGGGGACTAGAGGATGGTCATCATTGGCACTTGTGGCCTCAGACTGGTTTGCACCCGCATGCCAGGCACATGGGTGCAACCCGAACGGAAACGCCCGAAAAGGGGAAAGGGAAGAGGGGACGACACACAAACAATGATACGACACACAAACACAGAATGCGCTCACCGGGTATGCCCCTTGTCTCTTTGCTGGGCGTGTAGTCCTGGTCTCTGCTCCTATAAGAGAGCACGGCTGCCTGGCGCCGCGCTAGAACAATACCTGCAGCCTAACACCGCACGGTGATGGTGCAGTGGATATGCGGTAACCTAGCACAGGTACAGTGGTCTCGGCCTAGCGCCGCACGGTGGTGGTACAGTGGGTACACAACAACCTAACACAGGGGTACAATGGCCTCGGCCTAGCGCCGCAAGGTGGTGGTACAGTGGGTACACAATAACCTAACACAGTGGGACAGTGGTCTCGGCCTAGCGCCGCATGGTGGTGGTACAGTGGGTACAAATGGTACAGTGGTCTCGGCCTAGCGCCGCACGGTGGTGGTACAGTGGGTACACAACAACCTAACACAGAGGTAAAATGGCCTCGGCCTAGCGCCGCACAGTGGGGGTACAGTGGGTACACAATAACCTAACACAGTGGGACAGTGGTCTCGGCCTAGCACCGCACGGTGGTGGTACAGTGGGTACAAATGGTACAGTGGTCTCGGCCTAGCGCCGCACGGTGGTGGTACAGTGGTCTAATACCAAGATACAAGGGCCTCACTGAGGGCTTACCTGAACTGCCAACTCGCGTTCGGGACTCCCTCCAGCGACGATCCGCCTGCTCCGACGACTCCTCCGCTCTCTCCCCTCCTGGCCGCATGCGGGGATTTTAAATACCCCGCCGCGCGGGCTCCTGGGCTGGATGACGCGGCAGGCCCTCATTGGCCCGCCGCGCCGCCGGGTGATGACGCGCCCCAACACGTGGGCGCGCCCGGCAATGTGGGGTCCGGTCCTTACCGGCGTCTTCGTGGGAGGGGGGGCGCATGGCCCCGGACCTCCCACACTCTCCCCTTCTTTTCCTTTTGTGGTCCCCACAAAGACCGGGTGGCACGACCACTCAAAGTCGGGGTCTGGGAACCGTGGTGGTGGCACTCCCAAGGTCGACCTCACGGATCTCCGGACTGGAGCCTCGAGGGACAGGGTGGCTGGTTCGGCCAGTGGTGGGCTGTCTTGGGGTCCGGGCGGTGGTGTTCCTGACGCCCGTGTTGATGGGTAGAGGTAGTTCGGTCCCAGCCGATTCCTCGGGGACGACGAGGGGGCTGTGCGCCCGGGAGGGCGGTGCCCACCAAGTGAATGGGGTGAACCCCGGGGTCCCCGGTCCTGCCAGGGCATTTGGGGGCTCCCTGCTCTGTCCACCAGGCTTCATGCTGCAGCACGGCTCCTGTGCCTCCGATGGGTCTCCCGACTCCCAGGGTCGCAACTTGTCTCGGTGCAGGGTGCGAGTGTGACCGCTGTCATCCTCGGCACGCACCTCGTATACTGGGTTGTTGGGCGAAACTTGTCGCTGTACGATGTAGGGCAACACCTCCCATCGCGGGCTTAGCTTGTTCTTTGGGCGCCTCTCACGTACAAATACTCTTTGTCCAACTGGGATGGGCTCCCCCACGGCCCCCCCGGGCTGGGGGTGCCTGGTGGTCCTGATGTTGCGCTCCGCCACCTCCGCTGCAGTCCTCAGCTGTCGCCTTTGCTCCTCGACCCACCCACCATGGGTCCACTCATCTTCCCCCTGGGGTAGAGAGAGGTCGAGGTCCTGCAGTTCCCTCCCTGCTCTACCAAACAGTAGGAAGTAGGGCGACGAGCCCGTGGTCCGGTGCACGCGGTTGTTGTACACCCACACCAGTTCTTGGACGAATGCTGGCCAATGGCGTTTCTTTTCGGCTTTCAAGGTTCTCAGCATTTGTAACAGGGTCCGATTGAATCGTTCGCAGGCCCCATTCCCCTGGGGATGGTAGGGCGTGGTCCGGGATTTTTGCATGCCGTAGGTCTGACAAAGTCGTTCCATCATGCGGCCCTGGAAACATGCTCCTTGGTCTGAGTGGATGCGCTCGGGGCAGCCATACCTTCGGATGAAGTGTTCCACGATGGCCTTGGCGGCTGTTTCCGCTGTCTGGTCACGGGGAGGCACCACCGCAGTGAACTTAGTGAAGTGGTCCGTCATCACTAGGGTGTACTGGTGCCCGCTCGTCGACTCCCCTATTAGCACATAGTCCACCATCAACAGCTCCAAGGCTCGCCTGGTCTGGATGGTCTGCACCGGGGCTCTCTGTTCGGTGGGCTTGGTGACGCCGCACGTCGGGCATGCCCGACACACGGCCTTTACCAACTCTTGTAGTCCTGGAAAGAAGTACTGACGGCGTATCCACTGGAGCGTCTTGGCCACCCCGAGGTGGGCCCCTTCCTCATGGGCCTCCACTACCAAGCCTCGGGCCAAGCCTTCCGGGAGCACGACCTGCCTGACTTCGCGGAGTTCTTGTTCCAGGTAGGTGCATCGGCACAACACCCCATTGTGGACAGTCAGCCGATCCCATTGGTGAAGCATCCTCTGGCCCACCCCGCCGAGTCGGCCCCTCTCGCGGGTGGAGGGCCAATGTCCCTGTTCCTTCCAGCTGTGGATAGCCCTCAGGTCTGGGTCTTGTTTCTGCTGCCGCAACTGGTGGCTTCCAGGGGTCTGGGTGGTGGTCTAACCTTGGCAAGATCAGGGATTTCTAAGCCTTCCTGGTCCTCGTCGGAGGGGCCCTTGGGTGCCTCCACGGGAAAACGGGACAGGGCGTCGGCGTTGGTGTTGTATTTCCCCGGACGATATTTGATCTTGGGGGAAAATTTCGCCAGCCGGGCAACCCAACGCTGCTCCAGGGCCCCTGGCAGTGTCCAGGTGCGCCAGAGGGTTGTTGTCTGTGATGATCTCGAACTCCGTTGCAGTTAAGTACTCGGCAAACTTCTCCGTCACGGCCCACACCATTGCTAACAGCTCGAGTTTGAAGGAGCTGTAGTTTTTGGGGTTCCTCTCAGAGTCCCGCAGACTCCGGCTCCCATAGGCAATCACCCGTTCCTGCCCCCCTGGATCTGGGAAAGGACTGCCCCCAGCCCTTTGTGACTGCCGTCGGTGTAGACCAGGAAGGGCTTGTCGAAGTCAGCGAGGCGAGTACCGGGGCTTGGTTGAGGGCGTCTTTCAGCTGGTTGAAGGAGTCGTCTTGGGCTTGGCCCCACGCCACAGTCCTCTTTCGTGCATCCGTTGCCACACCTCTCAGCAGCTCATGCAGAGGTCCGGCTATCTTAGCAAAACCCCGAATGAACCAGCGGCATTAGCCGACTAGTCCAAGAAAGGCTCGTACCTCCGTCACGGTGGTGGGTGTTTTCCATCCCTGAATTGCGGCGATTTTGTTGGGTGTAGGTTTCACCCCATCTTGGGATACTACGTGTCCCAAGTACTCAAGGCTGGGTTGGAGGAGGTGGCACTTCCTTGGCTTCAGTTTGAGCCCGTATTGCTCCAAACGCTGTAGTACTTGATCCAGCCTGCGGAAATGCTCATCCAGCTTTGGGGCGAACACGATGATATCATCCAGATAGATCAAAATCGAGTCGAAGTTTAGATCCCCTAGGCAACGTTCCATGAGTCGTTGGAAGGTAGCTGGCACATTGGAGAGCCCAAAGGGCATCCGGCAGAAATCGAATAGGCCCATGGGGGTGATGAAGGCCGTCTTGGCTTGGTCCCATTCGGCCACCGGCACTTGCCAATAGCCGCTGGCCAGGTCCAAGGTGGAGAAGAATCGTGACTTCCCCAGGGCTGCCAATGATTCTTCGATGCGGGGGAGAGGGTATGCATCTCGCACAGTACAGTTGTTCAGCTTCCGATAGTCCACACAGAAGCGTAGGGCCCCATCTTTCTTCTTAACTAGGACAATCGGCGCCACCCACGGGCTTTTGCTCTCTTTGATGACGTGGTTATCCAGCATCTGGCGGATCATGGCCTTCACTTCCTGGTACAATTTTGGCTGAATGGGTCGGTATCGCTCCCGGATGGGGGGCTGGTCCCCGGTGTTGATCTCGTGTTCTAATGCCCGGGTGTAACCGAAGTCTTCCTCGCTGTGGGAGAATGCCTGTTGTCTCCTCCACAGAAGCCGTTCCAGCTTCTTGACCTCGGCAGGGCCGAGTTCACCTAGGGGCACGTCCATTTGCTTGAGTATTATTTGCCCATTCCAGTCTTCTGTGGGCTCTACCCGCTCCTCCACCCTCACGGCCAGCGTCCATGGTTTCCGCATGTCGGGCTCTAGGAGGACGTTTTGTCCTGACTCGACACCGCCCTCGGGCACAGCCTCTACCTGTGCCAAGATGGTCCTGGGGGGAACCTGGGCTGGGGCGTCCCCCAGGTTACAGATCCGGATGGGCACCACCCCATGCTTGACTACTGCCAAGGCCCGAGCCACGATCAATCCAGCATCAGTTTGGCCAAACCAGCAGGGTTCTATCATGACTTCCCTACCCTCCAGGGGCCGTTGCACCCGCACGGGCAGATCCACGACCACCTCTTGCCTGGCGGGAATCCTCACCCGTTGGTTATGGCCTGTCTTGACCCGTCCCAGGGGGCCTGTGTCAGCGGCTGGAGATGGTCCCTCGCACAGCCGCATCACCCGTTGCAGGGCCTACTGTACGGGCTTCTGCACCCCTAGGTGTCTCCAGTACCGGGGGCCCTTCTCCAGGACTAGGGCTTGGTCCAAGCAGCGGAGTATATTCATCCCCAAGATGACAGGCCCATGCTTCAAGTCCTCCCCTGCGACAACCATGATGCCTTTCTTCCCCAGGGACTGGGCGTACAGCTCCACCTCGACCCAAACCACACCCAGGATGGGAATCGGCAGGTTGTTTGCGGCCATGAGGGTTATCCAATCTCCCACGTTGGTCCGCTGCAGGTGGGCGTAGTTCTCCTAGAAGCATCGCTGGGACATGGTTGACACTTGGGAGCCGGTATCCAGACGACAGTGCTGGCTCTTTCCCGCCAGCTGGGCTATTACTGTGGGGCACTCTCCAATGAGATCCGACGAGTGGGTAATGTCCACCTGGTCATCTCCCCTCCTCGCGGTTTGGCCCGCAACCGCGAGGGATGCTAGTTTAAAGGTCTACGGCGGGTGTCTCGACTGGGTCGTACCTCAGGACATTCGCGGGCGAAATGGCCAGGTCGATCGCACTCCCAGCAGACTGAACCCCTGGTGTCCCGTCGGCGTGTTCCTGCTGACTCCCAGCGCCGGGGCGGGTCTTGCTCGTGAGGCTTCCGACGTGGGGCCTCGGCCCTCTCTCCTTCTGCACGGGTCTCCACCCCGGCCCGCCGGTCTTCTGCCTGCTCCACTCGCTGCTTTAGCTGGGATACTTCCTGCTGGACCAGCAGGAGCGCATTGGTCAACTCCTTGACACAATTCTCCAGTGGGTTTAGGGGTGGGTTGGGGGTGCGGGAGTGTGGGTGTGTCGGTTGGAGGGACACAAAGCAGGAGCCAAACTCCTCGTCCTGATCCTTGGCCAATGCCTTTTCCAGCACCTCGTGGAACAGAAGGCGGGGGTCCCCTTCGATCTTGTCTTGGAAATGGTGGAGTAGGGGCCTACTCTTCAGACCTGCCACGAATAGGTCTCGTAAGACCAAGTCTGGGTTTCCGGCCAACCAGTCTGCGTCCTGCCGAGCCCGTATCCGATCGACGCAACTTTGGAGGGCGTTGGCAAAATGGGAGATCAACTCCTCCTCGCGCTGGATCCGGACGAACAGCCGTTTCCGGAGGTTGGTCGGTGTGGACCGGTCTCCGTAAGTGGCCTTCAAGATTTTGAACACCCCCTGGAGGTCCTTCCTCTGCCCGAGAGGGCGGTTGATGACAGATTTTTTTGCTTCCCTCAGGATGACCTGCAGCACCAAGTCTACCTGTACCGGCGCGGGGAGGTGTTACAGACGGATCACCGACTCCACCTGGTCCATCCAGTCGTCCAGTTCCATGTTCTGTCCATCGTACTTCTGGATGAGTTGTACAGTGGCTCCGATGGCCGGGTTGACCCGCCGGTCAAAAATCGGGTCTGTCGTCTCGGATGGTGGTCCCGCTCGCTGGCTCCGGCTGGCGTCAAGGGATCCTGCCGGCTACGCCAAATGTAAGAGGGGCAAGGGGTGGACTGCTGTGTGCGCCTGCTGCCGTGCAGGTGTGGCGGGGGACTTACCTCTCACACCCCGTGGCTCTCACCTTCAGGCCGCCTTGGTTTCTCCCACCGACGGTCCTGGGTCTTTCCGGTTCGACACAGCCGGGGACGGTCTAACCTGTAAGATAGGTCGGACACGCTGAACCTATGGGCCGGACCTTGGTGCCACAGGACGGACTGACGGACAGGGGTGCGGGGACTAGAGGATGGTCATCATTGGCACTTGTGGCCTCAGACTGGTTTGCACCAGCATGCCAGGCACATGGGTGCAACCCGAACGGAAACACCCGAAAAGGGGAAAGGGAAGAGGGGACGACACACAAACAATGATACGACACACAAACACAGAATGCGCTCACCGGGTATGCCCCTTGTCTCTTTGCTGGGCGAGTAGTCCTGGTCTCTGCTCCTATAAGAGAGCACGGCTGCCTGGCGCCGCGCTAGAACAATACCTGCAGCCTGACACCGCACGGTGATGGTGCAGTGGATATGCGGTAACCTAGCACAGGTACAGTGGTCTCGGCCTAGCGCCGCACGGTGGTGGTACAGTGGGTACACAACAACCTAACACAATGGTACAGTGGTCTCGGCCTAGCGCCACACGGTGGTGGTACAGTGGGTACACAACAACCTAACACAGGGGTACAATGGCCTCAGCCTAGCGCCGCACGGTGGTGGTACAGTGGGTACACAATAACCTAACACAGTGGGACAGTGGTCTCGGCCTAGCGCCGCACGGTGGTGGTACAGTGGGTACAAATGGTACAGTGGTCTCGGCCTAGCGCCGCACGGTGGTGGTACAGTGGGTACAAATGGTACAGGGGTCTCGGCCTAGCGCCGCACGGTGGTGGTACAGTGGGTGCAAATGGTACAGTGGTCTCGGCCTAGCGCCGCATGGTGGTGGTACAGTGGGTACACAACAACCTAACACAGGGGTACAATGGCCTCGGCCTAGCGCCGCACGTTGGGGGTACAGTGGGTACACAATAACCTAACACAGTGGGACAGTGGTCTCGGCCTAGCGCCGCACGGTGGTGGTACAGTGGATACAAATGGTACAGTGGTCTCGGCCTAGCGCCGGACGGTGGTGGTACAGTGGGTACACAACAACCTAACACAATGGTACAGTGGTCTAATACCAAGATACAAGGGCCTCACTGAGGGCTTACCTGATCTGCCAACTCGCGTTCGGGACTCCCTCCAGCGATGATCCGCCTGCTCCGACGACTCCTCCGCTCTCTCCCCTCCTGGCCGCATGCGGGGATTTTAAATACCCCGCCACGCGGGCTCCTGGGCTGGATGACGCGGCGGGCCCTCATTGGCCCGCCGCGCCGCCGGGTGATGACGCGCCCCAACACGTGGGCGCGCCCGGCAATGCGGGGTCCGGTCCTTACCGGCGTCAGCAAAAAAGGCATTGACTGACTGACGGGCTGGATGTTCTGCAGACAGACCGAATGCCCAGGTCTGCGGGTCACCTTAGAGCAATGAGATAACAATCCCCACTCTTTGGAACTCTGATCCGGAGGAGTGTGGTCCTATTCAAAAGTATAGCTTGCATGCCGCATGAAAATTAAAGAACTGACTCCGATCTCCAGAGGATCGATCTGGAAGATTCATCTTGGGTTCTTTACTAGGTAATATAACAATTTGTAACAATTCAATCACAGTCTGGAATGTTTACAGTGTATCAGTTGTGCAACTGATACACTGTAAACATTCCAGACTGTGATTGAATTGTTACAAAATAGCCACTGTGTTGCATTGAATTCAGTGTAGTTTCCCTAGAGATTCCTCTGCAAATAAAGCACACTGGCTTTCCTTTAGGTATGAATCCCTATAGATAGGGAATGGCCTGACATCAAATTTAGTAACCGTTCAGCCAATGTATATAAGATGAATCTGTAATTAGACAGTCCTGAAGCCTTTTGATGAATAAATCCTGCAGGAATGTGAATTGACACACAAGTAGTTGGCTGGTGTTGTTAATACAAGCAGTCTGTATAAACTTAAATTGACAGTCTAGACACGGTGCAAGGAGAAGCTGAGATGCAATAAGGCATATGTGGCAGACAACTCCTATGCCTAGCTGCCCGCCACAGTGTGGAGGAGAAATTAGCTGTGGCTCTTACCAGTATCAGCGCCGATGTGAGACGACTCCTAACTCCACACTGTCACTGTCGCAAAGTGGTGGCTGTCTGAGTGTGGAAGAAGTTAAGCTGCAGATGAAATACTGCAAGGCAGGCGGCTCCTGTGTCAACAACTGAAGTGGCGCGGTGGGAGGTCCGCATATAGCACCAGCTGGAGACAGTGCTAGCGTGATTCACGACTCCCGATTGCACACTGTCCTCACCCTGTGGCCACCTCAGCAGGCAAAGATAAAAGATAGTCAGGTTGCCTGATGGTAGAGGGTGTGTGGCTGAGCGTTGGAGGCAGGGAAATTCTCAAGTGTTCTCAGATGTCCAAACGGAGGAAGCAGCAATGCGTTATGGCTAATATAGCCTTTTTCAATCTTAGTGCTCGCCTCAATTCAATGGCAGTTTAAAAGGCCCAGGAGCAGATGTAATTAATCAATTAATTAGTCAAATTGGCTGCTAAAAGCATTCAGGCTGGAGAGGCTATCAACCCATTACATTCATATATAAACCATATAATAGAGCTTCAGTTTAGATCAGTTCATATTTTAAACGGATGATGTCTGTCACTTCAATATAACATTATGCAGTATTTGCACTATATTAATCTATAATGCAAATAAAATACAATAAAATGAAATAAAAATGAAAAAATACAGGCAGTCTAGCATCATTCAAGAAAATAATAATAAATACAAATAAGCATTAGAATATATATATTATTATGTAGTATAATTACAGCCTAGTGTCCCAGCAAAAAATATGACAGATTAATTAATGAATCTATTAATAGTCTAAAACATGGATGGAAATACACAAATGGATAAACTAAACTAAATAACTGTAAAGGAAAGAGACAAAAATATTAACCCAATAAATCTAGTAATTCTAATCTAGATCACAGGATGAGAGGAGGCTTCAAAGCTCTAGTCCAAAAATAAAAATCAATGAATAACTGGATAAAAATTAGAGGTATTACTAATACATGAAACCAAAGGCAAGAGCTAAAGAGCCAGTAGGAATATCTATCAAATAGAGAACAAGGAGCTTAGGGATATGAGCAGAATTATAGCACAAGACATACCAGAGCATATGTATAGAGTAGTAATAGAGCGGTATGTGGAGGGGGGCGAGGCCGCTCCATTGACCGACAGTACATATGGAGCGCAATCGGCCCACACCTCCACAAAGAGGTCTACTCATTAAATTCCATAGCTTCATTAAGGCTATCTGGACAGAGTGTTTGAAGTCTGAAAATCCACTTGGATTCGGCTTCACATAATTTTTTAAATCTGTCACCACCTCTTATCGTTCTACTTATAATCTCTACCCCAGTTATTCTCAGGCATATAGGGTTATTTTGGTGGATCTCAGAGAAGTGTCTGGAGACACTATGTGTCTCCAGACCTTTGACTCTATTTAGTCTATGTTCACGGAACCGTTCTTTTAGTTTCCTCGTAGTACGACCTACGTACTGTATAGGGCAACCACAACTAAGGACATACACCACATAGGTGGATTCACAATTAATGAAATTACTAATGTCAAAAACAGCACCAGTATTAACTGAGGAGAATTTGTTACTCTTGTTGGTTATACGTGGTTACACGAATAACACCCTTTGGGTTTAGAAGGAAGCCAGGTTTTCATTCCTACTGAGTCATTAGTATTAGTATTAGAAAAGACTTTTCAAATTTCTATTCTTTTTGAAGACTATAAATGGTTTAGGAGCAATGTTAATCAAAAGCACTTGGTCAAAATGTAAAATTTCATAATTTTTATTTATAATGGATTTGATCTTTTTGGATTCATTGTTGAATTGAGAAATGAACAACAATGAAGTATCTCTTTTCACAGATTTTTTAGAAACTAGTTTTGTTGATTGATTAGACATAATCTTCTGTATAGAATCTGGGGTTCCTACTGCCTCAGTATTAGAAATGGCAGGAGGGACAATAGTATTGGACTTAGACAGATGTATTGTCTCGGCATGGGCTTTTGCCAGTTCAGAGGGATAACCTCTATTTAGAAAGTTCTCCTTAAGCTCTATCTATCTAAATGCGGGATGTAGTAAAGGGAAAAATGCGGTAACCCCCCCAGAAAATACTGCTTTTTACTGCATTCCCCATATGTACAAAGCACCAGAATGCACTTCGTCACAATGGGTAAGGCCATGTTCAGGTGGCGTTGCCCAATAGAAGCCTGTGGGCCTGCTTCTTTTCGGGACACCCTTCCTGGGAGGGATCCAATCGGATCCCTCCCAGCACCCCCAAACCCCCCCCCCCCGGGACAGAGGGACTTCTGTGTGTTAAACCCGGAGCCATCGCAATGGACAGCTTTTATCGGGACAGCTGTCCTTTGCGATATTCTAGATACATACCATGGTAATCAACTACTGCATATACCCAAAGACAGGCGGGATGTACAGCAATGTGGAAGCGATGCTTAATACATCCCGCCCTATATCTATCTATCTATATTGGGTGGGGAACCTTTTTTTTGATGAGGGCCATTTTGATACATATCCCGGTGCAGGCCACGCCCCCTCTGTGTGATGTCACACTGTGGCATGGCCACAATCGCCGGTGATTACAACAGTGCCCGGAGCACCCTAACTAGCTGTAAGGGAGCAGTGTGACCATCTGAAGTGTCCTAAAGACGCTCCAGGCGGCACTACTGCATAGATTCTAGTTGCAGTGTGCCATTCTAGGCACCCTGCTAGCCAGATGAGGCTAGCAGAGAAAAGCTGAGAGGACCAGACCAAATGATTCCCTAGAGACATCCTGGATGAAAACCTGCTCCAGAGTGCTCTTGACCTTAGACTGGGGTGATGGTTCATCTTTCAGTAGGACAATGACCCTAAGCACACAACCAAGATATCAAAGGAGTGGCTTCAGGACAACTCTGTGAATATCCTTGAGTGGTCCAGCCAGAGCCCAGACTTGAATCCAGTTGAACATCTCTGGAGAGATCTGAAAATGGCTGTGCACCGACGCTCCCCATCCAACCTGATGGAGCTTGAGAGGCGCTGCAAAAAGGGATGGGCAAAACTGGCCAAAGATAGGTTTGCCAAGCTTGTGGCATCATATTCAAAAAGACCTGAGGCTGTAATTGCTGCCAAAGGTGCATCAACAAAGTATTGAGTAAAGGTTGTGAATACTTATGTACATGTGATTTTTTTTTTTTTATAAATTTACAAAAATCTCAATTAAAACTTTTTAAACGTTGTCATTATGGGGTATTGTGTGTAGAATTTTGAAGACAAAAATGAATTTATTCCATTTTGGAATAAGGCTGTAACATAATTAAATGTGGAAAAAGTGAAGTGTTGTGAATACTTTCCGGATGCACTGTGTGTGTGTGTGTATGCACTGTGTGTGTGTGTAAAGTGTATAGCAATACACTTTAATCTGCGGCACTCAACCATCTGCAGTGCCACACCATTTAAATAAAAAAAAAAACAGGCTCTGCACTCACCTAATTTGTATGCTAAACTGTATTTCTTTTAATTCAGGGAATGTTAGTTCCAATATATTGCAATAATTTGTCAAGCCGGCCAGCTGCTTCAAAGTCTCCCCTTCTGGTCAGACATTACACTGACTCACAAAACATGAGAATTGCTCTGCATCATTTGCCACCAGGTATCACAAAAGCCTAAACAATAGGCGTTATTCCAGGGCACAACCATCTGCGGTGCCTGAGGTACTAGTATGTGACCATACCATTTAAATTGAACAGGCTCTGCACTCACCTATTGTTTTCACTCCAAACTGTATTTCATTTAAATTCAGGGACTGTTGGTTCCAAAATATTGGGAAGAAACCAAGACTCAGATGAGATGTGGAGAGAGAGAGATATGAGGCAGGGGAGAGCATAGAGAAAGCTATATATATGGATAGAGAAACATGAACATATATGGGGTATAGCAAGAGAGAGAGAGAGAGAGATAAGGGATAGAGAAACATATATGGGACAGAGCAGAAGCAAAAGAAGAAAAAAAGCATCAGGCATTAGGCATAATTGCTAGTCACATATATATTGCAAAAAGACAATGCATAACCAAAAACAATAGGAAGGGGGATAGGGGATTAGAGTATAGAATAGAGAGACTTATTAAAGTTTGCAATAGTAATGATGGGTCGCACAGGGGGAGTAGGGAGTAAACATTACTGAATTAGTCTGTAGTACAGACTCTGTACCCACAAGTTGGAAGACAGACATGGTCAGACTCTGGCAAGAAAAATGGAAACAGGGGAACACATGACCACTAGTGACAGAGATAGTGATAGGAATAGAGAAAATGGGAAGTGGGCCCTACCTATGAGGGCTTTTAGTCTATGAGGAAGGAGGTAACCAGGAGGGTGTATTTAGAGACAAGGTAGGTAGGCAATTAGTGGTACTGAGTGGAGAGTTATGATTGCTGATAGGCTTGTATGAAGTAGAGAGTCTTTACAGCTTGTTGGAAGTTGTGGGGGCTGGCAGAAATTATGATTGACAGCATGGTAAAAATCTTGGCGTTGGGAGTGGGAAGAGGTGATTACAGCTGAGGTGAGGCAGCATATAGTTGGTACTGGAGCCAGAAGAGGTGATGATATCTCCTTAGGAGGAGCTGACAGGTAGATGGACAAGGGGGTTAGAGTTAGAGAAGGAGATTAATACTGGGTACACACTGGAGCAATGTCATTCCGATTTGGACGATTTGGCCAAAGCAGAATCTGGCATAGTGCTCAGTGTGTGTGCCTGATTTGCACGTTTGCGCAGTCACATGCGATATCGTCTGATCGGGCATGCTGCATGGCCAACCGGATGAAATTGCATGCGGCGCCGTGCATATTAATGATTAGTGATCATTTCATCTTTCATTACATCACTGTAGTGTGTACCGGCAATCATACGATATCCAGGGTGTCCCTGGGTAGTGTAAAATATGCAAATTGTGACTGGAGAGGTGTGGCAAAGTGGGAAACCCCCTCTAACATAGACCAAGGATAGTAAGGGCTAACAGATGGAGTCTTTTATAGAGATGCATATGTGTCTGCCAAAACCATATCAACTGCAGGTGCAAATGCACATTGATGAATATGATGATGATGATGATGATCACGTTCACCACAGGGGCGTTTCTAGAGAGGAGGGGGCCCGTGTGCAGTCTCCGACACGGGCCCCCTCCTCTCCACCCAGCGGCCGGCAGCGCACTGAGCTGTGCGCGGCCAGCGCCGTAGTTATAGACTCTGGGCAGAGTCTATAATGTATGCACAGGTCACCGGGAAAATGGCTGCGGCAGCCATTTTCCCTGTACTGCGCATGCGTAAACGACGGGAAAATGGCCGCTGCGGCTATTTTCCAGTCGTTCTACAGTGCCGGACCCCTGCTCTGATGTGGGACTTCGGAGAAGTAAGTAATATTATGGGCGCAGGGTGTGCGGTGCGGGCCCCCCTGGACCCAGGGGCCTGTGTTCCCCACACACCCTGCACCCATTATAGATACGCCCCTGGTTCACCAGCACTTGTAGAGTCATCTCTTAAGCCTATAGTTGCTTTTTTCCTTTGCCTGTATATCTATTATATGATTTTGAGTGAGTATTTTAGCTAACTTCTTTTTCTTTTTGTTCATTCATGAGGAGGAGTTTTACATATTTTTTTTTACTCCAAACCTAATAGCAAATGTTTTAAAACCTGTGTGTAAGTGTTTCTGACCTATATGTGATGTAAACAAGGTGCATATGCTGCTGATGGTAGTGACCTCTACAGATACTCTGATTACTCTGAGTAGGAGGGCAGGAGGGTGCAGTGAAACAAATCCGACAGTGCCTCTGTTGCCCACTCCATGAAGTGAACAGCCTGAGAAGGAGGGTGTAAGAGAGTGGGGCAGGGATAATGGTGTGTGAGCCAAGCCAGCACTGGCCACGGTAATGCCTGGCTGTTTCTACAAAGATGTCTCTGTGTGAAGGAATTCTGCAATCAGCATGGTGCTGCATGGAATTTTATATGGATGTCAGATATAAGAGCTGAGAGCTCTGGGTAAACTAGTTAGGGAACGGGGGCCCAAGATGTAGTGCTGGGGTGCATATCATATTAAATATGGTCCTGGCTGATAGGGACCTGTATACACCTTCCGATTTTTGCAACTTCATATATGCATGTATTTGTGGTTCTTTAGAAAATGTATTTTATGTGTGCAAATTTGGGCACAAACGCTTTGAAACTTGACAATATCCTCATAGTCTTGCATGCTGAGACCAAGTGAAGTCTCTACTGATCTATGAGGACCGAGGGCCATTTCCAAATAGGAACATGTTATCCTATACTTTGCTTCAGGGCTGGCATTGCCCTGGGTTCCCTTGGCAAGATTATGGCTGGTACACCTATTGGCCTAACACCGAAGTATGACCCACAGGCCTAGTGCCTGACACCCTGGTAGTCTAGGGTGGTAATAGGAGGGAAGGGCACCCCACTAGGACCTTACATACTCTGCTCAGGCGCGCTGAGAGTGTGGGAAGCGGGTAGAAATTACCCGGGCCCGGGCTTGCAGGAGGGGCCCGGGTCTGGCACTGCTCCCCCCCCCTCTTACATCACAGCAGCCCAGCACACGCTGCTGTGTGCTGGTCTGCACTGGGAGACTGCTTCCGGCTGCTAAGAAGCAGCACAGCAGTCTCCTATGCCTGTAGGGGGAGCAATCAAGCTAATCGTGCCCCCATTGGTTATGCGCCGGGCTAAGGGGGCTCAATTGCAAAACTTTTTTTTAACCTAAGGGGGCGTGGCCACGTCTCCCGTGATTTGGTCACGCCCCCTTTTTTATCGGGACCCAGCACGGCTCTTGACGGGCCTGACTTTGGCAAACACAAAATGTTATCCTCATCTTATCAGAAAGGGACCAGTATAAGCTCTTTTGCAAGAACCCCTTGCCACCAGAACTTAGATGTCCTGAAGTCTTCTGACTTCACCTGGTGTCTTCTATCTTCCTTCTGACTCCTCTTCCGGTCTTCTGTCTTCCAGCACCTTGGATTTTTTTACCCTTTGGGTCGCCTCTTCTGTGTGGCGTCATCTGTGCTTTGCTTCACTGTTCTTTCACTCATTAGCTTTAACCAACCCTTTTTTTCTAACATGTATTTGTCCTTCTACTGGGCATTGCCACTGCTACTATGCAGTAACTGCAAACTGGGACAACCTGCTCACAGATTTGTAGACAAATCTGTAATTAGTTGTAGTAGTTAATAGTCAAATTGCATTTTATAGTCAGCGCTCCCAAGCCTAGAGTCTGCTGGAGCTCTATTTCAATTTTGCATAATTGTATCTTCCTCGCTATTATATATTTACTTGTTTGTTGCCGTTATGATTATTATTCCTTTTATGCACTTGTACTGACACAATGTTTTTTATAACAAATAAAAAAAACTATGAAAATCCCGAGACTAATAAAAAAGGCATAAGCAGGACATTTTAAAGTTTAGTTCAGCCAGTTAAAATCTGATTGTCTGAGATGGTTTCAACTTTAAATAAGTTTATTAATGATGAGATAGTTGAGATCTGTGAGGAACGTCTTCATAAAAGATCATCATTTAGCTGGAATATAAACAGCACATGAAGGAAATTTATTTTACAGTAGTGTAGACCGAATTGTAAGACCCTGGCTTTATAAAATGGTTAAGTAGTTATAGAATAATTTCCAACATGTTTTCCATGCACATGTATTCCGTCATCATCTCATCCTTTTCCCTCACGGTTAATTTATTCTTATTTCTCAAGGTAGCTTTCAAGGACATTGTATTTTCCTGATTTGTATTAAGGAGAGGTACATATGAGCATTCATTCATGTTCTGTGTTTCCGTTCCTTATATGCACTTATTCTTGCTTAACCTTGCCCCTCCCTGCCCTTGTTTGCATTCATGTTTTTCTTTTTCTTTTTGTATTGTAGTATTGTTGGATTGCATTGCTGTGCACTCATTACGTTCCACTCTACTCAACTAATCACTACCAGTGCTTGAAGGCTATCTAAAAAATTGTTTTTATTATTTTGTGTGGGTGGGGGCACATCAGTGGAAATACCATCAACCATTGGTGGCAAACCATCAATAGTTGCCATCCATAATGCATATTCCCAGCTTAGCTCTCTCACTACCATACACTGGGCATGATTTAGAGGTGGACACTATGCCGATATTTGCACAGTTGAGCAATGCTTTTGATATTTCGCATGTGTCTGAGTCGCACTGAATATGCGTTGCGATTAGAATTTGAATGATTGACTGTCAATAGGCAGAGTGATTGACTGTCAACGTGCATTTATGGGAGGTAATGGGGAATGGCTAGTCAAATGCAGACGTATCACGACTGTTTCATAGGCGTATCACAGCCAGCAACTGTGTCTATGTACACAATTGCACACAGTTGCACTGGCCTTGGCGGCTTATTTCCAACGGACATTCTGTACAACTATAGGGTTGCTCAGAAGATTGATGATGCAACTGTGTGTGTCTGATAATGAGTCTTTGTACACAAGTCGTGAATGAACTTGGATGGTTTGAGCCAGGGCCTCCTCATGTAAAGATGTGAAGAGATAGAGATACGGCAGTAGATAATGGGCCCAAAGGCAAGAACAGGAATAGAAAGTCTTGTATTGTACATGTGCATGCAAAATCGAACATCAAATCACTGTTTAAAATTGAACCAAATTGAATTAAATTTAGAAAAGTCTTCTAAAATTGAATTTTAGTAAATATGGGATTTGATGAGGGATTTGTACATTCGATTTGATTTGATTTGAGCTGAGTTAAATCGAACTTCAAATTGAATGTAAAATTGAACTTTGATAAATATACCCCTAAATTTACTACTGATGGTAAGAGTTTTTACCCTGAGAAGATTGTGTCTTTCACTAATGGGAACTAATGAAAGTAGCTGTTCTGAGGAAATTGGGGGGCCTATGTATTAATAATTGCGGTACTGCTGCGATCATTACCGGTCCAACTCGTCTGGAATATTTAAATTTTTTATTAGAAATGTCCTGGCTATGTATTACCGGGAACTCACAGGGACATCTGTTGTGGTAACCGCTGTCCCCGCGAGTTATATCCCCGGCATTTCAGAGAAGTCTTTCACTGAAGTGCAAGAATTCCCCGGGGGATGCTGACACTGTGCATGCGCACAGTGCCAGCTTCCAGGGCCGGCCAGGGGCTGCGAGAGAAAGATCGAAAGATTTCTCTCCTGTCTCATTAGACTCCATAGACAAACAGTAGTTTACACCATCTGAAAATGTGCAAACTAGGGGCCTGATTCAGACCCACTCGCGAGCGGCTGTCCGCTCGCAAGTGGGTCGATGTTCTGGACTGAGCATGCCCACGACGGAGGGAGCTCCGTCATGCGCATGCGCCAGACGCGACGAGCGAAGGAAAGTCCTTCGCTCGTTGTGTCTGATCAAAGGGGGCGTGCTGTCGATGTTGAATGCCAGCACGCCCCCTTTGGTAGGCGTGCCGGGGGCGTGCCTCCCTGACGGGGGCGTTCCCACGGGAACGCCTCCCGTCAGAAGCCGGCCCACTGACATCACTAGTGATGTCAGTGGGAGTGATTTTGGCTCTGATAGAGCCAAAATCACTCCGGAGCTTGCGGTTGAAAACCGCAACCGCAGGCTCCGGCTCGCAGTTTCGATGGTCGCGATGGTCACGACCATTGCGGCCATCAAACTGCACGCTCGTATAGCCTGTGGGTGGTGACCCACAGCTATACGAGCGTCCAGGAGGACGCTCCATTTTCATGGAGGGCGGCCCTCATTCAGAGCGTGCGCTCTGCTCAGAGCGTACGGCTCTGAATGAGGGCCTAAATTCAGAAAAGCTTCACTTTTTGGAGTTTAGTACATAGGGGTCAGATAGTAGTCCCAATTGATAATAATGGGGACTGCGATCTGAAGTGTTAATTAATACTTTGCTGGAGATTTCTGTGAAATCTCCTGCATTGTGCTATTAGTACAAATGATCGATACATAAAATTATGCAGAAACTGCAGGTCCTGCGATGATGGTCGCAATGTGAATTAGGGCGCAAGTCTATTGACAGATAACCATTTAGGGGAGGTATTGGGGGAGTGGTGACCAGAATCCAGATGTGTTGCTACCGTTTCAGGGGCATATCGCAGTCAGCGACTGTGTCGTTGGATGCATTGTCTAGTTGTGACTAGGGGTGTGCACCGGCCACTTTTCGTGTTTTGTGTTTTGGTTTTGGATCTGGATCTTTCTTCGTGTTTTGGATCTGGATTGGTTTTGCCAAAACCACCCTTCCGTGTTTTGGGTTCTGGGTTTTGTGTTTTGGATCTGTATTTTTTTAAAAAAAAGCATAAAAACAGCTTAAATCACAGAATTTGTGGGTTTTTCTGCTCCTATGCAATTATTAACCTCAATAACCTTCATTTCCACTCATTTCCAGTCTATTCTGAACACCTCACACCTCACAATATTGTTTTTATGGCCAAAAGATTGCACCAAGGTAGCTGGATGACTATGCTAAGCGACACGAGTGGGCGGCACAAACACGTGGCCCATCTAGGAGTGACACTGCAGTGGCAGACAGGATGGCAGTTTGAAAAACTAGGCCCCAAACAGTACATACTGCAAAGAAAAAAAAGAGGTGCAAGATGGAATTGTCCTTGGGCCCTCCCACCCACCCTTATGTTGTATAAATAGGACATGCACACTTTAACAAACCAATCATTTCAGCGCCAGGGTCTGCCACATGACTGTGGCTGAAATGATTGGTTCGTTTGGGCCCCCACAAAACAAGCTGGCAATTAATGTGTCCCTGCACAAACTGGCTCTACGGAGGCAAGATGTCGTCCTCATCCTCCTCATCCACCGATTCCTTGGATAAAACAGGAAAAAGGGATTTAGGTGTCCCTGGACTGCTTACGGTCTTAGCCAAAGTTTCTGAACTTGACAGTAACTTTTTATGAACGCGCTGCAGGTGCCGTATAAGGGAGGATGTTCCTAGGTGGTTAACGTCCCTACCCCTACTTATTTCACCTTTACATATGGTACATATGGCAAGACAGTTGTTGTCCGGATTTGGCCAGACCAAAGAGGTGGAATGTTTGGTCTTCTGCCAGGCATGACCGTGATGGGCTTTTTCATCCCACGGACAACAACTGTCTCCCCCGGAGCCTGATTTAAACAAACCACAACACCATCAGAATCCTCCTCGCCAACTTCCTCCTCAGTGCCAGCTACACCAGTATCCTCATCCTGTTGTACTTCAACAGTGATATATTTAATTTGCATATCAGCAAGTGGACTGTGGGTGCTCCTTTCAGCACTTGCAGGGGGCGTGCAAATGGTGGAAAGAGCCACCTCTTCCCGTCCAGTGCTGGGAAGGTCAGGCATCGCAACCGCCACCACACTTGTACTCCCCTTGGGGATTTGTGATATCTTCTTAGAACGCACAGTTCTTCGCTGTGCTTTTGCCAGCTTAACTCATTTGATTTTTTTAGCGGGAGGAGGGCTTCCATCGTCATGTGAAGCTGAACCACTAGTCATGAACATAGGGAAAGACCTTAGCCGTTCCTTGCCACTCCGTGTCGTAAATGGCATATTGGCAAGTTTCCGTTTCTCTTCAGATGATTTAAATGTTTTTTTCAAGGTCATTTTCCTGAACTTTGTCATTTGGGATTGTATGTGCCCTCTACTATGACATTGGGCATCGGCCTTGGCAGACGACGTTGATGGCATGCTATCGTCTATGTCATGACTAGTGGCAGCAGCTTCTGCACTAGGAGGAAGTGGTTCTTGATCTTTCCCTATTTTATTTTTATCGGAGAAAGTTTGGTCCTCCATTTATGTTATATTGATATATACGTGCGGCTAAGGCGCACACAAACACAGAAAATATTTTTTTATTTTTGCTGGAGAGTAGTGCACTTTGTGGGTTACACCACCCTTTAAGAAATGAGCCAGCCGGCTCTTTACTTATGGGACACAGGCGCACGCTTGGCGCTGCTCCTTTGTTGATGCACGTGCAGCCACAGTGCATACAATTCACAAACACAGAAAATATTTTTTATTTTGTTTGGAGTGTACTTTGGGGGTTACAGCACCCTTTAACGGTCAAGCCAGCCGGCCCTTTACTTATGACACAGGCGCACGCTTGGCACTACTTTGTTGATGCACGTGCGGCTACTGCGCACACAATTCACAAACACAGAAAAAATATATATTTTTTTAGCACTTGGCGGGAGCACCCCTGATGGACAGAGCACCCCCTGGACAACACTACAGCACCCCTTTAGGACTGGGACACTGCACAGGACTTTGGAGTGGACACAGCCCCTATGGACAACTGACTGTACAACACAGTCCAGCCAGCCCCTATGGACTTTGAAGTAGTGGACACAGCCCCTATGGACAACAGCAGCACAGCGCAGCACAGCACAGCACACTACTCTGCACTACACTACACAGCCCAGCCAGCCCTAACTCCCACCCTTCCTCTTCACTGTCCACAGCCGAGTGAGAAAATGGCGCCGACGCGGGTACCTTATATAGGATCCAAAACCCGCGAGACTCGGAAGGCGGGATGATGACGTTTTGCCTCGATTTCAGATCCGAGTCAGGCGGGAAAAGTCGAGCCTGAGTCGGATCGGCCTCGGATCGGGGGGGCTCGGTGGGGTTCGGATTTCAGAAATCCGAACCCGCTCACCCCTAGTTGTGACACATATTCTGAGCATATTCAAAGGCAAGCAGTGGATCTGAAAAGCTGGTGGTGGGCATCTCTATGCAAAAGTCAGGGGCTGCGTCATTTGCATAACTTTATTATAAAACGTGATTGCTCAAATCAGCTTAATGGCGCTTCACAGGTGCATGAAAAGGGAGGTGTTAATCAAGACAGTAAAAAGGAAAAATGTTCCCCCAGCAGGACCAGCAATTAGACTTGAATACTGCATGATAAAAGAAATACAGTGATCTTAGGGCCTGATTAGACTTCGACTAAGGTGACCCATGGGGTCACGCAGCCGGCCACTGCAGATGAGAGGGAGAAGCCAGGAAAGTCCATCAGCTGACATGATAACAGTACATACATTAATATATATAAATTGAGAGCCAACTCACCTGGGAACCACGCTCCCTTGTGGCTAAGTCATGTCCCTTAATGTGAATACATTATGTACTGTGTTCATTTTAAGATTTTCTTTGCTGGTGAACTACAGGTGGGTACCAGTGGCCCTTAATGTCTGGGCATGCTGGGACGTTCTACAAATCCCAGCTTTATGGGTCAGGCTTGATGGTACCTGTAGTCCACCTGTTAAGGACAATATTACTGTATGATCTATTTGTGCAGGGAATAGCCTCGAGCTTTCAGCCTGGGAGCCAATTTTTTGGGGGGTCCAATTTTTCTGAGAAAAACCCTGGGCTGACCAGTTTGGGGCTGGTTAATGTTATGGCAGGGGGACCCCACACTGTTATAACATTATCCCCTCGGCTGGTTCAGCTCAGTGCTGGTTATTGGAAAATAGGGGGAACCCCATGCCTTTTTTTTCCATATTTTCCCATACAAGCCCAGGCTGAGAGGGCTGGGACTGGCTATGGATTTTGGGGGACCCCATGCATTTTGTAAAAAAATTTACTCTCTCGCTATGCTGTTATATCTAACATAGCCTGCAGAGATCATACTGATTTGTGCAGTGGTTTTCCCAAACTCTCCTGCCGCACGCAGGTCTATTGTTTGGGTGGGTTTACTGTCAGTTTGTGGTCAGTGTTTAGTCATTTTTAAAACTCACCATTAGTAAATCTGCAGATCCTATTCTTGTCGATTGTTGGTCTGATGTTCTAAAGTATCATTTGCAAAATCCCCCCTAAATATCCCCCAAAAAGCCAGTAAAGTAAATTTACCCTATGGTGTCTTTTAACCTGGTGCTTCTAGCTACCTTAAATACATAAAAAAAAGTCCTATAAAATTGGGCCAAATGATAAGCTCTATGAGTATGTTACTGTTTACATCTCAAGCCAAATCCCAACAGCCATGATATAAGATACAATGTTGTGCAATATGCTCATGAAATTCAACATTTTGTGTGCTTTATTATGAATTTAGTGAAGGTCCCAGACACCAGGACCCAAATGTCACCCCCCCACTTTGTGTGTGTACTTATATAAACTACACTTAAACACTTATACAGACATATCTGGAAAGAGATTGGTAAGGAACACATGTATATTATGGTTATCTTATGCATTTATGTCCATGGATTAAGAGGCACTGCAGAGAGAGGCACTAGCTTTTTTATGATTGACATGCAATGCCAGAGGATGTGACATATAGAAAACAAAGAATTTTTTTTGCATTCAATGTTCAGGGAAAAAACTGCATTTTATTCTATTACATCCAAAATGAAATATTATTTACAGTAGTAGGCTAGTGTATTATTCTGTGTTTAGAGATGCAATGTCGGTCCAAATAATAATTTCATGCTCTTATACTGATTTATTTCTTGTTCAAACAAAATATAGAAATAGACAAAATCAATATTTCAAAAAGAGATACTATTTAATCAATAATATAACATTAAATGCATATGTGAACTGTACAAATGTGTTTGGGGTTATATACAGTAGAAGAAACAGAAATTAATTTAAATGAGAAAATATTCATTATACAGTTTTAACTTATAGTACTAGATAGTACTATATAACTATATATAGATGTCTATTTACTACCTGTGTTAGGAGATAAAGTGAACGGTGATAAGGTACCAGCCAATCAGCTCCTAACTGCCATTTTTCAAACATAACCTTTGAAATGGCAGTTAGGAGCTGATTGGCTGGTACCATATCACTGTTCACTTTACCTCCTAACACAGCTTAGTAAATAGACCCCATAGTTTGTATTTCAAGATCTATTGCAGCTAGATGTTCATCAACAGAACTTACCGAACACTCACTGCTAGACATAAAAACAGGATTTCCCTTGCAGTCAGTACAGTATACATTGCCATGAAGCAAAGGAAAATAGGTTATAGCAGTTGTGTTTGTGCACAGGCTATGGTCCCCAAGAGGTCAGAGTAAATAGTAAAATACTGTACCAATATACAGAAGTTATCGGGGTCTGTTTGGATGTGGTCATAGTTAGCAGATACCTGTGAAGCTGCTCTACACACTCATGGATTTACTGGCTTGTGATTTCAATAATTACAGGAGTAGGGCTTGTATTATCTGACCTCCACTGCTCTGGGGATAGAAGCTTTTATTGGAAACTTGGCCCTAGGCAATGTGATAAAGTTAGGACTGTATCTCTGATTGCTATCTCCTGTCAGCCTCTCCTTGATCTGTCTGTCTGTCCATATCATGTCGACATATTTACATATCTTTCAACTATCACAACGTAGCATGGCCAGCTCAAATTCTAAGGGACAGTCCTGCCATCCACAGCACTGGTATTGTTGGGAGGTGTGTATTTCTTACTGGTACATAGAGCAATAAGTAGGGATGTGCACGGTTTAGTTTTTGCAAAACGACCCTCAACTGTTTTGGTATGGATTTGGTTTTGGGTTTCTTTAAAATTGATGAAAATAGCAAAATCACATAATTTGGACCTGTTTACTAGAGATGTGCGTGGACCCCTGTGTTTTGGCAAAACCACCCTCAAATGTTATGGTTTTGATCTTGGCAAAGCCACCCTCAAGTGTTTTGGTTCGGATTCGGCTTTGGTTTTAGATTGCTTTCAAATTGATAAAAACAGCTAAAATAATATGATTTGGACCTGTTTACATGCAATCGAAAAACCGAGATACGTTTGTTAAATCTGAGTTCCAGAACCCAAAAGTGATCCAAGCCGGGACTTGATTTGACTCGGAACCCCAAAGTTCGGGTGTGTTTGATTTTCAGGAAATGTTTTGTGTTGGGGACACTCTTATGTTTCAAAAATTCTAGGTCAAAAGAATATGGTATACACCATAATAAGACGTGAACTTACTGCCTTTGTTGTCCCCATTCCTTAGCAAACATTGGGAAGTGTTTTTGTTTGTCTTTTCTGTTTATCATTATCCCACCCTTCTGCCAGTGTCTCTCTCTGCAATGACTATGTGTCTAAAAGCAGCCTCTGGTTCATATTTTGCACCAGGGTCTAGAAGTCTTTAGATACAGTGGCCCTCATTCAGAGCCGTACGCTATTTGCGGTCGTTCGTTTAAAAACAAGGGGTGGCTATTCAAATGATCCGTACGCACATTGCAGTCTGTTCACACCTCTAAGTCTGAACGAACGAGCAAAACATACGCTCGTTTATTTGTTAAAAACGCCCCCTGGCCGCACGCATCCTACGTCATGTCCGCTATTTATTAGATTAATCGAGTACATCGACCAGCGTATGAACTGCTCGCTATTCTTGTGGTTGGTGTTTGCTACCACAAATTTGCGTGCAGTTCTGGCTATAAAATAACCCAGTGACGTGGTCAATGACGCTGCTGTTTTAAATATACACACCCATAAAACGCCCGCTTTGACCTTTAAGCACGCCTGCGTTCGGATCTCCACTCCCCATTTTCAAGCACCTTCCCCTGTTACCACCCACATACGCCTCATTCTGTCACTCAAAGTAGCAGGCACTCGCTATATAGCGAACAAACGATTTTCGGCCGCACTGACTGGTTCGCGCATGCGTACTAAAAAGCGTACGCATGCGCAGATGTGCAAACATCGCTCGGAACGAGCGTACTGCCGCTAACGAGCGGCTCTGAATGAGGGCCAGTATGTATGTATGTATTCAGTATGATTTACCGCCGGCTGCACTGAAAATCCTGATCGTCCCCAGGTAAGTATTCTCTAACCTATTCTACCCCCTAACCCTAACCCTCCCTTAGGGGTGCCTAACCCCAACCTCCCCCCTAAGTGCCTAACCCTAATCCCCCCTCTAAGTGCCTAAACCTAACCCCCCCTTCCCCGCCACGTAAACCTAAGTCCCCCGGGGGGGTGCCTAACCCTAACCACCCGGGGGGGTGCCTAAGCCTAAGTCCCCCCCGGGAACCCTAAACCTAACCCTCCCCCCTCCGCGGCTGTCCGCGCCCGTCGCCCGGTTTACCTTCGATCGGTAAGCCGAGTGTCGGGCTCCCGGCGTACGGAAAATGACAGGCGCTGGGATTTCGACGCCTGTTATTTAACCCTTGCCAGGATTATACAGTTGGGAAGCTGGCGGTTTGGATTCCATCCATCAGCTTCCTTCCCGTATGTATGTACAGTCAGGTCCATAAATATTGGGACATTGACAGAATTTTCAGATTTTGGCCTCTATTAACACCACAATGGTTTTGAAATGAAACAAACAAGATGTGCTTTAACTGCAGACTTTCAGATTTAATTTGAGGGTAATTACATCCAAATCGGGTGAACGGTGTAGGAATTACAACAGTATCAATATGTGCCTCCCACTTTTTAAGGGGCCAAAAGTAATGGGACTATCAACTCAAAAGCTATTTCATGGACAGGTATTCCCTCATTATTTCATTATCAATTAAGCAGGTAAAAGGTCTGGAGTTGATTCTAGGTGTGACATTTGCATTTCGAATCAGTTGCTGTCAACTTTCAATATGAGATCCAAAGAGCTGTCACTATCAGTGAAGCAAGCCATCATTAGGCTGAAAAATCAAAACAAACCCATCAGAGAGATAGCAAAAACATTAGGTGTGGCCAAATCAACTGTTTGGAACATTTTTAAAAAGAAAGAACGCACCGTAGAGCTCAGCAACACCAAAAGACCCAGAAGACCACGGAAAACAACTGTGGTGGATGACAAAATAATTATTTCCCTGGTGAAGAAAAACCCCTTCACAACAGTTGGCCAAATCAAGAACACTCTCCAGGAGGTAGATGTATGTGTGTCAAAGTCAACAATCAAGAGAACACTTCACAAGAGTGAATATAGAGGGTTCACCACAAGATGTAAACCATTGGTGAGCCACAAAAACAGGAAGACCAGATTAGAGTTTGCCAAACAACATCTAAAAAAGCCATTACAGTTCTGGAACAACATCCTATTGACAGATGAGACAAAGATCATCTTGTACCAGAGTGATGGGAAGAGAAGAGAAGGAAAGGAACTGCTCATGATCCAAAACATACCACCTCATCAGTGAAGCATGGTGGTGGTAGTGTCATGGCGTGGGCATGTATGGCTGCCAATGGAACTGGTTCACTTGTATTTATTGATGATGTGACTGCTGACAAAAGCAGCAGAATGAATTCTGAAGTGTTTCGGGCAATATAATATGCTCATATTCAGTCACATGCTTCAGAACTCATTGGACAGCGCTTCACAGTGCAGATGGACAATGACCCGAAGCATACTGCAAAAGCAACCAAAGAGTTTAAGGCTAAAAAGTGGAATGTTATGCAATGGCCAAGTCAATCCCCTGACCTGAATCCGATTGAGCATGCATTTCACTTGATGAAGACAAAACTGAAGGGAAAATGCCCCAAGAACATGCAGGAACTGAAGACATTTGCAGTAGAGGCCTGGCAGAGCATCACCAGGGATGAAACCCAGCGTCTGGTGATGTCTATGCATTCCAGACTTCAGGCTGTAATTGCCTGCAAAGGATTTGCAACAAAGTATTAAAAAGAGAAAGTTAGATTTAGGATTGTTTAGTTTGTCCCATTACTTTTGGCCCCTTAAAAAGTGGGAGGCACATATGGAAACCGCTGTAATTCCTACACCGTTCACCTGATTTGGATGTAATTACCCTCAGATTAAATCTGAAAGTCTGCAGTTAAAGCACATCTTGTTTGTTTCATTTCAAAGCCATTGTGGTGGTGAATAGAGGCCAAAATATGAAAATTATGTCAATGTCCCAATATTTATGGACCTGACTGTATGTATGTATGTATGTATGTATGTATGTATGCATGCATCTATCTGAACTGTGGAATTTAGAATATCACCATGTTATGTTAGTTCTAATATTTTCTGGAAGACCGAAAACATTCTATATAGTGAAACAAAATTGATTAATCTAATTAAATAAAGGAACCTAATGTTTTTATTGTAAGAGGACACTATAATGTATGTTTAGAATTAGTTTCACAAATGTGCAATGTCAAGACCATTTGCTAATTCTGATCTTGATATTACATTTCACCATTAAATTGATATGCATACTGTAGCGCACTCCTTCTCAAAATGATGTACAGTAGCAAGTCTATACTACAGTACAAATTACTCTGAAAAGGGCTTACTACAGGGGAGTAACTAGGTATTTTTAGGCCCCGTAGCAAAAGTTTGTAGGGGCCCCTATGTACCACCCAATGGTGAAAAATGTATAGAACAAATGTAACTTTGACAAGGAAGATGGCCCCCCAAAGCTCTGGGTCCCATAGCAGCTGCACTCCTTGCACCTATGCACCTATGGTAGTTACGCCCATGGCTTACTGGTAATGGTTCTCATAAAATAAACTGTACAATGCAAGATAATAAACAACTGCTTACAATCCAATAAGCATAAATGACATAACACATATATCAAAATTATTTGTGAGAACATCTTGACACCGACAGGATACTGTATAAAATATATACACATTCACTAACTAGCAACATGCAGTTGACTGTAAATATGTGAGCAGAAACTACTAAAGCATTTAAAACCACTAAAGTAATAAAGGCCATATTGATTTCCCAAATAAAAGAATCTATAAATGTGCTGTATGTTCTTAGCATTGTCCGTTAATTGAATATTTTTCCATTGGAACAAACATTTCAAAGTTGCAAATAAAATATTAGCAAAGTGGGTGCATTCATTATAGTACACTGGCAGTTCTCCAGTTTAACAGAAGTGACACAATCTCCTGTATGCCCACTAAACACTTTATAACCATTAAATTATTCCTTATTATTTAATGAAAAGATGGCACAAAAAGACCAAAGTGGGCATTATTTTCCTGAAGTTATCAAATTTGCCAATTTATATACTCTTATGTTCACAGCAGTTGGAAACGTACATTGATATAATTGTCTTCTTTCTATTATTTGGTATATATTTTTCTGTCCACAATTATATTCCATCACAAATATCTCAGCTCTCAAAGTTCATCAAGTCTGAGTAACTTCATACGAAACCTTCCAAAGACACATTTTCCCAACATAGAGCAGAATATGAGCTTTTAATCCGGCATCTCCTGGATCCTATCAAGCCCAAGGCACTTTGAGAGGCCCCATGCCTACAAAATTCCTCACTGGATAATGCACTTCTCTCTGTCACGCCCCTGTCCTTCTCCAAGTACTTTTGCTTTAATGTATTTGAGATCACTGTTGACACTGGGACGTCTAGCAGAAGGCGAGACCATCCCATAGGCATCCATTTCCTTAAGCCTTCTTAGTCTGAAAGACTTCTGTTGAAAGGCATCCCCATACTGCATAGAAATTTTACGATGAAGAGCTGGACTCATCTCATTGGGGAGCTTCGCCATACTGAATAGAATTTGGAACATTTTGTCCACATTTAGATTCTTCTTTGCAGAGATTTCAAAGTAAGCACAGTTTTCATCACCGGAAGCAAGGCGCTCCGCTTCTTCAGCTCGCACCTTGCGGTGGTGCTCCCCAAAATCACTTTTGTTTCCGCAGATCATCATGGGAAATTCTCCAGTTTCTTTTGTTTTATTCTTGACACACGACTTTACTTCTAGGATCTGTTTTCTCAGTCTTTTCACTTCATCAAATGAGTCTCTGCTGTCAATGCTGAAGACAAGTATGAACACATCACCTGTAGGATGAAAAGATGTAACTGTTAATATGCTGTTTATATGGTTAGCAAATAACACTATGTTTATTTTTATTTATTTTTTTAAATATGAAGATAAAGGGTAAAGTGCAAAGTTTTAAAACAATTTTAAAACTGTTAGGGGTCTATTTACTAAGCTGTGTTAGGAGATAAAGTGAACGGTGATAAGGTACCAGCGAATCAGCTCATAACTGCAATTTTTCAAACACAGCCTGTGATGTGGCAGTTAGGAGCTGATTGGCTGGTACCTTATCACCGCTGCCTTTATCTCCTAACACAGCTTAGTAAATAGACCTCCTAGTCACACTAAGCATGGGGTGAGGTCATGATGACACTATTTTCAACAAATTTCAGGAATGTGCCTCATATTTTATGTTATGGGCCCAAGGGGTCTATTTACTAAGCAGTGTTAAAAAAAAAAAGTGATAATGTGCCAGCCAATCACAGGTTGTGTTTGAAAAATGACAGTTAGGAGCTGATTGGCTGGTACCTTTTCACTTATCACTTTTCATTCTGTCTCCTAACACTGCTTAGTAAATAAACCCCTAAATAATTTAGGTGTATTCCTGATATTCACAGCAAATCATGTCATTAGAATCCCACCCCATGCAGAGTGAGGCAGTGATTTGCAGTACTGCGGTGAGGAATCAGCATCCTAACAAAAAGTAGGATAACCTCCTTCAATAGGTAAACACTTTTATCTAATTCGAACTTACTGGGAATGTCCGTAACCTACTCAACTGTTCCCATAGGATACTGCACCATGTCATTAGGTCCCGCCCCTCACGGCAAAATGCATATCTTTCAGGAGAGAGTGAGGACATTGCGTCACATTGGCTCCACCCCCACTCCAATAACCCACGAATAGCGAGGCTCCAATTACAGGCCACGGCCATTGGGAAAAAAAAACCTATGTCAGGGAGTTTTCTGGGTACTCAGAAGCCCCCACTATGTCTGCCAGTGTTTGGTGTGCCTAGATGATAAAGCACACCATGATCCATACCCTAACCCAGCCCCCTGCCCTCTGCTGAGCCAAGAGGGACTAGGGTTTGGGTGACAGGGGGATTGAGTAACAAAATTCTCCAGCCCTTTATTTTATTCCCACCATCCTGTTCCCATGTAGTTACAGTACATTTCCCATTGTCCAGTAGTTTTCAAATTTCAGCTCCCTAGTAATTCATTTTCCCCTCTCCCTACAGTCCTCCCTTCCCAAAAATGTATTAACTTCTCAAACAGAGCATGGTTTATTTAATACATACAACATATATAAATAAACAGTATACATTGAACTCTGGAGCTGATTCAGACCCGGACGCTAAGCTGCACTCTCGCGCAGCTAAAAGGGACCAGGTATGCAAATGCCACGATCGCACTGTCTAGTGGAAGGACACCCTCTATGCCTTAGAGAGCAATGGCAGAGCGAATGCATGCCAGTATAAAGCCGCCCACCTATCTTTCTTAGTACACGTCATCTCCAGGAAGTGTGAGATTAATCGGATGCACACAGCGCTTGAGGTAGACCCTACCCCGCCGCAAGCACTGCGATCACTGCAGGCTGAAATACAATCAAGTGACGTGTACAATGACGCCTCTTTGCTAATTATGCACACACATAAAACTCCGTTTTGATGCCCAGACACGCCTGCGTTCGCAGCACCACTCCCACGTTCACAAGCACCTTCCCCTGTTATCACCCAACAAATGGTGCTGTCACTCAAAATAGCGTCCAGTCTGTGTACTACGAGTGCACGATTGCCGGACACAGTGACTGGTTTGCACATGTGTACTTTGACGTGCGATAATCGCCCATAGCATGCGTCCACAGCTTAGCTAACGGGTCTGAATTGGGCCCAATATACCCTCCAAGATGTGAGTCTGTTCTGTGACTGCATTTGAGTCTGTAATCTGCTGATTTCGATCTGTGTTTGATCTACTGTAATTCTCAATAGATTATTTTGCTTGCTGTTTACTATGATCTATGAGAAGTGCTGGAAAGGTTTCTCCTGTAAGTACTGTAAGATCAGGGCCAAATTAACAATGGGGCAATGTACCTAGAGATGTGTCCAGAATACATCTAGCCTCAATATGCCATGCAGCGTGACTTGCCATCAGGTCCCGTGCTACTCTGCAAGCGTCAGACGCCTTTTTGCCCAAAGTCACAATGTGATGCAACTAGGACGTACCAGCAGACTGTGCTGATTAATTTGATATGTGGCGTATATCTGTGTGCACCTGAGTCTGTATGTGAACCACAACGAAACTTGGAATGAAAAAAACTGCAGCCGCTACATTGTAGCACTTCGTATACAGATTTTGCACACAGTTATACAAGTGTCACATATCGCATTGCGACTTAGATGCATTTTAGGCTAACAAAAGATGCAAAAATTTTGCCCGTCGGTAGCAGTCTCGCAGGACCTGGTGCTCCTGGAAGGGCTTTCTAGCATGACTTGAGAAAATATGTATGAGGACACATCTGTACAACTCCAGGCCTACACATAAAAATAGGCCCTAAATCGTGGCAGCATCATGATGACCAGCAGATAGTTTAGGGGCTGTACACACCAATGTAGCTATGGTCACACCCACACAGCATTTGTCATAGCTCCTCCCCTTCTCAGTATAGGCCCTTTAACATCCGGCCCTGAGTAATGGAGGGTACACACGGTCAGATTTTCTGGAAGATATGAATGATAACGATTGTAAAAACTGTTACATCGTTCATATCATTGACATGTTTGACATGCATCATCGAACGATGGGCGTGTCCGCATGTCAGATAACGATATCTGAAATCGACTCTGTTTGCAGTCAGATTTGGACGATTTCATTCATTTAAATACTGTCAGAAATCGTTCATCGTTCATGAGATCATTGGAAAAATCATTTAAATTGTTCAAATCGTTCATCGTTGATCTAGCAAGTCTGACCGTGTGTATGCACCATAAGATTCATTCATTTAAAGTATTTACATTCTTACCTGTCAGTATGGAGAGTCTTCTCATAGCTGGAAAGGGATGATTCCCAGATGTATCTAAAATATCTAGCTGGTACATATCTCCTCTGATATTATATAGTTTGCGGTGAAAATCCTCAATGGTTGGAGTATACTGATCTTCAAATCGTCCATTCAAGAATCGTGAAACAATAGAACTTTTGCCAACCCTTGAAGCTCCAAGGACTACCATACGATAGGAGTTCTTGGCAGGTACACTAAGTGTGCAGCTACCACTAGATACTGTCTTCATCATGGCTTTCAGCTGTGACACAGAAAAGTCATAACAGACCAGAGTTATGTAATGCATCCATTATACCATTATTTATAATACAGTCATTTTTATCTAAACTCTATACTTTTAGAACAAACCTAGGCAGTTATTTAAGAAAAAGCAGTCTGCTATCTTGGTGGTGTAATTGCAAAATACATTTCCAACTTTCTTCATATTATTATGTTGTTAATGCACCAGCTAGAAAAAATATGGATAATATCATAAACCGCATTTTATTTATATTTAATCTCTGTGTGCTTCTTGTTTTCTGTTGTTATGCTGGGAATTGTGAGTTCTAGCATCTATGTCTATCATTGTTTTCAACTCTTACACATTCTGTGTTTTTCTTTTTTTTGTAGTTCATTTGTTTATATTTCTGTCATTTCTGTAATGCATTTCTGTTTGTGTGTTTCAGTGTGATTGCTGCACATTTCCTGTTCTTTCGAGATAATAACCAATAGTCTCTGTTATATTTCTTTTTTTGAGTATGTGTTTCCCTGCCTAACTAAAGATAGAGCATACAAATCTCTAAGTAACTTTTTCTGAGTGTAGTTTTATAGTTTATGGTGCATACACACGAGACAATCGTCAACGATGACAAAATCGTTGATCGATCTCCCGGGTGCACTGGATGATCGATATCAATCAACGCGAACAAAGATCGCGGGTCCCTATAGTAACATGGTCGATATCGACCAGGTTGGCCTGCATGCATGGGCGATGGACGATATCGTTATCGTCCATACGTGCCCGCGCATCGCAGGTCGGTGGGCGCTGAAAAATGCACGATATGAACGATAATGATATGATCGATATTGTTATCATTCATATCGTCTATTTTAAGCGTACGCACCATTAGACTTACCCAAACATTTGTAACATGGAATTGTAGTTCATGGACAAATGTGTTTTGAAAATTGAAAGTATATTTTACAAAATGTATAAATGGATGGACTTTAACTTTATAAACTCCATAATAATAATAATAATAATAATAATAATAATAATAAAAAACATTGGGCCTGATTCAGACCCACTCGCGAGCGGCTGTCCGCTCGCAAGTGGGTCGATGTTCTGGACTGAGCATGCGCACGACGGAGGGAGCTCCGTCGTGCGCATGCGCCAGACGCGACGAGCGAAGGAAAGTCCTTCGCTCGTTGTGTCTGATCAAAGGGGGTGTGCTGTCGATGTTGATTGACAGCACGCCCCCTTTGGTAGGCGTGCCTCCCTGACGGGGCCGTTCCCACGGGAACGCCTCCCGTCAGAAGCCGGCCCACTGACATCACTAGTGATGTCAGTGGGGGTGATTTTGGCTCTGATAGAGCCAAAATCACTCCGGAGCTTGCGGTTGAAAACCTCAACCGCAGGCTCCGGCTCGCAGTTTCGATGGTCGCGATGGTCAAGACCATCGCGGCCATCAAACTGCATGCTCGTATAGCCTGTGGGTGGTGACCCACAGCTATACGAGCGTCCAGGAGGACGCTCCATTTTCATGGAGGCCGGCCCTCATTCAGAGCGTACGCTCTGCTCAGAGCGTACGGCTCTGAATGAGGGCCATTGTCTGTTTTGTTTTTAGGGTGAAGTATCTGGCCATGGCATGGGCATTATTGAATGTAATCTATTTTATTTTTTATTAAATCTAATTTCAGTTACCATGTTGTACAACAAACTCCTAAAATTAACATGTTAATGTATTTTTAGTAATGCATAAAATGCCTATAAAAATGTTCTGCTTATTATAATTTATTTATATAGTACCACTAGTTTATGCAGATAAAAAATTCTTATTCACATAAGTCCCTGTATCCAACACTAAAATTTATTTTGTCAGGCTCCAATTAACCTACCAGAATGTTTTTAGAGTGTGGGAGGAAACTCATGCAAACATGGGAGAACATACAAACTCCACACTTATAAGTTCTGGTTAGGAATATAACTCATGGCCCAGTGCTGCGGGAAAAGCCATGCTAACCATTCTGCCACTGTGCTGACTGTGGTTTATTAAGTCTTATACCAATAGATTTTAATATACATGGCTTTGACAGATATTTTCAGGGGCGCAGAGAGGTGGGGTACTAATTACTCAGGCTTGTTGGAAGGGTTCTGCAGGGAGCCCAAGTCAGCTGCTGAGGGGGACATTGTCCCCCATTGCAGAGCACAGCGCTGCTTCACCCACAGCGGCCCCTCCCGATTGACCCATCCCTATAAAAATCCTGCGTTTGCCCGTGTTTTCTGACAGTCCCGCTATTCAGGAAATGTCCTGCCGTCCCACCCGCAGGCCACAGTGCCCCATAGTTGGAGGAAGTTGGGGGAGATCACTCTCACCGCTGCTCTGCACAACATGCACATGGCATCTCTTCACTGTGCAGGGAGAGCCTGGGGGCAGCCCAGCATCTCCGGGAGTGCAAGGCTCGTCCCCAGAGTTATGAAAATGGGGGCATGCCGTGCTGCGATGTCTTCTTCAACACAAGGTCATGCCCCCTTTTCTGAGGTTCTGCTACTATTATGAGGTATGGTATATCTTCTGGGCAATGCTCACTGAAATTACAACTAATTTTTTTCCAAAAACTTTGCATTTTTAGAAAATAAATTGGATTTCTTTATAACCCAAGATTAGAATACACAGGCACCTACCGGTAGGTAAGTTGCATGAATTGCGGGACGCCGCCACAGTACCCACTACTATCAGACTTCCACCATCACTGTGCCGGGCGATAAGACTGTCGACCAAAGGTCCAGCAGGGACAACGTGCTGGTCCAGAACTGCACGGAATAGGAGCCCCCTAAAAGGGTCCACCCACCTTCCCCCCCGTGCACCCATCCTGCTCTACCCCCCACTACCCCTGGGTCATTTGCCCTCAAGCAGCATTGTGCCTACTTATTAATAAATACCTTGACCCAACACCTCCGTCTACGTCTCTCTGTCATACAGTCCACTCTGACCCAAGCACATTACACACCGCCCCATCATATAGAGAGCGCGCCTTACCCAGTATCTACTAGAATACACAGTAGTTTCTTTAAAGTGTCATGATCCTGCAAAAATGAAAATAATAAAAAAAAAAAAAAATACAGGGCCTGATTCAGAGCCGCTCGTAAGCGGCCACTCGTTCGCTCCGAGCGATGTTCGCACATCTGCGCATGCGTATGGGTCGTAATGCGCATGCACCAACCAGTCATTGTGGTCGGCAATCGAGCGCTCGCAAAATAGCAAGTGCCTGCTAATTTGATTGACAGGATGAGGCGTTTGTGGGTGGTAACAGGGGAAGGTGCTTGAAAACAGGGAGTGGTGATCCGAACGCAGGCGTGCCAAACGGTCAAAACGGGCATTTTAAGGGTGTGCATAATTAACAAAGCAGCGTCATCGACCACGTCACTGCGAGTAGTTCAGATGCCTTTTGGTGTACTTGAATAATCAAATAAATAGCGGAGATGACGTAGGATGCGAGCGGCCAGGGGGCATCTTTACAAAATAGCGAGCGCATGTTTCGTTCGCTCGCTCAGACATAGAGGCGTCAACAGACCGCAAAGAGCGAGCGCTCAATTTAAATAGCCGGCCCCTTTTTCTGAATGAGCGAGCGCAAATAGCGTCCGGCTCTGAATCAGGCCCACAGTCTGGAACACAATTGAGATGTAAGGATTGTTTTACCTTTAAGAATAGCAACAGCTCTCCCTCTAAGAATGCCAGGATAAGGTTGCCAAGAGTACTATTGTGCAACTACAGTATAACTTTTGGGAGATTTAAAAGAAAAATATGAGATAAGTGAATTTTACAGGTCACAGAGGCAGGGGCGAATTGGGCCACTGGGACTGCGGGAATGTTTCCACTGTGCCGGCCCCATATTCCTCTCTGCCGGGCCAGCTTACACTGCCAGCCAGGCTGGCTCACATCAGCTGGCTGTTGTGCTTCCAGGATTTGCGCTCCACTGTGGAATGCAAAATGGAAGCTGTCATCTGCTTCAGCTAGCGGGCACTTCTGTGCGCCGCTAGCCATGAGCAGAGGCATAATGTAATGTGCAGGCTGGCTTGATGTGCTGGTCATCCCTGTAACCTAGCCTGGGCAGTTCACATCGCCACACATCTTTCTCTGTATGCACACAGGCCCTGATAGATAGACTGCAGTGAAGAGGTGAGGGGCTGAGCCAAGAACAGTGATTTAAGGAGGACCTGAGTAAGGTGATAGGGCTGAGGAAGGTGATAAGGGGCTGAGAAAGGTGATGTGGGGCTGAGGATGTTAAGAGTTGCTTAGGATGTTGATGAGGAGCTGAGGATGTTGATGAGGGGCTGTGGGCTGAATATAGTGATGAGGGGCTGAGAAAGGTGATGAGGGACCGGGGAAGGTTATGAGGTGCTGCAGGCTGAGGATGGTGATAAGGAGCTGTGGATGATTCTGAGGGGCTGAGGATGGTGGTGAGGGGCTGGGGAAGGTGATAAGGGTATGAGGATAGTGATAAAGGGCTTGAGGATGGTGGGAAGGGCCTGAGGATAGTGGTGAGGGGCTGAGGACTGAGGGTTGAGGATGGTGGTGAAAGGCAGAGGGGCAGAGGATGGTGATAAGGAGCTGAGGATGGTGGTGAGGGGCTGAGGAAAGTGATGTGGGGCTGAATATAGTGATGAGGGGCTGAAAATGGTGATGAGGCACTTAGGAAGGTTATGAGGGGCTGCAGGTTGAGGATGGTGATAAGGGGCTAAGTATGGTGATGAAGGCTGAGGATGGTGATGAGGGGCTGAGGATGGTTCTGAGGGTCTGGGAAAGGTGATAAGGGCATGAAGATAGTGATAAGGGGCTGAGGATGGTGGTAAGGGCCTGGGGATAGTGGCGAGGGGCTGAGGATGGTGATGAGGGGCTAAGGGCTGAGGATGGTGGCGAGGGGCTGAGGATAAGGGGTTGAGAATGGTGGTGAAAGGCTGAAGGGCAGAGGATGGTGATAGAGGCAGAGGATGGTAGTTAGGGGCTGAGGCATAGAGGATTGTGATTAGGAGCTGAGGATGGTGGTGAGGGGCAGAGGATGGCGATGAGGGCTGAGGATAGTGATGAAGTGCTGATAATGGTAGTGAGGGGCTGAGGTGCAGAGGATGGTGTTGAGGGGGCAAAGGATGGTGGTGAGGGGGCAGAGGATTGTGGTGAGGGGGCAGAGGAAGGTGATGAGAGGCTGAGGATAGAGGTGAGGGGCAGAGGATAGTGTTGAGAGGCAGAGGAAGGTGATGAAAGGCTGAAGGCAAAGGACAGTGATGAGGATCTGAGGTGACGAAGGCTGAGGACAGTGATGAGGTGCTGAGGGCCCACGTGAGTTCCAACTCTGGAGAGAAACACTCACTAGTCTGGACTTTCTGGAGTAACTAGGGGCACTCATTGGTCTGAAGGCTGGTTTCCTGCAATTAGCTCTGCAGCTATCTGTGACAGCCCAGCAGGTGAGGTTAGTCATCTATAGAGGACTGGGGGGCATCAATGTTTGCTTTATTTTATTTTTTTTATTTTTTTTTCTGTGGGACCAGTCATTGAATCAGTGTGTTTTATTATTTTATTGTGTAGGTCAATATGTGCTTTTTACCTGTAGGGACTACTGTGTGTTTTTTATTCCTTTGGGGAGACACTGTGTTTTATTTCTACCTGTAGGGCCCATTATATTTGTTTGATTACCTATTGAGGCCAATGTGTTTGTTTGTTTTCCTGTAGGAACCAATGTGCTTGTTTTTTTTTCTGTGGGGGCATTTTAACCGTGCCGGTATTATTACTATAAACATGATGGTTTACGATCATGTTTACAGTTATAATTTTAATATGGTTAAAATGCTTTAACTAACATTACAACTGTGTCGGCATCATGGCGTCGGCATTCTCCCATCCACATATAGTTCGTCGACATACTGTATTGTCTTTCAACAAACTACTTCCCATTTCTTTGATACAAACAAGTGATCACAAGGAAATAAATTATCCCAGTCCCCCTAGTTTAAAAGAGTGATCTCTGAACTTTTAAATAAGTAAGCAATGTGGCACAGAAGAATCTTGAATCTAAGTAAATAGGATGGAATCCTAGGTATAAAAGTTTATTTTTAAAAATAAATATATATTAATTGCTAAAGGATCTCACAAATTTAAAAGTGGGGATGCTGCACTTTAAAGAGATAGCAATATTCCCTGTAGCGGGTAAGATTTGAGGTTTTCTGCTATGTAATGTTAGGTAGAATGAAAAGCTTTCAACATTTAAAATAGTGAACTCTCCTCTTTATAACACATGCTCATTAATTTCTTATGTAGCTGCAGTGCCAGGTAAAATCCAAGACCTTTTCAGTGAATTTTCTTCTAATCCCCTAAATGCAGGACACAAGTGACCTACCTGTGTACTTTTGTGCTGCATGGATTAAAGCTAGAACAACCAATGTTCATGGGGATGACATTGGATCCCATCCATTTAAATGTAATCAAAAACAGTTGCATATGTGCTTGCAATCAGGAGCATTGCAGTTTTTCAGGCGCTATTAACTGAGGGTTTTTTTGCATTCAACTCAAGTTGAACTCATGGAGGTCAATGGAGTGTCATCCACTGACCTTCCTGAATGCACTCTTTAATTTTCATGTCTTTTATATTTCTTCTATGTTCTCTGTCACATTTTTCTGTCTACCATGCAATTTGGTGAAAATTGCATTCTTTAATTTTTTATTACGCTTCTCTTTCATTTTCATGTATGTCATTATGCAGATCTTCTGTATGCTTTGCAATTTGGTTAGTACAGTAATTGCATCCATGTACTTTGTATGCTGATTAAACTGTTTTCCTGCGTCTGAACAGCAAGGCAAAATCTGTGGTGCTGTATACACTTTCATGTTGAGGATGATGATGAAGTACAGCACCAGAGCTCAATAATCACCACATACCTCAATACACAGAAACACATGTAAACAATATGTTATAAGAGTAGTCTAGAAAATGACATGGCTTGCAAAAGTATTCAACAGATTTGTCTACATTACAAATGACACTCATACTCTAATGGTTCCAGACAGTATTTTTATTGCAAACCAGTAAGCTCTTTCTAACTCATAATACATTACTTATCTACAGATTAATTTTTTATAAAAACTGAAAAAAATGCTGCTTGAATAAGTATTAAATTCATTGATGGGTATGCTTTTGCCATGTTTGTCTGTGACTTATTTGGTTTAAACCATATATTCACATGTCTTACATGAACCACAAGCATGAAAGTGATGAAAGTGACTGTTCGCTAACATACAGTATCTCTCAGATTCTTAGCTTTGCTCCAACTCATAGAGGCTTTATCATCAAGATCTTCTTTTAGTTCTTTATACATTAATAATATATCCCAGTGTTTTTGTATAATATCTTTGAGAAGCTGCCATTCATGACAAAAATTGGTGGGTTCCTTGTTTTGGGGAAAATTAGGGTCTCCCTATTTTTTTTTTAGTAGAGATATATCTGGCTTTCTTTATACTCTTAACTATATTTCCTTTCACAAAGTCTACTGGTACATCATCTTGGTTTTGAAATTGTCATCATCCAAACAGTTTCTGTGAAGGTGTAGGAATTCCCTTTTAGGTAGGTTTCTAATAGTGGGGGGAAAGTGTGAGCTATGCAAAAGCCTATTGGTAGCTGTGCTCTTTTTGAATAAGTTGGTTGTTAATTCTCCTCCTGTTCCCCTATAAATTTTAAGGTCTAGAAACGGGATAACCTCCTTGTTGATCTCAGATGTCAATTTGATGTTCAGGTCTTCGGTGTTCACAATTTTCAGAAATTCAAGCCATTCTTGTATACTGCTGCTCTAAATGAGCAGTATGTCATCTATATAATAGAGCCAAATTTCCACGTGTTTTGTAAGTCCCTCATTAGCTTCACAAAGTACAATTTTGCTTTCCCACCACCCTAAAAAGATAAAAATTTAAGTGGGTGCACAGACAGCCCCCATGTGCGTGCCATATATTTGTAAGTATTGGTTCTGGCAGATAAAATTATTGTTGGTGAGGACAAATTCAAGCAATTCAATTGAAAAAATCATGGAAGGCCTCTTAACCAAGAGAATATTGTACAGCTTTAATACCATCTTTATGGCTAATACTTGTATATTACGACTCAGTGTCAAGAGAGACAATATAGTAATTATCCCCCAACTTGATATCATTAAACCTAAAAAGAACATTGGATGTTTTTGTAGATAGGATGGTAGGGTGGTAAGATATTCAGGAGATACATGTCTAAGAATATGCTGGTCTTTTCAGAATGACCTCCGAAGCCAGATACAATTGGTCTGCCAGGTCATTCACTTTGATTTTAATGTATCTTGGGAAGAATGTACAATGTTGGTATAGTAGGATTGTTGACTGTAAGGAAGTTGTGCTGATCACTCTATACCAATCAATCATCAGAGGATTAGAGAGTATTTTTTATACCTATTAGTTCCTTCTGGTCATATGTACTGGTGGTACATTTAGTGACACCATATATTTAATTCCCCCACGACCTGACAAACAGGGGCTCTCATCTCCACTGCACATCATTTCAGATCCCTACATTCTGTCCATATAAAGTATTATGTTTAATAAGATTACTCATTTTATAAAATTATAATTATTTTACTGTACTATAACTATAGATTGTAAAGTTGCGAGTAGGTTCTTCTTACCTCTTTGTCTGTTATTACCCAGTCTTGTTTCATCATCATCACTGTTCTATTACTGCATTTTTTCTACAGCTCATCGGAATATGCTAATGCTATATAAGTAAATGTTAATAAATAAATAATAAATAAATTACTAAAGATAATAGCTGTATTGACAAGATTTACTTCATAAGTAGCATTCTAAAGGGGTGTGGATTGATAGAATTAAGAAGTTAAGAATTAAGAATTAACATTAATTAATTAACTAACATTACTTAATTAACATTAAGAAGTTAGACAGTCAATAGGCCGACACCAGAAGGTTGAAGTCAATATAGACATTCATATGGTTGACACAAAAAATGTTGACACATGAATTTTTTTAAATTATTTTAGCCTGAACCTAAGCCTAATCCAAAACCTAAAAATCATTAACAACCATGTGTCGACCAATTTTATGTCAACCATTTGAATATCAACCTTTTAACTATGTCAACCTTTTTAACTTTGTCGACTTAATCACTATCGACCAATTAACCTATTGTCTGTCGACCTTCTGGTGTCAGCCTATTGACTGTCTACCTTTATAGTTTAGACCTGCCATACAGATAACTTCTGAAGGAACTTTTTTTTTTTTTTGCTAGAAAAGTAAATCATAAAAGTTTTTGCTAGCCTTGCCAACTGCACTTTTTTTACAGTGTCAACATAGATGGTAATACTGTCCAATAGGTTTCAGCTATACTTTTACTCTGGAGAAACGCAGGTTTTGACGAGAGTCTCCGATGCGCACAAGGAGACTCTATCTGGGACACATTGCCGCCGCAATACACTACTTGGAATCAGATATTCTTTACTATTCTGGGACACGCTACCCGCGCCACCTCATTAATGTTCCCACTGCGCTGTCTCTTCGATATCAGTAGGGTGAGAGTGAACTACGTGGATCAGCTGACTCTCACTATGTTCTTTCAGGTGGGGCCCGGGTGCCGGTGATTGCTATTCACTGAGGATAGTCCTGTATACCGCGCAGCAGCATCTATTCAGACTTCTATCCCACCTCTGTAATCCTTGTGCTATTTTCTGCCACTCTCATTCTTCCTCTTCCCCACTAGTGGGTGACATGGAAGAACAGCAAATACCACTTACTGCATCATACCCTCATAGTATATGTGGTAGATCCGCTCATTCCTCATTCACTACTTCATGTATATGGGACACAGCAGACACCAATTCCCTTGCTATTACTGAGTGGTATCTACCTATATTTCCTGTACTATCCAATACCTGATATGATAAATGTAAATTTCATGTCTTTTTCTCACTTTTTCATTTCTTTTATTGTGTAACTTGTATATAGACAAAAAGGTGGAAGAGCGCTGCACAAACACACATTAATCAGATGTATCGTTAATAATAAAAAAACATTTTAATACACAATAATATAAATGAGGATATGTACTGGTGTATGTCCAGATATCTAGTATTATAGCTCTTATATCACAAATGACATATTAACACACTTGTAGAAATCTGATTGGTTTATCAAAGATTGCAACAACAATGTAAAAATAATGTTGCTGAAAATTAGTAACAATCCTAAACAAAAATATAGTCACTTGTAGAGCCGATGAAATTATCCATATAATTGAATGGAGATAAAGCAGACAATAATGTAAATAAGAAGGTCTTGTAACCTCTGCTATTGAGTATATCAGGAGATAGCTTGGCTGTATATAGCCTGAAACACAATGGACCTCATTCAGAACCGCTCGCAAAAAGTGAGCGTTCGCTCTGAATGAGGGCGGACGCTTTTCTTTTGAAAGGCGGCCTCCTGGCCGCTCGCTAAGCTGTGGGTTACCACCCACAGCTTTAGCGAGTGACTAGGTTATGGTCGCAATGGTCGAGACCATCGCAACCATTGGTAGGGTCTCGTCTACCGCAAGCCCCAGGTAGCTTCCTGCTCTAACAGTGATGTCAGTAGGGCCGCCTACAAATGGCAGGTGTGCCTTCAGGAATGCCTCCGTTTGTCCGGCCACCCCGCCTACAAAACGGGGTGAGCTGTCGATCAACATCGACAGCCGCCCCTTTTGTAGCGAGCCCCGGAGCAAGTGCATTTATCCCTCGCTCCAGGGCTTGCACACGTGCAGTGCGAGCGCTGCGCGTGCGCAGGCCCTCACCATCGACCCGCTTGCGAGCACATAGCGCTTGCGAGCGAATCTGAATGAGGTCCAATGTCCACATAGAGTTCACATACCCATGAGTATCACCTCCTCGGATTTACAGACCTGTCAGTGCTGTGAATAATGTATCCTCCGGCAGCACAGTGGGATAGCTGTTCCTACCAGCTGGATTGTGATCTTATGGTCAGTTGCATGGTCCGTCCACTACTGATGTTATGCCTGTGCCACACTTGTGGGAGCCGTATCCCAGCAGCCAAATGTTAGTATGGATCAGAGGGGAATTCCAACGACGCGTGGGTCGTAGTCGGGCATGCCAGGTGAAGCGGCTGTAAAAAGATTTGGGGCGCTTGACATGCGCAATATCCTCAGGGTGGCAGGTAGTAGCTCCGGGGGTGCAGGTGTGCAAAGTTGAAAGTCAGACAGTTATTGCTTAACGCGTTTCACCGGTAGAAGCGGTTTTCTCAAATGGCATATTATGTAACTTGTATCTGTAATCTTGTTATCCAGCACATCATTGAGAATTATGAGGAATGACACATATATATGCAGTATCTTCTCGATGTGATCCGGAGAGGCACCGGTATTAATTGATAAATGTAGTTTTGTTTCATGATTACTGACGATATTTATGCAAATTGCTCCGGAGTAGCATTCTGTTAATCAGCACATCCACTAGGCAACTAGGGAAAGACAGTATGATTACAACATCATAATCATACCGTCGTTACCCATCCCCTGCAGTGCCTATACTGAATGATTAGTCGTTCAGTGTAGGCATCCTCCCTCATCCCCGTACATGGGCAATCTGTCGTTATCGGCAGATTGACCAGCATGTTTGGGCGATGATTGATGTCGGAAACGACCGGCGGGAGCGCGCATCACTGGTAGATTCCGACATTATAGTGCACGATTTGTACACGATTATTGAGCGATTGCACAATTACGATGTCGCAATCGTTCATTAATATTGCCTAGTGGATGTGCGCCATTAGATTGACATATATATGCAATTCAATTTCACGATCACTCTGGTATCTATGCAACTCGCTTCTCTTCAATATTTAGATTATGAGTAATGATACATATGCAGGATCTGCTCTATGTGATCCGGAGAGGCACCGGTATTGATTGATATATATGTGTATTTCAATTCTGTGATTATTGCTGACGTTCATACAACCTGTTCTGGATTAGCACTCTGATGCAATTCTATTTCATCATTACTGTTGGTATTTATGAACTCATAATTGAATAATGTGAATACTAGAATATCTCTATCAACCAATTTTCAGTGATATACTATTGGATTAATATATCTTAATAGAGAAATAATAGTGAGACAGATGAAATATACAATTGGTATATTTTGTTTGCGGTTGAAAGTGTCCAGGTGTATATTGAGGGACAATGGGCCTGATTCAGAGCCGGACGCTCTGAACGAGCGCCCGCTCTGAATCAGGGCGTTTTTTTTTTTGGAGCGTCCTCCTGGATGCTCACATAGCTATGGGTTACCACCCCCAGCTTATGCGAGCGTCCATGATGATGGTCGCGATGGTCAAGACCATCACGACCATCGGGCTTGCGATGAGACCCTGCTGTAGTGTCTCGGTCACCGCAAGCCCTGGTGTGATTTTGGCTCTATTAGAGCCAAAATCACTCCCAATGACATCACTAGTGATGTCCGTGGGGCCGCCATGCCCCCAGCACGGCCACCAAAGGGGGCAGCCATGCCCCCGGCACGCCCACCAAAGCCATGCCCCCGGCACGCCCACCAAAGCCATGCCCCCGGCACGCCCACCAAAGCCATGCCCCCGGCACGCCCACCAAAGGGGGCGTGCTGTCACTCAACATTGACAGCACGCCCCCTTTGGTGCGAGACCCGGAGCGACAGCTTGGCTGTCGCCATCTGGGTCTCGCGCATGCGCACGACGGAGCTCCCTCCGTCGTGCGCATGTGCACTAGGGCACCATCGACCAGCTTGCGAGCGCTCAGCGCTCGCGAGCGGGTCTGAATCAGGGCCAATATCCCTTTGATTATATGAACATATCTTCAAATATTTTACCTTGGTATATCACAATTAGAATGACCACAATTGACATAAGTGGTCTCCATGATAAGAGATATCAATATATCTTTAAATAAAAAATACATGGTAACGTTGACCACTCAATATTTTGCTGTATCTCTGAGGCTGTTATTGCCTTATTTTATGTTGATACATGTTGTCTGTCATACCCAGGGTTTTTTCCTATATAATACTCATTTTTTTAAATAATAATAATTAATAAAAGTTATATTTTATAACAGTAATCTGGGTAGAACTTGTGGGATGTAGTCTGGAACCCGACGGTCTAAATGCCGACCGCCGGCTTCCAGACTGCTTTATCCCGACTAGGGCCTATTGACAGGTGTCTAAATGTAGACGCCTGTAATTTGCCTGACATTGGGAGACCGGCGCCTGGCATCCCGATCTAGTGGATGCCGGGCGCCGCAGCAGACAGCCGCGGGGGGGAGGGTTAGGTTTAGGGCTCCCAGGGGGGACTTAGGGTTAGGCACCCCCCCAGGAGGTTAGGGTTAGGCTAGGGGGAGGGAGGATTAGGGTTAGGCACTCCTGGGCGGAGGTTAGGGTTAGGCACCCCCCCGGCGGACTTAGGTTTAGGCAGCGGGGAAGGTGGGGTTAGGTTTAGGCACTTAGAGGGGGGGTTAGGGTTAGGTACAGGGGGGGAGGTTAGGGTTAGACACCCCTAAGGAGGGTTAGGGGGGTTAGGTTAGGTTTGTAAATACTTACCTTTAGGACGATCGGGATTTCCTCCTTTGTCGGGCAGTCGCTGTTGGGAATTGAACCATGCGGCCAGCGGTAATACATATCACACCCGATCTTGTGCTCCAAACAAAAGAGAGTAGTTTCTTTCCTACCTATCTCTCATACACAATGTACAGTACTGTCTAGGACCTAGGTGGTCCTGCATGCAGTATTACCCCATTACATCACCTTTATTGAACTTAGTTTTAATGTTATTTGTGGCACATTATATATAAAACTTTAATAAATTGTATTTTATAAAAGTCCCAACCGAAATTACCACAACTGGCCCAGGCTACAAGAGCTGGTGCTGGTATCACTTTTTTGGTTCATGCTATTTATATAAAAGTTTTTGTTTTTTTTATTCAACATTAAAATGACAGTCATCATCATTAACTTGAAGATTATGACTTGTGTCTCTGCCGCATGATGATAAGCTTAAAGCAAATGATTCGCTATAAATGTATCTTCATTCAGCGGACACTTAAAATGCATGCAGCTCAACATACATGTAAATGTCTCTTTAAGTCTACATATTTTCCATATATTGTGGCCAACTTTAGATTAGACATTTACCATGACCACCTTATATCAGGAATGACAGCATGAATAAAACGTAAACAGTGTCCACTTTGCGCTGTTTTTGCAGCCCACCCTGCCCATGTTCTAAGTATAGAAATTCCCCCCCTCTTTTCCCGGAGTGCACGCAGCTGCCCGGCTACAACCCAACCCCTGGGAGGTGAACACTACTCATATAATGGATGAGGGAGTACCGCAGGGCTCCCACTCCATGCCATCGGACACCCAACACAAACCGGGGGAACCCAGACCCTCTTACCTCCACAACTCATAAATCATATGAAGAAAATAGGAGCCAACTGGAGCCTGCTGATGCAGTATCAAGGCGGCAGATGAGAATGTGATTTCTTAGGTACAGTGAAACCATAAAAAGCAAAAGAAAAGAAAATATAGTATACACTCTTTCAGTGAGATATCCTTATAATTCTGCTATTATGGTAAGGTCAAGGCCTACAGGCTCTCAGATAGCTCATTTACTTTTCATTATGATCAATCAATCAATCTCCTAAATAATCCTTGTACAGTACAAAAAAAAAATCAGATTTTTATTTCTAAAATGAAAAACTGAATATAATGCCTGATTCAGACCCACTCGCGAGCAGCTGTCCGCTCGCATGTGGGTCGATGGTCTGCACTGCGCATGCGCACGACGGAGGGAGCTCCGTCGTGCGCATGCGCCAGACGCGACGAGCGAAGGACTTTCCTTCGCTTGTTGTGTCTGATCAAAGGGGGCGTGCTGTCGATGTTGATTGACAGCACGCCCCCTTTGGTGGGCATGCCGGGGGCGTGCCTCCCTGACGGGGGCGTTCCCAAGGGAACGCCTCCCGTCAGAAGCCGGCCCACTGACATCACTAGTTATGTCAGTGGGAGTGATTTTGGCTCTGATAGAGCCAAAATCACTCCGGGCCTTGCGGTTGAAAACCTCAACCGCAGGCTCCGGCTCGCAGTTTCGATGGTCACGACCATCGCGGCCATCAAACTGCACGCTCGTATAGGCTGTGGGTGGTGACCCACAGCTATACGAGCGTCCAGGAGGATGCTCCATAGTTATGGAGGACGGCCCTCATTCAGAGCGTGCGCTCTGCTCAGAGCGTACGGCTCTGAATGAGGGCCATAGTGTGCTCATGGCTCAGTCCTATCACAACTAGGGGTGTGCACCGGCCACTTTTCGTGTTTTGTGTTTTGGTTTTGGATCTGGATCTTTCTTCGTGTTTTGGATCTGGATTGGTTTTGCCAAAACCACCCTTCCGTGTTTTGGGTTCTGGGTTTTGTGTTTTGGATCTGTATTTTTTTGAAAAAAAGCATAAAAACAGCTAAAATCACAGAATTTGTAGGTTTTTCTGCTCCTATGCTATTATTAACCTCAATAACCTTAATTTCCACTCATTTCCAGTCTATTCTGAACACCTCACACCTCACAATAGTGTTTTTATGTCCAAAAGGTTGCACCGAGGTAGCTGGATGACAATGCTAAGCGACACGAGTGGGTGGCACAAACACGTGACCCATCTAGGCGTGAAACTGCAGTGGCAGACAGGATGGCAGTTTGAAAAACTAGGCCCCAAACTGTACATAATGCAAAGAAAAAAAAGAGGTGCAAGATGGAATTGTCCTTGGGCCCTCCCACCCACCCTTATGTTGTATAAACAGGACATGCACACTTTAACAAACCAATCATTTCAGCGCCAGGGTCTGCCACACAACTGTGGCTGAAATGATTGGTTCGTTTGGGCCCCCACAAAACAAGCTGGCAATTAATCTGGCCCTGCACAAACTGGCTCTACGGAGGCAAGATGTCATCCTCATCCTCCTCATCCACCAATTCCTCACCCTCTTCAGTGTGTACATCCTCATCCTCACAGAGTATTAATTCATCCCTGCTGGAACCACAGGTCCCTCTGTATGTTCAGGAGGCTGGTCTCCCTGGAAGAGTTGATAATTCATTTTATGAACATCATCTTCTCCACATTTTGTGGAAGCAACCTCCTACGCCTTTCGCTGACAAGGTTCCCGGCTGCACTAAACACTCTTTTGGAGTACACACTGGAGGGGGGGCAACTCAGGTAAAATAGAGCCAGTTTGTACAGGGACCTCCAAATTGCTTCTTTTTCCTGCCAGTACAGGTACGGACTGTCTGACATGCCTACTTGGATGCTGTCACCGATGTAATCCTTTAACAGACAGACGCACGCTTGTCGCTGCTGCTTTGAGGATGCAAGTGCGGCTACAGCCCACACAATTCACAAAGACAGAAAAAAGAAGAAGAATATTTTTATTGTTTGTGTAGCACACTTTGAGGGTGTCACCACCCTTTAACAGACAGACGCACGCTTGTCGCTGCTGCTTTAAGGATGCAGGTGCGGCTACAGCCCACACATTTCACAAAGACTGAAAAAAAAAGAACAATATTTTAATTGTTTGTGTAGCACACTTTGAGGGTGTCACCACCCTTTAACAGACAGACGCACGCTTGTCGCTGCTGCTTTAAGGATGCAGGTGCGGCTACAGCCCACACAATTCACAAAGACAGAAAAAAGAAGAAGAATATTTTTATTGTTTGTGTAGCACACTTTGAGGGTGTCACCACCCTTTAACAGTCAGACGCACGCTTGTCGCTGCTGCTTTGAGGATGCAAGTGCGGCTACATCGCACACAAGTCACAAACACCTTAAAAAAAATGTTTTATTTTTTGGAGCACTTTGAGGGTTACACCACCCTTTAACAGACAGACGCACGCTTGTCGCTGCTGCTTTGAGGATGCAAGTGCGGCTACAGCCCACACAATTCACAAAGACAGAAAAAAAAAGAACAATATTTTAATTGTTTGTGTAGCACACTTTGAGGGTGTCACCACCCTTTAACAGACAGACGCACGCTTGTCGCTGCTGCTTTAAGGATGCAGGTGCGGCTACAGCCCACACATTTCACAAAGACAGAAAAAAAAAGAACAATATTTTAATTGTTTGTGTAGCACACTTTGAGGGTGTCACCACCCTTTAACAGACAGACGCACGCTTGTCGCTGCTGCTTTGAGGATGCAAGTGCGGCTACATCGCACACAAGTCACAAACACATTAAAAAAATAGTTTTTTATTTTTTGGAGCACTTTGAGAGTTACACCACCCTTTAACAGACAGACGCACGCTTGTCGCTGCTGCTTTAAGGATGCAGGTGCGGCTACAGCCCACACATTTCACAAAGACCGAAAAAAAAGAACAATATTTTAATTGTTTGTGTAGCACACTTTGAGGGTGTCACCACCCTTTAACAGACAGACGCACGCTTGTCGCTGCTGCTTTAAGGATGCAGGTGCGGCTACAGCCCACACAATTCACAAAGACAGAAAAAAGAAGAAGAATATTTTTATTGTTTGTGTAGCACACTTTGAGGGTGTCACCACCCTTTAACAGTCAGACGCACGCTTGTCGCTGCTGCTTTGAGGATGCAAGTGCGGCTACATCGCACACAAGTCACAAACACCTTAAAAAAAATGTTTTATTTTTTGGAGCACTTTGGAGGGTTACACCACCCTTTAACAGACAGACGCACGCTTGTCGCTGCTGCTTTGAGGATGCAAGTGCGGCTACAGCCCACACAATTCACAAAGACAGAAAAAAAAAGAACAATATTTTAATTGTTTGTGTAGCACACTTTGAGGGTGTCACCACCCTTTAACAGACAGATGCACGCTTGTCGCTGCTGCTTTAAGGATGCAGGTGCGGCTACAGCCCACACATTTCACAAAGACAGAAAAAAAAAGAACAATATTTTAATTGTTTGTGTAGCACACTTTGAGGGTGTCACCACCCTTTAACAGACAGACGCACGCTTGTCGCTGCTGCTTTGAGGATGCAGGTGGAATCTAGACGGGATTTGGAACCGAGGACACACTACCTCCATCAATTGTCTAAATCCCACTGCACTAATGGCGGATACCGGACGCACGTCTAACACCAACATAGCAGTCAAGGCCTCAGTTATACGTTTTGCTTCAGGATGACTGCTGTCGTACTTCATCCTCATCACTAGGAACTGTTGGAGGGTCAATTGTTTAGTAAAAGTAGTGATGTTCCTACTTCCTCTCTGGGATGATGAACAACTCCCAGCAGCAGCAACAGCACTAGGAGGAAGTGGTTCTTGATCTTTCCCTATTTTATTTTTATCGGAGAAAGTTTGGTCCTCCATTTATGTTATATTGATATATACGTGCGGCTAAAGCGCACACAAACACAGAAAATATTGTTTTATTTTTGCTGGAGAGTAGTGCACTTTGTGGGTTACACCACCCTTTAAGAAATGAGCCAGCCGTCTCTTTACTTATGGGACACAGGCGCACGCTTGGCGCTGCTCATTTGTTGATGCACGTGCAGCCACAGTGCACACAAGTCACAAACACAGAAAATATATATTTTTTTGTTTTGGAGTGTACTTTGGGGGTTACAGAACCCTTTAACGGTCAAGCCAGCCGGCCCTTTACTTATGACACAGGCGCACGCTTGGCACTACTTTGTTGATGCACGTGCGGCTACTGCGCACACAATTCACAAACACAGAAAATAATTTTTTTTTTGGTTTGGACTGGAGTGTACTTTGGGGGTTACAGCACCCTTTAACGGTCAAGCCAGCCGGCCCTTTACTTATGACACAGGCGCACGCTTGGCACTACTTTGTTGATGCACGTGCGGCTACTGCGCACACAATTCACAAACACAGAAAATAATTTTTTTTTTGGTTTGGACTGGAGTGTACTTTCGGGGGTTACAGCACCCTTAACGGTCAAGCCAGCCGGCCCTTTACTTATGACACAGGTGCACGCTTGGCACTACTTTGTTGATGCACGTGCGGCTACTGCGCACACAATTCACAAACACAGAAAATAATTTTTTTTTTGGTTTGGACTGGAGTGTACTTTCGGGGGTTACAGCACCCTTTAACGGTCAAGCCAGCCGGCCCTTTACTTATGACACAGGCGCACGCTTGGCACTACTTTGTTGATGCACGTGCGGCTACTGCGCACACAATTCACAAACACAGAAAATATATTATTTTTTTAGCACTTGGGGGGAGCACCCCTGATGGACAGAGCACCCCCTGGACAACACTACAGCACTCCTTTAGGACTGGGACACTGCACAGGACTTTAGAGTGGACACAGCCCCTATGGAGAACTGACTGCACAACACAGTCCAGCCAGCCCCTATGGACTTTGAAGTAGTGGACACAGCCCCTATTAACAACAGCAGCACAGCACAACACAGCCAGCCCCTATGGACTTTGAAGTAGTGGACAACAGCAGCACTACACTACACTACACTACACAGCCCTAACTCCCACCCTCCCTCTTCACTGTCCACAGCCGAGTGAGAAAATGGCGCCGACGCGGGTACCTTATATAGGATCCAAAACCCGCGAGACTCGGAAGGCGGGATGATGACGTTTTGCCTCGATTTCAGATCCGAGTCAGGCGGGAAAAGTCGAGCCTGACTCGGATCGGACTCGGATCGGGGGGGCTCGGGGGGGTTCGGATTTCAGAAATCTGAACCCGCTCACCCCTAATCACAACCATACCACAGGGCAGAATAAATTGTCTGTCACTCCAGCTCTGTTCATAGACTACATGGGCCTGGTCCAGAGATGTACGCTAATGCAATCACAGCTGCGATTACGCATGGAACGCAGCTGCGAACATATGCTAATACTTCCAAAGCTTTCCCTGGCATAGGGACGCCCACTGCTGCCTTCTCATATCTGTCCAATGTCGCACTCCTGAGTAAACATCGGTAACATCGACGCACATCGGCCAGTCGCGCAGCTTATAAATCAAGTCTGACCAGCTGTAAACAATGCAGCTCTCCCGACACACTAAGAGCTCTAATGCTGCAAAAGCGATCACAATGGCTAATTTATGCACGCCCATGGAAAGGGCGTTTAAGCGGTCAGATGCGCCCGTGTTTGCCTAACCACCCCCTATTACCTCCCCTAAACGCTGTGCAACAACAATCGCTCAAACTGCGTAAGTATCGCCATTGCAAACATCTCTGAATCAGGCCCTGTAAACAACAAAATGCAAATTTGCCAATGCAGTTTACATCTCCGGAAGTTTGCAATTCTACCACAAAATAACATTGCAGACATTTTTGACACAGTTTCGCTCATATCTAGTAATTATTATGAAGCTAAGGCTGCTCTGTGTGCTTCACAGTATTCTGACTCTCTGTAAACTCAGTTTAAATCCTACTGGTGGAAGCACCAAGGGAAGTGGATATCAGATACCCATGCCTGTGCCTAATCAGGGGGGCTAGGTGAGATATGACCACAACCCCAATATGGTGTGACCACACTCTATTCAATGGACAGTGCAGAGGGCACTGGTGTTCACAATGGGGTGCTTGGCTATGCCAATACATACTTAGGCATGCCCCCAAGGGGATCCAGTAAGGATGCCAGGGAATGGGATGCCAGACGTCAGTATGCCAACTCCAGAATCCCGATGCTCGACAGAATGCCGACTCTGGCATCCCAAAGGGATTAAAATACAGACATCTGCATCCTGAAGGTAAGTATGCAGATTACGGTTAGGGATAGGCCGGGGATGGGGGGGTTAGGTTTAGGGACCTGCCGGGGTGGGTTAAGGTTAGGCACTGCCCGGGGAGGGTTAGGGTTAGGTTGCGAAAAGGGGGGGTTGGGGTTAGGCACCACTGGGGGGAGATTAGGGTTAGGCACCACCGGCGGGAGGTTAGGGTTAGGTACTGCCCTGGGAGGGTTAGGTTTAGGGTGCGGGAAGGGGGGGTTAGGTTTAGACACCACCAGGGGGAGGTTAGGGATAGGCACCACTGGGTGGAGGTTAGGGTTAGGCACCACTGAGGGAGGGTTAGGGGGGGGCGAGGGTTATGCTACTTACCAGCCCGTCAGGATATTCAACATCGGGATGCCGCTGTCGGCCTTCTGAATGTCAGCATCCTGTCCGCCAGTAAATCATACCAATTCCCCCCCCCTCCCTAAGTATCGGGACCCAATAGATCTCCCGGTGAACATATGTCTCTGCCTCATTATATGTGAGATGTTGAGTGTCACCCAACAATATTTAAACTTAAACTCTTTGAAGCTTGAGAGGCAAGATCAGAGTCTTATGCTGGGTACACATTGTACGATATATCATTTGTACAGCTGACAAACTATATATCGTTCAGTACATCTGCAGGTGTGTATACACGATATATCTGTGAACGACGTCATTCACAGATATATAACGTCGGCTATGCAGCACAGCAGATTAAATATATCTTGCAGATATATCATGCACATCTACCGGTGTGTACGGGCGACCAACTGACCCATTATGCTGGCTGCAGGACTCGCCAATAATGGCAACACAAATACCCACCCAGTTGTGATGTCTGGCCAGACATATTGAGTGACTTATTGGTGAGTGTGTATGCTTACCAAATTGGTCACTCTGTCTGCGGGACAGTTGGCTGGCCGTTGGGTCAGTCAGGTATGTACCCCACATACTTGCACCTGCCTGTTGTCCCTTTCTCACTGTAAACAGCTCTTATGTGCAGAGAGGAGGATGTGAAGAGAGTGGGAAGGGTAGAGAATAGCGTCCAATTATACTGACACTGCAGAATTGACATACAGTAGTAGGAGCTGAGCAGTATATAAGTTAAAGTCGCACATAAAAAGTAACAATCCTCAATACAGGCCCTTAAATAACTGCATATCTCAATGAGCCCCATTCTCCAGTGATCCTTGTTGCCCTCAAAACAGTGCATATGACATTTCATTAAAAAGATGGGAGGCGGTAGTGGTGGCTGTCTGTAGTCTGCATGGGCTTCATATCACCATTGATGGCGTCCTGCACATGCACAACAGGTTTCAATCTACTAGTTCAGCAAGACAAGGAAAGAAATGCTGTGCTTTGAATCTAGAGTGTGGCAATGAATATCTACAAAGCACCATATCAGAACAATGAATAATGGTGCGTACAAGTGGCAAACGCAGGATTTCTAGAAGGGGGTTTCCAAATCCTTGATTTTAGAGTGACTTTGGCCAGTCCATGAAAAGGGCAGAATTAGTACTTAACCAGCTTTAATATGTGTCATACAAAGTGTATTGTGTGTCATAATTCCAGCATATACAGGATCACAATAAGCCATTAGATGCGGCAGTAGGGCCATCCTGCCTGAGCTGAATATTTGTAATTTAGATGTGGGCACCATTCCAGAGCATTGTTTCAAGTTTGGGGGAGCAAAACCTAGCACTGCCCTGGACATATATGTACATATTGGGCTCTATAGCAGTGCATCCCTAATAGTGCATGTTTTCCAGATCTCCTAGTTGGTGCATAGGTTTTTGTATTACTGGCTGATACCTGTTAAAAGATCTACAGGTGGTGCTATCTATTTCATTTGTGATACTAAGAAGAACATGTAGCACTAGTAGAATGCTATTATATTACTATTTCTACTGTGGTCATGGTGTGTGCTGGGGAGGGGGGTTTCCAGGCAGCCGGAACCTCCCCCTGCATTTGCCTATGCGTACACACTGTATGATTAGTCAGCGATAACGATATCGCTGACTGATCTCCCTGTACCTTCCCGGTGTGCTGGATGATCTATATCGATCATCCAGCACACCACCAACCCACCAACGACGGGCGGGTCCCTATGTATCCTTTACGATATCGTCCAGGTAGGGCAGCATGTACGGCCGATGGTCGATATCGTTATCGTCCATACATGCCCGTGCATCACTGGGAAGAAAAGAAACAAATTAAACTGAAATCTGTTTATTTATGTAAAGAAAAAAAATCACATAATGTTTGTGGTTTTACCAATGGTAGAATAGAAGACAGAGTGGATTTAGACTGTGTTTTACCACCAGAAATAGAGAACAGTTGTATTGTCTGAAACCTGTTGTTTGTTTAAAAATTGCATATGTTCTATGTATTAGGGGCCCATTTATCATTAAATATTTGCGGCTTATTCCTCAAAAACACCCGGTTTTCGGGGATATCCACAAATATTTAGTATCCCCTGAATGTATTATGTAGGGATCACAGTAGATATGTCCGATATCTGCTGTTGGCCCTCCATTTCCGCCAGCAGCTGCTACCCCCATATGTTTTCCATGAGGGATGCGATGCTGTCAGATTTACCAAGTGGAAAAAGATCCCTGCACATTGCATTACTAGCCAGGAGAGAGTACTATAGGAACATCCCCCAGCAATGGCTGCTGTGCATGTGTGGTCAGTAGATCGCACGTGAGCAGGATCCCTGGCACAGAAGTGAAGAGACCACTGACACGGTCACTTCACTCCCAGCACATCGCAGGGATGGGTGCATTTCGGATCCCCTCTCCCTATATGTGATTTTTAATACATCCGGTATGATCACATAATATCGCTCCCAGATCACATTGTGTATTAATAACAGGGCCCCTTACTGTTAGATCCCATAATATAAACACACAATAGACGTTTTAAATATTTAAGCTATATATTCTTCAATAACAACAAAGACAACTTCAGAATCTTCTGGTATTTTTGCTACATTGTATGTTTTATGCACTTGCACTGCATGTTCTGTGTAGTTTGTGACAAATTATGCAGAACATTGCATAATAACACACAAGTAACACAACTTGACCTTGAAGAGTAAAAAATACAGATTTATTTTAATATCCAGTTTTATTAAATAATGTCCCTGTAAAGCGCTGCATAACATGTAGGTATTCTATACAGAAATGATAATATAATATAATAAATACATATGATTAGCACATATGTATTTGCATGTTCTACAATATTTTTTTTTATAAATCTACTACACTACTGTATTTTCCATTGCTGTCTTATGTTTTATACTGTTTTGTAACATAATTGTACTGTAACATAAGCATGTTATTTTCCTTTTCAATATTTCCAAGTGCTGAACAGAACAATGAACTATATTATTACAGCAGTATACACATTGCCATATTATCATGCATATTACTGTAATAATATACATGAATATTACGGTATATTTTCTATGCCAGATTACTATATTGCCAAATTTGTTGACAGCACTCAGTGTCATGACGCCATACACTCTAGTTAATAAAGTTGCATATTGATTAAACATGTATGCTGTAATAGTATTGCATACATTTTTGTTAATATTGTATATGTTACTGTGATCATTGTTATAGGTTATTGCTATGCAATCATATACTAAAATGAAATGTTCCCCATAATTTTTTTCCAAGTCACTCCTGTATTTAAGGATTCTAAACTATCCCTCCTGATCAGTTTGTACATCATTCATGTTATTTACAATTACATTTTGCAGACTGAAGTACACACTGTATCTATCTAAGGTACCCATTAGGAGTTAGTTGTAGATTGTATTACAGTAGCCTTCCTATAATGTAAAACAGAAAAATAGAATCTGCATTATACTGTGTTGTGTATTGCAACTATCCTGTTGCTCAGGAGATGAGCTTTGGGAACTATAGCCTGAGTGCTATATCCTCTACTATGCTATATCCTGTACTATTATTGATATGTATCCTATGTAACATACAGAATGTAACGTTATGAAGCTATCTCCTGCGTAGTACATGTATTCTCCTGCGTAGTAGTAGATGTATTGCTGTATCTTACCTTTGTCTGGGTACAATGTATTAGAGAAAATACGCTGCTTCCAGTCTCCCCTGGTCTCTGATATAGCAATTTTCCGTTTCCAAATTGTGTTTCTCCAGTAAAGTCCCCATATGCTGCTACTGTACCTCCTTCAGGGAAAGTGTGAGATGTTACAGAGTCACTGTTAGACACTTTAATGGCTCTTCTGCTCTGTCGTGGAGATCATCAGTCTATTAGAACGTTTAGGATCAGTGCAGCTATGCCAGTAATTAGAATGATTGTGCCTCGCAGAGTTTTAGGGAGTAAAGAAGGTATGTTACTAATACGTGTAATATATCTGTATATAAACCTGGTGTATGTCCAGTCTACATATTACTGAAGTCAGCTCTTCTTTCCTGAGCGACCATCGCATGAAGCCTAATAAATCTTCCAGCTGTGCTGTTGGGATTAGACAAAGTTACTGCAGCCTGTTACATCGCTTTCATCTCCCCTCCCAATCAACGCATACAGTTCCAACCATCCAGAGTAGTGCAAGGTGCAGCTGCAACAGATCGTCTCTCTGATGATATTTCAGCAATAGGGGAAGAGAGAGAGAAAGAATTGTATTTTTTTATGCAAATTTCCTGCCCCACCTCCTCCTGGAAGTCACCCAATCACAAACAGTGGCTGCTGATCTCTGTCTGTGCCATGATACATCGTCTATTGTGATGTATTATACTGTCTCTCTGACAAATGTACATAAAGTTTAAAACGAGAGGGCAGCAACAAAAGACTGTGTAAAGAGTGTAGAGTGAACAAGTTTGCAGATAGGTGCTTTGATTTGCAACAGGACAATTGTCTGAAATGAGGTTGAAACAATAATTGGCTATGTATATTAGGAGGGGGAGTTTTATCTTTCTATGTATCAATTTTAAATATATACTGTATGTATGTATGTATGTATATATATATATATATATATATCTCAAACATAAATATAACAAACACTAACACACACACACACATATACAGCGGGTAAAATAAGTATTGAACACATCAACATTTTTCTCAGTTAATATATTTGTAATGGGCTATTGTAATGAAATGTTCACCAAATGTCAGACAACCCATGCAAACCACACATTCAATGAAATCAAACCATAAATGTCCATAAATTAATGTTATATGTAATAATGTGAAAAGGTATTGAACATGCTTACTGAAATTTATTTAATACAAAAGCCGTTGTTGGTAATAACAGCTTCAAGACGCTTCCTGTATGGAGAAACTAGTCGCATGCATTGCTCAGGTGTGATTTTGGCCCATTCTTCCACACAAACAGTCTTCAAATCTTGAAGGTTCCGTGGGCCTCTTCTATGAACTCTGGAGCTGATTCAGACCCGTTCGCTAGGATATGATTGCTCATAGCTGCCCGATTTTTGCAATCTGCGCATGCGTATGCATCATATTGTGCGCGAACCACTGCAAGAGATTGGGAAGCGTTCACTCGCCCAGCATAGACAGCCCAGCTGAATGAGTGAAAGGTCAAGCCGTTTGTGGGTGGTGACAGGGGCAGGCCACTAGAAAGGGGGAGTGGAGGTGCGAACGCAGGCGTGCCTGAGTGTTTCAACGTCATTTCAGAGGCGTGCATAATTATCAGGCAGCGTCATTGTACACGTCACCTGGTTGAAATACACACTGAAGTGATCGCAGTGCTTGTGGCAGGGTATGGTCAAACTCAAGCGCTGCAATCACATCCGATGGTGCTCGATGTACCAATGGTTTCAAGCACTTCCAGGAGATGACGTGCGCAAGTGGGCGTCTTATGAATGGCTGGTGGACGTCTGCATACACAAAGTGATCGCACGCCAAGACATAGTGGGCGTGCTAATGCCTTGCCATGTGATCGCCAGCCTTGCTGGGAGTGCGCTGGATATGCAGGGTGCGAGCGAACGCATCTAGCGAGCGGGTCTGAATGAGCTCCTCTGATTTTTAGTTCTTTCCAGAGATTTTCAATTAGATTCAAGTCAGGTGATTGGCTGAGCCATTCTAGCAGCTTTATTTTCTTTTTCTGAAACCAATTGAGAGTGTCCTTGGCTGTGTGTTTGCGATCATTGTCTTGCTGAAATGTCCACCCTAGTTTCATCTTCAGCATCCTGGTAGATGGCAGCAGATTTTTATCAAGAATGTCTTGATACATTTTTGCATTTATCCTTTTTCAGTTACTGTATATGAAGTATGCCTTTACTGTATGCTGAAAATCAGCCCCACGCCATGATGTTCCCACCTCCAAACTTCACTGTTGTTATGGTGTTTTTGTGGTGATGTGCAGTGCCATTTCTCCTCCAAACATGGTGTGTATTATGGCATCCAAAGAGTTACATTTTGGTCTATTCTGACCAGGCTATATTCGCCGAGTATTTCACAGGCTTGTCCAAATGTTGTGCAGCAAACTTTAAACAAGCTTCAAAGTGCTTTTTCTTCAGCAATGGAGTCTTGCATGGTGAGCGTGCTTACAGGCCATGGCGGTTGAGTGCATTACTTATAGTTTTCTTTGAAACAATTGTACCTGCTAATTCCAAGTCTTTCTGAAGCTCTCCACAAATGGTCCTTGGCTCTTGGACAACTCTTCTGATAATTTTTTTCACTAGTCTGTCAGAAATCTTGCAAGGAACACCTGGTTGTGGCCGGTTTATGTCGAAATGATGTTCTTTCCACTTCCAGATTATGGCCCCAACAGTGCTCACTGGAACATTCAGAAGTTTAGAAATCCTTCTGTATCCAATGCCATCAGTATTTTATGCAATAATAAGGTTGCGAAGGTCTTGAGAGAGCTCTTGCTTTTATCCATCATGAGATGTTTCTTGTGTTACACCTTGGTAATGAGACACCATTTTATAGGCCATCAGTCGGGACTGAACCAGCTTATATTAATCTGCACTGACAAGGGGCAGGATTGCTTTCTAATTACTGATAGATTTTAGTGTCTTGGCTTTCCATGCCTTTTTGCACCTCCATTTCTTCATGCGTTCAATACTTTTTCCCTGTGTCATTTCACATTATTACACATAATTTAATTTATGGATATCTATGGTTTGATTTCAATGCATGTGTGGATTGCATGGGTTGTTGCTGACATTTGGTGAAAATTTCCTTACAATAGCCCCATTAGAAACATTTTTACTGAGAAAAATGTTGATCTGTTCAATACTTATTTTACCCGCTGTATATACACTGCTCAAAAAAATAAAGGGAACACTTAAACAACACAATGTAACTCCAAGTCATTCACACTTCTGTGAAATCAAACTGTCCACTTAGGAAGCAACATTGATTGACAATCAATTTCATATGCTGTTGTGCAAATGGAATAGACAACAGGTGGAAATTATAGGCAATTAGCAAGACACCCCCAATAAAGGAGTGGTTCTGCAGGTGGTGACCACAGACCACTTCTCAGTTGCTATGCTTTTTGGCTGTTGTTTTGGTCACTTTTGAATGCTGGCGGTGCTTTCACTCTAGTGGTAGCATGAGACGGAGTCTACAACCCACACAAGTGGCTCAGGTAGTGCAACTCATCCAGGATGGCACATCAATGGGAGCTGTGGCAAGAAGGTTTGCTGTGTCTGTCAGCGTAGTGTCCTGAGCTTGGAGGCGCTACCAAGAGATAGGCCAGTACATCAGGAGATGTGGAGGAGGCCGTAGGAGGGCAACAACCCAGCAGCAGGACTGCTACCTCCGCCTTTGTGCAAGGAGGAACAGGAGGAGCACTGCCAGAGCCCTGCAAAATAACCTCCAGCAGGCCACAAATGTGCATGTGTCTGCTCATACAGTCAGAAACAGACTCCATGAGGGTGGTATGAGGGCCCGACGTCCACAGGTGGGGGTTTTGCTTACAGCCCAACACCGTGCAGGTTTTTTGATATTTGCCAGAGAACACCAAGATTGGCAAATTCGCCACTGGCGCCCTGTGCTCTTCACAGATGAAAGCAGGTTCACACTGAGCACATGTGACAGACATGACAGAGTCTGGAGACGTCAAGGAGAACGTTCTGCTGCCTGCAACATCCTCCAGCATGACCGGTTTGGCAGTGGGTCAGTAATGGTGTGGGGTGGCATTTCTTTGGGGGGCTGCACAGCCCTCCATGTGCTTGCTAGAGGTAGCCTGACTGCCATTAGGTACCGAGATGAGATCCTCAGACCCCTTGTGAGACCATATGCTGGTGCGGTTGACCCTGGGTTCCTCCTAATGCAAGACAATGCTAGACCACATGTGGCTTGAGTGTGTGAGCAGTTCCTGCAAGATGAAGGCATTGATGCTATGGACTGGCCCGCCCGTTCCCCAGACCTGAATCCAATTGAGCACATCTGGGACGTCATGTCTCGCTCCATCCACCAATGCCACGTTCCACCACAGTCCAGGAGTTGGCAGATGCTTTAGTCCAGGTCTGGGAGGAGATCCCTCAGGAGACCATCCGCCACCTCATCAGGAGCATGCCCAGGCATTGTAGGGAGGTCATACAGGCACATGGAGGCCACACACACTACTGAGCCTCAGTTTGACTTGTTTTAAGGACATTACATCAAAGTTGGAGCAGCCTGTAGTGTGTTTTTCCATTTAATTTTGATTGTGGCTCCAAAACCAGACCTCCATGGGTTAATAAATTTGATTTCCAATCATAATTATTGTGTGATTTTGGTGTCAGCACATTCAACTATGTAAAGAACAAAGTATTTAATAAGAATATTTCATTCATTCAGATCTAGGATGTGTTATTTTAGTCATCCCTTTATTTTTTCGAGCAGTGTATATAGCATATATACAGATATATACACACACACATATATATATATATATATATATATATATATATATATATATTAGGGGTGAGCGGGTTCGGATTTCTGAAATCCGAACCCCCCGAGCCCCCCCGATCCGAGGCCGATCCGAGTCAGGCTCGACTTTTCCCGCCTGACTCAGATCTGAAATCGAGGCAAAACGTCATCATCCCGCCTTCCGGGTCTCGTGGGTTTTGGATCCTATATAAGGTACCCACGTCGGCGCCATTTTCTCACTCGGCTGTGGACAGTGAAGAGGGAGGGTGGGAGTTAGGGCTGGCTGGGCTGTGTAGTGTAGTGTAGTGCAGAGTAGTGTTGTGCTGTGCTGTGCTGCGCTGTGCTGCTGTTGTCCATAGGGGCTGTGTCCACTACTTCAAAGTCCATAGGGGCTGGCTGTGTTGTGCTGTGCTGCTGTTGTCCATAGGGGCTGTGTCCACTACTTCAAAGTCCATAGGGGCTGGCTGGACTGTGTTGTGCAGTCAGTTGTCCATAGGGGCTGTGTCCACTCCAAAGTCCTGTGCAGTGTCCCAGTCCTAAAGGGGTGCTGTAGTGTTGTCCAGGGGGTGCTCTGTCCGTCAGGGGTGCTCCCCCCAAGTGCTAAAAAAATATATTTTTTTTGTGTTTGTGAATTGTATGCGCAGTAGCCGCACGTGCATCAACAAAGTAGTGACAAGCGTGCACCTGTGTCCCATAAGTAAAAGGCCAGCTGGATTGACCGCTAAAGGGTGCTGTAACCCCCAAAGGGCAGTCCAAACAAAATAAAAAAAAATGTTCTGTGTTTGTGAATTGTGTGCACTGTGGCTGCATGTGCATCAACAAAGGAGCAGCGCCAAGCGTGCGCCTGTGTCCCATAAGTAAAGGGCCGGCTGGCTCATTTCTTAAAGGGTGGTGTAACCCACAAAGTGCACTAGTCTCCAACAAAAATAAAAAATTATTTTCTGTGTTTGTGTGCGCCTTAGCCGCACGTATATATCAATATAACATAAATGGAGGACCAAACTTTCTCCGATAAAAATAAAATAGGGAAAGATCAAGAACCACTTCCTCCTAGTGCTGTTGCTGCTGCTGGGAGTTGTTCATCATCCCAGAGAGGAAGTAGGAACACCACTACTTTTACTAAACAATTGACCCTCCAACAGTCCCTAGCGATGAGGATGAAGTACGACAGCAGTCATCCTGAAGCAAAACGTATAACTGAGGCCTTGACTGCTATGTTGGTGTTAGACGTGCGTCCGGTATCCGCCATTAGTGCAGTGGGATTTAGACAATTGATGGAGGTAGTGTGTCCCCGGTTCCAAATCCCGTCTAGATTCCACCTGCATCCTCTGTCTGTTAAAGGGTGGTGACACCCTCAAAGTGTGCTCCACAAACAATAAAAATATTCTTCTTTTTTTTTCTGTCTTTGTGAAATGTGTGGGCTGTAGCCGCACCTGCATCCTTAAAGCAGCAGCGACAAGCGTGCGTCTGTCTGTTAAAGGGTGGTGTAACCCTCAAAGTGCGCTCCACAAACAATAAAAAAATTCTTCTTTTTTTTTCTTGTCTTTGTGAATTGTGTGGGCTGTAGCCGCACCTGGATCCTCAAAGCAGCAGCGACAAGCGTGCGTCTGTCTGTTAAAGGATTACATCAGTGACAGCATCCAAGTAGGCATGTCAGACAGTCAGTACATGTACTGGCAGGAAAAAGAGGCAATTTGGAGGCCCCTGTACAAACTGGCTCTATTTTACCTGAGTTGCCCCCCCTCCAGTGTGCACTCCGAAAGAGTGTTTAGTGCAGCCGGGAACCTTGTCAGCAAAAGGCGTAGGAGGTTGCTTCCACAAAATGTGGAGAAGATGATGTTCATAAAAATGAATTATAAACTTTTCCAGGGAGACCAGCCTCCAGAACGTACAGAGGGACCTGTGGTGGTGGATTCCAGCAGGGACGAATTAATACTCTGTGAGGATGAGGATGTACACAACACTGAAGAGGGTGAGGAATCGGTGAATGAGGAGGATGAGGACGACATCTTGCCTCCGTAGAGCCAGTTTGTGCAGGGTCAGATTAATTGCCAGCTTGTTATGTGGGGGCCCAAACGATCCAATCATTTCAGCCACAGTTGTATGGCAGACCCTGGCGCTGAAATGATTGGTTTGTTAAAGTGTGCATGTCCTATTTATACAACCTAAGGGTGGGTGGGAGGGTCCAAGGACAATTCCATCTTGCACCTCTTTTTTTTCTTTGCATTATGTACTGTTTGGGGCCTAGTTTTTCAAACTGCCATCCTGTCTGCCACTGCAATGTCACTCCTAGATGGGCCACGTGTTTGTTCTGCCCACTCGTGTCGCTTAACATAGTCATCCATCTACCTCGGTGCAACCTTTTGGACATAAAAACACTATTGTGAGGTGTGAGGTGTTCAGAATAAACTGGAAATGAGTGGAAATTAAGGTTTTTGAGGTTAATAATAGCATAGGAGCAGAAAAATCAACACATTCTGTGATTTTAGCTGTTTTTATGCTTTTTAAAAAAAAACTACAGATCCAAAACACAAAACCCAGAACCCAAAACACCGAAGGGTGGTTTTGGCAAAACCAATCTAGATCCAAAACACGAAGAAAGATCCAGATCCAGAACCAAAACACAAAACACGAAAAGTGGCAGGTGCACACCCCTAATATATATATATCTATATACAGTCAGGTCCATAAATATTGAGACATTGACAGAATTTTCATATTTTGGCCTCTATTCACCACCACAATGGCTTTGAACTGAAACAAACAAGATGTGATTTAACTGCAGACTTTCAGATTTAACTTGAGGGTAATTACATCCAAATCAGGTGAATGGTGTAGGAATTACAACGGTTTCTATATGTGCCTCCCACTTTTTAAGGGGCCAAAAGTAATGGGACTATCAACTCAAAAGCTATTTCATGGACAGGTGTGGGCTATTCCCTCATTATTTCATTATTTTGATATTTACATAATCAACCCGGCACCCACCGGCCAGGGGCATGGGGTGCCCTGGAGAGGGGGACTCCTTTATTGCAGGGGTCCCCAGCTGCCCAGGGATCCCCGGCCTGGGCTGACTAGCAGTCAGGGGTACTGCTTCAGATGGGGGGCCCAATGAAAGGGCTCCTCTGGCTGTGACATTACCTCCCCTCTAGAAAGGGTCCAGTGCTGGCTCTGGTAAATACAGGGGGACTCTACACATTTTTTCACCCTGTATTTCCAGAGCCAGGACCAGCTCAGAGCCCAGTGCTGGTTACGCTGAATATGGAGGACCCCTACATCATTTGTCCCCCGTATTTTTGGAACCAGGACTGGTTCTGAAAAGCCTGGTGCTGGTTGTGCTTCATAAGGGGGACCCCTATATCGTTGGTCCCCTATATTTAGCACAACCAGTACTGGAGCTCCAAAGCCCTGTGCTGGTTGGTTTTTTTTGGGGGGTGGGGCACGTTTTTTTTTTTTTTACACAGGTTTTTTTTTTTTTAAACAAAAGCACAGATGGGTCTCACTGATCCTGTCTGTGTGTCTGTGTTTGTTTATTTATATACAGATGCGGGTCCCGACCGCAGCTTACACCCACTACCCCACCTCCCTCGGGTCCCGGCCGCAGATAACGCCCGATTTCTACATCCAAGCCCTCCGCCGCTATCGCCCGCACTGGCCAGCCATCTTGGTGCACCCAAGTGAAGCCACAGTGACTACACCTGCTGGAGGCTCCTGCTGCGGTTGAGCAACAAGTTGAAACTTCCTATCTCTACAATGGCGGATTCGTGAGGTAATAGTTTAAGAAATGTAGCTTTCTCAATTACCTAAACCCCAAAAGCACCTACCCTGGAACAATAGCTACCTAATAAAACAAGCCCCAAGTCTAAATTTGCCCCCTACCCAGAGCTATGCCTTCCCAAATAATCCCCCATAGAGAACAACAGAAAAGTGGTCCTAATTGAGAGTGTCAGAAAAAACTGACAGTTGGAACTTTAGATTACTCCCAAATCCTAATTTTCATGTTTTTTTGCCCTGAAATTTGGCATGCTGCACCAAGCAACAGTTCTACCTGCCAATTCCAAATTTCAGCTTGGTACCTCAAAAAGCTTTTGAGGTGTAGCCCCTTAAACACCATGCCTCCCCTCGGGAGTTCTCTATGGAAAAGTTTACTTTTTTTTAATTCAACCTTAATATAAGGGAACAACTCCTTATATATATATATATATATATATATATATATATATATATATATATACAGAATCGGTATTATATGCTGGCTGTCGGGATGCCTCCTGTCAGAATACCAACAGCTGCATCCTGATGGTTGGTATCCCAACAGGGGTTGGGTAAGTATACTTACCCTCCCCCCCGTAACCCTAACCCTCCCTTCTGGTAGCCTAATTCTAACCCTCCCCACCCTGTACCCTAGCCCTAACCCTCCCTCGTTAGTTCCTGAACCTAAGTCCCCCTCTCCTTCATGCCTAAACCTAACCCTCCCCCCTTAGTACCTAAACCTAACTCCTTCCCCAGTGGTGCCTGACCCTATCCTTCCCCCCTAGGGGTGCCTAACCTCCCCCCCAACCCCTAACATTAACTCCGCTAACTGCCCTAACCCTAACCCCCCAACCGGCTAAGAGGACGGGCGCCTCGGACTTACCTCGTTCTGGCATGCGTCCGTCTGTGTTCCAGCGTCGGGATTATCAGCTTCGGCATTTAGACCGGCGGTTGACTACATCCCCATACATACACATACATAAACATTGAAAGCCTGATACATAAAGCTGACTGGAGCTGTCAATGTAGTAAAATGTGAATTAACAATAATGTAAATAAGCATTTCAAATAAATTCTAAAGAAAAAGTCAAAGTATAATAAAGAACATTTTTTTTCTATTTTTTTTTAAAGAATTTTTTTATTGAAACACTATAAAAAAAAAGGCCACAAAGCTCATTTGCAAACATAAGTGAATTCATACAGGGCAAAATTTACAAAGTGGTAGGTTCTAAACCCCGGCGGTTTGGTGGCGGTTTGACAGCAGGTTCTAATACCCCATTTCCACTGCTGCAATAACCCGGGTTATTGCCGAGTCTACCCGGGTCACTGCTCAGTAGAAAAGGGTCCCTGAAAAATAACCCTGGTGAAGTGTAAAGGGGATCTGACCTGGGTTGGAACCATGTCCGAAAACCCAGGTCGGAATCGCGTTTTTGGTGGTAAATGGGTATTAATGACAGCCCTGTTCTATTCTATTCTAAAATTTGTTTTGACGGCGGATTTGCAGTGGTTTCGCAGCAGTTTTGGCCTTAGTAAATCTACGTATAGAGAAACTGCTACCAAACTGCCATTAAACCATCGGGGTTTAGAACCCGCCGCTTAGTAAATTTTGCCCATAGAGAAATACAATTCAATTTATGATAAAGAATCACAAAACAATTGTCGATAGCTATAAACTTATCATAGGCAAAATCCTAGGGGGTATATTTACTAAAGTGACAGTTTTTAGAAGTGGAAATGTTGCCCATAGCAACCAATCAGATTCTATGTAACATTTAACTAGCACCTCCTAGAAGATAATAGATAGAATCTGATTGGTTGTTATGGGCAACATCTCCATTTATAAACACTCTCACTTTAGTAAATATACCCCTAGAAGTTTAATTTTGTGTCAGAAATGAATAGTTTTTATCTTGAAACAAAAGATTATATATATATATATATTGTATTTAGACAAAACTGCACATGCCAAAATACAAAAATGGAGTGCAATGCACATAATCATGTTGCAGCAGGAAAAAAGGAGCCAGCACATCCAAGGTTAAATATCTGACAAATTTTTATATATCCATAAAGGAAGAGCACTCCTGACGAAGGTGAACTCACAGCTGTCGAGCAGATCCTGTCTCTTTGAGGGGAACATGTTGCTGATAAGTATCAGTTTTCTTTGCCACTACAAATGATATGCCTTGCTTGAGCTTTGCTGCTATGTTATAATCGTCTCCCCTCATTGTTTTGTACATTGGAATGCACTTTATGGATGTACTGGCTCCTTTTTTCCTGCGTGCCACTGCAAGAGTAGTATAAAATCCGTCTCATAAAGACAAGCATCCAAATAATAAGCACTGCACTGCAGGAATTGATGAAAGTATCAAAATGTAATATTATGAGTAATACATCCTAATCCTCACAAAGTCAACGTTTCCGGGCCTCGCAGGACCCTGTCATCAGGACTGAGGAGATGTATATGTAGAAACCTAGAAACACCCAGTGAAAGAACAAGAATCACTGTGGGAAGCTTACCTTATATTACCGCCGTAGAAATGAAACTGCCTGTACCGGAGGGCGAGGGGAGGCGTCCAACTGGCAAGCGTCGCAAGTCCAATGACGTAACCACAGTGTAGTCAGTGGTAGCCACGGTAACCAGGGACGCTGTCCCGTGCTCCGGCACTGGCTGGAAAAACACCTGAGTGAATAATAGAAGCACTATAATAGTGAGGCTGAGAAGAATTGCAGTAAAGAAAAAAGAAAGAAAAAGATGAAGAGATAGGCTGAAAAAGACAGTGTAAGAAATACAGTATAGAGAAAAATGTATACGAGACAAAAAAAGAGTAGATAACAAAATCAAACTACAAGTCATAAAAGGACAGAATGAATATATCAAAAAAAGAGAAAAAACATAGATAAACATAAAAAAAACAAAAGTGTCTGCTGACAGCTAAAAAAAGGAAAAAAAAGGTGGAAAAATATATAAACAAATATCAAAAAAATTTCAAAAAATTAACTAGATATGACTAAAAAGATGAAAATGCAAAAGGGAAAATGTAATGCAATAAAATGTTAAACGTTCCAAAATAGCTATTGCAGAAGTAAATCAATCTGGTCTGATGAACATGCTTAAAGGGCATTCCAATTGATCTTCTCGTTGAGACCGTTAGAAATATACCCCTAGAAGTTTAGGTTGCAAAGTGTCCAGTTTGTAAATCCATTGTGATTCCAACTTTAAAAGGGCCACATGTTTTTCACCCCCTCTTGGCATCAAATGAATCTGGTCAATAATTTGGTAGCGTAATGTTGCCAAAGGATGTTTGTGTTGTCGATATTTTTTGTGTTGTCACAGATTGGTCAATATCGCTGCCAGCTAAGGCTTTGGATATGGCAGAGCGATGCAGCGCCAGTCTCTCCTTGAACATTCTGCTTGTCATCCCAACATAAAAAATGCTGCATGGGCAAGTAACATAATAAACTACAAATTTCGAAGAGCAGTTCAAAACTTGTCGTATCTCGTAACTGACATCTTTGTGTGGATGTTTGAAAGATGCTCCAGTGATGAGATAATTGTAGGTGGTACAGGAAGGGCAGCGGTAGCAGCCAGGTTTCTTGGTTTGCATGAAAAGACCCACTTTTGGTTTATAATCAGTAATATTCGCTCTGACAAGATGGTTTCCCCCTCGTTTATAGCAAGTCATGGTTTTAGTGTGTCTAAGATCAGGTAAATTATGGTTCGTAGTGATAATGGGCCATAAGGCTTTGCTAGCTCGGGGAATTATTGGGCTTGCTGTGGAGAATCTGGTGGACCAAATGAATTTCTTGTCATCAGGCTTCAGTTGTCTAGGTTGAAGCAAAGATGATCTAGTGGCTGTGAGAACTTTTTCTTTAGTAGCGTTGAGATGTGGCCAACTGTAGCCATGTTCTTTGCATTTGTTGACCATAATGTCCAAAGCATCTGGTAGGTGATTGATGTCACTTGTAATGCGCGCCACCCTCAGCATCTGTGAATAAGGTAGTCCAGTTTTTAACGCCTTTGAGTGGTGGCTGTTGGCCTCTAGCAGGGTATTCCAATCTGTTGATTTATAAAATACAGAGGTGGATATATTCCCTTCTCAGAGATGGACTCTGACATCCAAAAGGCGATGGAATCCCTGCTAGTTAGGTATGTAAAATTGATGGGAGACGGTAGTTGGTTTTCTGTTCCATCATTTCACCAAATTATTTGTCACCACCGTTCCACGACATAAAACAGTCGTCAATATAACGGATATACCAGACAATGTGTTTGCTAAAATTGTTATTGCTGAAGAAAATTTCTTGCTCTTGCTTGAACATGAAGATGTTTGCATAGGCTGGGGCTACACTACTGCCCATGGCACATCCTGCTGTTTGAAGATAATAATCTCCATCAAATAAGAAATAGTTGTCCGTCAAAGATGTAAAAATTATTCTTTGTCCAAGGGAAATGTTTCCTGAAGATTATTAATGAACTGGTGCATAGTATTCAAGCCTTCTGTATGTGGGATGGAAGTGTACAAAGAACTATCGTCCATAGTACAAAGGAGAATGTTATCATCTAATTTGGTAAATTGCGACAAGAAATTGAGGAATGCTGTTGTAAAAGTGCATCCAGTTATTCTGCCACTGGTTAAAATAAGCCTCCCCTGGCTGAGACAATAGGTCTCCCAGGGGGGTTACTGAGGTCTTTGTGGATTTTTTTTTTATATGGTGTATAACACCGGTACTATGGGAAACTGGGGTAATAGAGCTTTGCAGGTTTTAGATTCAATCAAGGAATTGTTTACAGCTGTGTGTAATACTTCTTGCAATTCCTTGTGGAATTGTACTGTAGGGTCAGCATTTAATTTTTGATAGGTGTCAGCAGCTGAAAGTTGGCGTGTAATTTCTGCTTTGTATTTATCTCGGTCCTATGACCACACTGCCACCCTTGTCTGCGGGTCTAATAACAATGCTGGTGTCTTTACTTAAAGATTTTAATGCCTGTGTTTCATCCCGAGTTAAATTGGGATAAATGCGTGCTGGAGCTTTAATGAAACGTTTGACTGAGTCATCCATGAGTCTCGTATAGGTTTTAATAGAAGAATTTGAAGAGATCGGATCAAACGATGATTTAGTATATTTATTAATTATAGGAGAGGTGTTGCCCACGATGGGTGATGGAATGCTCTTTTGAAAATGTTCCCGGAGTCTGAGTTTACATCCAAGTCGGTGCAGATCTTACTGCCATTCGAATTCGTCATGCGCGTTGGTAGGCACAAAAGAGATCTTCTGCAGATGTGAGTGTTTTGGAGGAAAGGTTAAAGATTAATTTTTCTTTCTGGCGGTTTTGCCTGAAAATTCTTTGAGCTTGACCGCCTCTTCTGGTTGGTTTGACGCGGTTACTGTTCTGGCCCTGGTTCTTGCCCCTAAAGGGGATCTTTGTGTCACGTTTGGTTCATCAGAATCGGCCACCACAAAGTCAATGTTAGAAGTGTAGAGTTTATTGATACGTTGTTCTCGCCGTGATCTCCAGTTGGATTTGGATTGTGCACGTTTGTCACGTCTGTTTGGTTCTGTTCCCGTGAGCCAGCGATAGACACTTTGTTCTTCGTAATCGTTTTGTACCACCTGCCATTTGGATTTTTTGTACTTATTTAGTTCTTTTTTATAGTTGTCAACTTTTTTTGATTCATTCATTCTGTCATTTTTATGACTTGTAGTTTGATTTTGTTATCTACTCTTTTTTGTCTCATTGTATAAATTTTTCTCTATACTGTATTTCTTACACTGCCTTTTTCAGTCTACGACTTCATCTTTTTCTTTCTTTTTTCTTTACTGCGATTCTTCTCAGCCTCACTATTGTAGTGCTTCTATTATAGTGCTTATGATTTTCCAGCCAGTGCTGGAGCCCAGGACAGCGTCCCTGGTTACCATGGCTACCGCTGACCACACTGTGGTGACATCTTGGACTTGCAACACTTGTCAGTTGGACGCCTCCCCTCGCCCTCCGGTACAGGCAGTTTCATTTCTACGGCGGTGATTTAAGGTAAGCTTCCCATGGTGATTCTTGTTCTTTCACTGGATGTTTCTAGGTTTCTACATCCTGATGATGGGGCCCTGCGAGGCCCAGAAACGCTGACTTTGTGAGGATTAGGATGTATTACTCATAATATTACATTTTAATACTTTGATAAATTCCTGCAGTGCCGTGCTCCTTATTTGGACACTTGTCTTTATGGGACGGATTTATATATATTAGGGGTGAGCGGGTTCGGATTTCTGAAATCCGAACCCCCCCGAGCCCCCCCGATCCGAGGCCGATCCGAGTCAGGCTCGACTTTTCCCGCCTGACTCGGATCTGAAATTGAGGCAAAACGTCATCATCCCGCCTTCCGGGTCTCGCGTGTTTTGGATCCTATATAAGGTACCCGCGTCGGTGCCATTATCTCACTCGGCTGTGGACAGTGAAGAGGGAGGGTGGGAGTTAGGGCTGGCTGGGCTGTGTAGTGTAGTGTAGTGTTGTAGTGTAGTGTAGTGTAGTGCAGTGTAGTGTTGTGCTGTGCTGCGCTGTGCTGCTGTTGTCCATAGGGGCTGTGTCCACTACTTCAAAGTCCATAGGGGCTGGCTGGACTGTGTTGTGCAGTCAGTTGTCCATAGGGGCTGTGTCCACTCCAAAGTCCTGTTTGTGAATTGTGTGCACTGTGTCTGCACGTGCATCAACAAAGGAGCAGTGCCAAGCGTGCGCCTGTGTCCCATAAGTAAAAGGCCGGCTGGCTTGTCCGTTAAAGGGTGCTGTAACCCCCAAAGGGCACTCCAAACAAAATAAAAAAATATATTTTTTTGTGTTTGTGAATTGTGTGCGCAGTAGCCGCACGTGCATCAACAAAGTAGTGCCAAGCGTGCGCCTGTGTCCCATAAATAAAGGGCCAGCTGGATTGACCGCTAAAGGGTGCTGTAATCCCCAAAGGGCACTCCAAACAAAATAAAAATATATATTTTTCTGTGTTTGTGAATTGTGTGCACTGTGGCTGCACGTGCATCAACGAAGGAGCAGCGCAAGCGTGCGCCTGTGTCCCATAAGTAAAAGACTGGCTGGCTTGTCCGTTAAAGGGTGCTGTAACCCCCAAAGGGCACGCCAAACAAAATAAAAAAATATATTTTGTTTGTGAATTGTATGCGCAGTAGCCGCACGTGCATCAACAAAGTAGTGCCAAGCGTGCGCCTGTGTCCCATAAGTAAAAGGCCAGCTGGATTGACCGCTAAAGGGTGCTGTAACCCCCAAAGGGCAGTCCAAACAAAATAAAAAAATATTTTTTTCTGTGTTTGTGAATTGTGTGCACTGTGGCTGCACGTACATCAACAAAGGAGCAGCGCCAAGCGTGCGCCTGTGTCCCATAAGTAAAGGGCCGGCTGGCTCATTTCTTAAAGGGTGGTGTAACCCACAAAGTGCATTAGTCTCCAACAAAAATAAAAAATTATTTTCTGTGTTTGTGTGCGCCTTAGCCGTACGTATATATCAATATAACATAAATGGAGGACCAAACTTTCTCCGATAAAATTAAAATAGGGAAAGATCAAGAACCACTTCCTCCTAGTGCTGAAGCTGCTGCCTCTAGTCATGACATAGACGATAACATGCCATCAACATCGTCTGCCAAGGCCGATGCCCAATGTCATAGTAGAGGGCACATACAATCCCAAATGACAAAGTTCAGGAAAATGACCTTGAAAAAACATTTAAATCATCTGAAGAGAAACGTAAACTTGCCAATATGCCATTTACGACACGGAGTGGCAAGGAATGGCTAAGGTCTTTCCCTATGTTCATGACTAGTGGTTCAGCTTCACATGACGATGGAAGAAGAGGAGGTAGGATATCTGCGCACTGAGAATGGGTATGGTTGGCGAGCGGCAGTAAGTGGTACAGCTGACACTGTAAATAGGCAAATGGATAAATAAATATACGTACTGCGCTCAGCTTAACCTTAATCTAGGCTAGGAAGATGGTCTCATGTGGACTGATATATAAACCATGAGAATCAGTATGATTATGAAACAACGAGGGTTTTTAATGCAAAAAACGGGGGGGCATATACAATTCATATGTATACATCACAAAATGTACAAAAACAAATAAATTAATAGGGAAGGTGATAATATATATCACTATTTGTAACAAAGACAAATAGATGGGTAGATAAGTGATAAACATTAATCAAATACAATGATCAATAAAGATGGGCATGCATAGGAGATCATGAATGAGATATACTGCTGTTTGTACAGATGGTTCAATATCAGAGCTCAGAATGTGTCCAAAGTCATGTAGTTGGACAGATCGGTCTTTAGGAATGGGGTTGTAGCGGCGTCCCGCTTGTAATATGGTATAGTCTAATGTAGCGCTAGATGAGGTGCCCGGGTGAAACTTCCTGAGGAAGGGAGTACGGAGAGATCGGCAGCCAGGGGGTTAACTCTGACCGACTGCCGCTGACTCCCGTGCAGGTGCCGGCGGTGCACCTGTTCCCAGGCGTCCGCCGGAGCCGCAGTCCGGAACAGCTGCTGCCGTGGTGTGAGAGATGCTATAGTCAGACTCTGTGTGGCCAGTGACCATACGTCCCTCTCACATCAGAGACTTACCTCCCTTAGTACCGCCGCTGACCGCTCCTTCCTCTTGCCGGCTGTGTTGGTCTGCAGTGCTTGTCTGCCCTTCGTTCTGCCTGGTCTCCTGGTCTGGTCATGTATCGGGCCCTTCTCCTCTGTGTGTTTCTCCTCCGCTTCTGGGTATGGTCACGTGGGGGTTATCTGAGCTGCGGCCACAGAAGTAGCAGTATTTCTCATGAAGATCTCTGAATGTAGAATAATTGTAATGATCTTATGGTGGATTAGTTGTCCTCCAACGCGTTTCAGCCCAATGGCCTTTTTCAAGGAGTTGTCTGTCAGTGGCAGTCGGTCAGAGTTAACCCCCTGGCTGCCGATCTCTCCGTACTCCCTTCCTCAGGAAGTTTCACCCGGGCACCTCATCTAGCGCTACATTAGACTATACCATATTACAAGCGGGACGCCGCTACAACCCCATTCCTAAAGACCGATCTGTCCAACTACATGACTTTGGACACATTCTGAGCTCTGATATTGAACCATCTGTACAAACAGCAGTATATCTCATTCATGATCTCCTATGCATGTCCATCTTTATTGATCATTGTATTTGATTAATGTTTATCACTTATCTACCCAACTATTTGTCTTTGTTACAAATAGTGATATATATTATCACCTTCCCTATTAATTTATTTGTTTTTGTACATTTTGTGATGTATACATATGAATTGTATATGCCCCCCCGTTTTTTGCATTAAAACCCCTCGTTGTTTCATAATCATACTGATTCTCATGGTTTATATATCAGTCCACACAAGACCATCTTCCTAGCCTAGATTAAGGTTAAGCTGAGCGCAGTACGTATATTTATTTATCCACATGACGATGGAAGCCCTCCTCCCACTAAAAAAATCAAACGAGTTAAGCTGGCAAAAGCACAGTGAAGAACTGTGCGTTCTAAGAAGATATCACAAATCCCCAAGGAGAGTCCAAGTGTGGTGGTGGTTGCGATGCCTGACCTTCCCAGCACTGGACGGGAAGAGGTGGCTCTTTCCACCATTTGCACGCCCCCTGCAAGTGCTGAAAGGAGCACCCACAGTCCACTTGCTGATATGCAAATTGAAGATGTCACTGTTGAAGTACAACAGGATGAGGATACTGGTGTAGCTGGCGCTGAGGAGGAAGTTGGCGAGGAGGATTCTGATGGTGATGTGGTTTGTTTAAATCAGGCTCCGGGGGAGACAGTTGTTGTCCGTGGGATGAAAAAGCCCATCACGGTCATGCCTGGGCAGAAGACCAAACATTCCACCTCTTTGGCCTGGCAATATTTCTATCCAAATCCGGACAACAACTGTCTTGCCATATGTACCATATGTAAAGGTGGAATAAGTAGGGGTAGGGACGTTAACCACCTAGGAACATCCTCCCTTATACGTCACCTGCAGCGCGTTCAAAAAGTTACTGTCAAGTTCAGAAACTTTGGCTAAGACCGTAAGCAGTCCAGGGACACCTAAATCCCGTTGTCCTGTTGTATCCAAGCGCCTGCAAACCACACCGTCAACTCCCTCCTCGTCAATTTCCTCCTTAGTCAGGATCGGAAGTAGTCCTGCAGGCCATGTCACTGGCATGACTGACTCTCCTATCGGGGATTCCCCCGGAGGATCCTGCATTGCTTCGCCTCCTGCTGCCGCTGCTGCTGTTGCTGCTGCTGGGAGTCGTTCATCATCCCAGAGAGGAAGTAGGAACACCACTACTTTTACTAAACAATTGACCCTCCAACAGTCTTAGTGAGGAGGATGAAGTACGACAGCAGTCATCCTGAAGCAAAACGTATAACTGAGGCCTTGACTGCTATGTTGGTGTTAGACGTGCGTCCGGTATCCGCCATTAGTGCAGTGGGATTTAGACAATTGATGGAGGTAGTGTGTCCCCGGTTCCAAATCCCGTCTAGATTCCACTTCACTAGGCAGGTGATACCGAGACTGTACAGAAACATCAGAAAAAGTGTCCTCAGTGTCCTGAAAAATGCCGTTGTACCCAATGTCCACTTAACCACGGACATGTGGACAAGTGGAACAGGGCAGACTAAGGACTATATGACTGTGACAGCCCACTGGGTAGATGTATCACCTTATGCAGTAACAGCAGCAGCGTCACCAGTAGCAGTATCTCAGAAACGCCAGCTTGTTCCAAGGCAGGCTACGCTGTGTATCACTGGTTTCAGTAAGAGGCACACCGCCGATAACCTCTTAGAGAAACTGAGGGAAATCATCGCCCAGTGGCTTACCCCACTTAGACTCTCCTGGGGATTTGTGATATCTGACAACGCCACCAATATTGTGCGGGCATTACATCTGGGCAAATTCCAGCACGTCCCATGTTTTGCTCACACAATAAACTTGGTGGTGCAGAATTTTCTGAAAAGCGACAGGGACGTGCAGGAGACGCTTTGGGTGGCCCGAAAAATTTCTGCCCACTTTCGCCATTCAGCGACTGCGTGCCAGTAAACACTCTTGAACCTGCCCCGCCATCACCTGAAGCAAGAGGTTGTGACGCGGTGGAACTCAACCCTCTATATGCTTCAGAGGATGGAGGGGCAGCAAAAGGCCATTCAAGCCTATACATCCACCTATCACATAGGCAAAGGAGGGGGTATGCACCTGACTCAAGCGCAGTGGAGAATGATTTCCATGTTGTGCAAGGTTCTCCAGCCCTTTGAACTTGCCACACGTGAAGTCAGTTAAGACACTGCCAGCTTGAGTCAGGTCATTCCCCTCATCAGGCTTTTGCAGAAGCAGCTGGAGAAAGTGAAGGAGGGGCTAAGACGGAGCAATTCCGCTCGGCATGTGGAAGCCCTTCATTCGCTTTGCCAGGATTCCAGGGTGGTCAATCTGTTGAAATCAGACCACTACATTTTGGCCACCGTGCTCGATCCTAGGTTTAAAGCCTATGTAGTGTCTCTCTTTCCAGCCGACACAAGCCTGCAGAGGTGCAAAGACCTGCTGGTGAACACACTGTCAGCTGATGCGGAACGTGACACGTCAACAGCTCCTTCTTCATTTTCTCCCGCAACTGGGGCTGACAGGAAAAAACTTAGGTATCCTAAGCAACCCGCTGGCGGTGATGCAGGGCAGGCAGGACCAAGTTTGGACATCTGGTCCGGACTGAAGGACCTGGCAACAATTTCTGACATGTCTACTGTCACTACATATGATACTGTCACCATTGACAGAATGGTGGAGGATTACATCGGTGACAGCATCCAAGTAGGCATGTCAGACAGTCCATACCTGTACTGGCAGGAAAAAGAAGCAATTTGGAGGCCCCTGTACAAACTGGCTCTATTTTACCTGAGTTGCCCCCCCTCCAGTGTGTACTCCAAAAGAGTGTTTAGTGCAGCCGGGAACCTTGTCAGCGAAAGGCGTAGGAGGTTGCTTCCACAAAATGTGGAGAAGATGATGTTCATAAAAATGAATTATCAACTCTTCCAGGGAGACCAGCCTCCAGAACGTACAGAGGGAGCTGTGGTGGTGGATTCCAGTGGGGACGAGTTAATACTCTGTGAGAATGAAGATGTACACAACACTGAAGAGGGTGAGGAATCGGTGGATGAGGAGGATGAGGACGACATCTTGCCTCCGTAGAGCCAGTTTGTGCAGGGCCAGATTAATTGCCAGCTTGTTTTGTGGGGGCCCAAACGAACCAATCATTTCAGCCACAGTTGTGTGGCAGACCCTGGCGCTGAAATGATTGGTTTGTTAAAGTGTGCATGTCCTGTTTATACAACATAAGGGTGGGTGGGAGGGCCCAAGGACAATTCCATCTTGCACCTCTTTTTTTTCTTTGCATTATGTACAGTTTGGGGCCTAGTTTTTCAAATTGCCATCCTGTCTGCCACTGCAGTATCACTCCTAGATGGGTCACGTGTTTGTGCCGCCCACTCGTGTCGCTTAGCATAGTCATCCAGCTACCTCGGTGCAACCTTTTGGACATAAAAACACTATTGTGAGGTGTGAGGTGTTCAGAATAGACTGGAAATTAGTGGAAATTAAGGTTATTGAGGTTAATAATAGCATAGGAGCAGAAAAACCAACACATTCTGTGATATTAGCTGTTTTTATGCTTTTTAAAAAAAAAATACAGATTCAAAACACAAAACCCAGAACCCAAAACACAGAAAGGGTGGTTTTGGCAAAACCAATCCAGATCCAAAACACGAAGAAAGATCCAGATCCAAAACCAAAACACGAAAAGTGGCCGGTGCACACCCCTAATATATATATATAAATTATAATTATATAGTCCAATGATGGTGGCACTCAGAATATAAAAACTCTTAAGCACAGTCTGCTCCTGAGAACCACTTAATTACGGAACCCAGGCTTGGACTGGGGTGCCAGGGATTCGGGTAATTCCCTTGTAGGCCCCAGTACATTGTGACCATGCCCCTTTCAGTAAGGAGGCAGGGCTTAGCGGGCCACGAAGGAGGGGGATACGATGCCATGAGGGCCTAACAATTGGTGAGTGAAACTTCAGACCCTTGCTCATGCAGCCCTCGGCCGTCCAAAACCCCGCCCATGGCCAGTGAAGCTCCGCCCACCCGCTGGCAGCCAAAGCTCCACCCACTTCTGACCACTTACCCCCGTGATGTCATGCACAGCCAGTGGGGGGAGGACCCGAGGCGGCTGCTGCAGGCGCTCACCAGTCACTGCACACAAGCAAAGGGGTCAATCTTATTAGCAGAGGAGCCAGGTCCATCCCTCTGGGCAGGTAAGTGTTACTGGTGGTTTGAAAAATGTTTTAGTGTTATCTAAGGTGGTTGGTATATGTGGGGGGATAGGGGGGTGGATTTGTTTTTTTCTGGGGGATGCTGTGTTTTAATATTGTTTATGGTGGTGTATTAATGTTGTATGTGTGTGTCTGGGTGGGGTGTATTAATAGTGGGTGGGGTGTATTAATAGTGTGTGTGTGTGTGTGTGCAAAGGGAGTATTAATATTTGTGTAAAATGTGGGTCACTGGTGCACTCTGTATTATATAACGTCAACTACGACACTCTGTATTATATAGTGAGCACTGTGACACTCTGCATTATATGGTAGGTACTGCGGCACTATCTGATTATATGGCGGTCACTGTGGCATTCTGTATTATATGGTGGTCACTGCGGCACTCTGTAAATATAAGGTGGTCACTATGGCACTCTCTGTATTATATGGCGGTGACTGCAGCACTTTATATTACATGGCAGTCACTGCGACACTCTCTGCATTATATGGTGGGCACTGTGGCACTCTCTGTAAATATATGGCGGGCACTGTGACACTCTGCATTATATGCTGGTCACTGCAGCACTCTCTGCATTATATAGTGTGCAATTTTACAACTCTCTGCACAATATGGTGGGCACTGCAGCACTCTCTGTATTGTATGGCGGTCAATGCGACTCTCTGTATTATATGGTGAGCACTGTGACACTCTGCATTATGTATATGATGGGCACTGTGACACTCTCTGCATTATATGGTGGGCACTGTGACTCTCTATACGTATATGGTGGGCACTGCGATACTCTGCATTATATTGTGAGTAATGCGACAACTCTCTGCATTATATGATGGGCACTGTGGCACAGCTGGCACCTTAATGTAACGGGACTAACAATGGGTTTTTCCCTCACCGTACATACATTTCAGACTTTACAATGCTGATAGCTATATCCAAGGTAGTCCAAGGTGACTGGAGTTACAGCTTCTAAACCCCATGCCTTCTGGAGACTGGACACAAAAATTATTGTGTTATTGTTGTTATTTTTGGCTCTGGACCTGTGAATTTTTTTAACATTTACTTATGCTCCTCTGCTAGCTGGCCACACCCCTTTAGCTTTGCACTGCCTCCCTTCAGTGGGCCCCTACCATTGCATTCCCCCGTGGCCCCTTCAAGTGCCAGTCCGACAATGACGGAAACAACATAATGTTTAGCTTGCATAAAGGCAAAAGGATGTGTGCAGAACACAGGAAACCTTTCCGACGCCTCAGAATATGTGAGAGGTCATTTTAGCAAAATATTAAGAAATGAGCCAATATTAGTCATACCTGCTTTGTAAAGTTTGGTGAAAGGGAACAAAGCTTTATCTCCCTGAAACTCTGGGTTTCATATAAAAGGCAAGAACATACTGTAGATTTATGGAAATTTAGTTTGGATTGATGTCTTAAGATATGCCACATTTTCCGTGTGGACCACAAAAGAAGATTATTGCGTATGTGATCTGGAATTTTTTCATAATGCATAAGCAAAAAATCCACTAGAGAACAATCATCCAAAAATTGCTCATCACTTCATAAGTTTGTGTAAAGGTCCCGGCCATGCAGCCAATCCCGAAGGTATCTTAATATAGACGCATGGTAGTAATTTAGGATATGAGGACACTTATTGCCTCCGTTTGCCTTGGTTTGTTGTATTTAATTAACCATATATGATGGCATTTGAATCGCCAAAAAAATTATCTAAAAAAAGAGTTTAGCAATAAAAGATCCTTCTGAGTAAAAAAATGAGGAAGAGCCTGAAATAAATATTATAACCTTGGAAAGGTTACTGGCTTGATAAGATAACCTCTACCCACATACTATAGTCAGAGGTGTCTCCAGCCCTCCAGTTCCATGGACGTATATGTAATTGCATTTGTAAAATTAAGCTTATATAACTCTGATGTTTAGGAAGTTGAATTCCTAGGTAATCAATAGCCATCTTGGCCCACCTCAGTAGCCCAGATGACTCCAACGAGGAACTTGTACATTTGGATGCAGATAGAGCACCACAGATTTAGATAAATACACCATATACACTGAGATCCTCCCAAAATCAGAAAGTTTGGTTAAAATTCTGCCCAGAGACAACTTTGGGTTGTCAATATAAAATAGCAGATCATCTGCGAAAACATAGTTTAATCCGAAACAGAGGATCAATACACAAATTAAACAACAATGGGGAGAGTGGTCACCCCTGACGTGTTTCTCTATGCATTAATATCAGATCCCCTCTGTGGCGTTTATTCCTGAGAATAATCGCCAGGAATGATGTCATGTAAATATATATATATATATATATATATATATATTAGGGGTGAGCGGGTTCGGATTTCTGAAATCCGAACCCCCCCGAGCCCCCCCGATCCGAGTCCGATCCGAGTCAGGCTCGACTTTTCCCGCCTGACTCGGATCTGAAATCGAGGCAAAACGTCATCTTCCCGCCTTCCGAGTCTCGCGGGTTTTGGATCCTATATAAGGTACACACGTCGGCGCCATTTTCTCACTCGGCTGTGGACAGTGAAGAGGGAGGGTGGGAGTTAGGGCTGTGTAGTGTAGTGTAGTGTAGTGCTGCTGTTGTCCACTACTTCAAAGTCCATAGGGGCTGGCTGTGTTGTGCTGTGCTGCTGTTGTTAATAGGGGCTGTGTCCACTACTTCAAAGTCCATAGGGGCTGGCTGGACTGTGTTGTGCAGTCAGTTCTCCATAGGGGCTGTGTCCACTCCAAAGTCCTGTGCAGTGTCCCAGTCCTAAAGGGGTGCTGAAGTGTTGTCCAGGGGGTGCTCTGTCCATCAGGGGTGCTCCCCCCAAGTGCTAAAAAAATAATATATTTTCTGTGTTTGTGAATTGTGTGCGCAGTAGCCGCACGTGCATCAACAAAGTAGTGCCAAGCGTGCGCCTGTGTCATAAGTAAAGGGCCGGCTGGCTTGACCGTTAAGGGTGCTGTAACCCCCGAAAGTACACTCCAGTCCAAACCAAAAAAAAAATTATTTTCTGTGTTTGTGAATTGTGTGCGCAGTAGCCGCACGTGCATCAACAAAGTAGTGCCAAGCGTGCGCCTGTGTCATAAGTAAAGGGCCGGCTGGCTTGACCGTTAAGGGTGCTGTAACCCCCGAAAGTACACTCCAGTCCAAACCAAGAAAAAAATTATTTTCTGTGTTTGTGAATTGTGTGCGCAGTAGCCGCACGTGCATCAACAAAGTAGTGCCAAGCGTGCGCCTGTGTCATAAGTAAAGGGCCGGCTGGCTTGACCGTTAAGGGTGCTGTAACCCCCGAAAGTACACTCCAGTCCAAACCAAAAAAAAAATTATTTTCTGTGTTTGTGAATTGTGTGCGCAGTAGCCGCATATGCATCAACAAAGTAGTGCCAAGCGTGCGCCTGTGTCATAAGTAAAGGGCCGGCTGGCTTGACCATTAAAGGGTGCTGTAACCCCCAAAGTACACTCCAGTCCAAACCAAAAAAAAAATTATTTTCTGTGTTTGTGAATTGTGTGCGCAGTAGCCGCACGTTCATCAACAAAGTAGTGCCAAGCGTGCGCCTGTGTCATAAGTAAAGGGCCGGCTGGCTTGACCGTTAAGGGTGCTGTAACCCCCGAAAGTACACTCCAGTCCAAACCAAAAAAAAAATTATTTTCTGTGTTTGTGAATTGTGTGCGCAGTAGCCGCATGTGCATCAACAAAGTAGTGCCAAGCGTGCGCCTGTGTCATAAGTAAAGGACCGGCTGGCTTGACCGTTAAGGGTGCTGTAACCCCCGAAAGTACACTCCAGTCCAAACCAAAAAAAAAATTATTTTCTGTGTTTGTGAATTGTGTGCGCAGTAGCCGCACGTGCATCAACAAAGTAGTGCCAAGCGTGCGCCTGTGTCATAAGTAAAGGGCCGGCTGGCTTGACCGTTAAGGGTGCTGTAACCCCCGAAAGTACACTCCAGTCCAAACCAAAAAAAAAATTATTTTCTGTGTTTGTGAATTGTGTGCGCAGTAGCCGCACGTGCATCAACAAAGTAGTGCCAAGCGTGCGCCTGTGTCATAAGTAAAGGGCCGGCTGGCTTGACCGTTAAGGGTGCTGTAACCCCCGAAAGTACACTCCAGTCCAAACCTAAAAAAAAATTATTTTCTGTGTTTGTGAATTGTGTGCGCAGTAGCCGCACGTGCATCAACAAAGTAGTGCCAAGCGTGCGCCTGTGTCATAAGTAAAGGGCCGGCTGGCTTGACCGTTAAGGGTGCTGTAACCCCCGAAAGTACACTCCAGTCCAAACCAAAAAAAAAATTATTTTCTGTGTTTGTGAATTGTGTGCACTGTGGCTGCACGTGCATCAACAAAGGAGCAGCGCCAAGCGTGCGCCTCTGTCCCATAAGTAAAGAGCCGGCTGGCTCATTTCTTAAAGGGTGGTGTAACCCACAAAGTGCACTACTCTCCAGCAAAAATAAAATAATATTTTCTGTGTTTGTGTGCACTTTAGCCGCACGTATATATATCAATATAACATAAATGGAGGACCAAACTTTCTCCGATAAAAATAAAATAGGGAAAGATCAAGAACCTCTTCCTCCTAGTGCTGTTGCTGCTGCTGGGAGTTGTTCATCATCCCAGAGAGGAAGTAGGAACATCACTACTTTTACTAAACAATTGACCCTCCAACAGTCCCTAGCGATGAGGATGAAGTACGACAGCAGTCATCCTGAAGCAAAACGTATAACTGAGGCCTTGACTGCTATGTTGGTGTTAGACGTGCGTCCGGTATCCGACATTAGTGCAGTGGGATTTAGACAATTGATGGAGGTAGTGTGTCCTCGGTTCCAAATCCCGTCTAGATTCCACCTGCATCCTCAAAGCAGCAGCGACAAGCGTGCGTCTGTCTGTTAAAGGGTGGTGACACCCTCAAAGTGTGCTACACAAACAATTAAAATATTGTTCTTTTTTTTTCTGTCTTTGTGAATTGTGTGGGCTGTAGCCGCACCTGCATCCTTAAAGCAGCAGCGACAAGTGTGCGTCTGTCTGTTAAAGGGTGGTGACACCCTCAAAGTGTGCTACACAAACAATTAAAATATTGTTCTTTTTTCTGTCTTTGTGAATTGTGTGGGCTGTAGCCGCACCTGCATCCTTAAAGCAGCAGCGACAAGCGTGCGTCTGTCTGTTAAAGGGTGGTGACACCCTCAAAGTGTTCTACACAAACAATTAAAATATTGTTCTTTTTTTTTCGGTCTTTGTGAAATGTGTGGGCTGTAGCCGCACCTGCATCCTTAAAGCAGCAGCGACAAGCGTGCGTCTGTCTGTTAAAGGGTGGTGTAACTCTCAAAGTGTTCCAAAAAATAAAAAACTATTTTTTTAATGTGTTTGTGACTTGTGTGCGATGTAGCCACACTTGCATCCTCAAAGCAGCAGCGACAAGCGTGCGTCTGTCTGTTAAAGGGTGGTGACACCCTCAAAGTGTGCTACACAAACAATTAAAATATTGTTCTTTTTTTTTTGGTCTTTGTGAAATGTGTGGGCTGTAGCCGCACCTGCATCCTTAAAGCAGCAGCGACAAGCGTGCGTCTGTCTGTTAAAGGGTGGTGACACCCTCAAAGTGTGCTACACAAACAATTAAAATATTGTTCTTTTTTTTTTGGTCTTTGTGAAATGTGTGGGCTGTAGCCGCACCTGCATCCTTAAAGCAGCAGCGACAAGCGTGCGTCTGTCTGTTAAAGGGTGGTGTAACTCTCAAAGTGCTCCAAAAAATAAAAAACTATTTTTTTAATGTGTTTGTGACTTGTGTGCGATGTAGCCGCACCTGCATCCTTAAAGCAGCAGCGACAAGCGTGCGTCTGTCTGTTAAAGGGTGGTGACACCCTCAAAGTGTGCTACACAAACAATTAAAATATTGTTCTTTTTTTTTTGGTCTTTGTGAAATGTGTGGGCTGTAGCCGCACCTGCATCCTTAAAGCAGCAGCGACAAGCGTGCGTCTGTCTGTTAAAGGGTGGTGTAACTCTCAAAGTGCTCCAAAAAATAAAAAACTATTTTTTAATGTGTTTGTGACTTGTGTGCGATGTAGCCGCACCTGCATCCTTAAAGCAGCAGCGACAAGCGTGCGTCTGTCTGTTAAAGGGTGGTGACACCCTCAAAGTGTGCTACACAAACAATAAAAATATTCTTCTTCTTTTTTCTGTCTATGTGAATTGTGTGGGCTGTAGCCGCACCTGCATCCTTAAAGCAGCAGCGACAAGCGTGCGTCTGTCTGTTAAAGGGTGGTGACACCCTCAAAGTGTTCTACACAAACAATTAAAATATTGTTCTTTTTTTTCGGTCTTTGTGAAATGTGTGGGCTGTAGCCGCACCTGCATCCTTAAAGCAGCAGCGACAAGCGTGCGTCTGTCTGTTAAAGGGTGGTGTAACTCTCAAAGTGTTCCAAAAAATAAAAAACTATTTTTTTAATGTGTTTGTGACTTGTGTGCGATGTAGCCACACTTGCATCCTCAAAGCAGCAGCGACAAGCGTGCGTCTGTCTGTTAAAGGGTGGTGACACCCTCAAAGTGTGCTACAGAAACAATTAAAATATTGTTCTTTTTTTTTCTGTCTATGTGAATTGTGTGGGCTGTAGCCGCACCTGCATCCTTAAAGCAGCAGCGACAAGCGTGTGTCTGTCTGTTAAAGGGTGGTGACACCTCAAAGTGTTCTACACAAACAATTAAAATATTGTTTTTTTTTTTTCGGTCTTTGTGAAATGTGTGGGCTGTAGCCGCACCTGCATCCTTAAAGCAGCAGCGACAAGCGTGCGTCTGTCTGTTAAAGGGTGGTGACACCTCAAAGTGTTCTACACAAACAATTAAAATATTCTTCTTCTTTTTTCTGTCTTTGTGAATTGTGTGGGCTGTAGCCGCACTTGCATCCTCAAAGCAGCAGCGACAAGCGTGCGTCTGTCTGTTAAAGGGTGGTGTAACCCTCAAAGTGTGCTCCACAAACAATAAAAATATTCTTTTTTTTTTTCTGTCTTTGTGAATTGTGTGGGCTGTAGCCGCACTTGAATCCTCAAAGCAGCAGCGACAAGCGTGCGTCTGTCTGTTAAAGGATTACATCGGTGACAGCATCCAAGTAGTCATGTCAGACAGTCCGTACCTGTACTGGCAGGAAAAAGAAGCAATTTGGAGGTCCCTGTACAAACTGGCTCTATTTTACCTGAGTTGCCCCCCCTCCAGTGTGTACTCCAATAGAGTGTTTAGTGCAGCCGGGAACCTTGTCAGCGAAAGGCGTAGGAGGTTGCTTCCACAAAATGTGGAGAAGATGATGTTCATAAAATGAATTATCAACTCTTCCAGGGAGACCAGCCTCCAGAACGTACAGAGGGACCTGTGGTTCCAGCAGGGACGAATTAATACTCTGTGAGGATGAGGATGTACACACTGAAGAGGGTGAGGAATCGGTGGATGAGGATGACATCTTGCCTCCGTAGAGCCAGTTTGTGCAGGGACACATTAATTGCCAGCTTGTTTTGTGGGGGCCCAAACGAACCAATCATTTCAGCCACAGTTGTGTGGCAGACCCTGGCGCTGAAATGATTGATTTGTTAAAGTGTGCATGTCCTGTTTATACAACATAAGGGTGGGTGGGAGGGCCCAAGGACAATTCCATCTTGCACTTCTTTTTTTTCTTTGCATTATGTACAGTTTGGGGCCTAGTTTTTCTAACTGCCATCCTGTCTGCCACTGCAGTGTCACTCCTAGATGGGTCACGTGTTTGTGCCGCCCACTCGTGTCGCTTAGCATAGTCATCCAGCTACCTCGGTGCAACCTTTTGGACATGAAAACACTATTGTGAGGTGTGAGGTGTTCAGAATAGACTGGAAATGAGTGGAAATTAAGGTTATTGAGGTTAATAATAGCATAGGAGCAGAGAAACCAACAAATTCTGTGATTTTAGCTGTTTTTATGCTTTTTTTAAAAAAAATACAGATCCAAAACACAAAACCCAGAACCCAAAACACGGAAGGGTGGTTTTGGCAAAACCAATCCAGATCCAAAACACGAAGAAAGATCCAGATCCAAAACCAAAACACAAAACACGAAAAGTGGCCGGTGCACACCCCTAATATATATATATATAAATGTGTGTATCAACATGGATTCTAGGCAGTGTCCTGTATTTAACCTGTAGGAATACAAAGCTTGGAGGAGATTTGTCTTCCTGGAACCAGGCATCTAGATAACCATCTCTTATCTCTACAAGCCATAAAGTTTGGGGAGAGATACATCCTTAATGCAGATGGTCAGACCTAGTCAAGCCAGGTCATGGGATATAAAATCCTTTAGGAGGGAGATGACAGAGATGTAGGGTATGTTACCTGCTTATTGGTTTCTAAAGACCCCTTCACACTGTTTCAAGACCCCCTACTTCCTATAGACAATATGGAAGGGCGTGGCCGATTTCTTAATGCCCAGTATACAGCAATGAAAAAGTGAAAAACCCAAAGGTGGGGGCTAGTGCAGCTGTGAGGGTATAACTATTCATCTCCCTCAGTGATAAGTGCTCTTGTGCCCAAGGAGAGTCCTGACAACTGGCCGGAATACAATGCTCCTGTGTCTCTTTCACGACGGAGTCTAGATGTAAAGACTCTGGGTTCTTTTTCATTTTAAATCCTTTTATTTTCTGAACCTATTTGTGATATATTTGTATTGTCCATATTTGTACTACCTTTTTCTGTAATCAATAACCTTGGAAATATTTTTCGGATTAAACATTCTTAATCCAGTGTATACTCCGTGTTCTTGTCGAATTCACGAGCCTGTGAGGTCAACGCTACGTACCTATATGTAAGTGAGTGTGCAAATTGAGATTTGAGCGGAGAACCTAACGACTCCCGTTAACTTCGTTAGTGGTGGCAGAACCGTGTTATAGTAACCGCACGTGCTGAGGTAACCATAACTCACAGTTGGCGATTCTCAGATTGTGGTATCTCTAGAATCGGCCGGCTGGTCGTGACACCCTCATTTACTAGTAAAGTCATAGTGGGAGAGGAGTAAAAATACCAATCCAATGAATAGAGGATCGAATTCCCAGATGTGGCCAAGCTACCGAATCGAAAGCTTTATGTGCATTGAGACTAAGTAGCATGCCCCTCGAGTTCTCCTGACGAGTACCAGCCAAAACTGCTGCCAACGCTAAACGAATTGCCCTGACCGAGTGCCTACCACGGACAAAGCCCATCTGATGTGGGGTCAACAAGTCTGGTAAAAATAGACTGCAACCGGTTAGCCATTATTTTGGCAAGTAATTTAAAGCCCAAGTTCAAAAGTGAGATCAGACGATATGTTTCAGCTAGAAGCTGGTCATTGTCCAGTTTTGGAATAAGTGTCGTGTAGGCATCTGTAAAAGATGAGAAAGCCATGGCATCAAGCAGCAACTTATTAAATAATTCCAACAGAGTTGTTGTTAAACTATCTTTTAAAAGTTTATAATAAGAACCTGAAAAAACATCAGGTCCATACTATGCAATTCCTCCTCCGAAATATTTCTAGCCAACATATCTCGTTGTTCTTGAGTTAAAGCAGGTAAACGAGCCGCCAACAATAATTGTTCCTGCAGACTTCCCTCCACTGGAATTGATTGATATAGATTTGTGTAATATGAATGAAAATGAGATAAAATATATATAGTGATGTGATGTATCCTGTTGGTTAATGGCTGTAATGAAAAAGTGTCTAGCCCACGGACTAGACATAAGCGCTAGAAGTCTACCAGACTTGTTTCCCCATTTATAATACATTTGCATAGTGCAATCTAGATGAGTTCTAGTTTGCGCTGACGACAAAAATGGATCCAGAAGCTTCTTATTACTAAGGTACTCCTCCAGGGTAGCATTAGATTGATTAGTTTGATATCGCCGAAACTCCACTGCCATTGCACTATGCAATGCCTGGTACTGCTTCTTCGATTATTTTTTAAGTGTAGATGCATATTGAAAGATATGGACACGCATAATGGCTTTCGAAGCTCCCCAGAACAAAATAATATATTGCCAATGTTCCAGGTTGTCATCAAGATAATTAGTCCAAGACACAGTTAAACACTGCTTAAAGTCCTTGGACTTGGCTGGATAGTCCGGGAATCGCCACAGACAATCTGCTGGAGTCAGAGAAGCATGACACTATTTTTCTTTTTTATATATATGTAATGCTGCTATTGTTTGTGAGATAATAAAATTGTTCACTTTATGAAGATTGGTTTGTGCACTGACTTTGGATAAAATTGTGTGACCTTGAGTAGGCTAAAGAAATCAAGGTTACGTACTATAGGGAGCGCCCAAGCAGCTACAAGATTTTATGTAACCGGATTTACACTTGGAACCTTTACATACGCACACAGGCAAGCATACACACAGGCACTCTCTCTCTCCCTCCCTCTCTCTGGAAACTGTCATTGACTCTGGGGCAGTACATACAGTATACATGAAAAGAAGGATTCACGAATGCCCAGTGATGCAGTAAATTGCAGTTTACTGCTAGTATTGCATGGAAACTGAGAATTGCTCAGTTGTCCTGGTGACTTATTATTATTAAATAGGTCCAAAAAGATTTTGTTGATAGATATTGCAAAACTTAGATCCCTTTTAATTTTTAAATGTATGCCATTGCCTAACCCTAACCTTAAACCTAACCCTAAAAAAAAGTGTCAACCATTGTGCGTCGACCATTTTTGTGTTGACCGTTTGACCCTGTCTACCGTTTGTACCTGCCGACCTTCTTCCATGTCGACCTTTAGTGTGTCGACCTTTCGTCCCCGTCGACCTATTGCCTGTCTAATATTTGGTGTCTGTCTAGACATTGTCGACCTTTTAACTGTCTATTATACTACAAGGGTATGTGTTTTTATTTTTTAAGTTTATTTATTAATTTTTTAAATTACATGCAGTATACAGTAGATTATACCTTAATATTTGTATATATTTTTATGACCTTTTTCATTTTTGTACAAAGTGTCCCACTAAAAGCTATCAGTAATATAGCATAAACAGGACTTAATTGTGATTTTTTTTTTAACAGAAACTGCATGTGATGAGCTGTAGATTACTAATAGATAAAAAAAATATATATATATTTTTCCAGCTCACCCAGCAGTAACCTAGGAATGTGCTCAGGAACATAAAGAATTGGTAATGGGTATCCAGGCCCAGGCCTGTCTGGGGGCCAAACCTGCCAGGGAGACGTAATCACACTACAAAGCAGTTGTGGTCACCCTTCTTCTTGGCATACACTGTGCAGTAGTCCAATGGTATTCACAACAGGGCTTAGCCATACCACCCTGGTACTAAGGCCTCTTGGAGGCCCTAAATGTGTATCACTCTTTTTGGTTACACCTCGTTCATTAACCCAGGCTACCAGGGCCATAACGAGGGGTGCGTGACCAGCGCTGCTGCCCAGAACGTAACACCGATGGGGGCACGGTCGCTAACTCAGCGGCACCCTGTAGAGCCAAATCATCAGCCTTTCCTAACTTTCAGGGTGTCTAAACAGACACCCCACTGCATGAAAAACTAAAGTTATCTCTACTCCCAGTGCTCTACCGGAGCTTGTTGTATGATGTCTGGTTGGCACTCAGTGCAGCTTATATTATGGATATCGGATAAAGTTATTGTTTTATTTAAATATTTGTCTTCGAGTTCATCCACGCTTTGCTTTCTAACATCTGCTTTTATTGAAATAAAAATAGGTGCACTTTTTCCCCCTGCAATGTGTCTAGACCACAGGTTCTCAAACTTGGTCCTCAGGACCCCAAACAGTGCATGTTTTTCTCGTCTCCTCACAGAATCACAAGTGAAATAATTAGCTCCACCTGTGGATCTTTTAAAATGTTTCAGTGAGTAATGAATACACCTGAGCACCTGTTGGGTGACCTGGAAAATGTGAACTGTGTGGGGTCCTGAGGACCGAGTTTGAGAACCACTGGTCTAGACCAATATGCATGTGTCATCAAAGCTATACCTGCACAATTAGTACCCTTTAGAGGGCAGACTAATTTATGGGGCCCTTCTGTGCTGATGATCCCAGCCACAAACTGTTTCTAATTTACAGGCATCTGTGAATCAGAACCAGTTCATGGCATGAGGGCCCTCAGACAGAAGGAATGAATCTTCAGCAACAACAGAGGACAGACGGCCACACTCTGCCCCCATTCCACTCACATCATACCCCTGCTAGTGATTGTTGCACAGAAGATACAGGGGTCTAGTTACTAAGCAGTGTTAGGAGACAGTGTGAAAAGTGATAAGGTGCCAGTTCTGTATCAGATTACAGAGATAACTGTGATCACTTTGTTTATAATCACAGTAGCATCCCCCATAGGTTTCTATAGGAGCAGCTATATTATAAGATTTACCAAGCTCCAAAATGCAAAGTATTCTGGAGCTTGGCCTCGGTAGGTAATGCAATCTTTAGATAGCATTAGCATTGTAGCCAATGGGCTACAGATTGCAGTATGTACCGCATACTTACCGACTTTCTGGCTGCCCCCTCCGGGATAGAAGTGGGCGATGCGGGGGCGTGGTGGCGTGTTAGCGGCCTCGCCCCCCGCTTTACAAACGCCCACTTTTGCTCAATGAGTGGGTGCTTCTGGGGGTGGGTGCGATTTTCGGGAGGCTCCTGGCCGGACCGGGAAAGTAGGCAACCCTGATGTACCGGGAGGGGGAACCATGTACGTATGTATGAGCAGCCATAACCCGGTTATGGCTGATCACACATACGCACATGAGCAGTAGGGGTCCCACAGCAGAATGTACAGTATGACACATCGTAGGGATGGGCTCCTGTCAGAGCTCCTATCCCTAGATGGGTTTTTTAAAACATCTGGGCGGAACATAATTTATTATTGCCGTGAATAGCGGCTATAAGAAATTATAATTATTGGGTCACAAAGCATAAATTATTAAATATACCCCTATAATTTATTATGCAGTTTTCTTGTGAGTAATGTTGTATTTATGCTTCCTGAATATTCTGCATTTTGCATTTGCTTGTCTTGTATTTGCTTGTTGGATTTCTTAATTTTATGTACTACATTGAATTTCCCCATGATATGGTGGTGCAGAATTTTATGGTTAAACAAATAATAATAAAAATTGGCACTCTTTTATTTGGCTTTTTTGCTCAATTATAAATTGCAGTAGTTGTGGTAGAAATAGCTCTAATATACTCAGTTGAAACAAGTGTAATCAATATACATACTTGACTAATAAGGGGATGGGTATGAAATCCCGGCGGTTGAAGAGCCGTCTGTTCAAATCCCAACCCCGGAAGCCCGCAAATCAAGATCCCGACAGAGGCTGGTAAGTATGGTATCCCTCCCTTGTCACCCCACCCTAACCCTAACCCTCCCATGGTGGTGCCTAACCCTTAGACTCCCCGGGGGTGCCTAACAATAACCCTCCCTCTTCCACCCTAACCCTCCCTGAAGGGTGCCTAACCCTAAGTACCCTCTGGGGGTGAATAAAACCTAACCCCTCCCCCCCTACGGCTAACAATTAGCTGGAGACCGGTCTCTTTCGATCGGGATGTCGGCTGTCGGGATTCAGACGCCAGTATCTAGATCGTAAGAGAGATAGCGGCGTCTGCTTTTTGCCCGGCGGCGGGATGTCGGCGGCGGTATATCGACGGCTGGCATCTTGTCTGCCGGGATGTTGACTACATACCCTAATAAGGATGATCTGTATAATTTCTGAATAAAACAGTTAAAGATTACTAAAGAAAGTTTAAAACTAAAAATTCTGAAAACAAATTCCTTATCTGCCATTCACATTAGTTACTGTACATCAGAGAGAAAGAGATGCAGTTGGTGGTGGGAGAAAGTAGCTTTACAAGACTTTACTGTAGGAATTGTTATATTAACTGATAAATTAACACCCTGATCTGCAAATTTAAAGTAGCATGACTGAATATGGCTCAACTGTTACTAATTACATTTTGAAGGGTCTCTAACATTGACGGCATAGCATCCATTTTCTAAATGACAGAGCAGGTTATTTAAAACCTGGAAAAATACAAAGTATTATTTTTGTGTCCAAATGTACCTATTTGTTTTTTATGTACAAAGAGAGGTGCACTAACCCATATCATACACCCACGGAGACACTTCAACACTTAAATATTTTAAATATGTTGGTTTGTATGGGCACATAAATGCTTTCATTTTAAATCAGATAAGGTAAAACAATCCTATTAAAAGTATTGGTTGGTGCAGTGAGGGCACCTAGTAACTGATGAATGCCTCCTGAAACTTTGAAGTTCGTTGGGATATATTAGGCCTAATTCCGAGTTGGAAGCAATGCAAAGAATGAAAAAAATAACAGAGCTCTGCACCTTGATAAATCCATTCTGAACTGCATGTGGGGCAGATTTCAAATGTGCAAAGAGATTTAGATTTCAGAGGGGACATCTACACACTGAAATCTAAATTAAAGTGTAATAATAATAAAGCTGTCCAGCATTTGTGGGCTACACACAAAAGCAGCCATTATTTACCCTGCACCCCCCAAAAAATATATGCACCATTTGTAATGCAACATGGTTTGTCCAGGTGCAAAGTTACTTGCTTTTTATTTGCTTAGTTCCCAATTACAGAATCAGCCCCATTATATTGCTTTTCTACATGTAATGCTGAATACACACTGACCGACATATCGGCCGTTAAATTGAATGACCGATATATCATGCGTGCACGTCGGTCAGTGTGTACAGACGAAATGCCTGTGAACTACATCGTTCACAGGCATATCGCGTCGGCTGTGCAGCACAGTCGATTGCAGATATATCTACAGATATATCTGCTCATCGTGCTGTGTGTACGGGAGACCGCTCGTACACTTGCTGCAGAGGCTGGTGGGGAGGGTGTTGCAATGTGATAACGTGTATATTAGAGATGAGTGGGTACCCCGCCCGAACTTCGGGGATCAATGGCGATCCGAGGCGACCCTCGGATCTCTCCTCCTGCCCCGGATCTCTAATCGAGGCAAAACTTCGCAATCCTCTGTCGGATAACGAGGTTTTGCCTTGAGTGGCTATTTTTAAAAATCTCTTCGTCTTCAATGCGCAAAGCGCTGATTGGCTGACAGAGACGTCAGCCAGTTAGCTGGATGCAACCTTTTGGCCTTAAGTAGATAAAAAAAATAAAATTGTGAGGTGGTCAAAATTGATTGGAAATGACTGGAAATAAATGCTATTGAGGTAAATAATACTGTAGGAACGAAAACAGGCTAATGTTATGTGATTTAATCTGTTTTTATGATTTTTTTAAGAGAAAAATATCCAGATCCAAAACCAAAACCTAAAAACTAGAGATGAGCGGGTTCGGTTTCCAGAGATCCGAACCCACCCGAATTTAGCAGATCCGAGTCGGACCCAAGCCGGCTCGGATGTTCCCGCCTTCCTCGGATCTCTCAAACTGAGGCAAAACCATAGACTAAATCTCGCGGTTCGTCTCTATGGTCAATCAGGGACCACGCGGCGAACGCCATTTCACTCCGGCTGTGGAGACTGAACAGGGAGGGTGGGTAGTGTAGGGCTGGGAGAGGTGCTGGTGCTGTCTGCTGTGTCCTGGGCTGGTGACTGCTGATCCATTCTGGGCTGGTGCTGTGACAGCTGTCACTGTGCTGTCTGCTGTGTCCATCTGGGCTGTTGCTGATCCATCTGGGCTGTCTGTGCTGTCTGCTGTGTCCTGGGCTGGTGTTTTTCATGTCTGCTGTGTCCATCCGGGCTGGTGTAGAACTGCAGACATATCTGAACTGGTGCTGTGTCCATCTGAGCCCAAGTTCTGGACTCAAAAAAAATATATATAGTAAAAAAAAAAAACTCAATCAAAGTGCCTTTTATATTTGTGTGTGAGTGTGTGCGCATGTGTGTTAGGCTTAACCGCAGTACCGCACAAAATCCAGCCAGCAATTCAAGTTGCAAGCTAGTGCTGCCCGACTCCAGTCGTGTTAAAAAGAAGAATCAATAAAAGTGTATTTTTCTGTGTGTGTGCGTGCGTGTTAGGCTTAACCGCAGTACCGCACAAGATCCAGCCAGCAACGCAAGTTGCAACCTAGTGCTGCCCGATTACAGTTGTGAACAATATTTGCTCTGGGCCCAAGTTCTGGAGCTGAAAAAAAATAAAAATCAACTGTTTTTTTTTCTAATAATTTTGTGTCTGTGCGTGTTAGGCTTAGCCGCACAAGATCCAGCAAGTCGGCAACGCAACCTAGTGCTGCCCGACTCCAGTTGTCATCAATCTGTGCTCTGGGCCCAAGTTCTGGACCCGAAACCCCTCCCCCCCAAAAAAATAGTGTCTTTTGGCTATTTATTTTCTGTGTGTGTGTGTGTTCGTGTTAGGCTTAGCCACACAAGATACAGTAACGCAACCTAGTGCTGCCCGACTCCAGTCATCACCAATCTGTGCTCTGGGCCCAAGTTCTAGACCTGAAAAAAAAAAAATTGTGTAATTTGTATAGTTTTTTCTGTGTGCGCACGACTGCACGTGTGTGAGTTTTGTAACCGCACCATGGCTACATTTTTGGTGCTTGTGACACTGCTTCAAGACCGCAGAAAATATGGAGGACTGTCACATGACAGGAGAGCAAGGCCAAGAACCACATGTTGTAGCTCCCGCCAGCAGTCATCATGAAATTGCAAGGCCGTCAACTTCCTTGTCCTGTATTAAGGCCCATGCCTTCAATCCTCAAGGGTATCCCAACCATCATCTTTGCACAGTCCTCAACTCTATTAATAATTATATCAATCAGTTTTGAGCCAGCAAGCTGGGTACAACCTATTGGCCCTTTAACTAGATTGAAAAAATCAATATTGTGAGCTGTGAGGTAACCAATATTGACTGGAAACGAGTGGAAATAAATGTTATTGTGGTTATTAATACTGTAGGAGCAAAAAAATGCACATTTTATGTAGGGGTGAGCGGGTTCGGATTTCTGAAATCCGAACCCCCCTGAGCACCCCCGATCCGAGGCAGATCCGAGTCAGGCTCGACTTTTCCCGCCTGACTTGAATCTGAAATCGAGGCAAAACGTCATCATCCCGCCTTCCAGTCCAAACCAAAAAAAAAATATTTTCTGTGTTTGTGAATTGTGTGCGCAGTAGCCGCTCGTGCATCAACAAAGTAGTGCCAAGCGTGCGTCTGTGTCATAAGTAAAGGGCCGGCTGGCTTGACCGTTAAAGGGTGCTGTAACCCCCAAAGTACACTCCAAACCAAAAAAAAAATATTTTCTGTGTTTGTGAATTGTGTGCGCAGTAGCCGCACGTGCATCAACAAAGTAGTGCCAAGCGTGCGCCTGTGTCATAAGTAAAGGGCCGGCTGGCTTGACCGTTAAAGGGTACTGTAACCCCCAAAGTACACTCCAAACCAAAAAAAAAATATTTTCTGTGTTTGTGAATTGTGTGCGCAGTAGCCGCACATGCATCAACAAAGTAGTGCCAAGCGTGCGCCTGTGTCATAAGTAAAGGGCCGGCCAAGCGTGCGCCTGTGTCATAAGTAAAGGGCCGGCTGGCTTGACCGTTAAAGGGTGCTGTAACCCCCAAAGTACACTCCAGTCCAAACCAAAAAAAAAATTATTTTCTGTGTTTGTGAAATGTGTGCGCAGTAGCCGCACGTGCATCAACAAAGTAGTGCCAAGCGTGCGTCTGTGTCATAAGTAAAGGGCCAGCTGGCTTGACCGTTAAAGGGTGCTGTAACCCCCAAAGTACACTCCAAACCAAAAAAAAAATATTTTCTGTGTTTGTGAATTGTGTGCGCAGTAGCCGCACGTGCATCAACAAAGTAGTGCCAAGCGTGCGCCTGTGTCATAAGTAAAGGGCCGGCTGGCTTGACCGTTAAAGGGTACTGTAACCCCCAAAGTACACTCCAAACCAAAAAAAAAATATTTTCTGTGTTTGTGAATTGTGTGCGCAGTAGCCGCACGTGCATCAACAAAGTAGTGCCAAGCGTGCGCCTGTGTCATAAGTAAAGGGCCAGCTGGCTTGACCGTTAAAGGGTGCTGTAACCCCCAAAGTACACCCCAGTCCAAACCAAAAAAAAAATTATTTTCTGTGTTTGTGAATTGTGTGCGCAGTAGCCGCACGTGCATCAACAAAGGAGCAGCGCCAAGCGTGCGCCTGTGTCCCATAAGTAAAGAGCCGGCTGGCTCATTTCTTAAAGGCTGGTGTAACCCACAAAGTGCACTACTCTCCTGCAAAAATAAAAAAATATTTTCTGTGTTTAGCCGCACGTATATATCAAATCGATATAACATAAATGGAGGACCAAACTTTCTCCGATAAAAATAAAATAGAGAAAGATCAAGAACCACTTCCTCCTAGTGCTGAAGCTGCTGCCACTAGTCATGACATAGACGATAACATGCCATCAACGTCGTCTGCGAAGGCCGATGCCCAATGTCATAATAGAGGGCACATACAATCCCAAATGACAAAGTTCAGGAAAATGTCCTTGAAAAAAACATTTAAATCAGCTGAAGAGAAACGTAAACTTACCAATATGCCAATTATGTCACGGAGTGGCAAGGAACGGCTAAGGTCGATCCCTAGTATGTTCATGACTAGTGGTTCAGCTTCACAGGACGATGGAAGCCCTCCTCCCACTAAAAAAATCAAAAGAGTTAAGCTGGCAAAAGCACCAAGTGTGGTGGTGGTTGCGATGCCTGACCTTCCCAGCACTGGACGGGAAGAGGTGGCTCTTTCCACCATTTGCACGCCCCCTGCAAGTGCTGAAAGGAGCACCCACAGTCCACTTGCTGATATGCAAATTGAAGATGTCACTGTTGAAGTACAACAGGATGAGGATACTGGTGTAGCTGGCGCTGAGGAGGAAGTTGGCGAGGAGGATTCTGATGGTGATGTGGTTTGTTTAAATCAGGCTCCGGGGGAGACAGTTGTTGTCCGTGGGATGAAAAAGCCCATCACGGTCATGCCTGGGCAGAAGACCAAACATTCCACCTCTTTGGTCTGGCAATATTTCTATCCAAATCCGGACAACAACTGTCTTGCCATATGTACCTTATGTAAATGTGGAATAAGTAGGGGTAGGGACGTTAACCACCTAGGAACATCCTCCCTTATACGGCACCTGCAGCGCGTTCATAATAAGTTACTGTCAAGTTCAGAAACTTTGGCTAAGACCGTAAGCAGTCCAGGGACACCTAAATCCCGTTGTATCCAAGCGCCTGCAAACCACACCGTCAACTCCCTCCTCGTCAATTTCCTCCTTAGTCAGGATCGGAAGTAGTCCTGCAGGCCTTGTCACTGGCATGACTGACTCTCCTATCGGGGATTCCTCCGGAGGATCCTGCATTGCTACGCCTCCTGCTGCAGCTGCTGCTGTTGCTGCTGCTGGGAGTCGTTCATCATCCCAGAGAGGAAGTAGGAACACCACTACTTTTACTAAACAATTGACCCTCCATCAGTCCTTAGCGAGGAGGATGAAGTACGACAGCAGTCATCCTGAAGCAAAATGTATAACTGAGGCCTTGACTGCTATGTTGGTGTTAGACGTGCGTCCGGTATCCGCCATTAGTGCAGTGGGATTTAGACAATTGATGGAGGTAGTGTTTCCCCGGTTCCAAAGCCCGTCTAGATTCCACTTCACTAGGCAGGCGATACCGAGACTGTACAGAAACGTCAGAAAAAGTGTCCTCAGTGTCCTGAAAAATGCCGTTGTACCCAATGTCCACTTAACCACGGACATGTGGACAAGTGGAACAGGGGACTAAGGACTATATGACTGTGACAGCCCACTGGGTAGATGTATCACCTTACGCAGCAACAGCAGAAGCGTCACCAGTAGCAGCATCTCAGAAACGCCAGCTCGTTCCAAGGCAGACTACGCTGTGTATCACCGGTTTCAGTAAGAGGCACACCGCCGACAACCTCTTAGAGAAACTGAGGGAAATCATCGCCCAGTGGCTTACCCCACTTAGACTCTCCTGGGGATTTGTGATATCTGACAACGCCACCAATATTGTGCGGGCATTACATCTGGGCAAATTCCAGCACGTCCCATGTTTTGCTCACACAATAAACTTGGTGGTGCAGAATTTTCTGAAAAGCGACAGGGGCGTGCAGGAGACGCTTTGGGTGGCCCGAAAAATTTCTGGCTACTTTCGCCATTCAGCGACTGCGTGCCGAAGACTGGAGCGCCAGCAAACACTCTTGAACCTGCCCCGCCATCACCTGAAGCAAGAGGTTTTGGTTTTGGATCTGGATTGGTTTTGCCAAAACCTCACCTCCGTGTTTTGTTTTCGTGTTTTGGTTTTGGATCTGGATTTTTTTCTTTAAAAAAAAAAAAACCTGCTAAAATCACATAAAATTAGGGGTGTGCACCGGCCACTTTTCGTGTTTTGGTTTTGGATCTGGATCTTTCTTCGTGTTTTGGATCTGGATTGGTTTTGCCAAAACCACCCTTCCGTGTTTTGGGTTCTGGGTTTTGTGTTTTGGATCTGTATTTTTTTGAAAAAAAGCATAAAAACAGCTTAACTCACAGAATTTATGGGTTTTTCTGCTCCTATGCAATTATTAACCTCAATAACCTTCATTTCCACTCATTTCCAGTCTATTCTGAACACCTCACACCTCACAATATTGTTTTTATGGCCAAAAGATTGCACCAAGGTAGCTGGATGACTATGCTAAGCGACACGAGTGGGCGGCACAAACACGTGGCCCATCTAGGAGTGACACTGCAGTGGCAGACAGGATGGCAGTTTGAAAAACTAGGCCCCAAACAGTACATACTGCAAAGAAAAAAAAGAGGTGCAAGATGGAATTGTCCTTGGGAAATGTTGTATAAATAGGACATGCACACTTTAACAAACCAATCATTTCAGCGCCAGGGTCTGCCACATGACTGTGGCTGAAATGATTGGTTCGTTTGGGCCCCCACAAAACAAGCTGGCAATTAATGTGTCCCTGCACAAACTGGCTCTATGGAGGCAAGATGTCGTCCTCATCCTCCTCATCCACCGATTCCTTGGATAAAACAGGAAAAAGGGATTTAGGTGTCCCTGGACTGCTTACGGTCTTAGCCAAAGTTTCTGAACTTGACAGTAACTTTTTATGAACGCGCTGCAGGTGCCATATAAGGGAGGATGTTCCTAGGTGGTTAACGTCCCTACCCCTACTTATTTCACCTTTACATATGGTACATATGGCAAGACAGTTGTTGTCCGGATTTGGATAGAAATATTGCCAGACCAAAGAGGTGGAATGTTTGGTCTTCTGCCCAGGCATGACCGTGATGGGCTTTTTCATCCCACGGACAACAACTGTCTCCCCCGGAGCCTGATTTAAACAAACCACATCACCATCAGAATCCTCCTCGCCAACTTCCTCCTCAGTGCCAGCTACACCAGTATCCTCATCCTGTTGTACTTCAACAGTGACATCTTCAATTTGCATATCAGCAAGTGGACTGTGGGTGCTCCTTTCAGCACTTGCAGGGGGCGTGCAAATGGTGGAAAGAGCCACCTCTTCCCGTCCAGTGCTGGGAAGGTCAGGCATCACAACCGCCACCACACTTGGACTCTCCTTGGGGATTTGTGATATCTTCTTAGAACGCACAGTTCTTCGCTGTGCTTTTGCCAGCTTAACTCGTTTGATTTTTTTAGCGGGAGGAGGGCTTCCATCGTCATGTGAAGCTGAACCTCTAGTCATGAACATAGGGAAAGACCTTAGCCGTTCCTTGCCACTCCGTGTCGTAAATGGCATATTGGCAAGTTTACGTTTCTCTTCAGATGATTTAAATGTTTTTTTCAAGGTCATTTTCCTGAACTTTGTCATTTGGGATTGTATGTGCCCTCTACTATGACATTGGGCATCGGCCTTGGCAGACGACGTTGATGGCATGTTATCGTCTATGTCATGACTAGTGGCAGCAGCTTCAGCACTAGGAGGAAGTGGTTCTTGATCTTTCCCTATTTTATTTTTATCGGAGAAAGTTTGGTCCTCCATTTATGTTATATTGATATATACGTGCGGCTAAGGCGCACACAAACACAGAAAATATTTTTTTATTTTTGCTGGAGAGTAGTGCACTTTGTGGGTTACACCACCCTTTAAGAAATGAGCCAGCCGGCTCTTTACTTATGGGACACAGGCGCACGCTTGGCCCTGCTCCTTTGTTGATGCATGTGCAGCCACAGTGCACACAATTCACAAACACAGAAAATATTTTTTTATTTTGTTTGGAGTGTACTTTGGGGGTTACAGCACCCTTTAACGTTCAAGCCAGCCGGCCCTTTACTTATGACACAGGCGCACGCTTGGCACTACTTTGTTGATGCACGTGTGGCCACTGCGCACACAATCACAAACACAGAAAATATTTTTTTTATTTGGTTTGGAGTGTACTTTGGGGGTTACAGCACCCTTTAACGGTCAAGCCAGCCGGCCCTTTACTTATGACACAGGCGCACGCTTGGCACTACTTTGTTGATGCACGTGCGGCTACTGCGCACACAATTCACAAACACAGAAAAAAATATTTTTTTTTACCACTTGGGTGGAGCACCCCTGACGGACAGAGCACCCCCTGGACAACACTACAGCACCCCTTTAGGACTGGGACACTGCACAGGACTTTGGAGTGGACACAGCCCCTATGGACAACTGACAACTGACTGCACAACACAGTCCAGCCAGCCCCTATGGACTTTGAAGTAGTGGACACAGCCCCTATGGACAACAGCAGCACAGCACAACACAACCAGCCCCTATGGACTTTGAAGTAGTGGACACAGCCCCTATGGACAACAGCAGCACAGCGCAGCACAACACTACTCTGCACTACACTACACTACACTACACAGCCCAGCCAGCCCTAACTCCCACCCTCCCTCTTCACTGTCCACAGCCGAGTGAGAAAATGGCACCGACGCGGGTACCTTATATAGGATCCAAAACCTGCGAGATCCGGAAGGCGGGATGATGACGTTTTGCCTCGATTTCAGATCCGAGTCAGGCGGGAAAAGTCGAGCCTGACTCGGATCGGCCTCAGATCGGGGGGGCTCAGGGGGGTTCGGATTTCAGAAATCCGAACCCGCTCACCCCTAATTTGTATGGTTTGCCACTATATAACAGAGAATACCCCAGGATGGACTTGTACACACAATCAGATGCACTTGTATGGTTAGCCGGGTTGGTTATGAAATCCCGGCAGATGTTCAGCCGCCGGGTGAAATGCAGATGGCGGAAGCCCGACATACCAGAATCCCGACGGGGCAGGTTAGCATACTAACCCCAACCTTCTCCCCCCCCTATCCTTAACCCTCCTTTAGGGGTGCCTAAACCTAACCCTCCCCTGCCCCCGCGGCTAATGCTACCTTTGTCCCTGCTTACCTTAGTTCGGGAAGCCGTCTGTCAGGATTCCGTCACCGGGCTAAAGATAGGCGTCAGTATATAGACGCCTATCTTTAGTACTTAGTCGGGATTTCGACTTCAGGATTCTGTCAGATGGCTTCCCGTGCGTCGTTATTCTAACAACATCCCAGTTAGCCTATCTTAGGGCCTGATTCAGACCCACTCGCAAGCGATTGTCCGCTCGCAAGTGGGTCGATGTTGTGCTCTGCGCATGCGCACGTCGACGGGAGCTCCGTCGTGCGCATGCGCCAGACGCGACGAGCGAAGGACTATCCTTCGCTCGTTGTGTCTGATCAAAGGGGGCGTGCTGTCGATGTTGATTGACAGCACGCCCCCTTTGGTGGGCGTGCCAGGGGCGTGCCTCCCTGACGGGGGCGTTCCCACGGGAACGCCTCCCGTCAGAAGCCGGCCCACTGACATCACTAGTGATGTCAGTGGGAGTGATTTTGGCTCTGATAGAGCCAAAATCACTCCGGGGCTTGCGGTTGAAATCCTCAACCGCAGGCTCCGGCTCGCAGTTTTGATGGTCGCGATGGTCACGACCATCGCGGACATCAAACTGCACGCTCGTATAGGCTGTGGGTGGTGACCCACAGCTATACGAGCATCTAGGAGGACGCTCCATTTTTATGGAGGGCGGCCCTCATTCAGAGCGTGCGCTCTGCTCAGAGCGTACGGCTCTGAATGAGGGCCTTAATCCCGATGCCGAAACGCAGACAGATGCCAGTCTGAACCAGGTAAATCTGGGGAGTCTTAGCTGTTAGCCGTGGGGTGGGGAGGGTTAGGTTTAGGTACCATAGCTGGGTTAGAGTTAGGTTTTTGTGGAACCCCTAGGAGGGGGCTTATGGTTAAGCACCACTGGGGGGCAGGGCCAGCCCTAGCCCAAATTTTTTTGTAAGCGAGTATATTTTTTGGCGCCCCCCTATGCAGTGCCCCTCTTACAGTGCCCCTTGTAGTGGTCCCCCCTGTACAGTGCCCCTTGTGCCCCCAGTAGTAAGCCCCTTATATAGTGCTCCCAGTTGTAGTCCCCTTATGCAGTGCCCCCAGTAGTGGTACACCCTATGCAGTGCCCCCAATAGTGGTCCCCCCTGTGCAGTGCCCCTTGTGCCCCCAGTAGTAAGCCCCTTATATAGTGCCCCCTGTAGTAGTCCTCCTTTGTAGTGCCCCCAGTAGTAGTCCCCCTTGTGCCCCCAGTAGTAAGCCCCTTATATAGTGCCCCAGTAGTACTCCCCCCCACTATGCAGTGTCCCCTTTTGCAGTGCCCCCAGTGGTAGTCCCCCCCATGCAGTGCCCCCAATAGTTGTACGCCTTATGCAGTGCCCTTTAAACAGTGGCCCCAGTTGTAGTTCCCCCCTATGCAGTACCCCCAGTATTGCCCTTTATGCCCCCCAGTATTGCCCCCAGTAGTAGTCCCCCCTCTTGTAGTCCCTCTTGTAGTAGTCCACACATTGTTGTGCCTCCAGTGGAGGTCCCCCCCTTGTAGTGCCCCCAGTAGTAGTCTCCCCTTGTAGTGCCTCTAGTAGTAGTCCCCCATGTAGTGCCCCCAGTAGTAGCCCCCCCTTGTAGTGCCCCCAGTAGTAGTCCCCCTTGTAGTGCCCCCAGTAGTAGCCCCCCCAGTAGTGCCCCCCTTGTAGTGCCCCCAGTAGTAGCCCACCTTGTAGTGCCCCCAGTAGTAGTCCCCCCCAGTAGAGACACACATAATTAAAAAAAAAAAAAAAACACTTACCTGAAACCCTGCTCCTCTGTACGTCCTCCCAGGCCGCTTTGCAGCATGGGAGAGACGTCATGACGTCTCTCCCATTACCCACTGTGGGAGCCGGAAGATGGCTCCGGCAGTGGGTGCAGCGGCCGAGGACAGTCTGACAGACTCGCATTGGCTGCTAATTACAACAAACATACAGCTGCTGGCGCCAATGGCTGTGTGTTTGGCACTGTGTAGTGCTGACCAAACTCCGTCCGGTCAGCGCTACACACACGGTGCAGCTGTGTTACAGAGACACAGTCTGTCCGCGGCCCGCATGGTACGCAGCTGAGGCGCCATCTATTATGTGGCGCCCTACTCAGTTGCGTACCATGCGTAACGGTAGAACCGGCCCTGCTGGGGGGTTAGGGTTAAACATTAAGGAGGAGGGTTAGATTTAGGCATGAAGGGGGGAGACTTAGGTTTAGGCACTAACGGGGAGGGTTAGGATGCGGGGTGGGGCAGGTTAGGGTTAGGCTACAAGAAGGGAGGCTTAGGGGGAGAAGAGGGCATTACATACCGATTTCCCCCAGGCTGTACTTGTACACAGAGTCAGATGCATTTGTATGGTTAGCCAATATATGACGTAGTATGCAATATTTGAATTTACAATATTTTTGTGTATCCCCATAAATAAGCTAAATTTGGCAAAAAGTAGTGTATAAAGTAGCACTTCTACACTTTATAATTACATTTAGTGTGCACACTGCATTTTAAATGCCATTAAAGATCCAATTTGCATATGCTAAACATTATTGTGCATTGCTTAGTTATGTGCTTAATAATATCACTGTATTGTATTATATTGGAGTATTAAAAAATATAGGACTGTCAAATGCTGATGTTAGGCTTCTTATCCACGGGTGTTAGTTACATACATTTTAATAGTGTTTTTAATGTTAGTACAATGTCTGTAAATACATCTAAAAGCATACACTAATATTAGCAATTACTGCATACACACACTACACCTTTTTTACTAGTGTTTTGTTGTGCAATATTTATACCGTATTGTGTTTTTCCAAACACATCTTTTTAGATTCACTCATTCATTTGTGGAAAGTATTTCTGGATGTAAAAGCACTGGGGAGGCCTCAGGGGGTCATTCAGACCCGCTCGCGAGCGCAGGACGCTCGCAAGCGGGTCAATGGTGCCGAGTTGCACATGCGCACGACGGTGGGAGCCGTCGTTATGGGTCTCGCACCAAAGGGGGCGTAATGTTGATGTTGATTGACAGCACGCCCCCTTTGGTGGGCGTGCCGGGGGCGTGGCTGCCAGACGGAGGCGTTCCCGTGGGAACGCCTACCGTCTGAGTCCGGCCTCACTGACATCACTAGTGATGTCAGTGGGAGTGATTTGGGCTCTGATAGAGCCAAAATCACTCCAGGGCTTGCGTTAACCGAGACCCTACCGCAGGGTCTCGTCGCAAGCCCGATGGTCGCGATGGTCAAGACCATCGTGACCATCATCATGGACGCTCGCTATAGCTGTGGGTGGTAACCCACAGTTATGTGAGCGTCCATGAGGCTGCTCCAAGTTAAGGGAGGAGGGCCCTGATTCAGAGCAAGCGCTCTGGTCAGAGCGTCCGGCTCTGAATCAGGCCCTCAGTTTATACTGCACCAACTGGTGTTTGTGTGAAAAATAAAAAACTCCAAGTGAAAATGCATATCATACTGAAAGGGACAGTAAGGAGTTTGTTACCAGACTGTTATTAGCATTAACATCACTATACCTCACTCAGGATTTTTCACTAATTGACTTGCTGTAACCATAACTCTTCATTGTCCTGATTTGAGGGTACTCTCTTGTACGGCAATAAATTTGGAGGTATGTTGTTCGCCACCAATGCCAATGTTTGGAGTTATTTATAAAAGCGAGCAAATACAACAGGAAGTGTTTGGGAAAATGCAACTCAAACTCCATACACTCAGATGTTAGTAATAATGCCAATGATTATTGGATCATTAAATACTATGGGGTGTATTTACTAAAGTGAGGGTGTTTAGAAGTGGGTATGTTGCCCAAAGCAACCAATCAGACTCTACTTAACATTTATCTAGCAATTTCTAGATGGTAATAGCTAGAATCTAATTGGTTGCTAAGGGCAACATCTCCACTTCTAAACACCAGCACTTTAGTAAATATACACCCCTATGAGTTCATTATATAGTCCTTTTTACATGCATTGTAAGAGCACTAATCAAATGCATGCAACTGGTGCCATTGAGTACGAGACTTAAGTAGACCTTCAATTACCTAAATTTTTTAGTAAAAATGCAAGTAGCAAATGCAGGTCAAACACTGTTTAACTTTCTAATAAGAATGAGGTATTAGAATGGTTTCCACAATTGTTATGTAGCTTTTATGTAACCTGTACATGCTACTTTTCAGCTAGTGTTTAGTCTGATTTCACTTTAAATTAGAGCAATATATGTATTGCTTATACAAAATATAACAACCATATCAAGGACAAAAACACTTCCTCTCCAACATTAAGGCTGCTGCTTGGGAGTGTGTTTTAAACAGACAGGAAATGGGTAGGTCTGAAACAAAGGAAAATAAACACAGACCTCTGAATATCTGGAATATATAGATGACTATAACATGTCCATTTGTCAGACTAAATGGCTGTTTGAAATATCCTCATGTCAGCTCAGTGTAGTTCAAAAACTAGTGATCTGTATTTGCACTGAAAGTTTTTAATGTTACATAAGAGTTCCAGTATTGTTTTATTGGGGTTCAATGCATTAGTTGACTCGGTAGTACATCTTTGTTAGTGAAATTTACATGGCTAAGGGATATTCTGCTTATGTCATGCAATCCTAATTTCATGAAGAGGGATTGCAAATGTTTTAAAGTTTTTTTGGTTTTTTTTGCTGCTTTAAAATTGATTCACATCACCAACGGTTTTCACCTAGAAGCAGGGTGAAGCAGGTTTTCACCTAGAAGCAGGGTGAAGCAGGTTTTCAACTAGAAGCAGGGTGAAGCAGGTTTTCACCTAGAAGCTACCATTAGGCAGCTGCCTAAGGGTGCCACCTCTGGAGGGCCCCAGAGAATCCACCTAACAAAAAAAAAAGATATCTCTCAGAAATATCCTCCTTTTACATGGTTCTGTCAGGGGTGGATTACTGATAGAGCGGCTGCCAGGGACCCCCTCTCACAGTGATCATCACCAGTATGGTGCAGCGCCAGGACCCCAAGACCCCATTTGCCAGCAGTAACTATTCCCAGCAGCGTCATGGAGCCGGCTGGCAAAACACAACACTGCAGATTGTTAGGTCAGAGGAGAGCACTGAATGCAGAGCAGATACAGATGAGGAATGGAGAAGCACAGCACAAGATGAGAGGATGGCCTTAGGTGAGTGAACAAGTGGCTAGAAAACTGGGGGGAGCAGGGGCAGCAGAGTGAAGCTCTGCTTAGGGTGCTTGCAATCCTAGCATCGGCCCTGCCTAGAAGCTCAGAGTTTATTGTCCAATACTGTAGAGGTTTAAAGGGCTACACAAAGACTGATTTTTCTTAATGGTTTTCTATTCGCTCTTAACACACGTGTGATTTTGACCTCAGAAGCACTATTAAAGCTGAGGAGTTAGGTGATAGAAGAGAAGCTATGGAATGTGAAATTGTTGAGTAATGTTGATATTTGTCTTGTTTGTGATGTTGTTACTTATGTCTTTTTTCCTTTTAGTGGAGTTTTTTTATGTCCTATCCTGAAAGTGTGTGTGTGCTGTATTGTTTTCTCTGTTTTAAATGTTTTTTGAGATGCAGATCCTGTTGAGGATATGGAGAAAGGGCCTGATTCAGCAAGGATCGCAGTTGCATAGACGCACGCAATCGGTCGATTAATTTGCATTGCGCACGCGCATGCATCGCAGTGCACGTGCGCAAATTAGCAATTGCAATGGGAAATGCATTTGCAGAGACTACGCAGACCCCGAGCACAGTGATTGCAGGAAGTGCCGTTTGTGGGTGGTGACAGGGGGGTGTGGTTGTTATCAAGCAAAAGCAGGCGCGCCAGTGTGTTGGGACGGTGTTGCAGGGGTGTGCATAAATTAGTCACTGCAATACCATACGCAGCCTGAGGCCTCATAGCGTACACTGAAATGAGCAATTCCTGAGTGAGGTCTGACCTGCCTTGACTGTGCGTATGGGTCCAATGTAACTCGATGTTACCGATTGTTTTGCTATGTTGCCCTAGTATACGGATGTGAGTAAGGGGAAGTGGGCATCCTTATGGTAAGCTGTGATCACAATGCGATTGCAAACATTTGCATTTCACCACTAATCAGTGGTGTAACTAGGGTATTTGGAGCCCAGGGCAAATTTGAAAAGGGAGACACCCCCACCCCCCGATGTGCGAGCGCCGAAGGCGCGCGCGGCAAAAAATGGGCGTGGTCACTTAAAAATGGGGCGTGTCAACATGACACACTCCTTTATTTTCAAACTGAACATTCCTATCCATATGCACCTTAACCCCAGTAGTACCCCTTATACAGTACCCCCAGTATGCAGTTGTGGTCCCTCTTATGCAGGCCCATAGTAGTGACCCTTATACAGTATCCCCAGTAGTGGTCCCCCTTATACAGCCCCCAATTAGTTCCCCTTACTCAGTACCCCCAGTAGTGGCCCCCCAAATGCAGTGCCCCACATAGTGTTCCCCCTTATGCAGTGCCCCCAGTAGCAGTCCCCACAATGCAGTGCGCCCAGTAGCGGTATCCCCTTATGCAGTGCCCTTTATATGGTGCCCCCAGTAGTAGTCCCCCCCTATGCAGTGCCCTTTATATAGTGCCCCTAGCAGTAGTCCCCCCTATGCAGTTTTCCCAGTAGTGGTCCCCTTATGCAGGCACACTGTAGTGATCCCCCCTATCCAGTGCCCCCTGTAGTGGTCCTTCCTATTATTGCCCCCAGTAGTGGTCCCCCGAGTGCAGTGCCTCTAGTAATAGGCCCCTTTTATAATGCCCCCAGTGGTAGTTCCCCCCCAAGTAGTGGTCCCCAGTAGAGTAGCCCCCCCCCCAGTAGAGGTCCTCCCAATGGTGCCCCCAGTAGTAGCCACACCTCCCCCAGTAGAGGCAGGGCCGGTCCTAGCCCAAATTTTTTGGTAAGCGAGTAGGTTTTTTGGCGCCCCCCTATGCAGTGCCCGCGGTAGTGGTCCCCCCTGTGCAGTGCCCCTTGTGCCCCCATTAGTAAGCTTATATAGTGCTCCCAGTAGTAGTCCCCCTATGCAGTGCCCCCAGTAGTAATCCTCCCTTCTAGTGCCCCCATTAGTAATCCCCCCTTCAAGTGCCCCCAGTAGTGATCCTCCCTTCTAGTGCCCCCAGTAGTAATCCTCCCTTCTAGTGCCTCCAGTAGTAATCCCCCCTTCAAGTGCCCCCAGTAGTAGTCCCCCCTTCTAGTGCCCCAGTAGTAATCCCCCCTTCAAGTGCCACCAGTAGTAACCCCCCCTTCAAGTGCCCCCAGTAGTAATCCCCCCTTCTAGTGCCCCCAGTAGTAATCCCCCCTTCAAGTGCCCAAGTAGTAATCCTCCCTTCAACTGCTCCCAGTAGTAATCCTCCCTTCTAGTGCCCCCTGTAGTAATCCCCCCCTCAAGTGCCCAAGTAGTAATCCTCCCTTCTAGTGCCCCCTGTAGTAATCCTCCCTTCAACTGCCCCCAGTAGTAATCCCCCCTTCAAGTACCCCCAGCAGTAATCCCCCCTTCAAGTGCCCTCAGTAGTAATCCCCCCTTGTAGCCCCCCCCAGTAGAGACACACGTAATAAAAAAATAAAAAAAACACTTACCTGAACCCCCCGCTCCTGCTCCCGCCGCCGCTATTAGCTACTCCCGACCATTCTCCAGGGCTGCTTTGCATTATGGGAGAGACTTCATGATGTCATGAAGTCTCTCCCATTACCCACTGCGGGAGCCGGAAGATGGCTCCCGCAGTGGGAGCAGCAGCAGCCGATGAGAGTCTGACAGACTCTCATCAGCTGCTGAAACAAACACACAGCTGCCGGCACCGGCGGCTGTGTGTTTGGCACTGTGTAGCGCTGACCAAACTCCGTCCGGTCAGCGCTACACGCGCGGTGCAGCTGTGTCACAGAGACACAGTCTGCACCGCGGTAATTCTGCATGGTCGCGGCCGCGGCGCCCTTCACTACGTGGCGCCTTACGCGGCCGTGTACCATGCGTAACCATAGAACCAGCCCTGAGTAGAGGTCCCCCCAGTAGTAGCCACCCTCCTCCCCCGTTGTGCAGATAGGTTAAAAAAAAAAATATATATATATAAAAATATACTTACCTGAATTTCTGCTCCTGCTCCTGTCCGCGACGCCGCTCCGTCCGGGCTGGCGCGCTCAGCATTATGGGACAGACGTCATGACGTCAGCCCCATTACCCACTGCAGGAGCCGGACGGAAGTCCGGCTCTTGCAGTGGGTGCTGCAGCAGTCAATGAGAGTCTATCTGGCGGCGATGCATGTGTTATGCACAGCCTGAGCCCGCCTCCTAGCACTATTGGGCAAGCGCTCAGGGGGAGGGAACGGGCTCAGGTGTGAAGCACAGGACCGGCGCTGGAAGCCGAGCTCCGGTCCTGTGTAAATGTGTAGCGCTGACTGCACTCATTGCGGTTGGCGCTACACTGGCTAACTAGGGCGGGCCGGTACCGTGGCCGGCGGCGCCCCCCCATGCCGCCGGTCCAACGGCGCCCAGGGCACGCACCCCGCTCGACCTGCCCTAGTTACGCCACTGTCACTAATATTAGCAACTGCGGTGTGTGCGTTCTAACAGAATAGCGATCCTTGCTGAATCAGGCCCAGAGAACAGAAGATATGAGTATGGAGAAGGAGAGAAGATCACTAATTATGGCAGGAAGGGGCAGAAGAAGCTCAGGAGAGCAAAATCAAAGTCTTGCAGTAATACAGAGGTTCCCAAACGTGGCCCTCAAGGCTCTACAACTGTTCAGACTTTAGAGATATCCATGGTTGAGCACAGGTGACTTAATTAGTGTCTCAGTCAATTTGATTTAACCACCTGTGCTCAACCAGTGTCGGACTGGGGCATAAAGGGCCCACCAGAGGCATGCTGTGATAGGGGCCGATACTTAAGGGGTGTGGTCAGCCACCAGAGGCGCAGTGGCCAGCCACTACAATTGCTTGACTAATCATTAGGCAAATCTTGGTGTGGTTTCTATAGAAATAAACCAAAACCAATGTTTATCAGTGGTCCTGCTCCATCAGGTAACTGACCCTCTAATAGAGTAACAATATACAATTCAGTACATAGTCTGGAACATGACCCCTAGAAAAGGGGTTGGGCCCTCAGGCAGTGGGGCCCACCGGGGATTTCCCCTGTACCCCTGTGGGCCAGTCCAACCCTGTGCTCAACCATGGATATCTCTAAAACCCAAATTGTTATGGAGCCTTGAGGACCATGTTTGGGAACCTCTGCAGCAATATAGGATTTTTACACAATAAAATCTGCTTATAAGGCACATTATTTAGTGTTGTGAGCAAAAACTGACCGAGGAGTGAAAGGCCACATTTAAAGGCGTTTTAAGAGAGAAGGGGGCCTCTGTGCAGACTAGGTGCAGGCCCCTTCCTCTCTCTGGCGGTCCCACGGTGCAGTAGATTCTGGCTTAGTGCCAGAATCTACTGCGCATGCACGGGTCTCTGGGAAAATGAAGCACAATCAGAGTGGAACTCGGAAGTGCAGTCCGGTGATACCGCAAACCTTTTGCCTCCAATACTTAGAATTAACTCAGTACCCAGCCCTCTCACTTGCATGCAAACACCGACAGGAGTGCAGGAGCCTGAAGGACCAGAAGACAACCATTTGGTAAGTAGCATCTATCTTACCTAATTCTCTGCAACATAGTGTGATTCCATCCTGATCCTGCACCTATTATTATCCCCGAGGTATCCATGGATGGGGCAGAGGAAAATTGCTTGCTCCACTGGAAACACCACAAAGGAGAGATTCATACATAGAACTATTCAACAATCTGCCTACAGTTTTTGCTCTCTGATTTAAAAACACCCATCAGACTAAGCATTGTACTACAGACTTGCCAACTACCAGACAGTTATTGCCCTACAGACCAGGGGCGTATCTATAATGAGTGCACCCTGCACCCATATTATTTAAAACTCACCTGTCCGTGGTCCCGCGTCTGGTGTCAGCACTGCACAGAACACCGGAAAATGGCTGCCGCGGCCATATTTCCAGCTTTTTGCGCTTGCGCAGTAGACTCTGGGCACACTCTAGTGCCCAGGGTTTACTGCTTCTGAGGTGGCCGGGCCAGCCACATCAGTCGGCTGCCGGCCGCCGGGGAGAGAGAAGGGGGCCCTGCATGGGGAATGCAAACGGGCCCCCTCCTCTCTTAAAACGCCCCTGCTCCAGACTATTATAGAGACTGTATATAAACATTTAATTTCAAGAAACCATACATACAAAGGAACTGTCACAATCCGTTGAAAGTGATCCTCTGTGGAGGACGGTGAGCCGGGGGGTTCAGGTGACTATCGGAGTGACTGTGGCTAGGTCTCCTATTTGTGGTCGAACCCAGGTTTGGCTAGATCTGCCCAGAGGCGCGGAGTCTAACTCACTTGGTGGTTTTCTCCAGTGACCCCTCCAATTGGGATTTGGTTTTCCGCTGCACCAAGTGAGCAGGTCGCGGCCCTCTGGACAGGTACCTGGGAATGGCAGAAGACTGGAACTATATTACGTAAAGTTATTGCTAGAACACTGGAGATACACTGGAACACAATTAGAAATCCTGATCACCGGCTTGCATGAGATTACTGAAAATGTACTAAGAATCACTAAGAAATCCAGGAGCTGACTAGCTCAGCAGCTCAGGGAGATGTGGACACAGGCAGGTACTGGGGTTTGCTAAATATGCAGGAAAACACAACATATACTAGGGATTGCACATACAAGAGTAGAGTGGACTCAAGGAATATATTGGGAATGCTAGAAATGTGGTACTGGACAAAGGCCAAATACTGGGAGAGCTAGAAATGCTGGTACTGGGCAAAGGCAAAATACTGGGAATAATTATATATGCAGGTGCAGATTGCACAGACAAGACATATTGAGAAGATAGGCATACACTGGGAGAGTGCTAACTGCAAGTGCAGATTTGCACTGACAAGACACAGAGCAGATTGACACAGACATGTGCTGGGGCGTCCAGCTGTGAGCTAATTAATACCAGTAGGTAATCTGACACCTCAGTGATACAGGGTAATAGCCACAGGAAAGCTGCAATAGAATAGCAGCACATATACAAAGACACACAGGGAAGGGACATGAAACACTGAAGTACTGTGAGAAAGCTAAAGTCTCAGAGTAAGGTTTAGCATGGAAGCTAATACAGGAAACTGGGAAACTGTGAGCAGGCTGAAGCAACACGCTGAAGGATTTAGCACAAAGCAACAGTGGGAGTAACACAGGCACTTGGAATAACGAAGTTGAACAGCATCTTCCTGGACTTCTGGAGGCGGATTTATACCCAGGGGTAGCAGATTACTGGAGCACAGCATCAGCTGACTGAAATCATGCTACCATAGGTTAGGAGTACTGTCACATGAGAGGAACTGTCATGGCGGCGCCCATGATGGGAACTCCGAACCCCAGCACACACAACCAACCATGGAAGCTCGCAAAAAGCACCTAAGGCAGAATACTCAGCCCCACATCCATCACTGCACCAGACGTCTGACCGCAAGGAAGTCAGGGGAAGCCGGCAAGGAGGTGAGAGAGGCCGATCCTAGGCTGAACCCTGACAGTACCCCCTCCTTTTAGGGTGGGCACCGAACACCCATAAAGGCTCAACTGGAGCTCCTCAGAAAGACAAAAAAATATATATATATATGAAAAACACAGGAAACTCGAAAATCTTGATTGAAGATACAATAAGAACTGGAAAATTTAGAAGAACAAGGTTCCCAATACCAGATGGATTCTGAGACTAATAATTGGAAGAAATAGTCAACTTGGTCCAAGAAAGGTTGGTCACCAGGAAGTCATCGATTCTTCTTTTTTTTCCGAGACTTTTTCGAACCACTTGAAGAAGAAGACTTAAGTTGCAAAGTGTCTTTCATGGGAACTATCGAAATTGTTTTTTCATCGTACTCAGGATCATAGTCAGAATCTGTGTTATAATTCATCATCCTTATGCCTCCTTGATTCTTATCCTTCTGGACAGGTTGTTTTTGTAATGGATCTTTTTGAGAAGGACTCAAAGAAATGCATCTGAGCTTAATAGCAGAGGGTGGTACCCAAGAACTGGAGACTTTGTTGAGATGAGGATCCTCAAGAGAACTGTAAGGATAAGTTGGACCAAATTCCTTAATGACTGCCGCAGAAAAGGCTACTAAATCTGACAGCATCGGATCCTTTGAATCATAAATAGGCTCAACCCAGTCCCAAGCTTTACCTCGGAAAGATGAAATTATAAATTTTACTACATTAGTAGACTTGATTTCAGACCATGGAGAGGATTTCATAATAGCGATGAAATGATCTACCAAAGCATAATACTGCGTTATATCTCCATAAAAAAAAATGGACATAGAAACATCAGATGGATCCTGAGGTATACCTTTAAATGTAGTGGTAGCATCATCTTGTGAACCTCTTAACGGATTGGGCACTAAAGCATTTGACTTTGACACAACACTAGAAGATTCTTCCTTGAGTAAAGAACCGGAGATCTTTCCTTGGGATACAGATTTTGAAATCCCTTTTTGAGATGTAAAACTTGAGACTTTCTCCTGGACTATGAGACTTGATACCCCCTGCCAGGGTACATAACTAGAAACCTCCTCTGGAGGTATGATGCTCGAACCCCCATCTTGGGGAGTAACACTTGGAAACCCTTGTTCTTGGGGTACAAGACTTGAGACCCCCTCCTGGGGTAAGACACTTGAACTCTTCTTCGGAAATGTAATACTCGAAATCCCCCCCTGGGAGATGGCACTAGGAATCCCATCCTGGGGTGAGACACTTGAAGTCCCCTCCAGGGAAATAACACCACAAACCCCATCTTGGGGCATTACACTGGGAACCCCATCTTGGGGTAAGACACTTGAATTCCCCTCCTGGGGTTTAACACTGGGAATCCCATCTTGGGATGAGCCACTTGAAATCCCCTCCTGGGGTATAACACTGGGAATCCCATCTTGAGGTATAACACTTGGAACCCCATCCTGGGGTGAGACACTTGAGGTCCCATCTTGGAGAATAACACTTGAAATTCCCTCTTGGGGCAAAACACTGGGAACCCCATCCTGGGGTGAGACACTTGAAATCCCCTCCTGGGGTGAGGAAACTGAAACCCCCTCTTGGGGTGCGAAGCTTGAAACCCCCTCCTGGGGTGAAGAACTTGAAATAAGGACTTTCTCTTGAAACGTAACACTTGAAATCCCCTCCTGGGGTATAACACTGAAAACCCCATCCTGGGGTGAGACACTTGAAGTCCCCTCTAGGGGAAGGACACTAGGAACCCTCTCTCTGGGTAAGAGGCTTGAAACCCCCTCCTGGGGTAAAGAACTTGAAATGAGGATTTCTTCTTGGGGCGTGACACTAGAAACACCCTCCTGGGGGATAGCATTTGAGGCCCCTTCCTGGGAAACAAGATTTGAAACCTTCTTTTGGGGTGAGAGACTCAAGGCCCCCTCCTGGAGTACAGAACTTGACACTCCCTGTTGGAGTATGGGACCTAAAACCCCCTTCTGGGGAAGCTGACTTGGCTTTTCCTTTCGGGGTACGCAATATGAAACCCCCTTTTGGGATGCAAGAACACAGACTTCCTCCTGGGGTGAGTGGCTCAGAACCCCCTCTTGAGGTATGGAACTTGAGACCCTTTCTTGGGGAGTAACACTTGAAATTATGGTCCGCTCCTGGGGCATGAAACTCGAAACGAAGACCCCTCCCTGGGGCATGAAACTTGAAATGAAAGCCCCCTCTTGGGGTACAACACTTGTAACCCCCTTCTGGGGTGAGAGATTTGAAACCCCCTCCTGGGGCATGAAACTTGAAACGAAGGCCCCCTTCTGGGGCGTGGAACTTGAGACCCCCTCTTGGGGTGCGAGACTTGAGACCCCCTTCTGGGGTGCGAGACTTGAGACCTCCTGCTGGGGTGCGAGACTTGGGACCCCCTGCTGGGGTAAGGAAGTTGAGACCCCTCCTGGGGCTACTGACTGGAGTCCCGTATTGGGAAAAGCAGAATCCGGACTGGGACCGGAACAGGCAGAATCCGGGCTGGGACTGATGGAAATGGAATCCGGGCCATGACCAGTAGAAGTGGAATGAGTAGTGTCCCTGACTTTAGAAGGTTGAAATATCCTCCCAATATTTCTTAGATGAGGGTTGAAGCATCTTGTAGCAGGGCCCCAATCGAAAACTTGAACTTTCTTTTGCTTAGTGGACATCTCCTCCTTATCTGTAACTGAAGAAACGGGAATCACTGATGGATGATGGGGAGAACTGAAAATGCAGACATTAGGAGTCACACACTTGTCACCACTTCTCAGTGGGCGCAGAGTACAGTGCTTAAGAAAGTGATCGTCATAACCGCAATATAAACACAGATGCAGTTCCCGGCGACGCTGACGTTCAACCTCAGTAAGTTTAGGGCGCAGGTAACTTTGATGCTTTACTTTAGTTTGCTTGGAAAAGCTGTTAGTCAAGTCAGGAGTAGCACTAGAAAGCTTGGAAATAACGTGAAAATTTTGGGACGGAGATTTTGTAGTTGTTCTAGAAGCCAGTAGAAACTCTTGAAAGGTTCAGGGTCACGAATATCAGGAAATTGGGGAACCAGAGGACACTTGAGAGGTTCACTAGCTTGCACAGAAAATTTTTCATCTGTAGGGGTAATTGAAACTTTGGAACGAAACTGTGGAGAATTCATTGGCGGAACTTGTGGTGTGTCTGGGGACAAAGCAGCTAGAACTGAATTAATAACCGTAATTTGACTAGAGAGTTCTTGCAGCTGCTGTCTGACGGATTGCAAAGCTGTCTCCTGTGCAGACACACGAGAGAGTAAATCCTGAAAACCTGCTTCAACCTGGAACCTGGCGGCTTGCATATTAGGCTGTTCAAACTGTCACAATCTGTTGGGATTTGGTTTTCCGCTGCACCAAGTGAGCAGGTCGCGGCCCTCTGGACAGGTACCTGGGAATGGCAGAAGACCGGAACTATATTACGTTAATTTATTGCTAGAACACTGGAGATAAATTGGAACACAATTAGAAATCCTGATCACCGGCTTGCATGAGATTACTGAAAATGTACTAAGAATCACTAAGAAATCCAGGAGCTGACTAGCTCAGCAGCTCAGGGAGATGTGGACACAGGCAGGTACTGGAGTTTGCTAAATATGCAGGAAAACACAACATATACTAGGGATTGCACATACAAGAGTAGAGTGGACTCAAAGAATATATTGGGAATACTAGAAATGTGGAACTGGACAAAGGCCAAATACTGGGAGAGCTAGAAATGCTGGTACTGGGCAAAGGCAAAATACTGGGAATAATTATATATGCAGGTGCAGATTGCACAGACAAGACATATTGAGAAGATAGGCATACACTGGGAGAGTGCTAACTGCAAGTGCAGATTTGCACTGACAAGACACAGAGCAGATTGACACAGACATGTGCTGGGGGGTCCAGCTGTGAGCTAATTAATACCAGTAGGTAATCTGACACTTCAGTGATACAGGGTAATAGCCACAGGAAAGCTGCAATAGAATAGCAGCACATATACAAAGACACACAGGGAAGGGACATGAAACACTGAAGTACTGTGAGAAAGCTAAAGTCTCAGAGTAAGGTTTAGCATGGAAGCTAATACAGGAAACTGGGAAACTGTGAGCAGGCTGAAGCAACACGCTGAAGGATTTAGCACAAAGCAACAGTGGGAGTAACACAGGCACTTGGAATAACGAAGTTGAACAGCATCTTCCTGGAGTTCTGGAGGCGGATTTATACCCAGGGGTAGCAGATTACTGGAGCACAGCATCAGCTGACTGAAATCATGCTACCATAGGTTAGGAGTACTGTCACATGAGAGGAACTGTCATGACGGCGCCCATGATGGGAACTCCGATCCCCAGCACACACAGCCGACCATGGAAGCTCGCAAAAAGCACCTAAGGCAGAATACTCAGCCCCACATCCATCACTGCACCAGACGTCTGACCGCAAGGAAGTCAGGGGAAGCCGGCAAGGAGGTGAGAGAGGCCGATCCTAGGCTGAACCCTGACAGGAACACTAAACTGTATTAACCAAAAACACGGAATCACATTAGTTTTGAAACATACACCTGGTTTTTGACATACACTGGTGATGACTGAGATGGCAATTAATATTTGAGTAGCATAGAGCTCTTCCCCTATGTGTATTATAATTTTGGTAAGGAAGCTAGGACACCTCCTGGGGTAGCAGCTAGTGGGAACATCTCCCCTATTCCTGTGAGCACTGACCACTTTATTTATCATCTGGTCTCTGGGAAATGGTGGTGTCTGCGCCATTTTCCTGGGGACAGCCCTACTGTGCATGCGCGAATCACGGCGAAAATGTCCGCCGCCTTTTTACCAGTGATTTTTGCTGCTCTGCAGCGCCGGCTCGATGCTGCAGAGCAGTACTATGGAAAGATAAATATAAGACTATGGGTGCAGAATGTGCGGTGCGGGCCCCCCTGGACCCAGGGGCCCGTGTGCACCATACACCCAGCACCCATTATGGATACGCCCCTAGCCACATTTATAAAATCCATTTGATCCCAAATACTGGCGTCACTGGGGACAGTGACACCAAGTGCAACCAATAGACCCCCGTTCCAAAAAGGGGGCATGGTCTCACAGGTAATGGGGCATGGTCTCATGGCACGCCCCTGTTTCATCACTCTGGGGGGGTGTTCAGCATTTTCGGAGATGTTTGGCTGCCCCCAGAGACTCTTCCCACACTGCTGTATCCTCACAGTGTAGTGTTCCGCTCCTGGTCACTGAGGAGGAGCCGGCATTTTGGTGTCACCTCCTTGGAGGTCACCTGCGGCAAAAGATGCAAGGAAGGTCACAACTGTCTCAGACTCAGAATCTGGCCCTGTGAGGAGGGAGTTTCCCACCCCCTACACGGACCCCGCCCCCTCAATAGAACCGTCCCTATTAGGGCTGTTTCCAGAAATTCCCCAGGCTGGTTTTCCATACCAATCCACCTCTGCCCTTACATAAAGAACTTTTTGATGGCTTTGGATTATTGATAGAGGGATTTGGATTATTAATATTTTTATTAGCATTGATAACATATGACACTGACTTATATTTACAATGCATCATTTTCTGTGGTTTTTTTTTTATATAATTTGACAGTAAAACAATGCAAAGTAGCGTAGCCTATGTGCTCAAATAGTCTATCCAGAATATGCAGGCATCTGGATTCTGTTAGCTAATTAGTAAACCACAGCTACTGTTTTTTCTGCACAGACGGAAAATAACACACCACACCAGGGGAATTTACTGAAAAGGAGCAGATGTTACAAAATCTGAATATATTCTTAAAGGAGCACTATCTCCAAAATAAAAAAATCTACTTTTTACAATAGATAAATAAGATATGCCCTACCCCTAACCCTCCCTCCCCACACCCTAAACCTAACCACCCCCCCCTAGTGCCTAAACCTAACCCTCCTCACTTAGTGCCAAACCCTCCCCGCCAGTGCCTAACCCAAATCCTCCACCTAGAAACTAACTCTCCCCCTAAGCCGCTTACTTACCATATGGATGCTGGCGCCGGTATTCTGTCCGGTGTCGGGACTCTGCCATTCTGAGCACTACAATCCTGTATGTATATATATATATATATATATATATAAATATATATATACAGTATATATATATACTGTATATATAATATTTAATTATATGCTCCACATATCCAGTCCCTTCTGCTGTCTTGTCACCTCCTCCTTTGAAACACTGTCAGAATACACCCATTTCTCACTCAGGATACTATACAAATCCTTTTCCACTCTCTCATTATCCTCCCTCCTAGACTACTTAGGCTTTGTACTATATGGTCTTCTCGTCACCCATCTTTCTCCTCTATGATCTATCCCTAAATACCACAGGGATAATGATCTTTTTTTCTCACTGCTCCACATCCACTGTGTCACTCTGCAAATCCCTAAAAATGCTGCCTATTTCCTGGGGTGTGTTATATTTCATTGACATGGTCTTAATGTTAATGTCAACATGCTCGCATTGTTGACATTCATAATGGCGACACAGATGAAATGTCAACATGATTAGAATGTCGACAAACTGTCCCTGGTGGTCTAGTAGTGTTTAAGATGGTACTGCAGGCCCGTCACATCCAGTGTCTTCCGGGACCAGCGGTCATGACTTCCAGCAGATCCAGTGGCACGTGCGGCGTTCAGAATGTCTAACCCCTAACCCTCCATCTGGTGCCTAAACCTAACCTGCTGTGTAGTCCGATGAATGATTTCTTCTCGCAACTTCCTACGGGTGCAGGGAGAAATCCAACTAAAGTGCTGACCACAAGGCTGTTTTCCAGCCTAGTGTGGCATTAACAGCCTCGCGGCCGGCACTTTAGTCAGAGAATGGCGGTTCTCATGATTAAACACCCAGGTTAAGTTCGCAGAAATGTAGCAGTTTCCCATTGGAGTAAACATTGCAGTGAATTGAATAGCTCCGGGAGCTCCCTCTCAGCGCTATTCAACTCCTGATAAATTGAATCGCCCCCATATTCACTTCTTCCTTTAGACTGTTAGCATTACTGTGCACATGGGCAAATGTAGGGAGGAATAATCTGCATTAAGGGTCATGTTTAGCACTATTTTAATGTAAACATTCTCCCTTCTTATCATAATGTCCCCTTAATCTCCTACCATATCATCATATTCCTCATCAATCCCCTCAATGTCATCACCTCATTTATGACCATGTTGTGCCACACAGAAGTTATGTCAAACACAACTGGATGGTGTACTTTATATAGTACATGCAAGGCTGCCATCAGAAAATTGTGGTGCCCAGGACTGACATTATCGACAGCCCCCCCCCTCCTAGCTCTCCAGCCCCAGCCTGTCTCTCCAGTCCCCTTATGTGTTTCCAGCCCCAGCATCTCTCTAGCTCCATTTTGTCTCTCCAGCCCCCTACTGTGTCTCCAACGCAGCTCCCCAGTATCTGTCCAGCCTCCTTCTATTTCTACAGCTCCAGCATGTCTCTCAGGCCCCCTTCTGTTTTCCCAGTCTCTACACCCCGGCATGTCTCTCTGGCCCCCTTCTGTCTCTATAGCCCTAGCGTGTCTCTCAGGCCCCCTTTTGGCTCTGTGCCCAAGCCAGGTCAGTGTCATTTACTTGCCTTATCCTGTCTTGCGGCTGTTCTTTACTCCGATGCTCCACTCCTGTAAGTGGCGTGGCATGACATAATGACGTCACATGCTGCGCCACAATAAAAAATAAAACTTTATTGAACTGCGGCGCGCCAGTACTTTGGAGAGGGAGCAAGTGACAGGGCTCCCAGGACCCATACATGTCGCTGTCACCGGGCCTGTGAATCGGCATGGCACAGGGGGGAACCAGGGGCTTTGGCATGCAGCTGATGAGAAACGGGGCCTGGCCAAGTGGGAATTTGCCCTTGGCAGAAGGAGCCAAGGGCAGGCCCCCTGTCTGTCCGGGCCCGGGTCTTCAGTGCAGGCAGTCCCCCCCTGATGGCGGCCCTGAGTCCATGTACAACTCACTCCTCTAGGACTGGAGATAAGTATGACATGAAGTGAAGGGGATGACGCTGCTACACCTTGAGATTCATTGTTTGGACACTATGGGTCTGATTCTAAGTCACACAAAGCACCACAAATAGCAAGTCTTAGTAAACTTCACATGAGCAGGGGCAGAATTATGTGCTCTTGGTTGGATCTCTCTATCTGTGCAATGCGCATTTCTGGGCAGGATTTGGGTGGCAAATTTGCAGTCGCACACAAGAGATCCGTTTTGTGGGAGTGTCATGGGAGTGTTCTGTGCTATTCTGAGGCAGTGAAGGGAAGCCTGTTTTTGATGAATCTCTTGTATTCAGCATGGGGTAGGTGCAAGTGCTGATACTAATGATGATGGTTGTGGCTGCTGATGGAAAAACAGTGGGCAGTACAGCTTTACACTTGAAGCTGTTCAAATACTTGCATTAGCATATGGTAGTAAATCTGTCTGCCATGGCTGCCCACACTTACAGCTCTTTGGGTGTGACCCAGCATCAGGTCTTATGTGCACAAGCTTATGACTGTAAGCTCTCACAACCAGGGCCCCTTTTCATTTTCTCTCACTTAGACACTTCCTTCATCATCAGTCTCTTCTGTACTTGTTCTTGTCATGCTCTGGCCCTTAAAAACCACTTTCTTATCTCTCTGCTGTCCATCCAGACCAGTACAGAGGTCCGCTCACATTGCACATCGTTCCTGGACGGTTCTGAGGTCTGTCTGTGCTGCTCCTGCGCTGTCTGCTCAGTGTCCTGTTACTGAGCATGGAGATGGCTCTCCACAGCCCCTTGCTCACAGTGTGTCTTCCCAGCATGATGGCACACAGGCTGCACACCAGAGTTCCCTCCTAAACCACAGTATGGGTGCAGCCATTTTGGACTCTGACACCTGACGCTCTTCCTCCACTTCCAGACCAGCTGTTCGCATCATCCAATCTTTGGGGATCATCCCCTATAAATTCCATTTCCTGACTGGCCTATGTTGCCAGTCCAACCTCGCTTCTGCTGAAGTTACAGTCATTGCTGAGCTCTGAATGGTTCCAGTCCGTTCTATTCCAGTTCCAAGTCTGGTTATCAAGTCTTCTATTCCATCCAACATTCCAGTCTGTTTTTACTACAGAGACTTGTTAACATTAACTCAATCAGTTCCAGCTGATACCTCCAACCATCGATCCCATCCAATACTTCCATCATAGGTTCCAAACGACCCAGTACTGCAATTCATCACCATTGGTCCCAAACTGATTTTAGTACTGCAATTCATCACCATCGATCCCAAACCGATCCAGTACTGCAATTCATCATCATCGGATCCAAACTGACCCAGTACTGCAAATCATCAACATCTGTCCCAAACTGATCCAGTACTGCAATTCATCATTGATCCAAACCCGATCCAGTACTGAAATTCATCAACATCAGTATCAACCGATCAAGTTCTTCAATTCATCAACATCAGTCTCAAACCGATCAAGTTCTTCAATTCATCAACATCGGTCTCAAACTGATGAAGTTCTTCAATTCATCAACATCAGTCTCAAACCAATTATGTTCTTCAATTCATCAACATCGGTCTCAAACCAATTATGTTCTTCAATCCATCATCATCGGTCTCAAACCGATCAAGTTCTTCAATTCATCAACATTGGATCCAAGCTTACCCAGCACTTCAATTCATCATCATTGGTCCCAAACTGATCCAGTACTACAATTCATCAACATCGGTCTCAACCCGATCAACTTCTTCATTTCAATATCAGTCTCAAATTGATCAAGTTCTTCGAATCATCAACATGGGTCTCATATCGATTATGTTCCTCTTGGATGTGCTAGGGCTTTTTTAAACTTAACATGTCTAAGACTGAGCTGGGAATCTTCCTACCCTCCCGAATTACCTCACCTTCCACAATTTCACTATCTATTGATAGCACCACCATCTTCTCCTGGCCGCAAGTGCGCGTCTTGGAGTTATTCTTCACTCCTTCCTATCACTCATACCACACTTTCAGTAACTTTTGCAGTCCTGTAGTTTCCATATTAGAAATATTTCAGGATCATATCCTTTCGCACCCTGTAGGCAATTAAGACCCTCATCCACTCACTGGTCATCACCCAACTGAACTACTGTAACCTCCTCTTATCTGGTTCCCCTTCATCTTCAGAACCCAATTTAAACTCCTGACACTTAATTACAAAGCCCTGACCCATTCCTCTCCCATTTACATCTCAGACGTTATCTCCCTTTACACTCCTGCCTGCCCACTTTGCTCCATAAATGTTTGCCACCTCTCCTTCCAAATGATTACTTCCGCCCACTACCGCCTCCAAGACTTTGCCCTGGCTGCTCCTTTCCTCTGGAGTAATAAAGATGTGGTAGACAGTGAGCACATGGGGCAGTAAGTAAGGATGAGAGTTGGATGGCTTTGATAAAGAAGTAGGTCATGCGAGCCCATTTGAAGTTTTGCAGAGAGGTGAAGAGTCTTATAGAGACTCTCTCTATAAGACTCTTCATCTCTCTGCAAAACTTCAAACGGGCTCGCATGACCCACTTCTTTATCAAAGCCATCCAACTCTCATCCTTACTTACTGCCCCATGTGCTCACTGTCTACCCCATCTTAATAACTCCTGTGTCCTTGTCCTGCATTGTTTTGTATTACTATTAATGGTTGTTCTTGTGTGCTCATTTATGTACAGTGTAAGACACCTTTGTGGCACCATATAATTAAAGGATAATAATAATAATATATATATTATATTATATATGTTAGTATAAAGAGAGTGGAGAGTGCTCCATAGTGCAGATAAACATGGTTTTATTTAGACACAAAATTGCTGAATACACACGTCGGCATTAATGGTGCCACCCATACCTTAGAACAAACTGTGTGGGCTGGTTACCACGTGATGTTTAAAAATATACTCCACCGGTTTTAAACAGGCGCTATCCTGAAAGACCGCCGGGCTCACACACCCTGCCGCTGGACACTGCTCAGCAGGCCGCTGCCGGTCGGACCACGTTCGGTTGGACGCGTCTGGAGATAGCTGGGGATTCCTACGATGCACGTCACAGAGGCCCCGCCCTAACGCATTTCGTCATGGACTTCGTCAGAGGGCTGGGCTCTGTGAAATGGCAAACTCATCATAAAGGCTTTACAAGCCAATCAAAATAGGGGTGTGTGCGCTCACACCGGGGCCTTGCCAATCGCTTTTTTCTTTCAAAAATCATTTGATTAAAAGACATTTCTGCAACAAGTATATTACGCTTGTCCCTTAATAAAAATAAAAATGAAACTATTGCACTGCAAAATTAACTATATGCCAAACTATTCGTCTGCTTATTGCTTAAAAACATTACATACATATAAATAAAAAACTTATTCAAAAATCAATACATTATAACAGTCCAATATTCTAATATTGGATTATATCTAATAAAATTGATATACTTAAAAATCAATACAGTTATAATCACATTACTCCATCATACTTTCTACATGTGGAAACTTCATATATGTAACAGTTGTGGTTTTATTACCCCTGTCAGCGATTTTAAAATGAAGAAGGGGCCGTCAAAAACGGCAAAATTATATCTAGTAGTCTCTTATAAATGGGGTAATTTCTATCCCCTCATTTAAGCCGTTCGGTGTTAAGGTATCTAGGGCAGTGGCATTCATCCCAGATGCCCGGCGGCAAGTTATAATTTGGTACCCCCCCCCCTTGTCACACTAATATAGCAATTCGCATGCAGACAGGCTATAGATAGATGAAGGCAGCAGCTGATGGTCTGACACGGAGCTCTCCACTAGTGTATGGTGGCTTCTCAGGTGCCGGGAAGAGGTGTCATGTATTGGGTGGCCATGATGGTATGCTCCGGGTACATAGTTACAGCCCTAACTGGGGTGAATATGTTGTGGACAATGGAGGAGGTGCCTCTTCAGAGCTGGAGCCCGGCGGCAGGCGCCTCCATTGTCTCCCATAGTTCTGCCCCTGATCTAGGGCCAGAATCCAGTAGGTTTCTCTTTTCATTAGGTAGCTATTTGGATCACCATTATAATTCCTATTATTTATCCTTTCAACCCCCTTAAATTTCAACAATTCAGGATTACTTTTATGGCACTCCTGGAAATGTCTTGGAAGACTATGATTCATAAGCTTATTTTTTATATTACGAATATGCTCAAGAATACGTATTTTTAAAACTCTTTTAGTTTTACCGATGTATCTGAGGCCACAGGGGCAAGCGATCATGTATACAACATACATGGAATTACAATTGATAAAACTTTTTATAGGGTGCATATGACTAGAGTCTTTACCACAAAAAGTACTTGTCCCCTGTTCTGCAAGCTTGCAGACCTTGCAACTACCACATATGAAGACATTTTTAATATCTCCAAGGAAGTTCTTACTGGGTCCATCTGGTTTACTGAGCGGTTGTAATTTACTTTTAGATGCATATGATTTTATATTCTTAGCGCTTTTATAAACCATACTAGGGACCATTTGGTAAGTGTTTAGCAAGTATTGGATCTAATTTTAAGATGTGCCAATTTTCTTAAGGACTTTCTGGATGACATTAGCCCCATTGTTATAATTAGTAACAAAAGGGCAGTAAAATTCCTTGTCTCTATTGGTCTTTATTGTTTCTTCTTCTTTTTTATTTTTATACACCACTAAATCCTTCCTATCTGTTTCCCTGGCTTTTATTCTAGCTTTTTGAATAATTTCTTTCAGGTAACCCCGATCTAGAAATCTACTGTTGTATGTTTCAGATTGCTGGTCAAATTTTTCAAGTGTAGAACAATTTCTCCGTAACCTTGAAAACTGAGATACTGGTATGTTAGATATCCATTTCTGGAAATGACAGCTTGAGAATTCTAAATAGCTGTTACAATATACTTTTTTTAAAAACGTGCAAGTTTCAATTTCATTTGTTTTTTCAAAATCAGTGGTGTCCAGCAAAAGGTCCAAAACCTCTATTGTTCTTTAATTGTACATACTAGGGATGTGCACCGGCCACTTTTCGTGTTTTGTGTTTTGGTTTTGGATCTGGATCTTTCTTTGTGTTTTGGATCTGGATTGGTTTTGCCAAAACCACCCTTCCGTGTTTTGGGTTCTGGGTTTTGTGTTTTGGATCTGTATTTTTTTTAAAAAAAGCATAAAAACAGCTAAAATCACAGAATTTGTAGGTTTTTCTGCTCCTATGCTATTATTAACCTCAATAACCTTAATTTCCACTCATTTCCAGTCTATTCTGAACACCTCACACCTCACAATAGTGTTTTTATGTCCAAAAGGTTGCACCGAGGTAGATGGATGACTATGCTAAGCGACACGAGTGGGCGGCACAAACACGTGACCCATCTAGGCGTGAAACTGCAGTGGCAGACAGAATGGCAGTTTGAAAAACTAGGCCCCAAACTGTACATAATGCAAAGAAAAAAAAGAGGTGCAAGATGGAATTGTCCTTGGGCCCTCCCACCCACCCTTATGTTGTATAAACAGGACATGCACACTAACAAACCAATCATTTCAGCGCCAGGGTCTGCCACACAACTGTGGCTGAAATGATTGGTTCATTTGGGCCCCCACAAAACAAGCTGGCAATTAATCTGTCCCTGCACAAACTGGCTCTACGGAGGCAAGATGTCATCCTCATCCTCCTCATCCACCGATTCCTCACCCTCTTCAGTGTGTACATCCTCATCCTCACAGAGTATTAATTCGTCCCTGCTGGAACCACAGGTCCCTCTGTACGTTCTGGAGGCTGGTCTCCCTGGAAGAGTTGATAATTCATTTTATGAACATCATCTTCTCCACATTTTGTGGAAGCAACCTCATACGCCTTTCGCTGACAAGGTTCCCGGCTGCACTAAACACTCTTTCGGAGTACACACTGGAGGGGGGGCAACTCAGGTAAAATAGAGCCAGTTTGTACAGGGACCTCCAAATTGCTTCTTTTTCCTGCCAGTACAGGTACGGACTGTCTGACATGCCTACTTGGATGCTGTCACCGATGTAATCATTTAACAGACAGACGCACGCTTGTCGCTGCTGCTTTGAGGATTCAAGTGCGGCTACAGCCCACACAATTCACAAAGACAGAAAAAAAAAAAGAATATTTTTATTGTTTGTGGAGCACACTTTGAGGGTTACACCACCCTTTAACAGACAGACGCACGCTTGTCGCTGCTGCTTTGAGGATGCAAGTGCGGCTACAGCCCACACAATTCACAAAGACAGAAAAAAGAAGAAGAATATTTTTATTGTTTGTGTAGCACACTTTGAGGGTGTCACCACCCTTTAACAGACAGACGCACGCTTGTTGCTGCTGCTTTAAGGATGCAGGTGCGGCTACAGCCCACACATTTCACAAAGACCGAAAAAAAAAGAACAATATTTTTATTTTTTGTGTAGAACACTTTGAGGGTGTCACCACCCTTTAACAGACAGACGCACGCTTGTCGCTGCTGCTTTAAGGATGCAGGTGCGGCTACAGCCCACACAATTCACAAAGAGAAAAAAGAAGAAGAATATTTTTATTGTTTGTGTAGCACACTTTGAGGGTGTCACCACCCTTTAACAGACAGACGCACGCTTGTCGCTGCTGCTTTGAGGATGCAAGTGCGGCTACATCGCACACAAGTCACAAACACATTAAAAAAATAGTTTTTTATTTTTTGGAGCACTTTGAGAGTTACACCACCCTTTAACAGACAGACGCACGCTTGTCGCTGCTGCTTTAAGGATGCAGGTGCGGCTACAGCCCACACATTTCACAAAGACCGAAAAAAAAAGAACAATATTTTTATTTTTTGTGTAGCACACTGTGAGGGTGTCACCACCCTTTAACAGACAGACGCACGCTTGTCGCTGCTGCTTTAAGGATGCAGGTGCGGCTACAGCCCACACAATTCACAAAGACAGAAAAAAGAAGAAGAATATTTTTATTGTTTGTGTAGCACACTTTGAGGGTGTCACCACCCTTTAACAGACAGACGCACGCTTGTCGCTGCTGCTTTGAGGATGCAAGTGCGGCTACATCGCACACAAGTCACAAACACATTAAAAAAATAGTTTTTTATTTTTTGGAGCACTTTGAGAGTTACACCACCCTTTAACGGACAGACGCACGCTTGTAGCTGCTGCTTTAAGGATGCAGGTGCGGCTACAGCCCACACATTTCACAAAGACAGAAAAAAAAAGAACAATATTTTAATTGTTTGTGTAGCACACTTTGAGGGTGTCACCACCCTTTAACAGACAGATGCACGCTTGTCGCTGCTGCTTTGAGGATGCAGGTGGAATCTAGACGGGATTTGGAACCGAGGACACACTACCTCCATCAATTGTCTAAATCCCACTGCACTAATGTCGGATACCGGACGCACGTCTAACACCAACATAGCAGTCAAGGCCTCAGTTATACGTTTTGCTTCAGGATGACTGCTGTCGTACTTCATCCTCATCGCTAGGGACTGTTGGAGGGTCAATTGTTTAGTAAAAGTAGTGATGTTCCTACTTCCTCTCTGGGATGATGAACGACTCCCAGCAGCAGCAACAGCACTAGGAGGAAGTGGTTCTTGATCTTTCCTTATTTTATTTTTATCGGAGAAAGTTTGGTCCTCCATTATGTTATATTGATATATATACGTGCGGCTAAAGCGCACACAAACACAGAAAATATTTTTTTATTTTTGCTGGAGAGTAGTGCACTTTGTGGGTTACACCACCCTTTAAGAAATGAGCCAGCCGGCTCTTTACTTATGGGACACAGGCGCACGCTTGGCGCTGCTCCTTTGTTGATGCACGTGCAGCCACAGTGCACACAAGTCACAAACACAGAAAATATATATTTTTTTGGTTTGGAGTGTACTTTGGGGGTTACAGAACCCTTTAACGGTCAAGCCAGCCGGCCCTTTACTTATGACACAGGCGCACGCTTGGCACTACTTTGTTGATGCACGTGCGGCTACTGCGCACACAATTCACAAACACAGAAAATTATTTTTTTTTTGGTTTGGACAGGAGTGTACTTTCGGGGGTTACAGCACCCTTTAACGGTCAAGCCAGCCGGCCCTTTACTTATGACACAGGCGCACGCTTGGCACTACTTTGTTGATGCACGTGCGGCTACTGCGCACACAATTCACAAACACAGAAAATAATTTTTTTTTTGGTTTGGACTGGAGTGTACTTTGGGGGTTACAGCACCCTTTAACGGTCAAGCCAGCCGGCCCTTTACTTATGACACAGGCGCACGCTTGGCACTACTTTGTTGATGCACGTGCGGCTACTGCGCACACAATTCACAAACACAGAAAATAATTTTTTTTTTGGTTTGGACTGGAGTGTACTTTCGGGAGTTACAGCACCCTTTAACGGTCAAGCCAGCCGGCCCTTTACTTATGACACAGGCGCACGCTTGGCACTACTTTGTTGATGCACGTGTGGCTACTGCGCACACAATTCACAAACACAGAAAATAATTTTTTTTTTGTTTTGGACTGGAGTGTACTTTGGGGGTTACAGCACCCTTTAACGGTCAAGCCAGCCGGCCCTTTACTTATGACACAGGCGCACGCTTGGCACTACTTTGTTGATGCACGTGCGGCTACTGCGCACACAATTCACAAACACAGAAAATATTTTTTTTTTTGGTTTGGACTGGAGTGTACTTTGGGGGTTACAGCACCCTTTAACTGTCAAGCCAGCCGGCCCTTTACTTATGACACAGGCGCACGCTTGGCACTACTTTGTTGATGCACGTGCGGCTACTGCGCACACAATTCACAAACACAGAAAATAATTTTTTTTTTGGTTTGGACTGGAGTGTACTTTCGGGGGTTACAGCACCCTTAACGGTCAAGCCAGCCGGCCCTTTACTTATGACACAGGCGCACGCTTGGCACTACTCTGTTGATGCACGTGCGGCTACTGCGCACACAATTCACAAACACAGAAAATAATTTTTTTTTTGGTTTGGACTGGAGTGTACTTTCAGGGGTTACAGCACCCTTAACGGTCAAGCCAGCCGGCCCTTTACTTATGACACAGGCGCACGCTTGGCACTACTTTGTTGATGCACGTGCGGCTACTGCGCACACAATTCACAAACACAGAAAATTATTTTTTTTTTGGTTTGGACTGGAGTGTACTTTCGGGGGTTACAGCACCCTTAACGGTCAAGCCAGCCGGCCCTTTACTTATGACACAGGCGCACGCTTGGCACTAATTTGTTGATGCACGTGCGGCTACTGCGCACACAATTCACAAACACAGAAAATTATTTTTTTTTTGGTTTGGACTGGAGTGTACTTTCGGGGGTTACAGCACCCTTAACGGTCAAGCCAGCCGGCCCTTTACTTATGACACAGGCGCACGCTTGGCACTACTTTGTTGATGCACGTGCGGCTACTGCGCACACAATTCACAAACACAGAAAAAAATTTTTTTTTTGGTTTGGACTGGAGTGTACTTTCGGGGGTTACAGCACCCTTTAACGGTCAAGCCAGCCGGCCCTTTACTTATGACACAGGCGCACGCTTGGCACTACTTTGTTGATGCACGTGCGACTACTGCGCACACAATTCACAAACACAGAAAATATATTATTTTTTTAGCACTTGGGGGGAGCACCCCTGATGGACAGAGCACCCCCTGGACAACACTACAGCACCCCTTTAGGACTGGGACACTGCACAGGACTTTGGAGTGGACACAGCCCCTATGGAGAACTGACTGCACAACACAGTCCAGCCAGCCCCTATGGACTTTGAAGTAGTGGACACAGCCCCTATTAACAACAGCAGCACAGCACAACACAGCCAGCCCCTATGGACTTTGAAGTAGTGGACAACAGCAGCACTACACTACACTACACTACACAGCCCTAACTCCCACCCTCCCTCTTCACTGTCCACAGCCGAGTGAGAAAATGGCGCCGACGCGGGTACCTTATATAGGATCCAAAACCCGCGAGACTCGGAAGGCGGGATGATGACGTTTTGCCTCGATTTCAGATCCGAGTCAGGCGGGAAAAGTCGAGCCTGATTCGGATCGGACTCGGATCGGGGGGGCTCGGGGGGGTTCGGATTTCAGAAATCCGAACCCGCTCACCCCTAGTACATACGGGTAAATTTTAAATTAAAAGAATTTACATGAATGTTTTTCATAAAACTCTCAAAATAATCCTTATCTCCACACCAGACAATCAGAATCTTTCAACATGATGACTGACTCAAAACCTGACTGTCCTGGCAAAGTTTTTTCCCAGGTGTCCATGTACAAATTCACCAGGCTCTGAGCGCAAATCATGCCCATCGCCGTCCCGCACATTTGCAAAAACCATTCCTCTAAGAAGGTAAAGTGGTTGTGTTTTAACACAAAATTAATACACTCACATATAAAGTCTACCAATTTTGAACATATTTGAGGATCATCTCTCAGATAATTTTTAACACTTTCAATTCCCTTTTCATGGGGAATTGCAGTGTATAGCGATTGTACGTCTACCGTACACCACTTATATTCTGGTTTCCATTGTAAACTATTTAGAATCTGTAGTATATGAGTCATGTCTTGTACATACCATGTTATATTAGGTACATATTTTATATATATATATCGACAAACTCTTAAACCCTTGAAGTAATATATATATATTTGAATAATTTATATTAGTTGGGAGAAACTGTTAATCATATTCCCAGAAAACTTAACAGCCAAGTTTTTGGATGAATTTGGGTGAGGTATTGTAAATGAAGTAAGGAAATGTGAGTCTCATTTTGCCTCTAAAGTCCCAAACAAAAGATCTTCACACCTCTCAGGGATGGGTGTTTTATTTCTAAACAGTTAGTGATATTGCCAAGGCCTCTGCCCTGTGGGTTAGCCATCCAGAAAGACCCTGGACTACATTGTTTATAGACAGCAGGAAACCATTACAGTACAAGGTAAGCTTAGAGTAAGGTATTATTTGTCTCAGTGATATCAGGGTGTCATAGGGCTACCTTTACTTTATTCAAGTCATTGGGCATTGCTTTTGACAATGTACAAAACTACACCATGACATGGCATGCAAACAGCGTAAAGGAACAAGTTCAGTTATAAGATATCTCTCACAAGGGAAAAAATATTTCTGTGCCCATTTTTGCAATGCCATCCAATTGTATCTGTAATTTGGGGTGAGTTGTATTATACTGTGTAGCCAATATGTAAAAAATCCAAAAACTCAGCGCTAATTGAATGTTATAAATCAGCAGATAACGATGTTTATCAATAAGATATAAAAATTCATCAAGATATTTATATAATTTGTGCAGCAGATTACATTAATGCGCCTGTGGGAGCACACAAAAAGATACATCTGGCAACCAGGTGCACCTAAAGATATAGTGAAAAAAATATTGAATATCTGCGCTAATATTAAATATAATTCCAAGAGAATTGATATAGGCAAATCATTACCAATACAAGATTTATAATGTAAAAAATGTTTTTACTGTATTAATCCATTATGACCGGTCAATATATATTAGGGGTGTGCACCGGCCACTTTTCGTGTTTTGTGTTTTGGTTTTGGATCTGGATCTTTCTTCGTGTTTTGGATCTGGATTGGTTTTGCCAAAACCACCCTTCCGTGTTTTGGGTTCTGGGTTTTGTGTTTTGGATCTGTATTTTTTTGAAAAAAAGCATAAAAACAGCTAAAATCACAGAATTTGTAGGTTTTTCTGCTCCTATGCTATTATTAACCTCAATAACCTTAATTTCCACTCATTTCCAGTCTATTCTGAACACCTCACACCTCACAATAGTGTTTTTATGTCCAAAAGGTTGCACCGAGGTAGCTGGATGACTATGCTAAGCGACACGAGTGGGCGGCACAAACACGTGACCCATCTAGGAGTGACACTGCAGTGGCAGACAGGATGGCAGTTAGAAAAACTAGGCCCCAAACTGTACATAATGCAAAGAAAAAAAGAGGTGCAAGATGGAATTGTCCTTGGGCCCTCCCACCCACCCTTATGTTGTATAAACAGGACATGCACACTTTAACAAATCAATCATTTCAGCGCCAGGGTCTGCCACACAACTGTGGCTGAAATGATTGGTTCGTTTGGGCCCCCACAAAACAAGCTGGCAATTAATGTGTCCCTGCACAAACTGGCTCTACGGAGGCAAGATGTCATCCTCATCCTCCTCATCCACCGATTCCTCACCCTCTTCAGTGTGTACATCCTCATCCTCACAAAGTATTAACTCGTCCCCACTTGAATCCACCACCACAGGTCCCTCTGTACGTTCTGGAGGCTGGTCTCCCTGGAAGAGCTGATAATTCATTTTGATGAACATCATCTTCTCCACATTCTGTGGAAGCAACCTCCTACGCCTTTCGCTGACAAGGTTCCCGGCTGCACTAAACACTCTTTCGGAGTACACACTGGAGGGGGGGCAACTCAGGTAAAATAGAGCCAGTTTGTACAGGGGCCTCCAAATTGCCTCTTTTTCCTGCCAGTACAGGTATGGACTGTCTGACATGCCTACTTGGATGCTGTCACCGATGTAATCCTCCACCATTCTGTCAATGGTGACAGTATCATATGCAGTGACAGTAGACATGTCAGAAATTGTTGCCAGGTCCTTCAGTCCGGACCAGATGTCCAAACTTGGTCCTGCCTGCCCTGCATCACCGCCAGCGGGTTGCTTAGGATACCTAAGTTTTTTCCTGGCAGCCCCAGTTGCGGGAGAAAATGAAGAAGGAGCCGTTGACGTGTCACGTTCCGCTTCAGCTGACAGTGTGTTCACCAGCAGGTCTTTGCACCTCTGCAGGCTTGTGTCGGCCGGAAAGAGAGACACCACATAGGCTTTAAACCTAGGATCGAGCACGGTGGCCAAAATGTAGTGGTCTGATTTCAACAGATTGACCACCCTGGAATCCTGGCAAAGCGAATGAAGGGCTTCATCCACAAGTCCCACATGCCGAGCGGAATCGCTCCGTCTTAGCTCCTCCTTCACTTTCTCCAGCTGCTTCTGCAAAAGCCTGATGAGGGGAATGACCTGACTCAAGCTGGCAGTGTCTGAACTGACTTCACGTGTGGCAAGTTCGAAGGGCTGAAGAACCTTGCACAACACGGAAATCATTCTCCACTGCGCTTGAGTCAGGTGCATACCCCCTCCTTTGCCTATGTCATAGGTGGATGTATAGGCTTGTATGGCCTTTTGCTGCTCCTCCATCCTCTGAAGCATATAGAGGGTTGAGTTCCACCGCGTCACAACCTCTTGCTTCAGGTGATGGCGGGGCAGGTTCAAGAGTGTTTGCTGGCGCTCCAGTCTTCGGCACGCAGTCGCTGAATGGCGAAAGTGGCCAGAAATTTTTCGGGCCACCCAAAGCGTCTCCTGCACGCCCCTGTCGCTTTTCAGAAAATTCTGCACCACCAAGTTTATTGTGTGAGCAAAACATGGGACGTGCTGGAATTTGCCCAGATGTAATGCCCGCACAATATTGGTGGCGTTGTCAGATATCACAAATCCCCAGGAGAGTCTAAGTGGGGTAAGCCACTGGGCGATGATTTCCCTCAGTTTCTCTAAGAGGTTGTCGGCGGTGTGCCTCTTACTGAAACCGGTGATACACAGCGTAGCCTGCCTTGTAACGAGCTGGCGTTTCTGAGATGCTGCTACTGGTGACGCTGCTGCTGTTGCTGCGTAAGGTGATACATCTACCCAGTGGGCTGTCACAGTCATATAGTCCTTAGTCTGCCCTGTTCCACTTGTCCACATGTCCGTGGTTAAGTGGACATTGTGTACAACGGCATTTTTCAGGACACTGAGGACACTTTTTCTGACGTTTCTGTACAGTCTCGGTATCGCCTGCCTAGTGAAGTGGAATCTAGACGGGATTTGGAACCGGGGACACACTACCTCCATCAATTGTCTAAATCCCACTGCACTAATGGCGGATACCGGACGCACGTCTAACACCAACATAGCAGTCAAGGCCTCAGTTATACGTTTTGCTTCAGGATGACTGCTGTCGTACTTCATCCTCCTCGCTAAGGACTGTTGGAGGGTCAATTGTTTAGTAAAAGTAGTGGTGTTCCTACTTCCTCTCTGGGATGATGAACGACTCCCAGCAGCAGCAGCAACAGCAGCAGCGGCAGCAGTAGGCGTAGCAATGCAGGATCCTCCGGAGGAATCCCGGATAGGAGAGTCAGTCATGCCAGTGATATGGCCTGCAGGACTACTTCCGATCCTGACTAAGGAGGAAATTGACGAGGAGGGAGTTGACGGTGTGGTTTGCAGGCGCTTGGATACAACAGGACAACGGGATTTAGGTGTCCCTGGACTGCTTACGGTCTGAGCCAAAGTTTCTGAACTTGACAGTAACTTTTTATGAACGCGCTGCAGGTGCCGTATAAGGGAGGATGTTCCTAGGTGGTTGACGTCCCTACCCCTACTTATTTCACCTTTACATATGGTACATATGGCAAGACAGTTGTTGTCCGGATTTGGATAGAAATATTGCCAGACCAAAGAGGTGGAATGTTTGGTCTTCTGCCCAGGCATGACCGTGATGGGCTTTTTCATCCCACGGACAACAACTGTCTCCCCCGGAGCCTGATTTAAACAAACCACATCACCATCAGAATCCTCCTCGCCAACTTCCTCCTCAGCGCCAGCTACACCAGTATCCTCATCCTGTTGTACTTCAACAGTGACATCTTCAATTTGCATATCAGCAAGTGGACTGTGGGTGCTCCTTTCAGCACTTGCAGGGGGCGTGCAAATGGTGGAAAGAGCCACCTCTTCCCGTCCAGTGCTGGGAAGGTCAGGCATCGCAACCACCACCACACTTGGACTCTCCTTGGGGATTTGTGATATCTTCTTAGAAAGCACAGTTCTTCGCTGTGCTTTTGCCAGCTTAACTCTTTTGATTTTTTTAGTGGGAGGAGTGCTTCCATCGTCATGTGAAGCTGAACCACTAGTCATGAACATACTAGGGATCGACCTTAGCCGTTCCTTGCCACTCCGTGTCGTAAATGGCATATTGGCAAGTTTACGTTTCTCTTCAGCTGATTTAAATGTCTTTTTCAAGGTCATTTTCCTGAACTTTGCCATTTGGGATTGTATGTGCCCTCTACTATGACATTGGGCATCGGCCTTGGCAGACGACGTTGATGGCATGTTATCGTCTATGTCATGACTAGTGGCAGCAGCTTCAGCACTAGGAGGAAGTGGTTCTTGATCTTTCTCTATTTTATTTTTATCGGAGAAAGTTTGGTCCTCCATTTATGTTATATCGATTTGATATATACGTGCGGCTAAACACAGAAAATAATTTTTTTTTTGGTTTGGACTGGAGTGTACTTTGTGGGTTACAGCACCCTTTAACGGTCAAGCCAGCCGGCCCTTTACTTATGACACAGGCGCACTCTTGGCACTACTTTGTTGATGCACGTGCGGCTACTGCGCACACAATTCACAAACACAGAAAATAATTTTTTTTTGGTTTGGACTGGAGTGTACTTTCGGGGGTTACAGCACCCTTTAACGGTCAAGCCAGCCGGCCCTTTACTTATGACACAGGCGCACTCTTGGCACTACTTTGTTGATGCACGTGCGGCTACTGCGCACACAATTCACAAACACAGAAAATAATTTTTTTTTAGGTTTGGACTGGAGTGTACTTTCGGGGGTTACAGCACCCTTAACGGTCAAGCCAGCCGGCCCTTTACTTATGACACAGGCGCACGCTTGGCACTACTTTGTTGATGCACGTGCGGCTACTGCGCACACAATTCACAAACACAGAAAATAATTTTTTTTTGGTTTGGACTGGAGTGTACTTTCGGAGGTTACAGCACCCTTTAACGGTCAAGCCAGCCGGCCCTTTACTTATGACACAGGCGCACGCTTGGCACTACTTTGTTGATGCACGTGCGGCTACTGCGCACACAATTCACAAACACAGAAAATAATTTTTTTTTAGGTTTGGACTGGAGTGTACTTTCGGGGGTTACAGCACCCTTAACGGTCAAGCCAGCCGGCCCTTTACTTATGACACAGGCGCACGCTTGGCACTACTTTGTTGATGCACGTGCGGCTACTGCGCACACAATTCACAAACACAGAAAATAATTTTTTTTTTGGTTTGGACTGGAGTGTACTTTCGGGGGTTACAGCACCCTTAACGGTCAAGCCAGCCGGCCCTTTACTTATGACACAGGCGCACGCTTGGCACTACTTTGTTGATGCACGTGCGGCTACTGCGCACACAATTCACAAACACAGAAAATAATTTTTTTTTAGGTTTGGACTGGAGTGTACTTTCAGGGGTTACAGCACCCTTAACGGTCAAGCCAGCCGGCCCTTTACTTATGACACAGGCGCACGCTTGGCACTACTTTGTTGATGCACGTGCGGCTACTGCGCACACAATTCACAAACACAGAAAATAATTTTTTTTTGGTTTGGACTGGAGTGTACTTTCGGGGGTTACAGCACCCTTTAACGGTCAAGCCAGCTGGCCCTTTACTTATGACACAGGCGCACGCTTGGCACTACTTTGTTGATGCACATGCGGCTACTGCGCACACAATTCACAAACACAGAAAATAATTTTTTTTTAGGTTTGGACTGGAGTGTACTTTCGGGGGTTACAGCACCCTTAACGGTCAAGCCAGCCGGCCCTTTACTTATGACACAGGCGCACGTTTGGCACTACTTTGTTGATGCACGTGCGGCTACTGCGCACACAATTCACAAACACAGAAAATAATTTTTTTTTTGGTTTGGACTGGAGTGTACTTTCGGGGGTTACAGCACCCTTAACGGTCAAGCCAGCCGGCCCTTTACTTATGACACAGGCGCACGTTTGGCACTACTTTGTTGATGCACGTGCGGCTACTGCGCACACAATTCACAAACACAGAAAATAATTTTTTTTTTGGTTTGGACTGGAGTGTACTTTCGGGGGTTACAGCACCCTTAACGATCAAGCCAGCCGGCCCTTTACTTATGACACAGGCGCACGCTTGGCACTACTTTGTTGATGCACGTGCGGCTACTGCGCACACAATTCACAAACACAGAAAATAATTTTTTTTTGGTTTGGACTGGAGTGTACTTTTGGGGGTTACAGCACCCTTTAACGGTCAAGCCAGCCGGCCCTTTACTTATGACACAGGCGCACGCTTGGCACTACTTTGTTGATGCACGTGCGGCTACTGCGCACACAATTCACAAACACAGAAAATATATTATTTTTTTAGCACTTGGGGGGAGCACCCCTGATGGACAGAGCACCCCCTGGACAACACTACAGCACCCCTTTAGGACTGGGACACTGCACAGGACTTTGGAGTGGACACAGCCCCTATGGAGAACTGACTGCACAACACAGTCCAGCCAGCCCCTATGGACTTTGAAGTAGTGGACACAGCCCCTATTAACAACAGCAGCACAGCACAACACAGCCAGCCCCTATGGACTTTGAAGTAGTGGACAACAGCAGCACTACACTACACTACACTACACAGCACTAACTCCCACCCTCCCTCTTCACTGTCCACAGCCGAGTGAGAAAATGGCGCCGACGCGGGTACCTTATATAGGATCCAAAACCCGCGAGACTCGGAAGGCGGGATGATGACGTTTTGCCTCGATGTCAGATCCGAGTCAGGCGGGAAAAGTCGAGCCTGACTCGGATCGGACTCGGATCGGGGGGGCTCGGGGGGGTTCGGATTTCAGAAATCCGAACCCGCTCACCCCTAATATATATACAGCAAAAATCACACAGAATTAAAAGTAAAAATTAAAAATAAAAATAAATTAAATAAATAAACTACATAAGACAGATATATAACCATAATACTATATGATATATTATTAGTGATATAAAAGATCGCTGGAGGAGGTGGTTCCAGAAAAAAAAAAAATTAAAAACTTATATTAATCCATATTGTCCGCATCTGTAGTTGGTAATCTTCAATCTCACCAGGAGAAGAAAAGCTGTTGATTAAATGCTGATAAGCTATATGTAGCCATGTATCCTGGCAGACAGTGTCACATTCAATGACTTACAAATCACTTGGTGCACATCCGAGCTGATAAGAATCTGTGTGAGTAGTGGAGGAGGCTCTGGAGAGACAGGGTTGTAGCGGCTCCTTAATAGCTATGTAATGTCAGTGTTAGTCTGATCGCATCTCAATCCTACCTCTACTCAAGCTACTAGCTGGTGTCCAGAGGGAACGTGGGTCTCGCGTCCCGGTGTGCGGATGATACAGCTAATGCTCAAATGTAAAAGGATAATCCAACAGGTCCAAAGAAAGTCCTCTAACGTGTTTCGCTCCACAAATCTGGGGCTTTATCAAAGAGTAAAAACTACACCATGACATGGCATGCAAACAGCGTATAAGTTAAGTTATAAGATATCTCTCACAAGAGAAAAAATATTTCTGTGCCCATTTTTGCAATGCCATCCAGTTGTATCTGTAATTTGGGGTGAGTTGTACCATACTGTGTAGCCACCTAGAACAGTGCTACCTAGTGCCCAACAATATGTGTATAAGTAGCATAAATGTAGTTGCCAGCAGCAGATTTTCCCTATGAAATGAAGAAGGTGCAGCATGATGCATCTTAAAGCGACAGTCTTAGGCAACAGTTATGAACACTTAAATGACATCTGTTTTAGCAGGCACTGCAACATTTAAGTGGCTCTGAATGCCAGTATTTATTGTTACATTTCATATTTATTTACAGGCTGCAGGCCTGTTATAAGGCTGCATAGGTTTTTATTTCAAAGTTGTTGTTTTTCTAAGTGGTATTATATGCACAGCAAAATTTAAACAGTTAGACAGGACACCTTACTAGCTTTATCCTCTGCTATCAGTGAGGGATGATGATATGACAGATTTTCCCCTTCTCATCCTGCAGGTAATCTATTGGGACCAGTCATCTGACATAGAAATAGCAGTGCTGTGTGAATATACTGATTTCATAGGTAATCTATTGGGACCAGTCATCTGACATAGAAATAGCAGTGCTGTCTGATTATATTGATTTCATTGGTAATCTACTGGGACCAGTCATCTGACATAGAAATAGCAGTGCTGTGTGATTATGCTGATTTCATAGGTAATCTATTGGGACCAGTCATCTGACATAGAAATAGCAGTGCTGTGTGATTATACTGATTTCATAGGTAATCTATTGGGACCAGTCATCTGACATAGAAATAGCAGTGCTTTTTGATTACACTGATTTCATATGTATTTTGTTATTATTATCTGCAAAAACCAGAGTAACTTAAGGTCTTGCAATTTAACTATGTAATAACTACTAGATACATGGGATGTTGTTTAGGGTCTGTTTGTTTGTATTAGAATTGTATGACTTGTATCTGGTGAGGGTGAGGTTATTGGGCGTGGGGTGTAATTAGTGACTACACATGTATGCTTCACTTACACAGTAACTTACCCAGTAAGTTACAGACTGCAGGCCTGTTATAAGGCTGCATAGGTTTTAATTTCAAAGTGTTTTTTTTTCTAAGTGGTATTATATGCACAGCAAAATTTAAAGAGTTAGACAAGAGTTAAACAGGAGGAAGACAGGAGGACAACATTTAATAAAGAACTCTTTACAACTTGAAAACAATTGAAAATGATCTTCTGAGCTTCTGGATACCCTGTAACTCAGCCACCAGCTTTCATTATAACCTGAACACACCTTTTGCCAACAGCCTGCTTCAACATTGCAAGTAACTAACAGTTGGTTTGCTGCATTTTAAGTTTTGAATGTATGTTTTTTGACCCTACACTGTTTATATTATTCCTATACCACTGTAGTATCTACCATTTTTTAAAACCTTCTCATCTATAAGAATGCTTTATCCTTAATTTAAAGTCCTGCAACTTTAACAGCTCTAAACTCATTTTCTTTATTATATACTATTATAGTTGTGTCTTTACATCTACTAACACTGTTCTTCTTTTTATCTGATTTTAGATATTTTAACTGTACTATTCCTGTATCTCACTCTCATCACTACTACTGCTGTTTTTCCCCCCCCTAATCCCTCAGCTATGCAATGTCTCTCTTTTATTCTGCTCCCCCTTCACTCAGAAGCTACATAATACTTTCCTCTACCACCAGTTCCCATTTATTTTCTCCCTCCATTGTCTCCTCCACTTTCTCCTGTCCCTCCTTCCTCTCCTCTATCTCTCTTCATCCCATCTAGTACTCTCCACCGCATCTCCCATAACTTATAAGCCCTGCACCCTCCCTTTTCTCCAAGTTACAACTCTTCTTCTCAACCAACACCTCAATAAACCTCCACCTTGCCCACCACCTGCTGTCACTCTTCCTCACTCAGAAGCCCACCACATAGGCACACTACAGCAACCTTAAGAATTTCCTTCTCTGTCATACCAACTCTGTCCCTATATCCTGCCTCCTCTGGAAAGCCAGTCCAGCCTATACTCAACTGGTCCCTGTCCATTATGGCTTCATATTCAATGCCTTCAATCTCCTAGCCATCACCAAATCCTGGACTTACCCATCTGATACCATTTCTCCTTTGGGGGCCTCACATTCTTTCACACTCCCTGGCCTGGAGGTTGCCACAGTGTTGGTGTTGGGGTACTTCTACCATCTGGTCACTCCCACCAACTCTTACCTTCTAAACTCTCCACTTCATTATTTGCATTCAATGCTCATGTCAGTTGCCTTTGCCAACTTCCTCGAGTAGCTGACTTTTCTCGTCCCCCTGGCCTTAACTCAAAATTCCATGTTAACTTTGCTTCTTGGCTCCAAATCTTCAAATGGGCTCTCAAGACCCCTTTCTTCCTCAAAGCTTTGCAGCTCTTATCCTGACCCACTACTCCATGTTCCTTCCTCACAATCCAGCCCATCTGTGTCACCCCTGTTTATCTGCCCCCTCCCCTTTACAATGTGAGATCTCATGAGCAGGGCCTTCTTCCCTTATGTGCTTCTCCTTCACTAACTCCTAATTTAATTTACAACAGCACCTAACCCTTGGTTGTTGACGCCATGCTGCTTATTTAAGTGTTATGCAGCAATGTATAAATCATGTATTTGCCCTGCATTGTTTGTACTGTTAATAACTGTTTTTCTTTTGTGCTCATTTGTCTATGTACTTGTCTTGTGTGCTCATTTGTTTATGTACTTTATGAACCCTTGTGGTGCCATATAAATAAAGGATGATAATAATAATAATAATAATAATAATAATAATAATAATAAAAAAGTTCAGTTATATTTTTTTGTATATGTAGAACAGATTCCCTTTAAATGATTTTACGAAAAATCTGTTGTATCCATCTTCGCAAAATCATATTTGGATAATCCAGAGGTGGTGCCAGCTCCTGTCACTATGAGTCTGGCAGGTGAATCATGGAATAAGTAATTATCATCTCAGTTTACTGATAGATGTAATTAAAGGCAATTAGTCAGCTAGAACTAGCTGTGCGAAGAAGACTCGGGAGGTGTATGTAGGAGAATCATTAGGTCATTAACATACCGAGATGAAATCCAGGGCAATGAGAACACTACACTCTCACAGGTCAGTAACTCTGCGGCAGAATGACGTTACAGTCTGACTGTTGGAATGTCTGTAGGACAACAGCTGTCCAACAAATAACGACAAACATGTTGAGATATTTAATATGAATTTCGGGAAGTGGAACACAATGCTTATATGTGTATTAACTTTGTATTAAAACTATTGAAAAAAAACAGCAATTAGGAAATACAATTTGATAATGTTAGTATTACAAATAAAAAGTCCTGCCAATCAACAGCAGGCATGGGCAGGTTGCCTGTGTTTTCATTTTCATTTTCATTTTGGTTTTAGCAAAACCAGGCTGTTTTTTTTTTTTTCAGTCATAACAATAGAATATTGGCGCAAATGGTCTATGAGTGCAAGATGTAAACTGTCTGTTTAATTATGTATAATGATATTATACACACAAGCAGTGGAGTAGTGGAGGTTAGGGTCGCGGTCGGACCTCCCGTTTGTGTATGCTGGGCAGAACTTTGACCCGGGTAGCCTGTTCTGAGCTCTCCACTGGATGGATTTGGAGGAAAACCACAGAGTGGTAACATTGGATCCCAGAAGACATACTAGGGGGTTGAGGTTCTGGTCGGACCTCCTGTTGGTGTACGCTGGGCAGAACTTTGACCCGGGGAGCCTGTTTTGAGCTCTCCACTGGATGGATTTGGACAAAATCTTTACAGAGTGGTAACATTGGATCCTAGAAGACATACTAGCGGGTTGAGGTCCCTTTGGTGGATGCTGGGCAGAACATTGACCCGGATATGCTGGGCAGAACTTTGACCAATGAGCCTGTTCTGGGCCTTCCACTGGATAGATTTGGATGAAAACTTCACAGAGGGGTGGCATTTGGTCTGGGATGCCTAATGGAGAGGTTGGGGTCCCAGTCAGACTTCATGGTGAAGTGCACCGGGCAGAACTTTGACCCAGGGAGCGTGTTCTGGGCCTTCCACAGGATAGATTTCGAACAACATCACATAATAAAACTGTCAAGACTGGGGACTCAGGACTGCTCAGTAGAGGCTCAGGTACTTGCTCACTAATGATACAGGAGGTTTGCAGTAGAGATGGTCATATACTGTATAAGTCCTCCTCATAGATGGAATAAGCAACAGGACAATATACTATACGTGGGTGTTATCAGATAGCAAGGACTAAGAGCAGCACTTATGGTAGGCACTTGGCTGGATTGAGACCGGATTGGTCCAGACTTGGAGAATACACGGGTAATTGAAAGAGACCAGACTTGGAGAATATACTGGTGCTGTAGTGAGATCAGACTTGGAGAATGCAATTATGCTGTAGTGAGACTGGACTTACAGTGGAGTTGGAGTGGAACCAGACTCGAAGAATATACTGGAGCTGGAGTCGTAAAAGTGAATTAGCATGAGAGCTAGAAACAAAGCATGTGTCAGCGACAAAGTTCAGGCACTGAATGCTGTGAGGAGCGAGGCTTTATACCCTGTGCTCACCGGGATAGGCTGATACCGTCATGTGGCTGCCAACCTGGATACCCAATGGAGATTTAGGGGTCAGCTGACCAGGATCAACATGGTGACGCCCAGTGTCCGGGGCTGGCAGGAACGCCACCGGAGCCCCGAGCCCCCTAAGACCACCATCACACTGAGGACCCTCCAGAGACACTCCTAACCAGACAGGAACCACCATAACCACGCTCTATGAAGCTGGAGGAAATGCTGCCAAAGCTCTGGGCCCCTGAGACAACTGCCACGCTGGGGAATTGCTGGCAGCACTCTCTGTGAGACCTGAGGCCGGGACCCCTGTCAAGACAGTGCAGCACGACCCTGAAGGTGAGCACGGTTTCTGCCTAAAACTTAATAACTTTTAGATTTAAACCCGGGCATCGCCAGGTAACAAAGTAAGCCTCATTTTTGATAAAAAATCTAATTTATAATTAGATGAAGTTGGCATTATTGGACCAAGACAATTACCATATTGGAGTTTGGGAAATGTCTATTTAATGGCAATCTATATTTTGCTGCTATTTGTACAATTACAATAAGGAAATGTCTGATAATCCTTCATACTAAATACATTTATATATAAGTACATATTTCTTATTTTTCCTGTTAGTTGACATTGGGGGAAAATAGGTGACTACCATAAGGATGAAATGTGCATCTTTTCAATGTCTGTTTATACTAGGGGTGAGCGGGTTCGGATTTCTGAAATCCGAACCCCCCCCGAGCCCCCCCAATCCGAGTCAGATCCAAGTCAGGCTCGACTTTTCCCACCTGACTCGGATCTGAAATCGAGGCAAAACGTCATCATCCCGCCTTCCGGGTCTCGCGGGTTTTGGATCCTATATAAGGTACCCGCGTCGGCGCCATTTTCTCACTCGGCTGTGGATAGTGAAGAGGGAGGGTGGGAGTTAGAGCTGTGTAGTGTAGTGTAGTGTAGTGCTGCTGTTGTCCACTACTTCAAAGTCCATAGGGGCTGGCTGTGTTGTGCTGTGCTGCTGTTGTTAATAGGGGCTGTGTCCACTGCTTCAAAGTCCATAGGGGCTGGCTGGACTGTGTTGTGCAGTCAGTTCTCCATAGGGGCTGTGTCCACTCCAAAGTCCTGTGCAGTGTCCCAGTCCTAAAGGGGTGCTGTAGTGTTGTCCAGGGGGTGCTCTGTCCATCAGGGGTGCTCCCCCCAAGTGCTAAAAAAATAAAAAAAATTCTGTTTGTGAATTGTGTGCGCAGTAGCCGCACGTGCATCAACAAAGTAGTGCCAAGCGTGCGCCTGTGTCATAAGTAAAGGGCCAGCTGGCTTGACCGTTAAAGGGTGCTGTAACCCCCAAAGTACACTTCAAACCAAATAACAAAATATTTTTTCTGTGTTTGTGAATTGTGTGCGCAGTAGCCGCACGTGCATCAACAAAGTAGTGCCAAGCGTGCGCCTGTGTCATAAGTAAAGGCTTGACCGTTAAAGGGTGCTGTAACCCCCAAAGGACACTCCAAACCAAATAATAAAATATTTTTTCTGTGTTTGTGAATTGTGTGCGCAGTAGCCGCACGTGCATCAACAAAGTAGTGCCAAGCGTGCGCCTGTGTCATAAGTAATGGCTTGACCGTTAAAGGGTGCTGTAACCCCCAAAGTACACTCCAAACCATGTAACAAAATATTTTTTCTGTGTTTGTGAATTGTGTGCGCAGTAGCCGCACGTGCATCAACAAAGGAGCAGCGCCAAGCGTGCGTCTGTGTCCCATAAGTAAAGAGCCGGCTGGCTCATTTCTTAAAGGGTGGTGTAACCCACAAAGTGCACTACTCTCCAGCAAAAATAAAAAAATATTTTCTGTGTTTAGCCGCACGTATATATCAAATCGATATAACATAAATGGAGGACCAAACTTTCTCCGATAAAAATAAAATAGAGAAAGATCAAGAACCACTTCCTCCTAGTGCTGAAGCTGCTGCCACTAGTCATGACATAGACGATAACATGCCATCAACGTCGTCTGCCAAGGCCGATGCCCAATGTCATAGTAGAGGGCACATACAATCCCAAATGACAAAGTTCAGGAAAATGACCTTGAAAAAAACATTTAAATCATCTGAAGAGAAACGTAAACTTGCCAATATGCCATTTACGACACAGAGTGGCAAGGAACGGCTAAGGTCGATCCCTAGTATGTTCATGACTAGTGGTTCAGCTTCACATGACGATGGAAGCCCTCCTCCCACTAAAAAAATCAAAAGAGTTAAGCTGGCAAAAGCACAGCGAAGAACTGTGCTTTCTAAGAAGATATCACAAATCCCCAAGGAGAGTCCAAGTGTGGTGCTGGTTGCGATGCCTGACCTTCCCAGCTCTGGACGGGAAGAGGTGGCTCTTTCCACCATTTGCACGCCCCCTGCAAGTGCTGAAAGGAGCACCCACAGTCCACTTGCTGATATGCAAATTGAAGATGTCACTGTTGAAGTACAACAGGATGAGGATACTGGTGTAGCTGGCGCTGAGGAGGAAGTTGGCGAGGAGGATTCTGATGGTGATGTGGTTTGTTTAAATCAGGCTCCGGGGGAGACAGTTGTTGTCCGTGGGATGAAAAAGCCCATCACGGTCATGCCTGGGCAGAAGACCAAACATTCCACCTCTTTGGTCTGGCAATATTTCTATCCAAATCCGGACAACTGTCTTGCCATATGTACCATATGTAAAGGTGGAATAAGTAGGGGTAGGGACGTTAACCACCTAGGAACATCCTCCCTTATACGGCACCTGCAGCGTGTTCATAATAAGTTACTGTCAGCTTCAGAAACTTTGGCTAACACCGTAAACAGTCCAGGGACACCTAAATCCCGTTGTCCTGTTGTATCCAAGCGCCTGCAAACCACACCGTCAACTCCCTCCTCGTCAATTTCCTCCTTAGTCAGGATCGGAAGTAGTCCTGCAGGCCATGTCACTGGCATGACTGACTCTCCTATCCGGGATTCCTCGGGAGGATCCTGCATTGCTACGCCTCCTGCTGCCGCTGCTGCTGTTGCTGCTGCTGGGAGTCGTTCATCATCCCAGAGAGGAAGTAGGAACACCACTACTTTTACTAAACAATTGACCCTCCAACAGTCCTTAGCGAGGAGGATGAAGTACGACAGCAGTCATCCTGAAGCAAAACGTATAACTGAGGCCTTGACTGCTATGTTGGTGTTAGACGTGCGTCCGGTATCCGCCATTAGTGCAGTGGGATTTAGACAATTGATGGAGGTAGTGTGTCCCCGGTTCCAAATCCCGTCTAGATTCCACTTCACTAGGCAGGCGATACCGAGACTGTACAGAAACGTCAGAAAAAGTGTCCTCAGTGTCCTGAAAAATGCCATTGTACCCAATGTCCACTTAACCACGGACATTTGGACAAGTGGAACATGGCAGACTAAGGACTATATGACTGTGACATCCCACTGGGTAGATGTATCACCTTACGCAGCAACAGCAGCAGCGTCACCAGTAGCAGCATCTCAGAAACGCCAGCTCGTTCCAAGGCAGCCTACGCTGTGTATCACCGGTTTCAGTAAGAGGCACACCGCCGACAACCTCTTAGAGAAACTGAGGGAAATCATCGCCCAGTGGCATACCCCACTTAGACTCTCCTGGGGATTTGTGATATCTGACAACGCCACCAATATTGTGCGGGCATTACATCTGGGCAAATTCCAGCACATCCCATGTTTTGCTCACACAATAATCTTGGTGATGTAGAATTTTCTGAAAAGCGACAGGGGCGTGCAGGAGACGCTTTGGGTGGCCTGAAAAATTTCTGCCCACTTTCCCCATTCAGCGACTGCGTGCCGAAGACTGGAGCACCAGCAAACACTCTTGAACCTGCCCCGCCATCACCTGAAGCAAGAGGTTGTGACGCGGTGGAACTCAACCCTCTATATGCTTCAGAGGATGGAGGAGCAGCAAAAGGCCATACAAGCCTATACATCCACCTATGACATAGGCAAAGGAGGGGGTATGCACCTGACTCAAGCGCAGTGGAGAATGATTTCCGTGTTGTGCAAGGTTCTCCAGCCCTTCGAACTTGCCACACATGAAGTCAGTTCAGACACTGCCAGCTTGAGTCAGGTCATTCCCCTCATCAGGCTTTTGCAGAAGCAGCTGGAGAAAGTGAAGGAGGAGCTAAGACGGAGCGATTCCCCTCGGCCTGTGGGACTTGTGGATGAAGCCCTTCATTCACTTTGCCAGGATTCCAGGGTGGTCAATCTGTTGAAATCAGACCACTACATTTTGGCCACCGTGCTCGATCCTAGGTTTAAAGCCTATGTGGCATCTCTCTTTCCGGCCGACACAAGCCTGCAGAGGTGCAAAGACCTGCTGGTGAACACACTGTCAGCTGAAGCGGAACGTGACACGTCAACAGCTCCTTCTTCATTTTCTCCCGCAACTGGGGCTGCCAGGAAAAAACTTAGCTATCCTAAGCAACCCGCTGGCGGTGATGCAGGGCAGGCAGGACCAAGTTTGGACATCTGGTCCGGACTGAAGGACCTGGCAACAATTTCTGACATGTCTACTGTCACTGCATATGATACTGTCACCATTGACAGAATGGTGGAGGATTACATCGGTGACAGCATCCAAGTAGGCATGTCAGACAGTCCATACCTGTACTGGCAGGAAAAAGAGGCAATTTGGAGGCCCCTGTACCAACTGGCTCTATTTTACCTGAGTTGCCCCCCCTCCAGTGTGTACTCCGAAAGAGTGTTTAGTGCAGCCGGGAACCTTGTCAGCGAAAGGCGTAGGAGGTTGCTTCCACAGAATGTGGAGAAGATGATGTTCATCAAAATGAATTATCAGCTCTTCCAGGGAGACCAGCCTCCAGAACGTACAGAGGGACCTGTGGTGGTGGATTCCAGTGGGGACGAGTTAATACTCTGTGAGGATGAGGATGTACACACTGAAGAGGGTGAAGAATCGGTGGATGAGGAGGATGAGGATGACATCTTGCCTCCGTAGAGCCAGTTTGCAGGGCCAGATTAATTGCCAGCTTGTTTTGTGGGGGCCCAAACGAACCAATCATTTCAGCCACAGTTGTGTGGCAGACCCTGGCGCTGAAATGATTGGTTTGTTAAAGTGTGCATGTCCTGTTTATACAACATAAGGGTGGGTGGGAGGGCCCAAGGACAATTCCATCTTGCACCTCTTTTTTTTCTTTGCATTATGTACAGTTTGGGGCCTAGTTTTTCAAACTGCCATCCTGTCTGCCACTGCAGTTTCACGCCTAGATGGGTCACGTGTTTGTGCCGCCCACTCGTGTCGCTTAGCATAGTCATCCAGCTACCTCGGTGCAACCTTTTGGACATAAAAACACTATTGTGAGGTGTGAGGTGTTCAGAATAGACTGGAAATGAGTGGAAATTAAGGTTATTGAGGTTAATAATAGCATAGGAGCAGAAAAACCTACAAATTCTGTGATTTTAGCTGTTTTTATGCTTTTTTTCAAAAAAATACAGATCCAAAACACAAAACCCAGAACCCAAAACATGGAAGGGTGGTTTTGGCAAAACCAATCCAGATCCAAAACACGAAGAAAGATCCAGATCCAAAACACAAAACACGAAAAGTGGCCGGTGCACACCCCTAGTTTATACATGTGCAGATTTACTGTACTTTAAAAGGTGTGATTATGTGTTTGGAGAGTTCAGTAATGAGGCATAGGATTGTACATTTTTTTTGTGCATGCAGGTTCAGACTGGCCCACAAATGTACAGGGCAAAACACCTGTGTGCCCCACTGCCTGACACAGTTCTACTCCCTAACCCCCACACACTGCTCTACTCCCTGACCTCCACACACAGCTCTACTCCCTGACCTCCATACACAGCTCTACTCCCTCACCCTCACACACAGTTCTTCTCCCTGACCCTCACACACAGCTCTGTGCCCTGTCCCTCACACACAGCTCTGTGCCCTGTCCCTCACACACAGGTCTGTTCCCTGACCCTCACACACAGCTCTTCTCCCTGACCCCCTCACACAAAGCTCTGCTTCCTGACCCTCACACACAGCTCTGCTCCCTGACCCTCACACACAGCTCTTCCCCCTGACCCTCACACACAGCTCTTCTCCCTGACCCTAACACATATCACTTCTCCCTGACCCTCACACACAGCTCTGCTCTCTGACTCCCATGACATGACATCTCTCCCGTAGTGCAGAGCGGGACAGTAGGACGGAGGAGTGGACAGTGGCAGGTGTGGAAGGAGCGGGGATTCAGGTAAGTGTTTTTCCTTTTTTTGTGTGTCTTTTTTCCAGGGCACTGCATAGGGGCGGGCCACTACTTGGGGTACTGCATAGGGGGGACTACTACTAGGGGCACTATATAAGTGGCACTACTGGGGGCACTGCATAGGGGGACTACTACTGGGGGCACTATATAAGAGGCACTTCATAGGGGGGACTACTACTGGTGGCACTGCATCGGCGGACCACTACTGGGGGCACTGTATAAGGGGCACTACTGGGAGCACTGCATAGGGAGGACCACTACTGAGGACACTGTATAAGGGGCACTACTGAGGGCACTGCATAGGGGGACCACAACTGTGGCCACTACATAAGGGGGGTCACTACTGGGGGCACTACATAGGGGGTCACTGTATATGGGGCACTACTGGGGGCACTGTACAAGGGGCATCACTGGGGGCACTGCATAAGGGGCACTACTGGGGGCACTGTATAAGGGGCACTACTGGGGGCACTGCATAGGGGGACCACTACTGGAGGCACTGTATAAGGGGCACTAATGGGTGCACTGTGTAAGGGGCACTACTGGGGGCAGGGGGGTCTTTAATAAATCATGCTGGCTTTATTTATTTGCTTGCTGCATTCATGTTTTTTAGTGATAGAGGTGTGTGTGTCTGTTTGTATCTGTGTCAGTCAGTGTGTGCGTACCTCGTCATAGGCTGAGTGGTACTGTAGTGGTACTGTAGTGGTCCCAAATCCTGTGTAAGCTGTTTCTATCTATCTATCTATTTGTGTCTAGATAATTTCTTTTATTGGCTCAGTAACCAGGAATTTGGAAAACCCCCCTTTCAAAATCCTGTGTTTGCTACTGAGATTAAGAGCGTGGTGACAGTGGCGGACACTTCAGATCCCCCACACACTTCGGTTGGAGACAGTGTGATATTGTGTACCCTGAGATATCCACAACCTATGTGCCTGTTAGTGCTTATGTGGAGCTGCACACAGCTGCTGCCCATATATTTTAGGAGAGCCCTATACACTCCTCTTTGACTGTAGCATGATCCTCTGAGGCCTTTCTCCTCATCCCTCCATGGCTACCTAGTTCTCTTATGAGGGACAGTGGCCAGTGCCAACCTGCCAGCATTCATCATGGTATACTCAGCAGATCACTGGAGGTCAGGAGCGGAGGTCTGCTCAGGGCACGCGTCCAGACAGTAGGAGCAGATCTTGTGTACAGTCACACATGGTGAAGATGTAAGGTAGACAACAATCCAGATTCTGAGTATAGTAGCTCTAAAAAAGGCATTTGAATTTGAGAAGCAGTAGTTTTGTCAAGTGAATTGTCTAATGGCATCCTAATATGGGTGATTGGGTTAATCGGTTCTGGGGGGAGTATTGATTAATGGAACTTGGGAATGTGTTGATGGCTGGTGGGAGTGAATGTTTTAATCAGTATTGGATGGGGTGAGGTTAATGCTTACTGGAAATGGGTATTAATGAATATAGCTGGGTGGTATTGCTTTTTAGCAAACAGTGGCACTGTGGAGCATGCAAGTGGGGCACTGTTGCAAACCTCAATCTGGCCCTGAGATACATGATTACTTTATTTTAATACTACAGTCATGGCCAAAAGTTTTGAGAATGACACAAGTATTGGTTTTCACAAAGTTTGCTGCTTCAATGTTTTTAGACCTTTTTGTCAGATGTTATTATAGTATACTGAAGTAAAATGACCAGCATTTCATAAGTGTCAATGGCTTTATTGACAATTACATTAAGTTTATGCAAAGAGTCAATATTTGCAGTGTTGACCCTTCTTTTTCAAGACCTCTGCAATTCACCCTGGCATGCTGTCAATCAACTTCTGGGCCACATACTGACTGATGGCTGCCCATTCTTGCCTAATCAATGCTTGGAGTTTGTCAGAATTTGTGGGTTTTTGTTTGTCCACCCACCTCTTGGGGATTGACCACAAGTTCTCAATGCTATTAAGGTCTGGGGAGTTTCCTGGCCATGGACCCAAAATTTTGATGTTTTGTTCCCCAAGCCACTCAATCCTCAAGAGGCGGGTAGACATACAAAAACTGGTACACTTGTGGATGGGATGAAAAATACATGGACCTGACTATTATGTTGGGACCCTACTCCTAGCATCAGGATTTTGCAACCACCCATTTTGTGTCATCTCTTCAAGGCGTAACCTATTCCTCCCAGGGTAATCCTACGTAGTGCGCCCAAGACGGCTGCCTCATGTGGTACCTTTGTGGGTGGAATATATAACCCATGGAAGTTATTTCCCAAAAAGTCTGCACCAACCCTGCAATATGCTTATTGTGCTCTCTAGGTTTCGGTTGATTTTAATTATCTCGGTGAGGTTTTCTGTGTTTTTGCAACACCTAATCCTTGTACAATGTACCATGTTTTCTGATGTCTGTAAAGCGACTTTGAGTCCTATGGGAGAAAAGCGCTATATAAATAAAATTATTATTATTATTATTATTCTTGGCTTCCTTTATCATTTAAATAACAAATATTTGTGTATTTGGTCGACGCTACTTGTTAAATAGAATGGAAGTCTATGAACCAAAAATCAAAGTCAAACCTTAAATAGCATAAATTGCCCAATATAGGGACAAATAATTGATTCCAACGATGCATGAAACATTTAAAAAAACAAAGTGGATAAAAAGCAGATAATCAAATAATCAATATGGTAGGATTTCCAATATTCAGCCTCTCACCAATAGTAGATGTTGCGGTGGGCTAGTGCTCAGCTCAGCAGCTCAGCACCACTACAGAAAGCATAAATGGCCACAAGGCGGCTGTATCTGGATGTCTCCTCTGTTCCACATGCATTCTGTTGCAAAGCGTTTCAGATAACTATGGATCCTTCATCAGGCAAAGATAGCATGTGTAGGCAAAAAGATGGGTTTAAATACCTTCAGGAATATTCTAATTGGAGCATCTGTTCCCGCTCAAACTGGTGTGTATGGATGAAATCCTTCCTCCATTTCCAGTGAAACCGGAAGTACGCCTACTCCATGTCACCTGAAGGATGTGATCCGTGCGTTCCAGGATACTATCTTGTGTCGGAAACAGAAGTTCATGCATGTCAAATGTGGCCATATTGGAAAGGTGTGCTCCACAGTATTATGTGCAGTGATTATTGCTGTATGTATAGCGGCCATTTTGTTGAAGTCTGGAGACTTTATTATCTTCTAAAAGGTAGTCTTTATGAAATTAACATTCCGCAGTACAATTATTTTAAGAGATTAAAAGTAATCCAGATAAAAAGTTTTAGTATTCCTTCTTATACAGGTACATAATTTCTGGTATTAAGTGATTCATTTTCCTACCGGTTTGAATCTATACCGTACTTACTATTCCGGTAAAGTCCTTCCCTGAAACCGGTAGGTAGCATTCACCATACCAGTGTATACATGTAAAAAAGAGAGAAAAAATAACATTAGTAAAAAGGATTAATGCAAAGAGTGAACATCAATTAAATAGGATAAGATAATGAATTAATCTAAAAAACATTTTAATTCAAAATCAAGATTTAAACCTGTGGGTGACAAAGTATTTAAGTTGAAGATCTATTTCATCTCCATAATAGCCAATCTTTTCTCTAAATCTTTGGATCACCAATTGTGTCTAATTTGTTGAATCCCCATGAATCTATTGATATGGCTTTCATTTTTATTATGCATTTGCGCAAATTGTTCAGAGAAAGAAGGGTTGTTTAAACCCTTTCTTACATTATAGATGTGCTATGATAATCTGTTTTTTAGATTCCTAGTGGTCCTACATATATATAGGTGTCCACATTACCATTGTATCATTGGATAATGCTTATGATAAGTGTGAAAGTATATACGGAATCTAGAATTGGATTGAAGGCAGAGCTATATGTAAGGGTCATGGAGCAGAGCTGTGTGAGGGTCAGAGAGAAGAGCTGTGTGAGGATCATGGAGCAGAGCTGTGTATGAGGATTGGGGAGCAGAGCTGTATATAAGGGTCATGGAGAAGAGCTATGTGTAAGGGTCCGGGAAAAGAGCTATGTGTAATGGTCAGGGAGAAGAGCTGTGTGAGGATCATGGAGCAGAGATGTGTGTGAGGATCGGGGAGCAGAGCTGTATATAAGGGTCAGGGAGAAGAACTATATGTAAGGGTCATGGACAGGGCCGAACTTGGACTAAAAATAGGCACTGGCATTTAAAGAGCACACAGGCCCACCTCGCGTCAGCATCTGTCTCCTGGCATAGACTCCTCCCCTAACTATTCCTGACCCCTCCCACTTTAGTCTATGCTCTTACAAATGTAATTAATATTAGAACAACAGACAAGTACACATCATTATCTATTAAAATACATACAACAGAGCACATCCTGCAAGGGAGTCAAACATTTGGTATTGTGTTGGTTCTGCTAAATTGTGCAGACACCTATAGATATATCTGTCCAATTCGTGTGGTGGGACAGAAAATCTGGGAATGTGTGGGAGCAAATAACAATAGAAATTTGCTCCCAGATGCTGGAAAATGGATCAGATTTTCTTTCCCACCAGACAGATTGGACAGATATCAATAGGTAAAGCTGGCACTTCACAAGAAAGGGGAAAGCATTTTCCCAAGCGATAGTTTAGCAGTTGTAGAAGATTAGATAGTGTTCACTGTAGGACTTTTTTAGGGCAGGGGTGCTGAATGCAGAGCACACCAAAGCAGAGCCAAAACTACACATTTTAACAAAAGAGCGTTTGTGCTGCCAACTATAGGGGAAGCAGGGTGAGCGCGTGCCGAAAAAAAATTTCAAGCGTAGTTTTGCTGGGAAGGGGCATAGCCACCTGATATTTCACGTTACGTCACACAGTAGTGTCCCTTTTTCACATTACGCCACACGGTAGTGCCCCATAGTCACGTTACGTCACACAGTAGTGTTCCCTTTTTCACGTTATGTCACACAATAGTGTCCGTTATTCACATACACATATATGAATATTTGCACATATTATAAAATAGAAATATAATAAACAATATATTGTATACAATATTAATACTACATGGATCTGCAGGTTTGAAATAGCAACATACTAAAAGGAATAGAGAGGCAGGAAAAAGAGAGGAGGAAAGGGGGGAGCCAGGAGAAAAAGAGAGTAGGAAAGGGGGGAGCCAGGAGAAAAAGAGAGGAGGAATTTGGGCAGCTGGGGAGAGAGAAGGAAAGAGGGGACCCAACTTAGGAGAATTATGGAAAGCCAGGAGAGAGAGAGGAGGAATAGGAGGAACTGGGGTAGAGAGAGAGAATATGGGGAGCCAGGAGAGACATAGGAGAAATATGGGAAGTAGGAAGAGAGAGAAGAAATAGGGAGAGCCGCAAGAGAGTGAAGGAACAGGCTGAGTCGAGAGAAAGGGAGGAGGAACTGGGGAAACTAGAGAGACATAGGAGAAATAGTGTGAGCTGGGAAAGAGAAGGAATAGGGGAAGCTGGGAGAGAGAGAGAGGGAATTGGGGAGGCCGGGAAAGACATAGGAGAAGGGAGCTGGGTAAGAGTAGGAAGGAATAGGGAAAGACGAGAGAGAGAAGAGGAATAGGGGGAGATGAGAGAGACATAGAAGAAAGGAGAAGCTGGGAGAGAGAAGAGGAATAGGGGGAGATGAGAGAGACATAGAAGAAAGGGGAAGCTGGGAGAGAGAAGAGGAATAGGGGGAGATGAGAGAGACATAGAAGAAAGGGGAAGCTGGGAGAGAGAAGAGGAATAGGGGGAGATGAGAGAGACATAGAAGAAAGGGGAAGCTGGGAGAGAGAAGAGGAATAGGGGGAGACATAGGAGAGGGGGAGATGGTAGAGATAGAGGGGGAGAGGGGGACGGGAGAGGGGGAGATGGGAGAGATGGAGAGGGAGACTGATGGGAGAGGGGAAGAGGGAGAAAGGGGGAGACAGAGATGGGAGAGGGGGGAAGAGGAAGGGGGGAGAGGAAGGGGGGGAGGAAGGGGGGAGGGGAAGGGGGAGATGGGAGAGGGGGAGATGGGAGACAGAGATGGGAGAGGGGGAGACAGAGACTGAAGGGGAGAGAGGCGGAGAGGGAAACGGGAGAGGGAGACGGAGAAGCGAGGGGGAGATGGAAGGGGAGAGGGAGACAGAGATATTAGAGGGGGAGAGTGAGGGGGAGGGGGAGAGGGAGACAGATAGGAGAGGGGTTCAGAGATAGTAGAGGGGGAGGGGGAGAGGGAGTCAGATAGGAGAGGGGGAGAGGGAGGGGGAGACGGGAGGGAGATACATAGGAGAAAGAGGGGAACCTGGGAAAGAGAGAGAAGGAATAGGGGGAGACAGGAGAGACATTGGGCTCGATTAAATTCAACACAAATTCAATATCACCGGAAATGAGCTCCCGGAGCTATTTTATCCATTGCGCTACTAAGCTCGACTAAGGATTTCTTCTCGCATCCCTCCTGGGATGCAAGCAAAAATCCAACAAAAGTCCTTAGCGCGGCAGAAACAGCATCGTGCCGGGAAGTTTATTCAGAGAATGCCCGTTCTCGTGACTAAATACCTTGTTTAAGGCACGAGGCACAGGGGAAGGGCATTCTCCAACCTAACAACACGCAGAATTGAATTGAGCCCATGGGAGAAAGAGGGGGAGCTGGGCGAGAGAGGAGGAATAGGGGGAGATGGGAGATAGAGGGTAGCAAGGCAAGGTACTCGCCTTGCTCAGTAAGAAGATTTCAGGGATGCGCGGCCGCATCATGACACAGCGTGATGACGTCACTGCGTCATGACGTGGCCACGCATTCGTGCAATCTGTCTACTGAGCAAGGCGCCGCCCAGGAGATTGTACTGCCAGGTGAGCCTGTGCTCAGCCAAAGCGGCCCATTTGGCCATCGGCCCTTCTGGCATTTGCCAGAAGTGCCCAATGGCCAGTCCGGCCCTGGTCATGGAGAAGAGCTGTGTGTAATCATCAGAGAGAAGAGCTGTGTGAGGGACAGGGAGTGGAGCTGTGTGATGGTCAGGGAGTGGAGATGTGTGATGGTCAGGGAGTGGAGATGTGTGATGGTCAGGGAGAAGAGCTGCGTGAGGGTCAGGGAGCAGAGCTGTGTAAGCATCAGGGAGATGAGCTGTGTAAGGGTCAGGCAGTGGAGATGTGTGACGGTCAGGGAGCGGAGCTGTGTGAGGGGCAGGGAGCAGAGCTGTGTGATGGTCAGGGAGCAAAGCTGTGTGATGGTCAGGGAGAAGGCCTGTGTGATGGTCAGGGAGTGGAGCTGTGTGAGAGACAGGGAGTGGAGATGTGTGAGGGACAGGAAGAAGAGCTGTGTGATGGTCAGGGAGTGGAGCTGTGTGAGGGACAGGGAGAAGAGCTGTGTGATGGTCAAGGAGTGGAGCTGTGTGAGGGACAGGGAGCAGAGCTGTGTGATGGTCAGTGAATGGAGCTGTGTGATGGTCAGGGAGTGGAGCTGTGTGATGGTCAGGGAGTGGAGCTGTGTGATGGTCAGGGAGAAGAGCTGTGTGATTGTCAGGGAGTGGAGCTGTGTGAGGGACAGGGAGCAGAGCTGTGTGATGGTCAGGGAATGGAGCTGTGTGATGGTCAGGGAGCAGAGCTGTGTGATGGTCAGGGAGCGGAGCTGTGTGATGGTCAGGGAGTGGAGCTGTGTGATGGTCAGCGAGAGGAGCTGTTGAGGGTTAGGGAGCAGACGGAAAAGGGGTTACTTCCAGCACAAATACTACTTATATAAATGTATGTAAATATAATTCCATAGAGTTTGTAGAATAGTAAATAAATGTTTTATTTAGAATTGTACATTAAAAAGTAATACTTAAAAATTATTTCAGTAGGTAAACTATCTATAATGCCTAATAACGGTATACAATACACTTAGGTGTGATTTTTCATTTCTTATCATCCACAGGTAATTTAACTACTGCACCCAACATATCTTGCTGCATGGTTTCTCTATTACACAGCCTTTAAAATGGAATCGGTATGAAATACAGCTGGCCGCACACAGCAGAGTTCCCGGCAGTGGAAGCCCGTCAGCGCTGGAAATCCCAATCGTCTACAAGGTAAGTAAATACTAACCTAACCCCCTAACCCTAACCCTCCTTAGGGGTGCCTAACCCTAACCTCCCCCCCAAGTGCCTAACCCTAATCCCCCCCTCTAATTGCCTAACCCTAACCCCCCCTTCCCCGCTGCCTAAACTTAAGTCCCCCGGGCTGTTGCCAAGCCCTTAGTCCTCCCCGGGGGTGCTTAACCCTAACCCTCCCTCCCCCTAGCCTAACCCTAACCCTCCCTGGGGGGGTGCCTAACCCTAAGTCCCCCCCCGGGTGTCCTAAACATAACCCACCCCTCCGTGGCTGTCCGCTCACGGCGCCCTGCAGCCCATCGATCGGGATGCCGGCCGCCTGTCTCCCGGCGTCGGGAATATGTCAGACGTCTACATCTAGATGCCCGGTATTTCACCCTCGCCGGGATATGACAGTCGGGAAGCCGGCTGCCGGTATTAAGGCAGCCAGCTTCCCGATTGTATACCTTTAAAATTGCTAGGTAATTTAACTATAGTATATTTCATATAGTTTTAAAATCTGTACCAAGGCAGGAAATTACTCTGTATCTGTGTTTGTAGATTGTCCTCTCTCCATTTGTTTATTTGATTACTGACACTTTGTTGTTTGAGGAAGGTGTTAGGGGAGGGGTAGAATCAGTGTGGACACCTGGTTTCAGTCATACTTATTACTTATCTCTAATGGGGCCCATCCATCAGCGATGGATTGCCACGATCCCGCGATGCTGCAACCCGGCATCACAGGATCGCAGAAATCCAACATGTTGGATTATCCCGATATGACGATCGCGATCAAAAAATGATCGCGATCGTCAAATCGGGGACATTTAACATGTAATATTTCAGCGATCCTGCGACGGATTGCTGACCATCGATGTTGGTCGGCCGGCGTTTCCACCCGGCAGATCGGTATTTCCGATCGCGTTGCAGGATAGTAGAAATACCGGTCAGAAATACCGGCACCTTAAGTCTGCTATAGCCAAGGCTGCTTTTGCAAGAGTGCTTAGATTTTAAGTGCTTATGCTGGGTACACACTGGCCAGTATATTGGCCGATCAATTGATCGGCCAATATATTGTGCCCCCGTCGGCCAGTGTGTACAGACGATATGTCTGTGAACAACGTCGTTCACAGACTTATTGCATTGGCTGTGCTGCACAGCCAATGAACAGATATGTCTGCAGACATATCTGTCCGTCGGCAAGTGTGTACGGGTGATCAGCTGATCGCCTGTACACAGGGGGGCCAAGAGGGGGGGGGAGCCGCAAGTGGGTACTACTTACCCGGGTCTGGCACAGCTCCCCATCCACACACTGCTGTGTGCTGGGCTGCACTGAGAGACTGTCCGAGGCTGCTAAGCAGCAGCCCGAGCAGTCTCCTATGCCAAAGGGGGGCAGGGATCACGCTGATCGTGCCCCCCTTTGGCTGTGTGCCGCGCTGCGTGCCCCCCTCCCCAGCATGCAGCGCCCCGTTGTAATTTGTTTTTCTAGAAGGGGGCATTTACTTTAAAGTGTAATTAGAATTTTTAAATTGAAGTCGGAGTTATTCAGGAGTTAATCAGAAGGAGAAATTAACTAATCAACAATTTCTGCTATTAAGGACTGTTTTTATCTACCACCACATTCCCACCATGCCTATGGATTGTGCCTGCACCTGGATCCCCAACGCTGCCCGCATCCCTCCTGATCTCCCCATGCATTCTACTTATCCACTCCAACTATGCCACACCAAGCGACATAGCAAGATAACCCCCCAAATGGACCATAGTTGTGGCCCCCAAATCTTGAGGCTTGGTGCAATTTTGCTCAACTCATTGTCTTTTCCTCTTAAGTTTAAACTAACCATTCCATAGATGTTATATTCCTGTGACCCTTGTATCCAGCCCATCTGTGTCACCCCTGTCTGTCTGCCCCCTTCCCTTAGAATGTAAGCTCTCACGAGCAGGGCCCTCTTCCCTCATGTGCTTCACCTTCACTTAATTATACTTTAACATACAACAGCACCTTACCCTTGTCTGCTGACACCATGCTGCTTATCTAAGTGTTATGCAGCAATGTATTAATTGTGTATCTGTCCTGCATTGTTTGTACTGTTAATAACTGTTTTCTTGTGTGCTCATTTGTTTAAGTACATTGTAAGGCACTGCGGAACCCTTGTGGCGCCATATAAATAAAGGATAATAATAATAATAATGATGATAATAGATAGACACCATATAGATAGAAAATATATATATATAAAAACAATAAATCTAATAAAAAAATCTGATCTGCTGACTTGATTTAGTTGTGATAAAAATATATATTGAAAGTCATGGACAACTAATGTCATAACTATGATAAAGTTGTAGTAGATGGTATCTCTTCACTGGGATTGCCTGATTGTGGTTCTTTAATATTCAGCATACAGTATGCACACTCAAATATATGTCCAATAAAGCATTATTAAGAAATGGTTAAATTGTCCAACTGGATCAAAAGTGCATAAATTGTATGGTGGGTCAGTGGGACTTACCCTTAAATGATATCCTGTACTCGGGGCCCAGTAATGACTCACCCTTGAAAGTACTGTAGTGCTCAAGAGGGTTCTTGTATGGTACGGTCCCCCCAGTCGGCAAGACTGGAATCACCAAGTTACCCAAGTTCCTCTCTCCAACTCGTTTCGCCTTGTGTGGCTTCTGCAGGGCATTTGAGGATATACTGCCCCCCTCTATTTGGTCTTAAATACCTGAAGAAATGAAAAGTAATTGATGAAAAGGAATTTCCAATTCTGAGCTTCCGCTTGCGTCTAGTGGTGTGCTTGCTTCCGCTCAGTGGTCTGCAGAGATCACTTCTGCCTCTGCCCAGTGAGCCGAATGATCAGTCTGGGATAGTCTTTTCCGGTGGAAGTGGTCATTAGCTGAGGTGAAAACAAACTGCAATTGGTGTAGATTAGGGTTACTTGTTACTCCCATCGTGTCCCTTCTATACGTGGTCCATAATGCTTTCAGCTCTGTTTTGGATCAGCCCTTCCAGTGGCAGGAATTTGGGAAATGTAGTCTAGTATCGGTGCTGTTTCTAGACCTTTAGGATAGTGGGAAATATAGGCCCTCATTCAGAGCCGTACGCTCTGAGCAGAGCGCACGCTCTGAATGAGGGCCGGCCTCCATGAAAATGGAGCGTCCTCCTGGACGCTCGTATAGCTGTGGGTCACCACCCACAGCCTATACAAGCGTGCAGTTTGATGGCCGCGATGGTCGTGACCATCGCGACCATCGAAATTGCGAGCCGGAGCCTGCGGTTGAGGTTTTCAACCGCAAGCTCCGGAGTGATTTTGGCTCTATCAGAGCCAAAATCACTCCCACTGACATCACTAGTGATGTCAGTGGGCCGGCTTCTGATGGGAGGCGTTCCCGTGGGAACGCCCCCGTCAGGGAGGCACGCCCCCGGCACGCCTACCAAAGGGGGCGTGCTGTCAATCAACATCGACAGCACGCCCCCTTTGATCAGACACAACGAGCGAAGGACTTTCCTTCGCTCGTCGCGTCTGGCGCATGCGCACGACGGAGCTCCCTCCGTCGTGCGCATGCTCAGTCCAGAACATCGACCCACTTGCGAGCGGACAGCCGCTCGCGAGTGGGTCTGAATCAGGCCCATAGTTTTGAATAAATTAGAAAAAAAGAAAACAAAACATAAATGAATTAGAAAAAATAAAAAAAAAGGAAAATATATGATAAACAAATAAAAGGAGAAGTGAAAAATATAGAACACACATGTAACGCACATCTAGCACACGAATATAATGTAATTAAGAAATATATAAAGATAAAATAAGAAAATATAAATAAAATAATAAATATAAAAGTATATCTTAGTGGTACGGAAGGAGGCACACATGTATATATTATATTACAAAAAATATAATATATACAAATATATAACATTATTTTAATATATATTTTGCAGGAGGCCCAGAGGTACCAGCGGGCTTTTAATGCTCCGCCTGCTGGAACTTGTGGTTCTCCAAGTACTGGCATGTGGGGGAAGCTTGCTGGGACCTCTAGTCTTCCTGTAAAAGACAATTTTAGTTTATGTCTATTATTTTACTCAATCATCCTCGCATTCACCGGCCAGGGATGAGGGGGATAGCCCTGGGCTTGCCTGGGGTTCCTGGGAGAGGGAGGACCACTTTATTGGGAGTCCACACCTGACCAGGGACCCCACTAAGCATGTATACCAGATGCTGGTTGTGGATTATATGGAGGACCCCTACTCATTTTGTCCCCTGTACTTCCACAACCAGGACCAGTTCACAGAGCCTGATGCTGGTTGATGAAACTAAGGGGGACCCCCTACTTAATTTTTCCCCATATTTTCACAACCTGGACAGGCTCACACAACATAGCCCTGGTTGTGTTTTGGATGGAACCCCATGTCATTTTTTTTCTAATTTAACACTTTCCTACACTTTTATCACACAGAAGCCTGCACAGATCTCATTGATCTGTGCAGGCTTCTGATAAATTTCCACCTTGTAATGAAACTTACATTACAAGGTGTGTGTTACACAGAAAAACTCGCAAGGACTCACATTTCTAACACTCTCGCACACTACAATTCGCAAGCTATTACATTGTGCAACTTGAAGTACAAACTTGCAGCGAACTGATGTGAGTCCATAGTCGCACATAAACTCGGGCTCTATCACATGTCCCCCATGGTGGAAGACATAAGTCTCCTACTTAGCTCTTATGTGAGATGCTGTTCCAGCATCCTGCACCACTACCCACAAGCAGCATATACTTGCCAGTTGGTGAGCTCTATAGAACCCCACCCTACTCAAGCTCAAGGGCTCTGCTTCTTTTTGTTTTCACATATTTTTTGATTGGCAGCCATTAGCACTGATTTTGCCTATCACACTGACTAAAAATCTTTTTTTTCCCAGTTTGGGAACCACTGGTATAAGTCATCTGTGTGCCTACATAACTATGCAATATCAACACCTGCACACGCATAATTTTCAACACACAACAATGTTGGCCCCAAATTATGTGTAGGCTGAAAATTAAAAAAGGATAATAGTTGATAGCAATGGCAAACATTTTTTAGTGAGTGCCATAGCTGATCTATAGTGGACAGAGCTATAGCTGGGGTAACAATGTGTTATCTATGATACCCATAGTGGTGGCTGTTCAGGTGTAGTGTGAATCATACCTGGTCTTAAAAGGTTCTTCTTGGTCATTTTCCTGTCATGCAGAGGAACAGAGAACCCCAATTCCCGAATACAATGCAAACACCGGGAAATAAAGTGACATTTTATTTAACTGTAACACTGCATCACTGTAACTGTTTAAGGTAAAGGAATAGTCAATAGATATATGATAAGACAATATCTCAATTTTACAAACCTGTGTAGGCCACTGTTACTCTACTTCTTGAGATCCAGGCCATTGCTAAGGGAAACACTATTGGGCATTAGCTAGATAAGCTGTGCACTGTCAAGGATGCAATATTCAAAATAGTTTCTAAAAATAAAAACTCTTAATACTGTATACCATAGAGGTAACTTTGACACTGTTCACCCAGAATACGCTGTCACGTGACTGCAAAGCCATACGGCAACACACTCTGGGGCCGTAATACACTTTATATATAGTTATTATCAAAAAAGACCTATTAGTGCAATAATTCAAATGCATTCAATAGCGGTATAAATACAATTCACTTTAAATGGATAATGGAAGGCAAACAAATACTTAATCACACTATAGATGGAAATAATCCCGAATAGTTACCTAATTCTAGCAGAATGAGTTAATCTGTGATTTTCATTGGCCAGCTCTTGTCAGAGCCGTTACTAAACTTTTTGGTGCCCTGGGCCAGAAAGAGCATTGGCACCCCCCTATTTTTCAAATAGGGACATAAGATTAGCCCCGGAAATAGGGGTGTGGCCCCATGGGCTGATATCAGAAATTGTGGGGCAGATAGCTCCATGTGAAAGGTGTCTGACTGCCAAATAAGAGGTGATGAGTTTGAGTCTCGGGTACGACAGTATTTTGAAATGTGTGTGTTAAATAAAGGTGGCCATATGGAGGGGGAATGGATCAGGGAGAAGACAGGGGCGGCCAGGAGATGCTTGGGGTAAAATAAAAGGAAACTACAAGTAAGAATGATTATAAACAGAAAATTGACAGGCCCAAGCAGCGCCCCCTGCCTTGCGGTGCCCTGTGCCATGGCACATGTCGCACCACCTTAGTTACGGTCCTAGCTCTTGTGTTGGTGCACATGAAATGGGGGCAGGAGGAAATTGAGGACTAAAGTGGCTCAGAATGGACTAAGTGTCTCTATATGTAGAAGCAATGGGCAGTTATGTAATTTCACTATAGCATCTTGGCATTTAGTTCCAAGGCCAATGCAACTTTTTGGGATGTCAGTGTTGCTGACACAACCCTCTTCACAGCCTCTTAAAGAAATGCTGCTAAGGACTACGGTTCTTTTTTTAGTGCTATCACAGGCTCTGGTGCGCTTTAAACACACTTCAAGGCAATGCAGGGGTCTATACCTTGGTCACAACTTGAAAGTACTATGATCTCTGGCAGTGGCAAACACAGGAATTCTAGAGGGGGGTTTCCAAATTCTTGATTTTAGAGCAAGTGTGGCCAGTCCATGAAGAGGGCAGAATTATTATTTAATAAGCGTCATATAAAGTGTATTGTGTGTCATAATTCCAGCATGTACAGGACCAGTGATCACCGTAAGCCATTATATGTGTCATAAAAAGTGTATTGTGTGTCATAATTCCAGCGTATACAGGACCAGTGATCACAGTAAGCCATTATATGCGTCATATAAAGTGTATTGTGTGTCATAATTCCAGCATATACAGGACCAGTGACCACAGTAAGCCATTAGACGCGTCAGTAGGCCATCCTGCCTGAGTTGAATGTGTTTATTTTAGATGTGTCCACCATTCAAGACTATTGGAGCAAGTCCGGGAGTCTGGAGGAGCATCAGAAGAACCTAGTACTGCCCTAGACATATATCTACTAGGGGTGAGCGGGTTCGGATTTCTGAAATCCGAACCCCCCCGAGCCCCCCCGATCCGAGTCCGATCCGAGTCAGGCTCGACTTTTCCCGCCTGACTCGGATCTGACATCGAGGCAAAACGTCATCATCCCGCCTTCCGAGTCTCGCGGGTTTTGGATCCTATATAAGGTACCCGCGTCGGCGCCATTTTCTCACTCGGCTGTGGACAGTGAAGAGGGAGGGTGGGAGTTAGTGCTGTGTAGTGTAGTGTAGTGTAGTGCTGCTATTGTCCACTACTTCAAAGTCCATAGGGGCTGGCTGTGTTGTGCTGTGCTGCTGTTGTTAATAGGGGCTGTGTCCACTACTTCAAAGTCCATAGGGGCTGGCTGGACTGTGTTGTGCAGTCAGTTCTCCATAGGGGCTGTGTCCACTCCAAAGTCCTGTGCAGTGTCCCAGTCCTAAAGGGGTGCTGTAGTGTTGTCCAGGGGGTGCTCTGTCCATCAGGGGTGCTCCCCCCAAGTGCTAAAAAAATAATATATTTTCTGTGTTTGTGAATTGTGTGCGCAGTAGCCGCACGTGCATCAACAAAGTAGTGCCAAGCGTGCGCCTGTGTCATAAGTAAAGGGCCGGCTGGCTTGACCGTTAAGGGTGCTGTAACCCCCGAAAGTACACTCCAGTCCAAACCAAAAAAAAAATTATTTTCTGTGTTTGTGAATTGTGTGCGCAGTAGCCGCACGTGCATCAACAAAGTAGTGCCAAGCGTGCGCCTGTGTCATAAGTAAAGGGCCGGCTGGCTTGACCGTTAAGGGTGCTGTAACCCCCGAAAGTACACTCCAGTCCAAACCTAAAAAAAAATTATTTTCTGTGTTTGTGAATTGTGTGCGCAGTAGCCGCACGTGCATCAACAAAGTAGTGCCAAGCGTGCGCCTGTGTCATAAGTAAAGGGCCGGCTGGCTTGACCGTTAAAGGGTGCTGTAACCCCCGAAAGTACACTCCAGTCCAAACCAAAAAAAAATTATTTTCTGTGTTTGTGAATTGTGTGCGCAGTAGCCGCACGTGCATCAACAAAGTAGTGCCAAGCGTGCGCCTGTGTCATAAGTAAAGGGCCGGCTGGCTTGACCGTTAAGGGTGCTGTAACCCCCGAAAGTACACTCCAGTCCAAACCTAAAAAAAAATTATTTTCTGTGTTTGTGAATTGTGTGCGCAGTAGCCGCACGTGCATCAACAAAGTAGTGCCAAGAGTGCCCCTGTGTCATAAGTAAAGGGCCGGCTGGCTTGACCGTTAAAGGGTGCTGTAACCCCCGAAAGTACACTCCAGTCCAAACCAAAAAAAAATTATTTTCTGTGTTTGTGAATTGTGTGCGCAGTAGCCGCACGTGCATCAACAAAGTAGTGCCAAGCGTGCGCCTGTGTCATAAGTAAAGGGCCGGCTGGCTTGACCGTTAAAGGGTGCTGTAACCCCTGAAAGTACACTCCAGTCCAAACCAAAAAAAAATTATTTTCTGTGTTTGTGAATTGTGTGCGCAGTAGCCGCACGTGCATCAACAAAGTAGTGCCAAGCGTGCGCCTGTGTCATAAGTAAAGGGCCGGCTGGCTTGACCGTTAAAGGGTGCTGTAACCCCCGAAAGTACACTCCAGTCCAAACCAAAAAAAAATTATTTTCTGTGTTTGTGAATTGTGTGCGCAGTAGCCGCACGTGCATCAACAAAGTAGTGCCAAGCGTGCGCCTGTGTCATAAGTAAAGGGCCGGCTGGCTTGACCGTTAAGGGTGCTGTAACCCCCGAAAGTACACTCCAGTCCAAACCTAAAAAAAAATTATTTTCTGTGTTTGTGAATTGTGTGCGCAGTAGCCGCACGTGCATCAACAAAGTAGTGCCAAGAGTGCCCCTGTGTCATAAGTAAAGGGCCGGCTGGCTTGACCGTTAAAGGGTGCTGTAACCCCCGAAAGTACACTCCAGTCCAAACCAAAAAAAAATTATTTTCTGTGTTTGTGAATTGTGTGCGCAGTAGCCGCACGTGCATCAACAAAGTAGTGCCAAGCGTGCGCCTGTGTCATAAGTAAAGGGCCGGCTGGCTTGACCGTTAAAGGGTGCTGTAACCCCTGAAAGTACACTCCAGTCCAAACCAAAAAAAAATTATTTTCTGTGTTTGTGAATTGTGTGCGCAGTAGCCGCACGTGCATCAACAAAGTAGTGTCAAGCGTTCGCCTGTGTCATAAGTAAAGGGCCGGCTGGCTTGACCGTTAAGGGTGCTGTAACCCCCGAAAGTACACTCCAGTCCAAACCAAAAAAAAAATTATTTTCTGTGTTTGTGAATTGTGTGCGCAGTAGCCGCACGTGCATCAACAAAGTAGTGCCAAGCGTGCGCCTGTGTCATAAGTAAAGGGCCGGCTGGCTTGACCGTTAAGGGTGCTGTAACCCCCGAAAGTACACTCCAGTCCAAACCAAAAAAAAAATTATTTTCTGTGTTTGTGAATTGTGTGCGCAGTAGCCGCACGTGCATCAACAAAGTAGTGCCAAGCGTGCGCCTGTGTCATAAGTAAAGGGCCGGCTGGCTTGACCGTTAAGGGTGCTGTAACCCCCAAAAGTACACTCCAGTCCAAACCTAAAAAAAAATTATTTTCTGTGTTTGTGAATTGTGTGCGCAGTAGCCGCACGTGCATCAACAAAGTAGTGCCAAGCGTGCGCCTGTGTCATAAGTAAAGGGCCGGCTGGCTTGACCGTTAAAGGGTGCTGTAACCCCCGAAAGTACACTCCAGTCCAAACCAAAAAAAAATTATTTTCTGTGTTTGTGAATTGTGTGCGCAGTAGCCGCACGTGCATCAACAAAGTAGTGCCAAGCGTGCGCCTGTGTCATAAGTAAAGGGCCGGCTGGCTTGACCGTTAAGGGTGCTGTAACCCCCGAAAGTACACTCCAGTCCAAACCTAAAAAAAAATTATTTTCTGTGTTTGTGAATTGTGTGCGCAGTAGCCGCACGTGCATCAACAAAGTAGTGCCAAGAGTGCGCCTGTGTCATAAGTAAAGGGCCGGCTGGCTTGACCGTTAAAGGGTGCTGTAACCCACAAAGTACACTCCAGTCCGAACCAAAAAAAAATTTATTTTCTGTGTTTAGCCGCACGTATATATCAAATCGATATAACATAAATGGAGGACCAAACTTTCTCCGATAAAAATAAAATAGAGAAAGATCAAGAACCACTTCCTCCTAGTGCTGAAGCTGCTGCCACTAGTCATGACATAGACGATAACATGCCATCAACGTCGTCTGCCAAGGCCGATGCCCAATGTCATAGTAGAGGGCACATACAATCCCAAATGGCAAAGTTCAGGAAAATGACCTTGAAAAAGACATTTAAATCAGCTGAAGAGAAACGTAAACTTGCCAATATGCCATTTACGACACGGAGTGGCAAGGAACGGCTAAGGTCGATCCCTAGTATGTTCATGACTAGTGGTTCAGCTTCACATGACGATGGAAGCACTCCTCCCACTAAAAAAATCAAAAGAGTTAAGCTGGCAAAAGCACAGCGAAGAACTGTGCTTTCTAAGAAGATATCACAAATCCCCAAAGAGAGTCCAAGTGTGGTGGTGGTTGCGATGCCTGACCTTCCCAGCACTGGACGGGAAGAGGTGGCTCTTTCCACCATTTGCACGCCCCCTGCAAGTGCTGAAAGGAGCACCCACAGTCCACTTGCTGATATGCAAATTGAAGATGTCACTGTTGAAGTACAACAGGATGAGGATACTGGTGTAGCTGGCGCTGAGGAGGAAGTTGGCGAGGAGGATTCTGATGGTGATGTGGTTTGTTTAAATCAGGCTCCGGGGGAGACAGTTGTTGTCCGTGGGATGAAAAAGCCCATCACGGTCATGCCTGGGCAGAAGACCAAACATTCCACCTCTTTGGTCTGGCAATATTTCTATCCAAATCCGGACAACAACTGTCTTGCCATATGTACCATATGTAAAGGTGAAATAAGTAGGGGTAGGGACGTCAACCACCTAGGAACATCCTCCCTTATACGGCACCTGCAGCGCGTTCATAAAAAGTTACTGTCAAGTTCAGAAACTTTGGCTCAGACCGTAAGCAGTCCAGGGACACCTAAATCCCGTTGTCCTGTTGTATCCAAGCGCCTGCAAACCACACCGTCAACTCCCTCCTCGTCAATTTCCTCCTTAGTCAGGATCGGAAGTAGTCCTGCAGGCCATATCACTGGCATGACTGACTCTCCTATCCGGGATTCCTCCGGAGGATCCTGCATTGCTACGCCTACTGCTGCCGCTGCTGCTGTTGCTGCTGCTGCTGGGAGTCGTTCATCATCCCAGAGAGGAAGTAGGAACACCACTACTTTTACTAAACAATTGACCCTCCAACAGTCCTTAGCGAGGAGGATGAAGTACGACAGCAGTCATCCTGAAGCAAAACGTATAACTGAGGCCTTGACTGCTATGTTGGTGTTAGACGTGCGTCCGGTATCCGCCATTAGTGCAGTGGGATTTAGACAATTGATGGAGGTAGTGTGTCCCCGGTTCCAAATCCCGTCTAGATTCCACTTCACTAGGCAGGCGATACCGAGACTGTACAGAAACGTCAGAAAAAGTGTCCTCAGTGTCCTGAAAAATGCCGTTGTACACAATGTTCACTTAACCACGGACATGTGGACAAGTGGAACAGGGCAGACTAAGGACTATATGACTGTGACAGCCCACTGGGTAGATGTATCACCTTACGCAGCAACAGCAGCAGCGTCACCAGTAGCAGCATCTCAGAAACGCCAGCTCGTTACAAGGCAGGCTACGCTGTGTATCACCGGTTTCAGTAAGAGGCACACCGCCGACAACCTCTTAGAGAAACTGAGGGAAATCATCGCCCAGTGGCTTACCCCACTTAGACTCTCCTGGGGATTTGTGATATCTGACAACGCCACCAATATTGTGCGGGCATTACATCTGGGCAAATTCCAGCACGTCCCATGTTTTGCTCACACAATAAACTTGGTGGTGCAGAATTTTCTGAAAAGCGACAGGGGCGTGCAGGAGACGCTTTGGGTGGCCCGAAAAATTTCTGGCCACTTTCGCCATTCAGCGACTGCGTGCCGAAGACTGGAGCGCCAGCAAACACTCTTGAACCTGCCCCGCCATCACCTGAAGCAAGAGGTTGTGACGCGGTGGAACTCAACCCTCTATATGCTTCAGAGGATGGAGGAGCAGCAAAAGGCCATACAAGCCTATACATCCACCTATGACATAGGCAAAGGAGGGGGTATGCACCTGACTCAAGCGCAGTGGAGAATGATTTCCGTGTTGTGCAAGGTTCTTCAGCCCTTCGAACTTGCCACACGTGAAGTCAGTTCAGACACTGCCAGCTTGAGTCAGGTCATTCCCCTCATCAGGCTTTTGCAGAAGCAGCTGGAGAAAGTGAAGGAGGAGCTAAGACGGAGCGATTCCGCTCGGCATGTGGGACTTGTGGATGAAGCCCTTCATTCGCTTTGCCAGGATTCCAGGGTGGTCAATCTGTTGAAATCAGACCACTACATTTTGGCCACCGTGCTCGATCCTAGGTTTAAAGCCTATGTGGTGTCTCTCTTTCCGGCCGACACAAGCCTGCAGAGGTGCAAAGACCTGCTGGTGAACACACTGTCAGCTGAAGCGGAACGTGACACGTCAACGGCTCCTTCTTCATTTTCTCCCGCAACTGGGGCTGCCAGGAAAAAACTTAGGTATCCTAAGCAACCCGCTGGCGGTGATGCAGGGCAGGCAGGACCAAGTTTGGACATCTGGTCCGGACTGAAGGACCTGGCAACAATTTCTGACATGTCTACTGTCACTGCATATGATACTGTCACCATTGACAGAATGGTGGAGGATTACATCGGTGACAGCATCCAAGTAGGCATGTCAGACAGTCCATACCTGTACTGGCAGGAAAAAGAGGCAATTTGGAGGCCCCTGTACAAACTGGCTCTATTTTACCTGAGTTGCCCCCCCTCCAGTGTGTACTCCGAAAGAGTGTTTAGTGCAGCCGGGAACCTTGTCAGCGAAAGGCGTAGGAGGTTGCTTCCACAGAATGTGGAGAAGATGATGTTCATCAAAATGAATTATCAGCTCTTCCAGGGAGACCAGCCTCCAGAAGGTACAGAGGGACCTGTGGTGGTGGATTCAAGTGGGGACGAGTTAATACTTTGTGAGGATGAGGATGTACACACTGAAGAGGGTGAGGAATCGGTGGATGAGGAGGATGAGGATGACATCTTGCCTCCGTAGAGCCAGTTTGTGCAGGGACACATTAATTGCCAGCTTGTTTTGTGGGGGCCCAAACGAACCAATCATTTCAGCCACAGTTGTGTGGCAGACCCTGGCGCTGAAATGATTGATTTGTTAAAGTGTGCATGTCCTGTTTATACAACATAAGGGTGGGTGGGAGGGCCCAAGGACAATTCCATCTTGCACCTCTTTTTTTCTTTGCATTATGTACAGTTTGGGGCCTAGTTTTTCTAACTGCCATCCTGCCTGCCACTGCAGTGTCACTCCTAGATGGGTCACGTGTTTGTGCCGCCCACTCGTGTCGCTTAGCATAGTCATCCAGCTACCTCGGTGCAACCTTTTGGACATAAAAACACTATTGTGAGGTGTGAGGTGTTCAGAATAGACTGGAAATGAGTGGAAATTAAGGTTATTGAGGTTAATAATAGCATAGGAGCAGAAAAACCTACAAATTCTGTGATTTTAGCTGTTTTTATGCTTTTTTTCAAAAAAATACAGATCCAAAACACAAAACCCAGAACCCAAAACACGGAAGGGTGGTTTTGGCAAAACCAATCCAGATCCAAAACACGAAGAAAGATCCAGATCCAAAACCAAAACACAAAACACGAAAAGTGGCCGGTGCACACCCCTAATATCTACATATTGGGCTCTATAGCAGTGCATCCCTAACAGTGCATGTTTTCCAGATCTCCTAGTTGGTGAACAGGTTATTTATTACTGGCTGATACATGTTAAAAGATCCACAGGTTATTTAATTTGTGATACTAAGAAGAACATGCAGCACTAATATAATTCTATTATATTACTATTTCTATTGTGGTCATGGTGTGGGCTAGGGAGGGGGATTTCCAGGCAGCCAGAAACCCCCCCCCTGCGTTTGCCTATGTCTGGGGGCAGCTTTACTGCAGGCAATGAGTGATAATCAAGTGTCTCTGGGGCCTATTCATCTTCACTTATTTTTCACAAAAGCAGGTGAAAATTAACATTTTCACATACTTTTCTGAAAAGTAAGTGTCAGGGCTATTCATCAAGTTCCAAACAAGCATTTTTTTCAGAACTTGATGATGTTACTGAACACCACTTTCAGGTGGTGTTCAGCCCCCGATAACCTTCATAGGCTGCTGTTTACATGGCAGCCTGTGACGATTAATATGGCAGCCATACAGCACAGGGATCTATTCAGATCCCTCCAGGGCCGGCGCTAGGTGTCTATGCACCCAGCGCCATCCCATGCTACCCCTCCGTCCGCTCCTTCCCTGTATCCTCCCCCTGACCATTTAATTATACCTACAGCAGGTGGGAGGAGGGCGGGGATTTTATTCAGCCGGACCCGGTGCCCCTGTGCGGCTGCACTGACAGAATGTGTCAGGAGCCATCCTGGATCCCTCCCTGCTCTGCCTGCACTGCAGAGCCCTGAAGCTGAGCTCCGGGGCACTGCAGACATGTGGCCTGGCTCACCGAAAAAAGACAGGTGAGCCGGGCTAAGGATAAGGAGGGGGGTCGGACACCCGCAGGTGGGGGGGGAAATCGTACACCTGCTGGGGTGAGGGGTTGGGGGGCAGTGAAGTCCACAGCATGCACAGCTTGAAGACAGGCAGTGGAATCTGACCAGTTGCAGGAGAAAAGTTTCTCACTTCTGAAAAACTGCTTTGTGATAGTTTAGGGCAGGAGGCATGATGAATACCACCTAAACTGTGTTTCAACTCGCAGCAAGTTCAAACCATAATTATCATATGTGATAATTATGTTTTGATGAATATGCCCCCTAGTCCTCCACCACACAGTCCTTTAGATAGAGAGAGTGCAGTGGTATAAGTGAGGGGTAAAGCTTGTCTCAGCTCTTAACTCAGCATATCCTGGTGCAGTGTCAGTTCAAATTGGGTACACATGAGAGCTAGTAACACAGACCTCAGCAGTAGCCCAGCTCCCTCTCTATCAGTGCAGTGTTTGTACCATACTTCCCGACAATCAGTTCCCTCCTTCCGGGAGGGAGCTGATTGTCGGCTAACAGCGGGGGGTGTGCCCGGCCATTGATAGCACATTGGGGCCGAGGGCAGAGCCGCGTGATCGCGTCATTGTGGCCCCACCCCTTTTCACAATGTCATTATTTTTGGCATTGTGAAGAAGGGGGCGGGGCCACAATGATGCGATTCAGTGCGAATCGCGTCATCAGCCCCCCCGCTGCAGGGGTTTTTAGTTTATTCTGAGGGGAGGTCGGGAGGGTTGCTGGCTGCCAGGAGGCTTGCCTGCCTCTCTGGGGGGCCGGCAGCGGCACCCGAAAATCGGGAGGTTCCCGGCCAAATTGAGAGGGTAGGCAAACCTGGTTTGTACCAGTACACATGGCCTCTTCACTGCAGCAGCAGCAGCACACCATCACCACATGTCTGTCCTGCTCAGTCCACTTTTTAAGCTCTGCCCCCAACTACCTCTGTGATTCTTGCTTTGGGCTTGTAGGATTGGCTGCAGTGTGTCCACAGGGTCCGAACTCCCGGTCATTATCATATTGGGTGTACATGCATATTGAGTCCTATGCTCTACTGATATAGGGCCTGATTCAGAGATGTACGTTAATCCGATGATTAAAGTACATCTCTGATGTTGAGGGGTCCACGCTGAAAGTGGCTGCATTCAGAGACCTGCAGCCACTCACAGAGGAGGCCACTCTCAGGCGGAGAAGCTGTACCTCAGAAGCACAGTGACTGAAATGCATTGTCTCAAGATACTGAAAGTGGGAGCCTCAGCTGTTACATAATCAGCTACAGCAATAGCATAAAGACGCAGATGCGACTGCGGTAAAAGATTGCAGCCGTGGCCTCGTCTGTATCCACCTCTGATTTAGGTCCATAGTGGGATTCAATACCTTAAAGGTTAAATTACTGTCATCATAGGACTATGACTAAGGGGCCGATATATTAATAAGCGTGGTACTGCCACGATTATTAACATTCCATCTCGCTGGGAATATTTTCATTTTTAATTAAAATATCTCGGCGATGTACTACCGGGACCTCGCAGGGACAGCGACTGCGGTAGCTGCTGTCCCTGCGAGTTATATCCCCAGCATTTCGGAGAAGTCTTTTACAGAAGTGAGAGACTTCCCCGGGGGAAGCTGATGCCGCGCATGCGCACAATGTCAGCTTCCGGGGCCGGCCATCTGAAGATGGTGTAAACTACAGTGGCTAAACTCTGAATAGCTGCGCTTTTTGGAGTTTAATGCATAGGGGGCAGATCGTAGTCCACATTGATAATAATGGGGACTGCATTCTGAAGTGCTAATTAGAACTTTGGCCCTCATTCAGACCCACTCGCAAGCGGGCGCACGTACGTTAGGCGTACGTACAAAATTATTTAAATTCAATGGCTCGATCGTATTTTCGTTCGCATCTAAAATTCCTGCCTAAACTCAGGCGACCCCTCCTCTAACTAACGAGCGTACATCCCCGAAATGGCTTGAAGGGAACGCACGCACAAGTGAAACCGGAAGTGGCCTTGTCAGATGTCGATTACCTGCTCCTTTATTCTGCCTACCTCCATCAATCGTATCATGCCAATCAATGTATCAATTAGCTCTTTTTTTTTTTTTTTCAACACAATGCAAGAAACTTTACTCTTGTCCGTGTTTGTGTTTACCCGCAGAATACGTACGGATGGAACATTCGCTTTTATTGTTCAAAAAATATGTGAACCACAATTAAACAATTGTTCTATTGCTGTGGATCCCCGCATATTTTCCGGGGTTCATTTTTTTTTTTAAATTTGCAAACGCATGTCACTGCATCAAGCCTATCATAACTCTCCAGAGATTTCTGGCCCTGTTGAACACATGACTCATACACTAACCAATAAAATTGCTCCTGTTAATTTCCAAAATACATTAGCCAATCAGAAATTTGGCCCACACTTTATCAAAATTGTTTTGTATGAAAAACTCCATTGCCATCATGAGAGCCTCCGCATTCACCAGGCGCGAGCTGCTGGTGCTTACTGAGGTGATGGATAGGCGGATCACCAGCCAGCCTCCACCCATCACCAACCGGCAGAAGCGCTCCGCGTATGCGGAGGCACGGTCCCGCCTGCGGTCGATGGGTTCACGCCGCAACATCGGGCAGCTTGAGCGCAGGTGGTCAGACCTGCAACGGCGAACGCCCCGCTTGCTGGCATGCTTTCGCATGCAGATCCTGGAAAGTAAGTGTTATGTATTGTGGTTTTCATGTTTGTGTTTGTGGGGCAAACTGCGTGTGCATGTTTTCCTGTCTGTCCTATTAATTATTTGTCCACATATCTGCGTGTGCATGTTTTCCCTCTATTTCTGTCTTTTTCATTCTACTCCTTTTTGCATGTTTTTTGTTGCTGGTTTTTTTTTTTAAATTTGGGCCCCGGATTTGCCCAGAAACTAACCTCAATTTGTATTACATATTTTAGGAGGACAGCCAAGACTACGCCGTCACCGTCCGGCCAGACGGCGTTCCCGGCCACTATCCCCAACCCCCAGCCAACACTCCACCCCAAATATTTCCCCTATACCCCACTCCTCCCCAGCCTTCCCAGACCCTCTCCCGGAACTGTCGGGCCTCCTTCCCCTCCGTCCCACTTCCCCCTCTCCTCCACCCACCCCTCTTCCAATTACCCCCTCCCCGGAGTCCATCATTACCCCTCCCCGTTCTTTGGGGAATGAAGGCTCCTCCGAGGAGGAACATGGATGGACTTCCGGAGCTCCCGTTTTGGCTCCCGGTATGTTTTTCTTTCACATTTTTTTTAACCACAAACTGTTTGTATGTAATCATGTGTCGTGCCTTTATTCGTGCTTGTTTGGTTTACTTTTGTTGATTTAGCAGTTTGCCTTTACCTCTTCCTGCTGATTTCAACATACACATATCACACCTGTGTGAATTGGTACATAGGCCTTGTATTTTTGCCAGCACCCCCTTTTTGTTTTGGTTTTTTTATTTTCGGTTTAGGAGTGATTTCGTTGTGTTTTTGTTTTTTTAATGTGGATTCCCTATTGTTTTATTAATCCACACACTTTTCTCACCCACAGAGGAACAGAGGCGTCGTCAAGAGGTGGAGGCTTGTGTTGGCCAGATGCGGCAACATGTAATTGGCCTTCTTGTGGCCCTTGACCGGCTGTCTGGCATCCTTCGCCAGTAGTTGTTTTTTTTTGGATTCGTTTTGTAAATAAATTTTGTAGTTCTAATATACGTTCTGGCTCATTCTTTTTTTCGAAAACCCAAATAGTTTTCCCTGACATAAGTAGACTGTTCCTGCACGGATTTCCATTTTTTAAAACTTAGATTGTATTTTGTATTTGTATGTTAAACAGCCACAAGAAACACAGAACAGTAACAATGTCATTTCCCTTTTTGGGTGTAGTGTCAATTAGATCTTTCGCCATTTTACAGGTTCCTAGTTGGTGTGCAAGCTGCTTAGGCCAATCTTCAAAATCCAAAGGTTTGGACAGGCTTCCTTTTGGTGTGGGTTGGGAACCTGCAAACATATTTCAGTTTACATCAACTGGTGTCAGTACTGGATTACCCCTTAGTCAATTGTAAGGTGTGTTAACCTGGTTACACTTGCTGTTAACGTCCAAAAAAAGGAAGACCATTTCACTCTCCAAACATTTATTCACAACATAACTGAGAAATCAAAGTGCTCAGTCCCAAAACAAAAAAACAGTGATAATCTCAAGTCCAACACATACAAATAAAATATTTAATTTAAAAAAACAATCAAGAACTGGTTGACGAAGGACCATGCCAACATGATTCCACAAACATGGCGTTGCGATATGGGTTCCAGAATATATGGCCAAAATCACCAGATCCAGGTTTGGTAAGGGTAGCAGGAAGTAGTGAGCGTTGGAGTGGCAAAGATTATGTGAACAAACAGAAGATGGTGCAAAAATAAAAATAAATTAGATGTTCGCAAACAAACACAAACACATTAGGTATAAACACTGTAGTTTGGGTCAAACTTACCTAAAAAATCTGGCCACCACATCATCGCGTATGGCCCCCCCACATACTGACCTCCGACCAACCTCGGGGGGGCCATCCTCAGGTAAGGCATCCTCTGGCTGCATTGGGACACCACTCCTTATGGCGATGTTGTGAAATATCCCACACAGGACCACAATTTTCGACACCATATCCGGCAAATACATGAGCTCGCCACCAGAGCGGTGGAGGCATCTGAATCGGCCTTTTAAAAGGCCGATACAGCGCTCCACCACTTGCCTGGTGGCTGTAAGTGCGGAATTATACTCACTTTGTGGGCCTGGTGTGGGAGCCAAATAAGGAGTGAGCAGCCAGGACATGCAAGGGTATCCACTGTCTCCTGTGAAAAATAAGAGACAACATCAGGAACACTGTGTATCAAGCTTAACATTGTTATGTACTAAAGGTCTCCACTTACCCAGAAGCCACGCATCACCAGCTTGTAGGTTGGTTAATTTCTGCCATATCCCTGATTGCCGGATGACGAAGGAGTCATGTGCACTTCCTGGTAACTTAGCATTCAGGGACAGGATCTGGAGGGAGGCATCACATACCACCATTACATTCAGGGAGTGATAGTGTTTCCTGTTTCTAAATATTGCCTCCAGCCGTGCTGGAGGCTGAAGTGGTATGTGAGTACCATCCACAACCCCTATGATGTGTGGGAAGCCAGCTATTTGGTAAAAATTGGCCTTGGCCACACTAAGGGCACCCATATCCAAAGGCATTTGAATAAAATGATGGAGATGCTTGAAAAGTGCCTCCATCACTGCCCTCAGGATCCGGGAAAAGGAGGATTGGGAGATGCCCGCCACTATTCCAACCGTGGTTTGAAACGATCCTGAGGCACAGAAATGTAACACCGCCATAAATTGCGTCAGTGGTGGTATTGCTGTTGGACTGTCAATTTGCCGCTCAAGATCACTTTCTATTAATGAGAGAGTGTCTATGATGATTTTGGGAGGTAAACGGTAGCGGCTTAAAACCTCATCATCGGGCATTCCAAAAAGGGTGACACGTGTTCGAAATATCTGGGGCCTTGCATGCCTACGATGCCTACGCCTGGGATGAGATTGAGGTTGGTCGGCTTCCGGGAGCATGGCCAGAACAATCCTCCCCAGATCAACCTGAAAAGCCAAAATTTTAAAGTAAGGCTTTTGAACCACCCCAAAACTATATTAAAACAACTTAGCTTGATGAGAGCATCCATTGCTGCTTACATGCCGGGGTATTGTCATGATACGGTCAAACTGAAAATAAACAACAAAATTACTTGACACATTTCACTCTGTGCATTTTTGTGGATACATTTTGTGCTAGACCAAAGTTCAAATATGCCAAACACCCATTTAGCAAAACCGCTAAGCGACATTTAACACAGTACATCAAAACGGGTCGAAATGTTGGCTTAAAAATGAGAAAGCTAAACCATCAAAAAGTTAGAATGATTATTAAGCTGTTTAAAATGTGCTAATTAGTTCGCTAATACAAGTCCCAAGAGTAACTACTAAAAATGCGCTAATTAGTTCGCTAATACAAGTCCCAAGAGTAACTACTAAAAATGCGCTAATTAGTTCGCTAATACAAGTCCCAAGAGTAACTACTAAAAATGCGCTAATTAGTTCGCTAATACAAGTCCCAAGAGTAACTACTAAAAATGCGCTAATTAGTTCGCTAATACAAGTCCCAAGAGTAACTACTAAAAATGCGCTAATTAGTTCGCTAATACAAGTCCCAAGAGTAACTACTAAAAATGCGCTAATTAGTTCGCTAATACAAGTCCCAAGAGTAACTACTAAAAATGCGCTAATTAGTTCGCTAATACAAGTCCCAAGAGTAACTACTAAAAATGCGCTAATTAGTTCGCTAATACAAGTCCCAAGAGTAACTACTAAAAATGCGCTAATTAGTTCGCTAATACAAGTCCCAAGAGTAACTACTAAAAATGCGCTAATTAGTTCGCTAATACAAGATAAAAAATGGACTTACCAAGAGCAAATATCTAAGATGCAAAATCAAAAGGTCTTTGGGGTCGAAAAAAAACAAAATCTAAAATAGAATAAATTAGGTATCCAAAAATTACAAAATATACGAAACACAATGAAACAACAATTGAACAAAAGTTAGACTTCACAAAACTTACCAAATCAACAAACGAGGTCCCAAAAATATAAACCAACAAAGATAACGGGAAAAAAAACGCAAATCTAAACAACAAACGATTCAACAACCTCCAACTCCTTTCTACACAATCAATACACTCCAGCCAAGATAACCTCCAACAATCCAAAAACGCCACCTCGACTTGAGACACACCAAGCCATAAATAGTGTTTCGTTTCCCGCACAAATTAAGGAGGGATCATAGGGCCGCACAATCAATGATGCGGCCGCAAAATAAGGACGCATGTATAAATACGTCACGAAAACACATTCAAATTCTGTTGTATTTCTTGTTTGGACCGCAGACATGGCGACAGACCAGGGAAAAAATGCCCAAGAGTCAGGCGGTAAGTCATTCATGCATTTTCTATCAACGATTAATTTGAACCATAAGATGAGGCAAGTTGTGATTTTGTGAATTCTGTAATTTTACACAAATAGGTGAGGAGGATGACATGGAAGAGGTTGCTGGGCCCAGTATTCCGGCCAAAGCGGCCAAAAAAAAAAGGCAGCCACATTTCACAAGAAAGGAGATGGAGGTTTTGATCCAGAAGTGTGTGGACATCCTGCCACAGGCAGACAGGAATATGAGTCTAAGCCAGAAGTGGAGAATGTGGGAAGAGGTAGCCGTTGCTGTCAATACGGTGGGTGATTATGTCCGTCTAGCCCGGGATGTCAAACGGCGGTAAGTAAACCCTTGCCCCCCCTAAAAACAAACCCCATTTTAAACCAAAGGATAATGGCTTCCATTTTTCCCCACAGATGGGGCGACTTCAAATATCGCCTAAAGCAAAAACTCGCGGACAGGGCTAGGCATGCAAGGGGGACAGGTGGGGGTCCCACCCCTGTGTCATTGGAGTTGACCGATTTAGAAGAGCTGGCACAGGGGTGTGTGCAGCCTGTGGAGGTGTTTGGCGTGTCCAACATGGATACGGACATGCCAGACTTTGCGGCTCCTCATGTTGGCCCAGGTAAGTATTGTGATGTCACCAACTCTGAAATGCTATTGTGCCAATATGTAGATTCTAATGTGACTCTTTTCTCATTTTTCCAACAGAGACACAGGCGGATGAGTCTGCTCCAGAGGGAAGCCTTGGCCGCAGAATTTCTGCTGGCTCTGCAGGGGAGGAACCAGTACATCCGGCTGAGGACCCTGCAGAAGCCAGTCCAGGGCGTGCCCCCTCGCAGGCAGTGGGCCTCCTCACAGAACTCAATTTCAAATCGGATTTCCATACGGAGATTCTGCAGAGGATGGACGCCAGTCTGCTACGGGTGGCTGAGGCCCTGGAGCAAAATGCTGCGGCCAACGTGACCATTGGTCAGGCCCTGGCGGAAAATACCAGGGCCAACATCCGCATCGCCGATGCCCTGGAGCAGCTCGTTCGCCAGCACATGGTGGAGCCGACCTCCCTTCCTGCCGGAACATCAGGATCCTCCACCTCTGGCACAACATCAGCCAATCCTCCAAATGTGCCTAGCCCTGTGCCTAGTCCAGAGGCCACAACATCTGCCTCTGGACAGGCCAGCCCGATGGCATCCCGGACCCGGTCTGGCGCCCACCCTCCCCCATCCAAACGGGCGAAAAAACGGTGACAGCAATGGCGACTTTTCCCACACTCCTTCTGTGCTTGGCTCATATTCCTTTCTGGTCAAAACTTCCCTCTCCTTTCTTGTGAAATGTTTTTAAGTTATTTTTGTACGTTTATGTTATCAGTTATTGATTTTTTTTTTTGGATAAAAAGTATCTTTGGCAGAAAAACTAAAAAAAAATATTATGCCAATTGGTTTGTGTTTAAACAATAAATTTATGCCAAAAATCTGACATTGTATTGTGACATTATTGGACAAATGGGTTACATTTAATCCTGGCCCTAAAGGCAAAAAAGGACACCAAAAACCATTTCATTTGTCTAAAAAAAAGGCCTCTTGAAGGAACGTTTAAAAAAACACATAACGATGCAAATTGCACATTAAAAAAAAAAAGGGGGAGCTAATTAAAACATGATGACATTATTGTCACAATAGGCCATAAACAACAAATTGAGGCAAAAAAACCCCCCCAAAAATGTACGCCAATTGATTGTGTAATCCTGACATTAGCAGGTATGATTTCCACCTGCGTACGGTTTTGTGCTATCCCAATAAACTGCTTTCCAAACACATACCAAGCCGGTTTTCAATACAACACTAATTGCTTTTGTGACCACCCGCGATTAATCGCTGCAACATCATGGAGTCCCGGGACGGAGGAGAAGGCCATCGCCAATGTGGTAGAGTAATCCAGACCCTAAACTGTGCGAGCATTTTGAAGGGAAAGAGGATGTTCCAGTGACGTATGTGACGGTCCGAACACATTTTACGCTCGCATCTGCTAATGTATGTACGCCCCAAAAACGCCTCGCCACGCCTGCGTTTTTCCATCTCCACCCCCGTCAACACCCAAAAACGCCCTGTTCTGTCAATCACATTTGACATGTCACTTCCTGTACGCTATTTTAGGAACGACAGATAAAAAGCTCGCAATCGGCCGTACGCACATGCGCAGTGTAACACCGACGCATGCGTGGTTAGTCAACATCGGAACGCAACGAGCGTACTGCTGTTTGCGAGTGGGTCTGAATGAGGGCCTTTGTCGGAGATTTCTGTGAAATACTGTATACTGCGGGGGCGTCTCTATAATGGGTGCAGGGTGTGCGGGGAACACGGACCCCTGGGTCCAGGGGGGCCCCGCACCGCACACTCTGCATCCATAATATTACTTACCTCTCCGGAGTCCCACGTCTGCGCTGTAAAACGACTGGAAAATTGCCGCGGCGGCCATTTTCCTGTCATTTGCGCATGCGCAGTACAGGGAAAATGGCCGCCGCAGCCATTTTCCCAGTGACCTGTGCATGCATTATAGACTGTGGGCACACTCTAGTGCCCAGAGTCTATAACTCCGGCGCTGGCCGCGCTCAGCCCAGTGCGCTGCCGGGCGGAAAGGAGGAGGCCCGTGTTGGAGACTGCACATGGGCCCCCTCCTGTCTACAAACGCCCCTGGTATATACTGCATTGTGCTATTAGTACATAGGATCAATACATAAAATTATGCAGAAACTGCAGTTTCTGCATAATTTTATATAAAAAATGGCTTGATACATAGGCCCCTAATAACATTATCTATATTAAGAACTACAGTAAACATTCAATGGTAATATTTTTATGTGAGTGAAAACAACATGTGTATGTGAGATTATTTCCATCTGGTTTACAGACTGAAACCTCATAACTCATACTCCTTCAAGGGTGATTTTTATTTTATTTCTTCCTATACTGTCCCAGATTTTTTTACCAAGCACTTTGGGATTTTCTTACTTGTGATGACATCATCATCTTTGTTTCCACAGCAACAAGATACGTAACAAGTCTTAGGTCAATGAACAAGGCCTCTGGGGAGCTGTGGCCTATAAATATTGCAGATGTCCATAGATATTTACACAAACTCTGATGTATGAATAAAACACCAACGGAGGGAATCTGGGTGACCTTAATCTGATTTTCCCACGAGTTGTGCATGAGTGCATAAGATGCTATAACACCACCAAGTGCCTAAAAGCAACATTTTAAATCTTCCTGTCACATATGGGAATAGTAATGAGGTGTGAGATGTGACAAGGAACAGATGGCTGCAGATTGTCAGTTACAGATTTTGTACTTCCTAATCTCTCACAGATAATCAGAATCTGTATATCTGCCATGCATTTTTTTTTCAATGTGACTTTCTGTTTGCTTAGTGAAATATGTATTTGGTTATAGCCAATATAGGGGCCTATGTATTAATAATTGCGGTACTGCCGCGGTTATTAACGTTCCAACTCGCCAGGAATATTTAAATTTTTAATGAAAATATCTTGGCTATGTACTACCGGGAACTCGCAGGGACACTAGTTGCGGTAACCACTGTCCCTGTGAGTTATATCCCCAGCATTTTGGAGAAGTCTTTCACTGAAGTGAAAGTCTTCCCCAGAGGAAGCTGACACTGCGCATGCGCACAGCGTCAGTTTCCGGGGTCAGCCGGGGGCTGCAGGGGAGAGACAGAAAGATCTCTCTCCTGCACCTGGAGCCCCCATAGTCTTACAGTAGTTTACACCATCTGAAGATGGTGTAAACTACCGGGGATAAACTCCCAAAAGCTTCATGTTTTGGAGTTTAGTACATAGGGGTCAGATTGTACATTCCATTGATAATAATAGGGACTAATTGATAATAATAGCGCTAATTAGCACTTTGCCAGAGATTTCTGCGAAACCTCCTGCAATGTGCAATTAGTACATAGGAACAGTATTATTATTATTATTATTGCCAGTTATTTATATAGCGCACACATATTCCGCAGCGCTTTACAGAGAATATCTGGCCATTCACATCAGTCCCAGTACATACAAATATGCAGAAACTGCAGTATCCGCATAATTTTAGGTAAAAAAATAGCTTGATACATAGGTCCCCTAGTCTTAAATTAAAAAAACTGTGTTCAGATTTATTGTTTTGTAGAACCATCATATTAGGAAAGAAAGTGTAGTACTTATTTTATTCTCTATGGTCTGCAAATATACCAAAGTGTATGACATTTCAATATAGAGATTTAAAGAGATCATATCAAATTTGTTTTTAATAGTGATACATAGAAATCTCTGTATGCTAGACATAAACGCATTTTACTTGCTCCTAAGCAGCTGTCATTTTACAGTACATCACAGCTGTATACAGGCAGTTCCCATGTGTATTATACAGACTGCTAGTCCTCTCTCACATACATTCCTTTCATTTGCAATTACTGTCTGTAGCACATTGTTTTTGTATGCTCGCTTCCAAATGGAGAGAGCATTGATAGGTTATTCACTCAACTGGTGCATTAGGCACTATGTAATTGTGCGTATGTAAATCACTAATAAAACCAAATGTCATAGGATCTTTTTAAGGTATTTATATTTAATTAGAGATGAGCGGTTCATGTTTTTCAGAAAACCAAACACACTTGAACTTAGGGGCTCCGAGTGGAATTAAGACCCAGCTCAAGTCTACCTGCTAAGATCCGATTTCAGAAAGAGGCAAAATGTAATTTTGTCAGAAAATGTCATATCTTGCATATATTGGATTGCATATAACAGTTTCTCAGTGGCAAATGCAGAATTTCTAGAGGGGGTTTTCCATATTCTCAATTTTAGAGCGAGTGTGGTAAGTCCATGAAGAGGGCATAATTAGCACTTAATTAGCTTTAATATGCGTCATACAAAGTGCACTGTGTGTCATAATTGCAGCATATATAGGACCAGCTATAACAGCATAGGCAAACGCAGGGGGGGCAGGGGCAAACGGTTGATCTAAAACAAAAACAAAAAAGCAACTATATTATACACACATGTATATGCATATATCCACCATGCATAGACAATAATGACCACAAAGCAGATTTTTTTTTTTGGACAGGGAGAGGGTGATAATGTTATGTGGATAGGAATTGGAGACTCCAGGCTGTATGCTGGTACCCAGGTCATATTTTAACCCCAGCAGCACATAAACAGAGATAGTGGCTATCTCGGACTCCAACCAGGACAGCACATAAACAATTAAGCAAATACATTCCCCATTCATTCCTTCCCGTCACATACAGAAGCACACAAACCCTGTCAGTGGCGTAACTATAAATTTTGCTCCCCCATGCCAAAAAAGTTTCAGGCGCCCCCCCCCCCACCACCCAAAGATCAAACACACCCAAAGACTACGTTTAAGGTGTGTGGTTACATGATACAGCACACATTATGACACACTAAGTAATGCCACTTATAACACAGTGTGCCACACCGGAATGCCCCTTACAACACATTATGCCACACAGCAATGCCCCTTACACATCCCACACAATAATGCCACATATAACACATAATGACATACAGTAAAGCGCTTATAACAAATTTATGCCATGCTGTAATGCCCCTATTTCACATTATGCCACACTGTAATGCCACATACAACACATTATGCCACACAGTAATGCCCCTTACACATTATGCCACACAGTAATGCCCCTAATAGAACATTGTGCACACAGTAATGCCAAATACACATTATGCCAAACAGTAATGCCCATTACATCCCACCCTGACAGATCTACTTCACCAACCCTCCTTTCTGCCCCTGCCAGTCCGTCACCTCAGCTCAAGACAGGTTGCACAGTTTTTATGTCCGTGTAGAACCAGATTATTGGGAACATATTTTATAACCTGTAAACTGTGTATCAAATTAGTGCCCCTTATACAGTGCCCCCTATAGTTGTGCCCCAAAATGCAATGCCCCCTATACTAGTGCCCCTTATGCAATGCCCCCTGTAGTAGTGCCCCTTATGCAATGCCCCCTGTAGTAGTGCCCCTTTTGCAATGTCCCCTGTAGTAGTGCCCATTATGCAATGTCACCTGTAGTAGTGCCCATTATGCAATGCCCCCTGTAGTAATGCCCCTTATGCAATGTCCCCTGTAGTAGTGCCCATTATGCAATGTCCCCTGTAGTAGTGCCCATTATGCAATGCCCCCTGTAGTAGTGCCCCTTATGTAATGTCCCCTGTAGTAGTGCCCATTATGCAATGCCCCCTATAGTAGTGCCCATTATGCAATGCCTCCTGTAGTAGTGCCCCTTATGCAATGCCCCCTGTAGTAGTGCCCCTTATGCAATGCCCTCTGTAGTAGTGCCCATTATGCAGGGCCCCCTGTAGTAGTGCCCATTAAAGTAGTACCCCCTGTAGTAGTGCCCATTATGCAGGGCCCCCTGTAGTGCCCCTTCTAGTAGTTAGCCCCCTGTAGTGCCCCTTCTAGTAGTTAGCCGCCTGTGGTTAGCCCCCTGTAGTTAGCCCCCTGTAGTTAGCCGCCTGTAGTTAGCCCCCTGTAGTTAGCCCCCTGTAGTTAGCCCCCTGTAGTTAGCCCACTGTAGTTAGCCCCCTGTAGCTAGCCACCTGTAGTTGCTCCCCCCCCTCCGCGCGCACACAAACAAACACACACACACAAATGAAACAAACACAAACACTTACCTTTATCCCCGCTCCAGTGCTGCTGCCGTCCATACCCCGGCGTCCGCTCCTCGGCACTATGGGAGTGACGTCATTACGTCACTCCCATAGTGCTCTGCGGGACCCGGAAGACGGAGCTCACTCCTGAGCTCCGTCCCCAGCGTCCGCTCCTCGGCACTATGGGAGTGACGTCATTACATCACTCCCATAGTGCCCTGCGGGACCCGGAAGACGGAGGGAGCTCCGTCCTCCGGCTGCCGCCGGGGGTTTGAATTGGAGCCAGGCGCCCGCTGGTAATACACTCAGTGGGTGCCCGGCTGTCGCACCCCCTGCACCCTCCGTAGTTACTACTACTGCCCCCGTCGCCCGCACACTACCCAGCGCCTCCAAGCCGCTGCGGGGGCAGTAGTTACGCCACTGAACCCTGTTACACACAGCAACAGCACACACACACTGTCATACACAACAGCACACATACCCTGTCACACACAGCAGCAGGCCAGCAGCACACACTGTGTCAGCAGCAGCACACACACACACACAGCACGCAGCACACATCTCTCTGTACAAATGCCTAAATCCTTCATCCATGGAGTTAATCATTCACGAGTCAGCTTGCCGGGCTGAACGTGACTCTGGAGAAGTGAAGGGTAACTGGAATGCAGGTTGCCTGTGTTACTGCCGGCTGCTGGGTGATCCTCCTCTCCCCATGCTCCCTGCTCTTGGAGGACTGTAAGGCAGTGCCCGAGCTGCTTTGATCGTGGTTGGTGGCCTGCGGCTAGTGTAGAGACATCTCTGAAATTTTATTTTGGTCTGACAGGGGGGGTTTCTAGGTACTCAGAAACCCCCCCTGCGTGCGCTACTGGGTGGATTGCGTCTGCTTGGAAACAGCCCACACCATGGCCACAATAGAAATAGTAATATAATAGATTGTTACTAGTGCTGCATGTTCTTCTCAGTATTACAAATGAAATAATTAACACCACCTGTGCATCTTTTAACATGTATCAGCCAGTAATAAATAACCTGTCCACCAATTAGAAGATCTGGAAAACATGCACTGTTAGAGATGCACTGCTATAGAGCCCAATATGTACATATACAGTATGTCCAGGGCAGTGCTAAGTTCTTCTGCAGCTCCTCCAGACTCTCGGACTTGCTCCAATAGTCTGGAATGGTGCCCACATCTAAAATAAATATGTTCAGCTCAGGCAGGATGGCCTACTGCTGCATCTAATGGCTTACTGTGATCACTGGTCCTGTATATACTGGAATTAATACACACAATACACTTTGTATGACGCTTTTTAAAGCTGGTTAAGTACTAATTCTGCCCTATTCATTGACAGGCCACACTCGCTCTACACTCAAGCATTTGGAAACCCCCCCTCTGGAAATCCTGCGTTTGCCACTGAACAGTAAACCATTAAATGTGGTAGTGGGGTCATCCTGTCTGAGCTGAATGTTTTTCTTTCAGATGTGGTCACCATTCCAGAGCATTGGGGCAAGTTTGGGGGAGCAGCAGAAGAACCTAGCACTGCCCTGGACATATACTGTATGTACTTATTGTTCTCCTTATGCATTGGATAGTGTACTATTATACAGTATTAATAATCATCAACATAGAAACAGTAGTCCAAATAGTGGAATGCACATGTATATTAGCATAGGTACAAAATCAATTTCTAAAACTTAAACTTTACTCTGTATTATTAATAAACAGTATTATTAAAATCAGCAAAGTAAAAATATATAGAACAGTGGTTAAAGATTAAATAAAGGCTGTAAATGATCCCTGTGTCCCTTTTATTATTACTTAAAACTGTATTCATTGGGTGTCCATTAACAAATTTCTAGTTTCTGATTCTACGTGACTGTAACGCTGTATATATAACTTCAGAAAAATTCAGCGATAGCACCCCTAATATATATCCACATAGTTAATATATTTAGAAGGATTAACATTAAATAAGGGCTTATTGTTAATAATAAACTTTGGTGTGACCATCTAGTTTTGTTTCTTAGTATTCATAATTAACCTCATTGATGGTCTATAGCAGTGCACCCCTAACAGTGCATGTTTTCCATATCTCCTAGTTGGTGCACAGGTGTATTTATTACTGGCTGACACATGTTAAAAGATCCACAGGTTATTTAATTTGTGATACTAAGAAGAACATGCAGCACTAATATAATTCTATTATATTACTATTTCTATTGTGGTCATGGTGTTTGCCTAAGGTCCCTCTCTCGTGATCATGCACCATTTCATACAGGAGGGTGTAGGAAGAGGGTGTGGGCTTTAGTTGGTCTAAAGCAACACCATTTGGGGGACAGAGAGAGTTGTAGTAGCGGCAGGCATCTTTCTCAATGTAAATAAAGAAATAGGTGGAAAAGCGCTGCACAAACACACATAAATCAGGTGTATGATTAATAAAATATGTTTTCATACAAAGTAATATATTAGAGACTAAGTGCTGATATAAATCCAGATATCTGGTGCTCTAATTGTTATAACACAAAGGACATAATAAAACACTTAAAAATATGTAATATGCAACAGAGTATACAACAACAAGATAAAAATGCTGTTAAAAAACTGCTTAATGATCCTATACCAAGATAAAGTCACTAATGGAGCCAATTAAATTGTCCATATAATAGAATGGAATTGTAGCAGACAAAAATGTAGTTGGTAATGTCTAGTAAATCTGCTAATGAATATAACAGGAGATGGCGTGGCTATAGATAGCCTGATGTACAGTATCCACATGAAGTTCACATACCCATAAGTATCATCTCCTCGTATGGGCAGATCTGTCACTGCTGTGATTGATATATCCTCCGGCAGCACAGTGGGATCGCTGTTCCTACCAGCTGGATAATAACCCTGTGGTCAGTGGCTAAACCCGTTCGCTGCTGAGGTTGTACCTGTGTTGCACTGGTGGAAGCCGTATCCCGGCGGCCAAATGTTGGTGTGTATCAGAGGGGAAATCCAACACCACATGAATCATGGTCGGGCTCGCCAGGTGGCGATGTGTATGTGTGTTTGTCAGACACATTAGCTTGCAACAACTGCAATCCAGTTTATTACAGTGCAAGCAAACAGGATACTGTGGTCTATTCATAATGTTAATTATCGGGGTCCAGATGGACCCTGATAATTAACATTCTAACGCGCAGCGAGTGGTGGAGTAATTCATCATTGCTCCAGTGCGGAGACAGCTGTAATACACTTCTTCTAGAGGTACTTATCTACTCACAAGTTTGGTTTACCTGAATGTGGTAGGTGAAGAGATATGTTTATTCTTCTAAGATCTTTGCTTTTGTCTCTTACCTTAATATCCTCTTCTTTACTTTCTACCAATGAGAGAAACCCAATACAAGCTAACTACTGCTTTGTTTCCATTACACTGCTCCTACTGATTTGATATCATACATTATATTCACAGGATTGTTTACACATATTAAACATAATGGATGTAAATAAGTTCTGGTGCACATTACAAACAGACGGCACTTCACCGGAATTAATCAACAAAGAAAGTGCTTCTTTATTGAAATAAACATGCTCGTTCTTTGTTGATAAAGGGCCTGATTCAGCACGGATCGCACGGCTGCGTTTGCATGCAGATGGGTGATGTTTGCATTCTGCGCATGTGTATGCATCGCAGTGCGCGTACGCGAACCGGCCGCTGCAATTGCCAAGCACTCTCAGTGAGCACACAGAGTCTTCACAGAGTGATTGACATGAAGTGACTGTTTGTGGATGGAGAGGAGGGGGGTGGTCGGCGGAACGCAGGCGTGCCTGTGCGTTTGAATGCTGTTACAGGGGCGTGCATAATTAAGCCCCTGCGGTAGCATACGCTGGCAGAGGTCTAGATGGCGACAGGAAGTTTAGCAGTTTGTGAGGTAGGGTCAGGTCAACCACAACTGTGCGACTGGTTCTGTTGTTACCGATGTTTTTGCTGACTTGCGGATGCATGTCATGGGAAGTGGGCAGGCTTTATACAGTGATGGGTATCTTGGTATAGTTGCCATGCAATTACATTCATTAGCATATTTTCTCAGCTAGCGGGTGCGTGCGAACGCAGCTGTGCGATAGATGCTGAATCAGGCCCTAAGTTCGGTGGCGTTCCGCCTGTCTCTTTCTTGGGAAGAATAGCTTGGTACATATCCCCTAATAGGAAGGCACCCTGTCAGAAGATATATTACTTAGCGTACCCTTCTACATGCTGCTATATGTGTATAAGGGCAGAGACAGTGTGACTTCAACTTCAAGTGTACAGCATTTGTCCAAAAATGTCTGTGCTGTGTAACTCTGTGTGTGCTATAAGCCAAAGAAAGAAGAACTATTTTCCTGTTCTTCCAAAAAAAAAAAATAGCAAAAAGATTTTTTTTTTTTTTTCAAGGGTGTGTGTTTCCTAAAGGCAGCGTATATAATTGTGCTTAGTGGCTGTGTAGACTTGATGTGTGTGTAGAATACTGTAGATGTGTCCATGACAGCTGCTCCCCAAAAGTAAATAAAATATATATATATTTTTGCTGGTGTTTAAAAAAAAAAATTATAATAATAAGCCAATTAAAATAGTATTTTTATTTTCAAGAGTGTGTGTTTCCTAAAGGCAGTGTATATTAATGTGCTTAGTAGGTGTGTGTAGACTAGATGTGTCTGTGACAGCTGCACCACAAAAATAAGTAAGTGGAAATTTTTGGTGGCAGCAAAAATATCTAGTCTTTTAATAAAACTACATGGTAAAGGTAACAGTTCCTCCTTTCCCGTCTTATTGTACGTTCACTTAGTGTGGTGGCAGTGAGTTCAACTGCAGTAGCTTTACTTCTGTCCTAGGGCCGGACTGCCCATCTGGCATTTCTGGCAAATACCAGAAGGGCCAATGGCCAGATGGGCTGTTCAACATCTACTAAAGGAGATCAAGGGGAAAGAAGGTGTAAAGGAAAACTCAAATCTAGACAGTATCTCACAATCGTAAAGAACTATAAGGGTAAAATTTACTGCTGAAAATTTTTAAATTAACCACGTCATACACCACACGCAGTGGCAAGGAAATGCTCAGACTATGGCCTTTTTTGTGAGTGGTTGCCCTGTTTCTGTTGTTTCATACACTAGAAGGCCAAACATAGTTTCAGATTGGGGGATAGAGTAAGATAGAGCAAGTAACTGTGTACCTGGACAAACCATGTTGCAATGCAAGGAGTGCAAATACATACTTTTTTTGCATGTGGAGTACATACTGGCTGCTTTTGCATGTAGCCCACAAATGCTGGGAAGCTTTATGTTTACTGCAATTTAGATTTCTGTTTGGACAGACCCCTATAAAATCAAAATTTTTCTGCACATTTTACATCTGCCCCACCTGCAGTGCAACATGATTTAATGAAAATGCACACATACAGTACTTGCTCTTTCTTACTCTATTCCCAAATCTGAATCAGGCCCTGAGTCTAGATGTGTCAGCTTTAAACCAGGAAAATCAGTGCACAAACAGAACGCTAATTAATGAAGATGACTTAGAAATTGAGGATACTGCTATGGAAGTGCAACAGGATGAGAGGAATATTTGTGTATCTGGATGTTGATAATGAATGTGTTGGAAAAGTTAATAAAATTCAGGAGGAGGATGTTGTTTGTGTCAAAGTAAGTCAAAGTTTATGTCAACGTTTGTGTCAAAGTAAGTCAGCAACCTTTGGCAGCAGTTCGTGGCAGTGATAAAAAGGGCATTGTCATGCCTGAAAATAAGACCAAAAAAAGCCACCTATTTTATGTGGAATCATTCTTCATAACTCCTGATAACATTTGTCAAGGCACCAGTACCATTTGTGAGACCAAAGTAAGTAGAGGTAGGGATGTTAACCATCTAGGCACGTCCTCCCTGTTACTTCATTTGCAGTAAGTTCGTACAAATTATTTATCAAAATCAGTAAAATCCTGTAAAATAATTACAAGCAATCCAGAAGCAGCTACCAGTAGCATGGATAGATCGCAGCACGTGCAATCTCTACTGCCAACACCTTCATCAGCAACCTCCTCATTAATGATCAGAGGTAGTTCTCCTGCATCCAATTTTCAAAGGCTAATTGAATCCTCCTCTACCCCAGGATTCTTAAGAAGAATCCTTGCACAGTATTAACTGTAGTTAAAATCAGAATCTTACAGGGGGAATACCTCAACGCGTTTCATCCATTAAATTATTTTAGGACTTCATCAGGAGGATGAAACATGTTGAGGTATTCCTCCTGTTGGGTTGTTTCAGAACTCTGCTATCCAGATAAACTCTGTTTTAAAATTAAATGTACGTTTTTGTATGCATAGAATTATTTTTTTTTAATAGTACCTCACTTCATATTATTATTTATCTCACATGATATTGTTACCATTGAGAATGGAAATTTCCTGATATACCCCTATGAATTCACAAGGAAAACAGACCTGGGGAATGTAAAAAGCTGTTTTTGGCAAAAAATTACTTTTTGCCTTTTCACAGGGTATGTGTGTTTTCACTAGTTTTACTTTAATCACAATGGAAGTCTCATTGATCTATTGCACTAGGAGGCTCTCTGTGTCATACAGTATATATTACTACTTATGTAGTAAATAGCATAAATATCAGATTCTGCAACAATGCTTTGCACACACAATAAAGTTGGAGGTTCGGAATTTCTTTAAAAGGTGCATGCTGGACATGCTGGTGTCGCCCAAAAAATCTCTGGCCATTTTTGTCATTCAGCTACCACATGTAGAAGATTGCAGTGGCTGCAACAACATTTTAATCTGCCATCAACTGAAGCAAGAGGGAGTAACCAGTTGTAAGTCCAACTTTTATAAGCTTCAGTGACTAGAGGAACAGCAACAAGCTATTCAACAATAGTATTATTTACCATGCCACCAACTGTAGCAAGAGGTAAAAACCAAGTGGGATTCCACCCTTTATATGTTTTAGTGATTAGAGGAACAGCAACAAGCCATCCAAGTATACAGTACATGTCAAACCAATAGATAGGGAGAGAGGGGCATGTTACCTTGTCCAGCACAGTAAATAATACTCTGTTATATGCAAGCTAATGAAACCATTTGAAATTGTAACCAATTAAGTGAGTTCAGACACTGCCAGTCTGAGTCAGGTCATTCTTTAATTGAACTACTGGCAAACCAGCTTGAGAAGTTGAAGGAGAAGATGAATCCAAGCGATTCTGCTAAGTATGTTTGATCAAGTTCTTTATTCAGTTTGCCAGGACCAAAGGCTTTGCAACATCTTGCAATAGAATTAGTACATTTTGGAAACCATGCTTCATCCTAGGTTTAAGTGAAACATAATGTTTCTTTCAAAAGGACACATATTTTAATAGATTCAAAAAGGTCCTTGTGAGCAAGTTGGAGCTTAAGTGGCAAATGTCACAATGAAATCTCCTGCTTCAGTTTCTCCTGCAAATGCTGCTGCCAGCAAAAAACTGATCAAGAGAGACACTGGTGTTGATGAGTCAACTCAGGGCACTAGAGTGAAACATTATGACATCTGGTCAAGCTTATGAGAATTGCCCATAATTATTGACACCTCTACAGTGACTAAATCTGATACATCAATAGAATGGTGGAGGATTATTTTAATGATAATGTACAAATTAGCATGTCACACAAAACCTTTGAATACTTGGAGGACCAAAATGCAATTGAAGATTCTTGTACAAACTAGCTTTAGTTAATTTAGCTACCCACCCTCCAGTATGCGCTCAGAAATAGTGTTTAGCATGTAATTGTAGATTTCAGTGGGATGAGCTTATATTGTGCCATGATGATAGTAACAGTGATTAAGGTGATGACGAGGATGATAATAACATCTTCAAACTGTGACAATGATTAAAAGCACTGTTAGTCACCTTAGCCCATTGGTAGTTTGTTTTGTCTAGGAAGTACTTCAGCAAGAAAGTGGAAGTCCTTGTTGCTGAAGTTCTTTGTTTGTTAAACTGTGCTTGTCCTTTTTAATATACAACATAAGGGTTTTCATTATGGGCAATGCTGAGATTGTGTTTGTTTGACAGGCAGCATATATTTCTGTACTTAACTGGGGTGTTTATGTTCTTTTGTATCCTGCAAGGCCATTCATCATCAGCTTGTCATCCATGCATATAGTTCTCATTTCCTGCAGCTTCTCCACAGAAACAGAATAGTATCATCAAATCATACAATAATTAATAATTATCAACTTTGACTAGGCTGTAACTTTGCCTTGAATCTCTTTTATTGTCCTGAGGTCTGTGATTTGCTGTTTGAATTAAGTTTCCATTTCAAAAATATTATTGGAATTTTAGAAGCTTGTTTTTTAATAGTTTTTTTTATGTCTCAAATTTACTTTTCCGTATAGTTATTAGTACTATTAATAATCAATCAATCAATCAATCAATCAATCCTTTACTTGGCTTCCACTGAATACTCAAACTCCATTTACCCATGCTGGCCCCAGGCTTCTGATCTAGTTATTGACTAATGAAAACATTTTATAGGATCATCTAGTTTATTAAACTGCCATCCTGTCTCCCACTGTAGTGCCACTATGTTTCATATATGTGTTATATTCTTTTAAACTGCCATGTGTTTGTGTTGCTGCTCTTTCGCTTACTCCAGTTAGCTCGCTGCAGAATGGGTATGTAATGCTGGCTGTCGGGATGCCTCCTGTCACAATACCGACAGTGGCATCCCGATGGTTGGTATCCCGACAGGGGTCAGGTAAGTGTACTTACCCTCCCCCTTTCTCCCACTAACCCTCCCTTCTAGTAGCCTAACCCAAACCTTCCTCGTTAGTGCCTAAACCTAAGTTTCCCCTCTTCATGCCTAAACCTAACCCTACCCCCATAGTGCCTAACTCTAACCCCCCCAGTGGTGCCTAACCCTAAAACACCCCCCTAGGGGTGCCTAAACCTAACCTCCCCTCTCAAAATTAACACTAACCCCGCTATGGTACCTAAACCTCTCCCTCCCCCCCCACGATTAACACTAAGGGCACCCCGGCTTACCTTTGTTCGGGCACACGTCCACCTGGATTCTGGCATTGGGATTAAGATAGGTGTCGGTATTTCAATGCCTATTTAACTACCTTGTCGGGATTACAGTGACGGGATTGAGACCGGCGGCCTCCGGTTTCATAACTACATGCCCTCGCTGCAGCCAATATTGGTGAAAACAATATTGTGAGTTGTGAAGTGGTTAAAATTGTCTGGAACTAACTGAAAGTTAAAGTTATGTATGTTAATAATAGTACATTACACTACAGTATTTTAGCTGTATTTAATCAATTTTTAAAGAAATCCAAAATCAAAACATTTGAGAGTGGTTTTGCAGAACCAAAAAATAACAAAGCTATAGAACCAAAACTAAAGTATGTGGGTCCACACACATCTCTATATATAATGAATAGTTCAGTTAGATACAATGGCAGAACTAGTGAGTGATAGACCCAGGTGCAACAATAGGCTTTTGGATAATCTTGATTTGATGGAAGACTATTTTGCATTGTACATAAACAATACTGATACTCTATGTATAGTGTGAGCTGTGTACAGTATGCAGAGAATGGGTGCCAAGTAAGTGCCAGAGCACTGCAACTGAATGATGTGTAATCGTCCTAAGAGGAGCAGCATGCTCCGCCACCTCCTCATAGCCTAGCAGATTAAGAGAGACAGAGCGGGCTTGTGGGTGGGCAAGAGCATGGTGTAACATCATTGCATCACATCGCGCATATACTCGAAGTCAGAAGGCACTGGGAGGTGGAGCAACTATGCCCATGTTTAGCCCGGTCAGTAGTTAGTCCTGACCGGGCGCTGTGGGGGGGACATTAATCGGCGGCAGGTGCATTTGTAAACTTCTGAGTGAACTTCCACAGAATTTATTTTATAGAATATATAGAGCTATTATACAAATTACTATACAGACTATATAGAGCTATTAAACAGATTATTATACAGATTATATAGAGCTATTATACAGATTATTATACAGATTATGTAGAGGTTGCAGCTAACTCTAGGATACTACTGCAATAATGGTCTGATTTTTAAAATACCTTATCCAATTTAACAAAATTGGTGACATAAATTACTAGGAAAGCCATGACTGAGCACTAAAGAAACTAGGGCATAATTACCTGGTAAGTATGACATGCTGATAAATATGGCTAACTCATATTCTTTTTTAAATTACTGTAAAATACAGAAGGCAACATCATTGTCAGGGAAGTACAATTTGCTACCTCTTTTAACCACTTAACTTGCACAGTTGCATGGGATGCGACCAGAGCCAGCTGGGCTTTAGCTGACATGTGACTGTGCTGCCTGTGTCCCTGGTTTTTAATAAAGAAATTTGTTCTGCACATGTGCAGAATGGATTTCCCCTGGCTCTCCAGCCCACCAGGCAGTGATGTAGCATACCACTGACATCAGTGTTTGATTTGCACCACAGAATGTTGTGCAAACAGCATTCTGGAGCACCTACGCTGGGAACAAAAGTGTGAGGAGGGTTATTTACTAAAGTGAGAGTTTTAAGAAGTGGAGATGTTGCCCATAGCAACCAATCAGATTCAAGCCAATATCTTCTTGAAGGTGCAGTTAAATGTTAAGTCGAATCTTATTGGTTGCTATGGGCAACATCTCAATTTCTAAAACCTCTCACTTTAGTGTGGTACCCCCATAGTTATGGGGTCATCCCATAGTTAGTTATGGGTACACTTAGATACAAGGCAACCCCTGTCAGTTTTTTTTAAACAATTCATGTATGCCCCATGCAGCCCATGGCAGTGTTGTTTGAATTTTAGGTGACCCCTCTCTCAAGGCCTGTAATGCACAGGTGTTAGAGAGGCTGGCAGGAACCCTTTCCTGGCCACCAACAATGAAGTCCAGGAAAATCCCTAGGGACCCATTGGTGGCGCTGGTTGCAGGGTAAAAGTCCCCTAGGGCAGGATGTCCCCAGAGAGCAGGAGCCAGTGAAGGAAGCAGGGAGCTGAGGTAGGCCAGCCGGCCACAGTTATAAAAGAAGGTAGTGTAAGGGAGGAGGGGCTCCCGGATAGGAAAGGACAGAGCCACTGAACCAGTCATGTAGCCGGGGAAGAGTTGAGTGAATCTGCAGGGGGGGAAGCAGCTGAGGGCACAGGGAACTGCCTCTGTTAAATGGATCCTGGCTGCGGTAAGCTATCACAAGAAGATTCCCCTGCTAGGACCCTGGCTCTTATGAGCTGCTATTGGTGGACCAGATCAAGGGAGAAGAGTCTGCTGTGCAGGAGTGGGGGTTACCTTACCTGCCAATGCTGACCAGGACCGACCCGTGGAGGACAAGATGCTGGGCTGCTTACTGGACTGCTGAAGCCGGGGACACGGCAAAGGAATTTTAAGAGGATGTCTGCTAATGTGATGATCGGAGGACCCAGCAGAGGAGAAGGCTGCTGGTACTGACTAAATCCCCAGGGCTGTGGAGCTGCCCCGTCTATGCCCACTGCCAGCCTGGAGGGCCATCCCCACTGATTACCTAACTGCTGAAAGACCCCAGAGACAGCCTCCTGACTTGCTGGCCACCTGTACTGGAGATGCCCCCCATCTGTCTGTAAAAGGAGAGGAGCCCACCGCCTGGGAAGAGGACTTGCTGCTGAGAGACCCTGCTGCCGAGAATATGGCTCTAGTGCCTTGATGCTGCTGTCCCCCGTTCAGAGGATGTCAGTGTAACCCCCCTTTTACCTCTCTAAAGGGACACTGGGTTACTAACACCCATCTAGTGTACTGTACCCACCCTTAAACTCTCTCTAAGTGGTGTACCTTTTTCCTATCAGTGCCTCCACCCAAGTATTTGTGGTCGGTAGGGGCCTACTTGGGAAAACCCAAATGCTAATAGCGATTAAGTAATGTGGTGTAAATAACACAATATATACTGTATACCCATCTTCCTGATCACATACTGTCCTTCGTGGATTTGTGTGTTCTCCAATGACTCTTGCCAGTAAGTTGACACCATTCTGTAGTTTAGTTTTGATGCAATTTATACAGACAAGATATTCATGCATATAGAAACATGAACTTATCTTTTTTGTATTACCTAACTTATAACATACAGTTTGATACCTAGCAATACATAGAATATAACTGAACAATACTATAATACTACATCAGAGTAATATATATGTATATATGGATCCATATAATAAAATAATGTAAGTCTACGGTGTATCCCTTTAATATGAGGGTGCTCGTTTGCAATTATGAGTCCATATCCCTTTTATCTCTTAGTTATTTGCACTCTGAGCCAACAGCACCAGGTTCCTGTTATAACTAGGGTATTATGCCAGTATCCTCCTTGGTATAAGAAAAGTTGGAGTCTGTATCTGCAGCAACCAGCTAGTGTATGACTCCAGCTGTCTTTAGATACTTAAAGTCTATCACCACTGAAAAAGGATGTTAAACAATTTTAGATACGTATGTTCCTCTTAATGAATACAGCCCCCAGATCATATAGTACCTGACTATAAATAAGTAGTGCCCACTTATTCTCTGTAAGTGAGCATGCAAATACTCCTCAGCTCTCTCCTTAGTAGAGTAACTATAACAGCATATTTGTAACTGATGTAATAAAAAGGGGGTTTATATTATAATCCCCTGTATTTGGATGAATTAGCTTGGTAGGGAGTGCTGGTAATCTATGTCTGTTCCCCGCAGCGGTATGTACCTGAGATGCAGCTCCACTAATGATAACTACTGTTGTTCTTTTGCTCTGAGCAGCGCTGACCACCTCCATCACTCTGTTGCATCTCTGTGACCTGTCCTTGCTGTCTGGCCACTACTGTGATGTTAGGTGCTGGATTGATACAGCTTACCCAACACTTCTGTCCATTGGACAGGGAGACTAGGCTCTGGCTATCACACCACCTCCTTTAGCCTGTATGGCTCTTCAGCTGGCTGCTTCGCCTACCACCTGCTGTCAGTCACTGCTGCTGTGTAATCTGCCACTGACAGCTTCCTGGCCACCAGACTGTCCATTGCTGCCGGGCACAACCGCCGGCTGCCTTGCCAGCAGGGTGGGTGCTGGCTCCCATCATCTTCACAGCTCCTGCTGTGACAGGCTCCCTCAATGGCTCCACCCCCTGTGCCTGGCAGGACACAGGGGGTAAGCATGAGCATCCAAGGAAGGGAACTCCTGACTCCCTGTCAGCTACTCCTGACAACTGTTATATACCTCTCTCTAACCGGACCTTCTTTTTCTGACAGAAATCAAATCACTTCCAGCCATATCACTCCGCCCCTTTTATTCCCATACAGCCAACACACTGTAGCACAACCTCACCACAGAGATAAAAAAGTACCACATAAATGGATATGTTAATACATTAAATACAAATATCATGAATTGTGACTACATACATATATATTTATAATATATATATATTACCTCATAAATTGTACATTTATAAATATTACACACTGTAGATTTAGAAGTACAGTTATTATTTTAACCCTTAACCAGGGTTATATCTTAGGAGGCAGCCTGGACTGTGAGGAACCTGGTAAAAAACCCAGCTGAGGCAGCCGCACTGCTGACAGAGGAGTGCCTGTGAACCAGAAGACCTCACCAGGGAAAGAGGAGCTGCGCCTGCCGAACTCAGAGGAAGAACGTCTGGAAGGAGAGGATCCAGTGGACACAGGCAGTGCATGGGACGACTCCTAGGGAGAAGACCCCTATGAGGATCCCAGTCTGAGGGAAGGAACGCCCGGACAATGCACTACTGCTGCAGAGAGAGAGACCCGGAACCACCACTGCCAGGGCCCAGGGATATAACTGGTAGATACCTCTGCTGGATGCCTAGCCCGGGATCACTGGATTACAAAGGTCTGCCCCTGGTACCAGATCTGAAGAGCACCGCTGGTGAGGGAGAGCCTGTCCTCACTAGAAAGACCCCTGCTGTAATTACCGCCCTGGAGAGCGAGCGCAGACCAGTGCGGTGCTTAGCATCCTGGGCAGTGCTGGAGAGAGTGGCCATTGTAGAGAGGAGGAGCTGTGCACTGCTGCAGAGGATGAGAAAACACTGGTTTAAATTTCTACTTCCTGCAGTTGGTGGCTATTTCCCTATAGGGAAAAGGAGAAAGTGTTACTGATATCTTTTTGACCCATTATCCATCAGGCTTTGGCATTTTAGGAGCAGTTAATAGCTCCCCGAGGTAGTTTCATTAGAATGTCCCTATAAAGTTGGTCTAAAATGGTAATTCATAAGGAATAGGGTAGACTCTGCTGAACGTGTAGTTCCAGGGGATTAAACCAGAGATCCCTGGAATGTGTGACTTTTAGAGGAGGACTAAGGGCCTGATTCAGAGCCGGTCGCTATTTGCGCTCGCTCGTCCAGAAAATAGGGGTGGCTATTCAAATGAACCGTTCGCTGTTTGCGGTCTGTTTACGCCTCTAGGTTTGAACGAGCGAACAAAACTTGCGTTCGTTTTTTGGGAAACTACGCCCCCTGGCCGCTCGCATCCTACGTCATGTCCGCTATTTATTAGATTAATCGAGTACATCAAACAGGGTATGAGCTGCTCGCTATCCTTGTGGTTGGTTTTTGCTACCACAATTTTGCGAGCAGTTCTGGCTCTAAAATAACCCAATGACGTGGTCAATGATGCTGATGTTTTAAATATGCACACCCATAAAATGCCCGTTTTGACCTTTAAGCACGCCTGCGATCGGATCTCCACTCCCCGTTTTCAAGCACCTTCCCCTGTTACCACCCACATACGCCTCATCCTGTCACTCAAATTATCAGGCATTCGCTATTTTGCGAGCACATGAATTTCGGCCGCACTGACTGGTTCGCGCATGCGTATAACGATCCGTACGCATGCGCAGTTAGGCAAACATCGCTCGGAGCGAACGAGCTGCCGCTTACGAGTGGCTCTGAATCAGGCCCTAAGTTTTTGTCTGCTGGTTTGCCTTGTAGTATTGTCTGTATATGTTAATGCCTGTTTTATGCAGAGGGAATTTTGACCCCCTGAACTTAAAGTACTATTATACGCACTGTTAGAGTTTTATGCTGAAACCTTTGTTGAGATTTGCACCTGTAAGTGCCACAGGAAGTTTGTACTCTGTGCTAATGTTTTATGCTGAACTTCATAAGCTCATGCTGTGTGTTAAAGTTTCATGCTGTAATTCATGGTAAATCTCCCTCTTGCTTGTATACCGTTAGCTAAACCTTATTGCTAAATTATGTGGAATACTTACAGTTTTCCGTGTATATGTCTATGCTGGTTCCTTGGAATGTGCTATTGACATATATGTGAACCTATGGAATGTTGATCACTGCTGATTTCTTTCTAAAAAATACTGTAATGTCTATTATTCCAGAATTGTGCAAATATTGTCACTGTGCGTGGTTTCTGTATGGTGCACTGTTAGTTTTACTGTGCTTAAAACTTAAACCATGAAATGTCTTGTATGCTAATCTCTAACTTTTTCTTCAATGTGGGACTGTGCGTAAAAGCTAAAGCCATGAACTCATTCTAAGCCCTAATTTTTTCTTTATGCTGGACTGTGCTTAAGGTTTAAGCCATGAACTGTATGCAATCTCTAATATTTCTTTATGCTGGACTGTGCTTAAGGTTTAAGCCATGAACTGTATGCAATCTAATATTTCTTTATGCTGGACTGTGCTTATGGTTTAAGCCATGAACTGTATGCAATCTAATATTTGTTTATGCTGGACTGTGCTTAAGGTTTAAGCCATGAACTGCAATCTCTAATATTTCTTTATGCTGGACTGAACTTAAAGCTAAAGCTGCCAAACTTCGCTGTTCATTTCTCTAAAACTGGATTGAGTTTGTTCAAAACTAAGGCCGCATATCTGTACGCAAAACCCATAGATTCACTGTAATGCTGTACTGTGTTTTTTTTTTATATGGCCAGAAATGTAGTTGCTTTGCTGAAACTAGTTGTTTTAAGGAATGGTTATTGTGTTGCAATGTACTAAGGCCCCCATTTACTAAGGAGTTTTATCACCTAAACGAGTGATAAATTTCACTGTGTATGATAAATGGTGCTCCAGCCAATAAGCTCCCAACTGTCATTTTTCTAACAGTTGACAGTTGGGAGCTGATTGGCTGGAGCACCATTTATCATACACAGTGATATTTATCACTCGTTTTGGTGATAAAACTCGTTAGTAAATTAGGCCCTAAATGTACAATTGTTATGTGACAAATGCTCCTATTTAAATAAAATTGCATTGAACCCTTATAAATGTGTCGGTAAAATAGGGGAATACATTTCATGCAGCTTGCCTCTGTAATCAATTTGAACTTGGCGCTGTGGGGGAGGGGGACGACACATCAACTGGCGGCAGGTGTATTTGTAAACCTCTGAGTGAACTTCCACAGAATATATTTTACAGATTATATAGAGCTATTAAACAGATAATATAGAAACTATATGGCGCACTCCTAATAGGGGCTGAACGTAGGCTGGCAGCTCTTCCAGGGGTCCACCGACACCTAGAATCTAGAAGTAATATGTAGTAATCAAAGATAGCGCCAAAACATCTGTATCGGACTCGTGAGACACACACAAAAAAAAATTATATATAGAATGTATAACAATATATTTATTATAATATCACAGGTATTATGTCAATGATAAGGTCAATATGCTTATTAATAAATTCCATATATAACATATTCTGCATGCAGAGAAATAACTTAAAAAGATCACATATATTAAAAAACAATCAGCTATAAAAACTGGTGTAAGGTGATTATTGGTTTGGATCAGCTTTGTAGTAAAATCCAACCTCTAAAATGTTTCCAATCACAAAGTGGCTTGTGCATGAAACATTGTATCATTGCATTGAGCAAACACAGCATCCATTCCCGGGAATTCCTGGTGTGCTTGCATAGGACTACAATATCTGGCTTACTCAGTGACTCAATAGTGTTAACAGCTCATAATATGATAGTGATACTATAAGGCCCAAGTGTTTGAAAAGATAATTTATTCCTCAATATTAATAATGCTTAATAGGTTGGTACACAATAGCAACCCTGTGGGAATAAGACTAATAGGTATCAAAAGCCTTACACCTAAATGGAGGCGGGGCGATTTAGAAGTGAGACTCAACAAAGAAGAGCTGAAGTGGATCTTTACACTTAAAACACAGAGGGCCTAATTCAGACCCGCTCGCGAGCGCTGAGTGCTCGCAAGCGGGTCGATGGTGCCCTAATGCGCATGCACACGACGGAGGGAGCTCCGTCGTGCGCATGCGCGAGACCCGCATAGCGACAGCCAAGCTGTCGCTATGGGTCTCGCACCAAAGGGGGCGTGCTGTCGATGGTGACTGACAGCACGCCCCCTTTGGTGGGCGTGCCGGGGGCGTTGCTGCCCAGACGGAGGCGGTCCCATGGGAGCCGGCCCCACAGACATCACTAGTGATGTCAGTGGGAGTACTTTTGGCTCTGATAGAGCCAAAAGCACTCCTGGGCTTGCGGCAGCGAGACCCTACCGCAGGGTATTGTCGCAAGCCCGATGGTCGCGATGGTCTGGACCATCGCGACCATCTTTTTGGCCGCTCGCATAAGCTGTGGGTGGTCACCCACAGCTATGCGAGTGGCCAGGAGGCCGCTCCATTTTTAGGTAGGAGGGCCCTGATTCAGAGCGAGCGCTCTGGTCAGAGCGTCCGGCTCTGAATCAGGCCCAGAGCCCACTAGGCCTTAATATTGATAATGAGGTAAAGTCCATCATAACAGCATAAAGGAACTAATTTACACTAATTCTCTCTATTCCCAGGTAATCCAGGTAACAGTTATATCCACTAACAATGTGTTTATTATGAATTTTCGAATGACCACATGTTCCACTCCCCAAATATACATATTATGTATAATATATAATGTTTATTGGTAACAGGGTTAATAGTAACCAAGCCATACACCGGAGAAAAGTGGAAACAATCCATGATTGGCCAACATGCAGCACATGTTCATTTGTGTTTACCTTTATTTATACATGTGCAACATGTTTATAAACAAGGGACTTCACCCAGCTAGTATCCCAGGCAACAAACCACTCCCATGAGACACAGGATACACCTGTTTGCATATGGACACTGCATTATCGGTACACGCCCATGTCACATTACATCATCAAGTGCACACTATATCAAGCATCCTTAATTGGATGTCTGCTCATGTCCCTGAAGAAGGCTATCACGGCCACTACGCGATGGACACAGGACGCACTGACCTACATTTCCCATCATACCCCCCACTTCCGCATCTGCTCTCCCGCATTGGAAGTTGCTTGGACTCTGTCTATCGGGTCCCTAGTGATCATCGGCGTAATCAGGCACGCACCCCGGACTTCACCGCTGTGGACCAGCCTCCTCTCATAGAGAGTTGAGCCACCTGTGAGCGGCAGAGGATGGCAGAGGATCGCGTGACCTAATGGGATCGCGAGACTCAGGCACCCCACCGCCAAAGGTGCATCCGCAAGAAGATTCACAACGCCAGTCTGCACCCGTCCCGCAGGAGCCAAGGATGAAGAAGCAGGAACCTTTGAAGATAAGGGTAAGTTGTCCGGAGGGCATGGGACGCCGCCCCTCCAGAGCGCAACACCCCGGAATTGTTTACTGTATTTTCTTGCAGGTAACTTTTACATTTCTCGCCCTCACCTTTTTGATTCAATCCCAAACCCCTGGACTCATCAACTTCCGATCAGGAAGGTGGACTTTTCACATTATTATATCAGAATTTCCTCCCCCCCCCTTACGCCACTCACGTCCATTTGGTTTGTTGTAGATAAATTGGGAGTCCAGTAGCATTGTAACTGCCTGCAGATCCCATATTTTTCTACCTATTAAACATTATTAACCACTTAACTGACAAATTCTTTTTCCAAAAACCGCTCCAAAATTGTCGGTTTCTTTTATGATTGAATTAGGTCAAGAACATAATTTTAAACTTATCCATCACTATTTTATTTGAAAAAAAAATTTTTTTAAAACCCAGTATACCATAAAAATAGCAATTTTTATGTTATACTGTAGTGATGGCCATTGACAGCTGGACCATTGATGGTTCAACCATCGTTAGAAGCCATCAATTGTTTAGCGATTGGGCAAGATCTGTGTAGACCACAACTGTCGATGTTCCCTAAACATCGATTGATGGCTGCCATCGATGGTGCAACATTAATGGCCACCAGCAATGGCAAACCACTTGTTTTCAGTCAGACCATCGATGTTTGCAAACCATCGATGGTTGGTTGCCATCCCTAAACAGAGGCTCTGCGATATCTATCGATTATATATATATATATCGAACATATATATATGTATAGAACATATATGTATATATATATATATATATAGAACATATGTGTATATATATATATATCTCTATATAAATATATATATATATATATATATACATACACACACATATGCATTAATATATACATATATATATATGTGTGTGCATATATATATATATATATATATGCATATATACTGTATATATATATATATATATATGTATGCATATATACCGTATATATATATATATATATATATATATGCATATATACCGTATATATATATATATATATATATATATCACCAACAGTAGGATGGCACTCCCACTAAGAATATGTAAAGTCCCGGTTGCCCTCTGAAAGCACGCTACAGCAAATATACCAACGAAATCAGCGGCACTCCGGTTCAATAAGCACACAGGCGCAGGTTCAAACTTCAACGTTTCAATGCATTTATTCACATCGTCATCAGGATACAAATAATTACAAAAAGACACTTACTTATACTCCATCACCAAGCACCATGTGCAACTCCACAGCTTCCGGGTTTCCGGTCACTGAAGACGCCCACAAATGACGTCATCATGCACGGCCCGTTGCCATGGTTACAATAAACAATACAGATTAAAAACAAAGTGAGAGCGTGTTTGAGCATGATACATTAGATACATTTAAAGCATACTACATGTCTACTGTACGCAGCAGAATCTACAGCGTTATCATAACCGCTAGTGTTCAGTGGACATATCACATATGGGTAGCAAAATACAAAAAAAACATAGAAGGGATCAATGTTGTTTAACAATAACAAGAATCACTCAATGCAGTACCTAATCATCATTAGACATTAGATACAAATCCATGCAAATCATATGAAACAAAATAGACCAAGGCTATCATTCAAGCCTTTAGGGTTTAATGTGCCAAGTCTATAGATACAACGTGACTCGCACTGTAGTAACCTACGTGATCTATTGCCACCCCTCACCATTGGTGGCACGTGGTCAATAATCATATATAGGAGCATGGATAAACCATGTCCTGCTACAGCGAAGTGTCGTGCCACAGGTTGGTCACTGGATCCCGAAGCAATGGCCGCCCTAATCGAAGAGCGATGAGCAGCCATGCGTTCATGGAGTGTACGTTCAGTTTTTCCAACATAACTTAACCCGCATGGACAAGTTATCAAATAAATCACAAACTTGGTGGTACACGTTAATCGATGTAAAATCTTATACCTTGTTCCTTTATGCGGGTGGGAAAAACTATCACCCGTGATTAAATACCTACAGGTTAAACAATTAAGGCATTTAAAGCATCCCTTCTTTTGTCTTAGAAAGTGCTTATCTTCTCTGACTGCACATTCACTAATGTCAGTCTTAACCACCCAGTCACATATGTTTTTTCCACGTGAATAACAAGACCTAAGTCCAATATCAGTTAAATTCAACTCACTATCCTCCTGAACAATATTCCAATGTTGTTTAGATATGGAATTAATACTACCACTAAATGTATTAAAGTGGTTAGTCCAATGAATACATTCCTTCTTAGCCCTAGTTGTTTTAGATCCAAGCAGTTGTTCTCTAGGCATTTTCAAAGCTCGATTTTTAGCTTTAATCAATAGTTCCCTATCATATCCCCTAGCCCGAAAATCATCAATCATTTAATTAATATTCTGTAATGCAACGCTCTCATCACTACAGATACATCTTGCTCTTAAGAATTGGGAATATGGTAGGCTATATTTGGAATGTTTAGGATGAAAACTGTTCGCATGGAGGAACATATTCCTATCTGTTGGTTTACGATAAAGTGATGTACACAATTTGCTATGGTTATTTTGTATCTCCACATCCAAGAATGTTACCCGTTCATCATCAATACAAATGCTCAGTTTGATAGGGCTACCTGATACATTGTGATTATTAATCACATTGTCAAGATGATCCCTAGTGCCTGTCCAGATAAAGAAGATATCGTCAATGTACCTAGTGTAGAAATGAATCCACCTAGATACATCGATTGTAGAAAAAAATATATCCTTTTCAGCCATGAACATGTATGCATTGGCATACGCGGGGGCCATATTAGACCCCATCGCGCAGCCGCTGCATTGTAAATATACCTTCCCATCCAACATAAAATAATTATGCGTCAATATGATCCTTAATAATTCAATCACCAACTTGATATCAGGTCCCTTATACAATGGATTGCCATCCAATAACTGGAATACAGCATCCAGCCCTTCATCATTTGGTAGAACAGTGTAAAGACTCGAAACATCGGCACTACACAATAAACTGTGCGGTGGGATGTCACCAATCTCCACAATTTTCTTCAAAAAAAAAGTAGTGTCTAAAAAAGTCAGGGTGACTAACCACACACGGTTGTAGTAAAGAATCAAGGTATACAGATGTCGGCTGGAACAACTACCCCCTCGCCGAAATGATTGGTCGGCCAAGGGGGTTGTCCAAGCCTTTATGTACCTTAGGCAAGGTATATAATACAGGCATGACTGGAAACTTAGGTATCAAGGCATCACATAATTCCTGAGTAATTAATCCCTCAGACACTGCTCCTTCCAGGCAATGTTGTAATACACCTTTAAACTGAAAAGTCGGATCAACATCAAGGGGTACATACACAGTTTTATCTGATAACTGACGTAATACTTCATTGTGATAATCACCTATATCTTGTATAACAATTGACTCGCCCTTATCGGCGGGCCGAATTACAATTTCAGAATTGGAAGACAATTGTTTTAATGCTTGAAACTCTTCCCTATTTAAATTCTGCTGTACATGTACCCCTTGAGCTGCGATCCTATTGACATCTTTATCTAACATATTCATGTATGTTTTAATCGATAAATTCATCGATACTGGATCAAACAGAGATTTGTTAGTGAGTTTTCTTACATTCTGAGGTATAACAGTAGATTTAGATTCCACCTTCTTAGATTTAGACCCTCTAAAGTATTCATGTAATTTGAGCTGTCCATTAAGTTTGTATTTTTCAATCTCCAAACTCATACCATCAAGGCCCACATTGGGAACAAAAGACAAGTCCCTAGAGAGAACCTTAGTCTCATTGTCCGTTAGATGATACTTGGACAATTAAATATTATCACCTCCTCTGTATTGGAGGTCTGCCCAATCTCCTTTTTTCTCCTCCGCGTCCACTGCCTACCACACCGCGTATGTTTTCTCCTCAACCCCCAGCTTGAAGTCTGGTACATACGCCTGAAGGGGCATGTGCAGGTAAATCATTAATATTATTAACATTATCAGAGTCACTAGTAGTACCAACTGCATCAGAATCTGGAAAGTACCGTCTATGGTGTCTACGTCTAGATCCACCACGATTTTGTGTACCATTATTACTCCACAGATACACTTTATTCTGTTCACAATCACTAATGACCTTTGATAATTTGTGCTTCTTGAACTGTATAAGGTCCCTTTTATACATAGCGATTTGTGTATCCAATTTATCAATCCAGTTGACATCACTATCAGACACCAGAGTCTCTTTATGGGCTACCTCAAAAGCAACTATCTTTTCTTTGGTAATATTTAATTCACCTGTAGCCTCCTCGATGACAAGTAAAATCAAATCAAAGCTACATTTATTTAAAATGGCAATCCAACGTTTGCAGAAGTTCATATTATATCTGCCAATCGTCGGGCAATTCTTCACCCTAAAGCCCCGTGGTATCCGCTTCTCCTTAAAATAGTCACTTATTGTGACCCCATGGTAATAATAGTCAAGTTCACGTTGACGTAATTTCAACAAATCCCGATACATCATGCACGGCCCGTTGCCATGGTTACAATAAACAATACAGATTAAAAACAAAGTGAGAGCATGTGTGAGCACCATACATTAGATACATTTAAAGCATACTACATGTCTACTGTACGCAGCAGAATCTACAGCGTTATCATAACCGCTAGTGTTCAGTGGACATATAACATATGGGCAGCAAAATACATAAATAACATAGAAGGGATCAATGTTGTTTAACCATAACAAGAATCACTCAATGCAGTACCTAATCATCATTAGACATTAGATACAAATCCATGCAAATCATATGAAACAAAATAGACCAAGGCTATCATTCAAGCCTTTAGGGTTTAATGTGCCAAGTCTATAGATCCAACGTGACTCGCACTGTAGTAACCTACGTGATCTATTGCCACCCCTCACCATTGGTGGCACGTGGTCAATAATCATATATAGGAGCATGGGTAAACCATGTCCTGCTACAGCAAAGTGTCGTGCCACAGGTTGGTCACTGGATCCCGAAGCAATGGCCGCCCTAATCGCAGAGCGATGAGCAGCCATCCTTTCACGGAGTGTACGTTCAGTTTTTCCAACATAACTTAACCCACATGGACAAGTTATCAAATAAATCACAAACTTGGTGGTACACATTAATCGATGTAAAATCTTATACCTTGTTCCTTTATGCGGGTGGGAAAAACTATCACCCGTGATTAAATACCTACAGGTTAAACAATTAAGGCATTTAAAGCATCCCTTGTTTTTTCTTAGATTTAGACCCTCTAAAGTATTCATGTAATTTGAGCTGTCTATTAAGTTTGTATTTTTCAATTTCCCAACTCATACCATCAAGGCCCACAGTGGGAACAAAAGACAAGCCCTGAGAGAACCTTAGTCCCAATGTCCGTTAGATGATACTTGGACAAATTAAATATTATCGCCTCCTCTGTATTGGAGGTCTGCCCAATCTCCTTTTTTCTCCTCCGCGTCCACTGCTTACCACGCCGCGGATATGATAAGGGATATGATAGGGAACTATTGATTAAAGCTAAAAATCGAGCTTTGAAAATGCCTAGAGAACAACTGCTTGGATCTAAAACAACAAGGGCTAAGAAGGAATGTATTCATTGGACTAACCACTTTAATACATTTAGTGGTAGTATTAATTCCATATCTAAACAACATTGGAATATTGTTCAGGAGGATCGTGAGTTGAATTTAACTGATATTGGACTTAGGTCTTGTTATTCACGTGGAAAAAACATACGTGACTGGGTGGTTAAGACTGACATTAGTGAATGTGCAGTCAGAGAAGATAAGCACTTTCTAAGACAAAAGAAGGGATGCTTTAAATGCCTTAATTGTTTAACCTGTAGGTATTTAATCACGGGTGATAGTTTTTCCCACCCGCTTAAAGGAAAAAGGTATAAGATTTTACATCGATTAACGTGTACCACCAAGTTTGTGATTTATTTGATAACTTGTCCATGCGGCTTAAGTTATGTTGGAAAAACTGAACGTACACTCTGTGAACGCATGGCTGCTCATCGCTCTGCAATTAGGGCGGCCATTGCTTCAGGATCCAGTGACCAACCTGTGGCACGACACTTCGCTGTAGCAGGACATGGTTTATCCATGCTCCTATGATTATTGACCACGTGCCACCAATGGTGAGGGGTGGCAATAGATCACGTAGGTTACTACAGTGCGAGTCACGTTGGATCTATAGACTTGGCATATTAAACCCTAAAGGCTTGAATGATAGCCTTGGTCTATTTTGTTTCATATGATTTGCATGGATTTGTATCTAATGTCTAATGATGATTAGGTACTGCATTGAGTGATTCTTGTTATGGTTAAACAACATTGATCCCTTCTATGTTATTTATGTATTTTGCTGCCCATATGTGATATGTCCACTGAACACTAGCGGTTATGATAACGCTGTAGATTCTGCTGTGTACAGTAGACATGTAGTATGCTTTAAATGTATCTAATGTATGGTGCTCACACACGCTCTCACTTTGTTTTTAATCTGTATTGTTTATTGTAACCATGGCAACGGGCCGTGCATGATGACGTCATTTGTGGGCGTCTTCAGTGACCGGAACCCGGAAGCTGTGGTGTTGCACGTGGTGCTTGCTGATGGAGTATAAGTAAGTGTCTTTTTGTAATTATTTGTATCCTGATGACGATGTGAATAAATGCATCGAAACGTTGAAGTTTGAATCTGCGCCTGTGTGCTTATTGAACTGGAGTGCCGCTGATTTCGTTGGTATATATATATAGATATATATACATATGTGTGCATATATATATATATATATATATATATATATAATATATACACATATTTTATTACTAATATTATATTTTGCCCGATCACTGTGGCCAGCAGTGATCGGGACACATGGGGACTTGGGGAGGTGGAGCTGAGGCTGGACAGGAGTGGGAGGGGCTGCCGTGGTACATAGCAGCAGCGGCGGCTACCAGAGCCGCCGCTGCTGCTTCTCTAACACAGTGATCTCACAGATCACTGTGATCCAGAGCCGCAGCGGGAGGGTGTCCCACTAGCGGCCCGGCTACATAGCAGCAGCGGCGGCTACCAGAGCCGCCGCTGCTGCTTCTCTCACAGTGATCACACTGATCACTGTGATCCGGAGCCGCAGCGGGAGGGTGTCCCGCTAGCGGCCCGGCTACATAGCAGCAGTGGCGGCTACCAGAGCTGGCGCTACTGCCTGTTACTGAAATGGCTGCCCGATCACTGCTGGCCACAGTGATCAGGTCACAGCAGCAGCAGCGGCTACATGAGCCATGGCTGCTGCTTCTAGGGGGGTGCCACCGGGGCCCGATCACTGTGGCCAGCAGTGATCGGGACACAAAGGAGGGGGAGCCGCAAGTGTAGAGGGACCAGCAGGTCCCTCTGAGGTGGGCGGCTGCTGGAAGTTAACTTCCAGTAAGCCGCCCACTGTGTGTTTCTGACTGGTCGTATCAGATACGACCATGTCAGGGAAAGCCCAGTCTGGCATGGTCGTATCTGATACGACTGTGCCAGGCAAGTGGTTAATATTGAGGAATAAATTATCTTTTCAAACACTTGGGCCTTATAGTATCACTACCATATGAAACACCACCCATCTTCCATACTATCAAGCGCAGGTATTACCAATTACTGTACTCGATTTCATTAAGGGAATTAGGATAGACCCTTCTATACCAGCAGCTCCTAACATAGAAAGTGTGCGTAGGTTCCCACAATCATTGAATTGTATCTACTATCTATCCCGAGAACCAGCAGCCACAGTCCATGGGTTTACTTGACATCAGACACAGTAGGGCAAACAAAGCACAGAAATTATTCTCGGAATTAGAAACCTCCACCAATGCCCAAATGTAAGGTCAGCATTTCTGTGACAATTTTTTGAAATTAGAAAAGCTAGTACAAAAAGAAAACAACTTAGTGGGATAACCAAACCCTAGAGTGGTATGTCACCCAAAATATCACCCCTAGGGGCCTCAAAATCAAGAAACTAATATCACACAGTATAAATGATGATACTTTTATGACAAAATGGACAGCCATCCACCACCAATGTTCACAGAATCTACTTAAATTGATCATTGATACGCACAGTGAGACATTCAATCATCTTAATACAGAAATAGAGACAACACATCCTGAGGGTTAAAGTGGGAAGAAAGAAAACAAACAAAAATCCATGTACAAAGTTGAAGGTTAAACCCAAATCCAAACGTTCAGACATACACACAGCGACCTACAAAACTACACCAATTTTAATAGAACACCGGTTACACTAAATCTAACGTATCAGCAGTACATGTCACAGTTGCACAAAACAGACAAAAGAACACATACTAGGGTACATGCACAGAAGGTAGACACTCAATCCGAAAAGTTAAATCCTGTATTAGACATAAGCTCTGACACCGATTTCTCAACCTACAGTGTAGAGGAGGATTTTTCCTACGAAAACCTGGCGAGACTCTCACTAAATGCAGGTTCCCACAGTATACCTGAACAACTAACACCACCCCTAATACCAAAAACAACTACCATCAACAATCAACCAGAGTGGGGCCATACTTTTTTAGATCTGGAGGCAGGCGCAACGGCCTGCCTACCAACCAAACCAAACAACAACAAATGAAAACTGGAGGACATAGACAGGGATGCAGGGGAGGCCAACACACCCACAAAAAAATTAAACAAAACACAACAAGACCAGAACCAGTAGGCATTTTCAATCTAAGTAAATTTACATTAGGAGACACTCATGTCTCTGTCCTAAACAAAGGCCTTAAATTTGCCCCACAGACCAATCTGAATAAGTTCAAGACATATTTGGATTTAAATAAATTCATCAGGAAGCTTACACTACAAAAATACCATATTAACAACACCAAGGTAGATTACAAACCTAAAGACAACACCACCAACTTCAGACATTCAGATTTAAAACCTAAATCGAAATTTTTCTACCCACAATACCTAAGGGGCTCATATATAGATACATTCGAGTCATTGGTCATGAGGAATGTAGAGAAATTGAACCCAAACAGACACCAACAGACTAATTTCACAAAGGCGGAACGCACAGCCCTAAAGGAATTGGCTGATGCACCAAATTTGGTCATCAAGCCAGCGGACAAGGGAAGAGGGATAGTCCTACTGGGCAAGAAAGATTACATCTTAGAATGCTACAGAATATTGGGAGATGAAAAAACTTACAAAAAACTCGACAAAGACCCAGCAAAAAACTACCATACTCAACTCACATTACTTTTGGAGGCAGGATATGAAAGAGGCATACTGACCAAACCAGATTACCAGTTTCTGAACATCAAACATCCAGTAATACCAGTCTTCTATTATCTGCCCAAACTACTCAAAAATCCATTAAAACCACCTGGTAGACACATTGTATCGGGCATCAATTCTTTAACATCCAATTTGTCACAATATATAGATAGCTACCTCCAACCTTATGTTAAACATCAAAAATCTCATATACAAGACACATCAGACATATTAAGAACTCTCACACAGTTAGCGTGGCAACCAGACTATTGGTTGTGTACGTGTGATGTAACATCACTCTATACAGTCATAGACCACAATCAGGGTCTACAGGCCATAGAACATGTTCTAATGAAAGATACCAATTTACATATATACATGTGGGATTAAGACTAATAGATATCAAAACCCTTACACCTAATTGGAGGGGGGGCGATTTAGAAGTGAGACTCAACAAAGAAGACCTGAAGTTGATTTTTACACTTAAAATACAGAGCCCACTAGGCCTTAATATTGATAATGAGGTAAAGTCCATCATAACAGCATAAAGGAACTAATTTACACTAATTCTCACTATGCCCAGGTAATCCAGGTAACAGTTATATCCACTAACAATGTGTTTATTATGATTTTTCTAATGACCACGTGTTCCACTCCCCAAATATACATATTATGTATAATATATAATGTTTATTGGTAACAGGGCCAATAGTAACCAAGCCATACACCAGAGAAAAGTGGAAACAATCCTCGATTGCCCAGTATCCCAGGCAAGAAACCACTCCCATGAGACACAGGATACACCTGTTTGCATATGGACACTGAATTATCGGTACACGCCCATGTCACATTACGTCATCAAGTGCACACTATATCAAGCATCCTTAATTTGATGTCTGCTCATGTCCCTGAAGAAGGCTACCACGGCCGCTACGCATTGGACACAGGACGCACTGAACTACATTTCCCATCATACCCCCCACTTCCGCATCCGCTCTCCCACATTGGAAGTTGCTTGGACGATGTCTATCGGGTCCCTAGTGATTATCGGCGTAACCAGGCACGCACCCCGGACTTCACCGCTGCAGACCAGCCTCCTCTCATAGAGAGTTGAGCCACCTGTGAGCGGCAGAGGATGGCGGAGGATCGCGTGACCTAATGGGACCCACCGCCAAAGGTGCATCCGCAAGAAGATTCACACCGCTAGTCTGAACCCATCCTGCAGGAGCCGCGGATGCAGAAGCAGGTACCTTAGAAGATAAGGGTAAGTTGTCGGACCGGAGGGCAGGGGACGCCGCCCCTCCAGAGCGCAACACCCTGGAATTGTTTACTGTATTTTCTTGCAGATAACTTTTACATTTCTTGCCCTCTCCTTTTTGATTCATTCCCAAACCCCCGGACTCATCTCCTTCCAATCAGGAAGGTGGACTTTGACATTATTATATCAGAATTTAATTTCCCCCTCCCCCCCTTTCACCACTCACATCCAATTGGTTTGTTGTAGATAAATTGGGAGTCCAGTAGCATTGTAACTGCCTGCAGATCCCATATTTTTCTACCTATTAAGCATTATTAATATTGAGGAATAAATTATCTTTTCAAACACATGGGCCTTATAGTATCACTACCATATGAAACACCACCCATCTTCCATAATATCAAGCGCAGGTATTACCAATTACTGTACTCGATTTCATTAAGGGAATTAGGATAGACCCTTCTATACCAGCAGCTCCTAACATAGAAAGTGTGCGCAGGTTTCCACAATCATTGAATTGAGCTCATAATATGGTTCCACAAAGTCAGGGTTGGCGCTAGGTGTCTCTGCACCCAGCGCCATCTCGTGCTTCCCTTCTGCCCACTTCTTCCCTGCGTCCTCCCCCTGACCATAAAATTATAGCTATAGCAGGTGGGTGGAGGGCGGGGATTTTCTTCCGACGGACCAGGTGGCCCTGTGCGGCCGCACTGACAGAACGTGTCAGGAGCAGGGCCTGCACTAAGTCAACTGATATTGTTGTTGCTACAATGTCTTAGCAGCTCATGATATAGTTCCACAGACACAACCAATGCTGTTGCCGCGATACAACTCCCCTCCACCTATGTCAGTGTCAAAAAATCTCAATGGCAGTGGCGGCTTCTTAAATAGTCTTCACACATGTAGGATAAGCCAGTGCCTACACCACGATGTTATCCTTCTCTCCCAGTGTCAGTGAGAGGGAGATCAGCCTGTGTTACACCCCTGGGACCCACCGTAGCCGATCATAGGTGGGGAGCCGCTCCACCGGCTTTGTCCGCTCACCTGGTCCGTATAGAGTTAACTGCATGCCACGTCTCACTGCTTTCCCTGCGGCTTGGGATATATACCAGTCTATGTGATGTTAACAGCACGCCAAATCCTGCTGTTATTGATGTGGCTCAGGAATCATGTGGAGTTCCCGCTGCTGTGGCCAGAGCTGGGGGATCCGTTTGTTTAGTGCACTGTAAGTTGTATCCTACCGCTATATTTGTGGTTTAATGAGCTGCTACATATAGGCGGTCCACTCTCCTATTATATATAGCCTGCATTAAATGCAGTGTCCTAGCTGTAATTGGATTGTAGGTTCAAGGTAGAATAATCTTATGGATAAAATCCAAGGCGTTCACCGCATTAAGGCATTCACTGACTGTATATTCACCGGTGGAAGTCAGGCTTGGAGATTTGTTCAACCAAGTCTCCTGTGAATCAGCAATGCCAGTCAGATATGTAATCTTGATATGGGGACACCCTTAACATGTTTCTTTCTCACTGAGAATTTCTTCAGAAGGATGTCAGTAAGCAGGAATTTATAGGAGGTTCCTCCCAGTCAGCTTTATTCATATACACAGCGCTTGCAATCTATTTTGTCCCCAATCAGGAAACACATCATATCAGAGGACTTGAGAATATCGAGTATGAAACAAAACCACCACTTTTTTAACACTTTAAATACTCTAATAATATCATCACCATAAATAGATGTATGTCTATATACTGTATTTCACTAATAAAATGAAAAAAATATATATACATAAAAACATTACTAATACATATTCAAATCAGAAAAAGTAAAATATAATCCATAAGAATATCTATAATTTCTTATAAAGTTCTTATAGACTTAGCCATATATGTTCTTTCTACAGGGGGAGGTCTAAAGAGCAATTCCAATGATTAGTCCCCTCATATTATCTAAGGCCACCAATTCAATCCATATATTTGTTGTGACACAATATAGAAAGTAAAGTACCACATTTGCATTTTAAGGTTATATTCAAGACTAATTGTAACAGGATTCCACTAAACTAATAACTACCCACCACTGTGGTTCTGTTAAGGCTCAGGTAAGATAGTAGGGTATTAGTCCTGCAATAGCCTTGAGGGCTGGTATACCTTGGCTAGGTGCAGCTGTGTAGCAGCCTTGAGGCTGGAAGTGACTTGGCTGGCTGTGGCCTGTGAGCCAGTAATATGAAATGCGGCCTTTGGGCCGATAGCAGCCTTGAGGGCTGGAAGTGACTTGGCTGGCTATGGCCTGTGGGCCAGTAGGATGAGATGAGTCCTTTGGGCCGATAACAGCCCTGGCTGTCTGTGGCCTGTGGGCCAATAAGAAGAGGTGTATCCTCTGAGCCAGAAGCAGCCTTTGTGCTGAGTAGCAGCCTTGAGGGCTGGAAAAGCTTGGCTTGATGCAGCCTCTGGGCCGAAATATCAGCCTCTGGGCAGAGTAGCAGCTTCTGAGCTGTATAGTAGCCTTGAGGGCTGGAAAACGTTGGCTTGATGCTGCTTCTAGGCTTAAATATCATCTCTGGGCAGAGTAGCATTCTTGAGGGCTGAAAGACTTGGCAAGATGATGCTGAGATGCACTTAGTGCCACCAGGATGACACTAGTGGTAGTACACAAGACTGCATATACAGGACAATGAGGTGTGCTTAGTGCCGCCGGGATGACACTAGCGGTAGTACACAAGATTGCATATACATGACGCTGAGGTGCGCTTCGTGCCGCCGGGATGACACTAGCAGCAGTACACAAGATCATCTACTCTGTTGTGAGACCTGTGCCACCGGGTTGACACAAGCAGTTGGATGCTAGGTTGCGCACTCTGGACACCTGGATGACACAGACGGCAGAGGGCAGGAATGTAGACTGTGCCACCTGGATGACACAAATGACAGAGGGAAGGAATGTAGACCATTCCGCCAAGATGACACGAGCGGCCGGTAGTACAAATGCGGACCGTGCCACCTTGATGGCACAAATGGCAGGAACAATAAAGCTGACTGGATACTGGAAACTTGACTGGAAACAGGAGTCCACGCTTAGAACCGGAAACACGTGAAACGCTATCACCGGCATCGGAGCAGCGATCATAGGAGGTCATGGATGCAGGAACCAATCTGGGCTGATCCCAGAATGATGGACAGGAGGTAGGTGGAGTTTCAGCGAACGCTGGCCCGACGTTCGCTTTGCACAGCATTAGCAGTGAGGCAGCTTGTTACAGGTTCTTTCTAATGGACCTCCCAAAAAAGGAGGGTGCTTTACCCAGACCTACAGAGATTTATATGGTGGCATTCACCACAATAACCAATTCCAAACCTATGCTTATACTTTTATATTGAGAGAGAAAAAAACCTCTTAAAGGTTACGGCCAGCGGTATTTCATACTGATTCCCTACAAACTATCCACCCCTGTTGTTCATTCTAAAGAGTGCCCCCCCAAAAAGGGGGGGATCTTGCCCAGACCTACAGAGATAGATATGGTAGCATCCACTACTATATCTAACTCCAAACCTATGCTTGTACTTGAGTATAGAAAAAGAAAAAAACTTCTTCATTAGAGTAGTTTAAACAGAATAATATTCACAGACAAAAAAGGGGGGAGAAGCCCTGAATGAATCATCTCGGAGACAATCTATGAGGAAATTAGATGAACTTTAGATCCACCTTCCCATTGAGCCCCTCCGGAAGAAGGGTGCTCAAAAGGTGGATCCAGTAAACCTCCCTCATACACAGTCTCTTGAATCTATCTCCTTGTCTCAGGGTTCTTAGGTATATGGTCTAGCCCCCACAAACTTTAAACCTGCAATCTCTCCACAGTGTTTTTCTAGAAAATGTCGAGGTACACTATGTGTTATTATTTTATTTAGGCTATTTCTTTGATGTTCTAGGAATCATTGTTTAAGTGAGTGAGTGGTGCGGTCCACATACTGCGACCCACATTTACAATGGAGTAGATAAATCACAATTTATAAATGTGGTTATTTGGTGGGTGACATTCATGACTGTGGACTTAACAGATGTACTTTTATTTTGTATAAATCCAAATGTTATACATCTGGTATGTCCACAACAAAAGTTACTAGCTACTTTTGGTCCTGACCATAAAGTTTCATATGTTCAGATATGGGTCTAAAAATCATAGAGGGTTGTTTTTTCAAACTATCCTTCAGTAGTGGATCCAATGACAACAGTGAGTATTCTTAATTATTCATTTGATCTTATTAGCTGAACTTTTGTATTTTGAAACAAACACCACTGAAGGATCTATACACTTCTTCCTTTTCCCACTGTTGGACTTCATAGACTCTAAAGAGCCCCGAGGCCTGTTCCTCAAATTTCTTTACTGAGGAACAATTGCACTTTATTCTGCGTAATTGACCCTGCGGTATACTTGAAAGCCAGTTTCTTTGATGGTTGCTGGAAAAATCAATAAAAGTATTTGTGTCCACCTCTTTATTGTAAGTATAAGAGGTAATCTTACCCTCAACAATTTCTTATGTGATATCCAGAAAGTTAATACGTGATTTGTGAAAAGTGCTAGTAACTGACAAATTAAATAAAATAGTGTTTAAATGAGCAACAAAATTTAATATAAATTGATCATCCCCATCCCAAATAAAAAATAAATCATCTATATACCGGCCATAGAGGACCAGGTGCACCCCGTGGTCCAACCCCCAAATGAGTATCTCCCCTGCTCTCCCCATATAGAGGTTGGTGAAACTCGGGGCAAACCTGGTCCCCAAGGCCGCCCGAGTGCGGTATAAATAGTGAAGCTGATCAAAAATAAAGCAATTGTGTTTCAGAATGAATAATAAACAATCTGTGAGAAAGCTCCTCTGCCTCCCCGAGATCTCAGCCCGCTGTGATAAAAAATAATCCACTGCTTCAATCACCTTATCATGGGGGATATTAGTATATAACGCTGTTACATCACAAGTTAGAAATTGGTAACTATTTCTCTTTGATCTTATTGAGGAAATGAGGATGCCCTAGTGGATCTGTGAGCAACTTATGTATTTTGGGCAAATGATAATAAACCGGTATAACAGGGTGAAGTGTAAACAAAAATTAAAATTCCTTTCTGGATATCACACGATTTGTCAATGCCTTATCCAAAAAATGCCTCAGTTCATTTGAAAGGTTGCAGACGGATCCTTGGCTAACGGTGTGTATAATACAGATTATGTAGAGGTTCCAGCTAACTCTAGGATACTACTGCCATAATGGTCTGAGTTTTAAAATACCTTATCCAATTTAACAAAATTGGTGACATAAATTACTAGGAAAGCCATGACTGAGCACTAAAGAAACTAGGGCATAATTATGCATGCCATTATTATGATAATTATCATAATAATGACATGCTGATAAATATGGCTAACTCATATTCTTTTTTATCAATTTTAAAATTACTGTAAGATACAGAAAGCAACATCATTGTCAGGGTGGACATACAGGAAGTACAATTTGCCACCTCTTTTAACCACTTAACTGGCACAGTTGCATGGGATGTGACCACAGTCAGCTGGGCTTTAGCTGACATGTGACTGTGCTGCCTGTGTCCCTGGTTTTTAATAAAGAAATTTGTTCCGCACATGTGCAGAATGGATTTCCCCTGGCTCTCCAGCCCACCAGGCAGTGATGTAGCATACCGCTGACATCAGTGTTTGATTTGCACTACAGAATGTTGTGCAGCCAGCATTCTGGAGTGCATACGCTGGGGACAAAAGTGTGAGGGGGTTCTTAGGGGTATATTTACTAAAGTGAGACATTTTAGAAGTGGAGATGTTGCTCATAACAACCAATCAGATTCAAGCTATTATCTTCTTGAAGGTGCTAGTTAAATGTTAAGTAGTATCTTATTGGTTGCTATGGGCAACATCTCCACGTCTAAACGCTCACTTTGGTAAATATACATGTGTGTGTGTCTGAGCACTTATTGCTGATGCAACTACATTTGACCATTTGTGCTGCAAACTGCTGGATTCATGCATCCAGGATAAATATACTCAACATGGCCATGATGTACATAGCAGATTGCTTCACTTAGTGAAGTATAGGGAGTGGCCCACTTGGGATGCTCCCTTCAATATTTCCTTTTTTTGTAAACCTTCTGTTTCCCTGCTCAGAACAATTAATTTACAAAGGGTTGCTCAGGAAATCCCATCACAGTAAAAAATGTACTGTAATCATTCCTCTAGCCATCTCGGAAGACATTACCGTAACTCAATTCTCTAGTGCCACCCAGCAAGCCTATAACCCATTCACTACCATGCAATACAGGGAATATTGAAGCAAAAGTTTACAGTAGAGACAGATCCGAGTTTTGGGTTTTGGATTGCAAAGTGTACATGTTTTAGCGGTTTTTAAAAACAATTTATCATTTTTTTTTTAAACAAAAACCAGATCCTTAACCAAAATCAAAAACATGTGAGGGTAGTTTTTAGAGATGTGCAACGACCCTCGTGTTTTGGTTTTCATTTTGGATCTGGATCCCCCCTGGTTTTGGATCTGGATTGGTTTTGCCAAAACCTCACCTCCGTGTTTTGTTTTCGTGTTTTGGTTTTGGATCTGGATTTTTTTCTTAAAAAACCATAAAAACAGCTAAAATCACATAAAATGGGCCTGTTTTTGTTCCTACAGTATAATTAACCTCAATAACATTTATTTCCAGTAATTTCCAATCAATTTTGACCACCTCAAAATATTATTTGCTTCATCTAGTTAAGGCCAAAGGTTGCATCCGGCTGACTAAGCTAAGTGACAAAGTGGGCGGCACTAACATGTGGCAGTTCAGTTTCTAATTTCCAACACAGATACAGTGTGTTATACAGTGTGGGTTGGATACACCAATAGTGCACTTACTGTGACAGCAGTGTCGGCAGAGCGGGGTTACTGACTGTGTCCTCAGTACATGGAATGGCAGTGCTGTGGTGCTGGCAGTGTCCTCAGTGAAGGGTACCGGTGATGTTGGCAGTGCAGGGGGGTGCCAGCAGTAGCTTTAGTGCAAGTTTGCTGGCTGTGTCGGCAATGCGGGAGTGCCAGCGGTGTCTTTAGTGCAGGTTTGCTGGCTGTGTCGGCAGTGCGGGTGTGCCAGTGGTGTCTTTAGTGCAGGTTTGCTGGCTGTGTCGCCAGTGCGGGGGTGCCAGCGGTGTCTTTAGTGCAGGTTTGCTGGCTGTGTCGGCAGTGCGGGGTTGCTGGCGGTGTCCTCAGTACATGAAATGGCAGTGCAGGGGTGCCAGCGGTGTCCTCAGTGCAGGTTTGCTGACTGTGTCAGCAGTGCAGGGGTGTTCTCAATGAAGGGTGCCGGCAGTGTCGGCAGAGCGGGGATGCAAGCGGTGTCCTCAGTGCATGTGTACTGACTGTGTCGGCAGTGCAGGGGTGCTGGTGGAGACCTCAGTGTGGGAGTGTCGTCAGTGTTGGCAGTGTGGGGGTCGCTGACGGTGTCCTCAGTTCGTGGGGCAACAGTGCTGGAGTTTTGGCAGCTGTGGTGTCGGCAGCGGGGGATGCTGCCAGTGGGAGTGCCGGCGGTATCGGCAGCAGGAAATGCCGGCGGTGCCAGGCAGCGGGGGATGGCGGGCCCCATCTTCTTTTCTCTCTCTCTGTGCATTTTCAATGGGTTTAACCCTGATTTGCTGAGAGCCATGACAGACAGCTCTCTCAGCCAACAGCGTTAAGCCCACTCAAAACAAAACCTCACGGCCCGACAGCGGGGTCGCAAGGTTTTACCACGTGTGAGGGATCCGGGCAAGCAGGGAGATCCGAAATTCGTGTGGGTTCGGATCTCTGAGATCCGAACCGCTCATCTCTAGTAGTTTTACAAATCCAAAACACGAGAATGAATCCAGATCCAAAACCAGAACACGGGGGTTAGTGTACAGTACATCTCTAGTTTGGAGTCATGTGAGCCTGATATAGTTAATGCATCCGAATACTTGAATAAGTTTGAGGATAGATAAGGACCCTGTTTGATATGGAATTTTGTTAGGTAAGTTAAGGGTTAAAGGCTGGAGGGGGGTGTGGTCAGTGATTGGTCACTTGTGGAGTATAAGCCTATGGTAGGATTTATGGGAGGGCTTAGAGGTCCCATATAAATAGCCTGGTGAGGGGAGCCATCTTCCTCTTTCCAGTTTATTCAACCAGGCTGGCTAAGTGTCACATACATTAAATGTTACCTGTCTGTCTTTCTCTTGTTTCATTCCCATTTCATATTTCCTACCACCCTCTCTGTCTCCTTTTAAGCTTCCTTTCCTGCCTTCATTGTTTTCTACTTTTTCCCCTCTCCCCTTCCTGTCAGCACCTTTCCCCCTTTTTCCTCCCCCTCCCTTTCTGCTATCATCCTATTCCTTGTCATTTTGCCAGCCCCCCTTCCCCCCAGCAAGTGACAGCATGCCCGGCCCCGGCATCCAACATCCCCCTGTCACTTAATGGAGGCGACAGGCCCTCAACCCTGCACCTTCTTCACCAGCCAAACCAGGGCCGCGGGCCGCTGCAGACCGCGATGCCATGCCCCCCGTGAGGCCCCGCTTCTAGCCCCCATGTGCCGGGCGCCCCCGCAGCTTCCCCACCTTACCTTGCCGCCTCCGGCAGCGGCGCGAACAGCCTGGGCGGTTCCCGCTACATGGCTCCCCTTCCTCAGATAACGGCCAGCCCGCGCCCTGCAGCTGTGGTTGGCCCCACCCACAGGGTTGCGGCGGCCATTTTAAGCAGCGACCAGCCTTAGCATGATGCCCTGCTCAGCCCCCCACTCCCCCACTGATTTGTAAGCAAGTGGGTCCCTGCGTGCACAACATCACCGCTGCTTCAGTCCCAGAGGCCCCCCCCTTTAGTGCAGCATCCCAAGGGGGTTTCCGAATCGCCAGGGCCCTAAGCTCACCACCCAGCATATTTCCCCCCCCCGTCCCCCCCGCTACCACGGGAGGGGGTTACACGCAGCACATAATGCCTGCCTCACACTATATGTTAATTCAGTGCATCCCGGTTGGTCCCCTTAATCCCCTGCCACAGGGCCCCCGCACACACCCCTGTTACAATTTCCCCCCCTTATCCTGCACCCCCCCCAGCACCACCAGCCACCGCCCCCCCCTCTGGTCCATTACGTCCCCCACGCTGCACCCATGGGCCCTGCCCCCCCCCCCCTTTGGCCAGGGGTTCGCGCCTTCTACCAGGCACAGAGGCTGCCTCTTCCCCTACCGCATGCCCCCGCAGCCACATATTCCAAATCTATCCACATGACACAACCCCCACTCCCCCGCCCGCCCCGTCATCCCCTACCCCCGTACCCCTGCCACTCACAGCATCCCTCCTGTGGCAAGCGTTGCTGTTTCGTTGGACTCACCAGTTATTGTCTCGAGCCCCCAGGTCACAGTTTCGGAGTGTTCCTGCGGTTGAAGGGTATGGTGATTGACGTCGAGTCAAGTTGTGGTGGGCGCACTGCACAACGAGGGACTGTTGGCGAACAAACAGGAGGAAGTGGCTGGTCCTTCGGCGTCAGGATCCGGTGAGCATGGTGTTACTCCATCACGCAGCACGTTCACACATACACTGTTTCTATCAAGTCTTCCAACTCATCCGAAAGGCCGCGCAACTAAGGTGCCAGATGCAGCGCGAGGTATGGTTCACTACGCGATTACGGCTATCCTTAAGGGCTTAAGATCTAAAATTAGAGAGGATCAGGAAGGGTAAAATTGTGGATATGTTGGCGATTTCAAAATACACACACAGGGAACACGGCATGCACTCATCCTCTGAAGGTACCGCTTGGCGTCAATAAGTCGGGACATTTAGGGCACAGAAGGGGAGGCAGGCAGTGGTTCAATTAGGTCTCAAGGATGTTGAGGTTTGACTTACAGTCGATCTACTGCCTATGCCGCCTGTAGATTCCTCGGCTGGTCTGAAGCAGCCCTTTTCGGACCTGCTCCGGACCTGCGTGCATCAGTCGCGGGTAGTGATATGCGTGTAATAACACGCAGTGTCATATGTGGCAGGCTGTGGATACGGGCATATCTGCATGCTCTGCGGGAGCGGTCAACCAGCCGAGGTGTTCAGTGAAGCGCCGTTGCTAAGTAATTTGGGGTTTTGAGGGGCTGTTTGGGTCGTTATCCCCTTTGCGGGGAAGCAGCCTTTTTTGTGGCAAGGTTTTGGCGTGGGTTTGCATTTACCTTTGACACGGGCGATATCCGGGGTTCTAGGAGGGTTATGAAATTGGCAAGTGAACATCTGGAGGCCGTTTAGGTGTAAAGTGGAGGCAGAAGACATGTTGGGGCACCTACCGTGTTTCCCCGATAATAAGACACTGTCTTATTTTTTTTTTTGTTAACAAAAACACCATAGGGCTTATTTTCGGGGTAGGTCTTATATTAATTTTGACAGCAGTGCCCTTATGCAGGCCCCCCCTTGCAGAAGTGTCCCATATGCAGGCCACCCCCTTGCAGAAGTGTCCCATATGCAGGCCACCCCCTTGCAGAAGTGCCCCTTATGCAGGCCTCCCCCTTGCAGAAGTGCCCCTTATGCAGGCCTCCCCCTTGCAGAAGTGCCCCTTATGCATGCCCCCCCCTTGTGGAAGTGCCGCTCATGCATACCCCCCCTTGCAGGCCCCCTTGTGGAAGTGCCACTTATGCAGGTCCCCCCCTGTAGCAGTGTCCCTTATTGCAGTGCACTTACCTGACTCGCCGCCGTCCGGGATGTCGCTCTCACCTGCGCGCTGACAGGATCTAACATGATCCAGCAGGCGCGGCCGCACAGGATCCTCAGCGCGCGGGTGACGTCATGACGTCACCCGCGCACTGCATGACTGGGAACGCTGGTCTCTGCAGCGTTCCCAGCTCAAAATGAGTTCAGGTAGGTCTTATTTTCGGGGTAGGGCTTAATTTGGACCGGGTTTCAAAATTAAGGGTAGGTCTTATTTTCGGGGTAGGTCTTATTATCGGGGAAACACGGTACGCATTATATCCATCGGATTGTCGTGTCGTTTACCAATCGGTCATTACATGCCCTGGAGAGAGTACAAGGTTTCAGGGGGATGGATCTACTAGATAAGGCGGATATCAAATCCGCTTTCCGGCTGCTGCCCATTTGATATGTGGGATTTCAAATAGCAGGGCTCTATTACCGAGCAGATGTCTGCCAATGCACTGTTTCATTTCGGGTACTTTTTTTGGCATGCTTTTAGTTACTTTTTGTGGTGGTGCATCCAGGCAGGTATGGGACATACTGGTGTGTCCCACTACCTGGATGATTTTCTGTTAGTAGGGCAAGAAGATGCCTGAGTTTGCGAAGATTTACTTTTTTCCTTGCAGGCCTTGTTCATCGTTATGAGTGCCCCGGGGGTTCATGACAAGACGTAGGGTCTAGTTATGTACATATCCTACTTGGGTATAGAAATCGATACCTTGTTAGGGTCATGCCGCTTGCCTATTGAGAAGGCGTGGCATTTTGGGGGGAGTTGCTAGAAGCATTAGTTTTGGCAAAGAGGTTTTTCGCTAATCCAGTTGCAATCGCTTGTGGGTCGCCTCAGTTTCGCATTTAGAGCATACATAAGGGTTGGTTTTGTAGTAGATGGCTTGGGAGATCCACAATGGGGGTTAGGAAGCCTCATCGCCTCATTCTGCATCTCTTTGGAGCCGAGTTAGGTTCTGCACGTTTGGCGGGTTTTTTATGACCGAATTCAATGGCATACAGATATGGCCTCCAGCGCCCGTAGACAATTCCAACTTCAACCATTACCTTGAGTTTTGGTGCACGGAGCCGGGGCCGGATACTTGTCGGGTTCAGGGCCTAACCGAGATCATCCTTCTTTTAGGTATTTTCCCAATTGTAGTAGCGGTTGAGCTGTGGGATAGCAAGATTTGCAATAGGTGAATCCTTTTTTGGTGATACCTTAGGAGTGGTATAGGCCGGCACTAATCAGGGATGGACTTAGATCCGGCCCAAGGGTTGTTGGGCCATTTGGCATGGGTATGTGGGTAAGGAATATTTAAGTTTAGGGCTAGGCAAGTTTCGGGCATCGCAAATGAGTTAGCGGACGCCTTGCATCGTTTGCAGTGTGACAGGTTTCGTTCGCTCGTGCGCACGTCCCGCTAGTACATGGTTTAACCTTCCCCTTCCTTGCCTGGCGGATTCATAGCACCGGCACCAACGGTCTCACACTGAAGTCATTGACACATAGTACCTTAAAGAACTACACAGCGGTTTTGTACGATTGTCAGGGTTCTTAGCTTCCAAGAGCTGGTGATGTAGGACGGTTTGATGATTTTATGGCAGAGTTTTGTTTGGAGCTACCATAAAGGGGGTCATTCTAAGGCGGCTTGTTTTCAGCATTATCAGGTAGCTCTAATTTTTCCAAGTTGCGCGTTTGGCGGATCAAGCCAAATAATTCGTACTAACTCAGGCGTTAACAGGGTGGGCAAATGAGCGTCATAAGGCAGGCATTACGTGGAGCCCCATCAACTCTGCTCTATTACAGGATTTGATTGAGAGAGTAAATGGGGTTGCTTTGGGCAAGTATTAACTGCCCCCCCCTTTTTGGTTTAGCCTTTTCCTTAACTTACATTAGGGCTGTTATAATGGGCAAGCTAGTTGCTGCTAATAAGATTTCTGCGCTATCAGATTTAATGTTAAATAATGTACTTATTATGCCGGTATTGATCTTATGCTAACTACATAGGTTTAAGGCAGATTAACTGGCCAGGGGGGGCAGGGGATTTCTATTTAGGTGCATGCAGATCCCGTGATTTATACAGGTGCTCATGCAAGGGGCTTTAATAATGTTTGCCCTCCAGGTGGCGTGCAGTGGTTTATCCATGCTAATCTACCCCTTTTGTCCATTTAGCAGTTTAGGAGGGTGTTTCACAATTGTCTTATTTGCTTTAGGTTACCTACAGAGCTTGGGGGAACTCGTTAATTTAGGATAGGGGTAGCAGCTGGCGCAGCGGTTGCAGGTGTTTTAAGTCGACTTATTAAAAACAGAAGTTGCATTTAAGGGGGATCAATTGCAAAGGTAGCTGCGCTCCTTGCGAGTTTGTTGGGGAACCCAAGGGCCTTATGCCTACTGCCGCTATGGAGTTTGAGGGGCTTTTCAGATTTGCCCTCAAAGAGGTTTGCTGTTTTTCACCTTCAGATGGGTCACCCAACTATTTGTTTCCCTTCCCTTGGTGGCTGGTTGTTATATGTCAATTTCTGTCTATATAAATGCCAATTTCTGTCTATATAAATGTCAATTTATGTCTAGGTGAACTTTTGGACACGGTTGTCTGGGAGTGCTAACTGTCGGGTGTGGTTTAAGGGGCATTCCTTTAGTTACTGGTCTAGCCAGCACCCCTTAGCATTACAGGGCCCAATATTTTTGGTGAGCAAGTAATTTTCGTTGGTTGGGATTCCGTTAAATGCGCTGGAAGCGCCTGATCTATGTCCTATGGGCGGCAGAGGAGTAGTTGGGGCCCCTGACCGGGTGGTCATTTACTGGGGAGGCAATGATTTGGGCACGTGAGTCGGTATTGAGCTAATATTTGGCCATTGCACGTTTGTCAGTAGCGTTGCTGGACATGTCATACAACACCCGAGTTTTTTCGTTATGGGCAGAGAGTTTTTGGGGGCCCAATGGGGTACACCTCACGGGCGAGTGGATAGAGATGTTCATCAGCGGCCTCTGCAGTTTCCTTTATTTTCAGGAGTGTCACAGTTTGGTGGCGGGCCTGGTTCTGCGAACCGGGCTTTGGCGGGAAGCAGTGCTCCTCGGCGGCCTATTATTAGCGCAGGAGTGCCTGTGGTAGCATCTTTGCTTTGAGAGCGGCAAGTTTGGTCACCGCCTAAAGGGGGGACCTGGTCTCCGTTCCAAGGGAGGGGCAAAGGCTGTGCCAATTAGGGGAAGATGGTACTGCCCCAGGTCAGGCTGCGCAGGGCGGGAATCCACCCCTATTATTTACTATTAGTATCCATCGGGCTGTGGCCTCGGAGCACTGCTTTCTTCTTGCCACCTATTCTAGAATTTCAATTTGATCAATAAATTCTGGCTGTGACCTCTTTTAATTCCATATACATGTGTCAGTGTGTTTATTTCTAGGTTTAGGATTAAGTTAAGTTAACAAAAGGGAATAATAAAACAAATGGGTGACTTATAGCTGCAGAGATGTAGAGTTGGTGACATTTATTAAGACATGTTTATTGTTCAAGCAGATCTCATGATTTTATTCTTCAATCACCATGCACAGCTACATTGCTAAGTGTGATACTTTACTGTAATATAAGGAGGCATATTACGTCCTATATTTTGAGCATGGACATTTAGTTATTTACATACCTCACTTGATAATAAAATAACTTGTGAATTAATATAATAATATGTTTTGTTGTTTTTTGGTGAAAACATTTTTTTTACTTTTTTGGTGAAAAAAAATGTTTTTTTCTAACCTTTCTCTGGTTGTGTTCTGTAAATTTCAGACAACAAATTTCAAGTGAACATATAAGCATAGACTACAACCTTCACTTGCATATTTACTATAATAGGATTTTGCAGTAACAACACAGTTAAGGGTCCCATACATCAGACTGCCATTTCCACGATTCCTCCATCCGACTGGAACTGCCAATCCGCTGGTTGGAAATGCTGATCGTGGCCATTGATTATCACCAATCAGGGAAATTCTTCATGTTAAAAATGCCTGATTTACTGATCCCGATCACATTTTGTTCAGATTTGGCAGATCAGAGAAATCAGACATGTTGGATTTCACTTATGCCACGATCCCCAGTGTCTCTGGATCTGGGAATATGAGACAAGTCGTTGCTGATGTATGTGCACCTTTAAGCATTAGGGTAATATGAAATGTACACCTTTCTAATGTGTGTTTACAGCAGGTGAAAAAAAAAACCTTTTGAATCTCATAGATTATAGTCAGAGGCGTGTTATAAGGAATGAGAGGGGCCATGTGTCCTCCCTAAATTCATTCCTTATCGCTGAAACATCCAGCGATAAAGAATAATACTTTTTAGGGTACCACTGACACCAATGATAAATATACCCAATAATGTATTTCACCACATGCTTTGGGATTCGCTTAATTAATAAAAGCTCTCATGGGATATAATCTATATTTTGCTCATGGGAATTAGGACCTGATTCAGACCCGCTCGCTGTGAGCGATTTTCGCCCATCTGCGCATGCGTATAATTCGTAGTGCGCATGCGCAAGCCATTCGTTGCAATCTGATTTTGGTAGCTCATAAGCCACTATCAGATCGCTGCTTTGAGTGACAGATAGTGCCGTTTGTGGGTGGTAACAGGGGAAGGTGCTTGTGAACGGGGTAGTGGATGTGCGAACGCAGGCGTGTCAGGCCGCCAAAATGCCATTTTAAGGGCATGCATAATTAGCAATGTAGCGTCATTGTACACGTCACCTGCATGTATTTCAGCGCGCACTGATTGTGGTGCTTGCGGCAGGGAAAGGCAACCCCAAGAGCACTTGCTCGCTAACACACAGTTGGCGTCCTTGCGCGATGCAGTGCGAGCGCTTAATTTAAATATCCGCCCCCTTTTGCCTGCGAGCGACCGCATCTTGCGAGCGGGTCTGAATGAGCTAGTTAATCCTTTAATTTTGGAGCAATTAGATGCTGTGCTTTCACCACTTAACTGACACTTTGTTTTTTTCCAAAAAATGCTCTGAAAATTGTCTGTTTTTTTATGATTGAAATGAGTCAAGAACGTGTATTTAAAACTTATCCAACACAATTTTATTAATTTTTTGAAGACAAGTCATCCATCAATGGCAGAGAACCATTGGCTCTCTGCCATTGATGACACAACCATCGGCCATCAATAGTAAACAATCGATGTTTAACGATCAATTTGATTGATGGCCATCCCTAGAGAAGGGTGGGCACTGAAGGTCCCGGCGGCTGCAGAGAGAAGCAGCCACCAGGTAATCACAAGGGGGAAGGGGGCCGGCACTGAAGGTCTCGGCGGCTGCAGGAAGAAGCAGCCGACGGTTGATTACAGAGGCGGGGGGGGGGTCCAGTGCTGATGGTTCTGGTGGCTGCAGAGAGAAGCAGCCGCTGAGTAATCACAAGGGGGAGGTGGACTGGTGCTGAAATTGGCCCCGGTGGCTGCAGGGAAAAGCAGCAACCAGGTGATCAGAGGGGAGGGTAGGCCGGCATGAAGGTCCTGGTGGTTGCAAAGAGAAGCAGCTGCAGGCCCCCCTCCAAGGTGGAGGGGGGCCTGCAGTGATCAGCAGGCACTGGATGGAAATCCAAAGCAGCAGAGGGGCCAGGAGGTCCTTCTAAGACTGGCAGCCATAGGAAGATTCTCTTCCTATAGCCACCCACAGGGCGTTTCTATCTGGTCGCATCAGATGCGACTATGTCAGGGAAAGCCCACCTGATGTGGTCGCATCTGATACTGCCATGCCAGGCAAGTGGTAAATATGGAGTGAGAAAATGTGGCAGCACCCTTATTGCTGCAGAGAAGCTGATAAGATTAAAGAACACCTGTTAACAGGGCCAGCACAGTATGGAAATACAATAACACTAAATATAAGATGCTACAATTTTGTGATTCTACAGACACAAGAACTCATACAATCTGGGGGTCAACTGCACAATACAAATTCGCAATATACAGTATGTCTCACTGTGCCCCCAATTAGCACTGTATACCACTCTGTGCCCCCAACTCACACTGTATACCACTTTGCCCCCAATTTGCTATGATCTTCAGTTTAGCTAATCAGAGTCGAGTGTAGTTAGCTTGTGGATCGGTATATAGTTTTTTTGCCGGCGTTCGGGATGCCGACCGGCGAAATCCCGACACCTGAATCCCGAACCATGTCTAAAGACCGGCACCAGAATCCAGATGTGGTATGAGTTGCCGACATCTGAATCCCAATGGCCAGCATCCCGAATGATGGTACAGCAGGAAAGTATAGTTTTATGCCAAGGTATTGGTGGGGGGGGGTTAGGCACCAGGAAGGTTAGGGCTAGGTTCAGGGGGGAGGTTAGGTTTTGGTACCTTGGGGGGGTTAGGGTTAGGCACCATCGGGGGGGTAGACACCATGGGGGGATAGGTTTAGGTACTAAGGAGGAGGGTTAGGGTGCAGGGGGGAGGGTTAGGGGGTGAAGGGGGAGGATAATTGTACTTACGGAGCCCCCGTCAGCATACTGATGATTGGGATGCCGTTATCTGTCTTTTGACCGCTGGCATCCTGACCGCCAGCATGCAGTATCACACCCTGTGGATGGGAGACCTTTGGATATATTACAGTATGTTCATTTCAACTTCCAGGATGACTGCATATTAATGTTTTACTGTTATTTTACAACATGTTTATTACAACATTTTTATTCCTCTTTCTATTATTTCCTTTTTCATATTTTCTTATTTTATTTTTTACTATTATTTTTTGTGTCTTTGCAAAACATATGACAACTATAGCATTAAAAAGTAACACTGGTCCGTTCCTAGAACGATCATTCTAGTTTTCTTTGATGTTATTTTATTATATTGTATTATTTTATCAGTTAAGTATTATTTAATATATTATTAAGTATGGAAAACAAAAGGGTGAGAGAACAAGCACCTTATGGTGTAGTAATTGATGGGAATTATTTGTATAGAAATTAAGGTAATCCAATATGCGTAGCCCAAACGTTGTATAGACAATCACGTAGTCAGTATCTTATATGTCTTCATTCAATAGACCCTTTGGACATGGAGCTCAACCATATAAAATATTTAAAAGGTTTTTGAAAAGCTTATCTGAGTTGTCCAAACAACCGGATTTGGGACATCAGCAGTGTTACCACCCTCAACGCGTTTCGTCACTCACGCTGTCTCAGCAGGACTTCGTCAGGAGGATAAAGAATAAACTGGCTAAAACTGGAATAAACTGGCTAATCTGACTTATATACCCACTCTAATCGGGCATTGCTATATATGGTATTTCCGGTGCCGCCATTTTGGGACATTACGCGGCTGCGCGAGATCACCACAGTTTCGCGGCAATATATGCGTTCCACCATTTGTTATATATCGGCGTCCAAGTCTCCCGCGCATGCACGGGAACTTTCACGATCACAATAACTCGATCTTACTACCACAAACATGCGGCACTTTTAATTCATTCTATACTAGGATCGCGAGTGCGACTAGCGGCTCTCGATCTTTTTCAACCTCTCTACAGTGTTATAAAATTTATACACATTTTTCAACATTTACTATAGCGGACGCCATTTTGTTGTAGACATATCTCTTTCCTAGTGTTTGTAAAAGCGCCATTTTGTCATGGTTTACTACATAGCATATATATCACCATATCATTCTAGGAATATCTCTCCTTTCATCCAAATAAATCAGACATATATACAATATTATATCAGAATAATAAATACATAAATAGACTAAAAAAATATATATATATAATTATATATATATATATATATATATATATATATCTATAACAGAGGTAGCAACCCAAAATTACAAGGCAATAAATTGAATAAAAAGTTACCACATAATATAAAAATTCTACAATAAAAAACAATTATAGGAAAGGTGTAATTTCATAAGATTCATTTAAGCCATTAGGGACCATAGTATTTAAAGTAAAGATCCAATACATTTCCCTTTGGGAGAGTTTTTTCTCCCTGTCACCCCCTCTATCACCCATCTGTATATATTCTATTGCTTTAAACTTCACACCAGATGGGTCAGAGTTATGATATTTAGAGAAATGTCGAGGTATAGAGTGGTTATCTACTTTATTTTTAATTCCTCGAATATGTTCCTGTATGCGAATTTTCAAAAGCCTTCTTGTTTTCCCTATATATTTGAGGTGACAGGGACATTCAAACAAATAAATAACCCATGTCGATGTGCAATTCATAAAAGTATGTACCTTAAAAGTTTCAGTATCATTAAAATTACAAAAATTCTTCGATACTCCACTGACAAATTTACAAATATTGCAACTATTGCACTTATAAAATCCTTTAGTGTTTTGAATCCACGTTTTCATATTCTGGTTGATAGGTTTTAAAGTGCTTGGTGCTAATACATTCTTCAAATTCCTTGCCTTCCTAAAGGTGACAGTGGGCTTTTCAGGTAAAAAATCTCCCAAAATATTATCAGTTTTAAGAATATCCCAATGCTTATTGAGAATCTTTTAAATCTCTTTTTGTCTATGATTAATTTGTGTAACAAATATAATCTTATCATTGTCTGTTTCTTTATTTTTATACACCATCAATTCATCTTGATTCAGATTATATGACCTAGTTACTGCTTTCCTTATAACTTCTTCAGGATAATTTTTCTCCCGAAATCTCTCGGAATACAATTCCACCTGTTGTTCAAATATTTCTTTCTTACTACAATTTCTCCTGATTCGGCAAAATTATTTCTCCATCCCAATGTATGGCTACTATTGTAGTGTACGTAGCTATTGGTATCAACCTTTTTGATAAAATTCCGACTGACAATATTAGTACCCTCACTACTAATTACTAGGTCAAAATATTCAATTTCTTCCTGGCTAAATTTATAGGTGAATGACAGATTATACTCATTAGATTTTATATAAACCATAAACTCGATAAAATCATTCTCATTACCTTTCCAAATCACCAGTATGTCGTCTATATAACGTACATACAGAATCAGGTGCATCTTAAATGGGTTATCTCCATAAATATATTTCCGCTCCCAGCTTCCCATATGGAGATTGGCGAAGCTGGGGGCAAAGACAGTACCCATCGCCGTCCCTTCTGTTTGAATAAAAAAACTTTCCAAAAATGTAAAATAATTATGGCTAAGAATGAATTCCACCAATATACATATAAAATCTTTATGTATAGAACTTAAAGATGTATCACTATCCAAAAATTCCTTACTCTTAATTCCCTTATCATGAGGTTTGGATGTATAAAGGGATTGTACATCAATTGTTGCCCATTGGTATTCACTTTTCCACTCTATCTTCTCTAATTTTACCAGAATCGATGTGGTATCCTTTACATATGACTCTAATGTCTTCACATACTTATTTAGGAATACCTCAACATATTCTGAGCAATTTGATGTTACCGAGTCTATTCCTGCCACAATTGGCCTACCCGGAGGATTCTCCAATTGTTTATGGATCTTGGGCAGGCAATAGAATGTGGGAATTACTGGATTGTTATTGATTAAAAACTGGTATTCATCTTTTGTCACAATGTTTTTATGTAGAGCATCAACAAGTATTTTACGTAACTCTTCCACAAAATTCGAAGATGGATCTTGAGATAGTCTCATATATAAGAATTAACATCTCCCAGTAACCTAAAAACTTCCTTTTCGTAGTCTACCCTATTCTGGATGACTAAGCCACCACCCTTGTCTGCCTGTTTAAAGACAAGTTGATCATTATTTTTTAATTTTTTCAAAGCTTCTTCTTCAAAATGTGTAAGATTTGATCTAATATTTTCTTTTTTCTTTCCCATATATAAGTCTCTTTTAACTAATTCATGAAATGCCTCTATTTGGGTACTTCATGACTCCACTGGGAAGAATTTTGATGGTGGCTTTAGTCCTGATTTGGATCTGTCTTCATAGTTTTTAATGATTGCTGTATCTTTTCTAAGGAAATGCCTTTTTAAGGTTAACTTCCTTGTGAATTTATTTAAATCCATAAACATTTGGAAGTTATTTGCTTTGGCCACTGGTGCAAAAGAGAATCCTTTACTCAAAAGTGATACATCTATTTTCGTAAGTTTATAATTGGACAGATTAAAAATGCCTTGACGTTTGAGCTCATCCTCTGTTACAAATATTTCTGATTTCTTTTCCTTTCCCTTGGGTTTCTTCCTTTCACCTCTAATTCCTCCTCTTCTTCGAATCTCCGTTTTAGAGGGGAGGCCCTTGCTACTTCCTCTTTGAAGAGGTATTTGTTGTACCTCTCCCGAGGGTGCGGAGTAAAACCAGGGGAGGGATAATCACTATCACCATCCGACTCTAATCTACTTAGAGTCGAGTATCTATTACGATGTGTAAAGGTGACCTGTTTAGGTGTTGGTGGATGGAAATTTCTATATTTAGGTTGTGTCTTAATCCACTGTTCCCTTTTCTTTTCTCTATAAGGTCTTTTAAAAGTCTTACTTTCAAAAGGTCCCCTTTTACTCCAATCATTCACTTTATTATTCTGATAATCCAGTTTATCCCTTTGAAATTTTCTTTCTTTTAGTTGTGTAACCTCTGCTTCTACTTTTTCCAGTTTTCTATTCAATACCTCAAAATTAGCTTTAAACTTCTCATCATTTTTCTTTGTTTCTAATATCACCTCTTTACTTTTAATTTCTTTCTCTAGAACCCCCATTTCTGTCTTCTTTTCTGATATAATTAGTTGCATTAACTTTAATGCACTATTATGTAGTATAGTCTCCCATTCCTTAAAAAAAACATAATTATTTAGACCAAAGGTAGGTTTTTTAGTAAGCCTAAGGCCTCTTGGTATGCGTCCAACTTTGACGTATTGCTCTAATATAGCTATATCCCACCAGGTACGTATTTCCTTACTCAATAATCTCTCTATTTCCCAAAAATTATCATCCAGATCCCCATTTATGGATAATTGTTCCACTGGGACTTGCTCATTGAAAATTCTTTGACATACTCCAAACCTTATATCACCTCTTGCATTAATCCCAAACATGTTATATAAGAAGAGGGTAAGGATAAACACGGGAAGGAATCAATAGGGAGAGGCAGCCTATTAGTCAGAGAACAACAATAACAATTAGCTAAATATGGTACTCATAATGGCACCACACCCCCTTGTTGATTTCAGTGTTCCGGATTTTATATGTAAAATGTTCCTTTTACAATACACCTCCTGTCGTAGCAGTGGCAGCCTTCAACTCTCCAATAGACTGTTGTTCATAAAGTCATAGATAATTATGGAAAACTAAAGGGTGAGAGAACATGCGCCTTATGGTGTAGTAATTTATAGGAATTATTTGTATAGAAATTAAAGTAATCCAATATGCGTACCCCAAAAGTTGTATAGACAATCACGTAGTCAGTATCTTATATGTCTTCATTCAATAGACCCTTTGGACATGGAGCTCAACCATATAAAATATTTAAAAGGTTTTTGAAAAGCTTATCTGAGTTGTCCAAACAACCGGATTTGGGACATCAGCAGTGTTACCACCCTCAACGCGTTTCGTCACTCACGCTGTCTCAGCAGGACTTCGTCAGGAGGATAAAGAATAAACTGGCTAAAACTGGAATAAACTGGCTAATCTGACTTATATACCCACTCTAATCGGGCATTGCTATATATGGTATTTCCGGTGCCGCCATTTTGGGACATTACGCGGCTGCGCGAGATCACCACAGTTTCGCGGCAATATATGCGTTCCACCATTTGTTATATATCGGCGTCCAAGTCTCCCGCGCATGCACGGGAACTTTCACGATCACAATAACTCGATCTTACTACCACAAACATGCGGCACTTTTAATTCATTCTATACTAGGATCGCGAGTGCGACTAGCGGCTCTCGATCTTTTTCAACCTCTCTACAGTGTTATAAAATTTATACACATTTTTCAACATTTACTATAGCGGACGCCATTTTGTTGTAGACATATCTCTTTCCTAGTGTTTGTAAAAGCGCCATTTTGTCATGGTTTACTACATAGCATATATATCACCATATCATTCTAGAAATATCTCTCCTTTCATCCAAATAAATCAGACATATATACAATATTATATCAGAATAATAAATACATAAATAGACTAAAAAATATATATATATATATATATATATATATATATATATATATATAAATATCTATAACAGAGGTAGCAACCCAAAATTACAAGGCAATAAATTGAATAAAAAGTTACCACATAATATAAAAATTCTACAATAAAAAACAATTATAGGAAAGGTGTAATTTCATAAGATTCATTTAAGCCATTAGGGACCATAGTATTTAAAGTAAAGATCCAATACATTTCCCTTTGGGAGAGTTTTTTCTCCCTGTCACCCCCTCTATCACCCATCTGTATATATTCTATTGCTTTAAACTTCACACCAGATGGGTCAGAGTTATGATATTTAGAGAAATGTCGAGGTATAGAGTGGTTATCTACTTTATTTTTAATTCCTCAAATATGTTCCTGTATGCGAATTTTCAAAAGCCTTCTTGTTTTCCCTATATATTTGAGGTGACAGGGACATTCAAACAAATAAATAACCAATGTCGATGTGCAATTCATAAAAGTATGTATCTTAAAAGTTTCAGTATCATTAAAATTACAAAAATTCTTATTTTTGTAATTTTAAGTATATTATTAAGTATACTTATACTTTTTTTGTATCCAGAAGTCAGATATATTTTTAAATATTTTTAAGTGTTTTTAATTAAATTAATGAGTCACATATGTGTAACCACCATGTTACACATATATTGCCTGTTCTGCAGCTCCTTACCATGCCTTTTAAAAAGTCACTTGACATGTGACAGTGAGCGGATTTCTGACAGGAACAGTGCCTCACCTTTTGCAATCCTAGCATATACGGTGTCAAGACTTTTTGTTTTGTACATTGGAGACAGTGGGGCAGATGTATTAAGCTCTGGAAAGTGATAAAGTGGAGAGTGATAAGCGACCAACTAATTAGCTCCTAACTGCCATGTTACAGGCTGTGTTTGAAAAGTGACAGGAGCTGATTGGTTGGTCGTTTATCACTCTCCAATTTATCACTTTCCAGAGCGTAATACATCTGCCCCAGTGGTCACTATCCTTTATAGTGCTACATTGAGTGCTAATTAACTGGCAGTTTCCTGAATGCTGCCTCACCAGCGGACCTCACAGGTTGCATGCTCAGCAGTGTCCATAGGACCAGTTCTTACTATCAATCCTGGTGATAGACTGCTAATAAGTCAGCTGGCTGATTATACATCTGTGCAGCCTTTCACTGTCCAGCTGCGCATCCCATTGGGTTTATACTGTATTCATTGTTCTTGAGATATTAGAGTCTCAGATTAAGTGGACCACCTGATTAAAGCATTTTTAACTGAATTCTGGATGTTTAAATGGATTTATAACATACAAAGGATCTCTATGGACACTCGATTGCTGCTCCCAGTGGTACTTGCTGCTCCTCACGCTTCTGCCATTCATGGTATAGCCCCCGGGCTCAGTCTCCACCTCCACTTAATTCCCAGCAGCTGGCACTTTGGTCTCTGTTAATCAAGCTCCGTCACTGGACTCACTGACAAGGGAGCTTCCGGGGCACTGACATCATGTGATTTCTCAGAAGCCTCAGGGACCAGCATTACGAGACCTCTTGGCAGCCTCCTGGGTGCTGGCATCGCTAGATGTCCCAGCAGTCTCCACATTAAAAATACAGAGTATAGGGCCTGGCTGGCAAATATTAGCCTGGGGTGCAAGAAGCAAGACTGGTTCTTGAGCAGCAGCCATCATTAAAGAGGATTTTTGCTTATAGAACACAAGGACTGATTTATCAAAGGGCTAAAAGCCTTTTTGCTGGAGAAAACTATTATTTTTGTTGGCTTAAGGACTTTTAGGGATGTAGTTAGCAATCCCGAAGGTGCAAGCCTGACACGGGACTTAAGATAGGCATCGAAATACTGACACCTATCTTAATCCCGACGCCGGAATATAGACAGGTGCCATCCTGAATGAGGAAAGTCGGCCATCTTAGCTATTAGCCACGTGTAGGGGGTGGGGTGGTGTGGGGGGGGGTAGGTTTATGCAGCATAGTGGGGTTAGGTTTTTGGTGTGGAGGTTAGGGTTGGGCATTCCTAAGGGGGGGTTAAGGTTAGGCACTAAGGGGGGAGAGTTAGGTTTAGGCACGAAAGGGGAGACTTAGGTTTAGGCACTAATGGGGAGGGTTAGAGTGCGGGGTGGGGAGGGTTAGGGTTAGGCTACAAGAAGGGAGTATTAGGGGGAGAAGGGGGGAGGGGTAGTATACTTACCTAACCCCTGTCGGGATACCAACCATCGGGATGCCGCTGTCGGTATTTGGACAGGAGGCATCCCATCTGCCAGTATTACATTCCCATTCCCTTTTTTCCTACTACAGTGATAAGGGATGTACTGAATAATGGAGGCTTTTCTAAATAGGTTAGGGATAGCAGTCAGCACTCTCAGAGAGGGGAAAATAATTGTCACGAGCTGCTCCCCTGGGAAGTGTCCCTACTTCCTTAACACAAATAAATACACAAAAATCCCCCCCAAAAAAGGGGGGGTAAGCGCTCTGTGGCAATAGAATATATAGATGGAATAATTATATATATGCAGTCATAGAAATCACTTTAAATTAGAATCTCTATCTATAGTGTGACCTAATCAGAGTCTAAATGTTCTGGATATTAGGTCAGAATGTCCTTATGTCTAGGCAAACTTCAAGTTGATTTCAGGTTAGCAAAAACTTGAGGCTGAGAGTTGAATGCTTGTCCTTTATAAAGACGATTTATGCTATAATATAGGTGTGTATGAATAATTAATTCAAACACGTGACCCCTGATTATGTCTTAAGTTAATAAACTATATTGTAAGTCCCTCAATTATGTCAGGTCAGCAACAACTTTAGGCTGAGTGTTCTTAGAGCAAACAAATGTCAGTCTAAAGTTTATGACAGGTCAGCGATAACTTTAGGCAGAATATTCAATAAGCAGGATATTGATGTTGTACAAAACCAGATGCTGTGGGTGCCACCTCCGTCACAGTTGAAACAACCTCGGGAAATAAGGAACGCAGTATCAGGGTATACTTGGACACTATGATGCAGTCTGGGTAGAGTATGGATTACTTACCCAGTTTCAAGCGTCTGCTGGTCCGACTCCTCCCTGCGTCCCGGTCAGCTGAGTGGATGTGGTGAACGACCCAGTGTGTGCAGCATGACCACTGACTCAGTATGGCTTGTTGTACCAAAAATATTTAATAAAGATTCCAAATCATAGATAGAATCACCCCTAAATCCGGTGGTGATAATTGTCCATAAAAACATAGATAAATGGGTAAGTGTCCCAACACGTTTCGTCCCTCTTGGGGACTTCTTCAAGGGCAAAATGTTCACAATCCTGCTCTTACCATCTTAAATAGGGAGTTTGTTCATTAATTAAGGCTCCATGTGCGGTGATTTGCCGTACTTCCGGGTTCGGTGCGGTGCGCATGCGCAGTACACACGTCTGGTTGTCTTGTGCATAGAGTCAAACATACCCATTGCGAGTTGTCAGTTACCGTGTCCCATTTACTGTGTGTCAAGCTCAACTATCTTGTATATGTACAACACAGAATAGGCTACTCTGTCTCTATTGATGTCTGCCTGCAAGGCGGCGGCCATTTTTGGTAAGTCTCTTTTCAATCTAATATCTGCTGTTAATACTGCTCTATTGCTACGTGTGATGTGTCTTTTGAACACAGGCAGTGGTGGCCATTTTGGGTTAGTCCACAGTCTCATATATAATGAAAACAAACTACCTCGATGAACACTTAAATTGTATTAGATTAAAGCAAAACAAATGTGGTACCTTTAGAGTGTATCAGAAGTATTTGTTGTTAAGTTTCTGGGAACAGAGTGCCAGTCGTTCCGCTGCACGTGGTATGAGGAGTGATCAATATGATCTCAGTATCCAGTGAGCAGTGTTTAAACATATCTGTCAGCCATATAGATTATGTATATATATGTTAATCGATGGGCCAACATGAAGCATATAATACACAGTACAGTTGGCCTCATTCCCGTATATATAGATAATTGTAATAAGGATAATAGCTGTATCAGTAGGAGATGTTAAGAATACCTCAAGATAAAAATATACATAAGGAATAAAATTAAAATTAAGGATCTATATTCAGACCTTCAGGATGTAATGTTTGTAAGTCATAGATCCATCGACTTTCCACGTAGTCTATTCTCTTTATTTTATCTCCCCCCCTCCAATTATAGTGAATTTTATCTAATCCTATAAATTTCAAATCCTTGGGGTTACAATGATGACTGATTTTGAAGTGTTTTGAGACACTATGGTTCTCAAAACCCTTTGTTATGTTTTTGAGGTGCTCACTAATACAGACTTTCAGTGTCCTTGTTGTTCGTCCTACGTATTGTAATCCGCAGGAGCACTCCAGAAGATAAATAAGATTGTCACTGTCACAGGATAAAGTCCCTGTGATCATAAATTCCTTCTTTGTCTGGTTGGATATTATGGTGCAAGTTGGTCTTGTGCTTTTGTATCCTAATTTATTACAATTAGAACATCTCCCACAGTAGTAAAAACCCTATCTCGTGTAATTACCTTCTAGGGTCCTTTGTTTCGCTCCCTTATCAATTTTAAGGTGGTTCTGAACAATTTTTTCTTTAAATCAGGGCCTTTGCGGAATATTACATCAGATCTATCTTGTAGTATTGTTTTCAGACCCCTATCCATTTTCAAATTGTGCCAATGCTTTTTGAGTATTGTTTCACTTTATATGAGGCTCCGGTATATTCTGTAATGAAGTATACCTTGTCTTTCTCATTTATTGATGTTTGGTCTTTGGTGGAATGTTCCAGTAATTGTTCCCTGCGAGTGGCTTCCAAGTTTTTAAATGCTTCTTCTACTTCCTCCATATTGTAATATTTTTCCTCAGATTTCTTTTTCAGATCCGTACCCTGTTTGATATAGTCTACTTTATTAGTGCAATTTCGTCTCAGACGTGTGAACTGCCCCTTAGGGATCCTCTTTAGCCAACTAGGATGGTGATTACTCTGGGCCAAGATGTAACTATTCACATCATCATGTTTGTAATGTGTTCTTGTGTGGAGTTTGGAATCCATGACAAAAATCTCCAAATCCAGAAAATCCACCTTACTCTTACTATACACGGAGGTGACTTTCAAATTCCTATCATTGTTGTTAATATAGGCTAAAAATTAAAAAACGCATAATTACATGAAGTTTGATGGAAATTTCTATCTGCAGCGGAGAGGGACATCCATGGGGACCAAGTCCGCCCCAAGTTACGCTAATCACTTTATGAGCCAGTGGGAGGACAATAAGATCTTGTCCAATGCGGAGTTTGGGGCGAATTTGGTCCTATGGAAGAGGTACATAGATGACATACTATGCATTTGGAGAGGTGATGAAGCATCCTTAATACAATTTTTAGCCTATATTAACAACAATGATAGGAATTTGAAATTCACCTCCGTGTATAGTAAGAGTAAGGTGGATTTTCTGGATATGGAGATTTTTGTCATGGATTACAAACTCCACACAAGAACACATTACAAACATGTTGATGTGAATAGTTACATCTTGGCCCAGAGTAATCAGTATACTAGTTGGCTAAAGGGGATCCCTAAGGGGCAGTTCACACGTCTGAGACGAAATTGCACTAATAAAGTAGACTATATCAGACGGTACGGATCTGAAAAAGAAATTTGAGGAAAAATATTACAATATGGAGGAAGTAGAAGAAGCATTTAAAAACTTGGAAGCCACTCCCAGGGAACAATTTCTGGAACATTCCACCAAAGACCAAAAATCAATAAATGAGAAAGACAAGGTATACCTTGTTACAGAATATACCGGAGCCTCATATAAAGTGAAACAAATACTCAAAAAGCATTGGCACATTTTGAAAATGGATAGGGGTCTGAAAACAATACTACAAGATAGACCTGATGTAGTATTCCTCAAAGCCCCTGATTTAAAGAAAAAATTAGTTGAGAACCACCTTGAAATTGATAAGGGAGTGAAACAAAGGACCCTAGAAGGTAATTACATGAGAGAGGGTTTTTACTACTGTGGGAGATGTTCTAATTGTAATAAATTAGGATACAAAAGCACAAGACCAACTTGCACCATAATATCCAACCAGACAAAGAAGGAATTTAAGATCAGAGGGACTTTATCCTGTGACAGTGACAATCTTATTTATTTTCTGGAGTGCTCCTGCGGATTACAATACGTAGGACGAACAACAAGGATACTGAAAGTCCATATTAGTGAGCACCTCAAAAACATAACAAAGGGTTTTGAGAACCATAGGGTCTCAAAACACTTCAAAATCAGTCATCATTGTAACCCCAAGGATTTGAAATTTATAGACATAGATAAAATTCACTGTAATTGGAGGGGGGGGAGATAAAATAAAGAGAATAGACTACGTGGAAAGTCGATGGATCTATGACTTACAAACATTACATCCTGAAGGTCTGAATATAGATCCTTAATTTTAATTTTATTCCTTATGTATATTTTTATCTTGAGGTATTCTTAACATCTCCTACTGATACAGCTATTATCCTTATTACAATTATCTATATATACGGGAATGAGGCCAACTGTACTGTGTATTATATACTTCATGTTGGCCCATCAATTAACATATATATATATATATATATATATATATATATATAAAATCTATATGGCTGACAGATATGTTTAAACACTGCTCACTGGATACTGAGATCATATTGATCACTCCTCATACCATGTGCAGCGGAACGACTGGCACTCTGTTCCCAGAAACTTAACAACAAATACTTCTGATACACTCTAAAGGTACCACATTTGTTTTGCTCTAATCTAATTCAATTTAAGAGTTCATCGAGGTATAGTTTGTTTTTATTATATATGAGACTGTGGATTAACCCAAAATGGCCACCACTGCCTGTGTTCAAAAGACACATCACACGTAGCAATCGAGCAGTATTAACAGCACATATTAAATTGAAAAGAGACTTACCAAAAATGGCCGCCGCCTTGCAGGCAGACATCAATAGAGACAGAGGAGCCAATGCTGTATTGTACATATACAAGATAGTTGAGCTTGGCACACAGTAAATGGGACACGGTAACTGACAACTCGCAATGTGTATGTTTGACTCTATGCACAAGACAACCAGACGTGCGTACTGCGCATGCGCACCGCACCGAACCCGGAAGTACGGCAAATCACCGCACATGGAGCCTTAATTAATGAACAAACTCCCTATTTAAGATGGTAAGAGCAGGATTGTGAACATTTTGCCCTTGAAGAAGTCCCCAAGAGGGACGAAACGTGTTGGGACACTTACCCATTTATCTATGTTTTTATGGACATTTATCACCACCGGATTTAGGGGTGATTCTATCTATGTATTGGAATCCTTATTAAATATTTTTGGTACAACAAGCCATACTGAGTCAGTGGTCATGCTGCACACACTGGGTCGTTCACCACATCCACTCAGCTGACCGGGACGCAGGGAGGAGTCGGACCAGCAGAAGCTTGAAACTGGGTAAGTAATCCATACTCTACCCAGACTGCATCATAGTGTCCAAGTATACCCTGATACTGCGTTCCTTATTTCCCGAGGTTGTTTCAACTGTGACGGAGGTGGCACCCACAGCATCTGGTTTTGTACAACATCAATATCTTGCTTATTGAATATTCTGCCTAAAGTTATCGCTGACCTGTCATAAACTTTAGACTGACATTTGTTTGCTCTAAGAACACTCAGCCTAAAGTTTTTGCTTACCTGACATAATTGAGGGACTTACAATATAGTTTATTAACTTAAGACATAATCAGGGGTCAAGTGTTTGAATTGATTATTCATACACACCTATATTAGAGCATAAATCGTCTTTATAAAGTTTGCCTAGACATAAGGACATTCTGACCTAATATCCAGAACATTTAGACTCTGATTAGGTCACACTATAGATAGAGATTCTAATTTAACGTGATTTGCATGACTGCATATATATAATTATTCCATCTATATATTCTATTGCCACAGAGCGCTTACCCCCCCCCCCCCCTTTTTTTGGGGAGGGATTTTCGTGTATTTATTTTCTAAATAGGTTACTTAACTGAAATGGAAACTGCTGTTTTCACATGATTTTAGGGGGATATTAGTTTAATAAGCAAGGCCCTAAATACAGGCAGAACCTGCTGCTGCTGGAGAAGAGGATTAGTGTTGTCCACTCTTAAGGCAATTCAAATGTTATAACTATCTGCAAAAAGTAAATGGTGCCAGATAAAATTGGCATTAGCGAGGTATATACTAGGGGTGTGCACCGGCCACTTTTCGTGTTTCGTGTTTTGGTTTTGGATCTGGATCTTTCTTCGTGTTTTGGATCTGGATTGGTTTTGCCAAAACCACCCTTCCGTGTTTGGGTTCTGGGTTTTGTGTTTTGGATCTGTGTTTTTTTGAAAAAAAGCATAAAAACAGCTAAAATCACAGAATTTGTGGGTTTTTCTCCTCCTATGCTATTATTAACCTCAATAATCTTAATTTCCACTCATTTCCAGTCTATTCTGAACACCTCACACCTCACAATAGTGTTTTTATGTCCAAAAGGTTGCACTGAGGTAGCTGGATGACTATGCTAAGCAACACGAGTGGGTGGCACAAACACGTGGCCCATCTAGGAGTGACACTGCAGTGGCAGACAGGATGGCAGTTTGAAAAACTAGGCCCCAAACAGTACATAATGCAAAAAAAAAAAAGAGGTGCAAGATGGAATTGTCCTTTGGCCCTCCCACCCACCCTTATGTTGTATAAACAGGACATGCACACTTTAGCAAACCAATAATTTCAGCGCCAGGGTCTGCCACACGACTGTGGCTGAAATGATTGGTTCGTTTGGACCCCCACAAAACAAGCTGGCAATTAATCTGTCCCTGCACAAACTGGCTCTACGGAGGCAAGATGTCGTCCTCATCCTCCTCATCCACCGATTCCTCACCCTCTTCAGTGTTGTGTACATCCTCATCCTCACAGAGTATTAATTCGTCCCCGCTGGAATCCTCCACCACAGGTCCCTCTGTACGTTCTGGAGGCTGGTCTCCCTGGAAGAGTTGATAATTAATTTTTATGAACATCATCTTCTCCACATTTTGTGGAAGCAACCTCCTACACCTTTCGCTGACAAGATTCCCGGCTGCACTAAACACTCTTTCGGAGTACACACTGGAGGGGGGGGCAACTCAGATAAAATAGAGCCAGTTTGTACAGGGGCCTCCAAATTGCCTCTTTTTCCTGCCAGTACAGGTACGGACTGTCTGACATGCCTACTTGGATGCTGTCACAGATGTAATCTTTTAACAGACAGACGCGCGCTTGTCGCTGCTGCTTTGAGGATGCAGGTGCGGCTACAGCCCACACAATTCACAAAGACAGGAAAAAAAAGAATTTTTTATTTTTTGTGGAGCGCACTTTGAGGGTTACACCACCGTTTAACAGACAGACACACGCTTGTTGCTGCTGATTTGAGGATGCAGGTGCGGCTACAGCCCACACAATTCACAAAGACAGATAAAAAAAGAATAATTTTTTATTTTTTGTGGAGCGCACTTTGAGGGTTACACCACCCTTTAACAGACAGACGCACGCTTGTCGCTGCTGCTTTGAGGATGCAGGTGCGGCTGCAACCCACACAATTCACAAAGAGAAAAAAAAGAAGAATTTTTTATTTTTTGTGGAGCGCACTTTGAGGGTTACACCACCCTTTAACAGACAGACGCACGCTTGTCACTGCTGCTTTGAGGATGCAGGTGCGGCTACAGCCCACACAATTCACAAAGAAAGAAAAAAAAAGAAGAATTTTTTATTTTTTGTGGAGCGCACTTTGAGGGTTACACCACCCTTTAACAGACAGACGCACGCTTGTCGCTGCTGCTTTGAGGATGCACGTACAGTGCAGACAATTCACAAACACAGAAGAAAATTTATTATTTTTGTTGGAGTGCAATTTGGGGGTTACACCACCCTTTAACAGACAGACGCACGCTTGGCGCTGCTGCTTTGAGGATGCACGTATAGTGCAGACAATTCACAGACACAGAAAATATTTTTTTATTTTGTTTGGAGTGCACTTTGGGAGTTACACCACCCTTTAACAGATGAGCCAGCCGACCCTTTACTTATGACACAGGCGCACACTTCGCACTACTTTGTTGATGCACGTGCGGCTACTGCGCACACAATTCACAAACACAAAAAAATATATATATTTTTTTTTTTGGAGTGCACTTTGGGGGTTACAGCACCCTTTAACGGACAAGCCAGCCAGCCCTTTACTTATGGGACACAGGCGCACGCTTGGCGCTGCTCCTTTGTTGATGCACGTGCTGCCACAGTGCACACAATTCACAAACACAGAAAATTATTTTTTATTTTGTTTGGAGTGCACTTTGGGGGTTACACCACCCTTTAACAGACGAGCCAGCCGGCCCTTTACTTATGACACAGGCGCATGCTTGGCGCTACTTTGTTGATGCACGTTCGGCTACTGTGCACACAATTCACAAACACAAAAAAATATATTTTTTTATTTTTTTTGGAGTGCACTTTGGGGGTTACAGCACCTTTTAATAGTCAAGCCAGCCAGCCCTTTACTTATGAGACAGGCGGACGCTTGGCGCTACTTTGTTGATGCACGTGCGGCTACTGCGTACACAATTCACAAACAGAAAAAAAAAATTATTATTATTTGGAGTGCACTTTGCGGGTTACAGCACCCTTTAATGGACGAGCCAGCTGGCCCTTTACTTATGACACAGACGCACACTTGGCGCTACTTTGTTGATGCACGTGCGGCTACTGCACACACAATTCACAAACACAGAAAAAATATTTATTTTTTTTGCACTTGGGGGGAGCACCCCTGATGGACAGAGCACCCCCTGGACAACACTACAGCACCCCTTTAGGACTGGGACACTGCACAGGACTTTGGAGTGGACACAGCCCCTATGGACAACTGACTGCAAAACACAGTCCAGCCAGCCCCTATGGACTTTGGAGGAGTGGACACAGCCTCTATGGACAACAGCAGCACAGCACAACACAGCCAGCCCCTATGGACTTTGGAGGAGTAGACACAGCCCCTATGGACAACAGCAGCACAACACAGCCAGCCCCTATGGACTTTGGAGGAGTGGACACAGCCCCTATGGACAACAGCAGCGCAGCACAGCACAACAATACACTGCACTACACTACACAGCCCAGCCAGCCCTAACTCCCACCCTCCCTCTTCACTGTCCACAGCCGAGTGAGAAAATGGCGCAGACTCGGGTACCTTATATAGAATCCAAAACCTGCGAGACCCGGAAGGCGGGATGATGACGTTTTGCCTCGATTTCAGATCCGAGTCAAGCGGGAAAAGTCGAGCCTGACTCGGATCGGCCTCGGATCGGGGCGGTTCGGATTTCAGAATTCCGAACCCGCTCACCCCTAGTATATACTGCAAGCTGCAGAAAGAAGTAGCACCAGTGCATTACTGCTCTTTACTAACATGGCACTTACAATAAATGGGAACATTTGCAAACTATTTATTAATTTAGCAGTAGAGAAAACAAAGTTTTTTAATAATAATGACCATATGTACTCTCACCACAAGCCCAAATACTCTGAGACAAGGATCGAGATAGTGTAAAGGGAAAGTTGCGTGCTATGTTCCCCTCTTTCCTACAATGAGGGTGGTGCAGCTGGAACAGTGCATGAATTAATTAGTACAGTAGTGTCAGATGTGGGGTGTGCTGTGCACCCACAGCCTAATGGAACCATAGAGGTGGTCCTGGTAAGGCAGCCGGATGAAGAAAAGGGCTGCTTCTCTAAACACCCCCTGCGCACACCAATGATGATAACAGTGCATAAGTTGCATATAACCTCCTACACCAGCCCTTTGCCCACTTCGGCATTTCTTTTGTTGTAGAGAACTAAGCAGGGCAGGCATTCTGTAGGTGTTTAGTTTACAAATTGCGCCTGTCACCTGTGCTCTTTTGGTGAAGGTGGCAGTTAATTTTTGGGCTCTTACAATTGAGTAAGTACTGTATGATCAAATCCGTTCAGCAAAGTCAAGATAAAAAAAATTAAAACAAAGTGTCGCATTTAAAACTTTTTGGCTGTGAGGTGATTAGATCATCTTTAGGGTTATACAAAGTCCCTTAAATTGTAAAAACATTTACTTTTTAAAAATGTGCCTGCAAATTAGAGATGAGCAGTATGGTTGTTCCGTTTTGCTGAAAACTGGACACACCCAAACTTTATTGTTCCAAGTCGAACCTAGGGCCTGATTCAGACCCGTTCGCAAGGCTGCTTTCCCACGTAGCCTGCCAATGTTTGCAATCTGCGCATGTGTACAAGACGCAGTGCGCGTGCGTGAACTAGTCCATGTGATCGGGAAGAGTTCGCAGCCTGTACACAGATGCACCACAAGCATGAGTGCCAGGACGTGCCGTTTTTGTGTGGTGACAGGGGGTGGTCATGGGTAATGAGGGTGTGGTGGTGCGAACGCAGGCATGTCTGCATCTGAACAGCATTTCTGGGGCGTGCATAACTGAGATGCATCGTCAGCGTACATGTCACATGGCTGAATTACACATAGTTGCACTCGCACTGCTTGCGGTAGGGTATGGTCAGCCACAAGTGGTGCGTATGGGTCCGATGTTAATCGATGTTGCCGATTGTTTAATACACTTCCTGGAGATGATGTATGTTACTAAGGGAAAGTGGGCCTCTTGTGTCAGGCTGGTGGGCATCTAAATACATACCACGATCGCATGGCAGGACATAGTGGGCGTGCTAATGTCTTGCTAACGATCGTGGGATTTGCATACTTTAGCTGCTGATGGCTGCGTGCGAACGCAGCCTAGCAAATGGGACGGAATCAGGCCCCTAGTCCCAACTGTGTTTTTGCCAAGTTTAGAACTTGGATCTAAAAACCGAATCTCTCATGTTTTGGAAGAAATTTAAGTCCCTCTCTCGTGATTTCAGGTGCTGTGAGGTGGTCAAAATTGACTGGAGATGACTGGAAATTATATTATTAATAGAGACGTGCAGTTCGGTTCTCCAGAGCTCTGAATCCACCCGAATTTCGTGAATCCGAGTAAATCTAAGTCGCGGTTCTAATCTCCTGAGGATATCCGGGAAAATCCAGGTCACGGTTCTGATCATTTTGCAGTTCGGAATTTGGATTTTAAATCCGAATTTCGGGTTTTGGATTGCATAAATTACATGATTTTAGCTGTTTTTAACTTTTATCTATTTTTTATTTGAAAACTCCAGATCCAAAACCAAAACACTTGAGGGTGGTTTGCAAAACCAAATCCAGATCCAAAACCTTGAAGGAGATACAGATCCAAAACCAAAACACGGGGGTCGGCGCACATCCCTAGTTATTAATACTATAGGAACAAAAACAGGTAAATTTTACATGATTTTAGTTATTTTTATAAATTTTTAGAGAAATCCAAATTTGAAACTTGCTGAGGTGAAAAACCCGGGTCTGAGCAGGGAAATTCCCTGATCGTATATAACTGAAAGTAGTATAAGAGACACGGGGCCTAATTCAGACCGCTCGTGAGCGCAGGACGCTCACAAGCGGGTCGATGGTGCCCTAATGTGCATGCGCACGACGAAGGCTCGGGGTCTCGCACCAAAGGGGGCGTGCTGTCGGTGACTGACAGCACGCCCCCATGGGAACGCCTACCGTCTGAAGCCGGCCCCACTGACATCAGTAGTGAGGCCGGCTTCAGTAGTGATGTCAGCGGGAGTGATTTTGGCTCTGATAGAATCCAAAATCACTCCAGGGCTTGCGGCCATCGTGACCATCATCATGGACGCTCTCATAAGCTGTGGGTGGTAAGCCACAGCTATGCGAGCGTCCAAGAGGCCGCTCCATTTTTGGGTAGGAGGGCCCTGATTCAGAGCGAGCGCTCTGGTCAGAGCGTCCAGCTCTGAATCAGGCCCACAGAGAGCAAGGGAGGCTAAGAGACACAGAGGGGTAGGCTGAGGGTCACAGAGGGGGAGACTGAAAGACCCATGTGATGGGATTGAGGAACAAGGGGCAGGAGCAGGGCCGGATTAACAATGGGGCGGATGGAGCTGCAGCTCCAGGCCCTCCATTGCAATAGGCCCACAGGATCTGCAGAGTTGCAGAAGACAAGAAAAAAATATTTTCTTATTATAGCCTGGCTGCTGCCGGTCACCCAATACCCGCCCACTGAAAGCGCAACTCCCCGATTCCCCGTCAGCTCGCCCTACCGGCGGTTCAAGTAACGGCGTTGGGCATAATTCGGCAGTGCAGTGGGAGGCTTCATAAGTTCTCCTTGTACTGCACGCATGGTTTCCCAGCTCCTCTTCCCCCTCCACACCATGTGACAAGTGCCGCGGCCGCCGCACCCTCACACCCGACTGTAGCTGAGCTAAGCTTAGTCATCTCCATGAAGGCTACCCAGCTTCTACTTCTGATCGGGAATGGGCTGCTGCTGCTGATGGGGGACAGGCTGCTGCTGAGCCTTATTAGGAACATGATGTCCGTATCCTGTAGCTTGAGCCTCAGTGCACTGTCTCTGAAAAAGGTATGCTCTGCTCCCTATGAGTGCACTGCTACGCACTGTGAGTGACATATTGTGCTATAGGTATAGATATGTACAGTATGTATATTTTGATACATACAGATATATATATATATATATATATATATACACATATACATATACTGGGGTACCTAATTCTCTTTACTGCCCTCTGCTCTGGCCGGCCACACCCCTTATCTGCTGTACTGACCCTCTTTGCTCCATCCTGACACCCCCTTCATTGCTCTGTCCCACCCTCCTCCTCGTTTGCTCAGTTCTGCCTCTCTACCCGAAAGGTTAGGTCTAGACTATACAGCGCTGATGGACCTATGACCCGGCCTGAAAGGGGGAGGGGCGGGGATGCTAAAGCGTCCCCTCGCGGGCTCGCCACGCTTCGGGCACGGTGGCTCGCTGCGCTCACCACAAATATTTATTCCCCCTCTATGCCATAGTGGATGGTAACACAGGAGCGGTCCAGCCTCCTGCAGCAGTCACATGGTGGATACGTCACAGAGGTCCTTTAGCCACATAGGAAATAGCAGCAACCCTACCCCTAACTCCTTACTCCCAGCTCCCATACTTACTTTTTCCCAGCGGCTGGTTGTCTTCTTTCAATTTCCATCTCCCTTGCCTGGTAGCCAATGGGGTGAGAGCCAAGGCTTCAACTGTGCCCGCACTGGGGGACTGGGCAGACCTTACACAATTATTGCGTGTATGTGTGTGTGTATACAGAGACAGATATATATAATTTTTTAAATATACTCACAAACACATAATATATATATATATATATATATATATACACATACATATACGTGTGTGTACAATAGGCCCTTTCTCAATTACAGCTCCAGACCCATGTGTACCTTAATTTGGCACTGGGCAGGAGGCTGGAAAGACAGTAGGCTGGATTGACAGAGCAGGGGGCAGGAGGCTGTAAAAACAGGAGACTGGAGACAGCAGGCTGGATGGGATACAGGCAGCAGGAGGTACTTGTGGACTGAGCTGGGAAGACTGAGGATGATGGGGCCTGGCAGAGAGACACAGGGGGCAATGATGCTAAGAGACACACAGAGAGGGGGAGACTGAGAGAAACAGCATGGGGGAGGCTAAGAGACAGGGTGAGGGGGAGGCTGAAAGACAGAGTGAGGGGGAGTTTGAGAGACACAGGGGGAGGCTGACAGAAACAGGTTGAGGGTGAGACTGAAAGATATACAGGGTGGGGGGGGGCTGAGAGACACAGGGTGAGTGGGAGGCTGAGAGACAGGGTGAGGCTGAGAGACACAGAGTGAGGGGGAGGCTGAGAGTCACAGGGTGAGGGGAAGGCTGAGAGAGACACAGGGGGCAGAAGGCTGGAAAGACAGGAGGCTGGATTGACAGAGCAGGGGGCAGGAAGCTTGAAAGACGGAGCAGGAGGCTGGATAGACAGGAGCAGGAGGCTGTAAAGATAGGAGACTGTAGAAACACAAGGGACAGCAGGCTAGAGGGGATACAGGGAGCAGGAGTTGACATGGGGCACGAGTCTGGTTGAACCTTTGTTGTATGATGATGACAATGGTTATATTCCTACACAAATAGGCATCTTCTGGTCCGTGTGATTTCCTACATGAATAGTGAATACTGACTAGAGACACTGTCTGCCCAGGGAGGATCAGTGTCTTCAGAGGTTCCCCCGTTGCAGAGAAACCACCATATAGGTAAGGTGTATTTGGGATAGAATGGAGAGGAGTGCTCCCAGAGTGATGAGAAATGGGTGATGTGTCATGCTGACATGCCCCCATTTCGAGTGGCCATGCTCCATGTGATGTGTGGCCTTCAGTACCACTAAGAAATGTTTTCTGCTTGAACCACTGGTTGCACTATATCTTATTGAAATGATTGTGTATATTTTTATATATAAAAGTCAAGATGAAAATAAATAAGCCTTACAGAGCTACAAGTCAGCATCAGTTTTATAGGCTACAAAATATTTCCCAATATGGCACAAACAAGGCAGTATATAGCACATCTATGAAACATAGGGCCTAATTCAGCTTGGATTGCAAGTCTGCAATCGCACGAACCCGCTCGCTGCAAAATTATGCAATTAATGCAATCGCAATTTAAACGCTGCATGATATAAAGATGCCCACCAGCTTATAAAGCTGCCCACCTCCCATTACATACATCCGCAAGTCAGCAAAAACATCGGTAACATTGAGTAACATCGGATCCATACACACAGTTGTGGATGAGCTTGACCTGACTCACAAACTGTGAAGGAGCTACAGTAGGATGCCATTCCCAATATGGCCACATAGGTAGCAAGTTAATACATTATCTGATGAACCAGCTAAGTCAGAATGTACACATGTCCATAGAAAAGCAGTTACCTATTGTTCCAGCTGTCTATAATTGGGGGAAGGTCACTGACCACCACCTTCACAAGTGTATTCTGGGAAAAGCTATATAAACCACATGCAATCTCAGATCACTCTCTTTGGATACCGACTACCCACATACAGTACAAAGGGATTCTCCTTATAGCACACTTCTTTGGACACATTGCAAGTATCATTTTCATAGGGTGTGGTATAAGAGATAGACAGTAATTAGTTAGACAATGTCTAGATAGACACCAGATGTTAGACAGTCAATAGTTAGACAGGGAAAAAAGTTAGACACAAACAAAAGTTAGACATATAAAAAGTTCGACAGGTACAAAAGGTCGACAGGGTCAAAAGTTTGATATGACAATGGTCGACACAATAATGGTCGACAATAATTTTTTGTTTTGTTTTTTATCCCTACTCTTCACCCTAACCCTAACCCTCCTCTTGGTGCCTAAACCTAACCCTCCCTCCTGGTGCCTAATTCTAACCATGGGGGTAAGAGCCTAACAGTAACTCTCCAGTAAGTACCTAACCCTAACCCTAAAAAAAAATGTGTCGACCATTTTTGTGTCGATCTTTTTCATGTCTGACTTTTATCCTTGTTTAACTATTAACTGTCTAACATCTGGTGTCTATCTAGACATTTTCTAACTAATTACTGTCTGTCTATAGTCCAGAATACTTCTCTCTCTACTCATACACACACATGCATGTATTCTATCTTTCTCTATCGCTTTACACATATTCACGCATCCACAAAGAGCAATACTGATAATACATACACATATATTATTTCTATCTTTCAGCATATATACACACACACACACACACACACACACACACACACACACACACACACACACACACACACACACACACACACACACACAAGTATCCCTGAATTTAAAAATATAAGGAGGATTAGATATACAAAGTTTATTTAGAAACATAATTACTTCACATTTTAAGATGTGAATTGTGGACTCACTCTGAAGTAGTTTAGCAATATAGATGTATGTTGAAACTATAATGTATTGTCTCTATTGTATGTAAACATTTTATGCATTGTATATATGATCTTGTAGTTATCTTTATAAAGCAAATAAGTTTGTACTTTATGTCTGTTTGTTTGTTTAAATAACTGAGAGAAAGAATAAATTAAATGTTTATCTATATTTAGAATGTAGTATAGAGAATTGGATGCTAGATTGGTATTTATTTAGTGATTAACACATTATGGTGGGCTATTTGACGTGGAGGTCAATAGATGTGTAATACTTTGGCGGTATAGAACCAGATCAAACAAAGAAATTGTATAAGTAACTCTTACGAATTTCTAGTTGAGATGCTTTAGCATTGCAGCTGGGATCCCTTGTTTATGGTTGTCGAGGTACAAGGCGAATGTTCTGCCAATCAATGCCTCTTAAGTACATAGGATTTGTCACGGGGTTCGTATTTCGACGTGATTAGAGTAGTGGACAAGCCGCAAATTGCATTATATCCCAATAATTAATGAGATTAGTTATTAATAAAATCAAAGGCATGGTATCATGATTATGGTAGGGAGGAAAAGACACAGGATACCTATAACAAGTGGCAAGCCAGGCAAACTGCTTTAATTGTAATCCTCAATGGCCAAGAGGAACCATAATTAATTGCAGAGAATCCATTCCTTTACTTTTATAAAAAAAAAATTCATAATTAGGAAACAAATGCCTTTAATGACTGTGGATTATCTCCTCAAGGGAGAATAGGGACAATCTACCTATGGTTAATGTTCTAACATTTGTTTCTCTAGATGGACTAGGGATTGAATGTTGTACAGTTGTAGGTTTTGATTGTCTATTAACTTGAGATTTTTTGGAAAATGAAATATTTTATTTTTAAATGGAGTTATGTGTTTATCTCCTGTAGAACATGATATTCAGTTATATTGTTCTGTATCTTAGGGTAACAACACACCGACCCTCAATCAGAAATTTGTCTTTGAGAGTGGTCAGGCGGGTATGCGCTTCAGCGATGCTTTGGAATTCTGAGTAGATGGTTGCGCACACTGGACACCCTGGTAAAGCCATTAGTCGCTATTTTGGCTGCGTGAATTCAGGTCTACAAGACAAATTCATCGACTTCATTTCCTCGCAACAAACAAAGAAGTATTTACACAGATCGGTATTCCAATCATTAAGATCATCAAACAGGTATTTACTTAACATCACTAAACTCGCAGAAGATAGTATGTTCAATCCTGTTATACCAGCTAGTTATACATCTGCAGAACATTTATGGGCATAACTCCTAGATCAGGTGTACAGTTATGATAAAAACTTTATTAATAAGCAAAGAGTGTTTGATAAAACCAATAAAAGGTTCCAAATGTTGGTAAAATTAGTCCAGGTTTATGGGGACAAAATTTGGAGGCCAGAACATGCAGAAATGATAGCTAGAAGTATGTTGATTAAGGAAGTTAATGTAATAAATCAGGAAGATAGCTATAAAAATGCATAAAAAAAGATAAAGAGCTCGGTGAGTTATGTGCGGAGCTTAATAGTACTGAAGATCATATGGCACAATTACAACAGGATTTAGAAAGTAGAGTTCACATGATTAATAACGAACCTCTCAAATTCAATAGAAGAGCTATCTAAAAATAATCCTCGGGTGGACTCTACAGAGTTAATAACCATGAAACAAATTTGTGTTTTTAATAGGGAAAGTGGCAGTATAGCTGGACATCAAGTGGATTTAACTGGCTTGGATTTCACTGCATCACCACTTAGTCAGCAGGATGCAAGATCTCCTATAGCTTACCCAGTGATACGCACACTGGACTACACCCCAACACCGGTGGGAAATACTGTTGGTACACGGTCACAAGACTGCAAGAGTGGATGGGATGTAATAGATTCCACTCCTGCCTTAGTGCCAAGTACCAAAGGTAGAAAGGATTTGTACTCTGTGAATCAACCTCTTACAGGTAATGATATAAAGAGAACAAAGATCCTCTTGGAACTCAAAAAGGAATTTCCTCATTATGATAGCAGTTTAGTCCCTTTCACCTCATGTGATATTTTTGAGCGCCATTGCACTCAACTTAGGGTGGCCCCAGAAGATCGCATGGATCTATTCAAGTTGTGATCACCCACTCATCTCAGTCAAAGGTATGAGACAACTGGTGACTCAGCCCCCAGGAATGGTCGCTACCATGACAAAAAGGAAAGGATAGCTGCTCTGATGTTACTGACAACAGGACATTGGGAGGTAACTCCCAACATCCTGGATAGTTTCAAACCTACAATACACCACGTGCCTTTAGCTTTATGCGGTCAGTTTGAAGCTATGTATGGAACAGTAACTAATGACCATAGACCCCATATTCCACCAGGCATGATTCGCACATTTGTGGAAAAATTTCCTTACATAAATGTCAGTCTGCGCACAAATACTCAAAGGGAAACCACACTTGCAGGTGCAGCTAGAATTACTGAGGCGTTAGACAGGAAATATTGAGATCAAGAAATCTGTACAGATTAGGGAACAGGATACATCTTGTGGTGTAATGCGTGATCGACAGACTTATCCTGAACATTGCCCTAAAGCTGTTCAGCCTTCTGCTCCATCAGCAGAGGATGATAACCGAGTCTGCTACAGATGCAGACAGAAGGGGCATACAAGAAAAAACTATCCCAAACCATCTCCTTCTACAACAGGAAATACAAATGGTTTCCAAAAGAGAGATAACACCACTATAAACACAAAAGAGCAGTCGGCTGCACAACCATGGAAATATATGGCAACTGTAAATGTATAAGCAGATAAACAGTCTGCTTCACAGGTAACACCACAAAGTAAACATATTTCAGTCTGTGCTGCACAGGTCTCAACGGCAAACCTGGTGCAAATAGACTGAAGGTCAGGAGTCCCAAAGGATCTAACTCTGATATGCAGCCTTATTTTAGATTCTTCTGGGAGACCCCACATCACAGCTAAAATAAAAAAATAATTGGGTAGAAATCATGCTTGACAGTGGAGCAGAAATTTCCATCACCAATGTGGAGCATGATTTGGATCCAGATAGCCCTCAGTGTGTTTTGATCGGATTTGATCACAAACAAGGGGGGGTGACAGCCCACATGAGTGATACAGTCATTGTAGAAATCAATGATTTCTCTTTAAATATCCCCATGTGGTATTACCCAGGATCCAATAACATTATCGGAACTGATGTGATGACACAACAGGGATGGATATTGGATCTAGCAAATTGTATGCTATGGAAAGGTCCCAGAAATACAAGAATCTGTGTAATACAGCAGCATGATTTGGGTCCACTCATACATGCAAAAGACAGGAATGACAGTGGACTTGTGCATAAATGGCCAGAGGTCTCACAAAACACAGACCTTGAACCTATTATGTACAAGATAACCTAAAGGCACTGCTGCCACATGCAGCAATATGGTTAAACAAACCCTATCTACAGGGGGAGATGCCTATGCCCCTTGTAGGAGATTTAGTAATGTCAACGTTTTCTGTAAGACAGGTCCTTGGGATGCAAACTTGGAAGTACCATATCAGGTACTTGAGACAATGAATGATACGTGTATATGTTGAAGGTACAGAGGCCTGTAACTAGCAAGAAAAACTCTCAGAGGAGGTGCCAGGTATTGTGGGTCCATATTGACCAGGCAAAAATCACTCGTGCTTCCTAAATATGGTAGAGTACATGTGTGCTCATTGAGTTTTGAAGAACAGGGGGAGTGTAGGACAGGTAACACAACTCTCTAAAGGTTCTTGTAAGAAAACTCTGACTTGTGGTGAAAAGAACTGTGCTCATGCTTCTTTATTAGCAGATCATGGAGTACAAGAAAATATTGGTGACATCAGTACCCAGAAGATACCATTACAAATCCCATTCCTCCATAGGAGCCCAGAGGTGTGGGGTATACGGCCCTCTGAGCAAACTTGCCCTACAGACATTTAGCACTCTGTACTGGTAGGTGTTGTAGTAGTGGTTTTAGTAACTCCTCAGAATAACAAAGAGGATAGGGGGGTGTCAAATACAACTGTAATAGAGTGTTACCCCAGATCTGATCTTATTGATCAAGAGGGTCTCTTAATAGTTGAATGTAAGGAGGGTGAAATACAGGAGCCCTATTCTAATTACACCTTTGTACCAGGTCACTAGCCATTCAACCTTAGGCAGAGGCTAAAACAACTTATCCCCGCCTTTGCATTGAGCCATACAAATTGGTGGCTCACACAGTGGCGTGGTTGCCTGAATCTAACTTGCACTGCTTCATCTCTAGTTCCTGTTTTTGGTAGAGAGAGGAAAGGGTATACTGCAGGGAATTTAGGTATTCTTATGTCTAAGGTACAATACTTAATCCCAGATTTCAATCTGATATGTTAACATACGAAGGGTCACATCCTTATCTACATGATACAGATGGTTGTTGGAGATGCAAATGTGCAGTATTGTGTCAAGGGGATCATGACAGAATTCTCAGACATCAGTGCTGGAATACTGAAGGATCCTGCTTGATGGATGTAATTCCAAAAAAATCATCTAACCTAACGTATCTGGGCCAAGGTTACTGGTGCTTTTATCAACTCCAGAATATCTTGTATACTGTTTATGCTACTAACTGCACCCAAAGAGGAAATCTCCTCCGAGTGTATTGTACCCTTAATCCCACTCTAGGTATCGATGTAGCAGACGAGAGAGGAAGAACACCACTGACCCCGGAGAAGTGATTAGATATTCGCCCAGACACTCCAGTGAGACTGCAGATGATCCCGTTTGGTTTTGGTACTGAACTTAAAAACTGGCTGCTCGATTTTGGAAAAGAAGACGACATCTTGAATTAACTCAAACAGACAGAGAACCAAGCAACTATAATGCTAGAACATGATGCCGTAAAAATTACAAAGATTCTACACGCCTTAGAGGGAGATGCCAAAGTATCTTGGTGGGAAAGTCTTTTTGGATATAGCTCAAAAGCAACATCATTTTTCAATCTCCTTATACATCCCATTATAGTTGTTATTTTGCTGGTATTAATCCTGTATATTGTGCTACTAGTTGTCTACAGAAGGATAAAAAGAATGATTAAAAAAGTCATAGACACTGTAAAACTATATCATGAAGAAGAATGTTTATAGCACTGGCGTCACAAGGGGGGTGCGGGCAGCACCGGGTGACACAATCCGAGGGGGTGACACCAAAATAGCAGAGCTGCTCTGCTATTTTGGTGTCACCCCCTTGGATGGTGTCACCTAGCAGCCACACTCGTGAGAGGCAGGGGAGAGGCTGTTTGCTGTCCAGCAGCTGCTGCTACGCTAAGCCAGGCTTGCTCAGCAGAGAAGCACAGCAGCCCCTAACCCCTCCCTTGCCCATTGACTGCAGAGGATGGGGGCATGACGCATCCCCAAGATTGTCAAACATAAATGGGCATGGCTTCATGGAACGAAGTCATGCCCCCTTCCGCCCGCGAGGCTAAGGCCCAAGACCAACCACCGCACCGGGTGCAATCAAGGTGAGTGACGCCACTGCGTATAAGTAAAAGAAGAGAGCAAATATCAAACTATTAAGGGAGGGGGGCAATGTACAGTTATGAACTCTCTCTGTTATGGACTAGTTACTGAACTATCTACATCTAAGATTTTTGTTATGGACCACCTAGATAGGACAAGATTCAAATTTTTTCATTGGCTCATCTGTGATCAGATAGTTTATTTTTATAGAATATCCTTTGGGAGAGGGGACACTTTTTCCACTATGGATATCTCTAGGAAGTTTTTCCTGAGATATCATTTATATAGAGGTTTTTTTTATCTCCTCCATAGTCAGTAGGAAGAGGACAAGTGAGAGTTGTAGATCATTGTGGTCTTTCTCCCTCTTCCTGGATTTTTATCCATCTGGACTTGATTTTAAAAGAACTTTCTGGACATTACATCCAAATTTCTAATGAACAAAGAAATTTATTCCAATGTTTCAGGATTGTAAGCAAATATTTATATTTTGTCTGCATACTTTCTAAATGACACTTCTTTTGAATTTATAGGTCACTAAAACATGGCCCCCTAGTATAATTTCTCTTGTTCCCTTAAAATTTTCATAAAGTATTAAGTTTTGACCTACTTCAGAGGTGAGTAGATTAGATACACTTATATAGGGACAATTTTTTAAAGTAGGGCTGGGTGTACACTGGAAATGTATTGGATGATTTGTCATTTGTAAAATTGGAATGGCATGTTGTCCATATGATCTAATGTGTGTTCACATGCATCTTTCCTCACATCTTCTCATCTGATGTGTTGCACTTCGGGTGGGAGGATGTCGGCAGTAGCGCACGCAGGGGGGGTTTCTGAGTACCTAGAAACCCCCCCTGCCAGGCCAATTCATCCCCGCAGCGCACAAGTATTTATTTGTTTTTTTTAAAGTGAGACAGAGAGCTTTGTCTCTGTCTCATCAGGCTGTTCTGTGAGCTCCGACTGGGCAGCTTCCGCGTAGCTATGGGGATAGCTGAGAGCAGTACAGGGGAGCTGCTGTGGCTGCAGCTCCTCCCTGACAGCTCCCATGTGCCAGTGATGTCACTCACTGCACTCCTCCTCATCTGCACTCCGGGCAGCATGTAATTAGCACAGCCACTGGCACAAACAAGTTCATCTCACAGGTACTGTACCTCCCAGCTCTGTTTATACCATGGGTGTGGGGGGAGATGGTCTGTAGTCCGAGTGTGTGTAATGTGCAGTGCAATGTGCCTGTGTGTAATGTGCAGTGTGTGTCAGTGTGCAATGTGCAGTGTGTGTATGTGTATAATGTGCAGTGTGTGTATGTGTATAATGTGCAGTGTAAGTGTCTGTGTCTAATGTGCTCTGAGTGTCTGTGTGTAATGTGCAGTGTGTGTATGTGTCTAATGTGCAGTGTAAGTGTCTGTGTCTAATGTGCTCTGAGTGTCTGTGTGTAATGTGCAGTGTGTGTATGTGTATAATGTGCAGTGTAATGTGCAGTGTGTGTATGTGTATAATGTGCAGTGTGTATGTTTATAATGTGCAGTGTAAGTGTCTGTGTGTAATGTGCAGTGTGTGTATGTGTATAATGTGCAGTGTGTGTATGTGTATAATGTGCAGTGTGTATGTGTATAATGTGCAGTGTAAGTGTCTGTGTGTAATGTGAAGTGTAATGTGCAGTGTGTGTATGTGTATAATGTGCAGTGTAAGTGTCTGTGTGTAATGTGCAGTGTGTGTCAGTGTGCAATGTGTAATGTGCAGTGTGTGTCAGTGTGCAATGTGCAGTGTGTATGTGTTTAATGTGCAGTGTAAATGCCTGTGTGTAATCTGCAGTGTGTAATGTGCATTGTGTGTCTGTGTAATGTGTAAGTGTGTGTAATCTGCAATGTAAATGTCTGTGTGTAATGTGCAGTGTAAGTGTCTGTAACCTGCTCTGAGTGTATGTGTGCGGGAGGGGATGAGGGGGGCAGTCCAAATTGCTAATACAACTATACTTACATAATACATTGCACGGGCATGTGGGTGGTATATATATATATATATATATATATATACATATACATACAGAAACCCCCCCTTACAAATCCTGTGTTTGCCCCTGTGTCGGGAACGACAGCATGCAGTTGAATGAAAAATGGAAAGTTATCTCAGACTACTGTTGGGGGAGTGCATGTTGTGTTAGAGTGGTGTGTGGAGGATGTGGTGGTTTTTCTGTTTTCTCTCTGTCTCTGAGCGGGAGGTGTGCAATAGGTTTTAAATTAAAAAAAAAAATCATCAGAAAATCCACCGCTTTCCTGGACTTGTGGACAGATACATTGTGGTGATGGAGAAAAGCACAATGAGCACAAGTTTTTGGACAGCACCTGGAAATGGCTTTCAGCACTTGTCGTAGACATTGGCTGGCGTACCAGTCCCCAGTGATGGTGCTCTCTTGCACCAGTAGCTACACAAACAGTCTTGGTCACAGAACCAGAATCATCAAACCTAGGCAGCATGTTACGGCTTCAAATCATCTGAACCCCCTCCTGCTCTTGAGGGAACTGATGGGGCAACCAGCATGCAGAAACCTTGCTTAGGCCAAGCTTTTAATGGATTATCAATCTGGTGGATCCTGATGAGATGTCAATCTCCTCTAACTGGGCCATGGTAACCCTGGTACCCACTTCAATTATGTCTCACACGGTAGCAGCGTTGTCCTAGTTGTTGGCAGGAACAGGTCAGTTGTAGCAATCCTTGTCTTTCAGGGACAGTCTCCCATGCTAAAATTCTGCAAACCCTGCAAATACCGTGGTTCGGGATGGTGCTTCCTCGACAAAAGCAGCTCGCAGTGAGTCAAACCTCTCCTGTTGTCACAGAACTCTCTTCTAAACATAGAAGATCATGGCTTAGAAGATCATGGCTTGTGAGGGTAGTGGAGAAGCTGACTTCTTCAGTGTGTAGGGTTGTTTATCGATGAGTCAAAATTTTACAGGAACTTTAATCAGAGATTATTTGAAATGGACTACCTATGCACATCTGGAGGCTTGTTGTGCGCCCATTGTATGCACAGTGTTAATTGTTCTGGGGTGGGGGGAGATTGGGAGGACCATGGCATCTTTTGAACATCATTCTGATGGGCACCTAGACTTAAGATTTCCAACTTGTAGTATGAGATTTTTCGACAACAGGGAGACTGTGGAGGAGCTAGGATGCCATTCCCAATATGGCCACATAGGTAGCAAGTTAATACATTATGTGATGAACCAGCTTAGTCAGAATGTACACATGTCCATAGAAAAGCAGTTACCTATTGCTCCAGCTGTCTGTAATTGGGGGAAGGTCACTGACCACCACCTACACAAGTGCATTCTGGGACAAGCTATATAAATCACATGCAATCTCAGATCACTCTCTTTGGATACCGACTACACACATACAGTACACAGGGATTCTCCTTACAGCATGCTTCTTTGGACACATTGCAAGTATCATTTCTGTCTGTATATGTTTTGCCTATATTGTGCATCCATATATTGTTTTCGCCATCCTGCAATATAATCTATACAATATATTTAGGCACAACAAATAGCTATCACTGTAATTTATCTACAATCTAAGCCCTATCTGCATTACAATGGACAGTATTCACACATGCCTGTGCAAGCTCACATCACACACACACACATATATATATATATCCCTTCACCTATATGCCTGCACCCATTCCTTGTACACAAATAAACAACAATATATTCCCCTAGGTCAGTGTTGGCTAACCTTGACACTCCAGCTGTTATGGAACTACATAACCCAGCATGCACTGCTACAGTTTTGCTATTAGGGCATGCTAAAACTGTGGCAGGGCATGCTGGGATATATAGTTCCACAACAGCTGGAGTGTCAAGGTTAGCCAACACTGCCCTAGGTGTTTTCTTTCAGATATATTGCATCCTACAATGAATCAATAGATCACGGGTCTGTCGTAGAGTAGAACATGGAAGTTAGCACTTATATACGCAAAACGCACACGCACATACATTAATACATTCTGCTAGAACGTCATAAGCACATGGAAGTCAGCACTTAATATACACATCACATGCACACTCACAACCACATGGTCTCTCTATATATATACTCATACACACACATGCATGTATTCTATCTTTCTCTATCTCTTTACACATATTCACACATCCACAAAGAGCAATACAGGTTGAGTCTCCCATATCCAAATATTCCGATATACGGAATATTCTGAAATACTGATTTTTTTTGGCTTGACTGAGAAAATTGAACCTTTGATTTTTGATGGTTCAATGTACACAAACTTTGTATAAGGCACACATTATTACAAATATTGTATAATATTACCTTCAGGCTGTGTGTATAGGGTGTATATGAAACATAACTGAATTTATGTTTGTACACAAACTTTGTTTGAGCCACAAAAGTATTGAAAATATTGTATAAAATGACCTGCAGGCTGTGTGTATAAGGTGTATATAACACATAAATGCATTCTGCGTGTATATTTGTGTCCCATTCCCAAGGTATTTCATTATTATATGCAAATATTCCAAAATACGGAATATTCTGTTATCCAAAATACCCCTGGTCCCAAGCATTTTGGATATCGGAGACTCAACCTGTACTGATAATAAATACACATATATTATTTCTATCTTTCAGCATATATACACACACACACACACACACACACACGTATCCCTGAATTTAAATACACAAGGAGGATTAAATATACAAAGTTTATTTAGAAACAGAATTACCTCACATTGTAAGATTTGAATTGTGAACTTACCGTATATACTTGAGTATAAGCCAACCCGAATATAAGCCGAGGTACCTACTTTTACCCCAAAAAACTGGGAAAACTTATTGACTCGCGTATAAGCCTAGTGTGGGAAATGGCAGCAGCTGGTAGTGCCCCCAGTAGTTATTCCCCCTGGTTGTGCCCCCAGTAGTAATCCGTCCTGGTAGTGCACCCAGTGGTAATCCCCCCTTTCAGTGCCTCCAGTGGTAATCCCCCCTTTCTGTGCCTCCAGTGGTAATCCCCCCTTTCAGTGCCTCCAGTAGTAATCCCCCCCTGGTAGTTCCCCCTGTAGTAATCCCCCCCTGGTAGTGCCCCCTGTAGTAATCCTCCCCTGGTAGTTCCCCCAGTGGTAATCCCCCCTTTTAGTGCCCCCTGTAGTAATCGCCCCCTGTAGTAACGGCCCCCTGGTAGTGCCCCCTGTAGTAATCGCCCCCTGGTAGTGCCCCCTGTAGTAATCGCCCTCTGTAGTAATCTCCCCCTGTAGTCCCCCCCCCCAGTAGAGAGAGATGTGATAAGAATAAATAAAAAAAATCACTTACCTGAAACTCCCGCTCCTGGTCCCGCCACTATCCGCTCCTCCGGCCGCTTTGCATGGGAGAGACGTCGTCATGACGACGTGTCTCCCATTACCCACTGCGGGAGCCGGAAGATGGCTCCCGCAGTGGGAGCAGCAGCAGCCGCTGAGAGTCTGACAGACTCTCAGCGGCTGCTGATTACAGCAAACACGCAGCTGCCGGCTCCAGCGGCTGTGTGTTTGTGCTGTGTAGCGCTGACCGAACTCCGTCCGGTCAGCGCTACACTTCACTCGAGGGGGTACTTTTTCAGCACAAAAAATGTGCTGAAAAACTCGGCTTATACTCGAGTATATACGGTACTCTGAAGTAGTTTAGCAATATAGATGTATATTGAAACTATAATGTATTGTCTCTATTTATATGTAAACATTTTCTGCATTGTATATATGATCTTGTAGTTATCTTTATAAAGTAAACACATTTGTACTTTATGTCTGTTTGTTTAGATAACTGAGAGAAAGAATGAATGAAATGTTTATCTATATTTAGAATGCAGTATAGAGAATTGGATGCTAGATTGATATTTATTTAGTGATTAACACATTATGGTGGGCTATTTGATGTGGATGTCAATAGATGTGTAATACTTTGGCGGTATAGAACCAGATCAAACAAAAAAATTGCATAATTAGCTCTTACGAATTTCTAGTTGAGATGAGATGGTTGTCGAGGTACAAGGCGAATGTTCTGTCAATCAATGCCTCAAGTACATCGGATTTGTCACAAGGTTCGTATTTCGACGTGACTAGAATAGCGGACAAGCCGCAAATTGCATTATATCCCAATAATTAATGAGATTAGTTATTAATAAAATTAATAAAATCAAAGGCATGGGATCATGATTATGGTAGGGAGGAAAAGACACAGTATCCCTATAACACAAATTGCAAAACTTCCTGTCGCCATCTAGATCTCTGGATGTGCATGCTGTTGCAGGGGCTTAATTATGCACGCCCCTGTAATGGTGTTCAAATGCACCGGCACGCCTGCATTCTCTTGATCACCCCCCATCACCACCCCCAAACAGTTCTTCTTGTCAATCTATCTGCGATGGGTCCACATACTCACTGCGATCGCATGCACAGTGCTCGACAACCTCCCATCTGTGTACGCTTTAGCACTTGCGATCCCAGCTGAATCAGACCCATAGTGCACTGCAGTCAAAGTTGATAATTAATTATTAATTATATGATTTGATGATATTACTCTGTATCTATGGAAAAGCTTCATTAAATGGGACAAACACCTGGATGAGAAGCTGGTAATGGATGGCATTGCAAGATACAAAAGAACAAGAACACCCCAGTAAAGCACAGAAAGATACACTGCCTGTCATACACACACAATCTTGGCAAAACCCATAATGAAAAGTGGTGCACAATGGAATTGTCCTTCAGATTATGTATATTAAACAGGATATGCACAGTTTAACAAATCAAGCACTTAAGTGACAGGGACTGCGGCTGAAGTGCTTGGTTTCTTTGGGCCCCCACAAACCAAGTTACCAATGGGCTTAGCTAACAGTGTTGCAAATCTTTGTCATAGTTGGAAGATGTCATTAACATCGACATCCTCACCCTCATCATTGTTAATATCATCATGACACAATATTAACTCAAATAACAAATCCTGAGCAGGGTCTTAGGCCCAGATTCATTACAGATCACAACTGCGTATGCAATTGTGATTATACACACAGTCTCACTGCGATAGTATGTTAATCCATTTTGGTTGCTATCCCATCGCAGCATAACATAAGGACGCCCACATTAATTAGCACACATACTTACTGTTTAGCAAGACTGCAAAACCATCGGTACAATCGAATACCATTGCAGCCTTACGCCCACTTGCACAAGCCCTGACCTTACTCAGAAGTTGCTAACTTCCACGCACACTGTGAGACCTCAGGCTGCATACGTCATCGCAGTGGATAATTTGTGCATGCAGCTGCAACGGCATCCAAACGCACTGAGATGTCTGCGTTTCGCAGACCACCCAAAAACGGCACTTGCGGTCAATCACTCTGCAATGGGTTTGCGTAGTCACTGTGATCGCAGTTCCCATCGCAATACCGGTTTGTGCACTGAGATGCATTCGCATCTGCAGAACGCAACAATCGGCCAAATGTATGCATATTAAGTAACTGCATTCCTTGCTGACTCAGGCCCAGACTCTCTTATTCCTGCATAATCGTAGCTGCGTATGGTAGTGAATCAGGTCCTAAGTGAAGTAAACCATTTTGCTATCATGTCTCCATGTTTTTCCAACAGATTGACAGCGTTATGCCTCTTAGTGAAGCCAGTAATTGTGATTGAACTGACAATGGCCCTCATTCAGACCCACTCGCAAGCGGGCGCACGTACGTTAGGCGTACGTACAAAAATATTTAAATTCAATGGCTCGCTCGTATTTTCGTTCGCATCTAAAATTCCTCCCTAAACTCTGACGACCCCTCCTCTAACTAACGAGCGTACAAAATAGCGAGCGTACATCCCCGAAATGGCTTGAAAGGAACGCACGCACACGTATAAACAGGAAGTGGCCTTGTCAGATGTCGATTACCTGCTCCTTTATTCTGCCTACCTCCATCAATCGTATCATGCCAATCAATGTATCAATTAGCTTAATTGTTTGTTTTTTTTCAACACAATGCAAGAAACTTTACTCTTGTCCGTGTTTGTGTTTACCCGCAGAATACGTACGGATGAAACATTCGCTTTTATTGTTCAAAAAACATGTGAACCACAATTAAACAATTGTACTATTGCTGTGGATCCCCGCATATTTCCCTGGGTTGATTTCTTTATTTAAATTTGCTTACGCATGTCACTGCATCAAGCCTATCATAACTCTCCAGAGATTTCTGGCCCTGTCGAACACATGACTCATACACTAACCAATAAAATTGCTCCTGTTAATTTCCAAAATACATTAGCCAATCAGAAAATTTTTACACACTTTATCAAAAATGATTTTTAAGAAAAACACCATTGCCATCATGAGAGCCTCCGCATTCACCAGGCGTGAGCTGCTGGTGCTTACGGAGGTCATGGATCGCCGGATCACCAGCCAGCCTCAACCCATGACCAACCAGCAGAAGCGCTCCGCGTATGCGGAGGTACGGTCCCGCCTGCGGTCCTTCGGCTCACGCCGCAACATCGGGCAGCTGGAGCGCAGGTGGTCCGACCTGCAACGGCGAACGCCCCGCTTGCTGGCATGCTTTCGCATGCAGATCCTGGCAAGTAAGTGTTATGTATTGTGGTTTTAATGTTTGTGTTTGTGGGGCAAACTGCGTGTGCATGTTTTCCTGTCTGTTCTATTTATTATTTGTACTCATATCTGCGTGTGCATGTTTTCCTGTCTGTTCTATTTATTATTTGTACTCATATCTGCGTCTGCATGTTTTCCTGTCCGTTCTATCTATTATTTGTACTCATATCTGCGTGTGCATGTTTTCCTGTCTGTTCTATTTATTATTTGTACTCATATCTGCGTCTGCATGTTTTCCTGTCTGTTCTATTTATTATTTGTACTCATATCTGCGTCTGCATGTTTTCCTGTCTGTTCTATTTATTATTTGTACTCATATCTGCGTCTGCATGTTTTCCTGTCTGTTCTATTTATTATTTGTACTCATATCTGCGTCTGCATGTTTTCCTGTCTGTTCTATTTATTATTTGTACTCATATCTGCGTCTGCATGTTTCCCCTCTATTTCTGTTTTTTTAATTCTGCTATTTTTTTTTTTTTTTTTTATTTATTTTTTTTTAGTTTGGTTGCCCGGATTTGTCCATAAACTAAACGCAATTTCTTTGACATATTTTAGGGGGACAGCCAAGACTCCGCCGTCACCGTCCGTCCAGACGGCGTTCCCGCCCACTCTCCCCAACCCCCAGCCAACACTCCACCCCAAATCTTTCCCCTATTCCCCACTCCTCCCCATCCTTCCCAGACCCTCTCCCGGAAATGTCGGGCCTCCTTCCCCTCCGTCCCACTTCCCCCTCTCCTCCACCCACCCCTCTTCCAATTACCCCCTCCCCGGAGTCCAGCATAACTCCGCCCCATTCTTTGGGGAATGACGGATCCTCCGAGGAGGATCATGGAGGTTTGGCCGGAGCTCCCGTTTTGTCTCCCGGTATGTTTTTTAAATTTTTTTTTTAAAGCACAAACTGTTTGTATGTAATCATGTGTCGTGCCTTTCTTCGTGTTTTTGTGGCTTGACTTTTGTTGATTGTGAAGGTTTGCCTTTACCTCTTCCTGGTGATTTAAGCATACACATATCATACCTGTGGGAATTTGTACCTAGGCCTTGTATTTTTGCCAGCCCACCCTTTTTATTTTTGTTTTTGGGTTTAGGAGTGATTTGGTTTTTTTTTTACATTTTTCTGTGGATTCCCTATTGTTGTATTAACCCACACACTTTTCTCACCCACAGAGGAACAGAGGCGTCGGCAAGAGGTGGCGGATGTTGTGGGGCAGATGCGCCAACATGTAATCGGCCTTCTGGTGGCCCTCGACCGGCTGTCTGGCCTCCTTCGGCATTAGTTTTTTTTTTTTGGTTCTATTTTCCAATTAAATTTATTAAGACAAATATACGTTGTGGCTCATTTTTAAAAACCAAAACCAAGATAGTTTAGCCTGACATAAGTAGACTGTTCCTGCAAGGATTTCCCTTTTTTAAAAGTTAGATTGTGTTTTGTCTTTGTATGTCAAACAGACACCAGAAACACATAACAGTAACAATGTCATTTCCCTTTTTGGGTCTAGTGTCAATTACAGATTTCTACATTTTCCAGGTTCCTACTTGGTGCGCAAGCTGCTTAGGCCAATCTTACAAATCCCAAGGTTGGGCCAGGCTTCCTTTTGGTGTGGATTGGGAAGCTGAAAACATTTCAGTTTTGCTCAACTGGCGTCAGTACTGGTTTACCCCTTAGTCAAATGTAACTTGTGTTAACCTGGTTACACTTGCTGTTAACGTCCCAAAAAAGGAAGACCATTTCACTCGTCCAACATTTATTCACAACATAACAGAGAAAACAAAGTGGTCACTCCCAAAAAATATACACAGTGATAAATTCAAATACAACACATACCAAGAAATAATTAAATAAAAACACAAAATCAAGAACTGGTTGACGAAGGACCATGCCAACATGATTCCACAAACATGGCGTTGCGATATGGGTTCCAGAATATATGCCCAAAAGGACCAGATCCAGGTTTGGTAAGGGTAGCAGGAAGTAGTGAGCGTTGGAGTGGCAAAGATTATGTGAACAAACAGAAGATGGTGATAAAAATAAAAATAAATTAGATGTTCGCCAAAAAACACAAACACATTAGGTATAAACACTGGAGTTTTGTTCAAACTTACCTAAAAAATCTGGCCACCACATCATCGCGTATGGCCCCCCCACATACTGACCTTCGACCAACCTCGGGGGGGCCATCCTCAGGTAAGGCATCCTCTGGCTGCATTGGGACACCACTCCTTATGGCAATGTTGTGAAATATCCCACACAGGACCACAATTTTCGACACCATATCCGGCACATACATGAGCTCGCCACCAGAGCGGTGGAGGCATCTGAATCGGCCTTTTAAAAGGCCGATACAGCGCTCCACCACTTGCCTGGTGGCTGTAAGTGCGGAATTATACGCACTTTGTGGCCCTGGTGTGGGAGCCAAATAAGGAGTGAGCAGCCAGGACATGCAAGGGTATCCACTGTCTCCTGTGAACAAAAATAGACCACATCAGGAACACTGTGTATCAAGCTTAACATTGTTATGTACTAAAGGTTTCCACTTACCCAGAAGCCACGCATCACCAGCTTGTAGGTTGGTTAATTTCTGCCATATCCCTGATTGCCGGATGACGAAGGAGTCATGAGCACTTCCGGGTAATTTAGCATTCAGGGACAGGATCTGGAGGGAGGCATCACATACCACCATTACATTCAGGGAGTGATAGTGTTTCCTGTTTCTAAATATTGCCTCCAGCCGTGCTGGAGGCTGAAGTGGTATGTGAGTACCATCCACAACCCCTATGATGTGTGGGAAGCCAGCTATTTGGTAAAAATTGGCCTTGGCCACACTAAGGGCACCCATATCCAAAGGCATTTTAATAAAATGATGGAGGTGCTTGAAAAGTGCCTCCATCACTGCCCTCAGGATCCGGGAAAAGGAGGATTGGGAGATGCCCGCCACTATTCCCACCGTTGTTTGAAACGATCCTGAGGCACAGAAATGTAACACCGCCATAAATTGCGTCAGTGGTGGTATTGCTGTTGGACTGTCAATTTGCCGCTCAAGATCACTTTCTATTAATGAGAGAGTGTCTATGATGATTTTGGGAGGTAGACGGTAGCGTCTTAAAACCTCATCATCGGGCATTCCAAAAAGGGTGACACGTGTTCGAAATATCTGGGGCCTTGCATGCCTACGATGCCTACGCCTGGGACGAGTTTGAGGTTGGTCGTCTTCCGGGAGCAGGGCCAGAACAATTCGCCCCAGATCTACCTGAAATTCAAAGTTTACAATGTAAGGCTTTTGACCCACCCCAAAAGTAACAAAAAACAACTTAGCTTTCTGATACCATCCATAGCTGCTTACATGCCGGGGTATTGTCATGATACGTATAAACTGTAAAAAAGCCAACAATGAGACTTCAAAAATTTAGAGGGTGTTTTTTTTTTTTTTAAATTGTTGCAAGCCAACACAGAAAATAGCGGAAACACACATTTGGCCATCGATGAAAACGACATTGCACACCGTACGTCAAATAGGGTTCAAATGGACCCAAAAAATGGAAAAGGGAAAAGCAAAACTGGATTATATGATGAATAAGCCGTCAAAAATGCGGTAATTAATTCGCAAATGCAAGTCACTACACCAACAGTCAAAAATGCGGTAATTAATTCGCAAATGCAAGTCACTACACCAACAGTCAAAAATGCGGTAATTAATTCGCAAATGCAAGTCACTACACCAACAGTCAAAAATGCGGTAATTAATTCGCAAATGCAAGTCACTACATCAACAGTCAAAAATGCGGTAATTAATTCGCAAATGCAAGACAAAAAATGGACTTACCCAACTCGAATATATAAGATTTCCCCAAAAAACTTCTTTGGGTCCGAAAACCAAAAAAAACTAAAAAAGATGAAATGAGTGTTAAACAAATTAACGAACCACAAAACAGAAGAATACACCAATTGGCCACAAATTTGACTGCACAAAACTTACCAAATCAGGAAAGGATGTGGAAAAAATGAAAAAAATGCGAACGGAAAAACCAAAGAAATGTAGCAAAAACAAACAAAAAACCAACTCTGCAAAATCCTCCAACCGCAAACAACAAAATCCAAACCACTTAACCGACAACACTCCAACAACCCCACCTCGACTCCACACACACCAAGCCATAAATAGTGTTTATTTTCCCGCAAAAATTAAGGATGAATCATAGGGACGCACAATCAATGATGCGGCCGCAAACTAAGGACGCATGTATAAATACGTCATGAAATCACATAGAATTTCTGGATGATTTCATGCTGGAAGCAGAGACATGGCTTCAAACCAGGGAAACAATGGTCAAAATTGCGGCGGTAAGGCCTTCATGCATTTTGTGTCAATGATTCTTTTAAAACATAATATTGTGCAAGTTGTGAAGTGGCTAAATCTGCATATTTACCCAAATAGGTGAGGAGGATGACATGGAAGAGACTGCTGGCCCCAGTCAACCCGCCAAAGCTGGCAAAAAAAAAAGGCAGCCACATTTCACAAGCAAGGAGATGGAGGTTTTGATCCAGAAGTGCGTTGACATCCTGCCCCAGGCAGCCAGGAATATGAGCCAAAGCCAGAAGTGGAGAATGTGGGAGGAGGTCGCCGTTGCTGTCAATAGGGTGGGTGATTATGTCCGTCTAGCCCGGGATGTCAAACGGCGGTAAGTAAACACTTTCCCATCCTATAAACAAACCCCATTGTAAAAAAAAGGATAATGGTTCCAAATTCATTCCACAGATGGGCAGACTTCAAATATCGTCTCAAACAAAAACTTGCCGACAGGGCTAGGCATGCAAGGGGGACAGGTGGGGGTCCCACCCCTGTGTCATTGGAGTTGACAGACTTAGAAGAGATGGCACAGGGGTGTGTGCAGGCTGTGGAGGTGTTTGGCGTGTCCAACATGGATACGGACATGCCAGACTTTGCGGCTCCTCATGTTGGCCAAGGTAAGTCTTGTGATGTCACCAACTCAGAAATGCTATTGTGCCAATATGTAGATTCTAATGTGAGTCTTTTCTCCAATTTCCTAACAGAGACAGAGGCGGATGAGTCTGCTCCAGAGGGGAGCCTTGGCCGCAGAATTTCTGCTGGCTCTGCAGGGGAGGAACCAGTACATCCGGCTGAGGACCCTGCAGAAGCCAGTCCAGGGCGTGCCCCCTCGCAGGCAGTGGGCCTCCTCACAGAACTCAATTTTAAATCGGATTTCCATACGGAGATTCTGCAGAGGATGGACGCCAGTCTGATACGGGTGGCTGAGGCCCTGGAGCAAAATGCTGCGGCCAACGTGACCATTGGTCAGGCCCTGGCGGAAAATACCAGGGCCAACATCCGCATCGCCGATGCCCTGGAGCAGCTCGTTCGCCAGCACATGGTGGAGCCGACCTCCCTTCCTGCCGGAACATCCGGATCCTCCACCTCTGGCACAACATCAGCCAATCCTCCAAATGTGCCTAGCCCTGTGCCTAGTCCAGAGGCCACAACATCTGCCTCTGGACAGGCCAGCCCGATGGCATCCCGGACCCGGTCTGGCGCCCACCCTCACCCAGCCAAACGGGCGAGAAAACGGTGACAGCAATGGCGACTTTTCCCACACTCCTTCTGTGCTTGGCTCATATTCCTTTCTGGTCAAAACTTCCCTCTCCTTTCTTGTGAAATGTTTTTAAATTTTGTATTTACGCTTATGTTAGTAGTTATGTTTTTTTTTTTTTTGGATCAAATATCTTGGCCACAAAAAAAGGCAACAAAATATTAGGCCAATTTGTTTGTGTGTAAACAATAAATTAAAAACAAAACACTGACATTGTATTGTGACATTATTGTACAAATGGGTTACATTTAATCCTGGCCTTAAAGGCAAAAACTGACCCTCTTTAAAAAAAAAAAAGGCCTCTTTAAGGAACGTTTAAAAAATCACATAGCGATGCAAATTCCACAGTAAACCAAAAAAAAGGGGAGCTAATTAAAAGATGATGACATTATTGTTACAATAGGCCATAACCACCAAATTGTGGCCAAAATAAAACCCCAAAAATGTACGCTAATTGATTGTGTAATCATGACATTAGCAGCTCTGATTTCCACCTGCGTACGCTTTTGTGCTATCCCAATAAACTGCTTTCCAAACACATACCAAACCGGATTTCAATCCAACACTAATTACTTTACTGACCAGCCGCGATTAATCGCTGCACCATCGTGGAGTCCCGGGACGGAGGAGAAGGCCATCGCCAATGTGGTCGAGTAATCCTGACCCTAAGCTGTGCGAGCATTTTGAAGGGAAAGCGGATGTTTCAGTGACGTATGAGACGGTCCGAACACATTTGACGTTCGCATCTGCTAATGTATGTACGCCCCAAAAACGCCTCGCCACGCCTGCGTTTTTTCATCTCCACCCCCGTCAACACCCAAAAACGCCCTGTTCTGTCAATCACATTTGACATGTCACTTCCTGTACGCTATTTTAGGAACGAGAGAAAAAAAGCTCGCAATCTGCCGTACGCACATGCGCAGTGTAACACCGACGCATGCGCGGTTAGTCAACATCGGAACGCAACGAGCGTACTGTTGTTAACGTGCGGCTCTGAATGAGGGCCAATGTGTCTTAGATAATACTGCTGGTGCTGCTGAAGTTGATACACCAACCCAGAGTGCAGTCACAGTCATGTAATCTATAGTTTGACAAGTACCGCTTGTCCACATATCTGCAAGTGGATAGTCAGTACAATGGCCATTTTCTAGGCCAAGAATAACTATTTTTAATGTCGATACAGGTGAGGAATTGCTTTTCTGGTAAAATGCAATCGAGATGGAATTTGGTAGCGAGGACACATGACCTGAACTAACTGTCTAAAACCAGATGAATTGATGGTGGATATTGGATGCAGATCTAATGCCAACATAGCCATCATGGCTTCAGTGATCTGCTGTACAACAGGATGGCAGCTGTCATACTTGGTTCCTGTTGCACATGTTTGTTTCACAGTCAATTGTTGTTTTAAACTACTAGACTTATTGGTCCCCTTCTGTGATGAAGATTTACCACCAGCAGCCCTAGTGCGCAAGGTTTCTTCTTGGGAATCTTGGATAAAGGAGGGGTCAGTTAGCCATTAAAAATTGGTTGCAGGAGGACTACCTCCAATCATTAATGAGGAGGATAAAAATGTTGACAGTGGAGATTGCATGTGCTGGGATCTATCTATGCTGCTTGCAGCTGATGCTGGACTGCTTGTAATTTTACAGAATTTTCCAGATTTTGATAAATAATTTACATGAACTCACTGCCAATGTTGTAACATTGGGGTGATGCCTTGATGGTTAACATCCCTACCTCTACTTATTGTGGCCTCACAAATGGTATGGATGGCTTGACAAGAATATGAAAGAGAAAATTTGAAAAGCGAACTGCTCCCACCTGAATTACATTGACACAAATAGCATCCTCCTCCTGAATTTTATCAACTGCTTCTTGTCCTACACCATTCATCATCAACATCCTCATTAGTGTCAGATACACAAATATCCCCCTTATCCTGTTGCACTTCCACAGTAGCATTCTCAATTTCTATGTCATCATCATTATCGTTACTGCTACTCATCCTTATATTTGCAGAAGTTGCAAAAATTGTGGAAGGAGGCTTCGCTAAGATTTCTGTTTCAGAAATGTCAGACTCCCATTGAGCACTCGTGGACACCCTTAGGGATTAGTTTTTGGTCAATTTGGTATTTTTCTGAAACTTGGGTGTGATTTTGCAAATTGGATATTTACTAAAGCCCAAATTTAAACATTTTTTGGTTAACATTGGCAAGAATAGAAATCATGGCTTTAAGAATCATGTTTAAGAAACCTCTAAAGAAAAGGTTAATATTTAAAAAAAATGGTGTAGGGTCCCCCTACACCATTACAAAAACCGAAGGACACACACACTGAATGGTGTAACACTTTATTACACACACTCACACTTCATACTTACCTTGTCCTAGCACAGTGACTGGGAGGTGGCTAGAAGTGAACGTAACAATGGTCTGTTAAGTGGTTGTGTTATGGGAGTCTCTTGGGCATGAAAGTCAGACAGAGAAATTGCACTTACCATAGGGCTGGTGCAAGTTTTGATGGTGCAACCAATGGTGGCATATAAGGATGCACCATTTGGTAATGCAGCATGCACAGACACTAAAAGTGGGTGTCTGAGGGCCAGATTCAGCAAGGATCGAAATTGCAAAGCTGCAATAATGCAAATGCAGCGGGAGGTGTATGACACCTCCTGCTGCATCTGCAATCCCAGCACTGTGACGGACGTTGTAGGCTAGGATTACCATCGCGACCATTGGTGGACGATGGTCTCGATGGTGGACGGTGCTGGACAGCCAGCCAGCTGATTAAGCCTCAGCTTACTCAGGCTGGCCGGCTTGCAAGCCCAGCAGACTGCGTACATCCACGCAGTACTTGGGCTGGCCACTGCTGGAAAACAAGGAGGACACGCCCCATTTCTGGAACGCCAGCTGACCCCACCTCCGCACCGTCCCTTAAATGCCTCTGTCTGTCAATCAGTCAGAGGCATTCAAGGGCTTGCGTGTGTCTTAGCAGGACCTATTCTGCTCACTTGCAAAATGGGTCCTGCACACACGCAGATTCACGATGATCAGGAATCTGTGTTCAGCAGTTAACTTCTGAATCAGACCTATCAGTCCTTGCACATTTGGCCGCATGGATGTACACAAGGGAATGAGGGCCTGATTCAGAGCCGCTCGTAAGCGGCCGCTCGTTCGCTCCGAGCGATGTTCGCACATCTGCGCATGCATATGGGTCGTAATGCGCATGCGCCAACCAGTCATTGCGGTCGGAAATTGAGCGCTCTGCTAATTTGAGTGACAGGATGAGGCGTTTGTGGGTGGTAACGGGAAGGTGCTTGTGAACGGGGGAGTGGTGATCCGAACGCAGGCATGCCAAACGGTCAAAACGGGTGTTTTAAGGGTGTGCATAATTAACAAAGCAGCATCATCGACCACGTCATTTGGTTGTTTCTGCGAGCAGTTCAGACGCCTTTCGATGTACTCGATTAATCAAATAAATATCTGAGATGATGTAGGATGCGAGTGGCCAGGGGGCGTCTTTACAAAATAGAGAGCGCATGTTTCGTTCGCTCGCTCAGACATAGAGGCGTCAACAAACCGTAAAGAGCGAGCACTCAATTTAAATATCCGGCCCCTTTTTCTGAACGAGCGAGCACAAATAGCGTCCGGCTCTGAATCAGGCCCTGAGTTTGTATCTGCAGCCAGTTGCAGACAGGCGACTACCAATAGATGGTCATTACCTCTTTCCCTTCTACTCTCTTTTTTTTTTCCTGGACACTTTCCTTTTATTTTAAAAATCCATGAACAATAATGACTAAAATATACATACAAAACAACATTAGCCAATAAGCGGTATTTAATACAGTTAACAATTTACATTTTTATGACTACCCAGGATCTTGTGTCTGTGCTTGGCTCCTATTTTGCTGTTGTATATGCTGCATGGAGATATTTCTCTCTGATGGATTGTTAGCATTACATAGTGAGTTTTGCTAGAAATAGAATTGATTTGAAAATGTGGTAGAATTTCAGATATTACTGCATAGTTGCCTATCATCCCAGAAATGGCCGGGAAGCTCCTGAAAATCGGATGGTGTAGCTGACTGCCTGGAAAAGTGTGCAAGTCTCCCAGAAACTAGAGCCATCCGGCCTTGGCCGCCTACTCCCCAAGTGAAGTGGGCGGTACAGTTGGCAGATGACCCTGCATCGTTGTGACTCTGCCCCTTGATTCACAATGCAGCATTGTATGGCAGGGGGTGGGGCAACTATGATGTCACTCAATTCATCACACCCCCAGTCCCGACCACTTTTGCCACACCACGCGAGGTCAGCATTGCGGGAGGCACAAATTCAGTTAATATTTAGCAACCAACCTAACAGAGTAAATGGAATATAAAGTAGTCGATCAGACCTCATGCACACTTGCACAAGCCTGGCCTTACTCAGAGATTGCTGACTTCCAGGCATGCTATGAGACCTCAGGCTGCGTAGGCCATCGCAGTGGATAATTTGTGCACGCCCCTGCACCGGCATCCAAACGCACTGGGATGCCTGCGTTTTGCAGACCACCTACATATGGCACTTCTGGTCAATCTCTCTGCGATGGGTTTGCGTAGTCACTGCGATTGCAGATCCCATCACAATGGCCAGTTTGCGCACTGCGATGAGCAGAACGCAGCAATCAGACGATTTTGTGCGTATTAGCAACTGCGTTCCTCGCTGAATTAGGCCCAGAGTCTCTTATTCCTGCGTAGTATCAGCAAATATCACGTCTTTAACTTGAACAAAAGTAGTTAACAGTGAAAACATTACCCGGCTAATATTTTCCCTTTTATTGTGTTGATTCATTATTCTTACACCCTAACTACAAGACGTGACATGACTGCTGCAAAGCCGTATAAAATATATAGGGCCTGATTCAGCTTGGATCGCAGTTGCTAATACGGCTGGTTATTTAGTTCTGCACATGCGTATGCATTGCAGTGCGTGTCCACGAGCCAGCCACTGTGATCGGGACTGCGATCAGAGAGGCCACGCAGACCCATCGCAGAGTGATTGACAGTAAGTGCTGTTTGTGGGTGGTCATGCGAACGCAGGCGTGCCAGTGCATTTCACGGGCCATAGGTCTCATAGCGTGCGCTGCAGTTAGCAATTTCTGAGTGAAGTCTGACCTTGTGCAAGTGTGTGTGAGGCTGCGATGGTACTTGATTGTACCAATGGTTTTGTTATTCTGCTAAGTATTACGGATATGTTTAAGGTAAGGTGGGCGTCCTTGTGTAGTGCTGCGGTGGCATAGCGATCGCAGTGGATTAGCATACTATCCCAGTTGAACTGCGTGCATATTAGCAGCTGCGATTGCAATAGCGATCCAAGCTGAATCAGGCCCATAGACTGCTTATTGTGATCTCCACTTACTGTATGTAGTTTTTACAACACAGAATGTGTTGCAAAAGACATTTATTTTGATAGTTACTGATAGCTACTGAAATATCCAGGCAAATATTAAGTACAAATATCCAGCCAATAATTTTTTTGTGTTCTAAGTAAATTTATCTACGTAAGTGTTGAAATAAATAGGTCATTTGTTGTGGTATCAACTAATGTACTTGTTAATATACTACAAGCATAACATACTGTATGAACATTTGTGCTGTTTCTGACAAGTAGTCAATACTTGTGCATTAACACGGCTACAAAATACAGTTTAGTTATTCATACAGCAATATAGAGTAACATGAACAGAGAAAAAATAGGTCAGTATGTTCACAGCTTCTTCAACTACTTCACTGGTAATGAACATAATAATATATGCAACCACCAGAATGTTCTCTCAGGGATAGAGAAAATCGATTAATAAAAAAAAGTAAAGGGAATGATGGAACAGAACAGAAAATAGTGAATTGCCCTATAGAACTTTCACTTAATTGTGACCTGTTGAAATAGTGGCAAGAGCTTGACTACTGCCTACGACATTCAAAATATAGGGGTCTATTTACTAAGCAGTGTTAGGAGAAGTGAAAAGTGATAAGGTGCAAGCCAATCAGCTCCCAACTGTCATTTTTCAAACACAGCCTGTGAGATGGCAGTTAAGAGCTGATTGGCTGGCACCTTATCACTTTTCACTCTTCACTTTTCACTTCTCCTAACACTGCTTAGTAAATAGACCCCTTAAAATGTTTCTATCAGTAGTGTAAGGTAAGTGGGCGTCCTTATGTTAGGCTGTGTATGGCATTGCGACTGCAATCATTAGCATATCTTCACAGAGAGACTGAGTGAGTAAACACAATAGCGATCCTTGCTGAATCAGGCCCTTAGACAGTAAGGGGTATATTTACTAAAGTCTGGGTTTTTAGAAGTGGAGTTGTTGCCCTTAGCAACCAATCAGATTCTAGCTATTATCTTCTAGAAAAGGCTAGATAAATGATAAGAAATATACAGGGGAACCTGCGTTCACTGTCATGGGTTCTGGGTATGGTTGCGTCTAGCTGCGGTAACAGTAGAGTCGATCCTGACCTGTAAACACAAACATAAACAGTAATAATTACTGCGCTCAGCCTAAATTATGTGCCATAAATAAAGAGAAAAAACAGTAAAAAATTATCATGTATATAATCCAAAAAAACTTTACTTTACAGTAGGGGTGAGCGGGTTCGGATTTCTGAAATCCGAACCTCCACGAGCCACCCCGATCCGAGGCCGATCCGAGGCCGATCCGAGTCAGGCTCAACTTTTCCCGCCTGACTCGGATCTGAAATCTAGGCAAAACGTCATCATCCCGCCTTCTGGGTCTCGCGGGTCTTGGATCCTATATAAGGTACCAGCGTCGGCGCCATTTTCTCACTCGGCTGTGGACAGTGAAGAGGGAGGGTGGCAGTTAGGGCTGGCTGGGCTGTGTAGTGTAGTGCAGTGTAGTGTTGTGCTGTGCTGAGCTGTGCTGCTGTTGTCCATAAGGGCTGTATCCACTCCTCCAAAGTCCATAGGGGCTGGCTGTGTTGTGCTGTGCTGCTGTTGTCCATAGGGGCTGTGTCCACTCCTCCAAAGTCCATAGAGGCTGGCTGTGTTGTGCTGTGCTGCTGTTGTCCATAGGGGCTGTGTCCACTCCTCCAAAGTCCATAGGGGCTGGCTGGACTGTGTTGTGCAGTCAGTTGTCCATAGAGGCCACTCCAGAGTCCAGAGTGTCCACTCCAAAGTCTTGTGCAGAGCCCCAGTCCTAAAGGGGTGCTGTAGTGTTGTCCAGGGGGAACTCTGTCCATCAGGGGTGCTCCCCCCAAGTGCAAAAAAAAAAATGTTTTCTGTGTTTGTGAATTGTGTGCGCAGTAGCCGCACGTGCATCAACAAAGTAGTGCCAAGCGTGCTCCTGTGTCATAAGTAAAGGGCCGGCTGGCTTGACCGTTAAAGGGTGCTGTAACCCCCAAAGTACACTCCAAACAAAATAAAAAAATATTTTCTGTGTTTGTGAATTGTGTGCGCAGTTGCCGCACGTGCATCAAGAAAGTAGTGCCAAGCGTGCGCCTGTGTCATAAGTAAAGGGCCGGCTGGCTTGACCGTTAAAGGGTGCTGTAACCCCCAAAGTACACACCGAACAAAATAAAAAAATATTTTCTGTGTTTGTGAATTCTGTGCGCAGTAGCCGCACGTGCATCAACAAAGTAGTGCCAAGCGCGCGCCTGTGTCATAAGTAAAGGGCCGGCTGACTTGACCGTTAAAGGGTGCTGTAACCCCCAAAGTACACTCCAAACAAAATAAAAAAATATTTTCTGTGTTTGTGAATTGTGTGCGCAGTGGCCGCACGTGCATCAACAAAGTAGTGCCAAGCGTGCGCCTGTGTCATAAGTAAAGGGCCAGCTGGCTTGACCGTTAAAGGGTGCTGTAACCCCCAAAGTACACTCCAAACAAAATAAAAAAATATTTTCTGTGTTTGTGAATTGTGTGCACTGTGGCTGCACATGCATCAACAAAGGAGCAGCGCCAAGCGTGCGCCTGTGTCCCATAAGTAAAGGGCCGGCTGGCTTGACCGTTAAAGGGTGCTGTAACCCCCAAAGTACACTCAAAACAAAATAAAAAAATATTTTCTGTGTTTGTGAATTGTGTGCACAGTAGCCGCACGTGCATCAACAAAGTAGTGCCAAGCGTGCGCCTGTGTCCCATAAGTAAAGGGCCGGCTGGCTTGACTATTAAAGGGTGCTGTAACCCCCAAAGTACACTCCAAACAAAATAAAAAAATATTTTCTGTGTTTGTGAAATGTGTGCGCAGTAGCCGCACGTGCATCAACAAAGTAGTGCCAAGCGTGCGTCTGTGTCATAAGTACAGGGCAGGCTGGCTTGACTGTTAAAGGGTGCTGTAACCCCCAAAGTACACTCCAAACAAAATAAAAAAATATTTTCTGTGTTTGTGAATAGTGTGCGCAGTAGCCGCACGTGCATCAACAAAGTAGTGCCAAGCGTGCGCCTGTGTCATAAGTAAAGGGCTGGCTGGCTTGACCGTTAAAGGGTGCTGTAACCCCCAAAGTACACTCCAAACAAAATAAAAAAATATTTTCTGTGTTTGTGAATTGTGTGCACTGTGGCTGCACGTGCATCAACAAAGGAGCAGCGCCAAGCGTGCACCTGTGTCCCATAAGTAAAGGGCCGGCTGGCTTGACCGTTAAAGGGTGCTGTAACCCCCAAAGGGCACTCCAAACAAAATAAAAAAATATTTTCTGTGTTTGTGTGCGCCTTAGCCGCACGTATATATCAATATAACTTAAATGGAGGACCAAACTTTCTCCGATAAAAATAAAATAGGGAAAGATCAAGAACCACTTCCTCCTAGTGCTGAAGCTGCTGCCACTAGTCATGACATAGACGATAACATGCCATCAACGTCGTCTGCCAAGGCCGATGCCCAATATCATAGTAGAGGGCACATGCAATCCCAATTCACAAAGTTCAGGAAAATGACATTGAAAAAAACATTTAAATCATCTGAAGAGAAACGTAAACTTGCCAATATGCCATTTACAACACGGAGTGGCAAGGAATGGCTAAGGTCTTTCCCTATGTTCATGACTAGAGGTTCAGCTTCACATGACGATGGAAGCCCTCCTCCCACTAAAAAAATCAAACGAGTTAAGCTGGCAAAAGCACAGCGAAGAACTGTGCGTTCTAAGGAGATATCACAAATCCCCAAGGAGAGTCCAAGTGTGGTGGCGATTGCTATGTCTGACCTTCCCAGCACTGGACGGGAAGAGGTGGCTCTTTCCACCATTTGCACACACCCTGCAAGTGCTGAAAGGAGCACCCACAGTCCACTTGCTGATATGCAAATTGAAGATGTCACTGTTGAAGTACAACAGGATGAGGATACTGGTGTAGCTGGCGCTGAGGAGGAAGTTGGTGAGGAGGATTCTGATGGTGATGTGGTTTGTTTAAATCAGGCTCCGGGGGAGACAGTTGTTGTCCATGGGATGACAATGCCACCAATATTGTGCGGGCATTACATCTGCGCAAATTCCAGCACGTCCCATGTTTTGCTCACACAATAAACTTGGTGGTGCAGAATTTTCTGAAAAGCGACAGAGGCGTGAAGGAGATGCTTTGGGTGGCCCGAAAATTTTCTGGCCACTTTCGCCATTCAGCGACTACATGCCGAAGACTGGAGCGCCAGCAAACACTCTTGAACCTGCCCCATCACCTGAAGCAAGAGGTTGTGACGCGGTGGAACTCAACCCTCTATATGCTTTAGAGGATGGAGGAGCAGCAAAAGGCTATTCAAGCCTATACATCCACCTATGACATAGGCAAAGGAGAAGGTATGCACCTGACTCAAGCGCAGTGGAGAATAATTTCCATGTTGTGCATGGTTCTCCAGCCCTTCGAACTTGCCACACGTGAAGTCAGTTCAGACACTGCCAGCTTGAGTCAGGTCATTCCCCTCATCAAGCTTTTGCAGAAGCAGCTGGAGAAAGTGAAGGAGGAGCTGAGACGGAGCGATTCCGCTCGGCATGTGGGACTTGTGGATGAAGCCCTTCATTCGCTTTGCCAGGATTCCAGGGTGGTCAATCTGTTGAAATCAGACCACTAGATTTTGGCCACCGTGCTCGATCCTAGGTTTAAAGCCTATGTGGTGTCTCTCTTTCCGGCTGACACAAGCCTGCAGAGGTGCAAAGACCTGCTGGTGAAAACACTGTCAGCTGAAGCGGAACGTGACACGTCAACAGCTCCTTCTTCATTTTCTCCTGCAACTGGGGCCGCCAGGAAAAAACTTAGGTATCCTAAGCAACCCGCTGGCGGTGATGCAGGGCAGGCAGGACCCAGTTTGGACATCTGGTCCGGACGGAGGGACCTGGCAACAATTTCTGACATGTCTACTGTCACTACATATGATACTGTCACCATTGACAGAATGGTGGAGGATTACATCGGTGACAGCATCCAAGTAGGCATGTCAGACAGTCCATACCTGTACTGGCAGAAAAAAGAGGCAATTTGGAGGCCCCTGTACAAACTGGCTCTATTTTACCTGAGTTGCCCCCCCTCCAGTGTGTACTCCGAAAGAGTGTTTAGTGCAGCCAGGAACCTTGTCAGCGAAAGGCGTAGGAGGTTGCTTCCACAAAATGTGGAGAAGATGATGTTCATAAAAATTAATTATCAACTCTTCCAGGGAGACCAGCCTCCAGAACGTACAGAGGGACCTGTGGTGGTGGATTCCAGCGGGGACGATTTAATACTCTGTGAGGATGAGGATGTACACAACACTGAAGAGGGTGAGGAATCGGTGGATGAGGAGGATGAGGACGACATCTTGCCTCCGTAGAGCCAGTTTGTGCAGGTACAGATTAATTGCCAGCTTGTTTTGTGGGGGCCCAAACGAACCAATCATTTCAGCCACAGTTGTGTGGCAGACCCTGGCGCTGAAATGATTGCTTTGTTAAAGTGTGCATGTCCTGTTTATACAACATAAGGGTGGGTAGGAGGGCCCAAGGACAATTCCATCTTGCATCTCTTTTTTTTCTTTGCATTATGTACAGTTTGGGGCCTAGTTTTTCAAACTGCCATCCTGTCTGCCACTGCAGTATCACTCCTAGATGGGTCACATGTTTGTGCCGCCCACTCGTGTCGCTTAGCATAGTCATCCAGCTACCTTGGTGCAACCTTTTGGACATAAAAACAGAATTGTGAGGTGTGAGAAAAACCAACACATTCTGTGATTTTAGCTGTTTTTATGCTTTTTTTAAAAAAAATACAGATCCAAAACACAAAATCCAGAACCCAAAACACGGAAGGGTGGTTTTGGCAAAACCAATCCAGATCCAAAACACGAAGAAAGATCCAGAACCAAAACACGAAAAGTGGCCGGTGCACACCCCTACTTTACAGTAAAATATAATGCGTAAAACACTTTCCTATATAGGACAAATTTGGACGATAATCCTAACACAAAGTCTTAGGTGCAAATAACCATAGAAATGTCAAACCAGGGAAAACAGAAAAAATAAATCCAAGAGCTCTTAATTGATAATGGTGCAGTTGTAGTGTTATAATTATCCTTTTGCACACTTCCTTAAAGTATGTCAATGAAAGGCTATGTCTCAATTTCCAACTGAAATGATGCTAGTTTGTTATTAAATATTAGGAGGACCAGCAGCGTCCCGCTGGTGAGATGATTGATGCTGTGCTAGGTGCTCGAGGTGGGGATCTTACCGGGGATGGAGTACGGCAATGACAACTGACTTGCAGGGATATCTCAGAGACTGCACTCCTTGTCTCTCAGAGCAAATGCCGATAGAGCGCCTCTGAAGACGCTACACCCGCAATGGTTTATAGTGATAATGAAATAGCGCGCCTGAAAATCTGTAGCTGCTTCTGTACTTTCTATTAAAAATAGGAAGAGTATATTACAGTATGAAAAGCGCTTGACGAAACAAAAAGGATATGTGACTGTATGATGTCATGTAGAAATTAAATGAGTTTGTAAGTGCCTGCAGATCCACTATTAAAACAATCAAAATAAAATATAATAAGATGCATCAAAAGAACACAAATAAATAGCAATAAATAAACAAAAATGAGAACATAAAATTAATATAAATTAATGTTTATAAATTAAACTGATAAAAAATAAATACAAATCAATAAAAAGAAATGAAATAAATTGATCAGTGCTATAAATGTTTATACTCTGTCTTGGGGATATTGGGTACCCGCTGCTGAAGTGCAATGCATGTGGGTGACTTTCCCTATCTTACCCTGAGACGCGGAGTTCTGCCTGGATTGTCCTCCGATGCCAGTAAAGACTTCGGCGCTCGGTACTATATGGACAATTGCACTGTGTCTTGAGTGAGGGGATGGCAGCTTACTCCGGCTTGCTCACGTTTTGTCCTTGACAAAGTCTGTCACGTGGATGAAACGCATTGGATCCCTTACTACAGACAAACCAACGGCCCTTTCCTAAATAGAGCTATAAGCTGGAAAGCATGCCGGAGGGAAGACAGAGACCGGAGCAGGCCGGAACAAGCCACTATCCCCACATTCAAAATGGGAGCAAGCCAGAGTAAGCTGCCATCCCCGCACTCAAGACACAGTGCAAGTGTCCATAAAGTACCAGGTGCCAAAGTCTTTACCAGCATCAGAGGACAATCCAGGCAGAACTCCGCGTCTCAGGGTAAGATAGGGAAAGTCACCCGCATGCATTGCACTTCAGCAGCGGGTACCCAATATCCCCAAGAAAGAGTATAAACATTTATTTCACTGATCAATTTATTTAATTTCATTTTATTGATTTGTATTTATTATTTATCAGTTTCATTTATTTACATTCATTTATATTCATTTTTTGTTCACATTTTTGTTTATTTATTTATATGTATTTGTGTTATTTTGATACATCTTATTATATTTTATTTTGATTGTTTTAATAGTGGATCTGCAGGCACTTCCCAACTCATTTCATTTCTACATGACATCAACAAAGTAGTGCCAAGTAAAGCACACTGAACACGCAACAAAAGGTACTGAACAGAAAAAAATAAATAAAAGACCCCCTTCACGGTTCCTGTGTACCAGAGTGGGCCCAGAAGTAGGCACTGTAAAGAGCATAGGTGGATCGATGTTATCCCGGGTACATCTCCTCCCAGATCAATCCAGAAAAATCCCCTCGTAGGTCCAGTCAGGCAGCAGTAATTTCTCCCACACCACCAACGCATTTCGGAATCCTATTCCTTCCTCAAGGTGTATGGGAGAAATGAGAACTGAAGCTCCTTATATACATGAACACATAGTTAATGACACTCATTAGTGAATCCACCTGTGATCCTAATGGTGGACTCTCAGATGAATATGTGCCTAAATAAATACAAAAATATCTAAAATATCCACATCCTATACACAATAATTATATAAAAAATAAATAATTAATAAAAACATGCGAAATTCATATTCTTTCCCCAATCGGTAAAAACCAAAGTGCGGTGCATAATCCTGACATAAATGTATTAATCCATAGTGATCCCATGGTCATATTAGTCCATTGGATAATTATTTTTGGTTTTTAGACAATTTTTATCTTCAGGTATCAGGGACAGCGATGGGCTCTAGACTGGCTCCAAGTTACTCCAATTTGTTCATGGCTCATTGGGAGTCCTCCTCGGTGTTGAGGACCTGTCCTTTAGGACCAGACTAGTGCTCTGGACATGCTATATAGATGATATCTTCTTTATTTGGAAGGGGGACAGATCATCCTTGGATACTTTTTGTTCATCTCTTAACTCTAACACCCGGTACAATGTTTTAACTTTTGATATTAGTATCAATCAAGTAAAATTTTTAGATATGACTTTGTATATAAAAGATGGGTGTCTACTAACATGGAATTATATTAAACCTACAGATTGTAATTCTTATATAGACTATACTAGCAATCACCATTTTAATTGGCTGAAAAGTATTCCCACGGGACAGTTCCAATTGATTCGTAGAAATTGCACGGAGATCACAGAATATGAGGCACAATCAGAAACTTTAAAAAAGCATTTTGTGTCGAAAGGTTATGATGCTGGTAAAGTTGAGGAAACACGTATAAAAATTAGAAATTCCGATAGGAATGACTTTCTTAATATAAAAGATGGAGGGCATAAAGAATATAATAAGGAATGTATTCCCTTCATCACTTAATATAATAACCAATTCCGTCAAGTGGAGAATATTATCTCTAAGCACTGGCAGATTTTGTATAGAGATCCAACACTAAGAAAGTTTATAGAGAGGAAACCCACCTTTATTTACAGATGAGCTGATAATTTAAAAAACTCCTTGGTATGTAGTATGACCTCTGAACCAGACCCAAGGAAAATGATCAAAACAGAGGGGTTCCATCGATGTGGGACTTGTACGATGTGTAAAACATGCAAAAATTCCACAAGTAACATCACTCATTACAGATCGAATGAAACTGGGAAAACCTACATTATTAAAGATTTTATTACATGTCACAGCAAAAATTTGTTTATTTACTGGAATGTAGCTGTGAGAGTCAATATGTGGGTAGAACTACTCGTATGTTAAAAGAAAGACTTTCAGAACATTGCAGAAACATCCATAAGGGTGTGGAGACTCATAGTGTCCCCCTTCATTTCAAAGAAAAACACTTATGTGATCTTAAATTTCTAACCTCTTTCTGTGGTATTAAAATATCCCCCTGTAAATGGAGAACTAAAGATCAAGAAGGGGATTTAGCTAGGCTGGAAATGAGGACCATTTATGTCTTACGCACTTTAACCCCAAGGGGTCTCAATATCGATTTCAAGACCAAGTGGTTTTTATGAATTTTTATGACCTTATGGTTTTTTATATATATTGATTTTAGAGTGTGGAAGGTTTTTTATTGTATTGTTTCCTTACTGCATGTTCTTTTATTTCATTCATGAGGTATCCTTGTTCCTGTAATACCATGGACATTTTTTAGAAAAACTACAATACCCACGATGCGATTCGGTGACCGGAGATGCCATGCATAAAGAGTTAATTGAGGGTGCGGCTAATTGACATCCACATTGCGGAGCTACCTGTCCGTTTCATTACCAATGACTTCCGGATTTGCATTCCACAACCTGGAAATACTAGTTTGATCATGGCGGTAGGATCATTTTGTGTGTCACGGCAGACGGGCTTACTGTTCAGCATCTATGTTGGTGATGACTTCCGTTCTCGGGCTCCGTGAACTGGATATAACGTTGTAGTTTTATCTCTGAAGCATCGTGTTTGCACCACAAAAACAGGTAATGGACTAATATGACCATGGGATCACTATGGATTAATACATTTATGTCAAGATTATGCACCGCACTTTGGTTTTTACCGATTGGGGAAAGAATATGAATTTCGCATGTTTTTATTAATTATTTATTTTTAATGGTTTTTTATATAATTATTGTGTATAGGATGTGGATATTTTAGATATTTTTGTATTTATTTAGGCACATATTCATCTGAGAGTCCACCATTAGGATCACAGGTGTTTTCACTAATGAGCGTCATTAACTATGTGTTCATGTATATAAGGAGCTTCAGTTCTCATTTCACCCATTCACCTTGAGGAAGGAATAGGATTCCGAAACGCGTTGGTGGTGTGGGAGAAATTAATGCTGCCTGACTGGACCTAGGAGGGGATTTTTCTGAATTGATCTGGGGGGAGATGTACCCGGGATAACATCTATCCACCTATGCTCTTTACAGTGCCTACTTCTGGGCCCACTCTGGTACGCAGGAACCGTGAAGGGGGTCTTTTATTTTTATTTTTTTCTGTTCAGTACCTTTTGTTGCGTGTACAGTGTGCTGTGTTATTGTGAATAAATATCCTTACTGTCTCACACGATGGGAGTTCATTCTCTATGATTTATGTTTGAGGGTCTTTGGAGAATCGATCATAGTGGGACAAGTGATTTCCTTGAATAAATCTAGAAGACCTTCCAAAGATACCTTTACATGTACTCATCTCACTGATTTGAGGTGAGCATACTTTTATCAGAATATATCAGTCAGCATCGATTGTTTGAAGCTCTCTGAAGACCTTGGTTGATGCTGTTACACAGAAGAACTATTTATGACATAATTTGATTAATTAATCATTTTTTTCAGACCAGCACTGGGTGGCCTTCCCGTATTTTTCTGTATATGTGGTGCTATAAGTGCCAGTAGGTACTGTTAGCCATTTATAGCAGCTGGGCCATGCTGGGACCTGTAATTGACCAAAGTCGAAATGTGGTTTATCCATTTTTAACCATTCACTACCCCCATAGCCACCGCATGGAAGATAGTTGCACTTCAATACAGTAAACACACTGCAGGCCATGGATGCAATAGATATATCCAGATAGGGAGATCCCAACTGCATCTATGTACTTGATAATGCGACAGGCTCTGCTAAGTTGCACAAAACCACCCACTATCCACATCACAGTGTGACCAGTGTACAAGTGTTACCCACTTTACTGCATTGTTACATGTGTGTCCATGTCTTTGATTATGCGACAAGTGGACAGGCTTACACATAAGCCCATCTTTACATGTAATATACTACTACCACTGGTACCACATATGGGTGACAATTTCTGAATTGCTACACAATTAGATGCATAATTCAGGGCATGCGCCCGCTCCATGGCAGCATTGGTGTCATTTTGCCTGAATCATCCTTTATGCAACTAACGGGGAAACCCAGGAGCACAGTTTTCCAGGGATGAGCTTAAGGTGCTCACTAAATATACCCACAGAGCCCTGAAGGACAATGTTCAAAATGTTCAAAAGATGATATGTGTGTAACAGTAACTTACAGTGGGGGTGATTGTACTGATTTCCTCACCCCTCCCCCTATATCCACCACTGGCTCCGATTGGCTGAAATCACACATCATTTTTGGAACATAAACGCAACGGTGTCAAGGGGGCGGGTACTAATTACCCAGGGCCAGGCTTGATGGAAGGGCTCAGCGAGGACCATTTATGTCCTTCATAGTAAAATGATTATGTTGAATTCTAATAAATATTGTTTCAGATCACAAAACACCTGACTTTATTTTGTGTAGGGGATATCTGCACTTTTAGTAAGGTCTATTATGGTATGAGAGGATACTTTATGTGACAGGGGCCTTTATTTAAGTCATGCTTACAAAGAGTGGGTAGGTGCAAGGTAGGTGTACTTCAGTCAATGACACTTTGCTTCTAGCAGTGCCACTGAATCTTCAATGTTCTGGAACTGCAAAGCACAACATGTGCCACTGCAGTGTGCTCCCCCTATGCTAATATGTCCAAGTGTGTGCAATGATGTCATCATTCACACATGAATGCATAGAAAGCTCATCTCTTTGATACCATGCAACTACCACAGCTCACCCTCTAACCTACTAACCTACTACTGCAGGGTTGGTTTTGCACTTAACTTAAATATTACACACAGAAAGACTAGAAAGAATACACAAAAAGATGCACAGAGGTAAGTAGGAAAAGGAGAATCATCTACTAGGAAAGTTACCAGCAGGTGCTAGGAAAATTTGACCCAGCATTTATGAGATGTGAGGAGGTGTGTGGGTGCAAGTACAGTATATTCTGACAGAAAAGGGTGAATTGCTCTTCTACAGGAACCATATTTCTCCTATGAAAAAAAAGAATAGATGTAGAATGCCCTCTGATAAGAAAGAGAGACATTCCAGGCCAAGAGACTCCGAAGGAAGAAGAAACATCTCCCAGAAGGAAAATAAGACAGATCTAACATCAGGTATATCCTATCTTGGTGATTTGGCATTGAACAACACACACTGGGCCTGATTCAGACCCGATCGCAAGCGCATGTGCGCGACCCAGATAGTGACGGGCAATCCGTCGCTCCGGGTCTCGTTCCAAAGGGGGCATGCTGTTGATGTTGAGTGACAGCACGCCCCCTTTGGTGGGCGGGCCGGGGGAATGACTGCCCAAACGGAGGTGTTCCCATGTGAACTCCTCCATTTGGGGGCGGCCCCACTGACATCACGAGTGATGTCAGTAGGAGAGATCTCTGTTAGAGCCAAAATCTCTCTGGGGCTTGTGGCAACGAGACCCTACCACAAGGGTCTCGTTGCAAGCCCGATGGTCGCGATGGTCTTGACCATCGTGACCATCTTCCTGGCCGCTCGTTATAGCTGTGGGTGGTCACCCACAGCTATGTGAGTGGCCAGGAGGCCGTTCTAAAAAAAAAATAGCCCGGCCCTGATTCAGAGCGAGCGCTCTGTCAGAGCGTCCGACTCTGAATCAGGGCCACAGTTCACTACTTATTAAAGGACGTTCCTTTGCTTTCTTACATACCATTAATCCACGATCTGCGGAACACTTGTGGCACCATATAAATAAATGATAATAATAATAATAATAAAGATCTCTAACATTACAAAGATATTTTTTTAAAAACAAAACAATGCAACTACCGATCAGACTCACAAAGAGCTAACAAGTTTTCACACACCAATTTAAAGAACAAGTCCATGTTTTACCACAAATATGTCAAGCAAAACTTTGTTGAATATTTCCACTGTTTGCTAAAGGAGGAATAGGAGAACATCAAAGGGGGAAAAAAAAGAATCTCACTAAACAAGTAAATAAAACCTTGAACTAACGTATGAAAAATCCAGAAGTTATAAACAAGGGAGGATGTTCAATTATTCTCAGAAAAGATAAGTGCTACAATGAGACTCAAATACTACTACAGTATGTTAGTACTTAGTACTTAAAAATCTTTAAATAATAACTCCAATATTACATAAAAATGCAAGATTTTTATTGTTCTTATAATAAATTCCTAGATGTGTATTCTTGACAAAGCTGAAGTTGAGTTCCCAAATATTACACATCCATGGATCCTTTATTTCTACTGTCTTCCACAATTGCATAAATATACAATTAATCCACCAGGAAATCCGTTAATTACTGGGTAGGCTTATTGATCTCCAGACCCTTGAGATACATTGAAACTTATTTTCACAGAAATCTTTCAACTACCATCCTACCTCAGACTCCACAGAAATCATCACAATATTAAAATAAATTATATGGGAGAAAGAATGCATTTTCTGCACTGTGGATACTTCATCTCCGTACACATCCATCAGACACAGTTAAGCGGCATCAGCAATCAATCTTTATTTAGAAAAAGAAAGCAACTTGGAAGACCCTCAAATCAATTTCATTCTTGACAGCATTATGATTTTATTATAGAACAATAACTATTTAAAATTACAAGATCAATTATTTCTACAACTTCAAAGTACATTGATGGGAACACAGTTTAAACTCAATTACACAAATTAATTTATAGGATTGTGGGAACATATCTAAAGTTTGTATGGCAGCCCTATAAGTGGGAGATTTTTTTTTTGGTGATGCAATATACACAATATTATTTTTATCTGGAATGGTGACAATCCAATCATGGAAGAATTTTTAGCTTTCATAAACAATAATGATCTTAAATAACATTTGGAGTCCAGTTGCAGTAAAGACAGTTTGCATTTTAGACTTAGACATTTTAAACACTATAGAAAATAAAAACAATTTAAAAGAGATTAATGTCAACTATTATATCATGCTGTCAAGTTGTCATAACCATATAGTACTTGGATAAAAATAAACGAAAAGAGCTATTGAAGAAAATACAATTTGTTTTATTATTTTTTAATCAATTATGACTATTAATGATTAGGCAACATTCTTGTCCAACTAATTGAGGAAAGGCGATATCCATCTTAGATTTTAGAATTTGTGTTAAAGAATATAATTGTTTAACCCAAAAGGATTTTTTATTCATTAAAAAAGGAAAGAGCATACAGTATAATACCTCTCAGTTACTCTTCATCATTTAATACAGTGACCAGTCAGATGAAGTAAAAAGATCACTTCCAAAGTATATAAAAAAAATAATAACTGACAGCATCACCTGCATTTGTGATTACGTCGTTTATCTTCTAGAATGTCCCTGCGGATTACAGTTTGTGGGAAAAACATCAAGATCATTAAAAATGAGAATGAGAAAACATCTCAACATTGATAAAAGTTCTGTCCACTCGTTGTGTTTCCAAACATTTTAGCGAGCACTGAGCAACATCAAAGAACTACTAAGGATTAAATGCATTTGAAAATGAAAGAGGCTATCACAGAGAGACATGTATCAATTGAAGACTTAATTTCCTAGGGGCTGAACACTGCAATATACTTTGCTACATTTCTATGAAAATGTATCCATTACAGTATGGTACAATTTCCTGTTATGGAACATTTAAATTGTGGAAATATCCAATATTTTATAAACAACTTCTAAATGTATATTATTACTTATGTTTTTATTTTATAGAACACCTGTATATTTTTTAATTGTGTTTATTTTATTTACTAACTAGCTGGAGTACCCGGCATTGCCCGAATTTTAAGAATGTTTGTTTACACATCATCCTCCAACCAAAATCTCCTTAGGCAGGCCTCATGAAAAGTGTCACAAACTTCCCCATCAACAGTCCTAAGGTCTTCAAAGGAAGTAGGACCTGTAACAGTGTAAAGCAAACTTCGGAGATAGAAGCATTCAAATTTTGTAGGATATACAGTGTAAACATGGCCAAGAGCTTCTGTTGCTCTGATACCCTGTTTTTTGCACAGAAAAACTTTGGGAGAAGCATTCCATGTGTAATATTATGGCAGCTCACAGTACGGCAGGGTCCTTGCAAAGTCATCATTTTGACAGTTGGAAGAAAGAAGTAAATGTTGTTGCATAATTTTAGTCAGAGAGCTGAGATTGCTGGCAAAGCCTGCTAAAGCTCTCTTCAATAATAAATATTAAGATCATGACAAAACATGACAACACAAAATGCTTGCTCCGAGGCCCTACCCATATGCCATGAGGCCCCACAATGAGCGTCCAGCAAAAATTGTGGTTTTAAATGAATAAAAAATGAACAGTAATTAATTTTGATTTAAACATTTTTTAGTTGCCTCCGCCGTGTTTTAATACGCTCGTATGTATAATGTCACAATCTTCGCTTGTAAACTGTGGATTTGTATAGAAAGGCAGAAGTATAGAAGGACAAATTTTCGCTTTGATATAGTAGAGAAGATAGAAAAGGAAAAATAGTAGATAAGCTAAATCCTTTTGTAATTCCGTACCTGACTTGTAGAGGGTGAATGCTATGCAAAAATTGTGTTTTTTAATTAATTAAAAAGCAACAGTAATTAATTTCCATTTAGTAGAGAAGATAGAAAAGAAAAAATAGTAGATAAGCTAAATCCTTTTGTAAATCCATACCTGACGAGGGCGAATGCTAATCAAAAATTGTGGGTTTTCATTAATTAAAAATTAACAGTAATTCATTTCAATTTAAAAAATTTTTAGTTGCCTCCGCCGTGTTTTAATACGCTCATATGTAAAATTTCACGATCGTTGCTTGTAAACTGTGAATTTGTATAGAAAGACAGGACAAATTTTCACTTTTAAATAGTAGATATGATCAGACCAATTCACTTTCACTATAGCCCACATACAGTACTGTACGACTGCAATAATCCTTATACTTTTATTACTATTAGAATGCGCCTCTGTTCTAGGCACATCTATTTATGATGCACAACATATGGGATGTAGCAGAATGCCAGCTAGAGATTTATGACAGGTGTTGAAATACCGCCGGAATCCAGGACAAAGCGTGCCCGAAAGAGGTAAGTCCGGGGCGCCTGTCCTGTTAGCCGTGGGGAGGGAGGGTTAGGTTTAGGGCAGTTAGCGGGTTAGCTTTAGGTTTTGGGGGGGGGCGGTTATGGTTAGGCACCCCTAGGGAGGAGGGTTAAGGCTAGGCACCCCGAGGGAGAGGTTAGGGCTAGGCACCTCCCCGGTGAGAGTTAGGTTTAGGGAGTGGTAAGGGGGGGTTAGGGCTAGGCCCCACTAAGAGTGGGTTAGGGGGAGGGGAGGGTGGCAGGGGAGGTTAGCATACTTACCTACCTCATCCTGTCGGGCAGCTGCTATTCGGGATTTGAACCGCAAGCATTTCAATCCCATTCCCGACATATAATATGGTTTTATTGTTTTATGCCTATTTTCACCTCACAGCATACTGTAACCTAAAGATTAATAATACGAGTAATACTTATAACATCCTTTTCTAATTTACAAGTTATTAGACCAATAATCTTTTATTGTTATTTGTATTTATTTATACTGTGCCAGAAATCTCAGCAGTACCAAATATAGTAAAGGTACAAAACAGGTTAAACAAGGCAGCAAAGTAACATATTTACATAAATACAAGTGTAGGCATAGATGCAGCATATGCAAATAGTTATTAAGCCTAGGTTTAGAAATGTAACAGGAATAGAGAGAATCATTACACTTTATTTCACATAACATAGACACTTTAAATATAATTTATCCAGCAGAGAGCAGATCTTATTCATTTGCATTTAATGTCATATTTTATTTCAATACATTGATATTAGAAGTAGTATGCAGCACGTAGAACCTTATTGGCTCATTTGCATCCTTAATATATCTGTTATTTAAATAATTGTTTTAATTGATTATTATTATTATTATTATTAGTTGATAATATCTTTTAAACATGTTTATTACTTATTCAGCAAATTAGTGTTCATATATTTAGGAGATTAGCTATTCTACAGATGCTCACTTTGTGGTTTCCATTAGTTGATTGATTACAATCTATATTAGCCAAATTCCTATTATGATGTATAAGTTAGTTTTTTACTTCAACTCGCTCCACTTACCATTATAACTTCAGTTTCATTTGTGAGTCACCACATTTATCCTAAAGTCACATTACTTTAGTTATTACAGAAATGTCAGGTTCCTCTTATAATTACAGGTCTGAATTCTACAACCATGGGGATTGGTTATTCATTTACAGTAGGACTGAGTTTTTCACTTCCACTGTCTCCCCTTGTTATTATAATTTATGTTTAAATTCGTGATTGACAGCATTCTTCCTTTTTTCACATTATTTTATTCATGGATGAGATGTTGCCTTTCCTCATATAGTCATTGCTCTGAATCCAGCTACCGTAGGGATTAGCTAACCTTTTTTAAATACACAGAGATTGCATATCAACCTACAGTACAGCTTATTTTTTTCTTTACAAAATTAGCAGTAGAGAACTATTAATTCCTTAATATTATACCCCATGAATGTAAATATACTATTTAAGACATTATTTGGCTGTTGGTGGTTAGAAAACACCAATGCACATTGTTGGTTGGATTGTGAACTGAAAGGGACCCTGGAAAACAATTCTGAAAGTGGCCTCGTGTAGGTGGGACTGAATAAAAATGTAGGTGGGACCCAACACCAATGTAGATGGGGTTAGAAAACTGCTAACCCTAGATACAATTCAATACCAACAGAATCCATGTAACTACAATACAATACAGACAGCATTCATGTGATCGGCATGCAGAATAGACAGCATTCTAGTGACCACCATGCAGTACAAACAGCATCCCAGGGACCACCATCCAGTACAGACAGCTTCCCACTGACTGCCATACAGTACATACAGCATCTATGTAATCACTGTACTGAACAGACAACATCCATGTGGCAACCATACAGCAGACGGCACCCCAGTAAAAACCCAACAGTGAAGACAGCATTCCTGTGACAGATGGCCATACAGTACATTGAGCATTCCAGTCAACTCACTATTGTCACGGCTGTAGATTCTTGAGACTGTGTTCCCGGGTTGGGTCTTAAACTAGTTCTATTCGACTCAGATGCCCTCTGGAGGAGACTAGGTTTAATAAAGTTCCTATGCATGGAAAAGATATACCAGGCCGGAAAGGACTTACGAGTGAGTGAGGATGGTAGGTAGAGAACCTCGACAGCACAGGACTACTTGATGTGGCTGGGAGCCGTAAGGTGATGGTGGTAGCTCGGAAGCTACTTGGAGCGGATAGAGAGCTGTGAGTTGACGGTGGTAGCTTGGTAGCTACTTGGAGTGGCTAGAGAGCCGTGAGGTGGCGATGGTAGCTCGGAAGCTTCTTGGAGTGGCTAGGTAGCCGTGAGGTTGTGATGGTAGCTTGGACGGTACTTGGAGTGGCTAGGAAGCCGTGAGGTGACGATGATAGCTCAGAGGCTACTTGGAGCGGCTTAGGAAGCCATGAGCTGATGATGGTAGCTTGGACGCTACTTGAAGCGGCTAGGTAGCTGTGAGGTGACGATGGTAGATCGGGAGCTACTTGGAGTGGCTAGGAAGCCATGAGGTGACGATGGTAGCTTGGAGGCTACTTGGAGTGGCTAGGAAGCCGTGAGGTGACGATGGTAGCTCGGAGGCTACTTGGAGCGGCTTAGGAAGCCGTGAGGTAATGATGATAGCTCAGAGGCTACTTGGAGCAACTAGGAAGCCGTGAGGTGACGATGGTAGCTCGGAGGCTACTTAGAGCAGCTTAGGAAGCTGTGAGGTGATGATGGTAGCTCGGAGGCTGTTTGGAGCGGCTTAGGGAGCCGTGAGGTGACGATGGTAGCTCGGACACTACTTGGAGTGGCTTAGGAAGCCGTGAGGAGCAAAGTCAGTAGAAGGTAGTAAATACCTATAGGGTGCGCAGTGAGGAGGCTCACTTAGTTACACTAACAGGGGTATTCAATATGGGAGCGATAACATCGTTTTTGCTTTAATATCGCAATTATGACATAATTATCGCAGGTTTTAGTTTTACACCCTATTCAATTTCAAAGACTAGTTTTGACAAGTCTTTGATAAAAAACGGTGATAACTTTTCACCATTGAATAGGTGTCGAAAAAAAGTGCAGAATTGGGTTTTAGGGGTGCAGGCTTAAAAAAAATAGCCTGCACCCCTGAGATTGACATTTAAAAAAGAACTGTGTAAAAAAATAAAAATAAAAAATAGGGACACCCCAAAAAGTGTATTTAAAAATTGGGGTGCAAAAAAAATGGGAAAAAATTGTTAAACAATAGGGAAATAGGTTCAGGGCTATTCTGCAAGTATGCGGCAGGTGTTTTGAAGAATAGAATTATAGCGGCAGGTGCACAAATGCAGAATTTTTAAAAACTTACTTTAGGGACATCAAAATATGCTAGTACCCATTTTCATGTACCCCAAATTTGATGGGACCACTTAAAAAAACGAAAAAAATAACCTAAGTGCTCTTCTGTATCACTTCTTCAATGTCGGGAAAAAAACACCTGCTGCGGCTATTTAAATCCCCGACTTTCAATTAAAGGCTAAAACGGGGGTACCCATAGTGTTCCCCCATGTTTTTACAAATTTAGGGGGGTCTTACAATTATTTTAAGGAAAAATTCGTAACTTTACGCAAATCCAACTTCGGAGTTTCCCGTTTTTCGTTCATTTTATATTGAATACGGGGATAAGCGGGAACGCGCACCAGATTTTAACGCAGGAAAAAACTCTGATATGAAACGTTAACTTCGACAGTGAAGTTAACGTTTCATATTGAATACCCCTCTAAGAGACTTGTTGCACTGGCAGCTTGTGGGAGCAGGAAACATCCCTTTATAGGAAATACAGGACGCTAATTGGTTGAGCAGAAGCAGAAGTGTCCTCATTGGCTGTAGTGGAGTCACATGGGTAAATCCAAGATGGCCACGCCCATGGACCGGAGGACAGCACATTTCAGCATGTAAGCATTAGAGCCGGAGCGGCCATCCAAAGCCGACGTGGAGGAGAGAAGACAGTGGGACCCGTCAGAGAGGACAGCGGGCAGTGCTGCACATTGTGGGAGCTGGAAAGCGCAGCGGAAGAGGACCGCAAAGGTAAGTGATGGGGTCTGAGTCTGAGGTCTCTGTTGCGGGCTGTGACAGTACCCCCTCTTCATGAGTGGCCACTGGACACTTTTTTGGTTTATGAGGGAACTTCGTATGGAAGGCCTTGATTAAGTGAGGAGCATGAACATTGGAAGCATTTATCCAAATCCTTTCTTCCGGACCATATCCCTTCCAATCAATGAGGTATTGAAGACGATTGTATCGACAACGGGAGTCTAGGATTCTGTCAACCTCAAATTCCTCTTGTTGAGTCTGGACACTAGAAGCTTTGGGAAGATCCTTCTGGAATCTGTTTAGGACCAGTGGCTTAAGGAGAGAAATATGAACGGAATTGGGAAAAGGCGGTAGTTTCAGTTTGTAAGCTACTGTATTCAGGACCTTGATAATCGGAAAAGGACCAATATAATGTGGTGCAAATTTAATTGAGGGTACTCGGAGTCTGAGGTTTTGAGTGGAAAGCCAGACCATATCTCCAGTCTGAAGACTTGGAATAGCTCATCTTCTGTGGTCAGCAAATTTCTTATACAGGGCTGAAGCTTTAGTGAGAGCAGAGTGAACCCTTCTCCAAATGTCAGAGAATTGTTGAAGGGATACTTTGGCAGCAGGCACATCCAGAGCTGGGAGTAAAGGGAAGTCTGGAATCTGAGGATGAAGGCCGAAGACTGTAAGAAACGGAGTTGAATCCGTGGATGTATGATACTGATTGTTGTGAGTGAATTCAGCCCAAGAGAAAAGCTCAATCCAATCATCTTGGGAGGAGGAGATGAAGGTGCGAAAGAGCTGTTCCAGATCCTGGTTGACCCTTTCGGTCTGTCCATTAGTTTGAGGATGATAAGCGGTGGAGAACTTGAGTTTCACCCAAAGGGCTGAACAAAGTGACCTCCAAAACTTTGCCACGAACTGTACACCTCTGTCAGAGATGATTTCTTGTGGTAGACCATGAAGTCGAAAGATTTCCTTTATGAAATTCTGGGCCAGTAGTGATGCAGATGGAAGCCCAGTAAGAGGTACAAAGTGGGCCATTTTAGAAAACCTGTCCATGATAACCCAGATTGTGTTGTGACCCCGAGATGGAGGAAGGTCAGTGATAAAATCCATCGACAAGTGTGTCCATGGCTGGGAAGGGACGGCCAATGGTTGGAGTTGTCCGGAAGGAGTCTGCTGAGGTACTTTGTGCTGGGCACACTTCACACATGAAGAAATATAGAAGACAATGTCTGCTTTCATTGAAGGTCACCAATAAGATCGCCGAACGAATTCAAGAGTTTTCTCAATACCATAGTGTCCAGAGAAATGAGACGCATGTGCCCACTGTAACAACTTTTTGCGGAGATGAGATGCAACTAACGTTTTTCCGACAGGAGGCATTAAGGAGATGCTGGCAGTAGCAATGGACGTTGGATCCAGGATGGGATGACACTGCTCAGGAAGCTGCCTGGAATCACTTTCCATGGAACGAGAAAGAGCATCAGCTTTACAATTTTGTGATCCGGGACGATAGGAGAGTTTGTAGTTGAACCTAGAAAAGAACATCGCCCATCTGGCCTGCCAAGGATTCAAACAGTTAGCAGATTTTAAATAAAGTAAATTCTTGTGGTCTGTGTAAATAGTGATCGGGTATCGAGCCCCTTCCAGAAGATATCGCCATTCCTCGAGAGCCAATTTCATGGCAAGTAACTCTTGGTCACCGATGGAATAATTCCTCTCCGTTGGTAGAAATTTCCAGGAATAAAATCCACAAGGATGGAGTTTCTCATGTTCAAAATGTTGATAGAGGACCACTCCAACTCCCTCAGAAGAAGCATCGACCTCCAGAATGAAGGGTCGTGTTAATCCAGCTGTTTCAATACAGGGGCAGAGATGAACGCCTGTTTCAGAATTTGAAAGGCCGAGGCAACTTCCACAGACCAAATGGTTGGATCCGCTCCTTTGCGGGTGAGAGCGGTGATGGGAGCCACCAACGTGGAAAACCCTTTTACAAACTTGCAGTAGTAGTTGGCACACCCTAAAACCTGCTGTATCAAGCTGTTTGGAGCAGTACAATCGAGGATGGCTTGAAGTTTCACTGGGTCCATCTGAAGATTAGTTCCATAGATGATGTAACCCAGAAATGGCACACTGGTTACTTCGAATACACATTTTTCCAATTTGCAGAAGAGTTGATTTGAGCGTAAACCTCAGGAGGACTTCTTTCACTTGGATCCGATGGATCATCAAGTCCCGAGAGAAGATCAGGATGTCATCCAAGCAGACGACCACACTCTTGTATAGGAAATCCCGGAAGATTTCATTGATGAAGAATTGAAAACAGCTGGGGCATTACAAAGGCCGAAGGACATGACGAGATACTCGTAGTGCCCATCTCTAGTGTTGAAAGCTGTTTTCCACTCATCTCCGGGACAGATACAGATCAAATTGTAGGCCCCTCTTAAATCAAGCTTCCTGAAGATTGTGGCCCCTTTGACTCTGTCGAATAATTCAGTTATGAGGAGAAGAGGGTAACGATTTTTGATGGTTATATCGTTGAGCCCACGATAGTCAATGCACGGACGTAATCCCCGTCTTTTTTTTTATGAAGAAAAATCCGGCCCCTGCTGGGGACAAAGAGGGCTGAATAAATCCTTTGTTTAAGTTTTCCGCAATGTACTCAGACATGGCTTGAGTTTCAGGGAGTGAAAGCGGATAGGTGCGTCCTCGCGGAGGATTCTTCCCAGGAATTAAATCTATGGGACAGTGCCAATTGCGATGGAGAGGTAATAAGTCCGCCTTTTGCTTACTGAAAACATCCAAAAAGTCTGAGTAGGGTACGGGGAAGGCTGAAGGTAACTGAACATCAGAAGCTCGAACCGGGACTACTCGGTGAAGACAATTCTTGAAACAGTTAGTGCTCCAAGAAGTTATTTGCATAGCAGACCAGGCAATATGTGGAGAATGTCTCTGTAGCCAAGGACTAGAGGATGAGAGGCTTTGGGAATCGCTGGGAAGGAAAAATTCTCAGAGTGGAGAACCCCGATGGTAAGTTCAAGTGGCTTGGTGTGATGGGTGATGGTTCCACTATTAATTCGACTACCATCGATGGCAGTCAAATTGATGACTTCGTCAGGAATCCGATACTTATGGACGAAGTCCGTAGTCAAAAAATTTTCTGCGGCTCCAGAATCTAGAGGAGCTGGAACAACTTTAGGACCCTGTGGAAGTCTCAATTGAGCCTGGATGGTGGAATCTGACTTCCTAGGTGAATCAATGGCAACTCTTAACTTAACCTCTCTGCGATAAGTTAGGAGGAGGCATTTCCCAGATGAATCGGACAACCCTTAATTAAATGTTGAGATGATTCACAATACATGCAGAGATTCTATCTCTGCCTCTTCTGTCGCTCCTCCGCAGACAAATGGGAATGGTTAACCTGCATGGGTTCTTCACCCGTAGGAGGGGCATGGAATTGAGGAGCAAGACGTGGTTTACCCCTGTCAGATCTGCCTCTCTCTAGAGTACGTTCTCTATGCCGTAGATCCACTTTATTACAAAGAGAGATTAACTCATCCAATTTGGGAGGAAGCTCATGAGAAGCTAAGTCATCTTTGAGCCTTTCAGAAAGCCCACTCCAAAAGGCTGCAATGAGTGCATCCTCATTCTAGTTGAGCTCTGAGGACAAGGTTCGGAATTGGATCGCGTACTGTCCAACTGTTTTACTGCTTTGCTGAAGACAAAGGATATCTGTTGAGGCAGACGTGACTCTTCTGGGTTCAACAAAGATTCTACGAAACATGGCAACGAAATCAGAATAGTTAGAGAGTAGCGGATCAGACTTTTCCCAAAGTGGTGAAACCCAATCGAGCACTTGTCCGGAGAGTAATGAGATTATGTAAGCTACTCGGGATCTGGCAGTTGGGAAATTAGCTGGTTGAAGTTCAAAATGAATCTCACACTGGTTCAGGAAACCCCTGCATAGTTTGGGATTGCCATCAAACTTGCTGGGAAGTGCGAGGTGGAGCTGAGGGGTGGATGGTGCTAGAGGTGAAGTCGCCACAGCGGAGGAAATTGTAGCTTGAGAATTAATTGGCACAGGATTGGATAATAGGGCCTGAATACTATCCAAGCGAGAAGACATCCTGAATGAACTGGATGAGTTGGGCTTGAGAAGTCTCCTGTCTTTGCAGATGAGAAAGGACATCTTGAGAGGAATCCGTACCAGATCCTTGACCAATTGCCGAGTCCATCTGGCCAGTGCAAACTGTTACGGCTGTGGATTCTTGAGACTGTGGGCCTCATTCAGAGTCGGTCGTAGCGGCCGCACGGTTGTACGGGCTACTGCCGCAAAATCCGATTGTACGGCTGGTCGATTGTGAACAAAGTGACGCCCATTCGTTAGCACTGCACCTCTTCTAGCTACCGACTGATCTGATCGAACGAACGAGAACGAACGTAGTCAGGCGCTGTCAGTCGCTGTATGCTAATTATGTTGTGATGGTTGCGGCCGTATGTGTTGTATTGATGGTCACATGTCATGTTTTCATGGACTATCGAACAGCTTGTTATTAGCTTGTTGTCAATTATCTAATTAAGAGTGTTTAACTCTTGCCTTTCTTTTTATTCAGTTTTTTTCATGTGTCAATAAACGTTATTGTTTTTTTTTGTGTGTGTTTTCCCCGTTCTCGTTTTTTTTTTACAAATTCCAAAACAAAATAATGTTTATTATATGTGAATGTACTGTTGCTAATTGTGTTAACTTTAAAAATGCATGTGCATTTTGCGTTAGGATCATTTGCACTCTTATGTTTGCAATTGCACACTGCGTGTTTTATCCATTCAAATCTGACCTTATTTTTTGGGTCACATGATTAAAGGATTGGCCAATAGTGTTTTTTTTTTTAGGAAACTGAGTAAATATTTTAGCCAATCATCTTTATTTTACCCAATGTATATTTGATGTTTTCTGTAAACTCGGCCATTGCCATCATGAGAGCCGCGGCCTTTACCCGTCGGAAATTAAGCATCCTTGTAAATATTTTAGACAGGAGGCTTACAAACGCCCAGCCTCCCATTTCCAACCGCATAAAGCGTGCGGCCTATGCGGAGGTGAGGAGAGCCCTTCGCCGTACGGGATTTAGGCGCAATATAGCGCAATTAGAGAGGCGGTGGTTGGATTTGCACCGCTGGTCGCCAGTCCTTTTGGCTAATTTGCGGGCGCGATTATGCAGACACAAGTATGTGTTTGTATAAATGTTATAATTAGTGGACTGTTAAAAATGTCTGTTCCTTTTCCTATTCTTTTATTAAATGTAAACAACCCCTCCTGTATGTTGTCCCTATTGTCCTGAATGTGTAAAGTGTACTTGTATTGTGTAACCGAAAGTGAAAACTAAATTTAGATTTTTTTAATATCTTTATATTTTAGAAACACAGCGGAGACAGAGAAGGGCCCGCAGATTTGGCCGCAATGCAGGTCCCAACCTGCAGCCCTCCCCCTCACCTTCCCCATCCGCTCAACCCAGCCTTCCCTCTCCAACACCATACTCCCCCAGTAACCCTCCCTCCCTCTTCCAAAACTCCCCTAGTATTCCTCCCTCCCCTGCCCACTCATCCCAAATCACTACCGTGCCCGAGTCCTCTACCCAAATATCCCCTCCCTTGGATGTTGTCAATCCCTCCCACCATTCCACCAACACCAACTTTCTCCCCATCTGGATCTCCAGCACCATCTCTATCTCCAGCACCATCTCCATTGGGTGCTTTGTTGCCACGCTCTGATGGTATGTGTTTTTTAATATTTTTTTTTTTTTTTTTGGAGTGTTGTTGTTATCCATGTTTTTTTTAACATATTTTGGCTGTGTGTTTGTTTTCATTTTTACAGTATGGGTGTCATAATCATTGCGCAGTAATCCTGTTACTCAATATTTTGTGCTTATGTTTTGTGCCTGGGCCCTTTTTTTGGGGGGGTGCCCAAAAATGTATGCCTTTTGTGGTTTTCAAAATGCTTTTTATTTGGTGTAAAAATTGATTACATTTGTATTTGTATTTTAGATTTAAATAAAACATGTCACAGAACTTGGGAAGGTGATAGGAACCAGACTAACCTTGTTAATGTTATGTGCACTGTGTTTAAAATGTACTAAGATGTAACTTCATTAGGAAAAGTGATGTTAGCCATAGCAAACAAACACATTGTAGTTTTGGATTATCAAGGACATTCTAGAAGTGAATACATGCAGTGTGTTTTAAGGATATGGCCATCATGACTTAAGAATACACCTCCCAGTTGTTTATAAATCATCCTAGGGTATTTTTGGTTATGCCACATAGTTAGGGTTTCAAAGTGTTTTTACACCATAAAAGTTTCTACATAATAATAATGTTGTGTGGAGTAAACTTTAGAACACATCCTAACATCATTGTGTCTACCCACTATTTGGGACATTGAATAATGTTTAATGTTAAAATGTGGGTCATTTTTTAGATGTTTTTAACCTACAAATAAATTTTTCTGTCCACAGATCTAACCAACATACTTGTGGGAATTCGGGAGGAGCTAACTCGGACAAGTGGCCATCTGTTGGAGGCCTACTGCTGCCTACAGCGGATTGTGGGGAGTCTGGAGCATTTTTAGTTTTTTTTTTATCTTTGTACATTTATAAGTTTTGAGATTTCAAGTAAAGTTTTGGTTTGAAAAACATTTGTCCTCTTTTTTTCATAAATATTAAATGGTGTCATTCTACATTTCAAACACTTTGCGAACAAAGCTGGGTGCCTTTCCATAGTGTAACTAATCCAAAAATGTTTATGTAAACCTTAAGAATATTTGCAGTAATGTTTTTTTTTTGTTTTGTTTGGGGTTGCCCTACATTATCCACCTCAAAATGGGTTTCAAACTACATTTACACAAAACCTTTTTTTTTTGTAAAATATATAATAAATAACAAACATGTTGCTAACATGCTTTTAATTGTAAAAAGAATTTTATCACAGAATCACACAAAAAAATGGCCTCAGGGTTTCCAAAAATAAAATATCTTGCTTAGTCAGACATAAACAACAAAAGCAAAACTCAAACATAATATTTCTTTTTTAACAGACAAAATTAAAAAAAAAACATCAAAATTAACTAAACATGTGGTGGTATAGCCGGAAAAATTATGTTAGTTGTCCAAAAACAGTACAGGGTATTGCCAATGGGTTCCATTAGTTTTTCAGTTTTGGAAAGTGTTGTGATTTTGGACCAATAAAAAAATTAGGTTCACCTTAAAATACATTTGCTCTAACTGTAAACTTAAAAATAAAGTTAAAAATTATTACCTAAAAAATCTTGAAACAACAGAATAGCATCTGGCCCCCCCCCAACAGCATCACAACACCTTCCTTCGGGGGGCCATCCTCTGGCAAGGCATCCTCTGGCTGCATGGGTACTTGACTCCTTATTACAATGTTGTGTAAAATCCCACACAGGGCCACAATGCGAGAAACCATATCCGGCGAGTACATGAGTGCACCACCAGAGTGATGGAGACACCGGAACCGGCCCTTTAAAAGGCTGATACAGCACTCCACCACCTGCCTGGTGGCAGTAAACGCGGCATTATATTGAGTTTGTGGCCCTGGTGTGGGATTCAAATAAGGAGTCAGCAGCCAGGGCGTGCAAGGATATCCACTGTCTCCTGATGGAAATGGGACACCAAAAGATCCATAAATTGTCAATGAAAACATGTTTACACTTTTACTATAGCTACATACTGGATTTATACTTACCAAGAAGCCATGCATCACCAGCTTGCAGAGTGCTTAATTTTTTCCAAATCCCTGAATACTGGATCACGTACGCATCATGGCTGCAGCCTGGAAATTTGGCATTCAGGGAGAGGATCTGGAGGGAAGCATCACATAGCACCATTACATTTAGCGAATGGAAATGTTTACGATTCCTATAGATTTGTTCCCTGCATGCAGGGGGCTGAAGTGCAATGTGAGTGCCATCCACTACCCCTATGACATGTGGAAAGCCTGCAATCTCAAAAAACTTCTGCTTTTCCGCATCAGGGGCTTCCGTATCCAAAGGCATACTAATAAAATGTGCTATATGATTGAAGAATGCATCTAGCACATGCCTCAGGATCCATGAAAATGAGGGCTGGGAGAGGCCACCCACCAGCCCCACAGTGATTTGGATGGACCCTGAGGTGCAGAAATGTAACACCGCCAACAACTGTGTAAGTGGTGTGATTGCTGTAGGAATGTTAATCTGACTTTCTAGATCATTCTTTATTATTGAAAGAGTGTCTAGGATAATATTTGGAGGCAGGCGATAAGTGGTTACAACCACATCATCAGGCATTCCAAAAAGGGTGACACGTGTTCTATATATCTTGGCCCTTGCACGCCTCCTATGCCTACGCCCAGGAGGAGGCTGAGGAAGGTTGGTGGGGGGCAACATGGCCACTATTAGCTGGCCCACATCGCTCTGTAAAGTTACAATAAAAAAAAGTGTTGTTGAGAAAGATTTTTCAATATTTTTCCAAAAATACTTAGCTTAGTAATAATGGTGCATATTCTTACAGGGTTGGGCTGTGCCATCTTCGGGAACCCCTACAGGTGTTGTTTGTGTATGGGTTTTTATTTTATGGAAGAAAAAGAAAATAATATTTTAATAAAAAAATACCATTATTATCCCACACAGGGCCACAATGCGAGAAACCATATCCGGCGAGTACATGAGTGCACCACCAGAGTGATGGAGACACCGGAACCGGCCCTTTAAAAGGCTGATACAGCACTCCACCACCTGCCTAAGTTAAAACAATCCTTAACTTTGAAATTGGGCAATATTAAAAATTGAAAACATAATTATTGTTTTATCAATAAAAACCACAAATGCATTATTAAATGTAAAAAAGACAGCATAAAACACTTCATTATTAAATACAAAAAACTTTTAGGTTTGTAAACATAGATACTTACCTGAATCAAGTACAAACTGGACTGTTAAACACCTAAAACAAAACAATAGAACATGACAATAATTGTTTGAATAATGTCCTTTTTTTGGTTTAAAATACCAAAAAGAGAACAAAAAGCTTGTAGTAGGCTGGCACACTTACTGGAGTCTGCAAAGAACATTGTTATTTTGTTCCTCAAAGAACACGGCCACCCAAACACACAAAGTAACCAGGTTTGGGAAATGTATGGACAAACAAAAATTAAAAAATAACCCACCACCCAAAAAAAAAACACCACCCAAAAAAACAAAACAAAAAAAACCCCACCACCCAAAATTAAAAAAACAAAAAACAAAAGGAACACCCAAAAAAAATAAAAAAAATAAAATAAAATAAATAAAACAACACTCAAACAACACACACAAGCACCACTCAAACAATACACACAAGCACCACTAAAACAATACACACAAGCATCACTCAAACAACACACACAAGCACCACTCCAAAAACACACACAAGCACCACTCAAACAACTCCAAACACTGTAAACACTAGCAATCCTTCCTGCACCACAAATCACTCCAACTACAACCCACAAGTAAGGGAACATTTGGCTTTGCCTTAAATAAGGCCAAAAAAAACACAATGATTGAATAATGCAGGCAAGGTGTGCATTGTACGTTGGCAAATAGGGATGCACGGGTAACCAATCCAGGAATGCGCTCACATCTAGCCCAACCCATGCAGTGATTACGGAATGCAGGAAAGGTGTGCATTGTACGTAGGCAAATAAGGATGCACGGGTAACCAATCCAGGGATGCGCTCACATCTAGCCCAACCCACGCAGTGATTACGGAATGCAGGCAAGGTGTGCATTGTATGTAGGCAAATAGGGATGCACGGGGAACCAATCCAGGGATGTGCTCACATCTATAAAATAGTCATCAAAAGCACTATTCTTCACGCTCTCTCACAAGTTTTGAAAATGGCAAGCGAGGAGCATGGTGAGCAGAGGACAAATGAGGCATGTAAGTGTTAAACACATTTTAAAAAAAAAACAATAACAGTTCATATCTTCCACAAATGCCTTTTTGAAATTAACAAAATTAAAAAATATTGTAGGTGCTGGGAATCCACTACCACCACCAGAGGAGGAGGAGGTGGGGCCAAGCAGGCCAAGGGCCAGAAATCCACCATTTTCAAGGCTAGAGCTTGAGACATTGGTGACCTTGACAATGGATGCCCCAAGAAATATGGGGGCTCAAGCCAAAGACAGGATTTGGGAGGAGATATCCAGGGCTGTTAATGCTGTGGGGACAACCCACAGAACCATGAAAGTCATCAAAAAAAGGTAAAAAAATTATATTGTGAGTGTACTGAAGTCAAAAGCGAGATCTTAATTAAATAAACTAACCCTTAAAAAATTCCAAATCACATTGTCAGATGGACTGATTTCAAATACCAGCTGAAGAGGAAGCTACGGAGTAGGGTGGACCATGCTGCGGGGACAGGTGGTGGTCCCATCCCTGAGGAGCTGACCTTGACGAGGTTGGAGACGTTGGCTCAGGGATGTGTGATGGAAGAGGAGATAGTCGGCGTGTCCACTATGGACACTGACATGGCCGACTTCAACGCTCCACATGTGCAAGAATGTAAATATTTTTAGGACTCAAAAAAGTATAAAGCTAAACCGTGTATGCGTTTTTTTTTCAACAAAATACAAATGTTTTTTTTATTTTTTTTCCAGACTCAGAGGAGGTAGTGCCTGCTCCTAAGGTCAGGTCTGGGTCCAGCACAGATGGAGGCTCTGCAGGGGAGGATCCAAGTACTCCATCTGGGGACCCTGTGGAGTCTACTCCAGGGCAACCATCGGACCGAGCAGTGCCTTTCCTCACCAGGTTGGTCTCCCAAACTCAGGAGAACAGATGTGTTCTTCTGAGGATGGAGACCACTCTGGTGAGGGTGGCGGTGGCCCTGGAGACCATTGCTGGGGCCATAGATCGTTGGGCCAATACCCAGGAGCAGGCAAACCCACCTGCCATGATGGAGCGAGACTCCCTTCCTCCCAGGACCACCACCTCTGGCAGCCCAACAGCCACCCGCACAAGTATGGAGAGCCCTATGCCTAGGCCTGAAGAAATACCATCTACCTCTGGCCAGGCCAGTCGGCGGGTTACACGCCAGTCGGCTGTCCATAGCTTACCTCTTCCTCTGAGTCGGCCCAAATGACGCAAGTAGCCCTAGATATCTCCTCCCTCACCTCTTGTCCAGTCCCCATATTTCTTGTCACCAATGTCTCAAGCTCTTTTTTTTTTTATTAATTTTTTATTTTTATTTATAGGCAAATGTTGCCCTAACAATTGTAAATAAAATTGTGATTAAAGGCTCATTTCCTAAAAATAAAAAATGTAAACAAAGAAATGTCTAAATTTAACTATATCAATGTATACATGGTTTAAAAAGTATGGTATCTGAAAAGGCTGCTACGCAAAACACAATGCTAGATGTTTTAAAAAATGTCCTAAAAAAATAAGTTAAAAAAGCACAAATAAACAGTTGTGTTACGAATTCCCTAATGCACACGCAAGTGAAAACATTTACAAGGTAATTAGCAGTGTTAATAGTTACAATGCACCAATCTTAGCTGCTTGGTTTGTGTGGTTCCAATTAGAAACATCACAAGTAACATCGGATTAACGATTGTACTGTTGTGGCTTACGGACGCTTCTTGCCTACCATTGGCCTGGACGATCATCCTGTTCGTAGAGTGACGTTGTCATGCATCCGCAATTCATGGTCGTACGAAGCAGATAAAACGCCTGGAAACGCTGAAGCACGCCTCCGTTTGCAGACCACCACCCCTGTATACACCCACAAACGGGCTTTCCTGTCAATCAACTTTTGCAAGCCACTTCCATTTTGGAAGCCCTACGACTGACAGTATTTTGCATCGGTAGAGCTCGTACGCAACATGCGCACAGCTAGCCGTGCACAGGCGCAGAAAGAAAAACATGGGATGCGTACAACCGTGTGGCCGCTACGACCGACTGAATGAGGTCCTGTGTTCCCGGGTTGGGTCTTAAACTAGTTCTATTCGACTCAGATGCCCTCTGGAGGAGACTAGGTTTAATAAAGTTCCTATGCATGAAAAGATATACCCGGCCGGAAAGGACTTACGAGTGAGTGAGGATGGTAGGTAGAGAACCTCGACAGCACAGGACTACTTGATGTGGCTGGGAACCGTAAGGTGATGGTGGTAGCTCAGAAGCTACTTGGAGCGGCTAGAGAGCTGTGAGGTGACAGTGGTAGCTCGGAAGCTACTTGGAATGGCTAGAGAGCCGTGAGGTGGTGACGGTAGCTCGGATAGTACTTGGAGCGGCTAGGAAGCCGTGAGGTGATGATGGTAGCTCGGAGGCTACTTGGAGCGGCTTAGGAAGCCGTGAGGTGACGATGGTAGCTCAGAGGCTACTTGGAGCGGCTAGGAAGCCACGAGGTGATGATGGTAGCTTGGAGGCTACTTGGAGCGGCCTAGGAAGCCGTGAGGTGACGATGGTAGCTCGGAGGCTACTTGGAGCGGCTTAGGAAGCCATGAGGAGCAAAGTCACTAGAAGGTAGTAAATACCTATAGGGAGCGCAGTGAGGAGGCTCACTTAGTTACACTAAGAGACTTGTTGCACTGGTAGCTTGTGGGAGCAGGAACCATCCATTTATAGGAAGTACAGGAGGCTAATTGGCTGAGCAGAAGCATACTCATTGGCGGTAGTGGAGTCACGCGGGTAAATCGAAGATGGCCGCGCCCATGGACCGGAGGACAGCACGTTTCAGCGTGTAAGCATTGGAGCCAGAGCGGACATCCGAAGCCAGCATTGAGGAGAGAAGACAGTGGGACCCATCAGAGAGGACAGCGGACAGCGCTGCACGTCGTGGGAGCCGGAAAGCGCAGCGGGATAGGACCCGCAAAGATAAATGCCGGGGTCTGAGTCTGAGGTGTCTGTTGCGGGCTGTGACAATTATAATACAGATAGTTTACCAGTGACTGCTATACAATATAAACAGTATCCCAGTGACTGCTGTACAGCACAAACAGTATCCCAGTGATCACAATGCAGCACAGGTAGCATCCCACTGATCACCATACAGCACAGACAGCAATCTATTGAGCGTCATACAGTACACTGAGCATCCCTGTGACTGCCATACACTTCAAACAGCATCCCAGTGACTCCCATGCAGTACATTGAGTGTCCCAGTGAACCCCATAAAGTACAGACGGCATACCAATCAGGGGCAGACTGGGCCAGAACTCCATTTTGTGCTTTGGGATAGCATTGAGATAATTGTGTAATATTTTAACTGGCCACGGGATGCTCTTGTGCTCTTTAAGTGTCTGCATAATACACACAAAACTGGTTATAATGGAAGCCCCATAGTAGTGCAATCACGACCTCCTATTTCCAAAAAGCTTCTCATTTAAAGGGAGGAGCTTCCTGAGGCACTGATTTGCTGCAATTGTAAGTCCTCATGGGACTTGTATGAGTGATAAAATCATCCTCATGCTTTAGTCCCCAGCTTATACTTCCCCCGGGACTTGCTGCCACTGAAGCAGTCCTGCTGAAAAATCCCAGCCACCATCTAACTGCACCCCCCTGACTAGATGGTGACCATCTGTGGAACCCCTAAGTCCAGAACACTTGTGGCTCCTATCCCAGCCATGATCCACTGCTGGTGTTATCCTGCAAAATGTTGTGGGCAGGAACTGGAATCTTAATGTTGCCCCATTTTCAGTGGGAAAAAGATGATATCACCATTATCTCAAGCAGCAATATCATTCAACCTGGAACCTTTTGTAGTCATCAACTGCACTTTGGAAGCATACTCACAGTGGCCTGATTTAGTGTTGGATGCAGTGTCAATGCTGCAAGCAGGTGGCCAAATTTGTAAGTCTGTGTGTGCATCCAAGTAGCACTGTGCAATCATCCTTATGGTTACCACAGGGAGATGCAGAACGATTTTGGATGCAAGAGCTGGGGATTTCAGTGGGCATTTCTGGGAGGTAACACGATGATGGCTAGCTAGATGTGGAGAGACAAAGTAGCGCTGGCACAGGACTGAAATTGCATCTGCCATAGGGCAGAGGCAAATCTCGATGGTGTGTCCAATGGTGCATTCTAAGATGTAAAGTGATGGATTAGCACCGCAGAAAGTGTGCATCTCAGTATACTCAGAATCGGCCATGGCATTACCATAAAGATGCAGTTGCATCTGCAGCAAAATATGTGGCCATGGCTGCGTCCACCTCAGAATCAGTCCCAGTGCAGCAGGCAAATTGTAGGAATCCCTCATCCCAGACATACGCACGTTGTCTCCATCTGTTCTGCTCCTGGTCCTTTCTGAATCAAGTGCTGCTTCCAGCTGTTTAATGTGCCTCACCATCTGTAAATTCACCCCATATGAGTTATTCAGAGAACTCCACATCCCCCCACCTTGTGAGTTCTCCAATGTTCTCCATATCCCCATAAATTCTTTAATGTTACCGGATTGCCTTAAATCGCCTCCTTATTTTCTCTCCACCTCCATTTTCTTTTTCGCTTGAGACCTCTGACAGGCAAGTGGGAAACAGTGCAAAATCATCATCACTGTTCCGTGATGTTGCCAGTAGCAGATTCAGCAGAGTACAGTCAAGGTGTGGTGCTGTCAGGGGTGCGATCAGGGCAATGGTAAGAGACAAGGCAGTGCAACCCGGAGCCCTAGCTATGGTCCTGAGTGGGGTGCATATTGAGGATGTTGGGGCAAAAAAACACTTGACAGTCGGCCCCATCACTAATTACCCAAGAGAATTCTGGGCATACATATGAGAGTACCTATTATATATATTTTTTTTGTTTTATTTTTGTTTATAATTACTATACTGTATCTATATTTGTGGATCATTTGCTAATATATGTCTATTAATTGATATTAAATTCATTTATATTTTTGGCACTTCTGAGCTCTCAGTATTATTGTCTGGAGTTTAAAGCACAGGTTTATACTCCTTTTACACCAAAGTCCAGGGTCTGACCCGGGATTTAGAACACGTTTCCAACCCGGATCAGACCTGAGACAGACCACCTTTTACACTGTTCAAACTCTCCGGCGCAGGTGAGCAGCGCTTATTCCCCTCCCTCCCCCTTCCGCAACCCCCTAACCTTACTAGAAAGTGGTCCGGAGGCACAGAGGGCAGCTGGGGTGCGCTGCTCTTTTCTGGTCGCCCGGCAGTGGACTCTTGGAGATGATGTCATGTGGCGCGACCCGGGTTATCGTGTCCTGGGTCGTGCCATTCACACTGCAGGGTGACATGGGAATGACTGGTGCTCAACCCTGCAATCCAGCAGGGTCAGATCCCCAGGTCACTGGACCCAGGTTGATTTGTTTACACTGACAAAAAACCGGGGTTGATGCGCGTTCATGTGCATCAACCCCAGATTTTTAAGTCGGTGTAAAAGGGGTTTAATATTCTTATTCTGACCTTAAGTAAACATTGGAAGGGTGAGTACATTAATTACCACCATGTCTAGAGCATCCAGGTACCCTGCTAGCCAGATGTAGGGACCGTGGGGCAGTGAAGTCCCGCCCACAGGGTCCTGCGCTCTGTGCGACGGCACTGCTAACACACCCCTAGCTACTGCCCTGCAGCTTACATACAGTGAAAAGCTAGTTATACTCTCACAAGTAGATGATTTAATCCTATGCCCACATTTTGGCACATAAAATGCATCAATTTGTTGTACAAATATCACTGTCAGAAAACATATTTCTCTCTGCCCTCTGTTTGAGTTGTATTAATATTTTTCCATTCTCTTTCTGTTATGACAAGATGCACTTTTTTATTAAAATAGAACATCCGTTCTTGGAGTAACATGCTAATTTGATTGCAGTCAAGCTGTAAATGATTTCAACTATAATAAACAAATACATTATGACAGTGGTAGGAAACAATGCTCATAATTAGATGTTATTAATTCACTTTATTCAACTAAAACCCTTTGTATGGAACTTAGTATAATATTTTGAAAACAATGTAGTGGTTATACTGTAAATATAAATGGCAGGAAAACAAGCTTATTTATTTACAAAAGTTTAATATATATTTTAGTGTCCTGATTGCAAATCTTTAAATCTTGTCTTTAAATGTGTGTAAACCTCAATAAATTCTATATACTTAGTGATAGGAGTAAAACTAACTAGACGGTGCAATTTTGCACTTTGGCAAACCAACAATGAACTGCAGGGGCGGAGCAAACTGAAAATATGAGGACAGATTTAGAGTTTGGTATTGGGTGGCATGCATCCAAATTCAACTCTAAATTAGTGCTTAAAATTAAAAGTGTCCATTATTTGCATGCTACATGCAAAAGCAGGCAGTATTTTACCTGCATGCAAAGACAAATTTTTTTTTCCCCCCTGTGAATCACAACATGGTTTGGTCTGGTACAAAGTTGGATCCTTTAGCTGGATCTAACTCTAAATAAGGTCGATAGTATTTATTATGAATCCTTCATTAAAATCATTGTTTTTATCTTGAGATATTAATCTTGAAAAAATATGGTGTTTCTAATAATGTATTAGTATTATATGTGTGCATATAAAGGAACTTCTTTTGTGTTAAGGTTTAAAAAGTGCAAATTAACTGATATTTTGATAATTTTGAATCAAACTACAAATTCATGGTTTCAAAATTATATCTATCACAATAAAATTATTTTTGTAGTACTAAAACTACTTTGGACACCATTTGTACAGGAGATCAAAGATTCTATTAGTGAGCCCCATCACCCAATCATGTGAAACTTTAGTTTAGAAAAAGTATAATGCTAATTTTGTGATAGAGATGAGTGTCTTCAGTTTTACTGAAAACCGAACACACCTGAACTTTTGGGTTCCAAGTCGAACCGAGGGCCTTCTTCAGAGCCGCTCGTAAGCGGCCGCTCGTTCGCTATGAGCGATGTTCGCACAACTGCACATGCATATAGGTCGTAATGCGCATGCGCAAACCAGTCATTGCGGTTGGAAATCGAGCGCTCGTAAAACAGCGAGGGGCTGCTAATTTGATTGACAGAATGTACCGTTTGTGGGTGGTAACAGGGGAAGGTGCTTGAAAACGGGGGAGTGGAGATCCAAACGCAGGCGTGCCTAACGGTAAAAAGGGCGTTTAATGGGAGTGCATAATTAGTAAAGGAGCGTCATCGACCACGTCACTTGGTTGTCTTTTAGCCTGATCTGCTCGCAGTGATTGTGGTAGGATAAACCTACCACAAGCACTGCGAGCAGTTCAGATGCCTTTCGATGTACCCGATTAATCAAATAAATACCGGAGATGACGTGTGATGAGAATGGCAAAGGGGCGTCTTTACAAAATAGCGAGTGCATTTTTCGTTCGCTCGCTCAGACATAGAGGCGTCAACAAACTGCAATGAGCGAGCGCTCAATTTAAATAGCCGGCCCCTTTTTAGGAACGACCATCCGCAAATAGCGTCTGGCTCTGAATCAGGCCCCGAGTCCAGGTTTGGATCATTTTGGGGTTCTGAGTAGACAGTAAAGCATCCTGAGACCATTAATGTGTGGGGTTGCTTCTCAGCAAAGGGAGTGGGATCACTCACAATTTTGCCTAAGAACACAGACATGCATAAATAATGGTACCAAAACATCCTCCAAGAGCAACTTATCCCAACCGTTGAGAACTTGTGGTCAATCCTCAAGAGGTGGGTGGACAAACAAAAACCCACAAATTGTGACAAACTCCAAGCATTGATTAGGCAAGAATGGATGGCCATCAGTCAGTATGTGGCCCAGAAGTTGATTGACAGCATGCCAGGACGTATTGCAGAGGTCTTGAAAAAGAAGGGTCATCACTGCAAATATTGACTCTTTGCATAAACTTTATGTAATTGTCAATGAAAGCCTTTGACACTTATTAAATGCTTGTAATTTTACTTCAGTATATCATAGTAACATCGGGCAAAAAGGTCTAAAAACACTGAAGCAGCAAACTTTGTGAAAACCAATACTTGTGTATTTCTCAAAACTTTTGGCCATGGCTGTACTTTGGATTTCACTTACTATATGTTCCTCACTCGTGATTTCCGAAGTTGTGAGGTGATCAAAATTGACTGGAAATTAATGTTGTTGATGTTAATAAGACTATAGGAACAGAAACAGGCCCAAGTAACATGATTTTATTTATTTTTTTATTTATTTTAAAGAAATCCTAAACTAAACCAAAACACTCGAGGGTGGTTATGTCAAAACAAAAACACAATGATTATTTAGAACCAGAACACAAAAATGGAGGTCTGAGCACATCTCTGTTCTAAAGGGACACAATACATGGTAAAAAAAGATTTCTTGTTTTTTTAATTATAAGGGCACAGTCATGCCCTTATATTAAGGCTGAATCTAAAAAAATGCAATTCTCCCATAGAGAACTCCCGAGGGGAGCTACACCTCAAAAGCTATTGGAGTTACCGAGAAATTTGGCATGGGTAGGTAGAACTGTTGCTTGGTGTTGCATGCCAAATTTCAGGGCAAAACCATAAAAAAAATGAGGATTTGGGAGTAGTCTAAAGTTCCAATGGTCAGTTTTTTCTGACACTCTCAATTAGGACCACTTTTCTGCTGTTCTCTATGGGAGATTTTTGGGAAGGCATAACTCAGGGTAGGGGGTGATTAGACTTGGGGTTTGCTTTATTAGGTAGCTATTGTTCCAGGGCAGTCACTTTTGGGATTTAGGTAATTGAGAAGGTTACAGTTTTTAAACTATGACCTCATGAATCTGCCATTGTAGAGATAGGAAGTTTCAACTTGTTGCACAGCCTCAGTAGGAGCCTCCAGCAGGTGTACTCACTGTGGCGGCAGTGGCAGTGGGCTCGGGGGAAGAAAGCAGCCATTAGCTGCGGCTGGGATCCGGGGAAGGGGGGGGGTAGCGAGTGTTAGCTGCGGCCGGGACCTGGGACGGTAACGTGCATTAGCGGCCGTTTGAGTGGCACAAATTCAGTAGGTTTTGTCACATTTCAGATCATGTCTAAGAAGCCTTAATGGGACATGTGAAACCGTAAGGTTTTTTGTCTATGGAATATATTAATATCAAATAATTCTGTTATTAAGCAAGCTTAGTTTAAGACTTAGGCTACTGCCAGGGTTGCATCCTGTAAGTGTGACAGACCAAAGAATCATCTGGATCTGGATTGTTTGAAAGATGTGATGCCCCGCTTCAAAACAAGGCACTCGAGCCACAATAGGGCACTATGTGGCTCAGTTATAAATTGCCCATTCAAGTAATGAGGTGGATTACCCAGGGAGGGAGAGTGAATGTTTTCTACATTGGTATAATTACCTTAGTTGCTATAGAAAAGGGAAGTGATTTTCAAAAGAAGAATGTATTTTACTATTGTTAAAACTATGATCCATTAAACATGAATCTTTACTGGACTAGCTACTTTTTTAAATAGACCAGATATTCAGACTCATCTCGAGCTGGGTTAATTTCCACTCCAGCTTGTGGGGTGCTGAGTACTACAACTTTACCACAAACCACCCCACTGTGGCAAAAGACCACCCTATGAGACCCCCCAAAGCAATGGTCTGGGCGGTAAATGACAGAGGCAATATGCACCCCTGTCATTATCGGCGCTGCTATCTACAAGACAGCAGCGCAGATAGCCTGGGCCATGTACAAACGGTCAGATCACCTGACCGTTCGGCCGCTGTAGCTGTCATTATCGACAGCTACAGCCTGGCGCTGCTCCATCTCCACAGCAGGGATAGCGCTGTCCCTGCTGCAGGCTCCAGGCTACACGCGGGGATCTCGCGATACTTGTGAGATCCCGCACATGCCGGGACAGAGACACAGGGCATCAGCACTAGACTGATACGCTGTGGTCTCTAGCGGGTAGAGCCAGAGGGGGGAGTTAACGCTCCCCCTCTCCGGCCGATGAGATGTTCTTACATCTTATCGGTAGTGCTTCCTGCTTCGCCTCGGTAAAGAGGTGAACAGGAAGTGTTATAGTGGCACGTTAAGTGCCGCTATCATACATCTACCCCAGTATGTCTTGGTTTCTATGACAACAAGGACCCAGTCCTGGATTAGTTCACCTTATCATGTGACATCATCACCACATTCTTAAAGTTATGAAGTCTTTTTAAAAAATAATATAAACGATAAATGGCTTGACACTTTTTCATCATGTGATCAAGTCAGCTGACACAACTGTAACTTGTTTGAATAACGATATATGATTATTCACATTTTATACATTTATCCTATAAAAGTGTTATAGAATTAAGAAATTGTTACTGTCTCCTTATTAGCTTAATACTCTTTTCATGATTTGTGAGGTAAATGTGGATAAATATATAAACCCATGTCAGCAGTACCAGTAGTAACTTCTGATGAAGTAACAGGGGTTACGAAATGCTTCAGAAACATTTCAACTGGATTATCCCCACCACATGCATGTTCTGTAGATGTTGCTAATTCAAGAGATATCCCAATATATTAATTCTAAGGACTAAATACTTATCCATCATTGCAGTTTTTGGAATACAAACCATTGAGCATACCCTTTTCAACAGATAAGTGCTTACATTGTGTGCGCACACTTGAAGTCCAACATTTGACTCTGGATCCATAAAGTTAATTAGGTAATTTACTCAAATTGTATCACACTTACAGTATTAACCACCTAATATAAAGGATGTGGTCCACTAATAGTTTACTGATAGACCTCATAGTAGTGCAATATCTAATATGGCTAATTTACTGAATGCCATATTTATTGATTTTTTTTTATATATTGTGTGAAATGTGTTTGCTTATGTGTAATTTTCACAATCTCTATTAAATGGAACCTTTTTATTGTACATAACAATTCACATTCTTATTTTAAAGTATTACACATCTCTGGTAATTACTCATTGTATATACTATTACCTAAAATAGAGGTGGGACGACCTGAGGGCCCCTCAGCCAGTTTCTAACTTTGCAGCTTCGCTCGTCCCAATGTAGACAACCTGCATGACCAATAAATGTCCAGGCTGCCTCTTATAGTAAAGATAGCGGGGTACTGTGTGGTCAGTGTAATAACATATGTAATAAGGGGCATATTAAGAGAGGAGGGGGCTCCTGTGCAGTCTCCGTCCGGATCCCCCTTCTCTCTAATTGGCGTGCTGCATCGCAGCAGACTCCAAGCACCAGAGTAGACTCTAGTGCTAGCCCACAGTCTTCTATGCATGCGCAAGACACTGGGGAAATAGCACAGCAGCCATTTTCCCAGTGATTTCCCTACTGTGCCTGCGCAAAATGGCAGAAAATTGGCAGCGGCGGCTAATTTTTTGTATAACGATGGTTGGTACTGGTAATTTGGGACTCCGGAGAGGTAAGATTTAATAAATGGGTGTAGGGTGTGCGCTGTGGGCACCCTGGACCCAGGGGCCAGTGTGCACCGCACACCCAGCATCCATTATAGATACACCCCTGTATGTAAAGATGTTGTAATATTTGTTACTGGGTATTGCCTGGTGTATTTGAAGCAGCTTCCTTCTACTGCACATGTAGTATGTGGTTTTAAGGACTCAGGGGAAGAAAAGATCCCCAACAGCTAGTTCCCAATCCCAAATGCCAGGTCCTGACCAGATGTCATTTAGCCTGTAACCATCACAGAACATTAATTGCTACAACTCCTAATTAATCCATACAATATGATACTTATATGAACAATAATTAGTGCATTGCATACTTACCTATAGCCACTCATGTTCCCCTTGTCTCTCTGATTATTTTTGCCATAGTATTGATTGTCTCATTATGAATGAGTCTTGGGTAATCTGAGAAAATTTGCACCAAGGTTAAAAATGAAGAGAAGCACATCACATTGTATAGCCTGTGCATTAATGGAAAGCTAATGTTTCCAGATATGTAAGATTCACTATGCACCAGTGGTACAAGGACTAATGGATAGATTCAATTAGCCGCAGTGTTTGCTCTGCAGCTAAAGCTCCTGGTTTGACTCCTGGAGCTACTGTATTATGTTACTCATAGATTCCGGGTTAAGTGCCTGGAATCTATGGGTTACCCCACGTAGTAAGCCCTAGAGGGTGCATTTAATGCATATTTTTCCTCGCAGCTCCTGAGACTGTGAGGTAAATCCATGTTAAGTGCACCCTCTGGGTCTTACTGCATAGGGTAGTGACAGTAATTGAATAGCTTAGTGCAGATTCCACTGCTAATTGAATATGCACCTAAATGGATAGCATAAACTTCCCCTATGATGTGGAAAATGAGTAACTGAGTAATGGTAAAAAAATGTTTATCTATAAAAGGATCTCTGGAAAATTAATAAAGCACCAGATGCGTGTCATGACCTGCTGTGGTATCTTACTTAAAGAACTCAGTGACATACCTGCTGCTATAGATGCTGTGGAACAGGGCCGTAGCTAGGGTAGTGTGGCCGGTGCCATCGCACAGGGCAACAAAGGTCAGGGGGCGCAAATTTCTGTTTATTATAATTCTTGCTTGTAGCTTCCTCTTATTTCATCCCCAGCATCTCCTGGCCTCTCCTATCTCTTCCCTGGACCTTCCCCATGAAGCCATGGCCCTTTTTTGGGTGCATTATGTCCCTTTGAAAAATGAGGGGGGGACCAATGCTCTTTCTGGCACAGGGCACCAAAGAGTCTAGTTACGGCTCTGCTGTGGAATGCAGAACCATAACTAGACATTTTAGAGTCCCAGATAAGAGTGAGTACCAGCATCCCCCCCTCCCCACACAGAAAAAAAATCATAAGTAATTTGTTGCCATTTTCTGACTCCACCAAACTCTATACATTTTTCATAAATTTTATGCCTTTTGGTTAATAGAATAGAAAAATTACAAAATATTTGAAAAACTTTAAATACTACAAAAAAATGCTTTTATCAAAGAATAAATCATTTTTGAAAAATAATATTTTAAGTCAGATGGTGATACAGGTTCAGTCTCCCATATCCAAATATTCCGAAATACAGAATATTCCGAAATACGGAATATTTTTACCATGACTGAGAAAGTGAAACCTTTGCTTTCTGATGGTTTAATGTACACATACTTTTTTTTGATGCACAAAATAATTAAAAATATTGTATAAAATGACCTGCAGGCTGTGTGTATAAGGTGTATATAGAACATAAATGCATTCTGTGTTTAGATTTGGGTCCCATTCCCAAGATATTTCATTATGGTATGCAAATATTCCAAAATACAGAATATTCCGATATCCAAAATACCCCTGGTCAGAAGCATTTTGGATATGGGAGACTCAACCTGTATTGGTTATTTCAGTCTTAGTGCATCCAGGGTTATTTCAAGCGATAACAGTGTTATCATCATTAGTAACCCTTTGAAGTGAGAAAAAGACCTAATGATTTTTTAATGGAAAATTTTGCTTACCTACCACCCTCAGTCTCCATCATGTGGTGTTGAACTCAAATGTGCCTCTGTTTGTCCTCACCACTTCCGGGGGAGTGATGGTGTGACACAAGAGGATGGAGGGTGATGGTGCCAAGGCCGGCCAGACGCTAATAATTTTGGTATGCAACTATACATTTTCACACCCCTTGGTGGAATAAATACTGCTGAGCTGTCATGTATTGTAGTGCTTTAATGCCCTCAATGTCTTAGTATATATTAATAATAGTTTGTACAATACAACTATCTAATTTACTAAACAGTTATGTTATAATAAAATATGTGCACTTGTGTACTTCAGTAATTTAATTATAAGAAAATGCATTAATTCCAGACAGACATGAGCACTGAGGCGGCCTCCCAATAACCTGATAATACCAAAGAAGCCTCACTATATTGGGCTCTTTTCATTAACACTTAATTTCATTTTCTACAAAAGCAGATGAGAATGAATATTATTACCTTCTTTTGTAGAAATTAAGTTTTCAGGCCATTCATCAGAAAGGTAATGCAAGAGAAAACACAGATATCTCCTGCTTGCCTTTCTTTCACAATGTTGCCCGCTGTCCCCATATACTAGTATGGGGACAGAAATTCATCAAGCTTTGAAAATACAATATTTTTGGAGCTTGACTGCGGGAGCATTCTTTATCTGCAGATGGAGTTTGCTCCCGCTCACGGCACATACCCCGCTTCTCCCCTATGGAAAGGAGTCCCGGGTTGCAAAGAGTGATCCTTTAGGATCCTTACGCCCCTGTCCGGCTCCTTCCACCAGGGCTTTTGTGCGCCTGCGTGTACCCTAGGTCACGCAGGTTCACTAGCAGTCAGACTCGGCAGTGCTAAGTTTCTCTGCTCCGAAAGGGGCAGTGAAAAGATTTGGGAAGACAGCTAATTTACAGATCATCTGTCTCCACGTCAGAGCAATGATGAATTGCTCTGGTGCTCGCGGCGAGTTGGAATATTTATTATCTGACCCCAATAATTAACATAATGAATAGAGCCCTTGGTGTGTTATCCTTTAGGGCAACTGCTTTCACCCAAAAACACTTGTTTTAGGTTGTCATCTTCTAACCTAGGCTGGGTTTTTCCACTAAGGTACAATTTTACTTACACCATTCTGTTCTGGCGTGTATGCAATGGTCAATACATGCCATGCTTTTTTTTTAGAAATATTTCCACATCTTTGTTTAGATATTCTCTTCCATTGTCAGACCTTTTATTTGTAACCAGCTTGAGTTTCCACTGATTTCTTGTAGTCTGCAATCTTGTTCATCACTTCACAATTTTCCATGATGAAATGAATGTGAGTCATTCTCATGAAATCATTGATAAAAGTTATGAAGTATTTATATCCACTTATTGATTTAACTTCCATTGGACCACACACATTTGTATCACCAACTCCAGGGGTGTTTTAGCTCTACTTTATGATTTCAGGAATGGGCAACAGTTTGATTGCCTATTATACAGCTTTCACACATTGACTTTTCTGTATCAGTAACTAATATTCCTGTAACCATCCCGCCAAGAAGTTCTTCTCTTGTTCAGCATGAAGCATTTTTCTTTTGTGAAGTGGACTCTGTAGCCTCATCGCTCTAGGATTCTAGATGCAAATTTCATTGCAAATTTCCATGTGGAATAATTCTCTGAGCCTTTTAGATGAATAAAATCCATCATGGATGGAGACCCTGTGACATGCTGTGAACTATAACACAGTATGCAGTCTCACTTATTTACTTTGCTTAAACGTGTCATTTTCTTTGCGTCTGGTGTGTATAGGTACTGTATGTATAGATATTTGTAAACTATTTGTAGTGGAAAATAGAAGACACCAACGGAATCCAGATACAGCAGACAGCTCAGGACTTAACCGGTAGTTTGTTTTATTGCAGTGTAGCAGTATGTTTGTACAGCTGTCCTCACAGTTACATACACACAGTATCCTGGTTGGTGCAGAGCTTGAGCGGAACATACAGAGGACCAGAAGAACATATTTGAGGGTAGCAGTACAGCAATAGAGATGTATATGCAGGATATATTCAGGATATACTGCAGTATCACCAGAGCTAAGTGAAACACATCCATGTCCCACTGTAGCACTCTAACATAGTAACAAGTTGGTGCAGAGCATGCACAGAAGACCAAACGGTGATACTTCACTTATGGAGCATTCATGAAGTCAACAATTACACTGTCGGCAATGTGTCGATGTTCTGATTGCCAACTAATTAGTTACCTTCTGCTGCTTTTCCTTTTATCTTATTAGTGGTGGATTGATAAATAACCTAACTGACTACAATTCACAGCATCCGTGTCATGTTGGAATTCATAAACATTGGATGGCCACCTTTGATAGCTCATACATAGATATGAGGGGTGAGTTTTTAGGGTCTCTCCAATTCAGACCATTATTGGGATGCATAATGGTGCATCCACTGTTATTTATTCTCTTAGAAAAAAATTTACATATAACCTACTGGTTTTTCAAGCATCCCTGCTTCATTCTAGGGAAAATAAGGTAATTCTGGCCTGGGAAAGCTGCTTCTGCAAATAAAACTACATAAAATTCCTTTTTCAGCTGTGTGTTTTGTTTTATGAGCTGAGAAAAGGATCCTTTCCCTTTTAGTCAGGCACTAGTTTTTATATAGAGTGATAAATCAGGAAGCGATAGCTTAAAATGAATACTATATGAAGGAGCTCTAAATAGCAAAGACATAACAAAGTATAATGAATCTGGCTGTGCATTCTGATTAGCAAAGGGATGGCATGTATATAACAATGTATGTGTATATAGAGTCTTACAGTATTGTTGGAATCCAGAGCCATCACTGACAGGAAAGTGCAGACTGTTTATTGCATCCATATTAGGAAGTATTCATCTCTGTCCATCCACAACTGTAATTATTTTTAAGAACTGAGCAAAACCAGAATTCTGTGTGATAGAAATGAAACACTAAACTGAGCGAGACATTGTACATATCTTACAAAGAAATGTGAGAAAGGAAGTAGAGTGATGGGAAGTTGAAGAGTGATTAAATATATTTGGAGAAAAAAAACCAGGTGAAAGAATATAATGTGGTAAATGTAAAAGGTTATTCAACATTTATACTCATTGGGAGTGAGGAACAGAAATATAGTACAACAAAGGAGGACAGTTACTATTTAAGCACACACCCCGGACACACCTATAAGCACACACCCCGGACACACCTATAAGCACACACCCCAGACACACCTATAAGTACACACCCCAGACACATCTTTGAGCACACACCTCAGACACACCTTTAAGCACACACCCCAGACACACCTTTAAGCACACACCTCAGACACACCTTTAAGCACACACCTCAGACACACCTTTAAGCACACACCTCAGACACACCTTTAAGCACACACCCCAGACACACCTTTAAGCACACACCTCAACAACACCTTTAAGCACACACCCCAGACACACCTTTAAGCACACACCCCAGACACACCTTTAAGCACACACCCCAGACACACCTTTAAGCACACACCCCAGACACACCTATAAGCACACACCCCACACACACCTTTAAGCAAACACCCCAGACACACCTTTAAGCACACACCTCAGACACACCTTTAAGCACACACCCCAGACACACCTTTAAGCACACACCTCAGACACACCTTTAAGCACACACCCCAGACACACCTTTAAGCACACACCCCAGACACACCTTTAAGCACACACCCCAGACACACCTTTAAGCACACACCTCAGATGCAGCTTATTTTTTGTTTACACGTTTGCACATTTTTTGTTATTTGGAAGCATGACTTACAAAGCTGAATTGTGAGACTACACAAAACAGCTCTGTGTCACTATAAATGTCACACAAACAGCTATGTGTCGCTATAAATGTGAGACTACACAAACAGTTCTGTGTCACTATAAATGTGAGACTACATAAGCATGTTCTGTGGGCCTGATTCAGACCCGCTCGCAAGCACTTGAGCGCTCGCGAGCGGGTCGATGGTGTGCTCTGCACACGCGCGGCGGCCACACTGCGCGTGTGCAAGCCACGGAGCAAGAGAGAAATTCTCTCGCTCCATGGCTCACTACAAAAGGGGCGGCTGTCGATGTTGATCAACAGCTCACCCCGTTTTGTAGGTGTGGTGGGGGTGTGGCTTCACAAACGGAGGCGTTCCCATGAGAACACCTGCCATTTGTGGGCGGCCCCACTGACATCACCAGTGATGTCAGTGTGAGAGCTTCTGGCTCTATTAGAGCCAGAAGCTCTCTGGGGCTTGCTGCCACGAGACCCTACCACAAGGGTCTCGTCGCAAGCCCCGATGGTCACGATGGTCTTGACCATCACGACCATCATCCTGGCCACTCGCAATAGCTGTGGGTGGTCACCCACAGCTATGCGAGTGGCCAGCAGGCCGCACAAAAAAAAAATGCCCTGATTCAGACCGAGCGGTCTTTCAGAGCGTCCGTCTCTGAATCAGGCCCAGTGTTCTATAAATGTGAGATTACACAAGCATGTTTTGTGTCACTATAAATGTGAGATTACACAAGCATGTCCTGTGTCATTTTAAATGTGAGACTACACAAACAGTTCTGTGTCACTATAAATGTGAGACTACACAAGCATGCTCTAGGCATGATTTCTATCTACTGCTAGATGTTTGGTATGTGCTGACTGTTTACTTATGCCATTTATTGCTAGCTTTTCCTTGGATGGCCACATGGGGTTTTTCACTAATTAGTGCCCACACTTGCCTACATCTCTGTATAAGTATCATTATATCGGCTAGAAGCCTTGGCTGGAGGGTGCAGTTTTTACAGTGCAGGTTTTCTTAAGTGCAAAACTGTAGGATTAGACCTGCGTTAAACCGAAGATAAACAGAAGGAGAACAACTTCCATCAATCAACAAACCACTGCTGTCTACATATTCAGGACTGTTATACCTGGACTCCCTGTGCAGTCACGTAAAGAAATCAACAGTTCTACTGCTACGCACCATCACTAAACTTTATTCATATCGGACCCCCAAATTAATCTCACCTCCATGTTACAGCAACCCGGATGATCTTATTTACATCTCCACCACAATCACTATCTCTCTATCCTGTGCCCTCTGGGATACCAGGTCAGTCTGTAATAAACTGGTACCCACCCATTCATCTCCAACTCCCTACATCTAGCCATTACTGAAACCTGGATTTCACCCTCTGCTCTCTCCTCTGGGGGCCTCACCATCTCCCACACACCCCGGTCTGGGGGTCACCATGGGGGTGGTGTTGGGGTCCTTCTATCCACCAATTACTCCTACCAGCTAATACCCACTGAACCATCCCTTACATTCCCCACATTTGAGGTTCATGCTATATGCTTCTTCCAACCAGTAAACCTTAGAGCAGCTGTCATTTACCGTCCCCATGGCTCTCCCTCCAAACTCCATGATTACTTTGCTTCCTGGCTCCCTCACTTTCTCTCCTCCATTATCCTAGGTGATTTTAATATTCCTATTGACATTCCCACAGACTCCTCTGCCGCTAAACTCCTTACCCTCACCTCTTCCTTTGGTCTCGCCCAATGGACCTCATCACCCTCCCATGTGAGTGGGCATTCACTTGACCTGGTCTTTACTCACCGTTGTGATATGTCTGATTACTCCAATTCCCCCTCTCTGACCATCACCTTCTCACTTTTAACTTATACCTCTCTCCTTCCCCTCCTTTACCTCATAAGGCTACCATTACTAAGAGTAACATCGAGGCTATTGACACTGTTGCTTTTTCCTCTTTGCTGGACTCGCTTCTTTCACCTATCCCCTTTCTCTCCTGTCCTGAACAAGCCACTTTCCTGTACAATGCCTCCCTTACTTCTGCTCTTGACTCCGTTGCTCCGGCAATAACTACTCACCCTTGCAGATCCACACCACAACTCTGGCATTCCAAATGCACTACAAACCTGCAGAAGTGTTCAAGAATTGCTGAGCGCCAGTGGAGGAAATCGTGCTCTATGGCTGACTTCCTCCATTTCAAATTTATTCTCTCATCTAAATGTCCCTGTCCCTCTCCAAACAATCATATTTCAAGAACCTCATCTCCTCCCAGTATGCAAACCCCTGGTGTCTCTTTGCCACTTTCAGCTCGCTCAACTGCCCTTCTCTTCCTTGCCTCCCCTCCTTGCTCTCTGCCCTTGACTTTGCCACCTACTTAACATCTAAAATTGACTCCATATGTGAGGACATCTTATCTCATCAGACCCTCAGCACTCCTGCCCCTCCTTTCCCTGACCACCCCTCCCCTTCTGTCTCACCAAATCTGATATCCTTCTCCCCTGTTTCTAGAGAGGAAGTCATGGCCCTCATCTGGTCCTCCCCTCCTTCCACCTCCCCCCTTGACTCTATCCCTTCCCGTCTCCTGTTACCTGTCTCCCTCTGCCTGTTCCCATCTTGCCCACCTCCTCAATCTCTCCCTATCATCTGGCACTGTCCCTTCTGCATTCAAACATGCCCTTGTCTCCCCCATTCTTAAAAAACCTACCTTGGATCCTAACATACTTTCCAACTACTGACCCATCTCTCTCCTCCCTTTTGCTTCCAAAATCCTTGAGCGTATTGTTTACAACCGCCTTAAAACCTTTCTTTCCTCCAACTCCCTTCTTGACTAATTTCAATCTGGCTTCTGTTCTCTCCACTCCACTGAAACTGCCCTCACGAAAGTCAGCACTGACCTCCTTGCTGCCAAATCCAAGGGCCACTACTCTCTACTCATTCTCCTTGACCTCTCTGCTGCATTTGACACTGTAGACCACCCTATCCTCGTGCAAATCCTTCACTCTTTTGGTTTCCGTGGCATTGCCCTCTCCTGGCTGTCCCCCTACCTCTCTGATCGTTCCTCTCTGTCTCCTCTCAGGACTCCTCTTCCCCCCCACTTCCATTAACAGTAGGAGTTCCCCAAGGTTCTGTTCTTGGACCTCTCCTTTTCTCCCTATATACGTCCTCTCTAGGTGAACTCATTAACTCATTTGACCTCCAATATCATCTCTATGCTGATGATACTCAAATTTACCACTCCTGACCTCTCCCCCTTGCTTCTTACCCGTATCTCCAACTGTCTCTCTGCTATCTCTTCATGGATGTCCCAGCGTTTTCTTAAACTTAACATGTCTAAGACTGAGCTGATCATCTTCCCACCCTCTTCGATTACCTCACTTCCCACAATTTCTTTATCTATTGATGGCACAGCTATCTCCTCTATCCCCAAAGTGCGCTGTCTTGGAGTTATCCTAGACTCGACTCCCTCTCCTTTAAACCACACATTCAGCACCTCTCGCAGTCCTGCCACTTCCACCTAAAAAATATTTCCAGGATTAGACCCTTCCTCACCCAGGATGCCACTAAAACCCTCATCCACTCACTGGTCATCTCCAGATTGGACTACTGTAACCTTCTCCTAGCTGGCCTCCCAGTCTCCCACCTCTCTCCACTACAATCAGTCTTCAATTCTGCTGCTCGGCTCATCTTCCTCTCCAGACGTTCTACATCTGCCTTCCCTCTCCTTCAAGCCTTACACTGGCTCCCCTTCCCCTTCAGATGCCAATTCAAGGTTCTTACGCTCGCCTACAAAGCCCTCACTAAATCCTCCCCCACATACATTTCTGACCTTCTCTCCCTTCACACTCCCGCCCATCTACTTCACTCAACAAATGAATACCACCTCTCTTGCCAACTGATTACTTCCTCCCACTCCCGCCTCCAAGATTTTGCCCGTGCTGCTCCCTTCCTTTGGAACTCTCTCCCTATCAGACTCTCCACGTCACTGCATATCTTCAAATGGGCTCTCAAGACCCACTACTTCATCAAGGCCTTCCAGCTCTCATCCTAACCCACATAATACTCTCTCCTCCCTATCTTCCCCTTCTGTGTCATGCCTGTCTGTCTGCCCCTCCCCTTTAGAATGTAAGTTCTCACGAACAGAGACCTCTTCCCTCATGTGCTTCTCCTTACACTTTCTTCTACTCCTTACTCCTCATAAGGGCACCTAACACTTCTCTGCCAACTTCCTGCTGTTTATTGTGAGTGTTTTAATTACTATTGCAGCAAGTTATATAATGTCCTTCACTGTACTGTAAGTTACTTGGTTTTTTTTGTTCACTTATTAGTTTTATGTACTATGTAAGGCGCTGCGGAACACTTGTGGTGCCATATAAATAAAGGATAATAATAATAATTATAAATGTGAGACTACACAAACATGCTCTGTGTCACTATAAATGTGATACTACACAAACTTGCCCTGTGTCACTATAAATGTGAGACTACACAAGCATGCTCTGTGTCACTATAAATGTGAGACTACACAAGCATGCTCTGTGTCACTATAAATGTGAGACTACACAAGCATGCTCTGTGTCACTATAAATGTAAGAATACACAAGCATGCTCTGTGTCACTATAAATGTGAGACTACACAAACATGCTCTGTGTCACTGTGGAAGGCTGTGCTGGGATCACGTGTTTGATCCCAGCATCAGCCGAGGTGCAGGGGCAAGCAGGGGGGATGTGTCCTCTGCGGGACACATCCGTTGCCGGCGCTGGGACAGTAATGTCCCTAGCGTCGGTGCAGATACCGCGGGCACCTGGTGAAGGGACCGCCTGGTCCCTTTCACCAGTGCCGGCGGTACTGTGGCGCCGGGAGAAGCTTGGTTCCGGGCGCAAGCTCAGCGGAGCTTGGCGCCCGGCAGCCAAGAAGCGGCGGGTAGCCGGCGCTGGGAGAGAGTACCTGCTCCCAGCGCCGGTCAGGCGTTGGGCGCGGTGCACTGTGCGGCGGGCGTTTGGCTCTGGCTCGCGGGCCAGCAGCCAATCAGGCGGACGCGACGAGCCAATCGCGGCTCGCCGCGTCATAGCCCCGCCCACTCGCGCCGTCTTGTATTAGATGGCGCAGAGCGGGAAAAGTCAGTTCAGCGGCGGAGAGGGAGGAGAGAAGACCTCCCGAAGAGCAGCAGTTCGGCGCGTCAACAGGGGCGGCGGCCGCGGAAGAGGCCAGAAGACGCCGCTGTCAAGAAAGAAGAAGAAGACAGGCGGCGCCGGCTGGAAGAAAGGAAGAAGAGGCGGCGCCGCTGGCCAGGACGGGCCAGCGGCCGAAGAATGCGGCTGAGGACCGGAGAGGACTGCGGGGGAGGAAAGTAAAAGAGCGTCACGAAGTTCCCCCCCGCAGCCTCTTCCAACGTAGCAGGTAGGCCCTCCGTGAGGCCCACCATATACCCCCCTCCCTAGACCGCCAGGATTGTCGGGCGCTAGGCCCATGGAGTATTGTCGGGCACTAGGCCCGTGGGCAATTAGTCGGGCACAAGGCCCGGGGGACAGTAGCGGGCATTAGGCCCTATAAAAGGATTGGCCCGTAATAAGGTGTGAGTGGCCTGGGTACTAGGCCCAGGCCACTAAATGATCGAGTAGGCGGGCACTAGGCCCGTGGCCATAAATCAGGCGTAGGCCTGTACCCATACAGGAGGGCACTGGGCCCTATATCTGAGCTCCATAAAATGTGGTCTGGGCATTAGGCCCAGACCACTATCAGAGCCCACCGTTAGGCAGGCCACTAGGCCTGAGCAGCAAAATAGAGCGGGACTCTGGGCAGCAGGCCCAAGTCCCTTGAGTACCCCGCAGTAGGCAGGCATAAGCCCTGAGCCGCTGGTAAGATCCTAGGCGTTAGGTCCAGGGCCCTGAGCCCATTAGGTAGCCCCCGCATAGATGATTAGAGGTGTGAGCAGTGGTGGAGAGCTGTACGGCTTCCACCCATGAGGTAGTGGTCTCCCCAGTCACCGAGAAGAGGAGCTGGCCAGCTCTGGATAGGTAGCAGACATTTAAAGGGACAGCACTGTGTTTTGCTCTTGTGTATTTAGTCTGTGTTTGGTGTTCCGTGCAGGGCAAATGTTTCGTTTTTGTTATATCTGTCGCACTACACACACTGTAGGTTGAGGGTGATGCTGTTTTAGTATGTGTAGTTGCTTGACATAGGTTTAGGCCCTGCACGGCTGTGATGTGTATCTCCTTACAGGGACCTGTAGGCGAGTGAGCGGACGAAGAGCAAGAGTGGACACGGTGAGGAATATCTGTGTGTACTGTCTCTCCCTGTTTGTTTGTCACTACCTATCTCCTTCCTTCTGGGCGGACGGTGAACCTTGCAACCCGGTGCAAGGACGGATCTTCACCTGGTGCGTGAGTACCGATAGGTGAAAATTCGGGATCTGAGGCCAAAAGTGCCAATGATGATCTTCACTTAAAACCTGAATTTATCCCCCGGTTCGGTAGGGCGCGTCGGTCGACGTGAGGAAGGACGGTACTCACCTCATCTCCTTCCCCCTAGGTCATCGTGTCCGTGTTCTATTCGAAGGTTCCAGGACCGTCTGCTCAACACACGGCCTGAAGGTGAGAGGGTGCGACGCGAGGTAAGTAACAGACGTACACCTGCACGGCAGCAGGCATTGCACCGCACCCGACCCTCACATCAATATAAATGTGAGACTACACAAGCATGCTCTGTTTCACTATAAATGTGAGACTACACAAGCATGTTCTGTGTCACTATAAATGTAAGGATACACAAGCCTGCTCTGTGTCACTACAAATGTTAGAGATGAGCGGGTTCGGACCTCAGAGATCTGAACCCACCTGAACTTAGGGGATCCGAGTCAGATCCGAGTCGGCTCAGGCTTTCCCGCCTGACTCGGAACTCAAAATGAGGCACAATTTCATCATCCCGCTGTGAGGGAGCTGGGAGCTGTGCATAGGGGCCGGCTACAGTTGTGTGGAACTTATCATTGTCAGTCACCCAGGGACTTATCATTGTCAGTCACCCAGGGGCTGGCTGCTTAATGTCCATAGGGGCTGGCTATTGTCCATATAGGGGCTGGCTGGCTATTGTCCATAACATAATCCATATAGTGGCTGGCTGGCTGTTGTCCTGTCCATAGGGGCTGGCTGTAGTCCATAGGGGCTGGCTGTTGTCCATATAGGGGCTGGCTGGCTGTTATCCTGTCCATAGGGGCTGGCAAGCTGTTGTTGTCCATAAGGGCTGGCTGGCTGGCTGACTGTTCTGTTTTGTTGTACAGCGGGTGCTCTGTCCATCTGGGGTGCTCTTCACTCCCAGTGAGAAAATAGAAAAATATTTTTTTTATTTCTGTGTGTGCGTTAGCCACACTTATTATTAACAGCAATGTAAGTGCGCAGGTGTGCAGCCTGTGTCTCATTTATCAAGGGAATGCTGTCTCATTCAGGGGTGCTTCCCCCCTCCCCCCGTGTGCAAAAATAAAACCAATTTTTTGAGTGTGCGTTAACCACACCTGCTGTGTGTAAAAACAAAACCAATTTTTTGTGTGTGCGTGTTAGCCACACCTGCCATGTGTAAAAATAAAAAAAAAATGTTGTGTGTGCGTGTTAGCCACACCTGCCGTGTGTAAAAATAAAAACAAATTTTTGTGTGTGCGTGTTAGCCACACTTATCAGCAACGTAGGTGCGCAGGGGTGCGCAAAGATGCTGTGCTGCCTCTGTCATTTATCAAAAGGTTGCTGCCTCGTATGGGTGCTCTGCCTCCCAAGTGGCCCAAAAAAATTAATTCAATCAATTAAGATCAATCAATCAATCAATGTGTTTTTTTTTTGGTGTGTGTGTGTACGCGATACCAACAATTGTCACCAGCAACGTAGCTGCGCAGGGGTGCTGCTTGTGTCATTTATCAAAAGGCCGGTGCCTCGTTTGGGTGCTAAACAATTATTCCATCAATCAAAATCAATCAATTAATGTGTTTTTTTGTGTGTGTGCATTAGCCACACTTATGACCAACAACCTAGCTGCACAGAGGAGCTGCCTGTGTCATTTATCAAGAGGCTGCTGCCTCATTCGGGTGCTCTCCCTCCCAAGTGCCCCCCAAAAATTAAATCAATCAATCTTTTTTTCTTTTGTGTGTGTGTGTGTGTGCATTAGCCACATTTATCAGCAGCGTAGCTTTGTAGGGGTGCTGACTGTGTCATTTATCAAGAGGCTGGTGTGTCGTTCAGGTGCTCTCCCTCCCAAGTTTTCGGGAGGCTCACGACCAAATCGGGAGGGTAGGCAAGTATGAAGAATACACAAGCATGCTCTGTATCACTAGAAATGTAAGACTGCACAAGCATTCTCTATGTCACTATAAATATGAGACTACACAAGCATGTTCTGTGTCACTATAAATGTGAGACTACACAAGCATGCTCCATGTCACTATACATGTAAGACTACACAAGCATGCTCTATGTCACTATAAATGTAAGTATACACACGCATGCTCTGTGTCATGTGAGACTACACAATACATGCCTACTCTCCCAATTTGGCCGGGAGCCTTCCGAAAAACGCTCCCGGCTCCCCAGAAAAGTAGGCAAGCCCCCTGGCCCCTCCAGTCCCTCCTGCAATGCATCCCCAAACACCCGCAGTAGTGGGGCTGATGACGTGATTCTCGGTGAATCGCATCATCATGACCCCGCCCCCTGCTCCACAATGCAGGAAATATCAGCTTTGTGTAACGAGGGTGGGGCCAAAATGATGAGAGTACGTGGCTCCAACCCTAGCCATAAATGGCGTGTAATGTCCCTGGCCACACCACTTTTTACTACCCCCGCCCCCCTGCTAAGCTGACCTGGCTGCTCCCTCCCAGAAGGGGCAGCCAGGATATCGGCAAGTAAGGACTACACAAGCATGCTCTGTGTCCCTTTAAATGTGAGACTATACAAGCATGCTATTATTATTATTATCCTTTATTTATATGGCGCCACAAGGGTTCCGCAGCGCCTTACAAAGTACAGAAGCAAATGAGCACAAAACACAACAGTTATTAATAGTACAGACAATGCAGGACAAGTACATGATTTATAAACAATTCTGCATAACACCTAAATAAGCAGCAGGGTGTCAGTAACCAGGTTTTAGGTGCCATTGTAAATGAAAGTAAAAGTAAGGCAAGAAGAAGCACGTGAGGGAAGAGGGCCCTGCCTGCAAGAGCTTACATTCTAAAGGGGAGGGTGACAAACAGGCGTGACACAGATGGGCTAGATAGTGAGGAAGGAGCATAGAGTAGTGGGTTAGGATGAGCGCTGGAAAGCATTGAGGAAGAAATGGGTCTTGCGAGCCCATTTGAAGATTAAGAGCCAGGAAGCCAAGTGATGGAGGAATTTTGAACGAAGGCCAGGGAGACAAACAAAGGCAGCCACTCGAAGAAGTTGGAAGAGGCAAATGTCATGAGTGTCGAATGGAAAGAATGAGATGGAGGGTTCAGAAGGTAAGACTTGGTAGGAGTGACCCAAGGATAGCAGGACCCCAAGACCACCACCCTGGAAACCTCCAGGGCAGGGTGTGTGAGAGAATGTGAGGCCCCCAAAGGAGATAGCTGCAGGAGCAGTGGTGTCAGATGGGTAAATACAGGGTTTGGTGAAGGCAAAAAGAATCAAGGCATTGCAGATGAAATGCTCATGAACGGGGGCCAGTTTATTATAGACAAAACTGGCTTTCCAGAGGGAACAGGAGAGCGGGACAGAGTTAAGAGTCGAGAGGAGAATGAGATTATTAGGGTTGATGAAGTGTGGAGGTGATATTGATCTAGAGCAGGGGGATAAGAAGTGTGGGGGTATGTGACTGGCTTCTGAATGAGGAAGGGTGACAGCAGGTAGTGTGTAAGGTGTAGCTTTAGTGTAGTGTGGGGGGGGGATGCTATGTGTCACTATAACTGTGAGACTACATAAGCATGCTCTGTGTCCCTTTAAATGTGAGACTATACAAGCATGCTATGTGTCACTATAAATGTGAGACTACACAAGCATGTTCTGTGTTACTATAAATGTGAGACTACACAAGCATGCTCTGTGTTACTATATATGTGAGACTACACAAGAATGCTCTCTGGGCCTGATTCAGACCCGCTCGCGAGTGCTGAATGCTCGCAATCGGGTCGATGGTGGCCCAGTGCGCATGTGCGAGACCCAGATAGCGATGGGCAAACCGTCGCTCCGGGTCTCGTACCAAAGGGGGCGTGCTGTCGATGTTGAGTGACAACACGCCTCCTTTGGTGGGTGTGCCGGGGGCGTGGCAGCCCATACAGAGGCGTTCCCATGGGAATGCCTACTGTCTGGGCCCGGCCCCACTGACATCACAAGTGATGTCAGTGGCAGTGCTTTCGGCTCTGTTTGAGCCGAAAGCACTCCAGGGCTTGCGGCAACGAGACCCTACCACAAGGGTCTTGTCGCAAGCCCAGTGGTCGCGATGGTCTTGACCATCACGACCATCTTCCTGGCCACTCACTATAGCTGTGGGTGGTCACCCACAGCTATACGAGCAGCCAGGAGGCCGCTCTAAAAACCAAGGAGGCCCTGATTCAGAGCGAGCGCTCTGTCAGAGTGTCTGGCTCTGAATCAGGGCCTCTGTCCCTATAAATATGAGACTACACAGGCATGCTCTGTGTCACTATAAATCACTATCTCTGAGCACACACCAAACTTGCCTATTCTATTGTCTCACCAACAAAGAGGCCTGTGGTAGCTGGAGCATGTATGTAGTTGAAGGCAGGGAAAGGAAGATTTGATTAGTAGTAAATTTCATTTAATTTTTTATTCCAAATCACATTTATGAGGGAGGAGGGGAGGGGGAGAGGAAGGCATTTATAAAAAATATTTAAATCATTCACATCAGTCGCCCCAGAAGAATCCTTGATCGCTATGACTGCTGCTGCTGGGAGTGGATTTTCATCCCAGAAGGGGACCAGGAAGGCTTCTAGTAGTACTTTAAAAAACAATTGACTGTTAAACAATCCTTTGCAAGGGGGATCAAGTATGACTGCCATCACCCAGTTGCATAGTGGATCACTGATGCCATAACTATTATGCTGGTATTAGATGTGTGTCCAATATCCGCCAATAATGCACTGGGTTTTAGACAGTTAATTGATGTCCTGTGTCCCCGCTACCAAATCCCATCTAGATTCCAATTCACTAGAAAAGCAATTCCCAACCTGTACAGGGACATTCTAAAAAACTTAATTTGTTGTCTCCAAAATGCTGTTGTACCCACTGTCCACTTAACCACAGATATGTGGACAAGCTGAACAGAACAAACGCAAGATTTAAGATTCAAAGTATAAGTCATACGTTTTGTCTTCCTTCCCAATGGACACAGATCTGAAGAGATGCAAAGAGCTGTTAGTAGGGGTGAGCGGGTTCGGATTTCTGAAATCCGAACCCCCCGAGCCCCCCCGATCCGAGTCCGATCCGAGTCAGGCTCGACTTTTCCCGCCTGACTCGGATCTGAAATCGAGGCAAAACGTCATCATCCCGCCTTCCGAGTCTCGCGGGTTTTGGATCCTATATAAGGTACCCGCGTCGGCGCCATTTTCTCACTCGGCTGTGGACAGTGAAGAGGGAGGGTGGGAGTTAGGGCTGTGTAGTGTAGTGTAGTGTAGTGTAGTGCTGCTGTTGTCCACTACTTCAAAGTCCATAGGGGCTGGCTGTGTTGTGCTGTGCTGCTGTTGTTAATAGGGGCTGTGTCCACTACTTCAAAGTCCATAGGGGCTTGCTGGACTGTGTTGTGCAGTCAGTTCTCCATAGGGGCTGTGTCCACTCCAAAGTCCTGTGCAGTGTCCCAGTCCTAAAGGGGTGCTGTAGTGTTGTCCAGGGGGTGCTCTGTCCATCAGGGGTGCTCCCCCCAAGTGCTAAAAAAATAATATATTTTCTGTGTTTGTGAATTGTGTGCGCAGTAGCCGCACGTGCATCAACAAAGAAGTGCCAAGCGTGCGCCTGTGTCATAAGTAAAGGGCCGGCTGGCTTGACCGTTAAAGGGTGCTGTAACCCCCGAAAGTACACTCCAGTCCAAACCAAAAAAAAAATTATTTTCTGTGTTTGTGAATTGTGTACGCAGTAGCCGCACGTGCATCAACAAAGTAGTGCCAAGCGTGCGCCTGTGTCATAAGTAAAGGGCCGGCTGGCTTGACCGTTAAAGGGTGCTGTAACCCCCGAAAGTACACTCCAGTCCAAACCAAAAAAAAAATTATTTTCTGTGTTTGTGAATTGTGTGCGCAGTAGCCGCACGTGCATCAACAAAGTAGTGCCAAGCGTGCGCCTGTGTCATAAGTAAGGGGCCGGCTGGCTTGACCGTTAAAGGGTGCTGTAACGCCCAAAGTACACTCCAGTCCAAACCAAAAAAAAAATTATTTTCTGTGTTTGTGAATTGTGTGCGCAGTAGCCGCACGTGCATCAACAAAGTAGTGCCAAGCGTGCGCCTGTGTCATAAGTAAAGGGCCGGCTGGCTTGACCGTTAAAGGGTGCTGTAACCCCCGAAAGTACACTCCAGTCCAAAGCAAAAAAAAAATTATTTTCTGTGTTTGTGAATTGTGTGCGCAGTAGCCGCACGTGCATCAACAAAGTAGTGCCAAGCGTGCGCCTGTGTCATAAGTAAAGGGCCGGCTGGCTTGACCGTTAAAGGGTGCTGTAACCCCCGAAAGTATACTCCAGTCCAAACCCAAAAAAAAATTATTTTCTGTGTTTGTGAATTGTGTGCGCAGTAGCCGCACGTGCATCAACAAAGTAGTGCCAAGCGTGCGCCTGTGTCATAAGTAAAGGGCCAGCTGGCTTGACCGTTAAAGGGTGCTGTAACCCCCGAAAGTACACTCCAGTCCAAACCAAAAAAAAAAATATTTTCTGTGTTTGTGAATTGTGTGCGCAGTAGCCGCACGTGCATCAACAATGTAGTGCCAAGCGTGCGCCTGTGTCATAAGTAAAGGGCCGGCTGGCTTGACCGTTAAAGGGTTCTGTAACCCCCAAAGTACACTCCAAACCAAAAAAATATATATTTTCTGTGTTTGTGACTTGTGTGCACTGTGGCTGCACGTGCATCAACAAAGGAGCAGCGCCAAGCGTGCGCCTGTGTCCCATAAGTAAAGAGCCGGCTGGCTCATTTCTTAAAGGGTGGTGTAACCCACAAAGTGCACTACTCTCCAGCAAAAATAAAAAAATATTTTCTGTGTTTGTGTGCGCTTTAGCCGCACGTATATATCAATATAACATAAATGGAGGACCAAACTTTCTCCGATAAAAATAAAATAGGGAAAGATCAAGAACCACTTCCTCCTAGTGCTGTTGCTGCTGCTGGGGGTTGTTCATCATCCCAGAGAGGAAGTAGGAACATCACTACTTTTACTAAACAATTGACCCTCCAACAGTCCCTAGCGATGAGGATGAAGTACGACAGCAGTCATCCTGAAGCAAAACGTATAACTGAGGCCTTGACTGCTATGTTGGTGTTAGACGTGCGTCCGGTATCCGCCATTAGTGCAGTGGGATTTAGACAATTGATGGAGGTAGTGTGTCCTCAGTTCCAAATCCCGTCTAGATTCCACCTGCATCCTCAAAGCAGCAGCGACAAGCGTGCGTCTGTCTGTTAAAGGGTGGTGACATCCTCAAAGTGTGCTACACAAACAATTAAAATATTGTTCTTTTTTTTCTGTCTTTGTGAATTGTGTGGGCTGTAGCCGCACTTGCATCCTCAAAGCAGCAGCGACAAACGTGCGTCTGTCTGTTAAAGGGTGTTGTAACTCTCAAAGTGCTCCAAAAAATAAAATAAAATTTTTAATGTGTTTGTGATTTGTGTGCGATGTAGCCGCACTTGCATCCTCAAAGCAGCAGCGACAAGCGTGCATCTGTCTGTTAAAGGGTGGTGACACCCTCAAAGTGTGCTACACAAACAATAAAAATAATCTTCTTTTTTTCTGTCTTTGTGAATTGTGTGGGCTGTAGCCGCACCTGCATCCTTAAAGCAGCAGCGACAAGCGTGCGTCTGTCTGTTAAAGGGTGGTGACACCCTCAAAGTGTGCTACACAAACAATTAAAATATTGTTCTTTTTTTTTCGGTCTTTGTGAAATGTGTGGGCTGTAGCCGCACCTGCATCCTTAAAGCAGCAGCGACAAGCGTGCGTCTGTCTGTTAAAGGGTGGTGTAACTCTCAAAGTGCTCCAAAAAATAAAAAACTATTTTTTTAATGTGTTTGTGACTTGTGTGTGATGTAGCCGCACTTGCATCCTCAAAGCAGCAGCGACAAGCGTGCATCTGTCTGTTAAAGGGTGGTGACACCCTCAAAGTGTGCTACACAAACAATAAAAATATTCTTCTTTTTTCTGTCTTTGTGAATTGTGTGGGCTGTAGCCGCACCTGCATCCTTAAAGCAGCAGCGACAAGCGTGCATCTGTCTGTTAAAGGGTGGTGCCAAACAATTAAAATATTGTTCTTTTTTTTCGGTCTTTGTGAAATGTGTGGGCTGTAGCCGCACCTGCATCCTTAAAGCAGCAGCGACAAGCGTGCGTCTGTCTGTTAAAGGGTGGTGACACCCTCAAAGTGTGCTACACAAACAATAAAAATATTCTTCTTCTTTTTTCTGTCTTTGTGAATTGTGTGGGCTGTAGCCGCACTTGCATCCTCAAAGCAGCAGCGACAAGCGTGCGTCTGTCTGTTAAAGGATTACATCGGTGACAGCATCCAAGTAGGCATGTCAGACAGTCCGTACCTGTACTGGCAGGAAAAAGAAGCAATTTGGAGGTCCCTGTACAAACTGGCTCTATTTTACCTGAGTTGCCCCCCCTCCAGTGTGTACTCCGAAAGAGTGTTTAGTGCAGCCGGGAACCTTGTCAGCGAAAGGCGTAGGAGGTTGCTTCCACAAAATGTGGAGAAGATGATGTTCATAAAATGAATTATCAACTCTTCCAGGGAGACCAGCCTCCAGAACGTACAGAGGGACCTGTGGTTCCAGCAGGGATGAATTAATACTCTGTGAGGATGAGGATGTACACACTGAAGAGGGTGAGGAATCGGTGGATGAGGAGGATGAGGATGACATCTTGCCTCGTAGAGCCAGTTTGTGCAGGGACAGATTAACTGCCAGCTTGTTTTGTGGGGGCCCAAACGAACCAATCATTTCAGCCACAGTTGTGTGGCAGACCCTGGCGCTGAAATTATTGGTTTGTTAAAGTGTGCATGTCCTGTTTATACAACATAAGGGTGGGTGGGAGGGCCCAAGGACAATTCCATCTTGCACCTCTTTTTTTTCTTTGCATTATGTACAGTTTGGGGCCTAGTTTTTCAAACTGCCATCCTGTCTGCCACTGCAGTTTAGCTGTTTTTATGCTTTTTTTCAAAAAAATACAGATCCAAAACACAAAACCCAGAACCCAAAACACGGAAGGGTGGTTTTGGCAAAACCAATCCAGATCCAAAACACGAAGAAAGATCCAGATCCAAAACACAAAACACGAAAAGTGGCCGGTGCACACCCCTAGCTGTTAGTAAGCAAATTGCCACATAGAGATCATTGCCAGCAATGTCAGCTGCCAATAGGTAGCTTGTTTTGTGGGAGCCAAAACAAACTAATCGCTTCATGATTGATATTGTTGATAAAGGTGTTGGTGGTGAAGATGGCAGGTGTTTTGATCTAGCAGAGAGAAGGGAGCTATGGGGTGTTCATCGTGCTGGTCCTTATTTTATCTCTTATAAAAGTGAAAATAGGATGTGGTTGTCATAGTGCATTCTTGAGATATCTCATATCTTCAAACTGTATGTCTCAGCGATCTGGGAATCTGTGTAGTATTTCCTGACTTCGTTACCTGAGCTATTCTGACTGACATTAACCAAAATGTCTTCCTGCCCTGTATCACTTCCAAGCATAATTATCATGTGAGTCATATGACATTAGCAATTCTTCAAATTAAGATGTGGCTCAGGAATGTGAAAATAGGCCCTTTCAGGAACATACGGACCTAGGGTCCATTTGCATGTCAAATGGTTAGCTTTCCATCTTTCCTGCCTTTCCTTAACCTGTAACCAGACTCAAAGGATACATGACCTAATAAGGACAGTCCGCTCTTCTGCCCTCCCATTTAGAAAACCAGTTATTCTATGGCATTTAATTACCAATCTGTTATGACATTAAAACTATAATTCGCACTGTGTGTCATATCGCTCTATTCCTCACAGACAAGAACAGAAATTACAGATTATCTAAGAAGCATGTTGTTAAACACAATCAGAACCATACTAAAATTGCATCAGATTAGAATAAATAAATAGACCTGCCTGTGAGCAGCGGGTTTGTCCGAAGCACTGCACAGATAAGTATGATCTGTGCAGGCTTTTGTGTTTTACAGTGTAAATAAAGGGTTAATATAAAAAAAATAAGTGTAGTTCCCCCCTTTACCAATAGTATAACCAGTCCCAAAGCCTCTGAGCCCGGTCTGGTACTGGAAAATTAGGGTAAAAACCGCCGTGGGTTCCCCCCATATTTTCCTTTAACCAGCACTTGGCTGATCCAGCTGGGAGGCTTACAATATAGCACGAAGACAAACAGCATGGGCTCCCTCTGCTATAATGTTAAACCAGTGCCAAACACAGTAGGTGTGCCCAGACTGTTTGGGCACGCTGGCACTTGTAGTTTCACAAGTGCCAGGCATGCTAGGGCAGGATTTCTGTAGTCCAATTGTAAAGAAAAATATTATTTTCTATATTTTACACAATTACCCCCGCATCCTATGTCACCAGGGATGTGGGGAAGAGCCCTGGGTTTCAGCCGAGAGTCTCGGGAAGGGGGACCCCATTTTATTTTTTAAGTCTCCACTTTCCAAGGATTTCCAGCACTGGGCTGACCAGTTTGGGGCTAATTTTACATTATAACAAGGGGACCCCACACACATTTTTACAAATGTTTAACCCTTTATTCACACTAACACAGCAAAGCATGCACAAATTATACTAATCTATTTAGTGCTTTGAAACTGCTGCCGACTGTCAGCAGATTCATATAGTAATTGTATTTGTCCATGGAGGCTATCATAAAGGGGGCAATCTGATCAAAATCGTGCACGGAAGAAACCGATAGGTATAACCATTGGATCTAAATAGAGAGTCAAATACACTGCTTAGTAAATCACTGATTTTAAATCTAAAACATATTGGCAATGCTTTAGAAGTCAAATATGATTCCTAGGGGTATATTTACAAAATGTTATTGATTTTGATTGATTTAAAATCAATATGCAATAAATATACCACTATAAATGTATTGTCAAGACCCTGCACATAGGGATGCTAAGCAGCATTAACCCCTGGATTGAGGCTATGAGGATTTTTAAAAAGAAAATGGAAATTTGACCCCTTCAGTGTAATAAAACTGTGTGCCCATTTACTATATCAATACATGTAATGTGTGCCTACTTTCTCTTATTAATTCATTTTAGTGCACCCTTAGTAATAATAATATTAGTTTCCTTTTAGTAATGAAAAATAATATCCACCACCCCAGCTCCCATACTTACACCATTTCCAGGAGCCGGTCCTACTCTTCTGGGTCTGTCCCATCTCTCGCAGAGGATGCCGTTAGGGTGCACGCCCAGGCTACCACTGCATGTGCATTGAGGGGATGGGACAGACTTTACACAATTAATATATAAGATATATATAATATATAGTAATACTTGGAAAAGTGGGCACTCCAGCAAAAGGTATTAGTTCATACAGTATGTTGTCACATTATATATGCATGTTCTGAGTGGACATGTCCCCTCTCTTCCGCAACTGAGATGGGACATACCAGGAGGGTACCAGCACAGGTAAGTATTACAGTAGGATGGGGCTGAAGCTGTGCCGGGGCTGAGGTGTAATATCCATATTACTAGTATATATGTCTGAATCCAGACATTTTAAAATACACCACAATGCTAATCCTGAGAATTTATTATTCAGAGGAATTGAACATGTTAAACTGGAACCCAGAGTAGGTGACCTTGCCACCAGACTGTCCCAGTGAGAAATGTTCTGGATATTTGAACTGAATACTTTATTACCCCACGGCCTAAATGACAGCTATGAAATTGCCCCATTTTATAACTACTGCATTTACAATGTTATTATGATATTTTTAAACCCTGATTCTAGTCCTTTTATGGTGTCTTCTCCTGTGTTGCATTATTTATAAGGGTTTTTACGATACATATTATGTAAATATATGCTTACTTTGTTTTATTATATATATATATATATATATATATATATATATATCTGTACTACAGTTCTTTATATTCCCTGTCTTGTAGCTATTTTTTATACATGCTTTCTTAGATTTTAATGAGAATATCTCCCCTTTTCATGTTTTATAATTTGATTGTGTATTTTTATTGTATTTTTATGTAATATCTTGTCCTATTTTTGTATTTTATATATTATGCTGGGTACTGTATTATCTTTTATGTACTGTATCTTTTATTTTTATATAATGTATGTATTATTATTTTGGCATCTCCAGTGTGTCTATATGAAATGACTGCCATTTCCCATGTGTGGAAAAAACAATAGTTAATAGAATAGAATAGTTAGTAAAATGGCTGCCGTTTTGTCCCATTGTGTATTATATACAACTAACAAGATGGCCGCCAGCTATCTAGGATTGTTGGATAACCAACAAAATGGCCTCCACATTTCTGTAATGTATGAAGGGGCATTACTACTTCTGGCCAAAGGTGGAGCATGTACTGAGCGCGCCCCTACTAATACATTGATCCACTCAATAGCAGTGATCCATAACTCTGGATACATTGGTGGACAGAGGTCCGATTGCAGTGCGCATGTGCACTCGTGGCAGATACCATAAGATGGCCATCGCAGATCGCGCATGCATGCCATCTATCGCGAGGCTATCTGGGACACCCCGGATGTCACTAATGATGTCATACAAGATGGCCACGGCCCACTGCGCATGCGCAGAATGGCGATTAGCACCAACTCTAATTCAGCTCACTACAGTATCTCTATTAGTGAGGTATATAAGGGGCGTTCTTAGAGACCCTCTATCACCCCTGAGGAAGTCCAGCAAGACGAAGAGCCTCTCCTAAGTGTGGCTAACATTACCAAGGACGTTGGTTATATACAGTTAAGCCCTTTTTTGTTTAAATTTGTTTGTTCCTGTATCCCATATCCCCCCTGTCGTGTTGTAATAAATTCCTTTTGGAAATTGCCACTGATGAAGGATAATTTCTGCTTAGTTTAAAGCTCATAAACCCATCTATGTGAAATTGCTGGGGCTACCAAAGGATATTGGAGGAGCAATCAGGAATTTATGATTACATGCTGTTTTTCAAGTGCTTTCTGGTACGCAAATTATATTATTATCGCCACACACTTAATAAAAGAAGTACTGCACTGTATTTTCTATCTTATCTGGCTCTGATTGAGCCCCTCCCCGAAAGGTTTCCAGTCATCAGAACCCCGGGTTCATCTCATCTATTGGAATTTCTGCATTGAATCTCAGATAAGCTTTAAAGATATTTTATTTGGTACCACATTTGTTTTTAAGCACGTGCACTTTATTTCTAACTTACTACACTATTAGGTGCATTTCCTTTCTAAACCTCTTTCCAGATCACGTTCATCAGGCTGCCACACGGAAATACGGAAAGACTGCTGCCACTTTTACCATAAGGACCTGTGTTTTTACTTTCCATATTGGACTTAGCACCATACCACGTCTTTTGCACAAGAAACATTTGGGGCATTAACTTGTGCGCTATCCTAAAACCACCGTCTCCATATCTATAGATATGTTCAATTAAGCACTGGATAACTCCTTTTTACTTATATGAGTGCTGAGAGGGAACAAGATAATAAGTTTAGTTTATTTGTGTTTGCACTATATTTTCCAACACTAGTGTATTTCATTTATTTTAATCAGTAGGAACAAATATACTGTAGATGCATAATTTTATGTGTGTTATATGCAGTTTGGGGCAGCATACCTTATGTTTTACTCTCAGTATCTACAATGATTTGTTTAGCTATAGAAATTAAGGGGTTAAATCAAGAAGTTTCGATAAGGAAGCAGCTGTAACTAGCTCGCTATGGCAACTGGTTTTAGTACAGAAATGTGACGTTCAAGGAGAACAAATTTGCTTCAAAATCATAATATTTAGAAATTGCCTGCAAAAAAGTGCACAAGAAAAAGGTGTCTCCATAAATCTTGCGGCCTCAGGCAGTACAGTTCTCCTATATACATATTAGGGGTGTGCACCGGCCACTTTTCGTGTTTTGTGTTTTGGTTTTGGATCTGGATCTTTCTTCGTGTTTTGGATCTGGATTGGTTTTGCCAAAACCACCCTTCCGTGTTTTGGGTTCTGGGTTTTGTGTTTTGGATCTGTATTTTTTTGAAAAAAAGCATAAAAACAGCTAAAATCACAGAATTTGTAGGTTTTTCTGCTCCTATGCTATTACTAACCTCAATAACCTTAATTTCCACTCATTTCCAGTCTATTCTGAACACCTCACAATAGTGTTTTTATGTCCAAAAGGTTGCACCGAGGTAGCTGGATGACTATGCTAAGCGACACAAGTGGGCGGCACAAACACGTGACCCATCTAGGCGTGATACTGCAGTGGCAGACAGGATGGCAGTTTGAAAAACTAGGCCCCAAACTGTACATAGTGCAAAGAAAAAAAAGAGGTGCAAGATGGAATTGTCCTTGGGCCCTCCCACCCACCCTTATGTTGTATAAACAGGACATGCACACTTTAACAAACCAATCATTTCAGTGCCAGGGTCTGCCACACAACTGTGGCTGAAATGATTGGTTCGTTTGGGCCCCCACAAAACAAGCTGGCAATTAATGTGTCCCTGCACAAACTGGCTCTACGGAGGCAAGATGTCATCCTCATCCTCCTCATCCACCGATTCCTCACCCTCTTCAGTGTGTACATCCTCATCCTCACAAAGTATTAACTCGTCCCCATTTGAATCCACCACCACAGGTCCCTCTGTACGTTCTGGAGGCTGGTCTCCCTGGAAGAGCTGATAATTCATTTTGATGAACATCATCTTCTCCACATTCTGTGGAAGCAACCTCCTACGCCTTTCGCTGACAAGGTTCCCGGCTGCACTAAACACTCTTTCGGAGTACACACTGGAGGGGGGGCAACTCAGGTAAAATAGAGCCAGTTTGTACAGGGGCCTCCAAATTGCCTCTTTTTCCTGCCAGTACAGGTATGGACTGTCTGACATGCCTACTTGGATGCTGTCACCGATGTAATCCTCCACCATTCTGTCAATGGTGACAGTATCCATATGCAGTGACAGTAGACATGTCAGAAATTGTTGCCAGGTCCTTCAGTCCGGACCAGATGTCCAAACTTGGTCCTGCCTGCCCTGCATCACCGCCAGCGGGTTGCTTAGGATACCTAAGTTTTTTCCTGGCAGCCCCAGTTGCGGGAGAAAATGAAGAAGGAGCTGTTGACGTGTCACGTTCCGCTTCAGCTGACAGTGTGTTCACCAGCAGGTCTTTGCACCTCTGCAGGCTTGTGTCGGCTGGAAAGAGAGACACCACATAGGCTTTAAACCTAGGATCGAGCACGGTGGCCAAAATGTAGTGGTCTGATTTCAACAGATTGACCACCCTGGAATCCTGGCAAAGCGAATGAAGGGCTTCATCCACAAGTCCCACATGCCGAGCGGAATCACTCCGTCTTAGCTCCTCCTTCACTTTCTCCAGCTGCTTCTGCAAAAGCCTGATGAGGGGAATGACCTGACTCAAGCTGGCAGTGTCTGAACTGACTTCACGTGTGGCAAGTTCGAAGGGCTGGAGAACCTTGCACAACACGGAAATCATTCTCCACTGCGCTTGAGTCAGGTGCATACCCCCTCCTTTGCCTATGTCATAGGTGGATGTATAGGCTTGAATGGCCTTTTGCTGCTCCTCCATCCTCTGAATCATATAGAGGGTTGAGTTCCACCGCGTCACAACCTCTTGCTTCAGGTGATGGTGGGGCAGGTTCAAGAGTGTTTGCTGGCGCTCCAGTCTTCGGCACGCAGTCGCTGAATGGCGAAAGTGGCCTGAAATTTTTCGGGCCACCCAAAGCGTCTCCTGCACGCCCCTGTCGCTTTTCAGAAAATTCTGCACTACCAAGTTTATTGTGTGAGCAAAACATGGGACGTGCTGGAATTTGCCCAGATGTAATGCCCGCACAATATTGGTGGCGTTGTCAGATATCACAAATCCCCAGGAGAGTCTAAGTGGGGTAAGCCACTGGGCGATGATTTCCCTCAGTTTCTCTAAGAGGTTGTCGGCGGTGTGCCTCTTACTGAAACCGGTGATACACAGCGTAGCCTGCCTTGGAACGAGCTGGCATTTCTGAGATGCTGCGACTGGTGACGCTGCTGCTGTTGCTGCGTAAGGTGATACATCTACCCAGTGGGCTGTCACAGTCATATAGTCCTTAGTCTGCCCTGTTCCACTTGTCCACATGTCCGTGGTTAAGTGGACATTGGGTACAACGGCATTTTTCAGGACACTGAGGACACTTTTTCTGACGTTTCTGTACAGTCTCGGTATCGTCTGCCTAGTGAAGTGGAATTTAGACGGGATTTGGAACCGGGGACACACTACCTCCAGCAATTGTCTAAATCCCACTGCACTAATGGCGGATACCGGATGCACGTCTAACACCAACATAGCAGTCAAGGCCTCAGTTTTACGTTTTGCTTCAGGATGACTGCTGTCGTACTTCATCCTCCTCGCTAAGGACTGTTGGAGGGTCAATTGTTTAGTAAAAGTAGTGGTGTTCCTACTTCCTCTCTGGCATGATGAATGACTCCCAGCAGCAGCAACAGCAGCAGCAGCAGCAGGAGGCGTAGCAATGCAGGATTCTCCGGAGGAATCCGGGATAGGAGAGTCAGTCATGCCAGTGACATGGCCTGCAGGACTACTTCCGATCCTGACTAAGGAGGAAATTGACGAGGAGGGAGTTGACGGTGTGGTTTGCAGGCGCTTGGATACAACAGGACAACGGGATTTAGGTGTCCCTGGACTGCTTACGGTCTTAGCCAAAGTTTCTGAACTTGACAGTAACTTATTATGAACGCGCTGCAGGTGCCGTATAAGGGAGGATGTTCCTAGGTGATTAACGTCCCTACCCCTACTTATTCCACCTTTACATAAGGTACATATGGCAAGACAGTTGTTGTCCGGATTTGGATAGAAATATTGCCAGACCAAAGAGGTGGAATGTTTGGTCTTCTGCCCAGGCATGACCGTGATGGGCTTTTTCATCCCATGGACAACAACTGTCTCCCCCGGAGCCTGATTTAAACAAACCACATCACCATCGGAATCCTCCTCGCCAACTTCCTCCTCAGCGCCAGCTACACCAGTATCCTCATCTTGTTGTACTTCAACAGTGACATCTTCAATTTGCATATCAGCAAGTGGACTGTGGGTGCTCCTTTCAGCACTTGCAGGGGGCGTGCAAATGGTGGAAAGAGCCACCTCTTCCCGTCCAGTGCTGGGAAGGTCAGGCATCGCAACCACCACCACACTTGGACTCTCCTTGGGGATTTGTGATATCTTCTTAGAAAGCACAGTTCTTCGCTGTGCTTTTGCCAGCTTAACTCTTTTGATTTTTTTAGTGGGAGGAGGTTCTTGATATTTCTCTATTTTATTTTTATCGGAGAAAGTTTGGTCCTCCATTTATGTTATATCGATTTGATATATACGTGCGGCTAAACACAGAAAATATTTTTTTATTTTTGCTGGAGAGTAGTGCACTTTGTGGGTTACACCAGCCTTTAAGAAATGAGCCAGCTGGCTCTTTACTTATGGGACACAGGCGCACGCTTGGCGCTGCTCCTTTGTTGATGCACGTGCGGCTACTGCGCACACAATTCACAAACACAGAAAATAATTTTTTTTTTTGGTTTGGACTGGAGTGTACTTTGGGGGTTACAGCACCCTTTAACGGTCAAGCCAGCCGGCCCTTTACTTATGACACAGGCGCACGCTTGGCACTACTTTGTTGATGCACGTGCGGCTACTGCGCACACAATTCACAAACACAGAAAATATATTTTTTTTTGGTTTGGACTGGAGTGTACTTTGGGGGTTACAGCACCCTTTAACGGTCAAGCCAGCCGGCCCTTTACTTATGACACAGGCGCACGCTTGGCACTACTTTGTTGATGCACGTGCGGCTACTGCGCACACAATTCACAAACACAGAAAATAATTTTTTTTCTGCTTTGGACTGGAGTGTACTTTGGGGGTTACAGCACCCTTTAACGGTCAAGCCAGCCGGCCATTTACTTATGACACAGGCGCACGCTTGGCACTACTTTGTTGATGCACGTGCGGCTACTGCGCACACAATTCACAAACACAGAAAATTATTTTTTTTTGGTTTGGACTGGAGTGTACTTTGGGGGTTACAGCACCCTTTAACGGTCAAGCCAGCCGGCCCTTTACTTATGACACAGGCGCACGCTTGGCACTACTTTGTTGATGCACGTGCGGCTACTGCGCACACAATTCACAAACACAGAAAATATATTATTTTTTTAGCACTTGGGGGGAGCACCCCTGATGGACAGAGCACCCCCTGGACAACACTACAGCACCCCTTTAGGACTGGGACACTGCACAGGACTTTGGAGTGGACACAGCCCCTATGGAGAACTGACTGCACAACACAGTCCAGCCAGCCCCTATGGACTTTGACGTAGTGGACACAGCCCCTATTAACAACAGCAGCACAGCACAACACAGCCAGCCCCTATGGACTTTGAAGTAGTGGACAACAGCAGCACTACACTACACTACACTACACAGCCCAGCCAGCCCTAACTCCCACCCTCCCTCTTCACTGTCCACAGCCGAGTGAGAAAATGGCGCCGACGCGCGTACCTTATATAGGATCCAGAACCCGCGAGACTCGGAAGGCGGGATGATGACGTTTTGCCTCGATTTCAGATCTGAGTCAGGCGGGAAAAGTCGAGCCTGACTCGGATCGGACTTGGATCGGGGGGGTTCGGATTTCAGAAATCCGAACCCGCTCACCCCTAATACATATATATAATGTAATAAACTGCAGATGTATGTTTCTTTGTGAAAGCCTGAATCCTGGTTAAGGACTTTTAAAAGAGAAGATGCAGTAATGTCTTTTGTCTTCTATTATTTAAACAGAGCCCCTGTTATGGCTCTTTTGTTTCTTACAGATCAATATTTTATTATATTTTACATATTGGGTTCTTAATTTGCTTTGGATTGTGCAATATCTTTATGTCATTTTACCACATCATTTTTCTGAAGAGTTTGATGAAACAACACACATAAATAATTAAGGTTTGTGTTCTACTTTGTCATTTTTATAGAAATTGGCAATAAAATAAAAAATGGTGGTATATAGCGTCTTTGGAAAAATACTTTAAGTAGGCCTGATACCTAGGGGCTTCTATTCTTAAAGAGCCAACATTTTATACAAGATTGGTATAAGATATTGGATGGTCTGCAAACCTGATTAGATTAATAATTAAAGATAAGAGAAGTTAACATAAACAAATGGAGAGAAAATGGAACAGACTGAACACATTGGATCTGTATAAAAAATATACCAGAGTATTATACTTATATTAATATATACCAGAATATGTAATTAATATTAAGAAAAAAACTTTCTAAAGTTTCAAAAGGCCAAAATGGTTTACAAATTAATAAAGTTAGCAACTGCTATAGAAAATAATTCAACTTGTATCTTCAGACATAATTGGGAATAATTTTCCAAGGCCTCTTAAGCATATGAACCAGGAACTCATAGAATATACTGTAGATCCAATTATTCTAATCTAAATATATACTTTTCACAATCATCACCATTTTGAGGTTCCACCTAAAATTGTTTTGAACCACTAAAATCATCTTCATGACAGTAATTACACAAGTTATTACACGTTTTTGGAAACACTCAGGAATTTTCAATCAAAAAAGGCTCAGAACATGCAGCAAGTTTATTATTAAAAAGGGTTCAAATTTGACCCTAGTTGTCCAGTTAACTCTACATTGATTTAAATAAATATATTCAAAATTTTATTTGGCGGAGACTTTCTCTTAAGAATCTGGTTCCTAAAATAACACTTAGATGCTGCGTGTTTTAAACATAATACAAGCAAATTGGCATGCAAATATCGAATTGAGGGAAACCATATAGACATTTTCTTGATTTGGTTAAAAATTATTTTAGGGATTTACATACTAGGATTTATGAAACACAAATAATCTGATTAAGGGGAACAGGAAGCATTGACTTGAGTAATGATAAATCTTTACTATGTAAAGCAGCTTATAAGAGAGGGAGTGGCTTTAAAGGACAAATATAGTGTTGAATGGTGTCAATGTGTACAATATATTCCTCACTGACAACTTTAAAAAAGAAATATTTAACAACCCATAAAGCCTAGAAGCCAGATTATTTTTAAAAGGGAAGTTAATTTTTTATATAAGAGGTGACAGCTGATACCAATCTTGCATCATCTATCAAACATACATAAACAAATACAGTTGCCCCCAGTAAGGTCTATCATTTCCAGTATAAATTCCTTAGAGGCTAACTTGTCTTACTACATCATAGATTTGCTTCTATAACCTTATGTGCTTAAAATAATATTGAACAATAAAGATTCCACTGCTTCTAGCAACAGGGTTAGGTACAGATTAGGGAAAGGGGGGGGGGGGGGTGGAAGACCCAGCTCCTCGAACAAGCTCGGGCCCGAATAATTAATAACCGCTTCTTCCCATCTTACTGCTCCTGAGTGTAAGGTGTCCTTATTGGCTGCTGACACTAAGCTACATGGCATTATTTAAGCAGTCTAGCATAGTAACTTGCTATAGACAGCTTTACATAAAAAGGTAATGAAATTGCATAAGAACTAAATTATGTAATGATCAGTTCATGTGAAATGGTTAGCAACATTCCTCAGTCAAATACACAGTGTGATAAACAAAGTACAAGGTTTAGCAGCTCCAAACCAAAATAGCTTTTAAACAAACACTGTTTGCAGTAATTGCTGGTTTTAAACAGTGAGCTAATTTCCGAGATTGGCAGGTAGAAACAGTAGCACAAGATTAAATTGAGAAAATGCCCTAAAAGAAGTTCAACTGTCCTGAGGGTCCCTGTGTTGAAATATCTGGGTGGGAACTAGTAAGATTGAGCCGTTGAACTACAAGACAACTGTTCAGTTCCCTTGTCAATCTTTTAGTGAAACAGTTGAAATATAATGAAATTATCAACTCACACAACAAAATTTAGCCAGAGTAATCAGTGATAAGGTCTTGAGCATGAAACGGCTGGGAATGTTCTCATCCACATAATGTGACAACAATCCACAGTGGGATTATTCACACGAGCAGGTCACTCCGTTCCCATTGTTTCCCATGCCCTATGGCCCACCTTTTCAGTTGTTGCTTCCTTGTATATTGTGTTCTATATACCCTCTGTCAGGCACTGCAATTATTTGTGGTACACTATTAACAAACATTGATTATAATCAGGCCTGTCAAAAGGTGGGTACAAGGAGTACACTTGTAACAGACCCCAAGATTGTGAGGGGCTGTTAGGGGGTGCATTATTTTCCCCCCTTGTGTATTCTGTGCCTCTTCTGCTTGGTTTGTATCTGCTGGCAATTGCCAGTCTAAAACTTAAAATATATATCTGAAGCAAATATTATATTACTCATTAAATAACCCCAGGTATATACGTAATATATATATATATATATGAACTCACAAAATGTTAACCAGAATTATATACCTTTTAAATCATTTGGATCATTTCATTTGAATAAAAAGTATTGCACACAAGATGTGATAAAGTAAAGTGTTTTTATATTCATCAAGTCAATTCTCATAAAACAGTATTAAATAAACAAATGCTTATATAACAGTATTTAAACTTAACAATATTAGTCAAAATACAATATAAGATATAGAGATGAGAGAGAGATAGGGGAGAGAGAATGAGGAATGAGAGAGAAGAAATGTAAGATGGTTGCTGAGAAAAACTATACAACGCCAAAACTATGATAGTATCATAACTTCACAATATTATCATAATATGGCTAGTAATCCACAACTCTTATGGAACTACAATTACTGGCTGATTTCAACGACCACAACTGCAATTACGCACGCAATCAGCCAATTGTTGCGGTCTGTGCAGGCATCGCAGTGCGCGAACACTACACAGACTCATCGTAGAGTGATTGACAGGAAGTGACCATTTGGGGGTGGTAACGGGGTGTGGTCGGAGATTTTGAACAAACTTTTACAGGGGCATGCATAAATTTGGTGTTGCGATGCCATATGCAGCTTGGTCTTTCATTGTGTGCGATGAGGTTAGCAATTCCTGAGTAAGGTCAGCCCTTGTGCAAGTGTGCATGAGGCTCCAATTGTACTCGATGTTACCGATGGTTTTGCAGACTTGCAACATATTACGGATGTGTATAAGGTAAAGTGGGTATTCTTATGTTTGGCTGCGACAGCATTGCAATTGCAATCATTAGCATATTTTCGCAGTGAGACTGCGTGCATAATCGCTGTTGCGAACGCAATAGCAATCCATGCTGAATCAGGCCCATGGTTAGGATTAATATTGGCTTCTACTTTTGTTGCATGTGTTGCTCAGTTGTTGTATTGCTATAATACTTTGATATTTGTTATATATGTACTATGGTCATGATGCTTTTAATATTTGTATTGTTGTTTCTTAGCTCCTGTGTCCACTGTTGGCTCTATAGATCCTTCTCGGTGTAGTGACCTATATGCTAGTGCATCTGTAACACAGACGGACGGGTATGGTGTAATGCAGGCTTGTGGTTCCTATTATTATGGTGCCTGCGTGACCCAGTATTGCAGTGAAGGCAAACATCCAGTGGGCGGTTCCTTGATGACTGACGGGGACCTGGCGTGCACACTGATGATGTTTTTATATATTCAATGTGGTCCTGACGTTGACATTGGGAATACACCTTCATGCATCAGTCTCTGAGTGCTGTTACGTTTTGGGAGATATATATATATATATGTTATATAATATATATATATATATATGATAGCAGAAAGACAGCGGCACTCCAGGACTTATCCAATCCAAAACTTTAATGTGTGCCAAATATCGCCAACGTTTCAGGATCGCGCTGGACCCTTTCCTCAAGGCTGGCACGCAAATTAATCAATACATACAATAAAGCAAATACATTAACAATCTTACCTTAAGTAGCGTCCTTCCTTGATGCTGGAGCGGACCGGGGCAGGCGGGGAATCCACTCACGCGGTGCCAGAGTCCCCCTCCAATGACGTCACTCCCACGTCCATCGGCTGCTAAGCAACCGGTGCACATCTCAGGAGACGCGTCTCCCGGCCCACCACCAGCTGTCAACGAAGGAAAGACACAATTAGATGGACATGTAGCTCAAAAAATGAGCAAACTGTCAGGATTAAGTTAAATCACAAGAACTTTAAAGAATTAGTGGCTATATAAATACTGATGTGCACTAAATTAACGCATGATACTACTAAGTCTGAAAACAAAACTATGCAACCACTGGCAACAAGTGGCAAAAGTGTATAACACAATACAGTCTCATTTTAAGGTATATCATCTTAGACTATACATATAAGGCTAGATCCTACAGAAAAACATGTAGAGGTAGTCTTTCATTCAAACCCCCTGGGTGCACAGTGTTTAATCTATGAATCCACATTGTTTCTAACTGCAACAAACGGCCACCTCTATCGCCCCCACGTAATGGAATGGGTACATGATCGATGATAATGTGTTGCAAAGATGCCAAGGAATGTTTATATTGAATAAAATGCCTGGCTACAGGCTGGTCCGAGGTATGTTTCAATAATAATGTCGCTTTAATGGCTGAGCAATGCAAAGCCATTCTCTCGCATACTGTCCTCGTAGTCTTGCCCACGTATCCCTTACCGTAGGGACACGTAATAAGATAAATCACAAAAGATGATGTACAAGTGAGTACAAAATTGATCCTATATTCCTTCTCATTCTGAGAATGCTTGACGGTCGATCCAGTTAACATATGTCGGCATGTAGTACAATTGGCACACCGATAGCATCCGGGAGCCTTGATTCTGAAACATGTTGTATCTTGTTGAGTAACAGAAAAAACAGTAATGTCTGTATGTACTACAGTGTCCTTGATGCTCCGTCCACGTGTAAAACACGTCATGGGGCGTTTGTTTTTGAAACATTTCATGTCCTTATCGGTGGACACTATGGGCCATAGGGCACGCGAAGCTCTCTGTACCACTGGACTGCTGGTTTGGTATTCAAGTTTCCATGGTATGACATCCGATCTGATTTTAGGACACGTATGTAATAGGTCTCCACGATTGAGCAAGAGGACCTCTTCTCTTTGTTGCCTTAATGTCGATAGATGGTACTAACAATATTGGATCAGAACCTCTATATACCCCTGCCTGTACCTTCTAAAATCCTTCCTATAAACCTCTAAGGATGACGCTAATTTGCGTACGCAGTCACACCATAAATAAAGACTTAGACATAGAACCTGTGGTTCCAAAGCACAAGTGATATTCAGGTAAAAGTTCAGAAAGTTACACGCAATTGATCAAGACACAATTTAGGCGCAAAAGTAAATCATACAGACCACAAGTACAGTATACGTACACAGGCGCTTCTGGACCCAGAGTTAGGCTTCAGCAAGAGACCCCTCGTCATTCAGCATTCAGCACAAAGACCCCCAAATAGTGTCCGTGCACCCATACTTATACCCCCCTGTATAAACAAGACAAAAGGTATGTCTGTTGCTGATGTCATTGGTTCTCAGAGGTGAAGCATCTGTTACAGTGCATCTAACAGGCTGGTTCAAACAGACTTTCTCTGCCTCTAACAGCTAGGGGTTTTCCTCCTCACGCCTTCGTCAGCATCCTAACAGTTGAATCTAAAAAATACATTTTGGTTGCTTGTAGGTTCTGCGGTCCATAACTCGAGAATACATGATGCGACCTCCTCACCGATAGCACCGGGAAACTGTGGAAAAAGTATGCATCAGAACAACTCCAAGAATGACGTGTTTATCTTGTATAATTCCTTAGTTAACAAGTATCTTTATTTCTTAGCATTTAAACTAACTGAACCTTCTTGAATCATACACTTTAAAGCTTATTGAACCTTATGTATGAATATGAAATGTGTGGGTATTCGGGGTTTGGTATAAAGACATATTAATGTGTGTATGAAGATGGGTGCATTTGATTCTAACATTTTAGCAGCGTGGCATGCTGGGCTGGGTAGTTCTACATGTCCTGTCAGCAAGCCCCCCCATCTTTCCTGTGTTCAAAGGAAAGATACCTCTTTTGTCCTCCTAGACTCTTGTGTGAAATGCAAATGTATTATCACCTCAAGCTGTGAAGTTTTTGGGACCATCCTGTCTAGAGTTCAGGCAGATCCAATTGTGTATATCAATGCCTGGATTATACTACAATTGTCACAACTTTACTTTATCTGCATCCAGGGATTCCCAATTTGTATGTAAAACTACCCATTGTCTATTTCTATTTACTTTTACTCAGAAAGCTTGTTTTTCCAGTAGCCCTTGGTCTTTAGCTCCTGAGTTATAACTTGAAATGATGTTGGTCATAAAATGGCGTCTTGCAGATTCTTGTTTCTAAAATGGAGTCTAGCGGCCATTTGCAAGATGGCGTCGCACACGCTTCAATTTTAAACTGATCTTGTCTCAGCTAATAATCCAGTTTTGACAGTACTCCCTAACTACAAACTTGTCAATAATTTTATCCAGAACTCCTTTTAATTCCGAGGTGTCGCTGGTAATTCTCGCTACTCTTAGCATTTGAGATTTAGGCAGACCCTTAATCAGAGGTTTGGGGTGAAAACTAGAAGCCGACAAAAGGGTGTTCCGATAAGTAGGTTTCGAATAGATCCCTGTCACTATCTGTCCATCCTGCAAGGTAACCTGGACATCCAGATAATTGAGAGTATGTTCACTATACTGGTAAGTGAGTTTAATTGGAGAATTTCTGCTATTAATCGAATGCATTAACTTCTCAAATGATTCCTTGCCACCCGTCCAAAGCATAAACAAGTCTTCTATATATCTCATATAGATTAAAATGTTACTTCTGGTGTCTGGGTTGTCGAAAAACATAAATTTCTCTTCCTGGAACATGTAAATGTTTGCGTAGCTTGGAGCTACGTTGCTGCCCATGGCGCAGCCGGATACCTGTAGGAAAAACTTGCCGTTGTACATAAAGTAGTTTCTGAATAGCGTCAACTCAAGTAAGCGCATAAATAAAGACTGGTCCAGTGCTGACATGTTGTGGACTTCAATGAATTCTCGTGTCCGAGGGAGTCCATGTACATGCGGAATCGACGTGTACAAACTTGCTACGTCCATGACACAAATAAGCATATCTGCTGGTGCTGATCTAATAGATTGTAATAATAATAAAAAGGCTGTGGTATCCTTGATATACGATGGTTGTGTCATCACCAGGGGCTGCAGAATAGAATCTAAAAACATGGATATAGGCTGGAAGAGAGAGTTCCTAGCTGAAGTTATAGGGCGACCAGGGGGGAGGCAAGGCTTTTATGGATCTTTGGTACTGTATAAATTATCAGTACAACAGGAAATTTCTGAATTAATGCAGCTAATAGCTTATTGCTTACAAGGTGATCCTGCAAGGCTTGTTGTAAGGTGACATCAACTTCCTTTTTGAACTCCCAGGTTGGATCCTTATCTAGAGGTAGGTAGGTCTGACAATCAGACAGTTGCCGCTCTATCTCTGACAAATAATCACTCAAATTTTGCATAACAATTGCACCCCCTTTATCTGCCGGGCGTATTACAATGTCTCTGTAATTGCCCAGATCCTTTAACGCTTTCTTCTCATCCGAGGATAAGTTAAAGTGATGCTTAATCGGTACATTGCTGTATTTAGCCACTGAATCATCTATAAGGCGATTAAAAGTTAATAAAGAGGAATTCGTAGACTGGGGATCAAAAGTCGATTTGCTCCTTGATGAGATAAAATTGCCGAAAGGATGTTGTTCCGCTTCAGGTATAGTTGCCTGAAAAAATTCTTGCAACCTCAACTTGCGGGAAAACCGATGTAAATCCACCTTCCATTTTAAATCATTATGGACATTCGTCGGGACAAACGACAACCCTTTATTCAAAACCCGTGTTTCCACTGCTGTTAACACACGGGAAGATAAATTACAAACTGGGTTTTCTTTTTGGAGGTTTGACCGGGGATTCCTCTCATTCTGACCCCCCCGACGGGTGGGCGACCTTTTACAGTGGTTTTGTCTTGTGTAGGAACGTTGACCCCTAAAGGGGATGCCTGAACTTCGATGTTTTCGTCAGAATCACGTATAGCAAAGTCTCTGTCGCTGTTTGAAGTATAGGCATCTTTCTGTTGGTTCTCACGCCTAATTCTCCAACCCTGTCGTGTTCTGTATTGGGATTTGGTCTGATAACGAGAGTCATTACCGGTGAGCCATCTATAGAACCAATTTCCTCGTAATCGCTATTAACTATGGCTTTCTTATTTCTTTTGAATTTGATCAGCTCCTGACGATAGTTATCACATTGGGCTTGTAGTTTAACATTCCAATCCTTATTAACCTCCAGCTCAAGTATGTTTTTGCTGGCTTTAGATATAGACTCTATTTTTTCTCGTGTGATTTTCAATTCACTGTTCGCTTCCTCAATCACTAGAAGCATAAGATCTAAACTACATTTGTTGTTCACTCCGACCCACTTTCTACAGAAAGCTGGACTGAACCTTCCGATAGTGGGTGTATTTTTAACTCTGAAACTGCGAGGGATCATTTGATCCCTATAGTACTCAGACAAAGCAATCCCATGAAGCAAGTAGCCTATCTCCTTTTTCTTTAACTTTAACACTTGATGATATGTCTCCTCTAAATCATGAGAACGATCCATAGCTGGCTACTGCTCAGTGAAAAGTATGCTCTGTGCCTCCTCATCCGTAAAGCTATGAATAACTCCCTTGGTTACATTTAAGCCACTGAATCCTCTAGGGTCTTGTGCAGATGAATCCATCGTGAAGGAAATTCTGCGTTATGTAGAAGGACGCAGGTAAGATGTAAAGTACATGAACGTAGGTGCCTTGTTCCAAGTGGGGCCTCCAGGTCCCAATTAAACAAACAGTTCAAGCACGAACCGGCACTCAAGCTGAATAAAAGTTAACATGGCCTGGGTGCCTTCTGCAAAAATGTAGGTAGGATAGCAGAAAGACAGCGGCACTCCAGGACTTATCCAATCCAAAACTTTAATGTGTGCCAAATATCGCCAACGTTTCAGGATCGCGCTGGACCCTTTCCTCAAGGCTGGCACGCAAATGAATCAATACATACAATAAAGCAAATACATTAACAATCTTACCTTAAGTAGCGTCCTTCCTTGATGCTGGAGTGGACCGGGGCAGGCGGGGAATCCCACGCAGCCACTCATGCGGCGCCAGAGTCCCCCTCCAATGACGTCACTCCCGCGTCCATCGGCTGCTAAGCAACTGGTGCACATCTCCGGAGACGCGTCTCCCCGGCCCACCACCAGCTGTCAACGAAGGAAAGACACAATTAGATGGACATGTAGCTCAAAAAATGAGCAAACTGTCAGGATTAAGTTAAATCACAAGAACTAAGTTGGTGGTGGGCCGGGGAGACGCGTCTCCGGAGATGTGCACCGGTAGCTTAGCAGCCGATGGACGCGGGAGTGACGTCATATATATACATAATTACATATAGATATTAGCTCTTCAATCCTTGCATTATTTTATTGCTTGCTAGAAATTTCCGAGACGTTTATTCTGCTTTTATTTCCTCTTAATTTCTATGTACAGTCTTGAATACCAAACCAGCAGTACAGTGGTACAGAGAGCTTCGCGTGCCCTATGGCCCATAGTGTCCACCGAGAAGGACATGAAATGTTTCAAAAACAAACGCCCCATGGCGTGTTTTACATGTGGACGGAGCATCAAGGACACTGTAGTACAAGATACAACATGTTTCAGAATCAAGGCTCCGGGATGCTATCGGTGTGCCAATTGTACTACATGCCGACATATGTTAACTGGATCGACCTTCAAGCATCCTCAGAATGAGAAGGAATATAGGATCAACTTTGTACTCACTTGTACATCATCTTTTGTGATTTATCTTATCTTATCTTATTTGCATCGCTCGGCCATTAAAGCGGCATTATTGTAACATACCTCGGACAAGCCTGTAGCCAGGCATTTTATTCAATATAAACATTCCTTGGCATCTTTGCAACACATTATCATCGATCATGTACCCATTCCATTACGTGGGGGCGATAGAGGTGGCCGTTTGTTGCAGTTAGAAACAATGTGGATTCATAGATTAAACACTGTGCACCCAGGGGGTTTGAATGAAAGACTACCTCTACATGTTTTTCTGTAGGATCTAGCCTTATATGTATAGTCTAAGATGATATACCTTAAAATGAGACTGTATTGTGTTATACACTTTTGCCACTTGTTGCCAGTGGTTGCATAGTTTTGTTTTCAGACTTAGTAGTATCATGCGTTAATTTAGTGCACATCAGTATTTATATAGCCACTAATTCTTTAAAGTTCTTGTGATTTAACTTAATCCTGACAGTTTGCTCCTTTTTTGAGCTACATGTCCATCTAATTATGTCTTTCCATCGTTGACAGCTGGTGGTGGGCCGGGGAGACGCGTCTCCTGAGATGTGCACCGGTTGCTTAGCAGCCGATGGACGCGGGAGTGACGTCATTGGAGGGGGACTCTGGCGTCGCGTGAGTGGATTCCCCACCTGCCCCGGTCCGCTCCAGCATCAAGGAAGGACGCTACTTAAGGTAAGATTGTTAATGTATTTGCTTTATTGTATGTATTGATTAATTTGCATGCCAGCCTTGAGGAAAGGGTCCAGTGCGATCCTGAAACATTGGTGATATTTGGCACACATTAAAGTTTTGGATTGGATAAGTCCTCGAGAGCCGCTGTCTTTCTGCTATCCTACCTACATTTTTGCAGAAGGCACCAAGGCCATGTTAACTTTTAGTCAGCTTGAGTGCTGGTTCGTACTTGAACTGTTTATATATATATATATATATATACTGTATGTATATATATATATATATATATATATATACACATATAGATATTAGCTCTTCAATCCTTGCATTATTTTATTACTTGCTAGAAATTTCCGAGACGTTAATTCTGCTTTTATTTCCTCTTAATTTCTATGTACAGTCTTAAAATAAAGTTAGCTGTCAGCCATCTATTTTTTTATACGTCACTTATCTCTAAAATGTGTATTTTCCATACTTAAGAAATGAGAGACCTAGAATATTAGTTTCTAACGTTCATATAATTCATTAATAACTAGGGGTGTGCACCGGCCACTTTTCGTGTTTTGTGTTTTGGTTTTGGATCTGGATCTTTCTTCGTGTTTTGGATCTGGATTGGTTTTGCCAAAACCACCCTTCCGTGTTTTGGGTTCTGGGTTTTGTGTTTTGGATCTGTATTTTTTTGAAAAAAAGCATAAAAACAGCTAAAATCACAGAATTTGTAGGTTTTTCTGCTCCTATGCTATTATTAACCTCAATAACCTTAATTTCCACTCATTTCCAGTCTATTCTGAACACCTCACACCTCACAATAGTGTTTTTATGTCCAAAAGGTTGCACCGAGGTAGCTGGATGACTATGCTAAGCGACACGAGTGGGCGGCACAAACACGTGACCCATCTAGGAGTGACACTGCAGTGGCAGACAGGATGGCAGTTAGAAAAACTAGGCCCCAAACTGTACATAATGCAAAGAAAAAAAGAGGTGCAAGATGGAATTGTCCTTGGGCCCTCCCACCCACCCTTATGTTGTATAAACAGGACATGCACACTTTAACAAATCAATCATTTCAGCGCCAGGGTCTGCCACACAACTGTGGCTGAAATGATTGGTTCGTTTGGGCCCCCACAAAACAAGCTGGCAATTAATGTGTCCCTGCACAAACTGGCTCTACGGAGGCAAGATGTCATCCTCATCCTCCTCATCCACCGATTCCTCACCCTCTTCAGTGAGTATATCCTCATCCTCACAAAGTATTAACTCGTCCCCACTTGAATCCACCACCACAGGTCCCTCTGTACGTTCTGGAGGCTGGTCTCCCTGGAAGAGCTGATAATTCATTTTGATGAACATCATCTTCTCCACATTCTGTGGAAGCAACCTCCTACGCCTTTCGCTGACAAGGTTCCCGGCTGCACTAAACACTCTTTCGGAGTACACACTGGAGGGGGGGCAACTCAGGTAAAATAGAGCCAGTTTGTACAGGGGCCTCCAAATTGCCTCTTTTTCCTGCCAGTACAGGTATGGACTGTCTGACATGCCTACTTGGATGCTGTCACCGATGTAATCCTCCACCATTCTGTCAATGGTGACAGTATCATATGCAGTGACAGTAGACATGTCAGAAATTGTTGCCAGGTCCTTCAGTCCGGACCAGATGTCCAAACTTGGTCCTGCCTGCCCTGCATCACCGCCAGCGGGTTGCTTAGGATACCTAAGTTTTTTCCTGGCAGCCCCAGTTGCGGGAGAAAATGAAGAAGGAGCCGTTGACGTGTCACGTTCCGCTTCAGCTGACAGTGTGTTCACCAGCAGGTCTTTGCACCTCTGCAGGCTTGTGTCGGCCGGAAAGAGAGACACCACATAGGCTTTAAACCTAGGATCGAGCACGGTGGCCAAAATGTAGTGGTCTGATTTCAACAGATTGACCACCCTGGAATCCTGGCAAAGCGAATGAAGGGCTTCATCCACAAGTCCCACATGCCGAGCGGAATCGCTCCGTCTTAGCTCCTCCTTCACTTTCTCCAGCTGCTTCTGCAAAAGCCTGATGAGGGGAATGACCTGACTCAAGCTGGCAGTGTCTGAACTGACTTCACGTGTGGCAAGTTCGAAGGGCTGAAGAACCTTGCACAACACGGAAATCATTCTCCACTGCGCTTGAGTCAGGTGCATACCCCCTCCTTTGCCTATGTCATAGGTGGATGTATAGGCTTGTATGGCCTTTTGCTGCTCCTCCATCCTCTGAAGCATATAGAGGGTTGAGTTCCACCGCGTCACAACCTCTTGCTTCAGGTGATGGCGGGGCAGGTTCAAGAGTGTTTGCTGGCGCTCCAGTCTTCGGCACGCAGTCGCTGAATGGCGAAAGTGGCCAGAAATTTTTCGGGCCACCCAAAGCGTCTCCTGCACGCCCCTGTCGCTTTTCAGAAAATTCTGCACCACCAAGTTTATTGTGTGAGCAAAACATGGGACGTGCTGGAATTTGCCCAGATGTAATGCCCGCACAATATTGGTGGCGTTGTCAGATATCACAAATCCCCAGGAGAGTCTAAGTGGGGTAAGCCACTGGGCGATGATTTCCCTCAGTTTCTCTAAGAGGTTGTCGGCGGTGTGCCTCTTACTGAAACCGGTGATACACAGCGTAGCCTGCCTTGTAACGAGCTGGCGTTTCTGAGATGCTGCTACTGGTGACGCTGCTGCTGTTGCTGCGTAAGGTGATACATCTACCCAGTGGGCTGTCACAGTCATATAGTCCTTAGTCTGCCCTGTTCCACTTGTCCACATGTCCGTGGTTAAGTGGACATTGTGTACAACGGCATTTTTCAGGACACTGAGGACACTTTTTCTGACGTTTCTGTACAGTCTCGGTATCGCCTGCCTAGTGAAGTGGAATCTAGACGGGATTTGGAACCGGGGACACACTACCTCCATCAATTGTCTAAATCCCACTGCACTAATGGCGGATACCGGACGCACGTCTAACACCAACATAGCAGTCAAGGCCTCAGTTATACGTTTTGCTTCAGGATGACTGCTGTCGTACTTCATCCTCCTCGCTAAGGACTGTTGGAGGGTCAATTGTTTAGTAAAAGTAGTGGTGTTCCTACTTCCTCTCTGGGATGATGAACGACTCCCAGCAGCAGCAGCAACAGCAGCAGCGGCAGCAGTAGGCGTAGCAATGCAGGATCCTCCGGAGGAATCCCGGATAGGAGAGTCAGTCATGCCAGTGATATGGCCTGCAGGACTACTTCCGATCCTGACTAAGGAGGAAATTGACGAGGAGGGAGTTGACGGTGTGGTTTGCAGGCACTTGGATACAACAGGACAACGGGATTTAGGTGTCCCTGGACTGCTTACGGTCTGAGCCAAAGTTTCTGAACTTGACAGTAACTTTTTATGAACGAGCTGCAGGTGCCGTATAAGGGAGGATGTTCCTAGGTGGTTGACGTCCCTACCCCTACTTATTTCACCTTTACATATGGTACATATGGTTGTCCGGATTTGGATAGAAATATTGCCAGACCAAAGAGGTGGAATGTTTGGTCTTCTGCCCAGGCATGACCGTGATGGGCTTTTTCATCCCACGGACAACAACTGTCTCCCCCGGAGCCTGATTTAAACAAACCACATCACCATCAGAATCCTCCTCGCCAACTTCCTCCTCAGCGCCAGCTACACCAGTATCCTCATCCTGTTGTACTTCAACAGTGACATCTTCAATTTGCATATCAGCAAGTGGACTGTGGGTGCTCCTTTCAGCACTTGCAGGGGGCGTGCAAATGGTGGAAAGAGCCACCTCTTCCCGTCCAGTGCTGGGAAGGTCAGGCATCGCAACCACCACCACACTTGGACTCTCCTTGGGGATTTGTGATATCTTCTTAGAAAGCACAGTTCTTCGCTGTGCTTTTGCCAGCTTAACTCTTTTGATTTTTTTAGTGGGAGGAGTGCTTCCATCGTCATGTGAAGCTGAACCACTAGTCATGAACATACTAGGGATCGACCTTAGCCGTTCCTTGCCACTCCGTGTCGTAAATGGCATATTGGCAAGTTTACGTTTCTCTTCAGCTGATTTAAATGTCTTTTTCAAGGTCATTTTCCTGAACTTTGCCATTTGGGATTGTATGTGCCCTCTACTATGACATTGGGCATCGGCCTTGGCAGACGACGTTGATGGCATGTTATCGTCTATGTCATGACTAGTGGCAGCAGCTTCAGCACTAGGAGGAAGTGGTTCTTGATCTTTCTCTATTTTATTTTTATCGGAGAAAGTTTGGTCCTCCATTTATGTTATATCGATTTGATATATACGTGCGGCTAAACACAGAAAATAATTTTTTTTTTGGTTTGGACTGGAGTGTACTTTGTGGGTTACAGCACCCTTTAACGGTCAAGCCAGCCGGCCCTTTACTTATGACACAGGCGCACTCTTGGCACTACTTTGTTGATGCACGTGCGGCTACTGCGCACACAATTCACAAACACAGAAAATAATTTTTTTTTGGTTTGGACTGGAGTGTACTTTGGGGGTTACAGCACCCTTTAACGGTCAAGCCAGCCGGCCCTTTACTTATGACACAGGCGCACGCTTGGCACTACTTTGTTGATGCACGTGCGGCTACTGCGCACACAATTCACAAACACAGAAAATAATTTTTTTTTGGTTTGGACTGGAGTGTACTTTCGGGGGTTACAGCACCCTTTAATGGTCAAGCCAGCCGGCCCTTTACTTATGACACAGGCGCACGCTTGGCACTACTTTGTTGATGCACGTGCGGCTACTGCGCACACAATTCACAAACACAGAAAATAATTTTTTTTTGGTTTGGACTGGAGTGTACTTTCGGGGGTTACAGCACCCTTTAACGGTCAAGCCAGCCGGCCCTTTACTTATGACACAGGCGCACGCTTGGCACTACTTTGTTGATGCACGTGCGGCTACTGCGCACACAATTCACAAACACAGAAAATAATTTTTTTTTAGGTTTGGACTGGAGTGTACTTTCGGGGGTTACAGCACCCTTAACGGTCAAGCCAGCCGGCCCTTTACTTATGACACAGGCGCACGCTTGGCACTACTTTGTTGATGCACGTGCGGCTACTGCGCACACAATTCACAAACACAGAAAATAATTTTTTTTTTGGTTTGGACTGGAGTGTACTTTCGGGGGTTACAGCACCCTTAACGGTCAAGCCAGCCGGCCCTTTACTTATGACACAGGCGCACGCTTGGCACTACTTTGTTGATGCACGTGCGGCTACTGCGCACACAATTCACAAACACAGAAAATAATTTTTTTTTGGTTTGGACTGGAGTGTACTTTCAGGGGTTACAGCACCCTTTAACGGTCAAGCCAGCCGGCCCTTTACTTATGACACAGGCGCACGCTTGGCACTACTTTGTTGATGCACGTGCGGCTACTGCGCACACAATTCACAAACACAGAAAATAATTTTTTTTTGGTTTGGACTGGAGTGTACTTTCGGGGGTTACAGCACCCTTTAACGGTCAAGCCAGCCGGCCCTTTACTTATGACACAGGCGCACTCTTGGCACTACTTTGTTGATGCACGTGCGGCTACTGCGCACACAATTCACAAACACAGAAAATAATTTTTTTTTAGGTTTGGACTGGAGTGTACTTTCGGGGGTTACAGCACCCTTAACGGTCAAGCCAGCCGGCCCTTTACTTATGACACAGGCGCACGCTTGGCACTACTTTGTTGATGCACGTGCGGCTACTGCGCACACAATTCACAAACACAGAAAATAATTTTTTTTTGGTTTGGACTGGAGTGTACTTTCGGAGGTTACAGCACCCTTTAACGGTCAAGCCAGACGGCCCTTTACTTATGACACAGGCGCACGCTTGGCACTACTTTGTTGATGCACGTGCGGCTACTGCGCACACAATTCACAAACACAGAAAATAATTTTTTTTTAGGTTTGGACTGGAGTGTACTTTCGGGGGTTACAGCACCCTTAACGGTCAAGCCAGCCGGCCCTTTACTTATGACACAGGCGCACACTTGGCACTACTTTGTTGATGCACGTGCGGCTACTGCGCACACAATTCACAAACACAGAAAATAATTTTTTTTTTGGTTTGGACTGGAGTGTACTTTCGGGGGTTACAGCACCCTTAACGGTCAAGCCAGCCGGCCCTTTACTTATGACACAGGCGCACGCTTGGCACTACTTTGTTGATGCACGTGCGGCTACTGCGCACACAATTCACAAACACAGAAAATAATTTTTTTTTGGGTTTGGACTGGAGTGTACTTTCGGGGGTTACAGCACCCTTAACGGTCAAGCCAGCCGGCCCTTTACTTATGACACAGGCGCACGTTTGGCACTACTTTGTTGATGCACGTGCGGCTACTGCGCACACAATTCACAAACACAGAAAATAATTTTTTTTTTGGTTTGGACTGGAGTGTACTTTCGGGGGTTACAGCACCCTTAACGGTCAAGCCAGCCGGCCCTTTACTTATGACACAGGCGCACGCTTGGCACTACTTTGTTGATGCACGTGCGGCTACTGCGCACACAATTCACAAACACAGAAAATAATTTTTTTTTGGTTTGGACTGGAGTGTACTTTCGGGGGTTACAGCACCCTTAACGATCAAGCCAGCCGGCCCTTTACTTATGACACAGGCGCACGCTTGGCACTACTTTGTTGATGCACGTGCGGCTACTGCGCACACAATTCACAAACACAGAAAATAATTTTTTTTTGGTTTGGACTGGAGTGTACTTTCGGGGGTTACAGCACCATTAACGGTCAAGCCAGCCGGCCCTTTACTTATGACACAGGCGCACGCTTGGCACTACTTTGTTGATGCACGTGCGGCTACTGCGCACACAATTCACAAACACAGAAAATAAATTTTTTTTGGGGTTTGGACTGGAGTGTACTTTCGGGGGTTACAGCACCCTTTAACGGTCAAGCCAGCCGGCCCTTTACTTATGACACAGGCGCACGCTTGGCACTACTTTGTTGATGCACGTGCGGCTACTGCGCACACAATTCACAAACACAGAAAATATATTATTTTTTTAGCACTTGGGGGGAGCACCCCTGATGGACAGAGCACCCCCTGGACAACACTACAGCACCCCTTTAGGACTGGGACACTGCACAGGACTTTGGAGTGGACACAGCCCCTATGGAGAACTGACTGCACAACACAGTCCAGCCAGCCCCTATGGACTTTGAAGTAGTGGACACAGCCCCTATTAACAACAGCAGCACAGCACAACACAGCCAGCCCCTATGGACTTTGAAGTAGTGGACAACAGCAGCACTACACTACACTACACTACACAGCACTAACTCCCACCCTCCCTCTTCACTGTCCACAGCCGAGTGAGAAAATGGCGCCGACGCGGGTACCTTATATAGGATCCAATACCCGCGAGACTCGGAAGGCGGGATGATGACGTTTTGCCTCGATGTCAGATCCGAGTCAGGCGGGAAAAGTCGAGCCTGACTCGGATCGGACTCGGATCGGGGGGGCTCGGGGGGGTTCGGATTTCAGAAATCCGAACCCGCTCACCCCTATTAATAACTATTAATATATATTTAGCCTCAATACATATATTTTTGTATATTAAATATTATTATTGCTTTATATCTGCTGGTCCTAAGAACTGTACATTATTAATGTGTGATCAAATATAATTATTCTAAATGCATAGATATATGAAAAAAAAATCCTTACAGATGCAGACACTGATTCCAGCTTTATCAATCATAAAACGTTCCAATGATGTCCAGCGATTACAAATCAACTTCAAATATGAATCTTAGTAAATTTACCCCTAATGGCCATATTCAATTAGGTTGCGAAAAGCCGTTATCGGCGTTAATTTATCGCCGATGACGTAATTTTTGCCGTTTTGACTTTTCCCCATATTCTATTTCAAAGACTTTTCGCAGGTGCGAAAAGTCTTTGGCAAAAACTGGGGATAACTTTTCACCTATGATTAGGTGGCGATAAAAAGTGCAGAATTGGTGTTTTAAGGTACAAAGTAAAAAAAAGTACCCTGCACCCCTTGCAATGTCCCATAAAGGTATTCTGTGTAAAAAAAAATTAAAAAGTTCAACAGGAAACCCCTTTACTTTAGTTTTGGGGGCAAAAAAATATAATTGGGGGACAAACTTATAAACTAGCGAAATAGCCTCAAGGGGAGTCCCCAAGTATGCAGCAGGTGTTTTTTAGAAAGTGGTTGGTTGCGGCAGGTTGATTTTTAATGATTTCTAAAAGTTCACTTTAGGGACTTATCATATGCCTGCACCCATGTAACCCAAATTTGATGGGACTAGTTATTTTTTTTTACATGTTGCTAAATGCTATTCTTCACCACTTTGTTAAAGACGAATTAAAGCACCTGCCGACACCGTTTAAAAACCCTAAATACCTTTAGTAGGGCTTTTCGGGGGTACCTATAGTGATCCCCCATGTTAGTACATCTTTTGGGGGGTGACAGGCTGATTTCCCCAACAAGTGACAGGACTTTTCGCTACTTACCTATCCACCGGGTCCCGTTTTCGCCGATTCCTAATTGAATACGGGGATACACGGGCACGCACCCGATACTTTATCCCCAGGAAAACCTGCGATGACGGTGAAAAGTCCAGCCTCTGACTTTTTGCCTCTAATTAAATATGGCCCTAAGTGTATATCCTTGTAGTTAATGAAGGAGTGGACCTTTGTCTGAGTTGGCATAACTTCTGCCAGTGAAAAAGATACAAAAGCGACAGCAATTATTGAATGTTAAATTATATTACTATGTAATATCTTAATAATATATGAAAAGTTCGATACCACTAACCAACCATACTGATCTGTGCAGTGCTTTGGGCAAACACGCTGCACACAGTCAGCTCAATATATTTTGTACATTGTGCTGCAAAGTTGGTGTGATTGTGATTGTGTTTGACAACACGATTCTTAGTAAATTTGTAATTAGTATTTGAATCAGTGTTAATGGTACCATGTTCGGTTCATGGGGTATTGTGTTGAATAGGTGTGCTATGTTGTGTTAAACCTGCGAGTTGCCATCAATTTAGTCTTTTGTGAAACTCAGATTTTCAAAATCACACCCAAATCACAGAAAAACACCAAATCAACCAAAAGCGGATCTTATTAAATTTACCCCATGGAGTCAACAAAGGCAAATGTGAATTTTTCAAAATAAGCACCTTGCCTACAGCCAGTATCACAGCTCAGATCATACTTAGGATTAGTCAGTTAATACTTGCTCCACAGTCTTGTAGCCACCAAATGCACTCCTACAAAAAAATCACTCTGAAAATGGTCAAAAGATTGTGAACAAGCAAGAAACCAAGAAATTGATAAAATGTGACAAAAGACCTGATTCAGCAAGGAACGCAGTTGCTAATACGCACACAATCGGTCGATTAATTTGTATTGCGAATGCATCGCAGATTCGCAGTGCGCGAACTAGCAATTGCAATGGGAATTGCATTTGTAGAGGCACAGAGCAGAGTGATTGACAGGATGTGCCGTTTGTGGGTGGTGACGGTAGGTGGTCGGGCAGACGTGACAGTGCATTTCAACGCCGTTGCATGGGCGTGCATAAATTAGCCACTGCAATACCAGACACCACCTGAGGTCTCATAGTGTGCGCAGAAGTTAGCAATTCCTGATTGAGGTCTGACCTGTCTTAACTGTGCGTATGGGTCTGATGTTACTTGATATTACCAATTGTTTTGCTATGTTCCCCTAGTATATGGATGTAAGGGGAAGTGGGCATCCTTATGTCAGGCTGCGTTCGCAATGTGAATGCACACATTTAAATAGCACTGCTGATATTAGCAAATGCCGTTAGTCCGTATATACAGAATTGCGATCCTTGCTGAATCAGACCCAAAGTCTTAACTAATTTTGACCATCAGTTGCCCATCAGGCTAGCATGCAATGCTTCACCTTATGGTATAGGGGCAGCTTTGCCCCACACCTTGAGAAATGGAACTGAAAGAATAATTGCATATGTATTGCAGTTTAACAGCAACAGAGTAAACTTTTGCAGATTGATCATGAGGGTCTGAGTCTGGTAAGGGAAGTTAAGTTATGATTACATAAATTATTATAAGAGCAGCCATTCAACCTGATCACTGACCACTAATTGTTAGTCTCAATTTTCAATCCTAGAAAAGGAGTAGTCGCCATGATAGCCATTCGACTGCAACGATGGTCTTTGTTCTTAGGTGCTCATCAGTATGACATTGAATTCACGGGAATCAAACAACACAGTAATTCTGATGGTGATGATGATATAACACCCTCTATTACATCCTCCCTTTGCACAGTATGTGGGAGACAATAAGAAAAACAACTAGGAGGTTTATCACAACCTACAGATTGATTAACTGCCAGTGAGCAAGGAATGATAGTTTTAGCCAAAGTTTTTGACTTGACTCTGAAGGTCTGGGCCAATATGAAAATCCTATTTATTACAGATTATGTGGCAGGATTGACCAATTGTCAATATGCCATGAAACCTTAATGTGTGGAACAAGGGTGGTGATACCATCTAAACTGCCAGATGGCTACTTAGGAACATTCAAAATTAAGAATTTGGTGAGAAACTATGGGCCTGATTCCGAGATTTATGCCAATGTAATCGCAACTGCAATCTATTACGGATCCCTAATGCTAAAATATGCTAATGCCTTCCAGGACATCCATGCAGCACAAACATTTCGAGCATCAACAAAGGTCGGGTAGCCATGCAGATTGTAAGTCAACATAGAAAAAAGAGAGAGACCAGATGCACCATACAACCAATAATAATTATACATCATATACAAGGTTTTTGGCATAAATTTGGCCAAAGTTATGAGTTTACCCACCAATGTCAAGGTAACCTCATCGGGTAAGTCCCTAACACTATAGGGGTTCATGTCTGGGGCGTGGGGCACTCCCAAACCATCCCAGCTTGTAAGTCAAGTCTGACCTCCCATTACCAACCCCAAACGCTGACTACCTGTCACTCACTTTGCAAGTGAATCCCCTGTGCAAGCGTAATCGCACTACATCGCTGCATGTGTGCAGTGCGGCATACCCGCATGCGCAATGGCAAACAATCGCTTGATCTGCATAAATATCGGCATTGCGTGAATCTCTGAATCAGTCCCTATATGTAGTGACCGGGAATTGATAGTGAAATTGATAGTTTGACAAAGGAGGCTACATGAAGGTGCAAAGTTCTCCAGTGGCATCTTTAAACCCATAGGAATGAATTCCAGAGATCCATTAAAAGAAATTAAATTAAACATTTTACTTCTGCTTCTCACCACCCAGACACCAATGGCCTGGCCAAGAGATTTTGTAAAGAACTTTAATAGAGCTATGAAGGACATGAGTACAAGAACCAGTCCAACTTCAGCACAAAATTGATAACTTTCAGTTTACAAATGTAATACCTTGTTATTTATATGCCACTAGTTAGCAGCCTGTCAAAATGATGGGACATTATCACGCCCATGAAGGTCCCATTTGAGCGCTCAAATGTGTCACTTTTGGGTAATTTGTGCTTGCCAGCTCAGGGGGCTGCGAGTAGAAATGTCAGCGCCGGAGGCTGTGTGCGTCCGAAGAGACCAACAATTGAATTGCTCATTCGGGCACCATCTATTAGCACAATTTTGGTCAACTGTTGCTAAGTAGAGTAGTTGAGGGGTTTTACTTGGTTGGTCTGGTTCTGACCATGTGTGAGTTTTTTGGGAGTGGTATATGTGGACTTTATAAGGCTGGTGTATGCCCAGAAACTTCCTTTCTGGACAGTGTTTGTCCCTTGGTGCACCTCTGGAACAGTGGCCATTAAGGGTTTCACATTTCATTAACACTTATTGATTTATGCTTACACATCTATCCTTTATACTTCACTATCACCTTTTTTCCCCTTTTCATGTGATGCCCTGGGGATGGTCCTTGGCTGAAATTTTTTGGGGTACCTTGCTTCTCGGACGTGAACCCCTTAATGTTAGGGACGCCAGTATAGAGGAACCTTGACGATTGGCCTGGCACTTATTCATATAGTTGCAAATGTATGTAACTAATACCTCTGAATCTCTATTATTATGTAGGATTTAAGTATTTTTTGTTGATTTTGCTACAGTGTGCTGGGGGGCAAAACCCTTTTTTCTGTGTTCAATGTAAACCCCGCCATTTACAAGCACCTGTGCTATGTCATTAAGTTGATATGAGCAACCACCATACTTTTTGTTTGCGATATTTATTATCTGTCAGTGTCCCTGTCTGTGTCTTCCTGTCTCTTTTCTGGTACCCCTTTGCTTTTGTGCTTCTCATTTTCTTCTATTCCACCTACTTTTTCCCCGGCTCCATTCCCCCCCTCCTTTTTGTTAATTTCTTCCCCCCCTGTTTTCATGCCCCGCCATATGGGCCAACCCCCACCCGCCACTTCATGGACTCAACCTGCCCCCCCAGCCTCCCGACACTTGCACCCCAAGCCGGAGCCTCACCTTCATCTTGGTCTCAGCCATGCCAGAAAAATGGAGGGGGATGGTGTGCAATGCTACTCACCCTTAGAACAATTTGGTCTACAGAAGCTGCTACAAGATGTGGGAACTGCAACCCACAAAAAGGAGCATAAGGTAAAAAAGAAACAATTGTAGCGCTAGTAGAACAAATAAACATACAATTTATTGACAAAATACACAATGATTAAAAACAGTCAATATGTAGCAAAAATTACACTGCAGTCCCTAATATAGAGATTAGTTGGAGATATGTATCTCTTAAGGGATTGGATCATCAATGTCACTTAATTTATCCAATGGGACTGATAATATGATGACTGTATACACCGAACCGGCAAGTGGGTATAAACCTCCAAAATAGTAGATGGAGTGTAAGCCGTGATATGAGGAATATATAAGTGTGGCTCACCTAAGCCTGAGAATGTGTCCAACCTTCAGTGAGTGCACACAGTTCGTGTGCATATGCCCCAGTGCCTGCACAGGAATCAGTCTGTAGCATGGGCACCTCCGCTGTAAGCTCTCTCCGTGCGCGCTGAACCGCGGCTGTTGTAAATGGAGCTGGAAGTCAGATCACCGACAGTGCATGCGGCGGCCCAGTTCAATAAGTATAGCTGGAATTCATGGCCGCTATCAATGCATGCGGGGGCCCAATTCAATAAAGGTGGAAGATAACGGCACTATAGTATTCAGGCGGTGAGCAGGAGATGCGTCCAGCCATCAGTCAAGCTGGTGTGAAGCGGCTGTTTTGGATTAAAGCTATTGGCATCAACGTAGCATCAGATGGGTCTCCTCTTGGCTGGAACTCTCCAAAGCAGAAGTGAACATCCACAAAAGGCTGGTGTATACACGGCAGTGTAATTGCCCAAAGTGCCTTAACGCGTTTCTCCGGGACAACACTCCCGGTTTCCTCAGAGGTGGTCTCGGCCATGCCCCCCGCATCCAGCTCCTAGCGGCCTCTCTCTGCATCCTCTCCTTACCCGGGCGAGCGGTCCCCATTGCCCATGGGGTCACCGCTCACTCCCACACCTCCCCACCATTCCACCACCCTGCAGGCGTGGTGACATTTCCGGTGCCCATGGGCAGTCCTCGCGCCCCCCCCCCTCCTAGTGCAGGAAATGGCCTCCTGCCGTCCGCCCACGCCGGGTGTTCCCCTACAGCGTGGCATCTTGCTGCGGTTGACCGGGCTCCACACCCTCCTTCCTCCCATGATGCCCCAGTGGGTGCAGCATCATTGCCGGCACCTGTGGGCAGCCATCTTTCCTCTGTGGCCAGTGCCAGTTACGGCCTCCTGCCGCCCCCCCTGCACCTGGCGCCAACCCCCCGCAGGGCTGTATCTGCCTCCCAGTTGCCTCAAGAGTGTCCGCCATCTTGCCCCCTGGCCCCGCCCCCTTCATTCCATGGCACACCCTCTTTTGTTCCCAAAGTGCCTTTTTTCAGCACCAGCCTTTGTCCACTGATGTTGGGGCAGCCCTCCCCTCAACACTCCCCCATTGCATGCCAACCTCCACCCCCTACCTGTTTCATCCCCCCCCCAATTTCCTCCTTTCTTCTGTTCATCCTGCTTTCCCCCATTTGTCCTCTGCTTCTGCCCTTCCTTCCTGGTCCTCCCCAATTTTTCCTCCTGTTTCCCAGCCCCATGTCTTTCCCCATTTTTCTGGTCATAGTTCCCCTTCTCCCTATTATCCTTCAGCTGCCCCCCTTTTTCCTTACTAGCACCCTCTTTTGTAATTTCCCTCATTAACCTGCACCTGTTTTTGGTGGGTGGGTTTTTTTTACCTCATCCCTATCTTGTTCGCAGCATTTGGCTCCTCCACAGGGTCCAGCCCCGCACCCCCCAGTGCCCTCTCCTCCCAGTGTGGTATGTGCCACCCCTCCCCCTTTACCTCCTCCCACTGCACCTTCTCCTCCAGTTCCTACACTTCCCCCGGTGACGGTACCAGGTGCCCCCGCTGTGGTGTCCAGTGATGTAATCTTTTCTGTCTCACCACAGTATTTCACCTAGTGTTCCCATGCTTACTTCCGGGGGTGATGGAAGCGCTGTGGCAGGTCTTGCTACAGGTGAAGGGATCGTTGTCCGTGAGGTTGCAGTGCCTTAGGATGTCGTTGACGGGATGTCAGGGCTGGCTGGTGGTGATTCTGCTGTCTCTCCTTTGCAGTTTGATACGGAATCTTCTGGGTCTAGTGATAGTAGCTCCTCGTAGGGTGACCAGCGCACCCACGTAAATTAGCTAAGTTAGTTGTGCGGCGTTTGGTTAAGAAGGCAACTAAGCATCAGCCGACTCCTGTTGCTATTGTGGCGCCTGTTGAGGATTCTGGTATGGTTCACTATGCCAATACGGCAGTGGACAGGGGTTTTGCCTAAGCGGGTTAGGGACAAGATTCGTAAGGGCAAGTTTGTGGATGTTTTTCCTCTAACCGATGCCATAAAGAAAGCTTTGGATAAAGCCAAGAAATCTGGGGGGAGTGGGGAGAATTCTTGCTGTGGCTTTCACCATTGGCTTAGCGGTATTATGGTTTTTTGGCATTCTGCCTCGAAACGCACCCTTTGAAGCACTGTAATGTCATTAAGCATATTCATTTGGAGCATATTATTTTCGTTAAATCCTTTGTTTGGAGAGATTGAGATGAACAGTTTCGTAGGAAGCAGGACGGTCAGCTGGTTATGCCTCTGGGCCGTATGTATGTTGAGGTCTGGTTAGCAGTTACCCAGGAAGCTAAGGCACCTGTGGAATGGGTGCAGAGTAGGAAGGCTGCCCTCTCTTCGTGTGCCAGTATGAATGTGCTTGGTGAGGGGAAGTATTTTGCCTATAATGATTCTCGGTATCCCTGAGGGTCTGGGTGTCAATTTCATCACTCCTGCTGCATCTGTAATGGCAGTCACCCCGCCAAGGAATGTAAGTCAAGATTCGAAGGGCAGTTCAGGGGGCACGTCTGACGATGCCGGAGTTGACAAGTAAGGCCTATTCTTTGGTGGCACTAGATGAGTTAGCTAAATGATTGGGCTGGTATCCTTGCGGGATGATTCCCAATTTTGCTGGATGGTTTTAGTTTAGGTTTCTGGTTACCCGTAGCTGGCGCTTTGCATGTGGTCTCCTCCCGGAATTTGAGTTCGGCCAGAGAGCTTCCTCATGTGGTGCGACAGTAAGTCTTTGCTGATGTGGCTTTCGTCCGCATGCCGGGCCGTTTACCTCCCCTCCTTTACTGTACCTGTGCATTTCCCATCTCGGTGTTGTACCCAAGTAGGTCCAAGGTTTGATTCAGCTTTTGTCATACCTTCACCTGGACGTCCCATCTATCGAAGATGCGGGAGCTGAAGTGTCTCCTGACTAGGTCTCCAAAGTCAGCGGCTGCGCTCTATGCTAATAGGCTGAGCGGCCACACAAGTGTGTATTGCGGCGGTCACGATCAGTGCATAGGTAAGCGGAGCTGCTGGTGGTTCACCGGCGCAATGAGCAAAAATAGACTTGAGTAAGATAGCAGTACCAAACGCGTTTCTTCCATTAGGATTTCTTCAGAGGGGTGTGGTACCATCACACATATGTCTGCAACTGTTAGCCACAGGGCTGCCATCAGAAACTGTGGGGCCCAGTACAGAAATAACAGGCAGGGCCCCCATCATCCTCCCCCAACTTACAACTGAATGGACGCAGAGATGCAGCATGGAGCCCTGGCACCAGTGGCATAACTAGGGGGGTCAAGCTGGGCACATGCCCTGGGCACCATGGCAGACCCAGCAGAAGGGGTCACCGCTGGCCAGGGCAAGCATACTCGCACCACCCGCCTCCCAGGCCACCATTGCGAACTGACCGACTGTAATGAGTAGGCAAGTGTGCCTGCTGGTGCTGGCTAGGCTGACTGTAGGGGGTGCTGCAGCGGAAGCGTGCAGCCCCTCCCAGCTCCCAGGCAGTCTTCCCTGCTGCCTGGGTTGAAGTTGAAGTTGCCGCCAGGGAAGGGGATGTCACTACACTCCGGTGAGGTGCGGAGCTTGATCTATGATCTCCTGTGTGTGCAGCGGGCCGGGCTACTGGGGATGTGCAGCATGGAGACGGAGGAGGAGCAGTATATGACCAGCCTCCACTGCATGGGCTTCTGAAAGCCGGACGCCATCCACAAGGCTCTGCATTTGGCCAATAATGACAGCGAAGGCAGGACCACTGGCTTCTAGCCGTCCCCAGTCTACCATGAGACAGTGGAACCCGAGGTGAGGGGAGCGGGGCAGGGGGGGCTGGGGGGAGACACCGGGGGATGACTTTTAATAACAAATGATGCTAGCGTTTTATTTATTTGGCTGGCTGCATTTGTGTGAAAGAGGTGTGTGTATGTGTGTCAGTGTGTGTCAATCAAATACACGTGGAAATTTTACGAGGCCATTAAAATTAAAAAATTCACTCAACAAAGGGGTGAGAGGTTAAAGAGCTAAATTTACTAAGCACTCGTATATACTTTGTCTGTTCCGAGGGATACCCTGTCCAGGTCTATATATGTAGGGAATATCCCATGTGGAGCTTTTTGGTCCCTCATTCACATGTCCTGATGGTGTACTGAGAGACGACCAACGCGGGGGGAGAGGTGATGGTGTGCTGAGAGCCAGCGCAGGGGGAGATGGTGTGGCTGAGAGACGCAGGGTGAAGAAATCTTAAACTTGCCCTGGGCTCCGAAGTTATGTAGAAGACCCTAGTTATGCTAGCACATGCTATTATGTCATTGTCGTTCCCCACATGCAAACTGGGCTAATTCAGAGATGGACACTGTGTGGATCGGTGCTGTATCTTAGGTCACAGCAGATCTGAGTGCTTAGGCTAATGCTGCAGGTGGTATCTTTTGTAAAAAAGATACCCTTTCCTCGCTTCTCAGACCCAATGTTACGGTCTCCTGGGACTCACTGTGTAAAACCTCTAGAATCACTCAGGCGAGGCCTTCACCAATAACTGCCACCCTCTGTTCCCTTAGAACTGGACACGTTCACCGGTACTCAGGGCCGCCATCAGGGGGACTGGAGTCAGGATAGTGGCAGAACGAGAGGGGGCCCGTACCCGCTCCTACTACCGTTGCACAGCCCGTACTATCCCCCCACCCTTCTCATGGAGCGAGTCCCCTCTTCAATCTCTGAACGCCATGAGGGCAGATCCAATGCGGCAAGCCCCACCCCAATACACCTGTAAATCACGGCATTGCAAAGGGGGTGTGGCCTAATGATGTGAGGTGCACGCCCCCATTGGCATCCTGCTGTGCATCAGAAGTGTAAGTAATAAGTATTTATGCATTTAAGCATGTGTATGTATGTATCTGTGTGTTAGTGTGTATGTATGTGTTAGAGTATATATGTGTGTGTATGTAAATGGGTATATACTTTATGTGTATGTATGTTAGTGTGTATATTAGGGGTGAGCGGGTTCGGATTTCTGAAATCCGAACCCCCCCGAGCCGAGGCCGATCCGAGTCAGGCTCGACTTTTCCCACCTGACTCAGATCTGAAATCGAGGCAAAACGTCATCATCCCACCTTCCGGGTCTCGCGGGTTTTGGACTCTATATAAGGTACATGCGTCAGCGCCATTTTCTCACTCGGCTGTGGACAGTGAAGAGGGAGGGTGGGAGGTAGGGCTGGCTGAGCTGTGTAGTGTAGTGTAGTGCAGTGTTGTGCTGTGCTGTGCTGCGCTGTGCTGCTGTTGTCCATAGGGGCTGTGTCCACTGCTCCAAAGTCCATAGGGGCTGGCTGTGTTGTGCTGTGCTGCTGTTGTCCATAGGGGCTGTGTCCACTCCTCCAAAGTCCATAGGGGCTGGCTGTGCTGTGCTGTGCTGCTGTTGTCCATAGGGGCTGTGTCCACTCCAAAATCCTGTGCAGTGTCCCAGTCCTAAAGGGGTGCTGTAGTGTTGTCCAGGGGGTGCTCTGTCCATTAGGGGTGCTCCCCCAGAGTGCAAAAAAATTAATATTTTTTTGTGTTTGTGAATTGTGGGCCTGATTCAGACCCACTCGCGAGCGCTGAGTGCTCACAAGCGGGTCGATGTTGCCCAAATGCGCATGCGCACGACGGAGGCGCCTCTGTTGTGCGCATGCGCGAGACCCGAATAACAACGGGGTAGCCGTCATTATGGGTCACGCACCAAAGGGGGCGTGCTGTCGATGGTTAGTGACAGCACGCCCCCTTTGGTGGGCGTGCCAGGGGCGTGGCTGCCCAGACGGAGGCGTTCCCATGGGAACGCCTACTGTCTGGGTCCGGCCCCACTGACTTCACTAGTGATGTCAGTGGGAGTGATTTTGGCTCTGATAGAGCCAAAATCACTCCAGGGCTTGCGGTCAACAAGACCCTATCACAAGGGTCTCGTCGCAAGCCCGATGGTCGCGATGGCCTTGACCATCGCGACCATCATCATGGACGCTCGCATAAACTGTGGGTGGAGACCCACAGATATTCCAGCGTCCACGAGGCCGCTTCGCAAAAAAAAAAACACGTCCTGATTCAGAGCGGGCGCTCGTTCAGAGCGTCCGGCTCTGAATCAGGCCCTGTGTGCGCAGTAGCCGCACGTGCATCAACAAAGTAGCGCCAAGTGTGCGCCTGTGTCATAAGTAAAGGGCCGGCTGGCTTGACCGTTAAAGGGTGCAGTAACCCCCAAAGTGCACTCCAAACCAAATAAAAAAATATTTTCTGTGTTTGTGAATTGTGTGCACTGTGGCTGCACGTGCATCAACAAGCGTGCACCTGTGTCCCATAAGTAAAGAGCCAGCTGGCTCATTTCTTAAAGGGTGGTGTAACCCACAAAGTGCACTTGTCTCCAACAAAAATAAAAAATAATTTTCTGTGTTTGTGTGCGCCTTAGCCGCACGTATATGTCAATATAACATAAATGGAGGACCAAACTTTCTCCGATAAAAATAAAATAGGGAAAGATAGAACCACTTCCTCCTAGTGCTGAAGCTGCTGCCACTAGTCATGACATAGACGATAACATGCCATCAACGTCGTCTGCCAAGGCCGATGCCCAATGTCATAGTAGAGGGCACATACAATCCCAAATGACAAAGTTCAGGAAAATGACCTTAAAAAAAACATTTAAATCATCTGAGGAGAAACGTAAATTTGCCAATATGCCATTTACGACACGGAGTGGCAAGGAACGGCTAAGGTCTTTCCCTATGTTCATGACTAGTGGTTCAGCTTCACATGATGATGGAAGCCCTCCTCCCACTAAAAAAATCAAACGAGTTAAGCTGGCAAAAGCACAGCGAAGAACTGTGCGTTCTAAGAAGATATCACAAATCCCCAAGGAGAGTCCAAGTGTGGTGGCGGTTGCGATGCCTGATCTTCCAAGCACTGGACGGGAAGAGGTGGCTCTTTCCACCATTTGCACACCCCCTGCAAGTGCTGAAAGGAGCACCCACAGTCCACTTGCTGATATGCAAATTGAAGATGTCACTGTTGAAGTACAACAGGATGAGGATACTGGTGTAGCTGGCGCTGAGGAGGAAGTTGGCGAGGAGGATTGTGATGGTGATGTGGTTTGTTTAAATCAGGCTTCGGGGGAAACAGTTGTTGTCCGTGGGATGAAAAAGCCCATCACGGTCATGCCTGGGCAGAGGACCAAACATTCCACCTCTTTGGTCTGGCAATATTTCTATCCAAATCCGGACAATAACTGTCTTGCCATATGTACCATATGTAAAGGTGAAATAAGTAGGGGTAGGGACGTTAACCACCTAGGAACAACCTCCCTTATACGTCACCTGCAGCACGTTCATAAAAAGTTACTGTCAAGTTCAGAAACTTTGGCTAAGACCGTAAGCAGTCCAGGGACACCTAAATCCCATTGTCCTGTTGTATCCAAGCGCCTGCAAACCACACCGTCAACTCCCTCCTCGTCAATTTCCTCCTTAGTCAGGATCTTGCCTCCGTAGAGCCAGTTTGTGCAGGGACAGATTAATTGCCAGCTTGTTTTGTGGGGGCCCAAACGAACCAATCATTTCAGCCACAGTTGTGTGGCAGACCCTGGCACTGAAATGATTGGTTTGTTAAAGTGTGCATGTCCTGTTTATACAACATAAGGGTGGATGGGAGGGCCCAACGACAATTCCATCTTGCACCTCTTTTTTTTCTTTGCATTATGTACAGTTTGGGGCCTAGTTTTTCACTGCAGTGTCACTCCTAGATGGATCACGTGTTTGTGCCGCCCACTCGTGTTGCTTAGCATAGTCATCCAGCTACCTCGGTGCAACCTTTTTGACATAAAAACACTATTGTGAGGTGTGAGGTGTTCAGAATAGACTGGAAATGAGTGGAAATTAAGGTTATTGAGGTTAATAATAGCATAGGAGCAGAAAAACCCACAAATTCTGTGATTTTAGCTGTTTTTATGCTTTTTTAAAAAAAAAATACAGATCCAAAACACAAAACCCAGAACCCAAAACATGGAAGGGTGGTTTTGGCAAAACCAATCCAGATCCAAAACACAAAGACAGATCCAGATCCAAAACCAAAACACAAAACACGAAAAGTGGCCGGTGCACACCTCTAGTGTATATGTGTTAGTGTGTGTATACTGTATATGTGTTAGTGTGAAAAGCCAGCATTTGTCCCTGCCCTTGTTCAATACATTTTTTTCTTCCTTTGGAGTTCTGGAGTCGATGAACATGACTTCATGACAGCACGTAGCTTAAGGTCGGTGTGTGAGGAGCAGCACCAGCCAGTCCTGAAGGAGAAGCCAGAGAGAAGGAGCGTTCTTCAAGGCGATAAGGTAAGTCATGACTCATGAGACTTATTGGTAGCGGGGGAGGTGGAGCCCTGTCTATTTTGTCAGTCCCGGGCCCCACAATTTCTAATGGCAGCCCTGCAGGTGGCATTAATGTACATCTCTGAATCGGGCCAATAGTTAAGCCAGATATGAGAAAAGAGTTCAGGATTAACCGTTCTGTCAGGCCTTCCAACAACCCACACACGATTTTACTGTTGGTCAAGATGTACTTGTTTGTGATTTCAGAGCAGATAACTGGCAGGTATGCAAGGTGAAAACTGGACCCTTGAAGTACAAATATCATGTAATTTTTTTAGCTCAGATCAGATTGAGGGCCTGATTCAGAGCCGGACGCTCTGACAGAGCGCTCGCTCTGAATCAGGGCCGTCTTTCTTGTTTTTCAGAGCGGCCTCCCAGCCGCTCGCATAGCTGTGGGGGACCACCCACAGCTATAGCGAGCGGGCAGGAAGATGGTCGTGATGGTCATGACCATCTCGACCATCGGGCTTGCGACAAGACCCTTGTGGTAGGGTCTCGTTGCCGCAAGCCCCAGAGTGCTTTCGGCTCTAACAAGTGATGTCATTGGGGCCGGCCTCAGACGGTAGACGTTCCCATGGAAACGCCTCTGTCTGGGCAGCCAAGCCCCCGGCCCGCCCACCAAAGGGGGTGTGGTGTCACTCAACATCGACAGCACGCCCCGTTTGGTACGAGACCTGGAGCAACGGACTGCCCGTCGCTATCCGGGTCTCGCGCATGCGCACGATGGAGCCGGCTCCATTGTGTGCATGCGCACTGGGCCACCATCGACCCGCTTGCGAGCGCATAGCGCTCGCGAGCGGGTCTGCATCCGGCCCTGAGTCCAGTGGGTCAGCTGACTACAGCATGAACCCTAATTTTCTTAGTCTGAAGGACATTACCTTGCCAATGTCTCCTTTAAAGCCACCTCCTGAGCTCAATAACCCAGATAATCAATTGAGGCTTTACCCAAACCAGTTCTAAACTGTATACAGTCGTAGAAACATTGATAGAGCTTCAACATCCTGCACCTTACAAGGAGACCCTGGAACCATTCCTAGAAACCCTTGGGTTTTTAAAACATTATCCAGACAATCACCCTCTGCCCCCACCCACCATTGTACTCGCTTGATTATGGGCATGATTCAGAGTTGTACGCTATTACGATGTTTATGGGGTTTAGCGATCATTAAACCGCCCATGCGTTTAAGTCGCAATGTACATGCATCATGGACCATTACATTAGTCGCTAGCAGCAACAATTTATTCTTAGTGTAATTGACATCCAGAGAGTGTTTGGGGGAGGTAACGGGGAGTAGCAAAAAGGAACGCAGGCGTGTCACGACTGTTTCGGGGGCGTCTCGCCTTGCGACTGCGATCCCGTAAAAAAGGAATATGGCTCCGGCATCTCAATTACCATGGTCATTCTGTGCGACCATAGACTCACTCAGGACTGTAACAATCGAATGACCTGCAAGTGATGCTGTGTCTCTGTACGCAGATGCTGCAACATTTTAAGCAAATGCTTGGATGTGAAAAGCCGCAGGTGGGCGTCTCAATAGATCTCCCGGTGGCTGCGACAATTATTTATTTTTGCATAGCAGCTGCGTACAAATTTGCAGCTGTGGTGGCAATAGCGAAAGACTCTGAATCAGGCCCTGTCATCAGAATATAATATGAATAGGCATCCATGTCTCTCAGTTTTCCCAGCATGTCATGACTTTCTCATTTTAAATTTTTAAAATGCAGTGTTTACTGTGCCTCTAATTAAGGCTCCATGCATCAAATTAAGAAGATAAGTGAGTTTACTGTATGTTACTATACTTTTTTCCTTATTAAATGAAAAAAAATATATACTTTTATTGTATGGCCTTAAACTTCAGCTCACTATGATGTCCTGGTTTTTTATTTAAAAATGATGGAAGCACTTAACAGGAATATACAGTATATGGAAATATGTAACACATTGGAATAATAACTTCATTTTCCTTAGTTTTTCCACAGTTTACTTATTGGGCCAACTCACATATCCGCTGATGATACTTATTATCTAAATACTGTCAAAAAGTTTTTCAGTAAAGGACATTTTCCATGTATTTCTTTGGTTTCCATGACAACCACAAAACCACCTTCACTGTATCATCCTCTGAAATAAAACCTATTTTTAGAGCATGGGTTGCTGGAGATACCGGCAGGTACAATAATCCTCTTTTAAAATATTTATTTGCAGCTGAAAAAGTTGCATAAATATTGCAATAGAGAGAACCTATCTATAATAATTAGCTTTTCTTGTTTGAATTAAAAAATGTATACACTCATTTCTGCTGTTAACTATTACTCTTTCTGTGGACTATTTGACGGATATGCACTACAGACCTGATTCAGCAGTGCACACAAGTGCACTCTCTCTCTCCGGGGCTTGCGCATGCGCAGGGCCTAACCATCGACCGGGTTGCGAGCGCTCAGCGCTTGCGACCAGGTCTGAATGAGACTACGGTAGGTATGGAACAAATTCCAACTACTCTTAGAGAGAGAGATCATTTCAAATTACTTTGCAGACAAGAAATATATTGGATGTTTAAACTAGATACGGTGTATCCAACCTGCACTGTATCCAACCCACACTGTATCCTGCACTGTATCCATAGGCGAAACTAGACATTTGATAATGGGTGATCCCAGTTCCAACCCCTCGACAGAACTTATGTTACCTTGGAAGTATGGCACTTGTTTCATGGCTTTTAGCAAAGAGATTTGTCTGTTTAGTGGTGGAGGGGGGTACAGTGTGCCTATGTTGGGGCGGGAGATTGGGAGATGTGTCTATGTAGTGGTGGAAGGGGGTACAGTGTGCCTGTCTAGGGGGGGAGGGAGATGGGAGATATGTGTCTGTATAGTTGTAGAGGGGGGTGATGTGTCTATGTACTAGTGGATAGAGAGGAATGTGTCTGTAGTGGTGGAAGGGGTACAGTGTGTCTGTGTAGAAGCAGGGGGTGGAGAAATGTGTATGTGTAGTGGTGGAGGGGGTACAGTATGCCTGGAGAGATGTGTCTGTGTAGTGGTGGAGGGGGTACAGTGTACCTGGAGAGATGTGTCTATGTAGTAGTGGATAGAGAGGAAGGTGTCTGTAGTGGTGGAAGGGGTACAGTGTGTCTGTGTAGAAGCAGGGGGTGGAGAAATGTGTATGTGTAGTGGTGGAGGGGGTACAGTATGTCTGGAGAAATGTGTATGTGTAGTGGAGGAGGGGGTACAATGTACCTGGAGAGATGTGTCTATGTAGTAGTGGATAGAGAGGAAGGTGTCTGTAGTGGTGGAAGGGGTACAGTGTGTCTGTGTAGAAGCAGGGGGTGGAGAAATGTGTATGTGTTGTGGTGGAGGGGGTACAGTGTACCTGGAGAGATGTGTCTATGTAGTAGTGGATAGAGAGGAAGGTGTCTGTAGTGGTGGAAGGGGTACAGTGTGCCTGTTTAGAAGCAGGGGGTGGAAAAATGTGTATGTGTAGTGGTGGAGCTGGTACAGTGTGCCTGGAGAGATGTGTCTATGTAGTAGTGGATAGAGAGGAAGGTGTCTGTAGTGGTGGAAGGGGGTACAGTGTGTCTGTGTAGAAGCAGGGGGTGGAGAAATGTGTATGTGTAGTAGAGGAGGGGGTACAGTGTGCCTGGAGAGATGTGTCTATGTAGTAGTGGATAGAGAGGAAGGTGTCTGTAGTGGTGGAAGGGGTACAGTGTATCTGTGTAGAAGCAGGGGGTGGAGAAATGTGTATGTGTCGTGGTGGAGAGGGGTACAGTGTGCCTGGAGAGATGTGTCTATGTAGTAGTGGATAGAGAGGAAGGTGTCTGTAGTGGTGGAAGGGGTACAGTGTGTCTGTGTAGAAGCAGGGGGTGGAGAAATGTGTATGTGTAGTGGTGGAGGGGGTACAGTGTGCCTGGAGAGATGTGTCTATGTAGTAGTGGATAGAGAGGAAGGTGTCTGTAGTGGTGGAAGGGGTACAGTGTGTCTGTGTAGAAGCAGGGGGTGGAGAAATGTGTATGTGTAGTGGTGGAGGGGGTACAGTGTGCCTGGAGAGATGTGTCTATGTAATAGTGGAGAGAGAGGAAGGTGTCTGTAGTGTTGGAAGGGGTACAGTGTGTGGAGAAATGTGTATGTGTAGTGGTGGAGGGGGTACAGTGTGCCTGGAGAGATATGTCTATGTAGTAGTGGATAGAGAGGAAGGTGTCTGTAGTGGTGGAAGGGGTACAGTGTGTCTGTGTAGAAGCAGGGGGTGGAGAAATGTGTATGTGTAGTGGTGGAGGGGGTACAGTGTGCCTGGAGAGATGTGTCTGTGTAGTGGTGGAGGGGGTACAGTGTGCCTGGAGAGATGTGTCTGTGTAGTGGTGGAGGGGGTACAGTGTACCTGGAGATATGTGTCTGTGTAGTGGTGGAGGGGTACAGTGTACCTGGAGATGGATATGTGTCTGTGTAGTGGTGGAGGGGGTACAGTGTGCCTGTGTAGAGGCAGGGGGTGGAGAGATGTCTGTGTAGTGGTGGAGGGGGTACAGTGCATCTGTGTAGAGGCGGAGGGGAGAGAGATGTCTGTGTAGAGGTGGAGCAGATATAGTGTGCCCGTGCGTAACCAGCGTATATGTAAAACCGGCCCAGTGTTTAATCTGTGGGTGAAGGTGTATAATTTGTGTATGGGGGGGTATAATCTTTGGGGGGTGAGGAGCTGTAATGTGTGTATGGGTGGTGGTGTATAATGTGTGTATGGGTGGTGGTGTATAATGTGTGTATGGGTGGGAGAGGGAGAGTATAATGTGTGTGTGGGGGAAAGGAGGTATGTAATGTGTGTATCGGTGGGGGAGGGGGTGTAGAATGTGTGTACTGATGGGGGAGGGGTGTATAATGTGTGTATGGGTGGGGGTGTAGAATGTGTGTATTGGTGGGGGGAGGGGTGTATAATGTGTGTATGAGTGAGAGAAAGGTGTATAATGTGTGTATGGGTGGGGGGAGGAAGTGTATAATGTGTGTATGGGTGGTGGGAGGAAGTGTATAATGTGTGTATGGGTGGGGGTGTATAAAGTGTGTATTGGTGGGGGGAGGGGTGTATAATGTGTGTATGGGTGGAAGAAAGGAGGTGTATAATGTCTGTATGGGTGGCGGTAGGGATGTATAATGTGTGTATGGATGGAGGTGTATAATGTGTGTATTAGTGTATAATGTGTGTATGGGTGGGAGAAAGGAGGTGTTTAATGTGTGTATGGGTGGGTGTGTATAATGTGTGTATGGGTGGGAGGAGGGGGTGTATAAGGTTTGTACGGGTGGGGGGAGGGGTGTGTTTATGGGTAACGGGTGGGAGTAAGGAGGTGTACAATGTGTGTATGGGTGGGTGTGTATGGGTTACAGGTGGGAGTAAGGAGGTATACAATGTGTGTATGGGTGGGGGGAGGCTGTGTATAATGTGTGCTGAAGTTGTTGGGAACAGTGTACTGTCACCAGATTCCTGCTGTTACTCTCTCCCCCCCCCCCCCCCCCTGAGTGCATGTACTCATCACCTGTCTCTGTCTGTGCCCCCACCAGCATTGGGTTACCTCACCTGTACCTCCAGGCTCCCAGCACTGGGTCACGTGTGTGGGGATGAGAGGGAATCGGCTGCTGCTGTTGGCCTGCTGCCCCCGGTAATTCCTCTCCCCTGTAAGCTGCAGCGTGGGTAAGGCCGCGGCATCCTCCTCCCCATGTATAGGCAGCAGCTGACAGCACTTCAGCTCCCCATTGGCATAGCGTGCGAGCACGCACGGCATGACATCACTGTGCGCTTGTGCACCAGAAGGATTAATCCGATTGCTAACAAAACAAGAGAGGCGGAGCTCCAGAACATGAAGATTCTTTTGGTAAGGTGCTGGCGGACTGTAGAGCGGACTGAGCTGCGTTAACACCTTCCTGTCCGGGAACCCATTAATTACATTTAAAAAAATTGCAAATTGGCAGCAAAAGCTAATGGGTGGTCCGGTGCACCCCCGGACTACCCCTTAGTTTTGCCTATTACTGTATCCAACCCACACTGTATCCGACCTGCACTATAAACTGCACTTTATCAGACGCACTGTAAACGAATCACACTGTATCTGACCTGCACTGTATCCATCCCACACTGTATACCGCACTGTATCCGTCCAGCAATGTATACAACCCACACTGTGGACCTCATTCAGAGTCGGTCGTTGCGGCCGCACGGTCGTATGGGAAAAGGGGCCGGATATGCAAATGATGCGCTCGCATGTTGCGTCCATAAGTTCGGATCGTTAGCTGCCCGACCAAGGGGAGGAAGCGGCCGGAAGATAAAAAATACGCCCCCTTCTCTTAAGCATTACACGTCATCTCCGGCCATATAAGGATTAATCTAGACCATCGGGAACCATCGGAACTGGTCGTAGAGCTTAATGTTGACCATGCCCTCTCTTAAGCTCTACGATCATGTCAGTGTAAAAACCACCAATGTCACATGTGCCATGACACTACTTCGTTAATTATGCACTCCCTTAAAACGCCGTTCGCATAATTTGGCACGCCTGCGTTCGGATCTCCACTCCCCCGTTTTCAAGCACCTTCCCCTGTTACCACCCACAAACGCCTCAATCTGTCACTCAAACTACCGACCTGGCTGTGTTCAAGGAGAGAGAAATTTCTGATAGTAACAGCTAGTTTGCGCACGCGCATTGCGAACTTTACGCATGCGCAGTTTAGCGAACATCGGTGGCGTACGACCGTGCGGCCGCAACGACCGACTCTGAATGAGGTCCTGTATCCCACACTATATCAGACCCACACTGTATCTTGAATGCAGGTAGGGAATGGTGTTTTTATGGTTGGGGAGATTTTGGGGAACTGCTCAACAAAAAGGCTGATTGAACAGGGCTTTACATGGGCACAAAGTGCCAGCAATCGGTAGCCCAGCAGCCCCAGGAGGGAAATGCAGTTTGTGCACTGAGAATAGGCATGTGCATTTGTGTAGGGGGCATTCATGTCTGCTGTTGCTATTTACACATTGTTTAGGGTTTTTTGTTTGCTGCTTGTTAACTAAGACTACTTGTTTTGAGCAAGGATTTTTAGTAAATTTCTGTGATGTATTATTTTCTATTGAATGTACTTGTGAGTTTGTTTGATTGGTTATTACTAATATATTACTAATTTGCAAAACATTTGTAAACAGAAATAACTGCCGTGTGTTTGTCCCACTGCTCTGTTGGTTTCTTAGTTTAGCCAGCCAACCTTATGGTGAACAATATTGTGAGCTGTGAAGTGGTCAAAATTACTGGAAATTAATGTTATTGAGGTCAATAATACTGTAGGTACAAAAAAAGGCCCAAATTATGTGATTTTAGCTATTTTTATACATTTCTGAAGAAAATACAGACTCAAAACATGTAAGGGCAGTTTTGCGAAACCAAATCCAGATCCAAAACCTCAAAGGAGATACAGATCCAAAACCAGAACCAAAACACGGGGTCGGCGCACATCCCTATTTAGAAGGTTTATATTTTTGGGTCTGGAACCTTGTATAAAAGAGATGCCAGTACCTCTTCTATTGATTGAGATCAACCTGCTGTAGTAAGGCAGAGTTTTCATATACTGGAGAAATTGCTGCTGGGCTGAGTGTATGTTCTTATTCACAGAAAACCGTCCACTATAGTGGAAAAGCATGGTTGTATCTGTTGGAACTTCACTCATGAAGAAGGACAAAAAAAACACGTTGGAGGTAACCAGGGTAAGCTCCTGACATGTTTCTCTTGCTTTCTGTATTGCAGGTTTTTATCAGATTAATGGAAGTGGAAAAAGACAGTGCGGACCTCATCTAAGTATGAGAACCTTGAGAGCTTTGACGGTGGGAGAATATATTGGGTAAGAGAAGTATGAGAGTAATCAGCTGAGTTACAAATACATAACCCGATTTGGGCTCCATGTACCTGCCCTATAATTTGCAGCTTTGTATTTAGCAAAACATCCATAGAAATAATGAAGTTAGAAAGTTAGACATTATCAAGATTTTCTTATTTTGTAATGCACATATTGAATTCTGTATACCTTGTATGACTTATTGCATCTTATCATGTTCCTGTAAATGTCTCCAGTACAGGGAGCACTATACACATTTATTAATTTTACTGTGCATGTTTTTACTGGGCATTAATTTTACTGAGCAAAGAGACTCACAGAAATATTTTTTTAATTATCTTTGCTTGACTATTGGATTCATACCGTGCGGTGAGTAAATCTCCACAGAGGATGATGGGAAATAAAAATATATCCAGATTCAAAATATATCCAGCTCTAAAATATCTGCTTTTTAGTCTTTATGCAGCTCAAAATTCATTTTCAAAGCATAGATATCCTAAAAAATTCCAAACAACAATGTTTTGTGTTCTCTATGCAATATTGAGTTCTCTAGTAAAAGAAAAGTTCTCGTGAATATATATACTTTGTTTGAAAACACAATAATGCCCTCTATTAATATTATTATGCATAGCTAGTTACTAAAGAATTCTAGCAACTTTTTATATGTTAGTATAAATTTGGAGAATTTGAAGGCCTCATACTTGTTCGTGTGCTATGATTGTTTCTGATCTGTTTTGGGCTCAACTGTTGTGTGAGAATTTGTTTGTGTATATAAATGCCTGGTCTAGCTTGCCTCCTCCCCTAACCCCTGAAGTCTGGCACCACTTTAATATATAATTAAAGAGTGAGTAAGAAAAGTTGTTATTTTTTTTCTTCTTGTGTCCTTCTAATTTTTCTTTTTGTAAGAATCCAGGTGGGATTTTACTAAGATTTGTTTTTGGACGATTGTGTTTTTCTGCGATATCCCTGTGATTTTGTAAACTGGAGATTTAATAATGGCCATACCAACAGCAAAGCGCAGGTGAAACATGACTTAACACACCACTTCGGCACAATACACCATCAGACCAAACATTGTATCATTAATATGGAATTAAATATAAATCATAGATTTACTCAGCATCGTCTTGTCAAACACGATCAAAATTGCACCCAAATCACAACACAATGCACACAATCAATAGACAACCAAATTAGTGGCGTATTTGGAAGGAAACAATGTTTCTATTCACCCAGCCTTAATCATAATACTTAGAAAGGAACCCAAATCGGTTGCAGCAAAGTGGCTGATTTCAACATGGCAGAGTGTATAGTTGATGCTGGACTGGGCCAATATGTCCTAAGTTTTGGCTTCCACCAGCCAAATGAAAGGACCAAGGAGCAAGAAACAGAACAGAATCCCCAGCAGGTAAAGGTGCCGCAGAGACTATGCAGGCCTTGGATCTTCTGTGGGCTTAAACCTCAATGCAGTCTCTAATAGCAAAGTCAAATAGATGTTTTGCCTCAACAGTACCAACTACATAAACTTGTATGACCTAGTTAACTAGGTCATACAAGTGTGTACTCAGTGTTGTGGTGCGAGGGCCAACTGGGGGAAAACAAGGATGGCCAGACAAATTTTCAGCAGTTGATGGACCTTACACAAAGGGAAATATGTTGTGACCAAGGCCAGGATTTGAATTGTGGCCAGTGGCGGGCTGTGTTGGGGGGCAGGGTGACTTCTGCCCCCTGGACCACTACAATTTTAAAGTTAGAGGCCGATGGGTGGCTGCAGCAGTACGCTGCATCACATGCCCGGTGGCCAGGAGACAGAGAGAAGATGCTCCCCGACAGTGGCAGATTAGGCTACTGGAAAGCAGGGCCAGTTCCAATCTCCCCTTTGCTGGGCTGGCTTACAATGTGTCAGCTGGGTCGGTTGACACAACCTGCCAGCTGTTGTGCTTCCAGGATTTGTGTTCCACTGTGAAACACAAACCGGAAGCATTCTTCTGCTCTGCCTAGTGGCACAGTAGAAGGCTTCACAAACCCTCTCTGCACCGCTTAGAGAACCACCTCCTCCACGCATGTGCCTTTTTACCACTTGACATCACATAGAAGGCAGGCATAATGAGCGCCTGTGCCAGGTGGGGCGCCACTATGGCAGACCTGTAAGGCACTTCCATTAGGCACCTGGGTCCCCGCTCCCCGGCAGCATATAACTGCAGCATCTCTACTCCCTGCAAGATTGCTAGGGTGACGCTACTGCCGTCTATCAGAGGAGCTCTGAAGAGGAGGGAAAACAAGAAGACTGATTAAAGTAAGTTACATGTGCATTCTGCAAGACCACAGATGCGGAGAGGGGTGATAAAGCACATACAGACAATGTGAGCACATTAAAGAACATACAGATAGGGGGGATGGCAAGAAGGACATTGAAGAGCCTATAGATTGGGCGGCAATGTGAATAGAATTTACAGATGGAGGGGTTAGTAGCACTATAAGGAACATAAAAGGGGCAGGCAGGTGCGATGGAGTACAATAGAGGAAATACAGATTTGGAGCACGAAAAAGTGCATATAAAGAAGGGAGACCTCAATACGGAACATGGGAGGGTAGGTAGCACAATAAAGAACATATAGATGGGGGAGCACAGTACAGGACTTAGAGGGCACATACAGATATACTGTGCATACATCTAAGAAGCACTGTGCATGCGTCCCGATTGCAGAGTCACAGTAGCTATTACAGACACATGCAAGTGCATCTATTCAAATATATAAACCTCATAAAGGTAACATGTTATGGAGAAGGTAAATGGGGTCTGTATGCAGAATACTGCCAATTATTATTAATAATTGTAAATTATATTTTTTAACTACAAACCCCATTTACCTTCTCTATAAGATGTTAAGTGGCTTATATATTTGGAAGGATAGCTGTTATTCTAAAATTACTATTGCAATCACTATATATGTTTTCTTTATTTGTGTATGTATATATTCGTATTTTATTTTATTTGTTTTTTTGGAAACCTTCCTCTATAACTACATACACGTTTCCCAGAATGGTCCTGGAATACAGTAACAGCATCAAAAGCCTCAGAGATACAGTATAGAGCCAAAGGGAGGAGAAATGAACAGCACTGGTTAGGACAATTTAATTGAAGGAATAACAATGCAATGCAATGTTATACAATTATTTTCTATGAGGGTGGGTGGGGGGGACGCAAAACTCTAACTTGCGACTGGAATGAAATTACGCCCCCGGGTGCGACCCCGCCACACTGAAAGGAGGACAGTATCAGCATAAACAGAGGCAGAGGAGAGCAACTCCATGCAGAAGACCTCATGACTGAGTATGTATAACATCATGGGATCTAGGGTTCAAGTATTACATTATGGAAGTCCCTGGGGTATTACATTATAGCTATCCCTAGACTTTTCTCAGGTCACGAGTGTCAAGATTGAGGCACTATTCACACCCCATACAGCAGCACACAATAGGCCCTTCATATATTTCAGTTCCAGCCCCATGAGGAACCTTAATCTGGCACTGGCTAGTGCGCACTTCCAGGTGCCGTTAGCAAGGAGCAGCGGCCAATGTGTTTTTTTTTTCCTGTCGGAGACCAAAGTGTGCTTTTTTTATTTCATGTCAAGGGTCATTGTGTTTTATTGTTTTCCTAATGAGGCCAATGTGTTGTTTTTTATTTTTCCTGTGGGGCCAATGCGTTTTGGGGGGCCAATGTGTTATATTGTTTTCTATAGGAGCCAATGTGGCTTTTTTTTCTGTGGGGGCCAAAGTGTTTTATTTTTTTTCTTGTGCAATGTTTAAGGTCTGTGCATGTATCTGAGTTACACCGCACATTCATTCCAATAGTGTTCGTGCAGAGTTGCAGGGGGTTGGTTAATCAGATGCAGATGTGATGTAGTATGGGCGTGTTATTGTAGTGACATGGGCGTGTTACTGAAAGTAGTTGCATACAGAGATGCTGAATTGCTCACATTAGAGGTCATACTCAGATTAAAGTTTGAATAGTGCAACCGATGGTGGAGGCTAAAGACACACAAAGCATTATTGCAGCATCTGTAGACATTGAAAGTGGCTGTCTCTGTCCTGCCTATTCAGACACACGGAGGGATCCAGTCCCCCTCTATAGACCACGCCCCCTCATCAGACCCATCCCCAATTAGGGCTGCTTTCATAAATTTCCTGGGTTTTCCATCCCAATACACCCCTGACCACTCCATTTATGTTATTCATACAGTCAGAGCAGCCAGGGAGCATCCTCTCTCTGTCTCCTGGCCACCTGTCACATACCTGTGATGTCATTCAGCCGCAGCGTCCGTCTGTGTTTGGCTTGGCAGAATGCTGATTGGTGGATGGCTCTAGTCCCATCCACCAATCACAGTGGTGGGATGTCTCCCCACACTGATTGGTGGATGGCTGGAGCTATCCACCAATCAGAATTCAGAAGGCTGCAAGAGGAGACTAGACAGAGGAGCTAATTGCAGCAGGGTAAGTATGTTCTATGATTGGGTCGCCTCATAGATCTGTTGTCTCTGGGCACTATTTGCAGTGAGGGATAGAGGAAAATAGATTTGGTCCATAAGTTTTAATACAAAGGGCTGGCATATTTTGGTAAGATGCTTAATGAGAGGGTATCTGTGGCATTATTTTTAAGTATGGAGTTGTGTTTTGTGTTTAATCTAGTGCATTATTTTTAATGAGGGAAGTGTGTGTGTGTGTGTGTGTGTGTGTGTGTGTGTGTGTGTGTGTGTGTGTGTGTGTGCAAATCTGTGGTTTGATATTTCATGAGGGAGAAGTGGAGTTATCAAATTTGAGGTACAGCTTTTAATTAGGATTGTGGGGGGCTCACATCTCGGGTAGGAATTTTAATAATGTAGGTTTTCGTCAGTAATATCTGGGGTCTAATTTAAAAAGGGGGGCAGATTTTTTAATGAGCAAGGAGAGGCGGCCAGATTGTGGATCTGGTTTATGTCTATAGAGGTCATTGTCATGGTCTCTGTATTGAAGAGAAAACACTAGTATACTTTCTGTTTTGTCAGATGGGGCTGGTGGGTTATGTATTTGTTTATAGCTCTTTGATCTGGTCTCAAAATAACAACAGATCCAACTCTTATCACATATATACAATGTATTAAGCTAAACATAAAACAAATGTTGGTCAAAAGAATATTCATATAACAACAGCATGAGAGCAGACTTAATTAGTAGCAGCATGGTATCAAGGTACTGGTATCTCTAATATGCGGATAAAAACCCCTTCAGAAAACTAAATAAATAATATGGTCCGTATCCTATTGTTAGGATCTGCGGTTAGCAGATCATCTTGGTAGCAGTTCCTAGTCATAGTTACAACTGGGACACTGCATCATATCTTGTCCTTGTTCCAGCTGTTGCAGGCAGCAGGAAATCCTGTCTAGTCTGTTTTCAGCTAAGCTGTAATCTTGCCTGTATGTCTGTGTGCAGAATTCAACTACACACTAATTAATTGTCTCTCTGTGCTGAACCCAGCTGCAGACTAGTCTGCCATTAGGGAGGGTTGCAGGGTTTTGCTCTGATTTGATCCTGCATCTGTTAAGTTACAGTCAGCCCTTCACTCCATTCCGGTTATACTGCCTGACTTCCAGAGTATGTGGCTGTGTTCTCAGTTACCGGAGTTCTAGCCGTTTAACCAAGTTCTGCTGTTCCAGTTCCCAGTGCCTGTTTGTCTGATCTGGATCTCCCTGTGTGTCATCCAGCCTGTATTACTGCCATGTCTGAGTGCACGTGCCTGCCATCTGGTTCCTGCATCTCAGCCTGCTAGGTCGCATCACTGCCTACATATTCATTTATTATCTAGCAGTGTCTGTTTATGTCAACCAGAGTCAAGTTTGCAGTGTTCTCATCCGCACTGCTTCCAGTCAGTGTTCCTGCCATGTCTAAGTTAATCTGTTTACTGTCCTGTCTCATTCGCATCATTTAGTTCCAGTCATGCCACAGCCCTCAAGGCCGCTCCATCCTGTCTCAGTTGCATCATCTTGTTCCAGTCATGTCACGACCCTCCAGGCAGCTCTGTCCTGTCTCAGTTGCATCATCTTGTTCCAGTCATGCCACGGATACTAGGCCGCATCGTCTTGTTCCAGTCATGCCACGGATACTAGGCCGCACCCTTGCAAAGTACATCACAGCTCTCAAAGCTGCATCTCGCCCACTAGGCCGCACCCGTGCCAAGTAACACACAGCTCTCAAAGCTGCATCTCAGTCACTAGGCCGCACCTTTGCCAAGTTCATCACAGCTCTCAAAGTAGCACGGGTGTGGCCTAGTGGCCAAGATTCAAAGTAACTCACAGCTCTCAAAGCTGCATCTCGGTCACTAGGCCGCACCCATGCCAAGTAACTCACAGCTGCATCTCGGTCACTAGTCCACTCCGTCCTATTTCAAGTCGCACTTCAGCCCTCAAGGCTGCATCGTCTAGTTCTTGTCTCACCACGGCCCTTCTGGCCATTCCATTCTTGTCTCACCATGGCCCTTCTGGCCGTTCCGTCCTGTCTCAAGTCGCAACTCAGCCCTCTAGTCCTGTTTTGCCTGTCTTGTCCTTGTCAGTTCAGTCACGCCTGTTTTGTCCTGGTCAGTCTAGTCTTGCCTGTCTTGTTTTGTCAGTCCAGTCTTGCCTGAAACCCTGCATATCATAGTCATGGTCGCTCCTGCCTTGCAGCTCATACCCTATGTCTAGTCAGTCCCTGTCTAGCATCCTAGCTGCATTATAGTCCCTAGACATTTCTCATACCATAGTGTACTGCCGCTGCTTGTGTTGTTTCTGTGTTGTGTCGTCTTTCTGCAGCCTCACTCCAGCTATCTCCAGTTGTGGAAGGACTGCCACACCTCTACCCAGTCTTTTCCATTGTCAGCAGTCCTGCGATCTCATCATCGAGTGAGAATCATAACACTTATGTCCCAGTGGGTCCGCTGGCGGCAGAGGCCATCCCCAGTTGGTGTAATCAATGAAGCTGAATTGGGTAAGTAAAATGATTTGTTACAACGACAGCATTTGTATCTAGTGAGATTGTATCCTTTAATGTACAAATTCCCATGTATCCACAACAATGTTTAAACAGTCACAGTGTTGCAAGTTAGTCAGGTCAAATTAACAATCCTGTTATTGGCAGTCACATAGGAAATCTCCTACCTGCTACAACCAGCCACAGGCACGAAGATAGCGTCAGTCAAACGATCCCCCCTGGGCACGCTGTATAGGCATCATAAAGCCTTATATAAAATTGGACACAAGCACATTTGCATGTAAAAATGTGACATACATAAAATATGTTCCACCCAAGTAACTGGAGGAAAACCCACGCAAGCACAGGGAGAATACAAAAACTCAACACAGTAAGGGCCATAGTGGGAATCAAATCCACCTCCATCTTATGGAGACAATCAGTGCCCATCTCGTCCTCTCTTGATCAATTGTTAACAACAATACAATGATGGATAAGATGTTTAAGTTTAGTGGGTATCAGGCACAAAAAAGAAAATGCAGGAACACACTCTAAGCACTAAAAATACTAATAATCAAAACAATTATAGTAAACTCTAATCATTAACAGGGAGTACAAATTAGGTTCTTAAAATGTTTGGTCAATGTATGCACACCTACCATGTCAAGGTGAGCCTCATCAGGTAGGTCCCTAACATCCCTAATACTGACATTATATAAATTTATCCAGGACTTACCTATAATAGTGCCCATTCTAATGTGTAGACCACAATGCAAGGACCTATATTAATTAAAATCATCAAGGGCAGGTGGGAGGGGTGCAGGTCCAGACAGAAGGAGTCTTACCTTCAAGTGTACAGTACATTATATACACACATACAGAGGAAACAAGGGGGGTTGGACTATACACCATCATTTTAAAATGAGGGTGTGCATGCCACCCACCTCCTTTTTGGATATCAAATCAGGACAGTGTTTCCATTGATCAAGCAGTCTTTTACAATACAACACACAGATAGCTGTATCTCAGGATTCTGTTTAGTGTCAAGGATCCATCTTCAAAATTCTGTTGAATATTCACCTACCAAAAGTTTTCACCACCCTAGCTTCAATCAAACCACTTTAGCAGTAATAGTCCAATTTTGATCATTAAAATGTGTCCTATTTCTTTTGAAAAAGAAAAATGTCCATGCAAGATTTTCTTCTTTAAGATGCAAGAGAATACGCTGTACCTGTATTTTTCCAAAGTTCACCTCTGAAAGTTCAATATACATCAGGCACTACCTATTTAATCCACTGAATTTTTTACAATGACCTCAGAACTGGGCAGGTGGAAGGGGATGTAGTTATTATCCTGGCGGTTGGGAATGCCGGTGCACAGAATACTGGCGCCGGAACCCTGACAGCAGTTGGAATACCGACACCAGAATCTCGACCGCCGGCATCACAACGGTAAATATTAGGGTTAGGTGGAGGGTTCATTTTAGTGTTAGGCATTAGGGGGAGGGTTGGGCTGCAGGGGAAGAGGGTTAGGCTGCAGGAAGGGTGGGTTAGGGCTAGGGGGAGAGTTAGGACAGTTACCTGATTGGGTCAGGATTCTGACTGTTGGAATGTCCCTGTCGGTATTCTGATCGCTGGCATCCAGACTGCCGGGATCCTATACTTAACCCGATGGAAGAAGAGTAGCCGGAGCAGGTAGACCTGCATGCAGTTTTATGATTGATCCTGCAATTCCTTGATACAAGCTCCTTGCTGAACCACTTTAGATGGAAAATTATAAACATCATCTTGTAAATTCAGATTCGCTTGTCTGAGGATATGCACTCAGACATCAGCTGGATAGGCACACAAACTGGTAATCAGTAAATAATAAACAAAAAGAAGCCAGACTGCCATACAAGCAGGTAATCATAAATGAGATGAACTGATATGAACTGACACACAAGTAGGCTGTAAGTAGAAGCCATGCCATATATGGTAACCAGGGGCACTGAGAGCCGTGCCGGGCCCGAGGGAAGGGGGCATGCCCTATTCGAGAGACCTGATCACGCTCCCTTAGAGTAAAAAAAGAAAATTATTTTTGCAGCGCCGCGTAACCAGTATGTTTCCCATGAAAACCGGTATTGGTACTATGTAAAAAAGTACCAAAACTCATCTAAACTGCTTAAGAGCCTGTGGCAAGGTTAGTGTCTATCGGGAGGCAATCGGGAAGCCGACTGCCTAAATACCGGCAGCCGGCTTCCCGACTGTCCTATCTTGGCAAGGGTGAAATGCCGGGCGTCTAGATGTAGACGCCCGCATTTCCTTGACGCCGGGAGACCGGCGCCCGGCATCACGATCGTAGTGATGCGGGCGCCGCGAGCGGACAGCCGCGGGGGAGGAGGGTTAGGGTTCCCGGGGGGGACTTAGGGTTAGGCACCCCCCCGGGAGGGTTAGGGCTAGGCTAGGGGGAGGGAGGGTTAGGGTTAGGCACCCCCGGGGGGCACTTAGGGTTAGGCACCCCCCCGGGGGACTTAGGTTTAGGCAGCGGGGAAGGGGGTGGTTAGGGTTAGCACTTAGAGGGGGGATTAGGGTTAGGCACTTGGGGGGAAGTTAGGGTTAGGCACCCCTAAAGAGGGTTAGGGTTAGGGGGGTTAGGTTAGGTTAGTGGATACTTACCTATCCACGATCGGGATTTCCAGCGCTGTCGGGCTTCCGCTGCGTCGCACTCTGCTTCTGTCGGGCTGCCGCTGACGGGGATCGAACCGCCGGCCATGCGGCCAACGGTATTTCATTCCGTGTCTATCTGGTTTATTAGGTAGATTGAATGGACTAGTCTCATTATACAATTTCCAGGAAGGAGTATTAAAATATACTAGCAATCATGGTTTCCAAGAAAAAAGTGCCAATATTCAATACCATTGAGTAATAGCACTGCTTTCAACTATTGCAGAGGTTCCCAAACTGCCATCACAGTCCAGGTTTTAAGGATATCCATGCTTGAGTCCAGATTGTTAAATTAGATTGACTGAGGTACTAATTAAGTCACCTGTGCTCAAGCATGGATATCTTTAAAATATGGACTTTAATAGCGGAGTTGGGGAACCTCTAAACTATTGTAACATTCTCATAGAACGATATGTGGCGGATGCAGAATTGAATACAAGTTGGTTTTGCAAACATACCTTGTGTCATTGTACAGTACACATGTGCCAAATATAGGTGATGCAGAATCAAACTCAACTATATTTTTTTAAACTCATGCTTTTGTTCCACTGCTCTGATACTTACTTTCTTTTTTTTATAGTTTTATACTGTATTTATTTCAGCTAAAATCACAAATAGGTATACTTGCAAAATACACTTATGCCATTTTTCAACCTTGATTTGTAGATACCAACCTGGTGGGACTTGGTTCTCCTTGATCATGCAGAAAAAAAGGGGGGAAGTAGATACACACTCTAAGTACTAAGAATAATAAATATCAAAAATATATATATAATAAACTATCAAATAACATGGTTTTCTATAGAGGTTCTTAGCACATGTTTGGCCAAAGATGTTTGCCCGCCTACCACGTCATGGTGACTTCATCAGGTGGGTCCCTAACATCCCTAATACTGACACATTGTATAAATTTATCTTGGACTTACCTGTAATAGTGCCCATTACATGTGTGCACTGCAATGCACAGGACCAGTACTAATCAAAATCACCTGGGGCAGGTAAGAGTGCTAGCCCAGAAGAAGGGGTCTCACACCGTCAAGTGTGTCTTAAAACCATGTAAATTGATAGTTTATTATATATATTTTTGATATTTATTATTCTTAGTACTTAGAGTGTGCATCTGCCTCCCCCCTTTTTTCTGCATTAGAACTACAGGTCTCAGCATGGTAGCACCTCTTATTATGTTGAAATTAGGATGTGCAGCCCATCCCCCCCCCTTTTTTCCTTGATCATGACAGCCATGTTTGGTTAGATGCAACTCAAACACCAAATGGAAAGGCTATTTTGTGATGGTATCTGTAGATGTTCTCCCTCCTCCCCTAGAGAAGTTGAAGGAGGAGCCATCACTACATCACGTGTCACTCGAGTTAACAATTTGCTTACCAACAGGTCTTTGCATCTCTTCAGATCTGTGTCCGTTGGGAAGAAAGATACGATGTATGACTTAAACCTATGATCGAGCGGCTAGCATGGAAAAACTAAACTTTCCCAAAAGACCCACTGGTGATGCAGATGAGTCAACACAACCAAATTTTGACATCTGGTTGGGTCTAAAAGAATTGCTTACAATTAAATTAATGAGACCTCTACCATGACTCCATATGATACAGTCACCATTCAAAGAATGGTTGAGGACTATTTTAATGATAGCAACCAAATAGGCATGTCAGACAGTTCATTTGACTACTAGCAGGATAAAAAAGCAATTTGGAGGCCCTTGCACAAACTTTGCTTTGCTTTACTTAAGCTTCCCACCCTCCAGTGTGTACTCCGAAAGAGTTTTCAGCACAGCCGGGAACCTTGTCAGCAATTGGCGTAGGAGGCTACTCCTGGATGGACACAGCAGCCTTTGCCCTGGATGGACATAGCAGCCCCTGCCCTGGATGGACACAGCAACCCCTGGATGGACACAGCAGCCTCTGCCCTGGACTGACACAGCAGCCCCTGGATGGACACAACACCCCTCTGCTCACTACACTCTCCACAGCCAGAGTGAAATGGTGCCGATGACCTGGTACCTTTATGGTATCCAAAACCCGCTCTACCTGGAAACCCCCTTCCCCAGCCTACACCAGGACCACAATAGAAATAGCAATATAATAGAATTTTACAAGTGCTGCATGTTATTCTCAGTATCACAAATGAAATAATTAGCACTACCTGTGGATCTCTTAACATGTATCAGCTAGTAATAAATAAACCTGTGCATCAACTAGGAGATCTGGAAAACATGCACTGTTAGGGATGTGCTGCTATAGAGCCCAATATGTACATATATGTCCAGGGCAGTGCTAGGTTATTCTGCTGCTCCCAGACTCCCGGACTTGCTCTAATACTCTGGAATGGAGCCCACATCTAAAAAAAATATTTCAGCTTAGGCAGGATGGCCCTACTGCGATGGCCCTACTGCCGCATTTAATGGCTTACTGTGATCACGTATATGTTGGAATTATGATATACAATACACTATGTATGACGCATATTAAAACTGGTTAAGTGCTAATTCTACCCTCTTCATGGACCGTCCACACTCACTCTAAAATCAAGCATTTGGAAACCCCCCTCTAGAAATCCTGCGTTTGCCACTGCAGCGGGATGATGACGTTTTGCTTCGTTTTGGGATCAGAGTCAGGCGGGAAAACCAGAGCGGGCTTGGATCCCGGCCTGGATCGCGAAGTTCGGACAGGTCTGGTTCTCTGAGAACCGAACCTGCTCATCTCTAGTGATAACGGGGTGCTACTATTTATGCTGGTGCAAGGGTGCACTGATAATGAAGGTGGCTATAAGGCTAATGGTACATATAGGGGTGATCTGACCATATTGATGTGTACAACTCTACATATAATAAACGCTACGGGCCAGATTCAGATGTGGACTCTAATGCATTAGCATCTGCAATTTTGTATGCAGCTGGTGCTTGAAAATATGCTAATGCTACAGCTGCCTGGAAACGTATTGTGATGCCCACCTGTGGCCTCAGAACCAAGCAACTGGGTACAAACTAGGGGTGTGCACTGGCCACTTTTCGTGTTTTGTGTTTTGGTTTTGGATCTGGATCTTTCTTCGTGTTTTGGATCTGGATTGGTTTTGCCAAAACCACCCTTCCGTGTTTTGGGTTCTGGGTTTTGTGTTTTGGATCTGTATTTTTTTGAAAAAAAGCATAAATACAGCTAAAATCACAGAATTTGTAGGTTTTTCTGCTCCTATGCTATTATTAACCTCAATAACCTTAATTTCCACTCATTTCCAGTCTATTCTGAACACCTCACACCTCATAATAGTGTTTTTATGTCCAAAAGGTTGCACCGAGGTAGCTGGATGACTATGCTAAGCGACACGAGTGGGCGGCACAAACACGTGACCCATCTAGGTGTGAAACTGCAGTGGCAGACAGGATGGCAGTTTGAAAAACTAGGCCCCAAACTGTACATAATGCAAAGAAAAAAAAGAGGTGCAAGATGGAATTGTCCTTGGGCCCTCCCACCCACCCTTATGTTGTATAAACAGGACATGCACACTTTAACAAACCAATCATTTCAGCGCCAGGGTCTGCCACACAACTGTGGCTGAAATGATTGGTTCGTTTGGGCCCCCACAAAACAAGCTGGCAATTAATGTGTCCCTGCACAAACTGGCTCTACGGAGGCAAGATGTCATCCTCATCCTCCTCATCCACCGATTCCTCACCCTCTTCAGTGTGTACATCCTCATCCTCACAGAGTATTAATTTGTCCCCGCTGAAATCCACAACCACAGGTCCCTCTGTACGTTCTGGAGGCTGGTCTCCCTGGAAGAGTTGATAATTCATTTTATGAACATCATCTTCTCCACATTTTGTGGAAGCAACCTCCTACGCCTTTCGCTGACAAGGTTCCCGGCTGCACTAAACACTCTTTCAGAGTACGCACTGGAGGGGGGGCAACTCAGGTAACATAGAGCCAGTTTGTACAGGGACCTCCAAATTGCTTCTTTTTCCTGCCAGTACAGGTACGGACTGTCTGACATGCCTACTTGGATGCTGTAACTGATGTAATCCTTTAATAGACAGACGCACGCTTGTCGCTGCTGCTTTGAGGATGCAAGTGCGGCTACAGCCCACACAATTCACAAAGTCAGAAAAAAAAAGAAGAATATTTTTATTGTTTGTGGAGCGCACTTTGAGGGTTACACCACCCTTTAACAGACAGACGCACGCTTGTCGCTGCTGCTTTGAGGATGCAAGTGCGGCTACAGCCCACACAATTCACAAAGACAGAAAAAAGAAGAAGAATATTTTTATTGTTTGTGTAGCACACTTTGAGGGTGTCACCACCCTTTAACAGACAGACGCACGCTTGTCGCTGCGGCTTTGAGGATGCAAGTGCAGCTACAGCCCACACAATTCACAAAGACAGAAAAAAGAAGAATATTTTTATTGTTTGTGTAGCACACTTTGAGGGTGTCACCACCCTTTAACAGACAGACGCACGCTTGTCGCTGCTGCTTTGAGGACAGTATCATATGCAGTGACAGTAGACTTGTCAGAAATTGTTGGCACGTCCTTCAGTCCGGACCAGATGTCCAAACCAGCCCTTGACTTATGACACAGGCGCACACTTGGTGCTGCTACTATGTTGATGCACGTGCGGCTACATCGCACACAAGTCACAAACACATAAAAAAAATAGTTTTTTATTTTTTGGAGCACTTTGAGGGTTACACCACCCTTTAACAGACAGACGCACGCTTGTCGCTGCTGCTTTGAGGATGCAAGTGCGGCTACAGCCCACACAATTCACAAAGATAGAAAAAAGAAGAATATTTTTATTGTTTGTGTAGCACACTTTGAGGGTGTCACCACCCTTTAACAGACAGACGCACGCTTGTCGCTGCTGCTTTGAGGATGCAAGTGCGGCTTGCACACACAATTCACAAAGACAGAAAAAAAAAGAACAATATTTTTATTGTTTGTGTAGCACACTTTGAGGGTGTCACCACCCTTTAACAGACAGACGCACGCTTGTCGCTGCTGCTTTAAGGATGCAGGTGCGGCTACAGCCCACACATTTCACAAAGACAGAAAAAAAAAGAACAATATTTTTATTGTTTGTGTAGCACACTTTGAGGGTGTCACCACCCTTTAACAGACAGACGCACGCTTGTCGCTGCTGCTTTGAGGATGCAGGTGGAATCTAGACGTGATTTGGAACCGGGGACACACTACCTCCATCAATTGTCTAAATCCCACTGCACTAATGGCGGATACCGGACGCACGTCTAACACCAACATAGCAGTCAAGGCCTCAGTTATACGTTTTGCTTCAGGATGACTGCTGTCGTACTTCATCCTCATCGCTAGGGACTGTTGGAGGGTCAATTGTTTAGTAAAAGTAGTGATGTTCCTACTTCCTCTCTGGGATGATGAACAACTCCCAGCAGCAGCAACAGCACTAGGAGGAAGTGGTTCTTGATCTTTCCCTATTTTATTTTTATCGGAGAAAGTTTGGTCCTCCATTTATGTTATATTGATATATACGTGCGACTAAAGCGCACACAAACACAGAAAATATTTTTTTATTTTTGCTGGAGAGTAGTGCACTTTGCGGGTTACACCAGCCTTTAAGAAATGAGCCAGCCAGCTCTTTACTTATGGGACACAGGCGCACGCTTGGCGCTGCTCCTTTGTTGATGCACGTGCAGCCACAGTGCACACAAGTCACAAACACAGAAAATATTTTTTTTTTTGGTTTGGACTGGAGTGTACTTTGGGGGTTACAGCACCCTTTAACGGTCAAGCCAGCCGGCCCTTTACTTATGACACAGGCGCACGCTTGGCACTACTTTGTTGATGCACGTGCGGCTACTGCGCACACAATTCACAAACACAGAAAAAATATTTTGTTATTTGGTTTGGAGTGTACTTTGGGGGTTACAGCACCCTTTAACGGTCAAGCCAGCCGGCCCTTTACTTATGACACAGGCGCACGCTTGGCACTACTTTGTTGATGCACGTGCGGCTACTGCACACACAATTCACAAACACAGAAAATATATATTTTTTTGGTTTGGACTGGAATGTACTTTGGGGGTTACAGCACCCTTTAACGGTCAAGCCAGCCGGCCCTTTACTTATGACACAGGCGCACGCTTGGCACTACTTTGTTGATGCACGTGCGGCTACTGCGCACACAATTCACAAACACAGAAAATATATTTTTTTTTGGTTTGGACTGGAGTTTACTTTGGGGGTTACAGCACCCTTTAACGGTCAAGCCAGCCGGCCCTTTACTTATGACACAGGCGCACGCTTGGCACTACTTTGTTGATGCACGTGCGGCTACTGCGCACACAATTCACAAACACAGAAAATATTTTTTTTTTGGTTTGGACTGGAGTGTACTTTGGGGGTTACAGCACCCTTTAATGGTCAAGCCAGCCGGCCCTTTACTTATGACACAGGCGCACGCTTGGCACTACTTTGTTGATGCACGTGCGGCTACTGCGCACACAATTCACAAACACAGAAAATAATTTTGTTTTTGGTTTGGACTGGAGTGTACTTTGGGGGTTACAGCACCCTTTAACGGTCAAGCCAGCCGGTCCTTTACTTATGACACAGGCGCACGCTTGGCACTACTTTGTTGATGCACGTGCGGATACTGCGCACACAATTCACAAACACACAAAAAATATAATTTTTTTAGCACTTGGGGGAGCACCCCTGATGAACAGAGCACCCCCTGGACAACACTACAGCACCCCTTTAGGACTGGGACACTGCACAGGACTTTGGAGTGGACACAGCCCCTATGGAGAACTGACTGCACAACACAGTCCAGCCAGCCCTATGGACTTTGAAGTAGTGGACACAGCCCCTATTAACAACAGCAGCACAGCACAACACAGCCAGCCCCTATGGACTTTGAAGTAGTGGACAACAGCAGCACAGCGCAGCACAGCACAGCACAACACTACTCTGCACTACACTACACTACACTACACAGCCCAGCCAGCCCTAACTCCCACCCTCCCTCTTCACTGTCCACAGCCGAGTGAGCAAATGGCGCCGACGCGGGTACCTTATATAGGTTCCAAAACCCGCGAGACTCGGAAGGCGGGATGATGACGTTTTGCCTCGATTTCAGATCCGAGTCAGGCGGGAAAAGTCGAGCCTGACTCGGATCTGCCTCGGATCGGGGGGGCTCGGGGGGGTTCGGATTTCAGAAATCCGAACCTGCTCACCCCTAGTACAAACATACAACGGTGGTCGTTGATCCTTCAATCAACCATCCGAGCAACCCTATAGACATGCAGAATGTCTGCGGAAACTGAGACACAGGGGCCATATTATCTGCGTATGGGACTGCAGATGTGGGCAGATACATGCCCGAAAATGGTCAGGACATGTCCACGTTTTTGCTGCCACTCCATTACCTCCCAGAAAACGGGAGTCAATCATTTGCTAATAAATCCTCACTACAACCGTAGTCGCATTTGAACGCAACTCAATTACCGCATGTGCGATTTGCGGCTAAGATGCATGCGCAGTCCACAGATAATCGCTAAACATTGTGAATATCAAAATAGCGTCCTGAATCAGGCCCTTGGGAATATAGAGCAAGTAACTATGTACATGGACAAACCATGGTGCAATGCAAGGGGTGCAAATATATTTTTATATTTTTTTGCATGCGGGGTAAATACTGACTGCTTTTGCATGTAGGCCACAAATACTGGTCAACTTTAATTTTACACTGCAAATTACATTTCAGTTTGGACACACCCCTCCCAAATCTACATCTCTTTGCACATTTTAAACCTACCCCACCTGCAGTGCAGCATGGGTTTACCAAGATGGACAGTTACTGCTCTTTCTTACTCTATTCCGAAATCTGAATCAGGCCCTTAGTTCCACATTCACAATGCAGGAGCAATTATAGCCAACTTGTGTTCAACTATTCCTTTGACGCTAAAAGGGGTAAATTTACTAAAGTGAGAGTTTTTAGAAGTGAGTTGTAGAAGAGATGTTGCCCATAGCAACCAATCAGATTCTACTTAATATTTTACTAGCACCTTCTAGAAGATAATAGCTAGAATCTGATTGGTTGTTATGGGCAACATCTCTTCTAAAACTCACTTCTAAAAACTCTCACTTTAGTAAATTTGCCCCTAAGTATTAGTCAGTACTTTGTTGTCCACAGGACTGAAACTTACAGTGATGGCAATTTAAAAAGTGCTGTTTCAGATAGAAGTAGGAAACCATGTAATCATACTTGCCTACTCTCCCAGGACTGCTGGGAGCCTCCCACTCCCGGCACCCCATAAGAGTAGGCAAACCACCCAGAATGGCGGCCAGCCTCCCGCGACCGCGGGCAGTCCGGGGGTGCGATTACTTTATTTGCGCTTAATTGCTAACTGTCAAAATGTCGGTAAGTATACATGTACCACACCAGGCACCTGATGATGATGTGCAGGATGCAATTCCAAGGATAACTAGTGGGCAAAGCCCAGGAAGCAAAGTCAGATACCACATCAGGTCAATCAAGGTGGAATTAAATAAGCAGAGTAGGTGTACAGAGGAAGCTGTCAGTCCAGGCTGCAGGTGCGTTTAGGGTTAGGCACTTTCCCCGACGGTTAGGGTTAGACACCAGAAGGGAGGGTTAGGCACTTACCGGAGGGTTAGGGTCAGGCACTAGAAGGGACGGTTAGGCTCAGGCACCTATCCCGACGGTTAGTGTAGGTCACCAGGAGGAAGGTTAGGGTGAATATTAGGGTTATAAAAAAAAACAAAAACATGTTGACCCTTTTGTGTCTACCTTTTGACTGTCGACCATTTGTACCTGTAGACCTTCTTGTATGTCAACATTTAGTGTGTCAACCTTTTTTCCATGTAGACCTATTAACTGTCTAACATTGTCTACCTTTTTACTGTAGATCTTTCAATCCACACCCAGTGTGGGGGATCAGTGAGTTGCGGGAGAGGTCAGTGTGTGCTGAGAGGGAGGCAGTTTGTGCAGTGCTGGGGTCAGTGAGCTGTTAGGAAGGCTGAAAGTGGTTGAGTGAGTGCCATGAGGTGGTTCACTGAAAGTGGGTGAGTGGTGCAGAATGTGTTGTGAGTGGAGGGTGGGGGTAAATGTGTGCTGTGAGCTAAGAGCATACTTGCCAACATCTGATTTTTGCTCCCCGGGAGAAGCAATGGTGGAGAAGGTAGGTAGGTGGCGGGGGTAGACGGGTCACGTCATTAAGCCCCGCCCCCATGTGACAATTTACCGTGATTGTCGCATATTTAAGTAAGGGGTGGGGCCAAATTACGCAATTCTGATAGAATCGCGTAATTAGGCTACGCCCCCTACTCGCGTACCCGCCTGTCGGCAAGAAAATTCTCCTTATTCTGCCCACTTCACTAGGAAGTGGGCAGAATGCGGGAGAAGTGCCTACCCTTTCAGGGGTGCGGGGGGGTTATCCGAAAAATCGGGAGCCTCCCGCAACTTCCGGGAGGGTAGGCATGTATGGCTGAGAGGGAGGCAGTGTGTGTTTAGTGATGGGGTCAGTGAGTGAGCTGGTAGGAAGTCTGTGAGGGGGGTTGGTGAGTGCTGTAAGGGGGATCAGTGAATGTTGTTCGGGGGATCAATTAGTGAGCTGTGAGGAGAGCAATGTGTGCAATGGTGGGGTAAGTGTGTAAGCTGTGAGGGGAGCTTACACACTGCTGTGTAAGGGGTCAGGACATACTGTGATGGGGTCAGGGCAATACGGAAGGAACTGGTAGTGAGAGAACTATGGTGGGTAAGAACGGAAAATCAGAGAGATATGGAGGGATGGTGCAATCATGGAGATATGCAGGGAGGACACGATGACAGCTATGGATGGGGCAATGAGAGAGCTATGAAAGGGCAATGAGAAAGCAATGGAGGGGGCAATGAGCAGCTATGGTGGGGTCAGTCAGATACGGAAGGAGGCTGCAGTAAAACATCTATGAAGGTGGCAATAAAGTAAATATGGGCAGTGATAAAATATTATATACTGTATATATATATATTAGCAGCAGTGAGAGATATTGAGGGAGGGGGCAGTGAGAGAGATCCATGCATACTGATGCTTTATGTTGGCTGATAGTTGCAGATTCAATGGGAGGGATCTAAGTTATTTGGCATTTTTAAATGCAGGTTTCCAAACAAGCCCAAAATTTTGGAAGATTGAGACAAGCACCAACGGAACTTAGGGCCTGATTCAGACCCGTTGCTAGTTGCGGCCGCTCGCTCCCAGCATATGGAAATTCAGCTAAGTGACGTCAAGGCAGCCGCTCGCACGGCAAGGCATAAGCACGCCCACTATGTCTGGGCAAGCGATCACTTTGTGTTTATAGACCCCCACCAGCCTGTCTTTAGCCACCCACTTGCGTACGTCATCTCCTGGAAGTATATACAACCATCGGTACATCGGGATCAATCAAATCTGACCACAACGCTTGCGGTTGTCTGTACCCTACCACAAGCACTGCGAGCACTTCAGTGTAAAAATCAACCAGGCGACGTGTATTATGATACTGCCTGTTAATTATGCACGCCCCAGAAACGGCGTGAAAACACTCTGGCACGCCTGTGTCCGCAACTCCACTCCCGTTACTACTGGCCTGCCCCTGTTACCACCCACAAACGGCTTCTCTTGTCACTCATTCCACTGGGCTGTCTTTGCTGGGCGAGCGAGAAATTTGCGATCGCTCATACTAGTCTGTGCATGATCAGCTCTGAATGAGCTCCTTAGAGCACGAGCTGGCAGCTGCAGCAAGTTGTCAAGGATGCAAGTGCAGGTAGAACATACCTTGTGGTATATTTACTAAAGGACAGTTTTAATCGATTTAAATCGATGTTGGGTTTCTGGGGCTTAATCACACATTTACTAACAGACAATTTTTTATTTAGTTTTTTAAGTATTAGTAAATGTGTGATTTAGCTTCAGAAACACAACATTGATGTTAATTTTGATCTATTAAAATCGACCTTTAGTAAATATATACCCCCTTGTCTTGGGCTTGTTTATTGTATGTACTTTTTGTTGTTGCATGGTTGTTATGGTGTTATTTTAATGTTGGTGCCGAATAGTGGGAGAGGAGCTAGAATGTTTATTCATTCACTACCCAGCAAGCAACAAGAAGCCAAGGGCCTAAACTACAGCCGGTACGTGGCCAAACCCTATGCCTCAAACCCCCCTTCCCGTTCATGGCGCCCTCCCTGTCATTTTTTTCTGGATTGCCCACTGCTCCCCAGTGTGAAGGATGGCTGCTGTACATGATTATTATTATTATTATTATTATTACATTTTATTTATAAGGCGCCACAAGTGGTCTGCAGCGCCATACATATGGCAACAATAGGACAGTACAGGGTACAGTACAGGGTACACAGAACATTACATTACAGTAACCAAAACATAAACAGAGCACAAATAACAGTTAGCACCACAATTCTCAGTATACAATACAGCTGGTGAGCGAGGCTGTAATTGGCGAAGGATGGAACCTGTCTCCATTATTGACAGCACGACTAGCTGTAAGAGACAAACGGCTATGAGCGAGAGGAATACCGGGATAAATGGCCAATGAGTAGGTGAAGGCTATCATTGAAGTGCTAAAGAAGAGGCTATGAGAACAAGAGGGAGGAGGACCCTACTCCTAGGAGCTTACAATCTAGGTGAGTAGAACAAAGCAAACAAAACACTGAAGCAAATGCTTCAATCAGAGAGTGCTTATCTGTAGATCCAAACAGGAAACAAGAAGCAAGATTCCACTGAGGTAGTATTATCCATTTTGCATACAGACAATTTTAAGAAGTTTAATAACAAGTATAGGTACAATGGTGGCCTCTGGTGGCTGGAGGTGAAATTGTCGTACTGTTTGCTAACCAAATTATGAAATGCTCTTCTAGAATTTAAACCTGGAGGAATTCTAAAGTGAGGGCGTTTTCACTACAGAAAAAAAAAGATGTAATGTCTCTGATTTGCCTACACACTTATTTTAAAGCATTGAAAATGGCCTGAGTTCTTTTAGGATATTGGGCAACAAACCTTGTGATTGACTCATAAGTGAGTATAAAATCTACTAAAGCAGCCAAGAGTTTTGGTGACCAAACCTGTACATATAAGGTTTAATCCTAAAATATTAGATAATATAAAATAATAGATACCAATGTATCTGTATTTGGCTCGGTATCAGGGGCATATCTATAAAGGGTGCACGGTGTGCAATGCACACAGGGCCCTGTGTCCAGGGGGGCCCACAGCACACACACTGCACCCATATTTTTTAATGCCTCTTTGGAATCCTGCGTCAGCGAAAGCAGTTCCGTACAAATCACCTGTAAAATGGCCTCTGTGGCCATTTTCCTGGTGGTTTGCGCATGCGCAGTAGGGAAATCATATGCGCATGTGCAATAGACTCTGGACACAGAGTAGTGCCCCGAATCTACTGAATCTTCTGCTGCTCTCAGTGCGCTGCTGGCTGCCGGGGAGAGAGGAGGGGGCCCCGAACAGAGACTGTACACAGGTCCCCTCCTCTCTTAATATGCCCCTGCTCGGTATACAGGGCTCTGTGCTGGTATATAGGGCTCTATCATATCCATATTTATAATGGGGCAGGGAAATTGAATACTGCGATACGCGGGCACGACCGCGATACTTTAATGCCTACAAAACAGGCGAAGGCAGCGTCCGGGCCGCATTAAATTATCGCGGCTCGACTCAAATTGAATACTGGCCTTAGTGAGGATTTATTCACAACTGAGGATGGCTACAAAAATGCAGGTGGGCCGGAACAGTTTTCTGGGCATGCTCTAGTGAGATTTGTATGCAGCTCAAGAGGTCCCAGCATCACAGATGATACAGACTTCTGAGACAGCATAGGGTTTCTCAGATCTTCGATGTGCGACTGATGTTTTGTCTTTTGTATGCAACTAGCGAATGTGAGACACCAGGGATGGGGCGTCTATGTGCACAATACATTACTTAAGTCATTAGCATATTTTTTCTCAAGCCAAAATTGCAGATGTGAATGCAACTGCATCCACCTCTGCCTGTGCCAATCAGGTAAATTGTAAAGCATAAAATTGGTTCAGTAATTGACTCAGGCCAGTGACCTGTAAAAAAAAGAGTTTCCCTTTTTGTGGGGTGGGTTGCGAATTAGCAAGACAAAGTTTAGGTTGACCATATTGATAAAGTTTATTGAAAGGTAATGTATCCATGTGGTTCCAAACAATTGTCATAATATTGAAGACTTCTCTCCACTACATGAAAGTGATGGAGGTTACGTGTAGCATCAGGCTATTGCCCTGGTATAGGATTGCTGTGGAGTCATTGGTTGCAGACTTATGCTGGGTACACACTGGCTGATATATTGGCCGATCAATTGATCGGCCAATATTTTGTGCGCCCATCGGCCAGTGTGTACAGAGAATATGTCTGTGAACGACGTCGTTCACAGACATATCGAATTGGCTGTACTGCACAGACGATGAACAGATATGTCTACAGACATATCTGTCCATTGGCAAGTGTGTATGGGCGATCAGCCGATCGCCCGTACACTTGGGCGCTGAGATGGGGGGGAGCGGGCACTAATTACCCGGGTCTGGCACCGCACCCCCTCCCTCTTAGGTCACAGCAGCCCAGCACTGGGAGACTGTCCGAGGCTGCTAAAGCAGCAGCTGGAGCAGTGTCCTATGCCATAGGGGGGAGCGGTCATGCTGATCGCGCCCTCCATGCTAATCGCTCCCCATTTGCTGTGCACCGGGCTGAGGGGCACACGGCGCCCCCCTCCTCAGCGCTGCAACGCAAATAATTTTTTTCTTTTTTTTGAAGGGGGCGTGATCATGCCTTCCACGATTAGGTCACACCCCCTACCCGCCCCCAGGCTGGCCCAACCCGCTGCAGCATGCAGATGATGGTCGTTCAGTGTGTATGAACGACCATCATCTGCAGATATATCTGCAGATCACTCAATCTGCAGATATATCGCTTGAGTGTGTACCCACCTTTAGAAACCAATGTACAATTGGTAGTAAAATGGGCCCAACTTGCATCAACAAAAAGAGAATGCAAATATGACAGTTTTACATCTACGAGACATCAGTGTCCACTCTGCCTATAATTGATATGCAACATATATGCAGAATAGTAAACACAGATTGAAACCAGCATTGGCAGCAGATACATCACTTTGCAAATAGGCGTATTCTTGTACATCTCAGCCAAATCTATACACAAATACACCCATATCCTTAGGTTCATTACTCAATAAACAGTACTGTTTTGGATTAATTGATAATTATTATTACACCTTTTACATTAACATTGAGGACAATTAGGAGTAAATTTACTAAGGGTTGAGTTTGTGTGAGTTTGCAAACTCACGTGAGTTTATAAATTTTTTTCATCTCGCAAATTTACTAAAGATAAACTCGAGTGAGTCTGAAGTGAGTTTGAAGTGAGTTTGAAGTGAGTTCTCTTTTTTCACTGTTAAAACTCATGTGAGTTTGCAAACTCAAAAAAAACTCACCATTTGCCAAAAAAGGAAGTACTTTAGATGATAAAGATGCAACTCGAAAATTTACTAAGATTCGAGTTTCCAATCTGGTGTGAGATTGTGGCAAACTCACTGTGAAATAGAAGTTTTAAACACTCACTTCCTGAAACTTGTTTAAGTAGGGTTAATTATAAAAAAAAATGATGTGAGGTCCCCCCCAAAAGACTAACCAGCCCTGGACTTGCCAGCCTGTCCTGGTACCTACAATTACGGGGAACAAAATGAGTAGGGTTCCACCGTAAATTAGGTACCAGCACCAGACTGCAGGGCCAGTCCTGGTTTTAATTATAGGGGTAAAAAATTTGCGTAGTGGTACCCCTAAAATTAAAACCAGCACTGGACCCTTTCTAGCGGGGGGCTGATGCACAGCCAGGGGTGCCCTTTTACCAGGCAGCCAGCCAATCAGCGGCGGCTTCCGTTAGCGGCGCTCATTGACTGGGACCCACGTGGGCTTAGCCAATGAGCGGCTCCTCCACATGGGTTCCAGCCAATAAGCGGCCGCTAATGGAAGCCGCCGCTCATTGGCTGGCAGCCCGACACTAATGATAGCTCAAGCCTGGAGCTGTCATTAGCGATACTGTAACAATATGCTATAGCGTCTTGTTACAGTGTCTCCGGGGCCCTCTTTGGAATACTGCGGAGAACATCGTGGGACAAAAGGTGAGTATTGGAACTTTTTTTACAGGTACAACCATTGGATACTTTACGTTGAGAAGGGGATGTGAATATCTGGGAGCAGGTAAGTATGTGTGTATGTATGCAAGTAATAAATCTTTATTTTCACGGTGTGTGTTGTGTTTTTTTACAGGTGAACTACAAGTACCAGTGGCCCCTTAATGCCACGCATGCTGGTACTTGTGGTTCTCCAAGTAGCAGCATGCGGGGGAGGCTTGCTGGGACCTGCAGTTCTACTGTAAAGACAATGTTGTTAATTCAATTTTTAACACTACACCTACACTAGCAACCCGCCACCCACCGCCCAGAGGTGGTGGGGATAGCTCTGGGCTATCAGCCTAGGCCAGGGGTGCCTTGGAGAGGGGGTCCCCTTTATTGGAGGGGTCCACAATTTCCCAGGGATCCCTGGCCTGGGCTGACTAGCGGGTCAGGGCTGATGCTGTGGCTGGGAGGGCCCGGTGAAAGGGTACCCCTGGCTGTGGCATCAGCCCCCCGCAAGAAAGGGTCCAGTGCTGGTATTAATTTTAGGGGTACGTCTACGCAAATATTTTACCCCTATAATTAAAACCAGGACTGGCTCTGCAGCCTGCTGCTGGTACCTAATTTACGGTGGAACCGTACTCGTTTTGTTCCCCGTAATTTTAGGTACCAGGACAGGCTGGCAAGTCCAGGGCTGGTTATGCTTTAGGGCGGGGGGGGCTTATGTAATTTTTTTTTATTTTATTATTTAACCTGTTTTTTACAGGTCTTAACACACAAGTAGCTTACACATATCTCACTGATATGTGCAGGCTGCTTGGAAGAGAGAAAACACTGCAATCTTGGGTGAGTAATCTCACCTAAACTCTCCTTAAACTCTTCTCTAAACTCGCAATTTGGAAGAAAAAACTCGATCTGCTTCACCATCGAAAAACTCACTTTCAGCTAAGCTCACTTCTTAGTAAATTTGCGAGTTTGATAAGGAAAAACTCACCCGAGTTTTGGTGAAGCAAAGTGAGTTTAAAAACGAAAAAACTCGACCAAGTTCAAATCTTAGTAAATTTACCCCTTAGTCTCTACTCCCACATGCGTATTAATATCTTTTCAACTTTTCAACCAGTCTACACCTGTTTATCTTATAAAATAATCCACTAGGAGAACAAAAACATACATGAAATTAACCAATATGGAAGCATCCATTACCTTTTTAACCACTTCAAACCAGTTTATTTAGGAAAAACTCCATTTAAAAAGGTTTTAATTCCAAAATAGAGTACCAGCAAAGTTTTAGACACACCTGACTGAAAAATATGTTTCTGATTATCTAAGACATCTTGACCTATAGACTTATGCTTACAATTAGCTTCAAGAACAAATGTAAATAGTGAAATTAACACATATGTATGAATTTAATATCAATATTTTTTTAATAAACAATATAAATAAGCTTCTTTCAAATGCACCCCAACAAGTAGTTTTCATTTAGAACTTCAGAGAAATTTAGAGGTATAGAATATTGAACCACAGTAAATAAATCATCATTTAAAAGGCACACATAATAAATGGGTGCCTTTAAAAGTTAATTTGTGGAATTTGTTAATGCCAAGCAGTTGAATTATGACAAGTTAAGGTGGGCCTTACAAAGGTCTATTTGGAGAATGCCATCTTTTCTGATTGTAGCGGTCCGTATCAGCTCAATTTAGCAAAGATAAAATAGTCAATCCTTAAGGCACACATCCATATGCCAAATAGGGAAAGACAGTACGATTACAACATCCTAATCGTACTGTCGTTCCCCATCCCCTGTAGTGCCTACACTGAACGATTAGTCATTCAGTGTAGGCACCCTCCCTCTTCCCCGAACATGGCCAATCTGTCATTATCGGCAGATTGACCAGCGTGTTCGGGCGATGATTGATGTCGGAAACGATCAGCGGGAGCACGCATCGCTGGTAGTTTATGACATTATAGTGCACGATTTGCGCATGATTAATGAGCGATTGCACGATTACGATCACTCATTAATATCACCTACTCATTGTGTCCCTTTATTTAAGAAATTATAATCTGGGAAATTGCAACAACTTTGATAGTTTCATCAAGTACAGAGGTAAAAATCATACGCTATGATGAAACAGACTTTCATGAGAAACACACAAAAAAATCGGGCGCTCCAAAAAATAGAAGCTGAGAAATGCAAATTAAAATGCAGCTCACCACTAAGGGGATAGGCAGACCCCTTAAAGAACTAATTGGAAAAGGAAAAAAAAGCAGGTGTGGGAGCGTTAAAAATTTGCTAATGGAACATACAGAAAAATAAATGAGGATAGAATGAATATAAACTCACATTTAATGTCACAATAGGCATATATATAAAATTAAAAACAGGATATAATCTATTCAAAAGCAGCAGATGAAAAATAGACATAAAATAACTTGTAAACAGAATGTGGTGTGTAACAGTATACAGTTAAAATTGCAATGTACATAAAATGCCCTAATAGAAGGAGAATACCCCTGGGGAATATGGGGTGTAGTGGTGAATGAGTGTTAGTACTTGACTAAGTCAATTGGTCCTCAAAAAAGTGGGACACCAATGGCTGCATGCAGTAAAAATAAAATGATAAATAATAATGTTAATATTCCAGGCTCCAGTAGCCACATATGGTGGTGAAATATAGCCAAATGAACATAGCTGGATCATTCCAGTGGCTTAGACGCTCAATGAGAACAGTAGTGTGGGTGCTCAGTGGCAGCGGGTCTAGATAATGTAGCCGCTCGAGTGTCCCGGCCGGGAAAGGAATGAATGAGCAGAGTCTCGTAATGCAACAGCAGTGTGGCTCTGATGTGGAGCGGCTGAATGGTATGCCGCCCTTGCAACAAGCGACATCTCGCTAAATGTTGCTGGCTGTCAGGAGTGGCCTCTCAATGGGTAGACACCGATTGTGAAGCTGGAGTCTGCAGGTCTTTAACAGGGCACTTGCCGAAAGTGGCCTCTGGCTGAAGTGATGGCAGCTTCGTGGTAATGGTCAGTGTGACCTGTGAACAAAATGTAGATGGGAGCATCTAACGCGTTTCTCGGCCCTGGTAACCTGGCCGTTTCTTCAGAGGTATGCCTCCCTTAGCAGTACGTCAGTATATATCTCTCCAGATGGACAACCTAAGTCGTTGCAGGTGTAAGCTTCATGTGTTACTAATTAAATTAATGGTTACACTGTGTAACAGCCGGTTTTATACAAAGTGTCCGCATCAAGTAGGTTTTGAGAAGTCATTATTTTTAAATATGACCAGAAAAGCATATCTCAGTGTCCATATGTATGCAAATGATATCTATAGACCCAAATAAAATGAATATATAGATGAAAACACAATTTATATAGAGAAAAAGGAAATATCAAATAAACAACAAAGATAAGTATGGGCAGAGAAAAGAGAATATTAACTTCATAAATGTGCACATGTACAGACAGTTAAAATATAAACAAACCATACATGATGGTAAATAAAATAAAATAAATGTAAAAATTAAAAATAATAAATCATGAAAACGCAGTCTAATAAAACGTATGAAATCTATAAGTTGGAGGGACCTGCATTCTGAACCAACTGGTATCAGAATGCACAAAAGGCTGGAATGTTCAAACATATACTATAAGATGGACATGATTATAATACACTAAACAATTGCATGAATGGTAATAACATGTATAATGTTTAAAGCATCAAATGATCCTTCCATAGAAAATAATCTCTAAAGGAAAAACATGAGAATATGATTGCAAATAAAAATATAAAAAAATTTAAATTGTTTAATAGGAAACAAACATGTTGCGGCAGTGCATAGTCCCAAAAATGAGATGTATTTAAACTCAAGATAAAGGGATTAGGCGGTGGTGCAACACGGATGAATCATAGCCATCGAAATAAAAAAAATAAAAAATCTAAATAAAAAATGAAAAATAAAAATGAGAATAAACATAGAAATAAATATAAAAATACATATGTATATATATGAAAATCCTATATAGAGTTAAATGTAAATATGATCACTAGATAATGGTAATAAGAATGTCTTGTATAAATAAGTAAAATAAATAAATATTTATATGTTGTATATCTTGCATTAAAAGAGACCCAATCTCTTTAGAAAATAATAATAATGAAAAGTTATAAAATAAAAAAAATGGATAAAGGGAGGGTGAGAAATGAGATCATGTGTTGGCATGTGCGTTGCAGCAGTGGTCAAACCCAAACAATGAGATATGGTGAGACTCAGAGTCTAGCGATTGGTCAGTGGTGCAACGCACATGTATCTCAGAAGAAGAAGAGAAGAGGTGGAGCTTGTATCTAAAGAAAAGCTTGGCATCTATGTAGTCAATGCGCAATTCACCCCTAGGGACCTAGGGTCTGTATTAACATACCTACAGGGATGTCAGCAGTTGTTGAGTTCAATGGTGTCATTGAGACCTTTTGGTGAAAGAGTGTCTAAGTTAAAAATCCAAAATGCTTCCCGTTTACATAAAAGATTAAACCTGTCTCCACCTCTAGTGGTAAAGTGAATCTTTTCCAAAGCCGTGATGGTGATATCTTTCATCTCTCTGGTTTGACAATTATATATGTGATGTGACAGGCTATGTTGTTTTAAACCTTTCATAATGTTCCTTCTGTGTTCTAAGAATCTAAGATTAAGACTCCGTGTGGTCCTTCCGACATATAGTATGCCACATTTGCATTTAATGACATAAATAACGAATTTCTAATTGCAATTCAGAAAACTCTTAATAGCAAATTCAGTATGAGTACTGTGTGAAATAATGGTGTTTGTGCCATTAACCATGTGTTTACAAGTTATGAATTTCTCACGGCCATATTTAAAAAAACTTTTAGGTTTAGGTGGTAACCAGTTGTTCACAGAAGGTGTAAGTGTTATAGGTGTATCAACAGGGAAAGCACTAGGAGCTAGTTTGTGTTTCAGAGTCTGTGCTCTCCTAAATGTAACAGTGCTATTGGAAGGAAGTATGGAGCCAAGATATCTATCATGACGTAAAATAGTCATATTGTTTTTGATGATTTTCTTAATCTCATATGCAGCTGTGTTAAATTGAGTAGTAAAACTGAATGGCCTTTCAAACAACGAATTGTTAACAGCTTTATTATATTTTCTGAAAAGAAGAGAAGGTCTAGGTATCTTGAGAACTTCATCAAAGGATTCGTCTAAAATTGAAGTGGGATATCCCTTGTGGAAAAAGGTCTGATAGAGATCTCGGCACTATTATTACCATTATCTAGTGTTCATATTTACATTTAACTCTATATAGGATTTTCATATATATACATATGTATTTTTATATTTATTTCTATGTTTATTCTCATTTTTATTTTTTATTTTTCATTTTTTATTTATATATTTATTTAATTTTTTTTCGATGGCTATGATTCATCCGTGTTGCGCCACTGCCTAGTCCCTTTATCTTGAGTTTAAATACATCTAATTTTTGGGACTATCCACTGCCGCAACACATTTGTTTCATATTAAAAAATTAAATTTTTTTATATTTGCAATCATGTTCTCATGTTTTTCCTTTTGAGATTATTTTCTCTGGAAGGATCATTTGATGCTTTAAACATTATACATGTATTACAATTCATGCAATTGTTTAGTGTATTATAATCATGTCCATCTTATAGTATATGTTTGAACATTCCAGCCTTTTGTGCATTCTGATACCAGTTGGTTCAGAATGCAGGTCCCTCCGACTTATAGAGTTCCTACGTTTTATTAGACTTCTAAATCCTGCGTTTTCATGATTTATTATTTTTAATTTTTACATTTATTTTATTTTATTTACCATCATGTATGGTTTGTTTTATATTTTAACTGTCTGTACATGTGCACATTTATGAAGTTAATATTCTCTTTTCTCTGCCCATACTTATATTAATTTTTATACTATCCTTGTTGTTTATTTGATATTTCCTTTGTCTCTATATAAATTGTGTTTTCATCTATATACTCATTTTATTTGGGTCTATAGATATAATTTGCATACATATGGACACTGAGATATGCTTTTCTGGTCATATTTAAAAATAATGACTTCTCAACACCTGCTTGATGCAAACACTTTGTATAAAACCGTCTGTTACACAGTGTTACCATTAATTTAATTAGTAACACATGAAGCTTACACCTGCAACGACTTAGGTTGTTCATCTGGAGAGATATATACTGACATACTGCTATGGGAGGCATACCTCTGAGGAAACGGCCAGGTTACAGGGCCAAGAAACGCGTTAGGTGCTCCCATCTACATTTTGTACACAGGTCACACTGACCATTGCCACGAAGCTGCCATCACTTCAGCCAGAGGCCACTTTCAGCAAGTGCCCTGTTAAAGACCTGCAGACTCCAGCTTCACAATTGGTGTCTACCCACTGAGAGGCCACTCCTGACAGCCAGCAACATTTAGTGAGACGTCGCTTGTTGCAGGGGTGGCATACCATTCAGCCGCTCTACATCAGAGCCACACCGCTAACACATTACGAGACTCTGCTCATCCATTCCTTTCCAGGCCGGGACCCACAAGCGGCTACATTATCTAGACCCGCTGCCACTGAGCACCTGCACTACTATTCTCATTGAGCGGGTAAGCCACTGGAATGATCCAGCTACGTTCATTTGGCTATATTTCACCACCATATCTGGCTACTGGAGCCTGGAATATTAACATTATTATTTATTATTTTATTATTTACTGCATGCAGCCATTGGTGTCCCACTTTTTTGAGGACCAATTGACTCAGTCAAGTACTAACACTCATTCACCACTACACCCCATATTCCCCAGGGGTATTCTCCTTCTATTAGGGCATTTTATGTACATTGCAATTTTAACTGTATACTGTTACACACCACATTCTGTTTACAAGTTATTTTATGTCTATTTTTCATCTGCTGCTTTTGAATAGATTATATCCTGTTTTTAATTTTATATATATGTCTATTGTGACATTAAATGTGAGTTTATATTCATTCTATTCTCATTTATTTGTATGCATGTTCCATTAGCAAATTTTTAGCGCTCCCACACCTGCTTTTTTTTCATGAGAAACACATAGGGGCGTATCTATAATGGGTGCAGGGTGTGTGGGAAACACAGGCCCCTGGGTCCAGTGGGGCACCGCACACCCTGCACCCACAGAATTACTTACCTCTTCGGAATCCCACGTTGGCGCGGGGGTCCGGCGCTGTAAAAACGACTGGAAAATAGCCGTCGTGGCCATTTTCCCGTCGTTTGCGCATGCGCAGTACAGGGAAAATGGCCGCAATTTTCCCGGTGACCAGCGCATCCTCTATAGACTTTGGGCGCACTCTAGTGCCCAGAGTCTATTACTCCGGCACTGGCCGCGCACAGCTCAGTGCACTGCCGGCCGCCGTACAGAGAGGAGGGGCGGGGTCTGAGACTGCACACAGGCCCCCTCCTCTCTAGAAACACCCCTGGAAACACCACATGAATGGCAAACAGGATACGTTTATTAGTCACCAGCCTTAAAAATTTTCTAGAAAAAGCACCCCACATTAGTGGTCAAATTAATGCTTTATTGAGTTCAAGAAGCGGTCTCAATATCATGGTAGAAGCAAATTTTCTTGGTAGAATTGCTGCAAAGAAAACACTACTGAAGAAAAGAAATAAGAAAAGACTTGCTTATGCCAAGTAGCATGGGTAGTGAGTCAAATATAAAGATTTTGGTTCCAACTCCAGCATCTTCTATTTGCATTTCATAATTTTGATGACTTTACTATTATAAAATATAGAAAATAGTAAAAATAGACAAAAACCTGTCCATGAGTAGGTGTGCCCAAAAATTTGACTGGTACTATATATTAAATTAACCTTCATTAAGCACTATTATGGAAGTTTTATTAGCTGCAAACAATACATTTGTGGTTTTTAATTGTGATATACTCAGAATTGTGGGATTAAAACTATTATATTATTTTATATGATAACTGCCATACCAAGCTCCTCATTCATAACTTTAGTGAGGACCAGGAGCTCTTCATGCTTGAACTACTGTAGCTGCTTATGTAAACAATTGCAACACAGATTGGCTGTATGACGACATGAGGCTTGCCCTGGTCAGCCACTGCACTCTACTGTGCCTCAGCAGATCTTAAACTAAAAACAAATGCTAAGCAAACTCTTACAATATCTAATCGAGTGAACATTTGCTCTGTATTGTGACATGACCATATGGCAACATATACCAACAAACAGTATATATAAGCCTCCAACATGCAACACATTGAAATGTTCCAAAAAAAAAACAATAAAAAGAAACAATGTTTCCTAAAGATGATGCTCCTGGCCCCAGCCGTCTACCCTGAAGTGGTGTCAGCGCAGCTTCAGTTATAATTAAGTTGCTGTGCTAGTGTTGTAAATATTACACCATACCACCGGGTAGCTCATGGCTGGGGCTAAACAACGCATTTGGGAGGACAGTGCCCATCACTCCATCTGCCATAGTGTCACTTAAATCAACAAGAGGTATACATAGCTATCTTTTGTTATTAAGAGAAAATATCTACTGTGTTCTACATGTGTGGCGGTAAAAAAAACAAAACTTTTTTTTGAGTTTGCAGACGTCAGAATTAAATCTTATATTAGTGAAAAAATTGAATCTTAGGGGTATATTTACTAAGTGAGAGTTTTTAGAAGTGGAGATGTTGCCCATAGCAACCAATCAGATTCTACTTAACATTTAACCAGCACCTTCTAGTAGATAATAGCTAGAATCTGATCTATTTCTATGGGCAACATCTCCAACTCTCACTTTAGTAAATTTACACCTTAGTGTTAGGTCTAGTTGAATCTGAAACTGGATGCTGGTAATTCAGACACTTGCCGACCCACCACTGGAAGGGCTTAATCCAATTAGGTGCAAATTACTAGCACCCGCAAGTAAGTGCGGCTGTATGCACTTATGGTACTTCCGGACCCCATAGGACTTTGTACAAATGTGTGCGAGTCCGGTGACAGATTGGGATGCAAGGGGGTGAATTGCTGTGCCACTGCTGACATTTCTCAGCCATTGCATCGTCAATTTGCCGCATTTGCACATAACTGGGTCGAGCCCAAAGTGTTAGAGCGCTTACAGGAGATCAGACACTTATTTTAACCGAATGGAGCAGGAGATACAGGTGCAGTGCAGGAACAACTGAAATCTGGAACCAGGGAATAATCCTCTTCTATAGAAGTGATTTGTTGGCAATGAACAGATCACTGGAGCAGGTTTAACTAGCACCTATCGGTAGAGCGAGTTATATGATCAAAACTCTGGATCTAATTGGACTGGAGAGTTCTCCTGACAGGAATCCAATATGGCCGCACCCGTGCAGCTGGGCAGTTTGTGTACAATGGAGAGGCTGTGCTGTAGGAGCATTGTGGACACCCAGGAGAAGTGCAGGGAACTATGATGTGACACTGACAAGTCAGTGAAAGCAATATTAACACATTTTGGGGTATGCAACACTAAATAATGTCTTTTGTTTATGTTCACAGGTGTCATGAGGTACCTGAAAGACAAATTTAGGGAGCACCAGTGACATGTCAGGAGTATGGTTGGTGGACCCTGTGCTTCTTTGAAACCATTACCTAAGAAGCAGATTGTGTTGAATGGTATTGATAACCCGGGGAGTTGAGGAGGTAAGAATGCTGGGCAGTGATTCAGGCTCACCCTGAATATCCTTGCCAGCCAAACTCAGGTGTCAGCACATATAAAAATGCCAAGAATACGGGTGCTTAGTATATTTACCCCATGGGGTCTGGGGAACCTACAGCTTGAAGTGAATTAGTATTATATTATTACCATTCATTTTCATTATATATTAGTTTGCTTTTTACTTATATTCATTATAAAGGTTATCAATGGAAATTATATATTACATACATTTTATTCATTTAATTCCACAAATGATCATCAATAAATGACATTTTTCTTAAATTTTTTACTACGAATACCTTGTGCTATAAGCAGGTAATATGGTATATAGCAAGCCTGGCCAATATGTGGCTCTCCAGCTGTTGTGAAACTACAATAGCCACAGGTTAGCCAGGCCTGGTATAGAGTATTTTTGCCCCTTAATCAATTTAATTATTCCTATATACCAATCTATGTAATAAGCGAGAAAGCATGTCTGTCCGTTTGTCCTTTATACATAGCCAGAGTTTTGGACCTAGGTCCCAATTCACGCAGCCTGCTGATGTTTGCAATGTGCACACACATCGCAGTGTACGTGCGCGAACCAGTCCATGCGATCGCAAAGCAATCGCCCCTTGTGCAGAGACGCCTCGCTAGCTTGCGTGACAGGATGAGGAGTTTGTGGGTGGTGACAGGGGTTGGTTGATGAAAATGGGGGAGTGGTGGTGCGAACGCAGGCTTGTCTGAGAATCTTAACACCATTTCATAGGCATGCATAATTGAGATGCAGCGTCATAGTACACGTCACATGGCTGAATTTCACACTGAAGCCATAAGTGCTGCGTACACTTCCGATGGTACTTGATGTTACCGATGGTTGCATACACATCCTGGAGATGACGTGTATAAGTGGGCGTGCTAATGCCTTGCTGTGCGAGCCCGGGATTTGCATACTTTGGCAGCGTGCGAAAGCATCTAGCGAGCGGGTCTGAATTGGGCCCTTAGCTCCAAATTTGGCATGGTGGTGTAGGATTAGGTTTTGCCTAGGTTTGAACTTTGCCAGGGCCCCACACTGTCACACCATCCCTAAAAATAGTGACACTCTTAAATTACACAGATTCCTGGGCTGGAAAATTGTCAGTCTGCCAAAAACCTGTGAGAAAGCTACAAAAGTATCCTTTTAAACTCAGTCTGAGCAAACTTGATGACTCATTCAAGTTCATATTAAATCCAGAACCTCTGTGTTTTGATACTGCTTGATTTTCATATATGCGGAAATCAGTACTGCACTACTGAATTGCACTATTATTTCACTTTTCTCATTTTGAAACAACTACAGAACTACAAATTGGAGGAATTAGACAATGCACCAGGAATTAATTCAGCTCAGGATTGTGTTGTTTTCACAAACAACATTGAACAATGGTGCAAGTTTGTCCAAAGTGTATGGACAAAAGATGAGTGTAATTACCACATAGTGGGCCTGCTTCATAGATGTACTCAAACCTGATGGTTTGCATACATCTCCGATGGCAGGGGGTCTGCACATGTGCAGGAACTGCTCTGTGCTTGTGGAGAACGAGTGCTACAGTACTCAATTACAGTAGCTCAGAACTAGATTCTTCAGAAGGAGAAAGTACAAGTAATATGTTCCTCACTAAAAACTACAGAAGGCATTTTTTAGGTCAAACCCCCAAAGTAGTGAGAACCAATATAAATATGGAAGATGGAAAATAAGGAGGAGCAAAAGGAGGAAGGAGAAAAAGGGAAATACTGGATTGGAGAGAGGATCCAAGAGAACAGTGGAGACACCGGAAATACTGACAGACATGATACATAGTGATCCTTAAGAATCATCAATCTGACAGATAAGACTCTCAATGATGACCAGATTGCAATACTAAGCAAATGACTCTCCTTCTCTCCAACTCAAAGATTTGACAGATTTGAATGCGAAAAAGATCTGCATTTATTCACTAGGAAAGTTCTTCTGAAAAAATTCTTCCAGAATCAAAATATACAGAAAGAATAAAATATAGTATCCAAATATGAAAGCAGTGAACTACAAGCAGAAGATCAACCTATACTGCAAATGCTGGAAGACGGCAATGATTCTCCATATCTCAATATTCAAATACAAATTGATGGCTCTAAGTTAAAGAAAAAAATCAACATTTTTCCCTGATAGCAAAATTTGGCCAGCAGTTCAGGTTTATCAGGACCTTGTCTCTAAAGATCTAGACCAATTATTTGTTAAAGAAAAAATATACTCTGATAATGTCACCAAAGGTGAAAGAAAAGCATTAGATCAAATTTCTAGATGGCAAGACATAGTGATGAAACCCTCAGACAAGGGGGGTAATATCGTTTTATGGCCCAAACAGATGTATGTTGACAAGCTTAATGAGCAACTAAATGACAGTAGCTATCAACAACTTATCTTTAATCCTACTTCTAAGTTCCTCAAACAATACACTGATTTAATAACTACAGCTTTGCACAATGGGGTCATTAAAAAATGGAATTTTTGACTTTTTAAAATTTGGCAAACCCAAGACATCCACACTATACCTTCTCCCAAAGGTGCACAAGAATGAGAAAGTCCCTCCTGGGAGACCTATAGTTTCGGGAGTGGGTAACCTTACTGAAAGAGCTAGTATAATTGTGGATCAATACCTGCACAATAACATATTAACTTTGCCATCTTATGTAAGAGATATGATGGATGTTCTCAACAAATTACAAAACTTGAATGTGAATACAGGAGTATGGTTAGTCTTCTATGATGTAGAAAGCTTATATACCAGCATCAAGCATGAAAATGGTATTCAAGCAGTAATCTACTTCCTAAACATGGGAATATCGAGTGAATTCAATGAGTTTGTAACCATCTTAGTTTTTTGTTAATACAAAATTGAGTATTTTGTTTGTAACGAATGCCACTACCTCCAGGTTAAAGGAACAGCAATGGGGACAGCTTGTGCCCCCACATATGCCAACCTCTAGCTGGGGTGGTGGGAGAAGGAGGTGGTTTTTCATGAACAGTATGACAACAATACTGATGACATCTTGATGTAACTCCGTTACAGCAATGATATTTTGATACTATGGGAAGGCGACCAGAATAAACTGGAGAAGTTCATCTCAATCCTGAATGATAATGATTTTAATCTGAAATGAATATGTGGTATGAGTCAAAAAGAAATTAACTTTTTAGACCTCACAATCAGGATTGATGAAAAAGGCTGAATCACTACTGACATGTTTAGGAAACAAATAGCATACTGCATTCAACAAGCTTGCATCTACCTGCTACTATCCAAGCGATCCCGAAAGGAGAAATATTACAAACTAAAAGAAACTGCTCTACACCAGAGCTATTTGAATTTTGAAAACAACAACTAAGTGCAAGACTTAGAAATCGAGGATATAATAAAATAATTAAAAAAACAATTAAGGAGACTGAAAAAACATTAAGAGAAACATTGCTGAAACCAAAAATGAAAGAACAGAGAGAAGAACCGATCAGATTTGTGGGAACCTTTAACTCTCAATGGAGAGAGATCAAAAATATCCTCCAGAAACACTGGCTAATATTACAAACAGATACTGATCTGGTGAAAATCCTGCCCCCAATGATACAAATGAGTTGGAGGAGATCTCACAGCATAAAAAATAGATTGGTACATAGCCATATGGCTCTGAGTAAGAAGCCATTGTTTAATAAAAAAAAAAGGTTCGTATCAGTGTGGACAATGCAAAGCCTGCAAATATATGACCCCTAAAAAATGTTTTAAGGACAGATATAATAAAAAGTGGATGATTCAAAATTACATCACCTGTACCACAGTAGGGAATGTCCCTGTGGGAAGATTTATGTAGGTAAGACATTCAGACCTCTCAATGTAAGGGTACTGGAACATGCCGGAACGATCCCCAATGCCAGTCAAGATTTGGCAAATTTTAAACCCCTCACAACAATTGCGAGACATTTTTATAAATACCATGGCAGCAATTCCAATGCTCTTAAAGCCTTTGGAATGAAACATGTCCAGATGGGAATTCGAGGGTGGAATCTCGATGAAGAACTATTAAAAGAAGAAACCAGGCTTATTTTCCTGATGAATAGTCTGCATCCGAAAGGTCTAAATGAAAACAACAGCTATGTCCCATTTCTGTAAAAATTCCTGAAATGGCCACATAAACATCCTATAATGTATAGTTTTCCTTGTAGGAATACACAGTCTTGCCTTAGATCTTGCAGTTAATAATCTTTTTTTATTTTGTATTTTCCAGTGACAGAACGTTTTATAATGTTTCAGTGTGTATGAGTCTATATGTGTCTATAATTTACTGAACCAGCAGTAACTGGCAACAGTGTTTCAGCATTTATGTTTGCAATATTCTTACTGCGGTAAGAGCAGAATACATACAGATAAACCCTTACAACTCATTTAATTAATTGTGAACATTAACACCACATACTCACATTATCAGATCTGTGGTAAATATCATGATAATAATATATTAAGGAGCCGCTGGAACATTTCAGTTAAATAGAGACATAAAGCACACTGGATAATATGGTTATCTCCTCACTAATAACCAGACACTAATATGCAGCAAGATACTAACACAATTTAATCATTAAAGGGTAGGTTGATAAGGCCCTGTACTATGACTGGCACTTATCGGGTGTGTACTCATGGACTACCTAATAATGAGTACATCAGCTACACTAGTACAACCTATGTATGGGAAATTAATTATCCCCTGTATTGAATATAATTACTATATTTGCCTTGACATTGTTATTATTCACATGTGGGAATTGAGATGAATGGGTTCATTCAATAATTGAACCGATTATCCTTAATATAATCATTATCTCTCCCAATTGTTAATTATAGAGACTTGTAACAATTAATTTTCCATGAGCATGGATATCTAGTAATATTATAAATAAGAAATAATAATACACATGGCAGGGTCTGTTTTTTTATTTAAATATTCTTAGATGACTTCCTCTCAGATGATCTTGGAAGGAATATATTGCTTCCCATACTGCTCTCATCTCTCTTTTGTTTGACGAGAATAACCTTTCTTGTTTGGTCCACCAACCGTGTGTCACCATCTGTGACAAGTGTGCTCCCCTTCTTACGGAACTTGCATCTGTTATAAGGATTATGTACTGCGGTTGAGACAATTACGTTGACCTTTTTTCTAGATATACTCTTTTCCACCAGTCCAGTGATCTTTTTCCGTCTTGTCTCAGTCGTACATGATGGAGAAGAGGCACCTTCCTGTGAGTAAATTCTAGTTTGTTTCCGCGCGATTTTCTCACGTGCCACTTTGCCCATGGGACCACTTATATAGTTGGTGAGATCATACCAAGCAGCCTCAATCCCATCCGGAGTTGCATGCTGCTGCATTTTTGCACATATCTTGTCAGTTTGCATATTTTCATACATCTTTCTTCTGAGAGGCTGACTGCATAATTCTGGGTATCTATCATCACCCCTAGAAAATTAATTCTTCACACTGGATTCAACCAACTTTTTTCGTAATTTATGATCCATCCATGCCTTTCTAGAAATTGTATAACTTAGGTCACCTTGTCTTGCACTATTTGTCTTTCCGGCAATTAATATATAATCTAGGTATGGCCACATCATTATTCCTTGAATTCATGGTTACTAGAACCTTGATTGAAGGGGAGACATGTGAACTGGAAGTGTTCTCCTGCCACACAGAACCTTAGGTATATTTGATCATCTAGGTTTACTGGTAGTAGTAAATAGAGAACACTTTTTTGTCAAACTTAATTTGACAGGTACCATGCCCACAACCCCTCCCCTAACTCCTCCCCTGTCACTCCCACTTTTCCTCCCCTTTTGATATCGTTTAATATGAATTTTATATGAATTTATAGTTTTTAATATTAAATGAATATAAATTTGATATGGAATGATATCTTTTTGATAGGGTTTGATAAATAAATCTAAATCAAATGTATATAAATGCGATAGGGTCGGATATAAAATGTGTTCAATGCGTAAACAGGCAGTATTGTTGTTAAACTTCGTGGTAGCTATAAAAGTAAATACATCTTTATTTAGCAGGCAGCCATGCCTACGAACAAAAGAAACGGTGCATCACGCCGCGCTGCTAATCGAAAAAAGTGGATGAAAAAGGCATATTATACGGTATTGAATCCCGGCAGTTATAGCGGCTTTGATAAGTATTATAAGGCCAATAAAGATGCATTTAAAAGAACGGAAATTAAAAAATGGATGCAAAAACAAGACGCGTATACGTTACATAAACCGGCTAGGAAATTCTATAAAAGGAACATGATCTGCGTATCCGATATAAATCAGCAATGGTAATGCGATTTGGTATCGCTGATAGACCTTGTGAAGTACAACGATGGTTTTAAATATATATTAACAGTTATCGATATATTCAGTAAGAGAGCCTGGGCCGTAAGCCTAACGTCTAAGAGCGCAGCAACCATCGCTAGCGCATTTGAAAAAATATTTCAGCAGGGCTGCGTGCCAAAGAAGCTGCAAACCGACAGTGGTAAAGAGTTTCTAAACAAAATCCTAAATAAACTATTAGAAAAATATGATATACATCATTTTACGGCCAACAACGACGTAAAGGCGGCGGTTACAGAAAGATTCAACAGGACTTTAAAAACACGGATGTGGCACTATTTCACAGTGCAGAATACCTACAGATATATAGATGTTTTACAGGACTTCATATACAGTAATAATAACACGTATCATAGATCGATGAAGTGTACGCCGTGTGATGTGAACGCCTCTAATGCTTTGAGCATTTTTAAGACAACGTACTGCGAATAGTTTAAAGCTAATAAAATACAGCCTCAATTAGCCGTCGGTGAGCACGTACGCATCTCCAAATATAAGGATATATTTCAGAAAGGCTATGAACAGAATTATTCTGAGGAAATATTCATCATACAGGCTGTGAACACTAAAGGACTTAGACCACTTTATATGTTGGCGGATCTGTACGGCGAAGTTATAACTGGCAGTTTTTACCCCGAAGAACTTCAAAGCATTCCCAAAAACTATAACAGAACTTACAAGGTGGAAAAGATTTAAAAAAATAAGTTGACAAGTCGTTCTACATAACATTGCCCAGTAATGCATTGGCGGACACATTCCCGCAAAATCAGATTTCTAACGATACAACAAAATTTGCAAAGCCGATACACTTAATCCGTGAATGGGAAGTTGCTCTTACAGAGATACAATACCCACACACGTGGAATACAATCGATATATGCGATTGTGTGTTGAAAATAACAAGGTGGGATGGACCGAACACGGATGTCACAAGGGTGTGCATTAAACCTGGTTTTTATGAAACAATCGAGGCGCTGGTTGGAGGATTAAAATTATGGTACGATCACCTACAATGCGCCGTATCCTTCGACAATAAGCCGATGTACCAGATCACAGCCGGTGTTAAGCTGACAAGAATACTGGGTTTACAACCTAAAATTAGGTTTTTAAAGCCATGCGCCAACATCAACAGGGGGCAATATACGTTGTACGTGTACACAGACATTATCGAACACCAGAGGATCGGTGATAGTTATGTACCATTGCTACGGACTGTTGAAATTAAGGGGCGTAACAACGAAATTGTCACAATTCGATACGAGAAGCCAGATTACGTACCTTTGTGCAAAGCGCATTTTGACACGATTACCGTAGAGATAAAGAACGACCAGAATGAGAATATAGCATTCAAGTTTGGGAAAGCGATCGTAAAACTACACTTTAGACGTCGCAAAAACAATTTTTACTAACCGGGCAGAATGGTCGCTGTTAAAAATTATGGTGATCCGGCGCTGTATGCGCAATATTATAAAGCGCAAGCCGGTAACAGATTACCCGGTTTTCACGACAGCGCTTACATGTACGGATGCGGTTTAGGCGGAATTTTTCTAAGCCTTTTCAGAAAAGCGGTGCCTCTTTTCCAGAGAGGTCTAGAGTTAGCTAAACCGCACGTGAAGACTGTGGCGCGCAATATCGCGAAAGACGTTATTGGACATGCCACAACGGCGGTGGTGAATAAAATACATGAGGCGAACCAAACCAATCAAGATGGTTCAGGAGTAATATATACAAGAAAAGGCGTGTCTAAAAGAAAACGGAAGCGCACAATAGCGTTTCCGCCTTGGGGCATCCCCTTTTTAAATAAAAGCCGGGGGCCGCAACTTAAAGAAGAAGAGAAAACCAAAGTGCGGTGCTGGTGATATTTTTTAAACAGCATGTCTTTCATACACACCGAGTCCGTCGAATGCGCAAAAACAGAGCTGGATCTTTTTGACGTGCCCCCGACACAAACTAGCGTAGAGAAAAGTGTATACATCGAAGTTCAACTTTTAGCGGCATTATCCGACACAGCGCCGCTTGAATTTTATATAGTGGCCAGCGGCGAACACTACTACGATCTGAACAACACCTTGCTGTACGTGACGTGCAAGATCGTACGAACCTATAACACGGCAATAGCGCAAGGGGCCCGGGTCACCCTTATTAATTACCCCATAGCGACATTATTCAGCCAAGTGGATGTTACTTTGGGCGACAGACTCATATCACAATCCAACTATCTTTACGCTTACCGCGCGTACATTGAGACTATATTGAATTATAGCTCCGACGCTTTGTCAACAAAGCACACCACAGGATTATTTTATAAAGATGTGGCTGGAGAACATAACAACAGGGTTCTGGACGGGCCTAACACTGGTTTCAGAAAACGAGCAGGAGCGACCGCGCAGAGTCGACGGTTGAATTGCTAGGGCCGATTCACTGCGACCTTTTCCACCAGCATAAACTCATTTTAAACACCGTTGACCTGAAGATTAAACTCACCAGAAACAAAGACTCATTCTGCTTAATGGCGGCTGAAGCGGATGCCTTTAAAATACAGATCGTCGCAGTGTCCCTTTTTGTGAAAAGAGTGCAGGTCTCACCGGCCGTGCGCATTGGACACGTGCAGGCGCTGCTAAGCGGCAACGAGAAATACGTGATTGACCGGGTCGGAATGAAAATCTACAGCGTACCCACAGGCAGTAGAATGTTTAATCTAGAAAATCTAGATTGTTTGGACAACGAAGCATTTCCAGGTGCCCTTGATCGGAACCCCCTTTGTTTTGAACATAAAAATGTGAACTTTGCATCCCTTTATCTGGATGGAACGCTGCATCCGGCAAAACCATTTCAACCAGACTTTGAACACGGTAATGCTATAAGAGAGTATATGTCGCTCATACAGATCACAAACAAGCAGAAATCTGATGCCGGAATACTGGTCGACCGCGAAGAGTACCTCAACAGCTACACACTATTTGCTTGTGCAGCTGTTTTACGTATATCATCGTTACCCGGTTTGTTGTGCAAGCGCTCTATCTGCTGCTGAGGCACCAGATACATTTTCTCAGCGTATTCCATCAACGATTAGTCAGAAGTCCCATTATTAATGGTATAGCAAAGCCAAGCAACGAGCCAATAAATCTGCCAGACTGTTTCACCAAACGCTTCTTTTTACCAATGGTGCATTTCTTATTACATAGCGCTTTTATAAGGTTGCGCTTCTTTTTAAGGTAATTCAACTGTCGTTGTGACAATGGTATTTTACCTTTTAGCGTGTTGAGCGCAATCTCACAAATGGCCGTCACCAAATCGTTTGAAGCCGTGGATAAAATAGCGTTTCTTTGAGTCGGTGGCGCCTTTATTAACGCTTTTAAAAGCACCCAATTACGACGTAAACGCACCGACATACTCGCTGCTGGTGTCGCTATGGCGAATGACTAAAAGTTGAAGAATTACAGCTTTTTAGAAGCATGCTTTTTAAAGACGTACGCTACCGATGTATCCGGCGTGAATAACCCGCTTCGTAAACGGTACTCATCAAGCGTGTTGTCTCTTAAATCAACCAGTAAATACCCATAAGGTGCTCTGGTCGCATCTTCAAAAGCCTCTAAAAAGAACATCGATTTACCGGGATACATCTGCCTAGCCAGCGTCGTCACTTGCAATTTATCCCTAGGGTTTTTAAAAAGAACCATATATTTTGTATTTAAATATATAGTTCTGCTCTTTTTACCCTGACAAAACACATTTTGCACAAGGTACATGATACTGAGATCTCTATGGTGTACATACTTTGTGAAAGCTTTCTCAATCTCCAAATTATTACTAGCCGACTCCATCAGATCATCAACCACTGCTAAATTAACCTTATCGGGTGGGAAAAGTTGGTCGTTGTTAAAAGTCTCAGGTAGCCCCTCTATAAAGTGCATACAGGGGTAATCACGCAGCAGATGATCATACATTGACTGCCAGCAAGCGTAAAACCAAACAATATTATCGGGAACGTGCGAGAGGTGCGTAGTGGAATTATGCAGCAGCATTTTCACAAAATAACTTTTACCCGAGTTGGAGGGACCTGCTAAAATACATGAAAAGGGATGTTGCAGCCTGATATCCATCTTAAAACCCAAACGGTAGCGTTGTGAAGTTATCTGTAAGCTTCCGTTTAGTGTAAACGCACTATACCGGGCTGGCGAATCACAATTTTTTTCTGGTCGTCGCCTTCGGGGTTTAAAGGATAATCTAAGACCAGGTCTTTCAGGCTGTTAAAATTGACATGTTGCGCATTATCAACGTTAAGCGTGATTCCTTTAACTTTTAAACTAGTCTTTCCATTATTTAAACGATATCCGTATGACTTGGGCCCCGCTGAGACAAACTCTGTTATATGCGCACCAGCTGGGATTTCGCTAGTCAGTTCGCCTAGATAATCACCCAATGGCGGATTCCAATCACCGGGCCTGCTGACAAAAATGACAGAGTCTGTATCATGGTAAAGACAACGCTCTTGCAACCTATCCAGCAGTTTGTACAGTTCAATATGGGCATACGCCGTTGTTATTGCGGCTATAAAAATATTACAAATACGCGAGCTGGTGTAATGATCTTTGGTGTATTACCAATTCACCATCACCGCTTCGTCATCTATGAAGTCTAAAGAAGACACCTCATAGTGGGGCAAAAACGCATATTCAAAAAGTTTGTCGGGGTCTGAAACAATTGCGGTGTTGGGTAAGTTACACTTCTGTGCAAACTTACCCCACAATGAGTTCAAAAAGAGCTTAGAAGCTGATGCTTGGCCGGATTAATATGAATATGATCCGGCCGTAAAGACACCCCTTCATTTTTTTGATAGGCGTCTATATACGTTTGGCGTTTCTCAGAGTACATCATTCGGGATAACCGGACGCCTCTTGTTTGTCCCTGAGAAGTAATTTAATGTACCCTGAAAACAAATCATCAGATTGGTTATCAAAATTCCACACCTCATAGATTTTACACACTTTGTAACCCTTGTCAACGGCTAAATTTAACTCTACGGTACACCACGTACCGACGAGGGCTCGTTTCTCGTCGTCATGTTCACACGTCTCTGCCTGCCCAGACTCACAGCATGTTCAACATAAGGGAAACATTAGTTTACCGAGCATTTTAACCGGTAGAACCGGAAAGAAAATCCCACGCGGCGGGTACACTTTTACTTTGGCGATGCCAAAATATGTTGTGATATCGCCAAAATCTTTATAAATGATCCTGGGATGTTTTACAGGATATGATTTAGTTTTGTTGACAAATGGGTACAGACTGGTAAAATCATAGTAGTGTATGCACTCGTCCTGCTGAGTTTGGTGATACAGCTTTATGGCATTTGTATGTCCGCTGTAAAGCGCAGTGCGCAGGTCCAAGGGTTCGGGCAGATCCCTGTCCTTAAGAAATGCCTGCAGACACGCATCCTCTTGTAACATTTTTTTCCACTCGCACTCCCAAATAACATGCACGTGAAACCCGCTCATTTTAAGAAAGTTCATTCTCACCTGCGTCTTGTGACTCAACTGGCCATAGGTCGTTTGAGTCACTTTGTTTTCATCATCGGGGTTGTAACAAGCGCTACATCCGTGATAAAAACAACCTTGGAACTCAAACGCCATTTGTACACAGTTGATAACGGCGTATCCGTCCAGGCAGTATCTACCGACTTTCTTCTCACCCCCTTGTAACGCGTGTCTTATGTCTATGCCCTCTGTATGCGCTATGTACATTAACCACTGTATGGCCGGTGTTGAGTAGCGCTTCTGAATCTTATGATAGTTATCGCCCGGTACAAGCGCCAACGTGTTTTCCTTTAAAAATTTACATTGGTACATGGCCATACATACCGACGCTAATGTGGTAAGTTGAAACCGGTCAACGTGCCTCTTAACAATGACGGGCCCATTTTTTTATATACAATTACGTCCTCTGATGTCATGCTAAAACGGCATCTAGGAAGGTCTTACAAGCCCTCTGTAGTATTACCACATCCTGCTTGCAATAGCATTTAAGTTCATCCTGGAAGTTAAATGGCATATGCTTGTATTACTCATACCACTCTTTGAATTCAGCTAACTCTGATTCCATCATATATTGTATGCCGAAATGCTGCATATCTGGCATGACGCCTATATAATTTTGGTTAGCGGCGGTGTTAAAAAAATTTGCGAAATGGCCTTTTGAGCCCCCAAATCCCATCGCTTTTGGTAAACGACTGAGGTGAATGGGCAAAAAATTTAAAGAGTCGATAAATCTTATCTTTAAACCAAGAACCTTAATGCACATCAGTTTACCGCCTTGCACTGGCACATCGATTTTAAATTTCTCCTTAATCAGTTGGCGCATTACAAAGTACCCGTCATAATGATCGGCATTATGGGCTATGAATGTGTACCCCTCAAATTTTGGTCTCATGAATGTTTTTACAAAGTCTTCGATACAAGCAACACCCTGAAACTCCCAGGATTGTTCATCCATTATTGTTTGAATCACCCAGGACTGTTCACCCCCTAGTGCTAACGCGTAACAGTAATTTGGTATGTGTACACCCGTCTCCTGCACACATTCAAAATCATAAAAAATTTATTTTTTGAAGGATCCACAGGTTTAATGTTTTGGATATAACACAAATTACCCGCAAAACTGCCAACGCACACCTTGCAAACGGGACATGTCATTCCCCGACACTTGTGACCAGGGGTAGTGTACAAACCACAGCGGTCGCAATACAATTTTTCAAGACACGGTGTTTTGGAAGACAACGCTAGAGCCTTGTGCTCTTCTAAACAATCAGTTGACCTGCAAAACACCTTACACACAGGGCATTTTAGCGCAGCTTTTCCTGTATCAACAGGCCTGTCTATGACAGGCCTAACAAAAGAAGAGGCAGTTGTGATTATTTTTGTGGTGGTACGCTGTGTGGCAAAACTTGCAGAAGAATCGGGCACCCACAAACGCTTTTATGTCTAATGTACCGTAGTAATGGTCGTCATGCCATAAGATAAACAGTATGTTGTCTTTGTATTGACTATCTGTACAATAATAATGCCAACCTCCGCTACTGTAATACAGTATTTTAATTGTTGCTTTTAAGTGATTTTCAAAACAAGCAACGTCGCTAAATCTGATCGGCTTATCAAGGGGCAGATTCAAAACTTTATGAAGCTCAAGAGCACGTTTGTGTATAACGATATCCATGACATTTTCATTGTCCAGAAGTTTGCAGAGACTAGCCGCCAGACACAAATTGTTACCGCTGTTATTGAAATCGTATAACAAACGCCTGCGTTTCTCAATAATAAGACTGTGTGGTATTCTCCACAGGTGTCGCCCTGTCAGGGCGCTGCCTACGCGATTCTTGAAAACAGAGATCACAAATTTCAACTCTGTATCAATTAAAACCTCACTGCAATTACTTTGCAGCGTGTTTGTTATCTGATTAAAAAAACTGACGGTGTCTAATGTATCGTGTGGCCTGCGGTGTGAATAAATCGCATTGCCTAAACTACTGCCCTCCAACCTTAACTGCACAGTCATTAGGGTCGACATTAACCATGTAGCTGTCGAGCATAGTCTGTATTGCATCGTGTATTGCCCTCATAGCATCTACAAACGATGTAACCCTATCCAAATTGACAAACCGGAAATGGTGGTGGATTTCAGACGCCCTGAAATTGGGGTGGTTTCGCTTGTATCTGTCGATGGATTCTAAAAACACAGGGTGCGTCTCCTCATTATTACCGGGAGATTCCGGACCGACAGGTACGGGTGATGCTATGGCATGGTCCATCTGTGATGATCGTCTATCTACACTGCGCGACGCTGCATTGTCATTCTGGCCGCTAAATCTAAACATGCCATGCCACCCTAGTCTAAGCTGTTTCTGTCTTGCGTTTATTAAAGACTGAATAGAGCGCTTTACTTTTAAACGTCTGTATGTATTTTTACAGCGCTGCGCTCTACACGCTGCATGGTGGTTCAATTCACGACCCCTCATAATTAGTCATTTCTTTTTTTTACCAAATGCATGGGCCTGTATGAATGCATTAGTTTCCCTACCTAGTCTGCCAAGTTCTGTTACATCGTCCATATAATGGTTAATAAATTCATAAAGCACGCGCTGGTCATGTTGTCCACCGTGCATTATTTCAGTGTGTCGCGTTAACAGCCCCTCTGCTATGTGTTTCACGCATGTGAGCTCTCTAAAAATCATGCCTAACAAAGCGTGATATTTTAATTTTGATAGTTTACGCGCGTCTTCTGCCCTCACTGGTGTACCTGTAGTGGGTTGTCAACCAACACCCGCACTTGTCGATCCTACGCCCGATGGACCTGCGACAGCTTCGTCCAGTGTGTTCTGCGATGCTGAATGACGTCTACCACCGATGCCTGGTGGCCCTGCGACAGCATCATCCAGCTCAGCAGAAGGCCGCTCATTCATAGACACACTGACGCCGATGCTTGGGGTGCCTGAAACACCACCTTCCTCATGCGCGTCTCTCGATTTTACATCTGACGCCCAGAACACCTGGTCATCTTGATAAGAATCAACATCATCCCATATCAAAATGGGCTCTACCTGTGTGTCTGGGATGATAATTGTTTCAGATTGGGTGTTTGATATTGTAATATTGTAATAGGGCTCACCCGTACAGACGGCAATATTATAACATTATGTTCTTTTGTATGCCTGCTCTTTCTTTTTGAGGTGATATTGCTGACCTCTGCGGTAGTGTTAACGCTGGCGCAGGGCACTTGTTCATCATGCGTGTTGACCCTCTTAACCTTTGCGCAATCTTTGCCAGCGCTTACACTAAAGCATGGTGATTCATCATCATCACCTGGTAATTTCCTGTATTTTTTATCACCGTTACAACTTTCTGGTACACTTCGCAACGGCGTCAATCGCCTTCTTTTAGGGGCTGATTCTATTGATGCTAGAAAATCCCCTTTTGATATGCCTGCTAGGATAGATTTTAGTGTCTCCATATGAAATTCTTTTGTCAGTACAGATGATACGCTCACGTGCCATTCAATACATGATATAATGGCATGCAGCAGCTGTCACCTGTGCTAACTATATGTTCCACTTTTATACTGCATAGTCTAATCTGTTTATCTCTGGGTATAGGACCCTATACATTTGTTCCCCGCACCACTCCCAATATGCCATTAAGACAACACATGGGGATGAATTATGATCCATCTATCACTACCTCATAATATATATGGAATTATTGCTGTCCTTCTCCTCATCTATATATGGTTAACATTATGCGGTAAATATCTGACCGGTATCTAATAGGTGCCTTTATATTAGAACTCTTATACTATGACTAATGCTGACCAGAGAACATACATGACAAAAATATCCAAAGTCGTGCATGCATTTTTTCACCTACAATCCACCTTTATTATATAGACAGAACAGTGGATTATTTGCACAATACAATTACTTTATACCTCCTTAGGATGATTTATGTACTGTGACTATCAGCTATTAAGCAACTTAGAGGTTAATTCTGTATCTCTACTACTAACTTAATAAGTTCATCATTACTATTGTATATATGATACTTAAGATTATCCATCTCTCCTATGAATAGGAGGGTATATATTATCTACATGTGCTACAAAATTCCATTAGCACTGAATAAGTTCGCTTATGTAAGGATAATCCTCACATTGATCAAATAACACATATGATTTACTTAATGAATCTATTTTATGCATCTTTTCACTTATAATTAATTTCCATCCTTACTAGAAAGACAATAGTATAACTTTGCTTTAATATTAATTATATCATACTCCGCGCTATGAACTGTGATTATCAGCCAGTGCAACCCTGTGTAGACCAGCACCGCAGGAGTTAATCTCATACAAACAGGAGACGGATAACTTGTCTCTAATAGAATGATAGACACCACATGGCTCTGTTGATACATGTGACCAAGACAGGTGATCACATGGGAGACAGATCCAATGAAAATAGATGTCCCGCGATCATGTGATTGGGACACTTACAGGAAGCCGTGTACAAAAGGTAAGAGCAGAGCTCCTTCACTGCATGCGATGGTGAACAAGCCTATAGCGGGCGAAACACGCGTCCAGTGACTAAGATGAATCTGGCCGGACTAGTGCACTAGCCGACCATTCCCCTCCATCCTGTCTCATCTCAAGGGTAACTGTATCATTACGCAGACCGCCGTGTCTGCACTTCAGAATGTCATAACTCTGCCTGTTTATTCATTGTTAAAACCTGGATAACTGCAGATTCCACACATGCTGTGGATAAGATGATTGGTCAATTCATTTAAGGAACTACAAACTAAGAACTGATGTTATTTCACATGCTTGCTTATCTATACAAGCACACTCAAAAACATTACTAAGTTGTTCCTATATGAACAAATTATCTCAACTCAGCACATCATATCATTTTCTCCGTCTGGGGTTCCTACATATTATATTATAAGCAGACTTTGGATGTGAGAGTTTTATGTATATTAATGTGTATAGATACTGATTACTCTGCACCAATCATTTTATGGTACATAGTATTGCTGAATTCTTGCATAGCCCTTGCAAAGACAAATATTGGAGGTTTATGAACATATTCAACATATTGGCTTAAGATATCAATTAATATTTTCGCTTCTAGCTATTTTTTCCTTGATGTCGCATAAATATCCTAATGGTGAATTGTCGAACCAATAGAAGGAATCTATGAGGATGCAGTGTTCTCACTGTATAATTTACATCATATCATCATTTATTAGAAAAAGAATTTGAATTCACCTATATCTCAGGACACAATATTCATAGATTGCAACATATTAATATATGTATTTCTGTTTTGTAGTGTTTTGTATTGTCCTTATATACCTTGAAGCTTTTATTTTAATGTACCTAATAAATGTTACATTTTATCTTTTTCTTTAACAATTATATACAAAGAGTGCCCCAAAAAAAGAGCCTTCTTTTTTCTTCTTGCTATAATTACCTATGCAACCACTAAGAAGGGCTTCCCTCGACTGGGTGCTATTTGGCTGTTGGAGTGAAGGCTCAGATTCCATACATTTGGATTTGCAGACCTCCTTTTAGCAGGAAAGTGGATCAGTAGATGAGACAACACCGCTCGCTACATCCGGTGTGCAGTACCATCTTAAAACTCTCTGACCTTAGATCTGGACAAGGGCATGTGCAGTGTCAGCCGCACTGCCTTCTGGACTGCGCATCATCAGATCCCCTGATGCATGCCTGCACATTCCAGCCAGCTCCACGCTGTGGCGCCATCTTAGTTTTTTCAGCCAGGAGCTCCAAGCTAGAAATGCTCCACCAGCTCCCTGAACAGCCCAGGTCCAACGCGCGGGTGTCCCAACAACTCCGGTATAACACTGACGGCCTCCATGATACCATCCCAAAGGTGCCAACCTGCCTCAGCCTGTGGCGCACAGGGCAAAATAGATTGGAAAGCCCTATAGGTAAGAAAAAATAAACTTCACAACTCTGCCTCTATACTGTTAGGAAAGAGGAAGAAAAGACAAGGAGGAGAAGGTGTGGGGGGGGGTGGAATATATACACCAGGGGTGGTCCCTGAAAAAACTTCCTGTCTATACTAGGGGAACAGGTCCTATCTCCCAAGGTGAGGCTGCCATGGGAGATTGAAGAAACATGTTTAAGTTGAGAGCCAATTCACCCAGGAGGTAACCAAGAAACCTCCAAACAGCACTACAGAAACCAGCACATCCTCCCAATACAAAATAGTGGTTGCTAATAACAGCTTAGTGGTTTTACATAGGTGCTTGTAAAAGGAGGGGTTTACTCTGGACTGCAGAAATAAAAGAAAAAAGGTTTCCCTCCAGCACACTGCAAAACAAATAAAAAAAAGGTAAAAAAGCTGGAATACATGATAATAGAAATCCAGAGGTCTTTGTGGCATATAACCTTAGGTTTACTCAGTTTCACAGTGCTGACGATCCTGGTCCCTCTTACCTGGTTCGGCGGTGCTGGGGTTCGGGCTGACGTGGGAGATACCCGGTGCCAGCTGTCAGCGGTTCTCCTCCTTCCCTGGTGGCTGTGTGCAGTAGGCCGCGGCTTCAATAGAGCGCGCTCGCCGCTATGCTAAAAGCTTTAAAGAGACAGGGATGAAAATAGGAAGTGCTGAGTGGGGGCTAAATTGAACTCTGACCTATATAATGAAGTTCCCGGGAGCACTCCAGTGCCAGAGTATAGGCTCCCTTACCATACTCCAGCGTTCCTGTAAATATCCTGATCATCGGTTCTGACATTGGCTTTGTCCATGACTCTGATTCTGCTTGACCCCTGGTTCCGTGTTGATATCTGGTTCTGACCTCGGCTTCTCCCTGTGACCTGTTTATGCCTGCTCCCTGGTACCGTATTGTCCGTTTGGCTTTGACCCGGCTCGTTGACTACGCTTAGTCTCCTGCACTCCAACCAAAGTTCACCAGCACCTGTTTAGGGAAACCTAGCCTGAGGGGATCTCCCGCCCACTGTCCCACACCAGCCCGGACCCCAGAGCAACTGAGCCAGATAAGAGGGACCTGGATTCAGCAGCACAGTGACATTACCCCCCCTTCTAGGGGTGGGCACCGAACACCCCACAAATGACTTGCCAGGGAACTTTTGATGAAACTTTTGAAGGAGTTGAGGTGCATGAATATCTGAAACTTTAACCCAACAACGTTCTTCCTGACCATAACCTTTCCAGTCTACCAGAAATTGAACTGAACCCTCTTGGTGATCTACTGGAATTGCGGAAGGAGGATTGCAATGTCACACAGAGGTTTGAGGAGAGAGGTTTGAGGAGAGAGATATGAAATGCGTTGGAGTTCTTGAGAGCACCAGGAAGTTTTAAACGAACAGCCACTAGATTGATTACCTGAAGAATCTGAAAAGGCCCATTGAATCTGGGAGCAAATTTCATGGTGGGGACTTTCAATCACAAGTGTTTAGTAGATAACCAAACTTTGTCCCCCGGGTACAATACAGGACCCTTCTCTTCCAGTCTGCCACCTGTTTATACCTGGCAAAGGCTGTATATAATTTCTTCTTCACCTCTTTACAAATTTTGAGGAAGCAACTCACTGTGCCACCCACAGTTGGAAGGGACTGACTGAAGAGCCGGCAACTCAGGTATCACAGGAAGTAACCCATATTGAATGAAGAATGGAAAGTACCTCAATGTCTCATGGTACATATTATTGTGAGCAAATTTAGCCCATGGCAACAAAGAAACCCAATCATCTTGATTGGCTGAGACGTACGTCCGAATGAATTTCTCTAGATCTTGGTTCACACGCTCTGTTTGACCATTACCCTGAGGATGGTATGCAGAAGAGAAACTCAGATTGATATCAAAACTCAAGGATCTCCAGAACCTAGAAGTAAATTGCACTCCACGGTCTGAGACAATGTCTTTGGGAAATCCATTTAGCTTGAAGATTTCCTTTATAAATATATTGGCCAATTTTGGAGCTGATGGTAACCCTTTTAGTGGCACAAAGTGAGAAACTTTGGAGAACCTGTCCACTACTACCCATATTGCATTGAACTCCTGGCTGGAAGGTAGGTCTGTTATGAAATCCATAGAAATGTGAGACCAAGGATTATCAGGTACCGAAAGTGGATATAAGGAACCCGAGGGAAGTTGCGGAAGCACCTTGTGTTGAGCACAGGTGATACAGGCTGCCACAAAGTCTTTGACTTCACGACGTAACGTTGGCCGCCAGTACTTCCTGAGGACAAACTCCAATGTTTTTCCTACTCCTGCATGACCAGAGAAGCGTGAAGAATGGGCCCATTGAAGTAATTTGGTTCGCAGTTCAGGTGCTATAAATGTTTTCCCTGGTGGAATCTTGACCTTAGAAACTGCGACAAAACGCACAGGGTTCAGAATAGGCTTGTCTTCCTGTACTTCATTCTCCTCCTGTACTTCATTCTCCTCGGCAGAACTAAATGCTCGAGACAAAGCGTCAGCCTTCACCTTTTTACAACCTGGACGACAGGTAATAATCAGATTAAAACGATCGAAAAACAGCGACCATCTGGATTGACAGTAATTGAGACAATGAGCGGTTTTGAGATAGGTGAGATTCTTGTGATCAGTAAAAACCGTGACAGGAAATTTTGCCCCTTCCAGCAGATATCTCCACCCCTGCAAAGCCAGCTTGATGGCTAACAATTCCTTATCCCCAACTGCAGGCTGAGAATTTACAGGAAAAGAAACCACAAGAGTACCATTTGCCCCCTTTGTCCTTTTGGGAAAAGACCGCCCCAACACCAATCGTAGAAACGTCCACTTCTAGGAAGAATGGTTGATCACAATTGGGTTGTCTTAGAATGGGAGCCGAAGTGAAACATTGCTTTAATTTGACAAATGCTTCCTCTGCGTCTTGTGGCCAAACCCTGGTATCCTGGCCTTTCTTGATGAGTGCAGTAATAAGGGCTGCAATGGTTGAATAGTTCCTGATAAACTGACGGTAGAAATTGCATAAACCAAGGAAGTGTTGTATTGCCTTTCGTCCTGTCGGACGAGGCCAGCTAATGATGGGTCCATCTGGAGACTTGAACCTGATATTATGTACCCCAAGATTTTTAACTCTGTTTGGTCATCCAGTTTCTTCTGAAGTATAAACCAATGCTAACCATAAAGCTCCTTTTATGTCCCTCCAATTAGAGGAATCACAATCACCTATAGTAACCATTGAAACTAATAATAATCATCCGTTTCTCATATTAATATATAGCTCAGTTTTGTCAACAAGCCCATGGCAGGAGCAGCATAGGAGAGAAGGAAGACTGGTACACTTAAGAATCACACTGTCACACAGAGAAGGAAATCAGTGACCAAGAGAAGAAACCCTTAGAAGCCAGGAGTGTCAGGGCGGGTGCCCTGTGGACCCTATGGACTTCAAAGAAAGAGAGTTAACAAGGGTAAGTTTTACCATCACTCTCCTTTTCTTCTTCAGGGTCCATAGGGAGACATTGGGAATGTCCCAAAGCAGTTTTTCAAGGGTGGGGACGCTCCTGAGCTGATTGGAGAATCCGGCATCTGAAGGAAGCATTCTAAGAGGCAAATGTATCAAAGGCATAGAACCTAAGAAAGGTGTGGATGGAAGACCACATGGCTGCCTTGCATAGTTGTTCAGCATACACGCCACATCGGGCAGCCTGCAAGTGACCCACAGAGCGAGTAGAATGAGCAGACATGGTATCCAGCACAGGAAGGCCAGCATGAGATAGTCTGGCCACAGTTTATTAGCTGGCCATCCCTTATTATGGAATCCATAAAGGACTAAGAGGATGGAACTAGTATGGTCCATGTAGATCCTCAGAGAATGGACCACATCCAAGGAGGCCTCACCTGCTAAGAGGTCTGGTGAATGGAAGGCCAGAACTACAATTTCATTAAGGTGCTCCTGAGGAAGCTGGGATAACCTGACCGAGGGAGACGCGCTGAGCTTACTGTATACCACTTGGACTTTTGGATTTGGACTCCTGCATACCATCTCTGGACATTACCTGAACCGTTTTCCCTCAATTGAACTTTAATTGCAGTTGATCACCAGTGGACTACCCCTAGAGCACACTACTATCTGGATCAAGTGCTTACAGATGTTTGGGGAATTGCTATACTCCTTTCAAAATTTGCTGTTAAATATTCTACAGAGGAGGTCCTAATTTACAAAGAGAATTGGAGTTTTATAAGTGGTTTATAGGTACAATATAATATTATTAGTGCACATTGATGTTTGATTTTACGATAGATTTTATACCTGATTGAATAAATGTTTTACATCTTTGATATAACCATCCTGCTATATACTGTTTTTTTAATATAACTTTTACTCAGCTAGCGCTGGTTTTTATATTTTCTCACCTGCCTAGAGGTCTGGTGCATGGAAGGGCGGAACTACAATTTCCTCATTAAGGTGGAAACGAGAGACAACCTTGGGAAGGAAACCAGGATGAGTTCGAAGGACAGCCCTGCACTGAGGAAAGATCAGAAATGGGTGGCGACAGGCAAGTGCCCCCAAATCAGATACCCTATGGGCAGATGCAGTAGCCAAAAGAGAGTCTTTGCAGTGAGCCATTGATGTCTGATTCCAGGGTTCAAACGGAGACCCCTGAAGTGCGAGGAGAACCACTGACAAATCCTGGACCCATATGCCGGAGTTTTGTGATTGTGTCATGAGGCCATGAGGTCCACATCCGGTAGGCCCCATTTGTCTACCAGTTGAGAGACTTGTGGGTGTAGAGACCACTCCCCAGTGTGCAAGGCATGACAGCTGAGGAAATCTGCTTCCCATTTGAAAATCCCCAGACTGAAGACTGCAGAAATAGCCAGGAGGTGACGTTCGCCCATGTGAAGATGCAGGTCACATCTGTCAATGCCGACCGACTGAGAGTGCCTCCTTGGTGATTGAGGTAGGCCACCACCGTGGCATCGTCAGACTGTATTTGTACTGGCCTGCCCCGGAGAATGTCCTGAGCCAAAGTGAGGGCTCTGTAGATGGCCCAGAGTTCCAGGACGTTGATTGGGAGGATCCTCTCTGTGGGAGTCCAACGGCCCTGGAAGGAGTACTGGCCTGTCAATGCACCTCAACTGTGGAGACTTGCGTCTGTGGTGAGGAGCACCCAATCCAGGATCCAGAAGGGACAACCCCTGTTCAAGCGGGTCGTCTGTAACTACCAGGAGAGAAACAGGTGAACCTCTGGAGAGAGGACCATCATGGGATCTCATCAGATGAGGCATCCCATTCCACCTGGATAGGATCAGGTGGTGTAGGGGCCTGGAGTGGTACTGAGCAAACTCCACCAGGTTGAAGGTGGATACCATGGATCCCAAGGTCTGCATTGCTGAGTGAATTGACACTCAGTGACTGTGGAGTAACCTGCACACTCGGTACTGCAGTGCAGAGATTTTGTCTGCTGTCAGGAAGATTCTCTGAGCCTGAGAATCCAGGAAGGCACCTAGATGTACCATCCTTTGAGAAGGGGGTCAAGGAAGACTTTTTCGAGTTGACCAGCCAGCCGTGTGTTTGTAGAAAGGCAATGGGTACCTGAAGATGACGGTGAAGGTCCTTGGAGAGCTTGCTAATAGCAAGAGATCATCCAAGTATGGGAGCAGTCTGATCCCCTGACGATGAAAGTGGGCCGCCATAACTGCCATGATCTTGGTAAAGACCCGTGGAGCTGTAGAAAGCCCAAACGGCAGTGCATGAAATTGGAAATGTTGCTGTAGGACAGCAAACCAGAGATACCGCTGATGAGAGGGTGCTATAGGTACATGTAGGTAAGCATCCTTAATATCCAGAGACACCATAAAGTCTGAACAAAATGATGGCTATTGTTAGCTGATACAGTGTCCGCATGTAATGCACATACCCGTAGCACTTCCTCAGGTGGACAGGTCTGCCACTGCCGCAATTGGTGTATCCTCCGGCAGCACAGTGGGATCTGTTCCTACCAGCTGGAAAGTGACCCTGCGGTCAGTTGTGGGGCCCATCCTCTGCTATAGATGTACCCGTACCGTACTGATGTGAGCCATGTCCTCGCAGCCGAAATCTGGTGTAATGTGGAGGGGAAGTCCTGCACCACACGGGGCGAGTAGGTCACATCAGAGGTATCGACTGTCCGGCTGTTCAAAGATAAAATGCTTATATGTGCAGCTCCACGGGACAGCAGGCAATGTCTCCAGAGATATGGAAGTGCACAGGTGGAGCAATTGTGTTTCTAAAAACTAATAAAGGTATGCCGGCCAGACCAAGTAGCTGCCTGGCAAAGTGATTCCATGGAAATCCCGCGAGCAGCCGGCCATGAGGAACCCACTGAGCGGGTGGAATGCACTGTAATAGAAGGTGGAGGGTCCCTAGATGAGGCCATATCCACCTGTCTGATGGTTAGATGAATCCAGCGGGCCAGCAACTGTTTTGAAGCTGGCCAACCAGGATGAACAGCATCATACAAAACAAACAGAGTCTGTTTTACGTATGGCCGCAGTCCACTCCACATAGATCCGAAGAGCCCTAATAACATCCAAGGATCTTGACTAAAGTGAATCCTGTGGAAGAACCGGTACCACAATAGGTTGGTTGATGTGGAAAGCCGAAACCACCTTAGGAAGAAAATCCATTCTTGTATGGAGTTTCACTCTATTCTCATGAAATACCAAGTATGGAGGACGACAGGATAAAGCTCCCAGCTCTGACACCCTCCTGGCTGATGCCAGTGTGAGAAGAAGTGTTACCTTCCATGAAAGATATTTTAACGATATAATATATATATGTATATTACTGACAATGGCGCTCACAATTGCAGAAGTATAATTAACTAATTGACCAGAGTGCAGCTGCCAATCAAAGAAGGCTGTGCAATATCTCTGAAAAAAGCAATAAATATTGAATTGGCTGTGCAGTCTAGTCAAATTGATAACAATCAGTGGGTGGAATTCAATTGTTTTTGCGGGCCGGATCTCCTGTCTAAAGTGATGGGAGATCACGGGCCGCTATTCAATTGTTCCAGCTTTTCACACTGATCGCACCCAAAGTGGTAGGGTTTAGCCACGTAAATCGGCTAACCCTGACCAAAGTGCTGGGTGCGATTGCGAAAAGTGCCGTTTGGGCGCCTAAACAGGTCACTTTTTCGCCAATTTCAGCTCGCACCCCTCTGGGGCTCTGAGCTGAAATGGAGCGCTGGCAGCTGATCGCGCCCAACAGGAGCAACAATTGAATAGCTCCGTCAGGCGCGATGGGGGCTGGAAACAATTGAATTCCGCCCTTTGTGTATAAAAAAGCATTTATTAACAAATCCCGTATGGAGATTAGCACTAGAAAACACAGTATATAAAAACATATAATGCAGTCTTGAACAACTACGGTATACTGTCCTAAAATTAAGTGCTACTGTAGTAACACCGATAGATGGAAGAGTAGGTGATTATCAAATCTACGTGGAACATAAGATAAAGTTTTAAATAGCTGTAATATAACCACCCAATTGGGACTGATGTCTGGTGTCAATGCCCTGTGTGCCGGTATTTCACCTGTCTTCAGTGTACTCGGCACAATGCACTGCTGATTGCAGCCAGGCCCACCAAGAGCCGCGGCAAGCCCGGGTACAAGGGAGCGTGGCCTAATCGTGGGAGGCGTGATCATGCCCCCTTTGAGGAGAAAAAAAAAAGTTTAGCAGCACCACCGAGCGGCGCTGTGCGCTGGGGAGGGGGGTGTCTCCCAGTGCAGCCCAGCACACAGCAGCATGTGCTGGGCTGCTGTCATGTAAGAGGGGGTGGGAGTGGTGCTGGACCTGGGCCCCCACCGGGCCCCTCCAGCAAGCCCGGGCAATTTGTGCCCTCTCCCCCCCTCTCGGCGCCCCTGAATGCAGTGGCCGTGGTGTTTATAGCAGCCGTGATATCTCCGGTACCTGTTGATGTATAGGCATGGCTCTGTAGTAAAAGTTCATGGGGAGTTGGGCTGAGATCTAGTGATCTGTCTCCGGTCTGCTCTGCACAGTGCACCGCAATCAGTGAGTGCTGTGGCTGCCGGGGTGGTAAGGATACAGAAAATAAAAAAAGAGATTTGCCCCCCAGCACACTGCAGCAAAAACAATACTTAAATCCTACATAATAATAGCGATTCAGAGGTATTAGTTACACACATTTGCAAATATATGAATAAGCGCCAGGCCAATCATGAAGGCTCCTCTATACTGGCATCCCTAAAATAAAGGGGCTCACGTCCGAGAAGCAAGGCACCCCAAAAAAATTCCATGTGGAGGTTTTTTGGGGTACCTCCAAGGTAAGTTAGCTCTCAGCTTTTATATGTACTGTTATCATGCAGTACATCAATTGTAATTATATGACCCAGAGTGGGTGCTACCATTATGTAGCAATAATTATTTTGGGGTGAGCGTTTGGGAGTGGGGCCCCCAGGGGGGTTCTGACTGGGCCTTTCTCATGGCATCACCACTTAATTCACATAGAATACTTTTATCACTTCTCTATTTGTTTGTACATTATTTATGTCATTTTAATTCTTTATCATTTCATTAACACTTATTGATTTATCTTTACACATCTTTCCTATATACTTCACTATCACCTTTTTTCCCTTTTTCGTGTGATGCCCTGGAGATGGCCCTTGGCTGGAATTTTTTTGGGGTGCCTTGCTTCTCGGACGTGAGCCCCTTCATTTTAGGGACGCAGTATAGAGGAGCCTTGACGATTGGCCTGGCGCTTATTCATATATTTGCAAATGTGTGTAACTAATACCTCTGAATCGCTATTATTATGTAGAATTTAAGTATTGTTTTTGCTGTAGTGTGCTGGGGGGCAAATCTCTTTTTTTTCTGTGTTCAGTGTAAACCCCGCCCTTTACAAGCACCTGTGTTATGCAATTAAGCTGATCTGAGCACCTACCATTTTTTTGGGGTGGTAAGGATACCTGGTGTTATGGCAGTGGGACACGGCTGCTTGGCTCTGCAAGGAGCCCGGTTGAATGGAATGCTCTGTTAGGAGGGTGTTGCAGGCTTCACCTATCATTAAAGTGTCTGATGTAGTTGCAGTCTGTGCTGGATGCCAGGAGTATATCAGCATAAAGGTAATAATAAAATATGTTCCACGAATGAAGGAGACTCAACACGTTTCTTTGCTCATAAGCACCTTCGTATGGGAGTATAGTCTGAGCTCCATAGCGGAAGTCTTTTAAAGCACACCATTTGACAGTCCACAGGTGTGTCTAATTATCTACATTTGTAGCTGTTCATCAGTTAGGAACAAAGTTAAACAGGTGCAACTTATTGCTGTGTCTATACAGATGAAAATTAGCAAGCTAAAATATGTAATGTGTTTAAACAGACTCACAATTATATAACATTCTATTGGTTTCCCAATAACTCTGAATAAATAATCTAAATAACATATGCAAATGCCATATCAGATCATGAATCTAGCATGTATATCATGTTCAATAAACATTAGTAATTATATTTTCTATTTCAAGCTCATAGTATACATATCTAAAGATAAAGGGCCTGATTCAGAGGCGCTCGCTGTTTGCGAGTGCTCGCTCTGAATCAGGGTGGGGTTTTTTTTTCAGCCTCCAGGCCACACACTAAGCTGTGGGTGGCCACCCACAGCTTTTGAGGGTGGCCTGGCGATGTTCGTGATTATCGCGACCATCGGCCTTGTGAGGAGACCCTTGTGGTAGGGTCTCAGCTCTCGCAAGCCCGAGTAGCCTTCCTGCTCTAATAGAGTAGGAAGTCCACTACTGACATCACGAGTAGGGCCGTCCACAAACGCCAGGCGTTCCTAAGGGAATGCCTGTGTTTGTGCAGCCACTCCCCCTCCCCACCTACAAAATGGGGCGAGCTGTCAATCAACATCGACAGCCGCCCCGTCTTGTAGCGAGACCTGTTGCAACGGTGCTGCCATCGCAGTACGGATCTTGTGCATGCGCACGCCGGAAGTAAAACATGCGCAGTCGGGGACTGTTGACCAGCTTGCGAGCGGATCTGAATCAGGCCCAATGATCGCAATTTGTTCGCACATTTGCCCAATGTATACACATGTGGTTGTCATATCAGATAGAGATAGCTCGTCAGGATATTATGGATACACCCAAATTATATCAAATACTATATATATGGATCACCTAATAAACAAGGTGTGCAAACAGTAATACTGTCGTGGCATGGTCTGACTGTACCCTGACTGCTCGGCCCCGCAACAAGTGATCTGCTGTCTGAATAGCGTAGAAGACTGCCCTTAGTTACAATATTTATCGGCAGACTTGCTTCTTGTGATGTCCAGCGGCCTTGGAAGTGATGCTCTTGAATCACAGCCCCCTAGCCTCTCAGACTGGCATCTGTGGTGAAAAGAGTCCAATCCCACACTCCAAATCTCTTTCCCTCCATTAAGTGTACCGAGTTCAACCACCAGAGAAGGGATATCTGAGTTCTGGGACATAACCTTACCCGTTGGTGAAGGAAAAGATGGCATCCTGTCCATTGTGAGAAGAGGTCTAGGTGAAACGTTCTGGAGTGAAAACGTTCATAAGGAAAGGCCTCAAATGCCACAACCATCTTCCCCAGGAGTCGAATGCAAACATGCACCAATACCTGACTATGTCGAAGGACCGTCCTCACCATCTCCTGTATGGAAGCAGATGAGACTTGGGAAAGTTCAGGATCCATCCTTGATTAATGAGAAGGCTGTGTGTCACTGTGATGTTCTGCATTAATTGGACCCTGGAATGGGCCTTCAGCAGGAGATCGTACAGGTAAGGGATAATAGTGATCCCTTGTTTCTGAAGTAGACTCATCATCACAGCCATGACCTTTGTAAATATCCTGTGGGCTGATGATAAGCCAAAGGGTAAGGCCTGACACTGGAAGTGTGAATTCCGAACTGCGAATCTCAGAAACGCCTGATGAGGTGGCCAGATAGGTATGTGAAGGTAGGCATCCTTGATCTCTAGAGATACCATGAATTCACCTTCCTCTAGTCCCACAATCACTGAAGGGACTCCATTTTGAACTTGAAAATCTTTAGGTATGGATTGAGATCCTTCAAATTCAGAACAGGTCTGACCATGCCGTTTGGAACCATGAAGAGACTGGAGTAAAAACCCTTTCCAGTCTGATTTCTAGGAACGTGGACCACCACTCTTGTGGATAGAAGCTTGTCTATTGCTTCCTGTAGAACAAAACTCCTGTCGTTGGAAACTGGTAAACCTGTGGTAAAAAACCGAGGTGGAGGTTGAAACGGAAAGTCGAGCTTGTATCCCCGAGTGATGAGATCCCGGACACAAGCGTCCATACAAGATTCCGTCCATATTTATTTGAAGTCCCGAAGATGCGCTCCCACTCTGGGGTCCCTCAGGTGAGAAAGAAGCCAGTCATGCACGAGAATTGGTAGTGGACTTAACCTCCTGTTGAGCAGGTGTTGCGGCTCTGCCATGACTTCTGGAACCATGGGAAGTTAATGGTCCTCCTCTGAAGCGACCGCGTGAATGTTCCGGTGCACGAAAGGACCAAAACGAGGATCCCAAGTAAGATCTTCTAGGAGGAGGAGCCGCAGATGGAAGATAAGTGGACTTACCCCCAGTAGCTTGAGAAATCCATTTATCTACTGTAGCTCTGCTCCAAATAATACACTTCCTGTAAATGGAAGTGCTTCCACAGCTTTCTTTGATTCTGCATCTGCCTGCCATTGTTTTAGCCACAGCGCCCTACATTCCGAAATCGCCAGAGCTGAAGTTCTGGAGGCGATATTGCAAACTTCTTTGGACGCTTCTCCAAGGAAAGTCACAGCTTCACCTATATGCTCTGCTAACGGAATAGGCTCCTCCACTGGCAGATGATCTCTCATTCCGTCAGCCAATTGTTTTGCCCAAAGCTCAAATGCTTTGTTAGTCCAGCAGCTTATGATCGCAGGACGCAGTGTGACACCTGCAGCTGTATAAATGGACTTGAGAGTATTCTCCAATCTCCAGTCCGATGTGTCTTTAAAAGACAGGGCTCCAGGGACTGGAAGCGTAGTCTTCTTAGACAGCCGTGATACTGATGGGTCTACTGTAGGGGGGAGTCTCAAGATTTTTTGCTATCTGCAGGAAAAAGATAATAACTGCCGAGACATCTGAAAATTTTTATCCGGATGTTCCCAAGTTGACGTCAGAAGAGAAGTTCTTCTGAAACTGGAAAACCAATAGCCTGTCTTTGTTTCTTTAGAAAGAAATACTGTCAAGCAGGACCTGTGTCCTCCTCCTGTATCTGCAATATCTGGCGGATCACAGAAATTAAAGCTTCTATCCCATTGGACACTGGCTCAGACTCCTCCTGGAGTTCTTTAGGCGACTCTGGAGCATATCCTCCTCCCCTGAGTTGTCTGATAGGAGGACTGAGGGCAACAGTCTCTTTTTTGAGACCTGTGGAGAGGATCCAGTTGCTGTACTGGAAAGAGCCATGGCTTTTGAGATCCCCTCCATGGATTTAGCCAAGGACCTAGCCCATGCTGGTTCTTCTAGAGCCACTGACCCATAAGCCTCTCTTTCTTGTCAAGAAGCCTCCAGCTCAGCAGAGAGATGGGACCTGACTGATGTAACCTGCACAGATTGCAATTGTCACACAATAGGGAGTTAGATGACTGCCCCTGTGTACATTTTTCTGCACACTTTTTTCAGGTAAATAACCTTTGGGACACCTTAGAGTCCTTACCAGTCATGATACATACAGACCCCCACACAAATAACAGTAAAGTGTAGTGAAAAAGGTCAAGAAAAGAAACTGAGATACAGAGAGGCAGGAGAGAACCACTCTAGCCCTAATAGCGCTCCTAGCAGTGCCAGAAAATGCTAGGCATAGAAAGGAAGTAGCCACTGTAAGTAGTCCTGCCTTAATTGCTCTCCTGACCAGCCTAAACCCCACTGTTTACTCACAGACCAGGTTAGGCTATCAGTTTCCTGTAGCAGCATTTCTCTTATCCAGCAAACTCTGTAATGGCCTCCAGCACACCACAATGGAAGTGCTGATAGCTGCTGGAAGGAGCAGGCTCTGGAGCTAGGCTCCACCACCACCCTTGCTGTGGTGCTTAACTGAATATATAGCGTGCTCTGCTGTATGGCTGCCCCGCTACATGGAGCAACGTAGCTGCTGTATATGCCGCCCTTTTGATTAACCTGGCTACCCCGCTAGATGAAGAGCCAGGGTCTACTTACAGTAGCTGCTCCGCTGCCGGCGGCTGACTATGTCAGATGTCTCAGTAGTCGGGGACCCCAGGCGAACTGCATGCAGTTGCGAGCGGGTCTCCCCAGCAGCTCCATCAGTGCAGACAGGCAGTGCAGCTGCTGCCTGTCTGTTCTGTAAAAATTCTTGATCTTCAGCGCAGCAGCGCTTTTACTATTAAAAAACCCTGAGGAGAATGTGACATACACATCCAGCTCCCCTCGGACACAAACTAAGACTGGGCTTGTAAGGGGGGGTATAGAGGGGGAGGAGCTAGTCACACTTCAAAAAATTTTAAAGTGCCAGCTCCCACTTAGCACTGTATATACCCCACTGTCTTGAAGCCTCCAGTGTCCCCTAGTGGATGAAGGAGAAATTCAATTTAGATGGAGGTTCCTCCTCCCCCAAGGGGGAGTCAGAGAGAGCAAAGTCTACGTCTTCTGTTTCCCCAGATGATTACTCAGAATCTGAAAGCTGGGTGAACTGGGAAGATAATACAGCACACTTAGTAGTTTTACTAGGTAAGGGTCTCTCCTTTTGCAACATTTGTTGAAAGGCTGTAGAGGGAGCCGCCAGACTCTGAGCTGAGGTAGAAAGTATGTCTACCCATGGAGGAGGTACTGGATTTGCAGGGTTTACCTGTAGTGGCCGTTCCATAGGGGGAGCGATCACAGGGACCGCTAGGTGGTCCGCAATTTTTGCCAACACCTGTGAAAAGGAAGCCCAGGGGGGTTCCTGAGGAGAGGCTGCAGGGGCCGACTGGCCAGGTGCCGTATAACAAGATGCACATAGACCAGCTTGAATGGGATCCTCTGGAGTTAAACCTGCTAAACAGGACTTACAAGAAAACCAGGGTAGGAGCAGTTGCATGCTTGTTACTCTTGCCTTTGCTAGACATAGCTGCAAGGATGGTATAGCACACAATATGGCAAAGTGCTAGAGAGCAACACAGATATACAGCATGTGACAGCCCTCACAAATACAAGAAGATATGAAGTACAGTGAACCCCCTATGCCTCAGTATTCCAGGGTTATAGTGAAAGAAAGGGAAAGGTATAAGCTGACAGTTGAGAAAAATAGACAGCAGCGCTAGCACAAGTCACATACAATGCAGAGTATATAATATAACTGCAGTAGGCACTAAATTCAACTACAAAGACAGCAGTGGCTGGTAGGAAATAGCGCTGTAGAACCTGGCTCCTATGAGAGGTATACAGGGAGACTGGACCCAGCGTTCCAAGAGACTTGTGGCTGTTTGCAGAAAATGGCTACCCTGAGGGGTGGAGAGTGAGGGAGGAACAGCTCAGGGAGTGGCAAGACCACGGTGGAATGGCGTCCTGAGCTGGGGGATGGGCAGCAGGGAGAGGACCATCTCCCCTATGAGGACATCAACCACCGGGTCCCAGGCCTCAGCTACAGTATTTCCTGCACCAGTATAAAGTTATGCCCTGGTGGTCTAGTGGAGTCCCGGCCGAACCAGTCTACATCAGTGCCTCCAGTCTGTCTCCTGAGACCGGAGGTTAAACTGCACATAGACGAGGTCCTTACCTGTTCCCTTGAGTCCCGGCTGCAGTCTGGGGTCGGAGGAGCCACACTAGCTAGGTCCCCCCTAAGCCCCTCCGAAAGTACCTACCCTATGGCTGGAGTCGCTGTGCCGCCGAGGGTAATGGAGCAGCAGTGCAGATGTCCAGAGGACTGTCTAGCACTGCTTGCTCTGTTATAGTAAAATAAATAAAAAAGTAAATCATAAAACAAAGCTTGATCCAGCTCCTGCCGGACACCAACGAAAACTCAGTTGCCTTCAGGCTGTGGGCAGGGTATAGGGGGAAGGACCGGAGCATCCTGGGACAGAAAAAGTTTTGCTGTTGGTGTCTGTTACAACTTGCAGCTAATGACCCTCCGATAAGATTGCAGTATTGATTTTTCTTTTCAATAACTCTTTATATGTCCATCTGGTGGAGTATGGGGGAGGGGGGAGATGGCGAGCTATCTAGTTTATTTATATTTCTACAGTGTCTTTACAATGATTTGTTGTACTATTCTAATTTTTTTATGTATGGCAATTATTCCATATGTAAATAGAACCTATTGGTTCTTCTTTTTGCTGTTTGGATAATATTATACACAATTTGCACTACTGTACAACTATTGTGATCATTGCATTTGTATCATTGCTCATTGTGATGTCTATAAATGTGACACTTGACGCTGCAATAAAAAATTTGTTTAAAAAAAAAAAAAAAAGATATACCAAGAATCATCACTGCTAAAGGTGCATACACACACAACGATTTTGTTACCAACGATTTTCTGAACGATTTTCTGTCAGATTATCTGTCAGATTTTTCAAAGTGTAATGAACGATTTTTTTGAACTACAAATGATTTTTGCATATTCCCTTAATGAAAATCGTTGAGTTGACAAGTCTGACTGAACTACAAACGTGAACGCGCATGAACGATAATCGTTCTTCGTTTGACTCAGAAAGTGAACGATTTTTTCAAACGATTATCGTTAAACTATATCATTTAACGATAATCGTTCAAAAAATCGTTTTGTGTGTATGCAGCTTAAGGTGCCAAAAAGTGTGCATTTCCCTGACTACGGACTAACCTTTGAGGTTATATGAAACTATTTTATTAAATTGAAACCTCATATTGAACTCTTATAAAAGTTCTGTGTTTTATCTATTTTTCGTGAGACTTTTACATGTAGATATGTGTCCAATTGCTGCAGACTACACAACATCTAGACCCTTTATTGTATTTCCCATAGGCAGACGTGGCAACGCTATGCTGGTTATTGTGAAGCTCATACATCGGTTGGACTGCAGTAGTCTTTGGTCACTGCGAGTGGTAGATCTTCGTACGTTTCATCATGGCGGATTAGGAAGATGTCTCTGTGAGATTAAGTCAGAGATGTGTGTATGAATTTTGTGTTAAACTGGAGAAAGCGGTAATGAAACTCAAGAGAAGTTACGGCAAGCATACGGTGAGGAAACAATTAGCCGTGCTGCAGTATTTCGCTGGTGGAAGCACTTTAAAGGAGAATAATACACAAATGACTAAGCGCGTTCTGGGAGACCATCCACCGTGGTTACAGATGTCAACATTGCCAAAGCTGCGGAGATGTTGCAAAATGACAGAAGGTTAACTTTATGGAAACTTTCGGCTTTACTTGGCATCTCATTCGAACGAGTTCAGCATATTGTGACAAAGGAACTGAAAATGCATTGCATGTGTGCCAAGTAGGTACCCAGAAAACTCACAGAAGAGATGCGACGACGAGTTGAATCATGCAAGAACACCGCTCGAATGTCGGAGATGATACACGATCTGCTGACATCGATTGTGACGTGTGACAAATCGTGGATTCGCCATTATCCAAACAACATTCCAGTGTATGGAAACACTAGAATTCGCCTCTGCCCAAAAAATTCTGTGGGATTCCTTTGGCGTGTAAAGTCATGCTTGTACTGTTCTTTGATGCACATGGTATGATCCTACAACACTGTGTTCCCTGTGGACAGATAATTAATGGTGACTACTATGCAAACGTCCTTTTGCGTGGATCCTTGAGGAAGAAAAGGTCACATTTGCTGAAGAAATAGTGGTTTTTGCTCCAAGACAATGCCTGATGCTGCTGCTGTTGCAATGATTGACTGAAATTAATGGGACAGCACTGGAACACCCTCCATATAGCCCGGACTTAGCACCCTGTGATTTCTGGGCATTCTCAACCCTGAAAAAACAACTGCATGGAAAGATCTCAACAGATGAAGTGAAAAATGCCACAGCTGCAACACTGAAAGTGATGTCACAAAAAACAGTCTACAGCATGTCTTTGAGTTGTTGTTGAAACGCTGCAAAAGCAGTTCCAAGGGAACAGGCAGGAAGAATGGCCAGATGGACCGGATCAAAACACTTGGAATTACACTGGGAGTCAATCAGACCAGATGCTAGAGTACAGAATATGAGCCCAATACTCTGGCATTGGCTAGTACCCAGACACTACCTTAAAATAGGGAGTGATTCAAATTTGGTGCTAGAGTGACAACACATTTTTGGTGCATCTGTCCCTTTAAAACTAAAACAGAGCGGTGCGCACATCCCCGGTAAAGCTGCAGCCATCAGCAGCAACAAGAAAAAGATGCTGGTGGTTCCCACAGCAGCCAGGGAGAGGGACCGATGGTTAGCCTGGGAGACACCAGGTGCGGACGGTGCTGACCAGCACCCACTCGCAATGTAGCCACAGCTGCTCCAGGGGACCATCCTCGCTGGGCCCAGTAAGAAAGAGTCTGGTTCTGGAGTGCTGTGACAAAAACGAAGCAAAATGGTAAAACCCTAGACTAATCTTATAGCCTCCCACATTTTTTCATGGGATTGCTACTTTATTTTGGACATTGACCTATATATACTGTACTTCTCCCTGTTGCCCTCCAACAGAAGATACATGAGATTAGGCTACTAGTAAGGGCAGCACATGTGAATAATGCACAGTCGCAAACAAGTGATTTTGTGAATATAGAAACAATTTCATCAGGGTCACAATAAAAAATATAAAAAGCCACCTACAGTAATAAATGCTGCTCCCATCACCATGTGGGCAGGTACATCCTTCGGTATCAGCTGCACTCTGATGACATCACAGAAGCGATGTTTCCAAGCTAAACAAGATTTTCAGTGTGCAATGTTAACACATCGTGTTACAAGTAGAGATGTGCGGCTTGATTTCAGCAGAAACCGAACACACCTGAACTTAGGAGCCCTGAGTCAAACCGAGTCGGAGCTCGGTACTTCCCGCCGGGTTCGGATCCCAAAACAAGGCAAAAATTTAATCTTCCCGGTGCCGGATCTCGCGTGTTTTGGATTGAATATAAATGTTCCTCCCTCGTGAATGGGCGCCATTTCACAAAGGAGATCCATGGGGGGAAGCACTGTAATGTGTGTTACTTTCATTGTTAACTAAATGTACTGTGTCATTTAAAAATGTCATTAGGAACATTCTGTTTATCTTAAAGGGGCACTATGTGGGCAAAGTCATTAAAACAGAACACCATTTAGCAGCACTGTTTAACTTAAAAGGCACTGTCATTAAAAAAAAACTATAGGAGCACTGTGGACTGTGGGCTGCAGCACTGTTAAAAAAAAAAATAACATTCAGTAGGTGCCACCGTTACTAGAGGCTGTGAGTCGCAATGTTTAAAAAAAAAAAAGAAACTTGTGTTCAGATTGGGGCACTGTATTCAAAAACATATTATTTGGGTGCCACCCTTATACTAGGAGTGTTGTGAGTCGATATGGATCAGTCAATAGAAGAGCAGGAGCAGCAACCCCTAGTCATGGTAGTACTTTAACATCTACTAAAGGTGGTCAAGGGGAAATAAAGTTTAAGATTCTAGCTGTTAATCTTACTGAATACTGTTAATATCAGCTTAACTCTCTAATAATGTCTTTTTACCTTAGTTCTTTGGCCTAGTCTTACATGATCTAGCTACTACTACTCTCTACTCTAATATTCAATTTCTGCTTCCATCTTATCTCCACTCTATAATATATTATTGTTGTGCTAATACTTTACCTCATCCTTACCATGACCATGTTGTCTTCAACTCCTCCCTTCACTCAGTTTCTAACTAATCTTTTGTTCTGCCCTCTGACTCCACCTCCTCTCTCTGCCTTCCTCTCCCTCTTCTCCCATTACTCCATTTTCTTTCTCTTATACCCCACAAGGATCCTACTACCCCACTGGTAATCTTTCCTCCCTTACTTATCTCCCTGTCACTTCACCCCACTTTCATTCACATCTCCTTAACTTCCCTCCATGCCCACTTCCTACAGGTTCCCCTCCTAGCACAGGAGCACGCATGATCCCTACACTCTATTCATCTCAGTCTCCCAAAGTATTCTCATCTCCACGCTATTGCAACCCTGATAATCTCATTCACATCTCTCCTATCAACTCTGTCACTCTATCCTGTGCCCTCTGGAATGCCAGATCAGTCTGTAACAAACTGGCCCCCACCCATGACCTTTTCATCTCCAACTCCTTGAATCTCCTTGCCATTACTGAAACCTGGATTTTACCCTCTGACACCATTTCTCCTGCAGCTCTCTCTTATGGGGGCCTCACCTTCTGGGGGTCGCCATGGCATGGTGTTGGGCTCCTTCTATTCCCCTGGTTACTCATACCAACATATACCATCAGAACCATCCCTTACATTCTCCACATTTCAAGTTCACGCTATACGCCTCTTCCAACCAGTACACCTCAGAGTAGCTGTCATCTACCGTCCTCCTGGCCCTCCCTCCAAGTTCCTTGACAACTTTGCTTCCTGGCTCACTCACTTTCTCTCCTCAGACCTTCCCTCTATTATCCTCGGTGACTTCAATATTCCTATTGATATCCCCACAGAATCTGCTGCCTCCAAACTACTCACCCTCACTTCTTCATTTGGACTCTCCCAATGGACCTCCTCACCCACCCATGCGAGTGGGAATTTGCTTGATCTGGTATTCACTCACCATTGTGATATTTCTGCCTACTCCAATTCCCCATTCCCCCTCTCTGACCATCACCTCCTCTTTTTTAACCTATCCCTCTCTCCTTCCCCTCCACTACCTCTGAAAGCCACCATCACTAAGCGTAACATTGAATCTATCGACACTGCTTTCATTTCTTCCCTACTTGACTCACTTCTCTCCCCTATCCTTTCTCCTGCGCTGAGCAAGCTGCTTCCCTATACAATGCCTCCCTTACTTCTGCTCTTGACTCTGTTGCTCCGGCGATCACTACTCACCCTCGCAAATCCAAACCTCAACCTTGGCATTCCAAATACACCAGATACCTGCAAAAATGTTCACTAACCGCTGAGCAACAGTGGAGAAGATCACGCTCTCAGGCAGATTTTCTCCATTTCAAATTCATGCTGTCATCCTACAGTGCTGCCCTTTCCCTCTCTAAAGAGTCATATTTCAAGAATCTAATCTCCTCCCTGTCCTCAAATCCCCAGCGTCTCTTTTCCACCTTCAACTCCCTCCTCTGCCCACCCCCTCCTCATCTCCCCTCCTTGCTCTCTGACACTGACTTTGCTAATTATTTCACATCTAAAATTGATTCCATATGTCAGGACATCATATCCAACCAGTCCCCCAGCTCTCCACCTCCTCCTTTCCCCGAATCACCCCTCCCCATCCATTTTACTGACTCTGACATCCTTCTCCCCTGTGACTGGAGAGGAAGTTAAGGCCCTTATCCAGTCCTCCCCCCCCCCTTCCACCTCTCCCCTATCCCCTCCCACCTCCTCCGCTACCTCTCTCCTTCTGCCTGCTCCCATCTTGCCCACCTCCTTAATCTCTCCCTCTCTTCTGGCACTGTTCCTTCTGCATTCAAGCATGCCCGTGTCTCCCCCATTCATAAAAAAACCTAACCTTGATCCTAACATTCTAACTACCGACCAATCTCTCTCCTCCCTTTTGCCTCCAAACTCCTTGGGCGTATTGTTTACAACCGCCTCACCACATTTCTTTCCTCCCACTTCCTCCTTGACCCTTTTCAGTCTGGCTTCCGTTCTATCCACTCCACTGAAACTGCCCTCACAAAAGTCAGCAATGACCTCCTTGCTGCCAAATCCAAGAGCCACTACTCCCTGCTCATTCTCCTTGACCGCTCTGCTGCTTTTGACAGTGGACCACCCTCTACTGCTGCATATCCTTCACTCCCTTGGTCTACGTGGCACTGCTCTCTCCTGTCTGTCCTCCTACCTCTCTGACCGTTCCTTCTGTTTCCTCTCATGGTGACTCCTCCCCCCCACAGCCTCTTACAGTAGGTGTTCCCCAAGGTTCTGTTCTTGGACCCTTCCTATTCTCTCTATACATCTTCTCTAGGTAAACTCATCAGCTCTTTTGACCTCCATTATCATCTCTATGCTGATGATACTCAGATCTACCTTTCCTCACCTGATCTTTCCCCCTCTCTACTGACTTGTAGCTCTAACTGTCTCTCTGATATCTCTTCCTGGATTGCTCAAACTTAATGTCTAAGACTGAGCTCATAGTCTTCCCACATATCATCATGTCCCACTATTTCTTTATTAATAGATTGCATTACTATCTCATCTAGTCCCAAAGTACGTTGTCTTGGAGTCATCCTGGACTCTTCCCTCTCCTTCAAACCACACATTCAGAACCTCTCGCAGTCCTGTCGTTTCCATCTCAAGAATATTTCCAAGATCAGACCCTTTCTCACCCAGGATGCTACCAAAACCCTTGTACATTCACTTGTCATGTCCAGATTGGACTACTGTAACCTTCTCCTAGCTGCTCTCCCCGAATCCCAACTCTCTCCTCTCCAGTCTGTGCTCAATGCTGCTGCTCGGCTCATCTTCCTCTCCAAACGCTCATCTGCCTCCCCTCTTTTGCAAGCCCTCCACTGGCTCCCATTCCCTTTCAGAACCCAATTCAAGGCCCTCACCCATTCCTCTCCCATTTACATCTCTGATCTCATCTCCCTTCACTCTTCTGTCCGCCCTCTTCGTTCACTTAATACAAGCCGCCTTTCATGCCAATTGATTACTTCCTCCCACTCCCACCTCCAAGATTTTGCCCGTGCTGCTCCTCACCTTTGGAACTCCCTCCCTCTCCCTATCAGACTGCACCTCTCTACAATCTTTCAAACGAGCTCTTAAGACCCACTACTTCATTAAAGCCTTCCAGCTCTCATCCTAACTTGCTGCTACATCTTCCTTTCTCCCCGCCCACCCCATTCTGTGTCACTCCTGATTGTCTTCCTCTCCCTTAAAGAATGTAAGCTCTTTCGAGCAGGGCCCTCTTACTCCCCATTAGGGCAGCTAACACTTGGCTGCTTATGCGGGCGTTAAGGTCTCTAATATAGCAATGTTTATCCACTTCTTAGCAATATCTAACACCCTGGATACAAATTGTGGCTTGAACAGTTAAGCGGCCCATACACTGTGCGATTTTTTTTTACACAATGTGGACAATTTAGATGGATTGTAACAATCAATCGTGCACATCGTGTGTTGGTTTTGGTCAATTACAATGAAGATGCACGTCCCCGCCATCGTAAATCTGCATCGTACATCTTGAGAAAACTGCAAGATTACGACCTGTTGCGTACGTGGTGACACACATCGCACTAGTTTTTGTGTATTTACTATCTGATGTACGATGTCTTGCAAAATCCCTGGCCATTCCGTCTCCATTTTGAGCTTGAGACGCCGAAACGGAGAACAGCAAGCAGCATCATGAGCCTTGGCAAGTGAGTATATGTACTATACAGGCTACCCTGTAACCACTGTGCCACCAATGTTTATTCCCCTGGCACACCGTTTATACCACTGTGCTACCAGTTTTATTTTACCCTGGCACACCCTTGTTTTTACCACTGTGCCACCAATGTTTTATTTTACCCTGGCACACCAATGTTTAGATATTAAGGACCATTGTGTTTTTTGGGATTTTAGATTTATTTTTTAAACTATTCAACATGAAACAGTCATAGACATTTTAAAACAAACTGTGTAAAAGCGCCAATTTTTATAGTTTTGTATGTGAAATCCTATATCTTAACGAAATTTTTGTTTTTATTTCACCAGAAATGACAAGTATTAGAGAACGGCAGTTCATCACAGGCTTCCTGGAGTTGTACAGGGCCCATTAGTGCCTTTGGAAAATTAAGTCCAAGGATTATAGCAACAAGCAGAAATAGGCTGCTGCGAATGACGACATGGTGACCTTCAGCCTCAGGTACCATGACGAGGCAACCCCCAAATGGGTCAAACTGAGAATCCAGAACTTGCAGACAGTTTACGTGAGGGAGAGGAAGAAGGAAAGTCACTCCCGAGCATCTGGAGCAGAGGCAGAGGACATCTACACTAGTACCTTATGGTACTATAAACTTCTGGAGTTCCTCCATGAAGTGGAGCCCCAGCGTCCATCCAGAAGTCTTTTAGTGAACATGGTCCCCGATGAGGAGTCTTCTGAGAACCCAGGAGTGAACCACCGTCCTCTTTCGATCTGGTAAGTTATTATTGTTTTTTATAAGTACTTTATCGTATACTGTCCTCCTGCAATGGTACTGCCCCCACTCCATTAAAGTAGGCCAGGTATTGCTCCCTGACCTGGTTTGCCCGTGCAGTTGGTAGTGTCTCCCTCACTGTGGGTGTTGCAACAGAGGGCATTTGGGCACCCTCATGTGGTTGCCCCTGGTCATACCCATCGGTCCAAGCTGTTTGGAGTTTTTGGCCCGCAAAAAATTGTGTAGGGCACAACAGACCATGACCACAGAATCAATTTTGTCCACACGAAGGTTTATAGCCGAATGGAATATCCGGAACCAACTACGCATAATTCCAAAAGTATTTTCAACTATGCGCCGGGCCCCGGATAGGCGACAGTTGAAAATGCGTTTCTCTTTGTCCCCTTGTGCATACGACTTCATGAAATACTCATGTAGAGCCTCGTCTGCCACAAACACAAAGTTCAGGCCGTGCTTCATATCCGCTATTGTAGGCAATTTTAGACGGTTTTTGGCGAGTTGGTCAGAAAATTCTGTTTGCTTGAAGGAACCACCATCGGAAGCACGGCCATTTGTCCCCACATCAACGTAGACAGATAGTAGGCATTTACCACTGCCATCAGCACGATACTGTGAAATCCCTTATAATTTAAATAAAAGGAGCCACTGTGGGGAGGCGGAGTAATGTGTATGTTTCCCATCAATGGCTCCTCCGCAATTTGGGAAATTCCATCAACTTTCAAATTCTTCACCAATGGTTTTCCAGTCCTCCATCGATGTTGGAAACTAAATAACAAACAAAAATGCAAATAAATTTTATGAAACACATTAAAATAACATTTTCCTATCTCTCCTCTTACAGTCTGCTACATCAGAGTTTGACCCAAGTGCAAGTCCACAATTATTAAGCCAGTCTGCTGAAAGTGTGCCAGAAGTGGCGGAGCCAAGCGCAGATTCAGAAGAACGGCACGCTGTAACCTGTCAGTCCCTGATCCCCTATTGTGCAGCAGGTAAAGCAGGACAGTCAGACCACCAGATCTAGCCAAGCTAGTCAGACCACCAGATCAATTCGACAGCCTTGGATCACATGTGGCCAGCAATCTTCGTGTCATGGATGAGGATCAGCAACTCCATTTTGAAAGATTGATCTATGACATCATTATACAGGGGAAAAGGAAGCAACTAAAAATACTTCCAGGTGATCAAGGAGCCGGTACTCGCCTCCGCATCCAATACGGCCCATGGTTATATGGCATCGCCTTTATTTCCCCCACCAACCTGCCAGGACACTGGAAGAATGGGGCAAACCCCATCCCAACCCACACCCCCTCCCACCTACAGTACGCCTGAAGCATCTTACCCCGCAACATCCTCCTCTTCAGAGGTGCTTTATCATGCCACGTTGTCCGAGCTTGAGGAGGCACCCCAATTTGATACATTTTTCATAGTGAAAATTTCCTCAGTATCAGGCAGTTTTTGGTTGGCAATACCTGCTGTAGGGTAGACAGTGCGGTTTTGGAGAGGGTAAAAAAAACAAAACGCATGGCGCAATGGAAGATTGCGGTTTGAGGGGGCCTCAATCTGCACTTGCACCACGCGCTTCTTGCCCTCTTCAATCCGTCATCTGACATACCCTATACCCTGCAGCTGGCTATCTATTGGGCAGCCAAAAAATGGTTGATACACCTGTTATTTTATGTGTTCCTGTAAAGTTTCATGAAGGAATATTTCCTCGCCACTGTATCAGCCAGTGTTTGTTGATATACTAGTTTGGCTAATATAAAAACCATGTTGGTTTTGTTGTACCCAAAAAAACCAGTAACGTTGGTTTACACACCGTTAAATACAGCCATGTTGGTTGCTACATGTGTTTCCAAATAAAAAAAAAAAAATATTTACACAAAAATACATAGTTGTGTTTTTAATCACCTTGAAGTACTGGAACTTCAGGACTTTCACAATGGCCTCACAGGAATCCGGGATGATGCGCCGCAACGCCTGGGCGGAAATGAGGGTACCGAACTTCAGGTCTTCAAAAGACCATCTTGTAGCTAGGTACCTCAGGGTAGCCACCAACTTCTCCTCAGCCGGAATGGCCATCCTCATGCTAGTGTCCTGCCTCTGGATATAGGGGGTCACAAGAAGCAAATTCTGGAATGTGGCGTCATCCAGCCGCAGGTAGTTGCGATAATCGTCCGGGTTGTTCTCCCTAATCTCCAACAGCAAGGGCATATGGGAGCGACTCTCCCTCCTCGTCAGCCACTCCTTGGTCCAGCAGGACAGCATCCTCCTCCTCTCCTCAGGTCCTACACCTTTCAGCCTCAGATAGCCATAGGCTAGCAGAATCTTATGGTGATAGGAATCCATCAGAAAGAATAATAATCACACTTTGTAAAAGGCGAGCCTTAAAAAGAAAGCAAAACACACTAGCAAAGTACAACATTCAGCAGGGTATAAAACTAAGTCTCACTAGTCACTGAGCAGACTGTGCACAGGTCTAAAATGGATGTTGCTTTTTATATCCCCTAGCTAAGCCCTCCCCTATTCAAATTCCAGAAGATTTATCGTGAGGTTTTTAGCAATAAACGATGCATTGTTAACGTTTTGAAATCGGAAACACCACATCAGATCGTGTGATCAATCATACACATCGTAGACAGAATTTCAAGGGAAGAATTTTAAGGGCAATTGTACAACACATCTTACCAACATAAAATCGCACCGTGTATGGCCGGCTTTCATTTCAATGGTCGCAGAGATTGCCAAGGAGTGTCAAATGACAATCACAATGTTTTTTGGAGTTATATGCTGGTCACTTCAGACAAGTCCTAATTCTTCATTTTGAGTGGAGTTCACCTTTAATGACCACTGCTCTAAAGCTAAATATTTTAACTTACCCTTCATCTAGAAAATCAAAAATGAAAAACATAAAACACACCATGAGCTTTGCAAACTTATAGCCATTCACCTTCAAACGTTAAAAAAAAGCAGCTGCCATATTTACTTAGTACTGGACATTTATTTAGGCCTATTTTATTCCTACTACTCTGGCTCACCTTTCTGCAGCAAGTGCCTAATTATTTATACAAATACGTATGGCTAACTTCCCTTAATGTTCTACAGGCATACGATCAAGAAGTTGAGCACAACAGCAAAGATTACCATTTTTCCCAAACATTTCAAATATAACAGTTTCCATAGTAGCACTGTCAATTACTTTTTACTTATTGTTTAAAGACTAGTTATAAATTAGGTTCACCAAAGCTGGATTTTAAAAACAGCATACAAACATAGGCAAACTTAAAGAGGAATGTTTATAGATATATATTACTATATTTTTTCTACAGCAAAGTACACAATATATGGCACTTTTTTTTTTAATTTGCAACATTAGTGGGGTTGTTTAGATAATACAAATCAGTGTGGCATGCTCTAAGAGGCAGCTTGATATTTTTTCCCTTGGTTTTATTTCATCAGGCTGCTATTAATGATTTAGAGTTTAGCAACATATCATGTGACTACCATGGAAACCAGAGTTAAGGCCCCCATACGCCTACCGCCGGATCGCCGGATCCTGCGATGGGATCGGAAACGCTGATTCACCGGTCGGAAATGCCGACCGGTGGACATCGATGTTCCGCGATCCGTCGGAGGATCAGTAAAAATCTCCATGTTAAATTTCACCGATTTACAAATTACGATCATATTTTGATCGTGATCAGCAAATCAGTGAAATCCAACATGTTGGATTTCACAGATCCTGAGATGCCAGGTTGCAGGATCTTAACATCGTGGTGATCTGTTGCTAGTGTATGGGCCCCTTTATTTAATGAGTCAATTGCAGCTTCTATTGATATCTTAATATGACACAAATAGCTTAATATTTCATTGGCCTTTATATCAACATTTTAACAGAGATATGAACTTTTCGCTTTTTCTCCATAGTGGAAATGAAACAGACACTGGTAACCCATAACTATCTGCATACAATCAAGTATCCTTTGCATACAGAGACATAATGCCAATAATTACATTCTGGGGAAGAGATGGCAATAATGAAGTTGTACTTTAAAAGGACAATAATCACATTTGACAGAAAAACTGGCAAAAAGCTGTGAGTAACCTGATATTTCAAGTTACAACATGGTATTTTGTGAAAGAACACTGAAAACACAAGTTTGCCACCTACATCATTGAGTAAGCATTAATGGCAAACTTCAGTTGACACAGAATCAGCTATTCCTGTGTGACAATTGTTTTGCAAATTTTTTTTTATATACAATTCATCACAACTTACATACCATTTGACCTGCATAGTAGATCTGAGAAACAAGATCGTGTCTGGGCTACTGATAATGGACTCCAAAGCAGATGGGGTCTCTGTGTGCGATATTGTGAGGACTAAAGGTGCGCACTCACATAGCGATATTTTACACGATCTGGCCGATTCCGACGCATTGGAACGACAAATAGTAAAATATGGCCAAATCGTGAGGAAATCGTGAGTCCCCACTCACGATCACGATGCGCGTCCCCGCTGGTCGCACATCGCATCTTCAGATATGCCGTGCAGTAGGGCATATCTGACAATCTAGGACCCGATGCACTGTAAAAAGTCTGACTGCAGGAGAGATTCTTTGAAGATTGGGCACCAAATCGTGTGCTGAGCTGCCAGGGAGAGTTTCAAGGGAAATCGTACACATCGGCTGATCGGTATGTGTGTGGGCACCATTAGTATAGAAGTCTCCTTTGTGCACTACATTCCAAACAGGCTTGGGCTAGCAAAATGCTTTCAGGCACATGAATGATCTGGGTAACAAAAGGCAAGGGCTCCTATGCATTGAGGAGATGGTGGTATATTACAAAATAAAGAATTACAACAGCAATCTAGTGATATTTTAGAATCTAAAAGCCAATATATGTAAGTGCACCAATTATTTCTTAGCAAACACTACTAAGTTGCACAGACTGCCATCAGCATATTTATTCTTTACCGATACGAAAGCAAAACGGTGATGTTCTCAATCTGCAAAAGCATGATGAACAGAAAAAACAACCACTCAATATCAATTTGAGATGACAAATAAATCCATTATTTTCTTGGTACATTGAGAAAAAAAAATGTAATTAAAATTTCCATCAGTTTCAAACAGAATACCACGAAGGCGGTTTATGCATACTGAATTATATTTATGTTGTTCCACAGACTTGAACAGGACTCGTTAACTAGATCAAATAAAATCAATGGCAACATTAGCCAAAAAGTGTTGTAGATAGAAAATTAAAGAGCAACCCTGATTGTTGATGTCTACTGACCTCTTGTGGTTATACATTTCTTCTTGTACAACCAATGTATGTTTTTTAAAGTATAACCACACAAAAAAATTAAATTAGAAGGGACTATATTTATGCCCATAATTCAGTATCAATACCTGTGGATATTGATGTTGTGTAAATGACGAGCCAAAATTGTATCCTTATCCAGGAATTTCAATGAACACTAAGATTGATGTTACATAGGACTCTTCAATAAAAAATATTTTTTTTACATTTCATAATGTCATTCTGGTTTTAATGTATAAACACCAAAGGAAAAAGGCATTTGGATAAAATGAACTTTATTTTTTTATTACCAAAATGTAAATTCCCCGTGTGAAACACCTAACCACAAATTTGTAAAGGTTTCATGAAATGAAACCAAACAGGAAGGCACCACCCACTCCCTCATTTGTTCACATGGGCCAAATGACAATATCTCTAATGAGATAGATAGGTCTCTATCTCCATAGGTGGTTCATTTTAAAAACAATAAAGCTCATTGCCCAACTTATATTTTTACAATTGATAGCTGTTGAAGAAGTCTAAATTTATTTTTCACTGTAGAAAAAAATATGAATATACAGCTGTAAAGCAAAAGATTACAATACTCTGACTTCACTGCATTTGGCGAATTTGCATATTAAATTCTGGCCAGATTATTTTATTTAATACAAGATTTACATAAAAATGCTGTTATCGCACAAGCTAACTCCGTTTAGAAGGGTTGTCAAGCAGTATACACAAACGATGTATAAACCTTCAATTGTTCAAAGGTTGCTCGGTTTCATACACTCGGAAGCTAAAGATCCTGATGTTATAGAAGGAAAACAACTCTATAGCATACTCAGCAAAGGTCAAAGAGTGAACAAAATATTGTTTTAAATCATTTTCAAAAGTCTGTTTTTTGTTTGAGGGTTTTTAAAATGAAAATTAATCTCAATCCTAAAAAGAGATTTTGCTTCTTTCCTTTCAAAGTCATTACAGATTAAAAATATATTTATATATTTAATACTTCCAATTTATTACAGTCAGTCTCCATGATCCAGGATGAAGATGATTTTGCAGACTGTGAAATAAAGTTCTTTGATGTCTAAGTTCATGGTGGAAATGTTTGAATAAAGTGGGAATATTCCCAAGAGAAGGCGATGTCCACCCATCCCAGAGAACTGGAGCATAGAGTTTCAGTGGACTAAGATGTGATGATCCCCTTTTTCTACCTAAAAGACAAGTAATACAATTATAAACAAATACAATTATCCATGTAACTTAAAAATATTCAAAAATTGGCTAGATTACTGTAAAAGAAAAATTTAGCCAGCTAGAAAATATATTGTGATCTGATTCTAGCATTTAATTGCTGAAGTTTAAAAAGGTATATAAAGTAACAAACCAGCAACAAACTCAGTCAAAAATGTTTTGTACTACATATATTGACAAAATATATACGGACTATACTGTTCCTGCTTTATATTCCAGATATCCAAGGACGTTTGATATGAAGTTCCAGCATGGTATACTTTCTAAAAATATTTGATCTGAGCTAAGCTTTCATCTATTATTGTTAAAACATGTATTATCTTGTCAAAAATACTATGCACAAAGTGATTAATCGTCTTTTACTATATTTGATATATTCAAGCAAGAAAAACTCCAGTGCACGATGGTCTTCGGAAATGAACGGTTGGCAACCATCGATTACCCCAATCTGATTAAAATGTGTTTTTTTTTTTATCCATTCGATTCCAGGATTGTGATGCTTCTTTCCAATGGCTGTAGAAGTCACCCCTGCGGTAAGAAGAAACTGTCACAGCCACAATGACATGACTATTCAATGGCCCCTTTTCACTAGCCACTCCTACTCCAGAAAGTATGTATAGCTAAGAATTCTCATTACCAGATTAACAGAGATAGGGTTTTGGTGCACTATGTGCAGCCAATATGTGCCATGGTGTTGATATTTACAATGGTTGCAACTGTCCTGGAAGTATGCAGCACCACTGTTCCACAAGAAGTCACCGTGACTGAACTGTGCCTTATTAATTGTGGTTGAAAAAACAAATTATGTGTGGTTCTGGAATATCCCAAACATGCTTAATTGGGTGAGATTTTGTGACTGATAAGACCATGTCCCATGGATAATTGGCATGTTCATCAAAGTTTTGGACAACCATATGTGCCAAATGGGTGAGGACACAGTTATCATGGAATATACAACTCTCATCACGAAAATAAGAGCTATGGTAAGAACTTACCTTTGTTATCTCTATTTCTACGAAGTCCATAGGGTTCTACAGGATACCTTGGGGTATAGGCGATGGCTCTGCCGTCAGGCACCACACGGTTAAACTTTTGGTCACAGGATGCACCGGGACCTCCTCTCCTATACCCGCCCCCAGGCCAAGGCACCTTCAGTTACGTAACAAGCCGGAGGAGAAAAAAAAAAAAAGAGAAGGAAGGCTGGAACACACAAGATTCACATTCTCACAGAGAAGGAGACAGAAAACCGGTGACCAGAACTAAACCCATGTGAAGCACAGGAGCGACAGGGTGGGAGTCCTGTGGAACCCTATGGACTTCGTAGAAATAGAGATAAAGGTAAGCTCTTACGATATCTCATTTTAAACTTCAGGGTCCATAGGATATCCACAGGATACCTTGGGGATGTCCCAAAGCAGTACCTTCAAGGGTGGGGACGCTCCTGTGCAGAAAGGAGAATCCGCCGCCCTAAGGAAGCATCCTGAGAGGCAAGGCATAATACCTTACAAAGGTATGGACAGAAGACCACGTGGCCGCCTTACAAAAGCTGAACAGCCGAGGCGCCACGGCGAGCTGCCTACGAGGGCCCACAGACCGAGTAAAATGAGCAGTCGCAGAGGGCGGCACTAGAATGCCCTCATGAGTGTAAGCCTCAGAGATCGCCATGTGAATCCACCTTGCCAATGTCTGTTTGTTGGCAGGCCATCCCTTCCTATGGAAACCGTAGAGGACAAACAAGGAGTCAGATTTCCGAAGGGAACTGGTACGGTCCACGTAAATACAGAGAGCACGTACCACATCCAATGAGGCCTCACCTGCGGAAGGTCTGGTGAGTTAAAGGCTGGCACTATTAATTTGGAAACTAAACACCACCTTAGGAAGGACATCAGGGAGAGTCCTAAGAACCGCCCTGTTCCTGTGAAAAATCAGAAAGGGAGGGCAACAAGAGAGCCCCCAAATCTGACACCCTTCTAGCTGAAGCAATAGCTAGAAGAAATACAGTCTTCGCTGCAAGCCATTTGAAGTCTACTGAGCCCAGTGGTTAAAATGGAGGTCCTTGGAGAGCCCTAAGGACCACAGCCAAAACCAAAAGAGCCACTGGCGGGACAAATGGAGGCTGAATGCAAAGCCTGCATAAAGGTGCAGATATCAAGAAGCGGAGCAATCACACGTTGAAACCACACTGACAGTGCGGAAACACGCACCTTCAAGGACGTGAGGCAGAGACCCTTTTCTAAGCCCTGGATATCCGAAATACCCGGGGATCGTACCCCCTCGGGCGACACCATTCGAAGTAGGTATGCCACACTCTGTGGTAAAAGATGGCAGAAGCGGGTTTCCAAGCTCTGAGCATGGTGTTCACCACAGAGCTGGAGAACCCCTTAGCCCCTAGGAGGGATGTCTCAAGAGCCACACCATCAAAGACAGATGACCCATATCCGGGTAAAGGCAAGGACCCAGAGACAACAGGTCCGGACATTGAGGCAACAGCAACGGAGTGTCGATAGAGAGACTCCGAACATCTGAGTACCAGTGACTTCTGGGCCAAGCTGGAGCCACCAGCAGGATCATAACCCCTTCTTGCCGGAACTATCGAATCACTCGAGGAAGAAGGGAGAACTGAGGAAACAGGTATGCAAACTGGAAGGTCCACCATACCGACAGAGCGTCTTACCAGGACAGCCTCTGCGTCTCTTGTTCTGGACCCATACACTCGCAGCTTGCGGTTGTGTCTGGAGGCCATGAGGTCTATTCCTGGAAGGCCCCACTTGTCCACTAGCAGCTGAAATACCTCCTGGTGAAGGGACCATTCCCCTGGATGCACATCGCGGCAGCTGAGGAAGTCCGCTTCCCAGTTGAGGACTCCTGGGATGAAAACTGCCGAAATGGCTGGAAGATGCCTTCCGACCCCAAGACAGAATGCGGGACACCTCTTGCAGGGCCGCCTGACTTAGAGTTCCCCCCTGACGATTGATGTAAGCCACCGTGGTGGCGTTGTCTGACTGAATTTGCACGGGCTTTCCCTGCAGAATGAGTGTTGCTTGTTGCAGTGCTCTGAACCTCGCCCGAAGTTCCAATATATTGATCGGGAGGGCAGACTCCGCTGAGTTCCACCATCCCTTAAAGACGTGCGGACCAGTCACAGTGCCCCAGCCAGACAGGCATCCATTGTGAGAAGGACCCAGTCCGGTATTCAAAACGGGTATCCCTTGTTGAGATGAGAGGTCTGTAACCACCAAGTTAGAAACAGTCGCCCCTCCGGAGAAAGCACCACCGTCTGTCATTATCAGACGGGGTAAACCATAACACCTGGAAAGAATTAACCTCTGCAGAGGTCTGGAATGAAACTGGGCATACTCCACCATGTCGAACGTTGACACCTTGGACCCCAGGAATCATATCACTGAGTGGATGGACACTCGGCGACCCTGGAGACAAGTGCGTATCCTTGTCTGTAACAGAGATCTTCTCTTCAGTCAAGATCTTCTGCTGTTGAGAGTGCAACAGTGCACCCAGATGAATCATCCTCCGGGATGGAGATAGGGAGGACTTCCTCCAATTTATCAGCCAGCCGTGGGTCTGCAGCACTAATAATGTCAGTTGCAGATGGCTGCAGAGTATTCTGGGAGACCCTGTTAACAGTAGAAGGACGTCCAGGTAGAGTAGCAGGCGAACCCCCTGTAGCCGCAGGTGGGCCGTCATGACCACCATTACCTTGGTAAACATGAAACTGGTAATGGTGGTCTAGTACCGCAAATCTGAGAAAAACTTTGATGAGCTGTGGCAATAGGGATATGCAGGTAGGCATCCTGAATATCTAGAGACACCGTAAAGTTCCCAGGTTCCCTAGCTAATATAATGGAGCGCAGGGTTTCCATCCTGAACCTGGGTACCCTTAGAAACTGGTTTAGGGACTAGAGGTTGAGAATAAGATGTTAGGAACAGTTTGGTTTTTGTACCAGAAAGAGGTTGGAATAACAACCCCCCCCTAGGGGTAACGGGACAGGCATTATGAGTGGATCGACAATCGCAACTGTGGAGACATCTGTGCACTTGTAGTTGAAGTGTGGAGATCTTGTCTGAAGTCAGAAAGATTCTCTGATCCTTAGAATCCAGCAGGGCTCCCAGATGAATCATTCTCTGTGAGGGATCAGGGAGGACTTTTTCCAGTTGATTAACCATCCGTGTTTGTGCAGGAAAGCAATGGTTAGTTGCAGATGGCGGTGAAGCACCTCTGGGGAACCTGCTTAGAGCAGGAGGTTGTCCAGATATGGTAGCAGTCGGACACCCTGATCACGCATGATAGCCATCATTTTTGATAAACACCTGTGTAGCTGTGGATAGTCCAAAGGGCAGAGCCTGAAATTGGAAGTGTTGCTGTAGTATAGCAAACCAGAGATATCGCTGATGAGAGGGCGCTATAGGTACATGTCCTGAATATCCAGAGATACCATAAAGTCCCCAGGCGCCATAGCCAAGATGATGGAGCATAGGGTTTCCATCCTGAACCTTGGCACCCTGAGGAATTTGTTCAGGGATTTGTTGTTGAGGATAGGCCGATGAGACCCACTCTGCTTCTAAACCAGAAAGAGTAGAATAATAACCAGTCCCTCGCTGAGATAGTGGGACTGGCACAATTACCCCTGCTTGCAGCAAGGCCTGTATGGCTTTCTGGATTTGTAAGCCCTTGTTTGGGTCTGAAGGAGGGCGTGTAGAAAAAAAAAATGGTGGGGAGGCAGTCTGAGAAGTGAGACGGCGGACCCGTGAGAGACTACTTCTCTTACCCAAGCATCTGTTGGTGGTTTGACACCAGCACTGGGCGAACGGAAGAAGTTGGCCTCCCACTCTGGGATCCCCTCGGGTTTTGAAGCGGAACGTCTGGTCTTTCAGGTCTGCTTGGTCATGGGTTTGGTGGCCCTCGTGGAGGCAGACTGCCTAAGAAAGGACTGGCCTTTAGGCTTTCCTTGAGGACGAAAGGACTTAAAAGATGTAGTCCGAGGCCTTGTAGTAGAAGTTGCTGAAGGCAGAAATGCAGTTTATGATACTGCCAACGTGTGATGTTCTGGGTTGTTTGTGGACCCGGGGTGGTAGCAGGAGTGATCACAGAAGCAGATTTAAAAATAAAACTAGAATTTTTAATAAGTGCTTGAGTAGACAGATAATGGCAATAAATAAAAGTCCAGGAATATATAATGTGCACAAGAGTTCTGTGGTGGGAGTAAAAGGGTTAATGTCCAAGTAGATACAATTAAAGCTGTCCAGGTGTGCAGGTAGTGAAACTGAAAATAATCAAGCCAGGTTTGTAGTGAGCTGAAAATAAACAAGCCAGGTATACAAGTAGTGAACTGAAGCGCAGGATGTTAGCAGGCTCAGGCACTCAGGTATGGGCAAGGGTGATGGAGGAAGCGGGGTAGTCCAGTGGGAACTAGGAGCTGACAGGCAGACTGGCAGACAGCGAATTCACAGGAACAGGTAAGCACAGAGAACTCCCTCTCAGCTAGGCTGAGATACACGTTGCACTGGCAAAGAAGGAAGGCACTGACCCTTCCTAAATACCCCATGCCGTGCTGTTACTGGCCGGAGGGAACATGTGACTCACCAGGATTGGCCAGCCGCATCACATGGCCAGAAGGCAAGATGGCGGCACCCATGCCAAACGGAATGGAGACGCCGCCAGGCCTTACCAGCGCAGAGTGACAACAGGCCCGCACAACAACGCGCGCAGCCAAAGCCCCCCGCCAGACACCAGCTCCGCCACCAGACAGCCCGCGCCACAATGACCTCACAGGTAACACTCGCCTAGCGCCATGCTGAAATACCCTGGCCGTGACAGTACCGCCCCCTTTTGGGGTGGCCTCAGGACACTCACCAGGCTTCTCCGGATGGGCAGAATGGAATCTCCTGATGAGCGTGGGAGCGTGGACATCACGAGCATCGGTCCAGCAACGTTCCTCTGGACCGTAACCTTTCCAGTCCAGCAAATACTGTAGATGACCTCTGCGTAGACGAGAGTCCAAGATCTGGGCGACCTCAAACTCAACTCCTCTCTCCGTCTGGACTCGAGGAGAAGCAGGTAGAGCACTATGGAATTTATTCAGGACAAGGGGCTTCAATAAGGAAATATGGAAGGAATTAGGGATTTTTAGGTATGGGGGTAACTGTAGACGATAGGCCACTGGATTAATGACTTCTGTTATGGAGAAGGGACCGATGAAGCGTGGTGCAAATTTCATAGAAGGAACCCTCAGACGAAGATTCCGGGTGGATAACCAGACCTGGCTTCCAACTTGCATGCGTGGAACTATTCTACGCTTCTTATCGGCCTGGGTCTTATAGCGAGAGGATGCCTTCAACAAATCAGACCGTACTTGAGTCCAGATGGCAGCAAAATTCCGCACCGTGTCCTCCACGGCCGGAACATCGAAAACAGGCAGGCTTCGGAATTCGGGAACACGAGGATGAAGGCCATTAACAACCTGAAATGGCGTTTGGTTAGTTGACGAGTGGTAGGAAGCATTATGTGCAAACTCAGCCCACGGCAGCAAGGCAGCCCAATTGTCCTAGGAAGATGACATAAAAATTCTTAAGAAAGTCTCTAGATCTTGATTAACTCTCTCGGTGGAGCCGTTGCTTTGCGGATGGTATGCCGTGGAAAAGTTTAACTTCACTTGAAGAACAGAACACAAAGCCCTCCAGAATTTTGCAGTAAACTGCACACCACGGTCAGAGACAATTTCAGCAGGAAGGCCGTGTAGACGAAATATGTGTTGGACAAACAACTGTGCCAGGTCAGGGGCAGAAGGTAACTTCTTCAACGGTATATAGTGGACCATCTTAGAAAATCGGTCTATTACAACCCAGATAGTGTTGAAACCTTGAGAGACTGGCAGGTCTGTGACGAAATCCATGGAGAGATGCGTCCATGGACGTGATGGAGTAGGTAATGGAAGCAATTCCCCAGCTGGAGCTTGTCGTGATGATTTATGCTGGGCACAGGAGGAGCAGGAAGAGATAAACTCCATTATGTCTGCCTTCATAGAAGGCCACCAATAGTGTCTTTTCAGGAACTCCAAGGTCTTCCGAGTGCCTTGCGAAGCGAGAGGAATGTGCCCAAGTGAGAAGCTGCTTCCTTAATTCCGGGGCCACAAATGATTTTCCCGTAGGAGGCTGAAGTTGTAATGCGGCGAAAACTCTTGATTCCAAGACAGGGGTATTGCTTTTATTTTCAGATTGATCATCACAGAGGAGAGATCTCGATAGGGCATCAGCCTTCTGATTAAGTGCTCCAGACCGAAAGGTCAGGGTGAACTGAAACCTGGCAAAGAATATTGCCCAGCGGGCCAAACGAGGACTCACACATTGGAGGTTTTTGAGAAATAGGAGATTTCTATGGTCCGTAAATACAGTAAATGGAAACTTGGCGCCGTCTAGCAAATATCTCCATTCTTTCAACGCCAACTTTACAGCTAGTAGTTCTTGCTCACCTATGGCGTAGTTCCTTTCGGCAGGTGAGAATTTTTTAGAAAAGAACCCACACGGATGGCCTCAGTTGTCCTCATAACGTTGAGACAAGACTGCTCCCACAGCTTCAGATGATGCATCTACTTCCAACAAAAAAGGCCTGTCCAGATCTGGTTGTCAAAGAACTGGTGCTGAGATGAAGGCCTGTTTTAGAAGATGAAAGGCAGACTCTGCCTCAGGTGACCATTGGGCAGGATTAGCACCTTTGCTGGTCAAGGCTGTAATGGGAGCCAGCAGTGTAGAAAATCCCTGAATGAAGCGTCTATAATAATTGGCGAAGCCCAACAATCTCTGGATGGCCTTCAGTGTCTGAGGTCGGGTCCAATCCAGAATTGCTTGTACCTTCTCGGGGTCCATTTCTAAACTGGAGCCTGATATTACATAGCCGAGAAAAGGTACACTGGGCACTCCAAAGACGCACTTCTCCAGTTTGCAGTAAAGGTGGTTTTCTCTCAAACGGGTCAGGACTTCCTTAATATGTTCTTGATGTTTAGCCACAGAGGGTGAAAAAATCAGTATGTCATCCAGATAGACAACAACCGAAACATATAACAGATCCCGGAAAATCTCATTAACGAAACTTTGAAAGACAGCAGGGGCGTTACACAATCCAAAAGGCATTACTAAATACTCGAAATGTCCATCTCTGGTATTAAAAGCGGTCTTCCATTCATCGCCAGCTCGGATACGAATGAGGTTGTAAGCCCCTCTTAGATCTAATTTAGAAAAAATGACAGAGCCCTTGACCCTATCAAACAACTCTGTAATCAGGGGAAGAGGGTATCGATTTTTTACAGTAATGTCATTAAGGCCTCGATAATCGATACATGGTCTTAGACCACCGTCCTTCTTGCCAACGAAGAAAAACCCAGCTCCGGCAGGTGAAGTAGAGGGGCGGACGAACCCCTTGCCAGGTTGTCCCGGATGTACTCGGTCATGGCTTGAGTCTCAGGCAAGGACAGCGGATAGGTACGACCACGAGGTGGCATTTTATCAGGTATCAATTCAATTGGACAGTCCCATTCCCTATGAGGGGGTAAGATATTTGCTTGTTGTTCAGAGAAAACGTCGGCAAACATCTGATATTCCTTGGGAATGGCAGAAGAAACTAATGAAACTGTCTTTCTCACAGGTCAAATTTTTGGAAGACAGGATTTCTGACAGTCCATACCCCATGACAGAATCTGCATAGAACTCCAATCAATCCTGGGATTATGTTTACGTAACCAGGGTAGACCAAGAACAATTTCTTGAGAGGCCTCTGATATCACCAGGAATTTTAAGGACTCAGAATGAAGTGCCCCAATTCGGACCAATACAGGTTGAGTCTCTTTGGTGACTATCCCGTTAGTCAGAGGGCGTCCGTCTATCGAGGTCAGAGAGATAGCATGGTTGAGACACAAACAAGGTATCTGAAATTTATCAATGAAACTAGACGTTATGAAATTTCCGGCTGCTCCTGAGTCGATTAGAGCAGTAGCAAAGACAGGTTTGGGTTTAAGATCCAAGGCTAGGGTAATCGTGAAATCTTTAATTTTTGGAGACGGGTTCATAACTCCTAACTTGATGTCTCCAGGATCAGTTAGGATTTGGCATTTCGCGGTTTACGGGGGCAGGAGATCAGCAGGTGACCGGACTCTCCGCAGTACAGACAGAGGTTCTTTTGCATTCTTCTCTGACGTTCTTCTTTAGAGAGGTGTGTATGATTCACCTGCATAGGCTCCTCTTCAGTAGGGGAAGGAATGGGACGGGTAGAAATGGAGGGGGTAAATGACCTTTGCCGGTCAGTTCTGTTTTTTTCAGTCTGACGTTCCCTGAAGCGTAGGTCAACTTTGATACACAACGAGATCATGTTGTTCAGATTAGTAGGAAGCTCTCGAGTGACTAGATCATCCTTTAGTCGGTCTGACAACCCATGCCAGAAGGTCGAGGTGAGGGCTTCCTCATTCCATTTGAGCTCTGATGCTAAAATTTGGAATTGCACGGCATATTGACTGACAGGACGGACCCCTTGTCTCAGTGTCATGATGTTTGATGATGCTGATACAGTACGCCCAGGTTCATCGAAAATCCTCCTGAAGGATGACACAAAGCCTGCGTAATTATCCAGCAGCGGATCTGAGCGCTCCCAGAGTGGGGAAGCCCATTCCAAGGCCTGGCCGGATAACAGAGAGACTATATAAGCCACTTTAGTTCTTGCAGTTAGAAAGTTGTCAGGCTGCAGAGTAAAATGTATGTCACACTGATTTAGGAATCCTCGGCAGAGTTTAGGGTTGCCATCAAATTTACTTGGTAAAGGAAGATGTAAGCGGGGAGATGATCTGCCTCCTGTATTCCCAGACGCTAAAGCGGATGTAGATGCTGGTACTCCAGGGGTAGAAAAGGAAGTTTGCAAACTATCCTGTCGCTTGGACATCTCTTGCAGAAATTGAGCCATCTGATGCTGCATGTTTTCCAGATTTTCTAAACGACCAGAAATGCACCTGAACAAATCCACTCCTGACTCCTGATCCGTGGCCGGCTCCATGGGGCCAGTGCAAACTGTGATTTTCTGGGTTGTTTGTGGACCCGGGGTGGTAGCAGGAGTGATCACAGAAGCAGATTTAAAAATAAAACTAGAATTTTTAATAAGTGCTTGAGTAGACAGATAATGGCAATAAATAAAAGTCCAGGAATATATAATGTGCACAAGAGTTCTGTGGTGGGAGTAAAAGGGTTAATGTCCAAGTAGATACAATTAAAGCTGTCCAGGTGTGCAGGTAGTGAAACTGAAAATAATCAAGCCAGGTTTGTAGTGAGCTGAAAATAAACAAGCCAGGTATACAAGTAGTGAACTGAAGCGCAGGATGTCAGCAGGCTCAGGCACTCAGGTATGGGCAAGGGTGATGGAGGAAGCGGGGTAGTCCAGTGGGAACTAGGAGCTGACAGGCAGACTGGCAGACAGCGAATTCACAGGAACAGGTAAGCACAGAGAACTCCCTCTCAGCTAGGCTGAGATACACGTTGCACTGGCAAAGAAGGAAGGCACTGACCCTTCCTAAATACCCCATGCCGTGCTGTTACTGGCCGGAGGGAACATGTGACTCACCAGGATTGGCCAGCCGCATCACATGGCCAGAAGGCAAGATGGCGGCGCCCATGCCAAACGGAATGGAGACGCCGCCAGGCCTTACCAGCGCAGAGTGACAACAGGCCTGCACAACAACGCGCGCAGCCAAAGCCCCCCGCCAGACACCAGCTCCGCCACCAGACAGCCCGCGCCACAATGACCTCACAGGTAACACTCGCCTAGCGCCATGCTGAAATACCCTGGCCGTGACACAACGTGGTTACAATCTTGTCAAGGTCTGGGCCAAACAAGATCTCCCCATTATAGGGTAATCCTTCAAGGCCTTTCTTGGAATCCGCATCTGCCTTCCACGAGCGCAGCCACAGGGTACGGCAGGAAAAGACAGCCGCGGCAGAGACTCTGGAGGTTAGGAGATTGGCATCTAATGTTGCTTCTCCAATATAGGAAGATGTATCTCGAATGTGAGCAACAAAAGACATCTGATCCATAGAAGCTTCTGAGGGAAAAGAGTCTTCAAGTGCGTCAGCCCAGCTCTTTATAGCTACAGCCACCCATGCAATAGCCGTGGTTGGACGGGCAACAGCCCCTGAAAGAGAGTATATCAATTTCCGGCAAGCTTCCACCTACCTATCTGTAGGATCCTTCAAGTAACTGTAGGAATAGGCAACATAGCGCTTTTAATTAAACGCATAACACGTGAATCCACTGCAGGGATGTTTCCCATTTTGCACAATGAGCCACAGGAAAAAGGGTGATATCAGGTCAGACATTTTTGTGGTTAAAACCTCTTAACAGGCGATTGCCAGGCTGCAGCCATGTGTTCAGCTAGTTGATCCGATAGAGGGAATTCTGCTGAAGCCACTTTCTGTCGTTTAAACAGAGGATGCTTGAATTTAGGAGCTGGATTCTATTAATAAGATGGATCTGACAGCTCGCACCAAGGCAGGAATATTAATCTTTGACTGACTCATCCTCTTCTGGTGGGGGCACAGGAGGTACCTGTAACGCCTGAACCTATTGGGGGAATTACGACCTTCTGCGATAACCCCAGAGGGGGAACAACAGCTGGACCGCTAGGTGGTCTGCAATAGTGGCCAGTACCTGAGAAAAAGGAAGCCCAGGGGGAAGTCTTGTACAGGCACTGGGTGGTCTGATGGGCCTGGTGGAGTATAACATTTAATACATAACCCATCTTGTATCAAATCCTACTCACTTAAGTCTACAGTACATAATTTGCATGATAGCAGTATGGGTGCAGATGCCTGCTTGTTACCCTTGCCTTTGCTAGACATAGCTACATAGTAATATGGCACACAATATGGCACTGGGTACGTATAATACAACCACTGTCTATGTAGGATACTAGTAGGAATGCAATATACTGGTCCTGTCTTATGCTTGTGAAAGCTGCAGGAGCACACAGCCCAAATATGGCACAGTGCAATGAACAACTGTATGTGACAAACCTCACAAATAGTTAGTTCTATAGATGTGAAGCACAAGAAAAACCCTGAATGCACCTGTATGTCAGGGCAAAGTCAGAAAAAATGGAAAGATATATGCTGACAGTAGATGATAGAAACAGACAGGCAGAGCTAGCATAAGTCACATACAATGCAGAAATAACAGAACTGCAAACTGGCATTACAATCAACTACACAGACTCAGTGTCTGGTAGGCTATAGCGCTACATACGCTGACTCCAGGGAGAGGTATATAGGGGGTCCGGACCCTGCGTATCCCTGAGAGAGCTATGGCTGTGCCTGGAGAAAATGGCCGCTGGAGACCTCAGAGGGAGTGTGGTTGGAAGAGGAGAGCAGCTCAGGGAAACAAGACCTCAGAGGAATGACGCCCTGAACGGAGAGGAGGGGCCGCTTTGATGGGGAAAGCTGACCTCCCATGCTGATTCTTTACCCACCGGGACACTGGATTCCCCGCTCCATATGTACGCTGGTGGTCTAGTGGATCACTATGGATGGAGCCTGTGTCCACACTCAGGGCCTTATTCAGACCCGCTCGCGAGCGATGAGCACTCGCAAGCGGGTCGATGGTGCCCAAGTGCGCATGCGCGAGACCGAATAACGACGGCCAAGCCGTCGTTATGGATCTCGCACCAAAGGGGGCGTGCTGTCGATGTTGATTGACAGCACGCCCCCTTTGGTGGGCGTGCCGGGGGCGTGGCTGCCCATACGGAGGCGTTCCCATGGGAAAAAATATAGGTGGAAAGCGCTGCACAGACACACAAGGAATCAAAAGAAGTGTAATAAATCACTGTTTAATAAATATTAATACACAATAATATACCTCCAGTCTACTAATACTAATACATGGGAATGCCTACCTTCTGGGTCCGGCCCCACTGACATCACTAGTGATGTCAGTGGGAGTGCTTTTGGCTCTGATAGAGCCAAAAGCACTCCTGGGCTTGCGGCAGCGAGACCCTACCGCAGGGTCTCGTCGCAAGCCCGATGGTCGCGATGGTCTTGACCATCGCGACCATCATTTTGGCCGCTCGCTACAGCTGGCCAGGAGCCGGTCCAAAAAGGAGCAGGGACGGCCCTGATTCAGAGCGAGCGCTCTGTCAGAGCGTCTGGCTTTGAATCAGGGCCTCAGCACCTCCGGTCTGTTCCGAGACTGGAGGTATGACTGCCAACGAGCGGGTCACCGCTAGCGATGACCCACCTTACCTGTCCCCTTGCGTTCGGGTTGCAGTCTGGGTCTGTCCACGGGGCTGGCTAGCAAAGACCCCGGGATGTCTGCAGAAATCCCCAGCCGAAACTGGCGTTGCGGCGCCCGGAGGGGTGACGGAGCGGCAGCGCAAACGTCCTGTGGACAGTCGGCTGCTGCACGCTCACAGGAAAATATATAACAAATAAATCATAAAAAGAAAAGCTATTTGGGCTGCCTAAACTGCCCACTGCATAATGGTGACCTGACTCCAGCCGGGCACCGACGAAACTGTGGTGCCTCTGGCTCGGGGGCGGGGTATAGGGGGATGGACCGATGCGTCCTGGGCGCTAAAGTTTAACTGCATGGTGCCCGGTGTCCTCATCCACCACTTACACTCCAAGGTCTCTCTGTGGAGCCCTATGGACCCTGAAGAAGAAAACTTTAATATTTTATTACTTACTGTACAATAGTGTGTGCACACTCTAAAAGTTTACTTTCGCTCCTCCCCTTTGTAACTCACAAATGTGCCAGGTTTGATGAGCAATTTATATATTGCAACCAGACTCAGATATCCTGGTATTTCCTGCATGACAATGGTGACCAGGATCTATTAAAACACACTACATCTCTCCCAAATTCCTCCTCTAATGTTGCAGTATGCATGATTTTGCTTGGAATGTCTTTACATCTATAGTTTTGCTTGTTAGCCAATCTTTCAGGCTAAAAAGTGTTTAAACAATATATACATAATAAAAAGCACAGCTCTTAAAATTATGTTTTCCTAACTTCTAATCCTGGTGGCCTCCTGAGCGTGGGAAATTCAAGCAAATGAAAAAGATCATGGGAGAGAAGCATTAATGCACACCTTAAAACAGTTTGAACGAGTAAAGTAGAATTCTGCCTGTGACTGTAATAGCGATCAAGCATCCTGATATGTGTGGGACTTTAGGAAAAGCGTGTTCTGTTTTGTCTGTCAATATGTTTTTTGCAAAAACATGCACTCAAAAACAGTTTCCTGAGGTATCTATTTTGTAGCTCCAATGACAGGAAACCAAGGTTAAAAATAGGTAAAATGCCTTACGTATTCAATATGATGGATTTTGCATATTCCTCCCGTGCTTGTGTGGGTACTCCAGTTTCTGCCCACACTCCAAAGATATACTGCCAGGTAAATTGGCTTCCAACAAAAAATGAACCCTAGTGTGTAGCGAACATAGACTGTAAGATCCACAGGGGCAGGGACTGTGTGAAAGGCTAAATATTCTCTGTAAAGCGCATGCATGCTCAACACATTAAGTACTGCATTACAGTGAGATTGCGGGAATCTTGAGCATGCACGCTACACACCAGAAGGCACCAAATCAATTGACAAGTTTATTTAAAGTAGGAAAAAGCATGGTCATACAGTCTGAGGAAGTCCTGGGTACTATGTAAAGGATGAAACGCGTAGGAATCTCTCTCTGATGCAGAATTCAGATAAATTTATTTTGAATCTTTAGATTATACAGGTCAATTACGAATATGTTTTTGTGTTGTTTAATACACCATTGGAGGATATCTTTCTCTTTAAAATTTTGGTTTTAAGGTGTAGAGACCAAAGCACAACAGATCTGTAGACCACCAATATTGAGAGAGAGAGAGAGTGACAGACACACACACAAAGAGGCGGAGATTTATCAGCTTGGGGAGAGTAGCAACCAATCAGCTCCTGTAGTTTTTCTAACCCAGCCTGTGTGTGTGTGTGTGTGTGTACAATATTATAAGAAAAAAAAAAAACTCCCCACAATGCTTAATCCGGCACTCCGCAGACCACAGCGGGTCGATACCTTGCTTCGGGTCCCTCCTCACAGGACAATGCCATACCATGTACAGGAAACAATTAGGCGCACTCAAGACTTTTCAAACTGATGAAAACAGTGTTTATGCAACGTTTCGGGGTACAGTGACCCCTTCTTCAGTGTGTATGCGTGTTCCTGAAGAAGGGGTCACTGTACCCCGAAACGTTGAAGAAACACGGTTGTTTTCATCAGTTTGAAAAGTCTCCGGAGTGCCACCTAATTGTTTAATATATATATATATATATTTTTTATTATTATATATATATATATATATATATATATATATATATATTTATATATATATATATATATATATATATATATATATATATATGTGTATATATTATACACACACACACACACACACGCACACACATACAGTGCTTCCGGAATGTATTCACAGCGCTTCACTTTTTCCACATTTTGTTATGTTGCAGTCTTATTCCAAAATGGAATAAATTAATTTTTGGCCTCAAAATTCTACACTCAATACACCATAATGAAAACGTGTAAAAAGTTTGAGATTTTTGCAAATTTCATAAAAAATAAAAAAAACCTAAGAATCACATGTACATAAGTATTCACAGCCTTTGCTCAATACTTTGTTGATGCACCTTTGTGGCAGCAATTAAAGCCTCAAGTCTTTTTGAATATGATGCCACAAGCTTGGCACACCTACTGTATCTTTGGGCAGTTTCGCCCATTCCTCTTTGCAGCACCTCTCAAGCTCCATCAGGTTGGATGGGAAGAGTCGGTGCACAGCCATTTCAGATCTCTCCAGAGATGTTCAATCGGATTCAAGTCTGGGCTCTGGCTGGGCCACTCAAGGACATTCAGAGTTGTCCTGAAGCCACTCCTTTGATATCTTGGTTGTGTGCTTAGGGTTGTTGTCCTGCTGAAAGATGAACAGTCGCCCCAGTCTGAGGTCAAGAGTTCTCTGGAGCAGGTTTTCACCCAGGATGTCTCTGTACATTGCTGCATTCATCTTTCCCTCTATTCTGACTAGTCTCCAAGTTCCTGCTGCTGAAAAACATCCCCACATTGGCCTGGTGACAAAGGTATTGGCCTGGTGATGAGCGGTGCCTGGTTTCCTCCAAACAGAATGCCTGGCATTGACGCCAAAGAGTTCAATCTTTGACCATAAGAAACAAAATTCTCTGGTCTGATGAAACAGAGTCCTTCAGATGCATTTTGTCAAACTCCAGGCGGGCTGCCATGTGCTTTTCACTAAGGAGTGGCTTCCATCTGGCCACTGGCCTGATTGGTGGATTGCTGCAGAGATGGCTTTCCTTCTGGAAGGTTCTCCTCTCTGCACAGAGGAATGCTGTAGCTCTGACAGAGTGACCATCGGGTCCTTGGTCACCTCCCTGACAAGGGCCCTTCTCCTACGATCGCTCAGTTTAGATGGGCCGCCAACTCTAGGAGTCCTGGTGGTTCCAATCTTCTTCCATTTACAGATGATAGAGGCCCCTGTGCTCATTGGGACCTTGAAAGCAGCTGATATTTTTCTGTACCCTTCCCCAGATTTGTGCTTCGAGACAATACTGTCTCGGAGGTCTACAGGCAATTCCTTGGACTTCATACTTGGTTTGTGCTCTGACATGCACGGTCAAGTATGGGACCTTATATAAACAGGTGTATGCCTTTCATAATCATGTCCAATCAACCGAATTTACCACAGGTAGACTCCAGTTAAGCTTTAGGAACATCTCAAGGATTAGTGGAAATAGGATGCACCTAGGGCTCAATTTTGAGCTTCATGGTAAAGGTTGTGAACACTAATGTACATCTGATTTCTAAAAGGTGCATACACACACACGATTTTTTGAACGATTATCGTTAAATGATAATCGTTCACTTTCTGAGTCAAACGATGAACGATTATTGTTCATGCACGTTCACGTTTGTAGTTTAGTCAGACTGGTCAACGCAACGATTTTCATTAAGTTAGTATGCAAAAATCATTTGTAGTTCATAAAAACAGTTCATTACATTTAAATGAACATAGTAAATGAACAACTTCAGTAAACGATTTTAGTTAATTTTTTCAAGGTAGAAAATCTCTTACTAAAATCGTTCATTAACTAAATCGTTGTGTGTGTATGCACCTTTAGGGTTTTTTTTTTTAATATTAAATTTGCAAAAATCTCAAACTTTTTACACGTTGTCATTATGGTGTATTGAGTGCAGAATTTTGTGAACAAAAATGAATTATTCCATTTTGGAATAAGACTGTAACATAACAAAATGTGGAAAAAAAGTGAAGCGCTGTGAATACTTTCCGGATGCACTGACTGTATGTATGTATATATATTTTTGGACAGGCATTCAGTGTATTAAAGTAATAGTTTGGGTGCCCTCAGTGAAAAGTATGCACAAATAGAAAAAAGGACTGCGGCACTCCACATGTAGTATAGCAAGATCAAATTGTATTGCCACTCAATGCCAATGTTTCAGAGCATATAAGAGCAATATGCTCTGAAACGTTGGCATTGAGTGCCAATACAATTTGATCTAGAGAGAGAGAGAGAGAGAGAGAATGAAATTATATATATATTATAGGTGCCCTCAGATAACGGTAGACATGTGAATAAAACACTGCGGCACTCCGGGATTTAGGAGATTCAACTCCAATCATATTTCAAGATGCATAGCAAAAACAGCCAACGTTTCGGGGGTCACAGAGCCCCTTTGTCAAGGTGTACCTTTTATATATCTATCCTGGTACTATTATATATTGCACAATTTGAGTGTAGTTTTCATCACAATATTTTTTGGGTGAACTTCTATATTTAATAATTTTTATTCACCGCACTATTTTTTTCTGATGCATGAGAGCACAAAACTAACATATCAGTATTACACTATACAGTATATGAAAATCTTTTTTCTATGAGCTACACCGCATCTGAATATGCTAGATAAAAAAGATGATCATGAGAAAATAAGATTTTTACACACCATAAAATCTCTTCCTTGGAGTCCATCTGGAGTGCCATCACTTCCGGGTTATGCGTAGTGAGGTGTGGAGACAGACACTAGGTAATAGAAAACTGGCTCCCCACCCCTTATAACCCCTCCCCTTTCACCCTAATCTCAGTCTATGTTTAACAAAGACCGAAAGTCCCATGTAAGAACTGAGAAACCAGAGACCAACAGGAATCTAGTATGAAACCAAACAAGGGAGGGATCCCAGCATCCCCCAGATGGACTCCAAGGAAGAGATTTTACGGTGAGTAAAAATAGTATTTCCTTTTTCATCCATCTGGGGAATGCCATTACTTCTGGGATATACCAAAGCAAACCAATTAAAGGGGGGGGGGGGGCGTCAGAATCGACAGCCCTAAGCATTTTCCGCCCAACACTGGCATCCCTTGCGCCAAATGTACGGAAGCGGTAAAATTTTGTGAAAAAAAAATATATGGGTGACCAGGTAGCCGCTTTGCACAGCTGCTCGATCGAGGCACCATACCATACAGTACAGTACAAGTCGAGTGGGCCCAAATTGAGGCCAGAACAGTCACATCGAGGACACATATGCCTGCCGAATGGCAGAAATGTCGGATCCTTTTGAGTCAGTCCCGCCTCTTTTTGATCCATTGAATCAACACCAATAGAGAATCTGTATGCCTCAAAGACGCAGTACGGTCCAAGTAAATGTTTAACGCACGTACCACATCCAAGGGAGAAGCTTCACTAGTCACTGAATCCTGGCGAAAAGCTGGAAGGACAATATCCTGGTTAATGTGAAAGACAGATACCACCTTCAGAAGAAAGGAAGGTTTAGTGTGTAACAATACCCTATCCTCATGAAAAGTGAGAAGCCGAGAATTACAGGAAAGAGCCGCTAACTCAGATACCCTTCTGGCCAAGGCAATGACCAAAAGGAAAACAACCTTCAAAGTAAGATATCGCAATTCTACAGATTCTAAAGGCTCAAACTGTGACTTTTGAAGTGCCTCCAAAACTAAATTCAACTCCTAAGGAGGAACCGGCGGGACATAAGGAGACTGAATGCGAAGAACCCCCTGCAAGAAGGTCTGAACTTCTGGAATGGTGGTCAATTTCCTTTGAAACAGGATAGACAGGGCCAAAATTTGTCCTTTAAGAGAGAGGGCAATACAAGACCCTTAACCAACCCCTCTTGCAGAAAAGACAAAGAGACGGGCGACTTGGAACCTTTCAGGTTTAAACTTGTGTTGTTCACACCAAGAAATATATATCCATTTCGATGATAAATCTGGAAAGTAACTGGTTTGCGAGCCTGTACCATGGTTTTCACCACAGATTCTGCACACCCTTTGGCTCTCAAAATATTGGATTAAAAAACCATGCCGTCAAAGCCAAATCGAGGCAAATCGGGGTGACGGCATGAACCCTGAAGTAACCAATCTGGATGCAGGGGCAGACGATACGGAACGTCTGCCAACATAGTCCGAAGAACTGTGTACCAATGACGACATGGCCAGACTGGTGCCGCCAGAATGACCGGTCGTGCCACTGATCGAATCCGCTGAATTACCTTTGGTAACATTACCAGAGGAGGAAAGATGTATCCCAGCTGGACACCAGAGATGCCTGACCGAAACCCGTACCTTGGAAGCTTCTTGTTGAGACGAGAAGCCATTAGATCTATGTCTGGAGATCCCCATCTGGCAAATAATTCCGCACACACCTCCTGATGTAATTTCCATTCCCCTGGCGACTCAAGAAGTCCGCCTCCCAGTTGTCCACCCCCGGAATGTAAATTGACGAAATAGCTGGAACCCAATTTTCTGCTCAATGAAGGATGTGAGGAACCTCCCTCATTGCTTGCCAGCTGCGTGTGCCACCCTGCTTGTTTATGTAAGCAACTTCCGTTGCATTGTCTGATTGGATTTGCACTGGTAAATTCCTTAGATGGCATTGAGCTTAAACCAATGCATATCAAATTGCCCTTAATTCCAGTATATTGATGGAAAGAGGCTTCTTGGACAGACAGGTGAACAAGCCAGACTGTGGTGAAACGTGCGTACTCCCTCTCTGACACTTCCCTGCTGCAGGGGGAGAGTATTTGCGGCAGGCTCCTTTGAGACGGATTGTCTTCAAGTCAGGTATTTCTCTTTCAGGTGGGTCGCGACTTACCCCAATGGCGCATCCGGCTCCTGCAATACTTTAGGTAACAAGGCCCGCCTAACACCATACACAGGCGCACTGTCCCCCACGACTTCCTTTTGTTTCCAACGGTGCTGCAGTGTGTTCCTCTCATCCCAGGTCCGCTAAATTTGAAGACCTGGGAAAGCAGAAGGAACCGGACCTTCACACCATACCTAACCATTATCTGTCCTTTTTGAACCTCCTTGGTTCTTGCTGCCAGCTCATTTATGAATAGCAGTGTTCATGTATTTTCCGAAATTGTTTTTCCATGAAGTATAAATAATCACAGGAGACAAGGGTTGCAGCATTGTATACATGACTAGAAGTGTAATTTATTTATTTTTATTTTGTTTATAATACATGATACTGAATTGCTGGCATTGACGGTTGAAAGAAAGACAGAGATAAAACAAACTATCATCTAACAAAAGTATATCGAGAATATATCTGTCCTGCTTGTATATTCTATATCTGCAACATATATCAAATTAACATTTTTAGAACCATTATAGTGTTTAAATTCAAATTTATATGTATGTTGGTTGCATATAGTGCTACTACATAAATTAATTAATGAAGAAAGGGAGTGAATGTACTAACTGCTAAACCTGCCTATTTTATCCATTAGGAGATACATTGTTAAAGATTGAATATATTCACAAGGTAATTATTTCATACACAATTACAGAATGTCTAATATAATATTTGTGTGTGCTTATTGATGGGTGACTCATATTTTCATAATCAGTCATAATAATTCCCAATTTCTTTTAAAGAAGGATCCGATTAAAAGTTATGTTTATGTTTTAATTATGTTCATTTCCTGATATCAATGATATGGTATATATGGGTGTTTATTAATGGGTGACTTGGTCATATTTTCATACTCAGTCAAAATAATCTCTTTAAAGAGGGAATCGATTAAAAGAGTGCCCCACAAAGGAATCACTAGCTGCACATTGGCTGAGGACAATGGAAGGTTTTTTCTGAGTACTTGATATTCGATTCCAGGGAGCACCTCCAACTATATACAAAATTTGGTAACTAATTATTAGAATGTACTAAATTGCTGGTGTATAAATTGAATTACATTTTTGTCCTGTGCAGGATATTGTGTTGCATGCCTAAGGTAATCTGAAGAGGTTGTTGCAATAAAGGTTATTGAGGTTGCCCTTAGCAACAAATTGTCCAGATAATCAACACATTTATCCCCCCACTACTGAGTAGGGAGATCATGTGTGCCATAACCCTTGTAAAGACTTGGAGCGGTGGCCAAATCGAATGGCAGAGCCTGAAACTGAAAATGCTGATGCCCTACTGCAAACCGCAGAAGATGTTGATAACCCCTCCATATAGGAGGTAGGCATCCTTGATATCTATGGAGGCGAGATATTACTCTACCTCCATGGAACAAATGACTGACCTTATTGACGAATTTTTCTAAATGGAGATAAGCATTTAACCCCCATTGAGGTTGAGAATGGGACGAAACAACCCATCTTTTTTTGTCTACCAAGAAATGACTGGAGTAGAAACCCAGGCCTTGCCTTAGTACCGGAATCAGAACAATTACTCCGGAATCTGAAAGCACGGAAATTGCCTGTATGAAGGCACCCTTCTGCAACCATCCGCAGGGAGAGGCATATTTTTGGAACTAGACCCACCAAATCCAAAATGTAACCCCTGGTTACTAATTGACTTACCCAAAAATCCGGATTGGATTGAATCCAAGTTTCCCGGAATCTAGGTAACCGGCCTCCCACCAGAGTCCCAGTCCCATGAGAATCATGTGGATTGACCAGATGGCTTAGCAGCAGGGCAACTGGTGCCGGGGACAGCCGGTCCCCTGAAGGTCCTTCTCCGGGGACTCCTAGACACACTCCGAAAGGCCTGAAAGCTTTGTCTCCCACAAAAAGCTACAAATTAGGACTGCGCTACAAAATATAATATCTCATATATTGCTTGTTTGAAATGAATCAACGATCAAGGCTCCTCTACATATAAAAATCTAATTTATTCACAACCTACAATAGACAGAAGGTAAAAAATTGACATAGCAAAACAAAAAAAACACTTATCTAAAACACACAGTCATTGTATAAAATAGCACTGGTAGCAGTTAAAGGTCTTGTAAAAGCTCCCTGGTGGAGCGAAACATGTCGACATTCATGGGGTTTTAAAATCCACTTGTGACCCTGCCTGTGATTTGTGTACCTACCTGGGTACTTACTGTTCACCCACTTGCGCTAAGTGTGAGAGCGGCCGCTTTTCATTCACCATACCGTGGTCTCCCAGGACTGCTTTTGAACACAGGCAGACGGTATTGCTCTGCTACTTCTACAATTTTAACTTATGTGGTGAGAGCATACTTTAGCTACTAAAAGGCATTCACAGTGCATGAAAAGACTTTAACAGATATCCATCTGCATAATAAGAGCTTATACAGACCGATATATACCAACTAAAGGAGAGATATCTCCCTCTTTTCCATCAGGACATTTGCTGATGCACTAAGCTTTATGTGGAATGATTATGTGCATGTCACAAGTGATTTAAATTTAACTGCTACCAGTGCTAATGTATACAATTACTGTGTGTTTTAGATACGTGTTTTTTGTTTTATGTCGATTTTTTACTTCTATCTATTGTAGGTTGTGAATAAGTTTGATTTTTATATTTAGAGGAGCCTTGATCGTTGTTTCATTTCAAACAAGCGATATATGAGATATTATATTTTGTAGTGCAGTCCTAATTTGTAGTTTTTTGTGGGTGACTTTATTGAGACCAGATGGTACTGGTCTATTTGGACTAGCAGCTTGAATTGTTTTATTTACACACCTGTTTTATTAGCGCAAGGAGCTAGTTGTTGTTTTTGCACCAACTAGATTTCTGAAAGCTTTGTCTGCCTTGAGTCTGAAAAGAATGAAACCTAGGGGGGATTTTGTTTTTGGTGTAGTTACAGGAAGGTAAGAAATTTTTCCTCCTGTAACCTGAGAAAAAATATTAGTTGATTCTGGTGCAAACAAAGAACCTCCTTCAAAATGTAATGCCTCTAAAGCATGATTGAATTCTATGTCTGCCTTCTATGTTTTAAGCCATAACGAACGCCTGGAGGAAATGGCCAAAGCCAAAATCTGAGACAGTAACTATTAAAGCGTTACCTATATAGGTTAGAGCATCCAAAATCTGATCAGAGCTAGCTTCAGACACATCCCCTGATTGAAAACCAGTAATCAACTGGTTCATCCAGGGATTGATAGCCTTTATCACCCAGGCGCTGGCCAGAATTGGGTACAGCAAGACTCCTGACAAGGTGAATAAAGATTTAGTACAGCCTCATTCATCCTATCCATAGGATCCTTAGGAGTTACAGACTGTTGTGGGAATTACAGTATTCTTATCCAATCTAGCTATAGGAGTCTCCACTGTGGATGAAAAATCCCAAAGCTTGGTATCCTCTTCCGAAAAAGGATAGGCACTTAAATTTTTTCGGAATACGAAATTTGGAATCAGGTTTTAACGAGGCTTCCTTTAATATTTCCTCAAAATGTGAGAAGTCTGGGAAAACAGACACAGATTTCTTCTTACGTTTAAAGAAAGAAACGTAACTAGTCTCTGGAATAGCTGTTTCCTGTAGATGCAAATTCTCCCTGACAGCATCTATCAATATAGAAACTCCTGAATCAGAATGGGAGTCACCCTCCCAGTTTGAGGTGTCATCCCAGTCATAATCCAATTCCCCTTCTTCTTGGGAAGAGGTAGCTGAAGCCTCACAGCCTGCGGGTGCAGTCTTCACCAGCGGGTCGCAGTGTCCCGCGGGTGGGGAAATGTGCGGTGACCCGGTCACCGCCGGCAAATAGACGCTGGGCGCATGCACCAGACATCTATTCTCCCTGTCAGCAGCGCTTGGGGGCTGCCCGGCCTGCCCGTAAGTGCCAGGCACGCCCCCAAGAGTGACAAAAAGGTGACACGCCCCCTTTTCAACAGCCATGCCCCCTTTTCAAGTGCGTGCGTATGTGACTTCTCTAGCTCCAGCGCCCTGCCTGTCGCCGGAGCTAGAATGAACACTACCCCTGTATGTTACTGCCTAAATTCCTGAGAAAAAGTGCAGTTAAAAAGTATATACTATAAGCCCAGAAATCACCAGCTTAACACACTCATAAGTAATAATTCTAGTTAACTGCTTATCTTGTTAGTACACATCCATCCCCCTGTATCTGCTGGGAATGGGTATGACATACCGCCGGCCGCATGCCCGTCAGCGGCAGCCCGACAGGAGCAGAGTGCGACGCAGCGGAAGCCCGACAGCGCTGGAAATCCCGATCGTAGATAGGTAAGTATCCACTAACCTAACCCCCCCTAACCCTCCTTAGGGGTGCCTAACCCTAACTTCCCCCCCAAGTGCCTAACCCTAATCCCCCCTCTAAGTGCCTAACCCTAACCACCCCCTTCCCCGCTACCTAAACCTAAGTCCCCCGGGGGGGGTGCCTAACCCTAAGTCCCCCCCGGGGGTGCCTAACCCTAACAGTCCCTCCCCCTAGCCTAACCCTAACCCTCCCGGGGGGGTGCCTAACCCTAAGTCCCCCCCCGGGAGCCCTAAACCTAACCCTCCCCCCCCCCCACGGCTGTCCGCTCGCGGCGCCCGGCATCACTACGATCGGGATGCCGGGCGCCGGTCTCCCGGGGTCGGGTAAATGCGGGCGTCTACATCTAGACGCCCGGCATTTCACCCTTGCCGGGATAAGACAGTCGGGAAGCCCGGCTGGCGGTATATAGGCAGTCGGCTTCCCGATTGCTTCCCATCTGCTGTGAGCACCTGCACACAGAACTTCAGCCACTCTCATCAGATGTTATGTTGCATGGCTTTGCAGCTACATGAGCTGCTGCCAATGAAATACCTGGGAGAGGCATGGCCTGGCGCAACCAATCAAGCCTCTCTCCCCAAAAGCCAGCAGCATGTTTCTGCTCTGTAATTCCCTCAGGAAGTCCACCAAGGAAACAGTCAGGTGCTGTGGAAGCCCCAAGGAGGTGTGAGACATACCAGGTCTACAGTGCATGTGAGTAATCACAAACCCGGCCAATCTGTTCCCAAGCAGTGTGCTGGGAAGCAGTACATAAAGGTAACAAGGTCTTACACATATTTGTAAAAAGCTTACCTTCTCTTTGCCAGCAGCCCCCTCAGATGTATAACTTTCATGGAGAGAGACCCAATAGTAGTTTGGCAACTCTCTCAGGGGCTGTCTTTAGAATGGGATACAGGATTCACACACAACCTCTATTCTATATAACTCCCACTCCGCTAGTGCTTGTCACCTGTTGCCAGAAACGAAACACCCAAACCAAACATACAAATAAAGAAATAAAACCTAATTAAAAACTAGGACCTAGCTAGAGCCTTACACTAAGGCACTAAAAACAAGACTGAGCTTAGAGTGAAAGGGGAGGGGTTATATAGGGGGTGGGAGCCAGTTTCAATTAGCTAGTGTCCGACGCCACACCTCACTACGCATAACCCAGAAGTAATGGCATTCCCCAGATGGATGAAAAAGGACAAAATATATTGATAAGGATGGAAATTTCACTGTCTTGTAGGCATATATTATTTAGATTGAAGGATAATTTCACATTAAGGGCGCAGATTTTTAGCACTATTTGGATTTATTGCACATAACTTTGGAATATAAGTTATACTAGAAGAATCTTACCTGCCATCGTTGAAGCGAATGTGTAACATAAGACGTATTTTAATTGTAGATTTTATTTCATAATCTGTATACTTGGTTGATGCACTTTTTACACCTCTCTCTCAATATATTCTAATATATACACACACATATATATATATATTATACACACATATATATATATATATATATACACACACACACACACACACACACACAATGCCAATACTAACCTGTGCTTGAATTTTATTTCCCATTTTAGGCCAAATGTCTCCCCCCTCAGCCCTGCTCGGGCTGATCTGCTGACACACCCTTTATTGTCTTGGTCTGAAAGGAGGAAAGGGAAAAGGTTAAAAGATAGCAGAATATAGAGCTAGGTAAAAAAAAAAAAATGTCAGAAAGCTGTACATCATAACTTGTAAAAGCCGAATAACGGGGTATATTTACTAAAGTGTGGGTTTTTAGAAGTGAAGATGTTGCTCATAGCAACCAATCAGATTCTAGCTATTATATTCTAGAGGGTGCTAAATAAATAAGTAGAATCTGATTTGTTGCAATGGGCAACATCTCCACTTCTAAAAACCTGCACTTTAGTAAATATATCCCAAGTCTTTACTTTTAGAATATAAAAATATTTATTTATTTTTTAACAAATTTTAAAACACTTCGTGAATTCTAAGCAAAACAAAACAGTTATAGGAACATTTTAGCAATGGAAAATAACAAATATCGAATAAATATTTTCTGTTAAAAAAAATGTAGGGATATATTTTATTGTTTTATTTTAACACAAGTATTTCTTCAATGCTTATTTGTACCTCCCTATAGTAATTCATAAAATAGAAGAATCTGACATAACAAAATAAGTCTACATATGTGGCAATGTTGTGCATAGTTATTACAAATGAAAGAGCTCCTAAAGTAACTGGACAGAACATGCTGCTGCTTTCTGATGTGATGAAACTGCAACAAAGAGAATCTGTTCCTCGTACAAAATCCTAGCACTGGTGCAGTCTTAACTAATTACACAGCCAAACTCAAAACTAATCCTCTATTGACTAAGCACCAACACAGCTCTGTATATTGAGGCGATCATGATATACATAAACATAAAATGACATGAAACAAAAGTGTAAAAACATGTCATGCCAAAATGACCTTACAAACAATTGCTAAATAATGTATCAAATAAACTCTAGCACGTGGTGTTGGGGAAAGGGTATGTGTCTAGGCAGGAGCATTATCAGCCACCAATATAACATCCATTTGCATCTTTCTGCAGCTTTCATTGTTGTGATACAGATGGAATGAGGAGAGACAGAGGAAGGTGGGAGACATGAACAATATAATAAGTCATTGTTCAATTATATAAAATAAAAAAATTATTGGCCTTCACTACTTGTATAATGGAGCTTCTTTCACTTTTCTTTTGCAAGCACTTGTGTGGTTTTCTGCCAGCTCTGAGAAACTGTGTGACTAGTGATTTTCTTTGGCATCATGCTCTCTTGTGGAGACAGAAGGACACTTGCTCCCCATGTTCAGAGAATATGTGGCAACAGCAAGACCAGGAAATTCTAGTGCCCCAGGGCACCTAGCCAGCGACTGCCCAACAAGGGTTATCAGATCACTACATTTAGCACAACAAAACATACTCCATCTGTACTTAGTATGGAATTACTTTACGGAGATCACTCTGGGGATAGTTCACAAGCCGAGCTACGAGATTGATTTGCTAATCTCTTATGTAATGGTAAAAGCTCTGTACAGGCTGGGAAATAGCAAATTATATCACACCAAACATAACTGACATATAGTCCAGTCATTTTAGGTTTCTCTATTATATTGGCCCAGCTTTAGTTGCGTCTAACATGCACTATGGGTACATCTGTTTGAGATAGGAGAAAAAAAAAGTTTCCAGTTTGGGGATAGAACTTTAATGCATAATTCTTTTACAATTTCGAAGATTTTCCTTTTACTACCCTGAAGCACTGCATGGTTTCATTTTATAGTAGTCATGAAATATGAGCACATGGAATTCTGACCTTTTATTATCTCCACAACTAAACACAACACCTATTTTCCAAACTGGCGACAGAACATTTGGTGTGTACATACGGAAAACAAAAATAAGGAGCTGCTCCTTACCTTGTGCTTGGGGCAGCGTACAGAGAAGTTCTCTTCACTCAGTAAACATTCTGCAAGAAAGGAAACAAATCAAGGTCAACTATATTTAAGTATAAAACATTTTGTTAATATGAGGGCACAGAGATGTATAAAGGGGCCTATCCATCAGCAGATAAATTGAACTATAGAACGATATATCGTTCAATTTATCTACTATGGATAGGTCCTGAACGATGACAGATGCGCACTCCTGCGGCCGATAAATTGAAGCTTTCATTTCTTCAACTTGTTGGTCAATTATCGCATATCACTGCCAGACATTAGAAATATCTGGCAGTTTATATGCGGTAAACGACGAAAGATATTAGCAGCAGCTACAGAGAAAAAAAATCCACTTCCTGAATGATGTCATGCAATATTGTTCATCGTTTGCCAAAATCTGTCATGTACATGACAGATATCGTTCAGCACAGCAACCGGAATTTTCAAGGGATATCTTTTGTCTTTCATCGCTCAGAAAAACTTCTGCTAATGGATGGGACCCTTTAGAGGTTTCTATCTTTTGGCAATATAAGGTGTAATTTGTGCCCCTTGATACTCCCTTTTAAAAACAAACTAAGATATGCTTCCTGGATCTGTTACAAACTGGTTTGCAAAGAGAAATTATTATTTTCAATGGTGCTTATTCTCAATGTTTTACTGTAAAAGGACTATGGAAAGATATACACGCATAGATATACAAGGGTATCAAATTATACAGTCTCCTGGTGCATCTTCGTTGCATCGCATTTCGTCCAAGACGCATTTTCGTGAGGAAAAGACACTCGGCGCAAGCAGAGTCGCACTGGACATAACAGCTCACTCACACCAGGTGTCTTGTGACGCATTGTGTTTTGAGGCTAGGTGTATGAGGACATAAGATTTAACTTGCAATAATTGTATTTTAAGTTATATACTTGGGATGTTACAAGCCATGCTAGTAGATACTGTATAATGGAAATTGTGAGCCCCATAAGGTTAAGACAAATCTGCGTAAATATCTAAAGCAGTGACTTAAGTAGATTGTGAAAAGCTTTATTGCCAGTAATGAGTGGAAGAATGAGGAATTGTTATATATGCATGCGATATCCAAAAACATAGCATCTCATTGTAATCATCTGTAACAGGAAAAATAAGTGTTACATGGGTTGGGTTTGAAATCTCAGCCGTCGGGATGCCGCTGGTTAGAATACAGACAGCTGCATCCCGGCAGCCAGAATCCCGACACCCATAGGATGGCACGGTGAGGGATGTCCTAACCCTCCCTCCTCAGTGCCTAACCCTAACCTTCCCCCCTTAGTGCCTAAGCCTAACCTCCCCATCCCCTAAACCTAACACCCCCTCTCTGTTGCCTAAACCTAACATCCCCCTCCCCACACCCTAATCCTAACATTCCCTACCCGGTGCCTAACCCTAACCTCCCCCTAACACCCCGATACTTACCTTCGGGATGCCGGCGGTCGGGATACTGGTGCCGGGATCCCAACCTCTCTGGACATCGGTGCCGGTATTCAGACCGTCGATATCCCGCACACCGGGATGCCGACTACATCCCTGTTACATGGCAGAGTTGTTAAAAAAACATTTGAAATAGAATCACTGTAAGCTCAGAGCAGACAAGTCTGCAAAACTTCAAGTGCATTCGATATGGGACCAGCTGGTGAGCAGTAAGTAAAGTGACATGCAGAAGAGTAAGTGGAAGCAGCTGAATGTAACAGCCATGCCATTTGTGCAGTTCAGCATGGTAAACTGTGAGCAGTGAGAATTCTCCATTTTTCTATCACCATTAAAAATCTCTTAAAACAGACGTATAACACAAATCAAAAGCATTCAATCTGTAGAATTTGGAGAAGGTGTATACCAAAGACCAGTTGGCTGCCTAGTACAGCTGCGCAGCCGAGGCACCATGCCTGCCTACCTAGTACAGCTGCGCAGCCGAGGCTCCATGCCTGCCTACCAAGAGGTAGGGCTGTGGAGTCAAAGTCAAGTAAAGTCAATACAATAATTCACCAGAGCATTACCTGACATTGACAAACGCAGTAGGGGCACGTGACAGCAGCTCCTTGGATCCTTCCCCACCAACCGCTCCCACAAAAAACAGGGAATAGATTGAAGAGGCAAGTCGCAGAGACAGGTAAATGACATGCTGCTGCACTAACCTCTGCCAGTCCACTTACCCACCTTTCCATGTTAATGCTAAAAATCATTTCAGCATGATTATTGTAAAAGGTAACAGGGGAGGAGACAGAGGAAAACAGGGGTATAGAAAGATGGAGGGGGGAGGGGAGAATATCAGTGATAACATTAACTCATGCACAGCAGTATATATTCTCTATTCTGAAAATGTTTTGTTCAAATCATGAAAAAGATGTTTACATTTTTTATTGCTAACTAATTTTATGAAGGAGTTGTAGCCCGACAGTAGTATAAAAGAGGAATAAGAGTTGAAGGTTTGGCGTACCAACAACACAGCCGTCAAGAGGCCCCCACTGATCTGGAGGAATCTACCCTCCCATTTTCAGGGACAGGTTGTATCAATGTAAACCTGACTAATTACTGAAGTAATCCTCCTTGCAATGGCCCATTTTGACTGGCCAATGTCTCTTGTAGTCATCATTAAGTATCAACAGGTCATCTGACCTGGGCAATTCCTCATTACCCTTAGAATTTTTCTATGGCGACATATCCCAGTGTAAAGGAAGAATCACATCATGATTCAAATGGAACTTGGAAAGCACCTTGGACTGAAAGAAAATTTGGTGCTAAGAATAGCCATGAAAGAAGAGCAATGGAGTGGCTCGCAACAACCACATGACCAGCAATTGCAATCGAGAGTCACACGATAATATTAATTGCATATAGAAACAACTGGGCTGATTCAGACATAAGTGGAAAAGTAGGCGATCTTGTAGATTCCAGCATAATGTGTACAGGCGAAAGAAAGAAAAAACTACTGTGAATGCGTTGGATCAGACTTAGACTGGGTACACACCTAAACGATATCAGCCCGATTTGGCTAAATCGGAACGACAAACCGGGCATATCGTACAGTGTGTATGCCCGATTTGCGCACTCCCGCGGTCGCATGCAATATCGTGTGATTGGCCATGCTGCATGGTCAATCACACGATATCGCATGTGAGGCTGTACATATTAATGAAGGACGGAACAGTGATTGTTCGGTTGTTCATTAAGTCTTTTAAGTGTGTACCGGCAAACATGCGATGTCCAGGGTGAAGGCAAAACGCCCACATCAGCACGATTGCTGGTCATTACGGTGTGTACACAGCCTTACACTAACTGAAGGAGTTTGTCCCTGCCATTGGTTTGATCTGTCTGTTGACGGACCACTTTCCGCAAATTGTCCCAAAGTCCCATTTCATGGGTGTGTCATGGGCGAGTAATCCAACTATGAAGTCAGCTTCAGATGGATCTTCTACATCTAGCATGGGAATGATGCAAATCCAGATACTAATTATGTCTGCAGACAGATAGCCAGTAGACTGGATAGGATCCCACTTTCAGTCGCTCTTGTGCACTTTGGCAGATTCATCAAATTATCATATGAAAGAAAGCAGCATGCCATGGGTCTATGGCAGTGGTTCCCAAACTGTGCGCCGTGGCACCCTGGGGTGCCTCAGGACACTTGCAGGGTTGATGGTCCAGCATCAAATAAAGTTATTTATGATCAATGTAATGTAAATATGTGGATAAACAGAAGCTCAAACTTGTCCACCACCACATAACTGAACCTAAGGCTGAAAGGTAAGTACAATTTACTTCACTGTACTACTTTAATAACAAACTTTTGGCTTAGGGGTGCCATTAAAACAATGCTGCTGCTCTAGGGCACCGGGATTCAAAGAAGTTTTGGAACCACTGGTCTATGGAAAAGCGATTGCACATGCATCCACCTCAGAATCAGCCAATGTTTATCAGAGCAAAAGTAGCCAGCCTCAGGATTTGTTAATCATTTCCATGACTGATATGGAAGCCTTCTTCAGTACCAACTACAATGACATATATTGAAACAAATACAATCCAAAATTCTTAATAAGCAGGAAACATTAAAGCTACTCTATATGATTGCTGTATGATTAACGTTTCTACATATCATTGTACCTAAAGGATCAGATATAGGGGGGGGGGGGGTATTATTTACTAAATATTACACAGTTTAAATCAGAAATGTATAAAGGCAATGCTGTTCATGGGCATTTACAAACTACCGGTTAGTAAATAAATTCCGGGATGTTTTCCACTGTATTATCAAATTGCTGATCATGAAAGTGAGTAAAAGGATTCTACATGTTTTATGGATTATCTTAGTACTACAGGTTGAGTCTCCCATATCCAAAATGCTTGGGACCAGGGGTATTTTGGATATCGGAATATTCCATATTTTGGAATATTTGCATACCATAATGAAATATATTGGGAATGAGACCCAAATCTAAACACCGAATGCATTTATGTTTTATATACACCTTATACACACAGCCTTCAGATAATTTTCTATAATATTTTTAATAAGTTTGTGGCTCAAATAATTTTTGTGTACATACATGAAATTAATTTATGTTTCAAATACACCTTATACACACAGCCAGAAGGTTATTTTATACTATATTTTTAATAATGTGGTGCCTTAAACAAAGTTCAAATACATTGAACCATCAAAAAGCAATGTTTTCTTTCTGTTATGACTATCTCAGTCATTCTAAAAATATTCCGTATTTCGGAATATTTGGATATGGGAGACTCAACCTGTATATATATGTATATAAGCTATTTAATTAAAAAAATTGTTTGTTTTTTGTGCATAATTAAAGAAATCCACAAAATGTGATCTGTTGGAGTCGAGACCCCTGGTCTTAAGGTTCCATCAATGTAGTCATTATTTTGAGTCTAGTTATATCATTAGTCTAATAAGCAAAAAGCTATTTTATTCTTCTCTGCGAGCATTAGAGTTATATTATAGCCTATTATGGCAGGATTTCCATTTTCGCACTTACATTCTTTTTTTGTGTTTTATTTGATTCCTACAGAAGCAGCAATGTAATCTCTGGTGCTGTGGACTCTACACATATATATTGTATTATAATATCAGCACCTATAAGGTTATTTCTCATTAGATCCTGTAATGTGGCTTATTTTCTGTATTACAATATTACAATGTCCTGCCAAAATAAGTCAAAAGCACTTAAAGAGAGGATAGGATTTAAGCTAACTAGCTGAACTGCAAAGATCATCAACACCCTTTTGGTACTAGAGTCAGTTTTAATGTAGCAGATTGATGCAGCCTTGATCGCTGTAAACAATACCTTTTGTGCTCAAATAAATCTAAAAATGTAAAAGTCTACTTCGAACAATACTTTTTGACAATAAAGACAGTGATTATCTAAAAAGGTTTAAACAAGCTAGAATGTTTTTTTTTTGTTTTTCGAGCAATTATAACATGTGGGTGTATAAAGGTTTTATTATTGCAGTAAATGTTTTAGGCAGCTCTGGAGACAGATTACGAGCACTATTGGTTACCATGGCAAAGAAAGTCAAAATAGGCTTTCAGGCCTATATACCACAAAACGCAATTTTATTTTCTAAAAGATTTTGAAGATTGTAATTGATCATTTAGTATGACACTAAAAAATTACTGACGAGTTTCAAACAGAAGAAACATACAAGGGACCCATTAAAAATAAATTTAAAAAAAATTATAACAAACTGTTAAGACTTTATCATTTATAAATGGAAATTACAAGTACAGTATGTATATAGGCACAGTATAACATGGAATTATCTGAGAAAAAAATTGTAATTTAAAGATTATTTTCTAAGATACAATTACATCAGAATCAGCAGGAGATATATCTTATGTACACACATACAGAACTGGGACAGAATAGTATACAATTCAAGATTGAGTATTGTCAATGTTTTTAAATGTTGCAAGTAAAAGGTTTATCTTTATTTTCTGTTAATGTATAGTTTTTAGTCTTATATATCCTAAGTACAAACCAATCACAAAGGTTACCATCCGCAAAGGCTAGTATCTGTTGTAACAATCGACCAGTCCCAGATGGAACCAGATAACTCCTATTGATATTGAGGTCTCTCAGTCACTGACATGCAATACCTTTGAAGACAGTCGGAAAAAACAAGAGCCTGCAGCAAAGCTAGGGAGTTCGCCTTCACCAGCAGATCAACTAAATTACCGTTGCCCAATTGATTCTGAAATCGCAGACTTTATAAATGCACAAGGCTCTGTAGCCAGGCAGAAAGGTAGGACTCAAAACTGAAAGGGACAGGACAAAATGGCAAATATGAGGTGATCTTGGTATCCTCCCAGACTGGAACATGTAAATAAGCACCCTAGATATTCATGGACATCATAAACTCAGCCTTTTCTATGCTATTGATGACCAACCTTGTGGACATCACCTTGAATCGGTCTACATGCAATCAAACGTTTAGGAATGTCAGGTTCAGAATAGGTCAAAAGGAATCAAACAAATCCCTGACCAGTAAGATACTTTAGCAAAATCCATTATGATGTTACACTACTGGAATAATTACTCCAGCTGAAATAAGGGACTGAATGGCTACACTTAGAGCAAAACACCCTGTTTGTTTTAAGACAGGAGGTGAAAAGTTATCAGTGCAGGGAATTTCAAAAGATGTATGATGTATAAATCTAAACTAGGTGTATTAACAAATCAGTTTTTGTTTTTATTATATATGTATTTTCACCTTTCCATGCTGCTCTTACCTTACATCACATTTCACTTTGCTCATTATGGCGATGCCCTGGGGTGGCTTGGCTGCGCCGATTTAGGGGTGTCCTGCGCTCTGGATTTGAACCCTAGTATGTTAGGGACCTACCCTAAAGAGGTTACCTGGATATGGTGGGTAGGTCCATAACCGTGGCCATGATTATGCTATAAACCCATTGATTGCAAAATTTTATTGCATAATGTATTTATATTTACTCAGTAATTTGTCTGTATTAATAAATCAGAAAGAAGTCTATTCTGCAGCCTGGGAAATACTCTTATACTGTTTAGAGCCAAACAGCATTTCCACAGAGCATGGAAGGGACTTCAGAGTCTAACTGGTCTCTACATACTCCTCCCAATTACAAAGTCATAGGGTAGAGCACGCCAAACCTGCTGAGGAAATAATTCTAGGCCTAATGAGCCCCATATCAATAGCGGCTTATCCCAAATATTCAGAAGTCTCATGGATATGCTCCACCAGAGTTGGCAAATTGTCTGTCAGAATTCAGACCCTCCGTCAAATAATATCCATTCTATTTGTTTATTGACCAAGCCGAAGTTAAGCTAGGTCAAAAAGGCTCCCAAGCTGCAGTGTAAAACATTCTAATAGTGGACTCAAATTTTTCTATTCTTTATATTCCATAAGGCAGCAAAGTTTGGAATGGTTGTCACATTAGATAGACAAGTTATTAGTGCATCCACTTAAGGTGGAGAATCCCTTTACACCATATCCTTTGTATTCAGAGAATAAGAGGAACTGCAATCTGCTGAGACCCAGCTTAGTCCACACTTCAAAGTAGGTTGTCTAACTGAACTGTCTGAAATCTAGGATTCTTTGCGATCCTTAACCTCCAAGAGCCTGAATCAGATAAGAGCCAATAAAGAGGAGCAAACAAGGAGCAATTTGCTTCTTGTACAAACCATGTGCAATCCAAGGGACACAAAGGGATACAAACTTTTACACTGAAACCTACACTTAACTTAGGAAACATCCCTTTCCAACTTTAAAACTCTCTGCACATTTTAAAGTTGCCCAAGCGGCAGTGCAACATAGGAACAAATGCAAAAAAAAAAAAAGCAATTTGTACCATGGCTGGAAAACTAATGGTGCGTACACACGGTACGAGATCTATGAACGATAACGATATAATTTAACGATATATCGTTAATTTTTATGCAGTGAAGGACCAACGATGCGCATTTCCGCATGTACAATCACGATATCTATGATCGTTCGTGCATGCAGGCCAATCTGGATGATATCGTCAATCGTCAGATGTGGCAGGATGACTTCACTGAAAGATATCTTTCAAGTCGTTGGTTGTACAGATCGTTACGTGCGTACCAAGCATAGCTCTGAATCAGACATTAGTCTGTAGTTGGTATACACTAAATATTCTACTCCCAGATTCCTGTTGGAGCTATCATCAGGACATGAGGAAGCTTTCAGAGCCTTCTGCCACTTCACTTTACTCCTTGGCTGAATGCTCTGTCGGGCCCTTTTAGAGCATGTAGAACCACCAAAAATGGATGCTTCCATGGTCAAGACATAGTGACACTTGTTAGAATATTCTAAATATCTGAACCAGGTCCTGTTCCTCACAATCTTGTCAGGTGTTCAAGGAGGAACTGAAAGAGTCCTGGTAAAGAGGATCAGGGGAACGACATGACACTTCCCATGGAAAATTCAAAGCATGGAGCTTCAGAGTATGAGGAAAGCTCCAAAATAGCTTATCCCAGGCTGACTTTGCCATCCCAGTGGGTATCCCCAAAGGCAAGCATGGCCTGCTTGACCTCTGCTTCACATGCTATGCTTAGTATTTTGATTGTCAACTGGACCAGGTAAAAATATTTCCCATCTTTATTGCGAAGCTTGGCCCTAGACATACTCCCCCTTGACACATAGGGAAAACAAATAAGAAAAGATGCAAAAAATTGATGATTGGTCAGAAAATCAGCACCCCAATACAACTCACCACTACCTTCCCTGCAGACAGAGAAGGAATGGGTGCTCCCAAGATGACTGTTGTGTCCCTTCTGGCAGGTTTGCATTGTTTGTAAACCTATGGAGAAGGTGCTGAAGTTGAAGTCCCAAGTAACCAATGGAGGGTTTAGAGAGAGAAGCCTGGATTTTTTTTTAAGGTAAACTTGAAAAAAAAAGCTCCTTTCACCATATACTATAGCCAGTGTTTTTAACTCTTCCATGTACAAAAGAAAAAAAGTCTGGAGAATGACAGAATGTTGTGACATGACATTTTACATCAGGTTCTTCAAAATCATTAGACAACTGTTGTTGTAAACACAACAAATTAGTTGTGTAACTATGAACTTTGGCCCTCATTCAGAGCCGTACGCTCCGAGCAGAGCGCACGCTCTGAATGAGGGCCGGGCTCCATTTTCATGGAGCGTCCTCCTGGACGCTCGTATAGCTGTGGGTCACCACCCACAGGCTATACGAGCGTGCTTTGTGATGGCCGCGATGGTCGAGACCATCGCGACCATCGAAATTGCGAGCCGGAGCCTGCGGTTGAGGTTTTCAACCGCAAGCTCCGGAGTGATTTTGGCTCTATCAGAGCCAAAATCACTCCCACTGACATCACTAGTGATGTCAGTGGGCCGGCTTCTGACGGGAGGCGTTCCCGTGGGAACGCCCCAGTCAGGGAGGCACGCCCCCGGCACGCCCACCAAAGGGGGCGTGCTGTCAATCAACATTGACAGCACGCCCCCTTTGATCGGACACAACGAGCGAAGGACTTTCCTTCGCTCGTCGCGTCTGGCGCATGCGCACGACGGAGCTCCCTCCGTCGTGCGCATGCTCAGTGCATAACATCGACCCACTTGCGAGCGGACAGCCGCTCGCGAGTGGGTCTGAATCAGGCCCTTTGTGTACTAAGCATACCTTTTCTATAGTTCAAAAATTGTATTAGGAAACTAGATCATAGTTAGAGGCAGCAATAAGCTTTCATTAATATTATAATTAAACGTAAGGAAAAAAAAAAAAGCTATTAGGCAAAGCATAATGCATACAATAAGTATGAATTAGGTTTCAAGTGCCTGTGACTGAAAGAAACATTTCCAGAGGGCAGCACTTGAAAGCAAGTTACACACAAAAATAAATCCATCGCCCACAAGTTTATGACGACGTCTATTATCAGGTTTAAGTTATTGGATTTCTGATGGCAAGGATTTTAGGCCTTACCCGAGTCCATGGCACATGGGTAGTGATAGCAGCAGGCACAACCCTTGTTGTAGCAGCCCAGTGTGGCTCCAGGCTCCTGGCAGTGAGCACAGATCTAGGAAAATATACAGATGTAGGATTAATAAAAAACATTAATTCAACCAAGTGTAAAACAAGAATGACCAGAAGTTGCTAGACAAAGTTCAAGCAGTTAGTGAAGAGACATGCAGAAATCATATAAATAATTGCTTAGTCCAAAAACTGTCTGACTCCATTATGTGCAATTGATTCTCATACTAAATGAATAAAAATAAAAAATACAACTATGTCTGTTATTCCACCAGAAATTACAAACCAGTAGAAATAATTTTCAGTGTAATATCTACCTGACAGTTGTCCAGCCCTGTCATAGTGGGACTATACAGTTATATGCATTTGGGTTACTTACTGAAATGCAGGTGGTGTAGATGTTAAATACACAGCGCAGCGGCCTTTGCAGGTCAACGCTTCTCGCATTTGGCTGCAGCCTGAAATTTATAGCAAAAATAATATTAAAGGCAAAACGCTGCATATTGCCTTTAATAACATTGCTGTTTTAAATTCCAGGGTCAAACCTGCCAAAAAGCGCAGACTCATAAAGGGCCGCTGCATTGTAAATTTACTCCTAAATGCTTTTAAGCTTTTCTATATAAATCCCAGTTTAATAGGGCAATTCTGTTAAATGCAAAGTCCCAAAGGTGTAGCTGGGAATAGTGGTAACGACTGAACACTGCAAGCTCAACATTGCTCCTTTTACCACGCAACACCATGGAGCAATGTTGGTTTGCAACCAGGCCGCACGTCTCAGATGATTGAATAACCCTGTTTCTTGCTTGCACTGCAGCTGTAAGACATCTGCAACTGGTCTTCTACCATTTTGTTCTTAGCATAAAAGCTGCATTGCTTTGACATTTGTTTTCTTTAATGAAAGTTCCAATCATTAGTTTCCACATTCTGTGGCATATGTAAAGTGACCAGTTAACATACCTTCAATGGAAATTTTAAACAAAGAGTAGTAGACAATCTGTACAATTGTGAATTGATCATACAGCATTCGCATGCTTATAGAAAAAATATAGTGCCAGCTGTTTGTTCTGGTCTCTCGCTTACACAAAATTGGATTATTGTTCGGCTCATATTGGCCAATACTGGATTGCAAAACCATTGCATGTTTCTTCCCTAGATTTCACACTTTTATGGGTATTCAATATGGGTGCGATAACATCGTTTTTTGCGTTAATATCACTGGTTTTAGTTTTACACCGTATTCAATTTCAAAGACTTATCGCAGTTTTGAAAAGTCTTTGATAAAAAGCGGTGATAACTTTTCACCATTGAATAGGTGTCGAAAAAAAGTGCATAATTGGGGTTTAGGGGTGCAGGCTTAAAAAAAATAGCCTGCACCCCTGAGATTGACATTTAAAAAAAGAACTGTGTCAAAAAAAGTAAAAAAAAAAACATAGGGACACCCCAAAAAATTTATTTAAAAATTGGGGTGCAAAAAAAAAAAAAGGGAAAAAATTGTTAAACAATAGGGAAATAGGTTCAGGGCTATTCTGCAAGTATGCGGCAGATGTTTTCTAGAATAGAATTATAGCGGCAGGTGCACAAATGCAGAATTTTTAAAAACTGACTTTAGGGACTTAAAAAATATGCTAGTACCCATTTTCATGTACCCCAAATTCGATGGGACCACTTAAAAAAAAACGAAAAAAATAACCTAAGTGCTCTTCTGCATCACTTCTTGTCGGAAAAAAAACACCTGCTGCGGCTATTTAAATCCCCGACTTTCAATAAAAGGCTAAAACGGGGGTACACATAGTGAAAAAAACTCCGATATGAAACGTTAACTTCGCCAGGGAAGTTAACCTTTCATATTGAATACCCTTCTTTGTTCTAAAAAGATATTGCTGCTGTTCTTAAAATAGCGGCAGCTGGTGAATCATTACATTCTTTTGATGGGAATAATTTCTACTGTAGTCTATCAGTAGAAAACATACTTGTTAAGTTTACAGATGCCACTTGGAGCAGACTCTGGCCTCCTGCTCTTCTGAACTTTACATGAATATGCCCTTGCAATATGCTGCGAGCAGAATAGTCTGAAATGTACATTACATGACAGATTTATCCTAATGTAAATGACTAAGGAAAAAAAAGGAATATGCCAAACACAGTAACTGCCATTATCTTGTGCTAAGAGCATGAAATGCCCTCTTCTTTCTTTTTCCAATAGATGCACCTATTACATCACTCAAGTTATCTTCGCCACATGTATTAGTAATGCTCTGGTAGAGCCTGGTGACAGCTTTACTTAAGGAAATGTTCTGCCTTTCACATTCCCAAATTCCTAGCAGATACCAGCAGACAACCAATGCCTCCTCAAAAAGCAGGGCCAAGTGAGTATGTTTGCATGTGCACATGTGTGGGAATGAATAACCCCCCCATTGTCCTTCGAATCCATATCCCCTAGAATGACAGTTACTCAGTCATTTAAATTTACTTATTTATGTTTTCATCTGTTAAATATGAAAGCATAGGTTCCTTTATTGCTTCCCTTACCTCATTGACATGCAATTGAGGTGCCCTGAGGCATCAACTCTTGAAAAGAAATCGCTAGTTAACCCCTCGTCTTTTTCTAATGTAATTTCTTAAGGTGGGACCACACCTGACAGATATATCTGCAGATGATGGTCGTTCAGACACACTTAACGGCCATCATCTGCTTGTGACCTCGGGTCCCGGCGGCCGGGTCTGGAGCGTGTCCCGCCCCCTCCTCGTGACTGCCGCTGTGTGTGTACGGGCAGTCTGCCGACCGCTCGTACACACCTGCCGATGGACAGATATATCTGCAGACATATCTGTCCATCGGCTGTGCAGCACAGCCAATGCGATACATCGGTGAAGGACAACGTTCACCGACATATTGCGGGTATACACTTGGCCGACGTACAACAGATACATTGGCCAAGCAATTGAGCGGCCAGTATATCTGTCAGTGTGTACCCAGCATTACGCTATGGAAACAAAACAGATAAATTCCAGAATTCTTGATAAAGCTACAGGTGGGTCCTCCTTCATTTTTGCTGTAGTCGTGAAAAACAGCCCCTCTCGGCACGCCTGTTCTCATGAGACTGCTAGGGCCAGGTGTCTTTTTTGCCGAAAAAGTGCCCAAGTCATAATGCGATGCGATTAGGACGCACCAGGAGACTGTGCCGATTAATTATGTGGCACTTGTGTATATCTGTGCAAAGGAGTCTCTTAATCAGCATGCAAAGTACTACGATACAGCGGCCACAGCTTTTTTCCACACTAAGTTCTGTTTACAGATATACCAGTGTCACATAGAAAACTAATCAAACTAATCAGCACAGTCTCCTGGTGTGTCCTAGTCACATCGCATTGCGACTTAGACACATTTTTGGCAGAAAAAGAAAAAAAAAAAAGACGCCTCCGGATGATAGCAGAATTGCACAGCACCAGGCGGCTCACTCATACCAGGCATATTCTGCTGCAGCGTATTGAGGCTGATGAGCAAAGACACACCTGTAGACTAATAAAAACATTATGTAACACATGTATCACAAGAGCTGTCCTTGAATTTTTAATCGCAAACCTACATGCATGCGCCATTAATAAACGCTGCTATGCATGCGGTAAGTGGCGGGATGTACTGCATTCAAAATACGATGCTGGCTACATCCTCTGCTATAAGAGAAGGAGCCTGGTTATCATGTCTGTGACTATACAATTATCAGTGATCAACAATTGTTTACTATTTTCATCCTAGTTTTTGGATCTTTATATGTTGAACCTTTATTTTTCATTAGAGTGTATTAGTAAGGTCAGGGATACGAAAGTATATTTCTGAAACATGCACAGTTATGCACATTTATTAAATGACAAAAACATTCTTACAGTATGGTAAGGACACATTTGAAAAATAATTTAGTGTGCAAATTGCTTTAAAAATGTGAGTTAGTCTATTCACATATGCATCTTGAAAAACCTATACTTGTAACCCAGTTCTTTTCGGGAGAGTTTGCTCAAAATAACGCTTCTCACTACATTCAGCATTCCAGAACACTACCATGAAAAACCATATATTATTTAAAAAAACTCACCATCTCTCTGGCAATGTCAAAAGCCTCCTGCAAACCATACAATCGGCCACAAACAAAGTAGACACCGTTGGCCCAAAGGACACATCCCTCATGCATCCAGAATTCATTGCTGTCGAGAGGTAGTTGAGGGATCTGAAACCCTTGGTCAGGGATTACATCTGCAGTAGATTGTCCACTAGAGTCTATTGACAGTTCACAAGGGTCAGAGGTCTTCCTACGCGAGGGTACAGCATGTCTAGAAGAGAGACAGTCTCCTGAACGATTCCGACGTTTGTAGCGAGGATGTTCAGACAGGCTGCGCTGTTCCCTGGCTTGCTGAGGCTCCTCCTCCTCCTCTTCATCAGAGTCAGTCTTGGAACCATCTAAAGTATCTTTGTGTCGAACTTTCACTTTTTTGGGAGTTTCTGATGATTTTTTCGGTGGTGGGTTTTTGGATAGTGTAGATGCATATTCCTGGGTGTAAAAAGGCCCAAATAGATCTCCAAGATTCTTGTAATTGGCCCATTTGCCACAAAAACAACAGACAAGGTGTCCCATTAATGCAGACTCTGTTACAGCTGGCCCCTGTACCATGAAGCTTGAGATCGGAAGAGCTTTGCTCTCAGTAGGCTGTGGAGACGTGGTCCTTTGACCCTTTCGTACAGATGTTAGTTTTTTCCAGCGTTGTTCTTCCTCTTCCGCATTAATTATAACACAGGACAAGCCTAATTCCTCCTTATTTTCCACATGTATATAAGGAAAAAATGATTTGGTTTTGGACTCAGTTTTGTCAATGGTTTGGCTGGCATACTTTAATTTGATTTCTGGCTCTATTGGGGCAACTATAGGAGCTGCTTGCTTACCCCGTCTCCTCCTTGTTGTTCCAGCTTGCTTCCTCCTTTCTCTCCTCCTTTTCGGTTTAGGCTCAGACTCTAAGCCCTGCTCTGATACAGACTGTGTTTGAGGTGGTGGAGGAAGAGGAGGTGGTGACGGGAGAGGAAGAGAGGTCAGACCTGCTATAACAGATGCTTGAATATGCTGTTGCTCTTGACCTTGCTGCTGCAGCTGTTGCTGCTGTTGAAGCTGTTGCTGCTTAAGCTCTTGTTGCAGTTGTTTTTTCTGCTTATTGACACTACCAATGGGACGCCCTTTCTTTTTTCCAGACGGAAAATAGCCTTTTGGAGGAGTTCTCTCTTGTTTGGGGGTAATTGGCTTATCCTCGTCAGCCACTTCAAATGGTTGAACCTGTGGCAAAGGGGATTTTGATTCTAAAGCTGGAGAGGTTCCCTTTCCTTCAATAAAATGATTGGATGTTTGTTGTATACTAGGTGCAGATTGTGAAAAGTCTTTGGTTTCCATAGACTGTTCATCAATTTCCATTTTAATCGGTTTGTCATCATGGATAGTCCAGACATCAAAAGATTTTGGTGAAAGTCCATGGCTTTTCACCTCCTCATTGCTAGAAATCTCTGGTACAATATCAACTATAATTTCTCTTTTCTCCTGCATGAATCCATTACCACTTTCGGGCCCCTTTCCCTTGAGAGATAAGATGTCATCAAGTGTTACCGGCTCAACAGCATTTTCTGAACTGCTTGGAGCAGCAGAACGGCGCACATTCGGAGAAGTAATTTTCTGCACTATAGCTTCCAACTTAAGACCCCTTCCTTTACGGGGAGGGAGAATTTTTGTCTTTGTTGGACTTGAAAGTGATACTGCAGGAGGGCTCCTCTGTTCAGTACAAGATTTAGATGAATCTTCTGTCATGGACAAAAAATCACTATCCGTGCCCCTTGACGACAATACATGTAATGAAGGTATTTTGTCAGAACCTTCTTTTGGTGTAGAAGTAGGTGGCCGCTCTTTATCATCAAGTAGCTGCCTCTTGCTAGGGATGGGGGAAATGAAAGAACGTACTCTTCTTCTCATAATTAATGGGTTGTGGTGTGATACTTCCTCAGGTCCTGATGATCGATGTGCATTGCACCCAAGTTTAGGGAGCTCAATTGACTCCACTTGCCTGGTTCCATGTGTTTCAGATTCCCTTATGGGACTAAATGGCTTCTGATTTGTACCTATTGGAGACCCAACTTTCTTTACTGGAGAAGATTGTCGTCCCAAGTGCCAACTTGAGGATTCTACTGGAGGAGTCTTTTGACTACTTCGTTTCAACTCCACAGTTGTTAAATGAGGGGTTCCTTCACCCATACGTAGTTGGCGGCTATAGTCTATGTTGCTAGATTCGTGAGATAAACTTTGTTGGCTATATCCTAATCCCTCAGTTTCATTCCTTCCCGGACTACGAACATGAAACGGTTCCTGCCTTGGGCTTTTCCGCTGCATTTCCTGACGATGTTGCGAGGCCGAGAGTATAGCTTGAGCAGAGCTTCCCAGCCATTCTTTATATTCCTCTTGTTGGTAAATTTGTCTTTTGTAATGTAGAGGAGAAGTGAATGTAGGATGTGGCTCTCCATAAGAACTTGATCTTAAATTTGAATGGTAACCTAGACTAGAACTATCAGGATTCTGAAAAAAAGCAGAGTACAAAGCTTCTCTACTAGCTCGTTCTGAAAGACTTATTGCTGGATTCAAATGATGGACATCTGTTGGACCTCTACTTCTTCCTGGAGACATCTTCAACTTATCACTAAGCTCTTGAGATTGAGCAGGTGACCTACCTCGAGATCCCAACCTCCCAGTACCCCTTTTGGGATTTGATGTACGACTATTATGCGAACTATAGTCCTGGTTGGGGTCATATGTCATGGCTCTTGGACTGGCATTGCCTCTAGCAGAGTCTTTGGTGCTGTATGACATACAAGGTTCTCCTGTTCTTTTTCTTTGCACCTTTGGGGACTCAATATCTTCACCTTTGGCCATTCCACCTTGACTATTTGACTTTTCCAAGGTCAACATTACACTAGGCAAGATGACTGACTGTCCAGCTCTGCTATCTGGTGGTCTTTCTTGTCCAGTGACATGTTGAGAGCTAGGGGGTTCACGCACAAGTTGTCTTAGTGGGGAGATGTCGCAGATAACAGACCTTCTTTCAGAAGGCCCACTACTCTGTTCATGGCAAGAGGTTGGTGGTTCAGCCTCAAATTTTCTGTTTGCAGGATAATCTGCCAAATTTATCTGTTTCATTTCTAAAATGGCTTTTCTATCCCACTGACCCCAATGTGGGGATTCTAAATGAGGTGCTAAACTTTTCCCAAGGATGCTGCGATTAGTTTGATCATTGCTTTGGTTCATGAGAATGTTCGGTCTTATTGGTACTTCAGGACTTCCAGTAACAGCTGCAGGGTCCTGTGTGCTTCTAGCATACCTTCTTTCCTGCTGATGGTGCCCTTGCAGGACCTCTTGCAAAAGGCTTGGATACTTCTCACTTCTTCCAGACTTTCGATCGCTCTGCCCTCCAAAATTTCCCATCTCTGAATTTTTAGGATGTTGGGGTATATTGGTGGGATTTCTGGAAGTAATTGGTGCTTCCTTGAAGAAAAATCCAGTGCCAACAGGAGATTTAGCAGATTCTACTTGGGGTATATTCGTTGCTGTGGTAGACACTGCATCATCAATATTAGGCTCCCCATTCTGGCTGTTAGAACAATCTTTAGAACTTTCCTCTGTAATTGTTTGAGGCAATTCAGGTTCTGGTGTTGGCTCCATTGCTTTATTAACTGGTGTTGAAACCTCATCAACTACTTTTTCTGACCGGTTTGCCACAGTTTCATTTGAAACTATTACCCCAACTGACTTTTCATTTGCCTTAGGAATTTCCTGAAAGGTCTCTGCTGGCTCTGTCATTGTATCAATTTCTTGAATTGCAGTCGTCTCTATAGGTTCATTTTGCCATGTGTGGGCAGGAGAAGGTGGCTTTTCTGGGGGTAGTACCTTTATGCCTGCTTCAGAACTGGAGCTCTGGCCACTTAGCTGTCTTACTCTTTCACCTGGATCTCCTGTACTGCTAGAACAGCTGCCATCCAATGATTCTGCCATTGGAGATTTTAGTTGTTCTTCAGCTTGGGAAGAAGTCTCTGAATTGGCACAACTGTCTGTTTTTCTTGAAGTCCTTTTACCACCTTTCTTGTGAGGTGCCAAGGCATCAGAAAGCAGCATGTGTTGAACTGTATTAGGCAAGTTGGCTACTTGGCTACTGAGTGCACTAAGACTGCTCAGACCTGGATCTGTCAAACATTTCTCTTGTTTACCTTCTGCACCAAAACCTTTAAAACTACCAATCTGTGTGTTAGGACTCAGTTGTGGCATCATTGTCAATATACGATTTCTGGATGAAATCGGTAAATTTCCTTGTCCACACTGAAGATTTTCCCCAGTAGTCATCAGTGGTGAAGGTGTGGAGCTACAGCTAGGTGACTGTACTACAGAGGCAGCTGGGGATGGGTTGGAGATGGGGCTGAAGTTTTGCTGGAACTGCATAGGTGATCGTGCGGGGACATCAGCTTGGTTGTATTGTCCAGCCTGATTTTGGGATAGTAATTTAGAGGAGTTTGGATACTGCATTACATGAGAAGGAGTCTGTTGCTGCTGTTGTTGTTGTGGAGGTGGTTGTCCCTGACCTCCACTTTGTGGCATTTTAGCTGCATCAAAGTTCTTTAAGTGCTGGCTAGCATAACTGCTATATCCGTGTTGTGCTCCATAGGATGATCCAGACATATGACTCTCATATGGAGAACTAGAACCTCCAGGACTGTAGCCTTCATAGTTTGTTCCAGATTGTCCAAACCTCTGAAGAGGAAAGGAACTAGAGGGTGACCCTGCAGAAGACTGATAATGTTGTGCAAACTGTCCTACTCGTAGTGGATATCCGGCAGAACTCAGTGAAGCAGAACGCTGCATTTGCTGCAGATGTGAGGTTCCTGCGGATGCAGGTGTGTTGCCAGTCTGAGTAAGGGGCTGATGTGACTGGTAAAGTTGTTGCCTCAACTGTTGACTAGGAACATGAGATGAATACTGGCCACCACCAGGAGAAAAGGACCCTGGAAAATCCTGTGAGTACTGAGACAAGCTGGCTGCCGCAGAATGCTGACTTGCAAATTGGCCATGGAGGCCCTCTCTCCCATAGTGACTGCTAAAACCTGTGCTGCTGCTACTAGTATTTCCTTGAGGAGGTCCATAACTCTGTACTGGTCCAGGTGGTCGGCGCTGTGGTGTTTGGCCGCCAGATGGGCCCTCTTCTTTGATTCCAAGATAATAGAAATCACCCGTTTCTTTTCGATAAGCTTGGTAACTTTGCAGACTGGAATTCTCCCCAGGAGTCATTGAAGTAGGAGTGACTGTCCCTCCTCTACGCCCTCCATAGCTGCTTTGGAATATCTGAGCCTGCTGTCGGGGGCTATACTCTTCCATCCTTGAAGGCCCATGAGCTTCCGGTGGATAGGTTTGCTGATTACCGTGGTAGTTACTTTGTTCTCGGAATGACTGCATATTGCAGAGCTTTTCCTCCTACAACAAAACAAATCGAAGATAAATTTAGTTGATTCTAAAAATACAGGTTACCATGGTCACTTGCAAGACATCTTTCAGGTAAGCAAAAACTGTTAAGAAAATTATTTGGGTATTCAATAGTACAAATTAAAAGTTTTAAAGGTGTAAATGGTGTTTAACATTCTTAATAGTATATGCTAGTGGTAAATATGCAGCTTTATACAGCTCATATGAAAATGAAAACACAACAGTGTGTCAAGTCACTAATACAGGGTTTGACCATTTTTAAAAAAAAACTCTTGTGGAGATATGTTCCTCTCATCCAAGCACCGGTATGTCACATTGTGCTCAGTAAAGACTTCTTGGGGAAATAAATTGTCAACTTTTGTTATTTTTATGATATAAAGAAAGCAAATTGCCAGGTTTATCCAACTGAGAAATTACAAACTGCCAGACAAGCATGATGGTTCAAACAGCATGCCGTTTAAGCTAACTGGCCATTTAGAACATACAAGGAGACACAATACACTTATGGGGAGAATCAAAGCTGTGAGAATTATAAAAGCTTGGAGAGAGATAACATACTAATCAATCAGCTTCTAACTGTCATTTTACAGGCTGTGTTTGAAAAATGAGTTACGAGTTGATTTGTTGGTACTTTTTCTCTCTCTGCCATAGTAATTATGAGCGCAATTTTTATTTATTAAGGGAGCAAAAACTGATTTTGTTTATGAATGTATTAGGAGTGACAAATTAATACAAGATTATATAAAAATATAGGGACAAATAAAAATTTTCTCCCATCATAAATTATATTTCAAGTCATCGTTTTACCACTACTGGTTACCACATTATGAAAGAATAAGTATTGCCCATGTCATAATTATTGCTTACATAATTATTAAAAAAAATATTGTCCTCTAAATAGTCATATAAAATGTTTCCCTAATAATATATTCATAAAATATTTTTGCTGCCACAAGATAAATATTAATAATTTTTTCTCCCCTCAACGGACTATTTCTTTTAAAAAAAATGACATAAAAAATTGTCTATTTTAAAATCTAAAAAGTAAAAAATATTTTTTCAAAATTATATATATAAAAAAAAAAACACCTAGGCGGAGTCTAGCACCTATTAATAGTAACCCCACTCCCCCCAGTGACAATAAGCTACCTTGTGGCAATAACCCCCCACCCCTTTGTATCTATTAATCCCCTTATGGCTATGGATATATCATAGGAAAAAATATATATATTAAACCTGGATCTCCTTAGATAACAGCACCTATAGCACAAATTTGTTGTGTCCAGGGTATTAATGTTCCATGGACAATTAGTCCCCACCATGGAACACTGTGAAAAAAAAAAAAAAAAGGCTGAATGTTTTTAGAATAGCATAACTACAAAACAATACAGCAACTGGCTAACAAAGTGGTAAGTAAAGGAGAGGGTAATACCCCTTTCAGATTAAGCTTCTGACCTGGGATATTGCCATGGCAAGCCGAGTAAACCCGGGTCCTTTCTTTGTGTGAAAGGGTCCAACCGGGTCCTCGACCCTGGTCGCTATCAGGGTTAATCCCAGGTCCAACCCGGGTTGCCAGCAGTTTGAAATGGTGTGACCCGAGTTATTCAATCCGGGTTACAGTAAAAGTATCGGTTCAGGAGCGCAGATACCCACTTTTCATGATTCATCTTTGTGTGCCTGTAACAAAACATCCACTTCTATTGACTCACACATTTGGCAGGGCTGACATGGGTTCTGTGTGAAAGGGGTCGAACCGGGAATAACCGAGGACCAAGGTGCAGTGTGGAAAGGGTTTCTGGTCTGTGTCTCGGGGAAAAAACAGAGTTGAAGCCCCAGCTTTGGATTAAAGTGGTATTAGACTGGTAGGAAGTAGTTACTGTCTGCATGCACAGTACAAAGATGTCACAAAGTTGTCAGAAATCAGTGGAGGAGAATGTGCAGTGCACTCCACACGCTTATCCTCCTTCTGTGGGCTACAGCTGTGAAGGTGCTTTGGGCTTTGAAAGGAGGTCTGAGAGGCACATTAAGAGATCTCACTAGCAAGATAGTAATTTAACATATTCCCAATTCAAGTAGATGCTTTATTAAAAACACAAAACAACCACCCTGCACCATTCCTCCCATCCATTAGAAGTTTATAAATGTCACTTGTAATGGTCACATTTGGTCTTATAAATCACAAAACATTATATCTTTTTTCTTACTATAAACCAGTGTTTCCCAACTGTTCACCGTTTCACCCGGGGGTGCCTCAGGACACTTGCAGGGGTGCCTCATGTTGGTGGTCCAGCACCAAATCAAATTATTTGTGGTCAATGTAATGTAGACAAACAAAAGCGCAAACCTGTACACCACAACATAGCTAAATCTAAGAATGACAGGTAAGCTCAATATATTACACTTTACTATTTTACTACATTTTTTTCTGAAATTCTCAATAAAAACAAAAAAACTTAATCTTACGGGTGCCGTGAAACCAATGCTGATACTCTAGGGCGCCGTATTTCAAAAAAGTTTGGGAACCACTGCTCTAAACAAATAACTAATATTTTTCTGTGCATATCTCTTAATTTCTTAGTTCTCTTTATGTCATATACAGTAGGAAGTGAAGGCATTGCTTAGATAACAGCTTAGCCATGCCTCCTAATGGTGCCGATTTATACTAAAAGGACAATCCGCTGTTATTTATCTTATCAAAATAGCTATGGTAATTCACAAGTAGTGGTTAAAAAAAGCAAAATGTTGGTTATTAAAATGCAGCTGTGCACAAATATCCTCACAAGAAAAAGTACTTGTAGCTTTATTGTGGACAATACAGCCAATTGTAAAGCGCAACACAATATGCTGGCTTAGAGCCATTTGGAGCTGAGCAGTTCAGTAAATGACTGAAAGTCACAAACATAGGGGACGATTTGTTAATCAGGAATTTAGCTCCCCTGGGAAAATTTAGTAATCCCTGGGAAAATCAGCAAAAGAAGCATTGCAGGTTATAGCTCTCCTTAAATGTGCAAGAACAAAGTAGTAACATTTAGTAAAAATACCAAAGAAAAGCCACAAGTTCAGAACTTCAAAGTGAAGAAAACCCACAGGTCTCATTACAATATTTATCATGAATGGGTAGAGGATACTACAATAGTTGCTCACATCCAATACTGGGACATCCTGCACCACAAGTAATGGACGTTAGATGTTCAGTAACACTGCCAATCACAACATATATAGTGATACAGCAAATAGTTAATATCCCCATGAAAATCCAATAATGCACACGTGGTCAATTCCTTCATGTGACTTAAAAAAAGAAAGAAAAAAAAACGGCTATTGCTGGTACCATCAATTCTGGTGATGTCAATGAATTTACATCTTTCCCGGCTCACAAAAGATCCGACTGGCATCTTAAATTATTTTGTGAACCCTTGTGTTGGTTTCACTCTACAAGATCACCAAGTGCTTTTCAGGCACAGTTGGCAGAGTATATATAATTTTCCCAAATGGAAATATATGTCAAAAAAGTTAAGAAGAAAAATTACTGACAAAATTACAACAAGTAATTTATATGTAAACAAAAAAAAAAAAAAAAGATGATTTTGATTTTTCTTCTTCAAATTTAGTAAAGAAAAACAGAATTTCTGTAATGAACAAGTTCAGGATGACAAACCAAGTTTTTACGAAGAAGCCCGCCCATTAAATAACACTGAAAAGCTTTGGGCACGGTGTCTCATGCTTTAACGGGCACTGAATATTCTGGTATGACCTTAGTGAAAACTAAAGTGCAAAATGTGAAAAATACATTTGGATGACAACTATTTGTTCATTTCGTTTGACACTATTGAGTCATATCAATACCCAGTGCAGTGAGATTATAAATGATCCATCAGAAAGAAAAAAAGAAAAACTAGATCAGCCTATGGCCTCAAAAGCTGGGTGTGTCAGGTCTATTTAATTCTTGTTCAATTGAATCGAGCCTGTTGTGGAATCTAAGTAAAAGGAGAGGGCTAAAATAATGACCTGATTCACATTACAATCCAGTACCTTGGGATGACTCCACATGCCATGTGAGGCTTATATAAAACCATTAATTGGGCTCAATTCAATTGAATGCAAATTAAATAGCGCCGGGGTGGAGCTCCTGGAGCTATTCAATTCAGCGTGCTCTTAAGGATTTCTTCTTGCACCCCTCCAGGGGTGCGAGCATAAACCCAACAAAAAAACAGGTGCGATGCTGTTTTCTGCCTTTAGCGCCACGGAAACAGCATCGCGTCGAGAAGTGTAGTCAGAGAATGCCCATTCTCACGACTAATCACCCTGTTTAAGACGAGAGGGGCGGGAGAACAGGCATTCTCTGACCTAACAGCGTGCTGAATTGATTGGCTCCGGGAGCTCCCTCCCGGCGCTATTTAATTCTTGTTCAATTGAATCGAGCCCGTTGTGGAATCTAAGTAAAAGGAGAAAATCAATCCTCAAAAAATTATTGCAAATAAGTAGTTGAGGCTGTCATACACAGTAATGTAAAGGGACAGGTGATAAATGTGGAAAATACTGCATTCCTCGGGTCACCTCAGCCATACTTCCCATTATACTTACCGGCCCCTTCCTGTCCTCACAGACCACTTGATCGATAGATAGAAATGTGGAAAATTATCAAGTAAAACTGTAGTGTAAGGACATACCTTTTACAAGAAAATGGACACTTAATAAAAAGGCCACATTTTTCCTTTCAAAGGCTGATAATATTCTTTTATTGAGTGCAGGTTAAGCATGAGTCCATGTGTACTGCAGACAGATGAGAAGATACAAGAATTCATAGCTGAGAAACAAGGCAGGAAGTTTTGTCTGTAATTATGTGCATAACTTTCCTAAAGGGAGAAAGAAAAAAAAAATACTTACATTAGTAAGGTATGGAATGCAGTTGTTTTTTTTACACCTTTAGAAAGGAAATAATTAGAAAAATCATTAATATAATTAAAATGATGAAGTTGGGATTGCACTATAAAAAAAACTTTAGAATATAGATATTATTGATAAAATGCACCGTTAACTGTAATAAAAAAAAAAACATTGAGTTTGGAACATTATGACACTATGGAGGTAATGTATCAAACCCTCTAAAGCAGGCCTGGCCAACCTGTGGCTATCCAGCTGTTGTGAAACTACAAGTCAGATCATGCTTTACAAGAGGATTGGTGAGAGGGTATGCTGGTATGTTTCACAACATCTGGAAAGCCACAGGTTGGCCAGGCCTGCTTGACAGAGTGGAGAAGTTGGCCATAGAAACCAATCAGCCTATACCTATTATTTTATAGAATGCACTTGGTAACCAATCAGCTTCTAGCCAGCATTTATCATTGACAATTTCTCCTCTCCATTCCCACTCTGCTACAAATTAAATTAGTATTTCATCAATTAAAATCAAAACATAGGGCAAATAATGAACCATATAAATTTGACATGGAAGTGTAGTTAAACATCTTGCATAGTAATCCTTTTGTTGACTCTTTTCTGCACTTATAGCATTAAATTATTTTAATGGCTATTTCCCAACACACTACAAAGTCAAATGGTAGTTAAACATTGACAGCAGTAAGAATACCCACCTATCAATTTAGACTAGACAGCAGTATAAAACATAACAGTATGAGATATAAACTTGCTAAGATACAATAGAGCTTGTTTAAAATAGTGTAGATAGAATAACCTACACCAACTGCACAATAACTACAATTAGTTTAACTGAACTAAACTGCTCAATGCTTATAACTAATTGGGTACAATGGCCTACAGCAAATTTTCTCTTTTCTCCATGTTACTAAATAAACACTACAATTTGCAGTAGTACCTCTGTAGGTCAGTCAACAATCTGTGCCCTCACCATCTACATTTTTGCAAGTGGTCAGAATCCAATTAGATTTTAACTGTTTTTAAATCGTGCATGATCATACTATGAGGTCAGTCTAATTCCACGCGATGTACTCGCAGGTGCACACTTGACAGCAGCCCAAATTCGCATAAAAGTGCTCACAGCACCATAGAGCTCCGAGCAAAATTATGCGACATCGGAGCCGGCCGCAATGGGTGCAAGATGAGGTGCTGTTGCAACGGCAACTCGCACCCTTTGCGTCGAATTGGATTGACCCCAAAATATTTTGCTCTCCACAGCAATAGGGAAAAATCAAACCACTGAAATAAAAGCATTTCAACGGGAAAAAAGCCAATAAGAAACAGGTTTTCAGTCATCTATCACAGTAGTGAAAATTAAGTGGTCAGGGAAAAGTTTGCTAAAATGAAGTTTAATTAGTTTTTTCCAAGCTGAAAATCCACAGATGTATTCAAAGCAACAAAAGTGGTTATGGATCTTGTGTAAATACTTATCGTTACGTAGCCTCAGCAAAAATAAGTTATAAGATGAATACATAGGGATCCAATTATCAGCATTATAAATACACTTTAAGAGTAATTATGTTTTACAATATAAATGGAGCAGACCAAAAACATACTACTGCCAGTGTCAAAATAACAATACCAACCCATGAAACAAAATATATATTTTCCTTCAGCAGACAACCAGGAAACAAAGACATTGAATCATTCAAGTTAATCTTTCAAAACTTTGCCACTGCTAGAAAGACTATAATTTACAATAGATTATATATATATATATATATATATAATGAAGATATACAAGTAAATATATACATAGTAATGGCTTATAGGCACACTACTTTCAAAGGGCTCGATTCAATTGCCTGCGATGTAAATAGCGCCAAGAGATAGCTCCTGGAGCTATTCTATTCTGCGCGGTGTTTAGTCGGAGAATTCCCGTTCTCGCAACTAAACACCCTGTTTAAGGCGCGAGAACGGGCATTCCCCGACCTAACTTCCCGGCGCAATGCTGCTTTCCAGGCGCGAATGGCAGAAAACAGCCTCGTGCCTGGACTTTTGTCGGATTTCTGCTCGTATCCAAAGAGGGGTGCGAGAAGAAATCCTTATGCTGCCCATCCACTAGACTGTTAAGTTGAGCGATTGAACGATAACGATCGTTCAATCGTTTGCAAAAATGTCTAAAACGACCAGCGATGTGCGTGCCCGCTGGTCGTTTAGACATCTATCATCGTGCAAACATGCATGTCAACCTGACGATAACGTCAGGTTCAGCATGTTTCCAGATGATTGATGAGCCTGCACTGAACGACTGCTCGTTCAGTGTAGGCTTATCACAGACATAGAAACGACTGCACGTTTACAATGTCGTAATCGTGCTGTCGTTTCTATGGTCCATGCAGCATTAGTCGGGCTTAGCAGCGTGGTGTATTGAATTGCTCCGGGAGCGGATTCCCAAGGCTATTCACTTCGCACAGAATAGAATCGAGCCCAATGGGTCTGTATCGACTCTTGCAGAAAATGTCCAACACGTTTGAACAACTGTATTAATACATAGTACTAATACATTATAATACATAGTACATAATATTAATACATAGTACTAGTACATATTAATACATAGTACTAACACATTATTATACATAGTACTAGTACATTATTATAATACATAGTACATAATATTAATACATAGTACTAGTACATGATAATACATAGTACTAGTACATAATATTAATACATAGTATTAATTTTTAGTACATAATATTAATATAGTACTAATACATAATATTAATACATATCACAAATAAATAGCACTGATACAGAACATAATATTAATACATCGCATTCACTAACGGGTGGACACACAGTAGTGTTGTTCTTTGTCTTTCTCTGGTCTGAAATTCAAAATGCTAAGAGCCCGCTTACTACGTCAGGCAGTGTATAAAATGGATGCGTAGAACATTGCAGAGATCCCCTTCCCATGTCAGCACTGAGCAGCAGCACCGCACTCCCGTCTGCTACTGGCAATGGGGCTACTCATTAGGATCGGCGCCCCCGCTACACTCTCCCAGGATATCATATGTACAAACACTACGACTCTCCCCCCATTCCCTGAGCGCACCCTCCCCAGCCAGTACCTGCGGTCCTCAGCTCGCTGATAGCTCTCTGATCACTTGCACACACATCACGGCCATCCTCTGACATCACTTCCTGTATCTTCTCTAACTCCACAGCTATTTTTTTTTTCAATAATTTTTCTCCTAACTTTATTGACAAAACGACAATGACAAGCGTGTTGCTTATTTGTGTGTTCTTTTTAAGGACATATTTCAAGGCAAGTAGTGAAAAATTAAGTACAAAATAAATAAATTACAAAAACCCAGACAGGTAACTTATTTATAGACACTGATGTTTTGCCTTCACAGAGGATGACTGCTACCCTAGGTCGTACCTCCATGCACCCAATTTATTTTAAAAAATAAATGAAAATTATTCAGAACTAAATCTATTTAAACCGCGTGTGATTATATATATTCCATACACAGTGGACAGGGACAGATGTGAATGATTACATATTTGTACATATTTGTACAGCACCAAATATAACAACTGGCACTATAACTATAGGGTTCAGTATGCTATTTCAAATTTCAACTGTTGACATTGATAACACTGGGGAACAGTCAATCTGTTGCCAGGGATTTAAGAGCCTATTTCGATTAATTTTGTGCTCTTGATCATGAATATGCCATGCTTATTTTTCAATTGGCTCTAGTTTTTGAGTTATGCATACTATTTATGAAAAATTAAATTAAACATTGTTAAAAATAGTTAAAAAGATATTTTTTTTTATTCTGATTAAATTTGATTCGTAAAATGTTATAAAAAGACACAGGATAATTACATACATAAGTGTTAGGAAGCTATGAGAACCGTTTTTTGTAGGATTTTCTTTTGTATTCTTGTTGCAGGCAGTCCCTCTGCAGACTCCCAACAGTAATCGGCCATCATGTGACGATCCCACCTTCCTTGATATCTTTCTTCCATTACCTGAATATCCTGAAGGAACCATTCCCCCTGTTCTTTGCTTAAATCTCCTATATTGGACAGGAAGTGATCTAAATGGCTGTACAAAAAAATGTACTTTAATACTCATGTTGGCACCTACTTTCTCAAAACATTTTAGCATGTTGTGGACTAATTCATGATAGTTGTCTGCCTTGTGATTGCCTAAAAAAATTTGAATGACAGACACATCAGATTCGGTTTTAGTCATAGTTGTGTTAAAATTTGGATCCTTCACCAGTTTCCATATCTGTGGGCCGTCAAAAATTCCTGCCTTTAATTTTTCAATACTAAGAGATGAAATGTTCAACAAATATACATGAAACAATTGCCTGACTCGTCCAATGCTTTAACAAATTGTTTCATTAAACCCAGTTTGATATGGAGAGGCAGCAGTATGATTGTTTTACCTGTCAATTAAGGGCTCATGAATGATGTTGGCTTTTCCTACAGTTATAACTTCTCTTGGAGGCCATATGGTTTGCTGCCAGTGCTTTTGTTTTGCACAACTATCCCATAAGCATATGCGACAAGGATACTTCGTATATCCACTTTGCTGCCCAAGAAGTAAGTTTACCATTTTTAAATCGACACAAACCACTGATGTTGAGAATAAGCAATTTTTTCTAAGACTAACTTGATATTTTCATACTGTTCTTTAAGTTTTGTTGAATTACCTATAGGAATTATTTCCATTGTGCAGTAATACGCATTTTAAGCTTCTTTTACAACTATCCAAAAAGAGCCACCAGTCTTCTGCTCAATATTCTGGTAAGCCCATCATCTGGAGAAGTTCCGGAATATTGGTGCAATATACAAGATTGTTATCTTGGCTAAAGAATGGCAGTATGGCTTATTCTCTATTTCGATACGACATTATAGTAACATATGGCTCAAGACAGTGCTTTTCTTGAAGTCTGGATACTGAAAGCTCAGCTCCTTTTTTCGATAAATTCAAGTCACGAATTAAATCATTTAGTTCCTTTTGAGAAAATTTGTTTGGAGTAGAGGAACTTTCTTCAAACTCACTTTCATCTGTGTTGTCAATTGCACTGGATGAAATTAACATTTCCACATCATCACATTCACTTTCGCAAAAAGAGCTGAATGATGGTACAGGTAAATCTTCACTATGTGGTATCGGTTGTTTTGCAGAATTCATACTTGGGTATTCCCATTTGTGTTTCTTAAATCTCCTTCCAGTCAATTTTGACCAACTCACAGCTCACAAGGGTACTAGGAAGTGTGCATTCCAAAAATAAATAAACAATTAACTTAAATAATGCTTTGCAAATCTTCTATAAAGGCATTTCCCAACCTGTAGAGGGACATAAAAAAAAACATAGCTAGTGGCCTTCAAACTGCCGTTGTTCCCACTGTTCATTTAACCATATGAGATATATTGTGAACAAGCGGAACAGAGCAGCAAATGCAACATTTCAGACCTAAGGTTTTAGTATTACGTTGTGTCTTTCTTGAGCACCATGCCTGCTTTCTGGGAGTTGATTTTTTTCATCCCAGTAGGGGACCAGGAAGCGTGCTTTCCAAAAATAAATTGACACTTGACTTAAATAATCCTTAGCAAACCACCTGTTCTGTAACGGAATTTTCCGACCTGTACAGGGACATTAAAAAAAACAGAGTTAGTTAGTGGCCTTCAAATTGCCATTGTTCCCACTGTACACTTCTTCTTAGATACAGTATGTGAATGTGGAAGGCCAAATATTGGGAGGACCACACATGGCTGATTGATCAACCATGGCGACTGAATTAGTCTCAAATGGAAGAGGAGGCTGCAAACTGGGTATCATGTTATGAGTTGGCCATATGGGGTATTGTCAGGATTGCGACTATTTCAGTACATAAAGATAGATTACTTTTTCCAAAGTTCCTTTGTGGTCGTTGGAGGAGCTATCCTGCTTGCTGGCGTTCTTCACATACAGGGAATAGAGAGTTAAACTGATCATCTGTTTTCAAGGTGTTGTCAGGTTGTGGGATTCCTAGATTGCTCATTATTTCAAACCTGATTCCATTTGGGTCACATGCTCTGAACTTCCTATGGATCACAGACCTCTAGTATAAAGCCTGTGTCTCAGTGTCTGTGCAATGTTACTTTCAGGTCTTTCTTGAACTCCTGCCAGATGCCTGCTGTGCCTGTGGGTTGCTGTGGAATTTGCTATATCTCCGCGCATGTTCCAGCTAAACATCTGATGCCAGTTACCAGCCGCACTACAGAGCTCAGCATAGCCATTGCCTAAGTATTGCTTTTTGCTCCACTGCCGTGATTTCACCTTTTGCTGCACTATTTACTTGGCCTGTTTCCTCTCACTCCTGTGGACATCGAACCCATCTTCGTTACAGTTGTCAACTGCGCCGTAACAGTTATCATCACCGCATCGTGGGGCTCAACCCCATTCCCGATTCTAGTCACACCGCAGGGCTCAACCCTGCTCCGGATACTAGTTACACCGCAGGGCTCAACCCTGTCCCGGAACCACCCCACTTCACAGGGCTCAACCCTGCTTCAACCTCATCGCACCACAGGGCTCAACCCTGCTCCAATCTCACAGCATCACAGGGCTCAACCCTGCTCCGAACTCACTGCATCACAGGGCTCAACCCTGCTCCGACTTCACCACATCACAAGGCTCAACCCTGTTTCAACCTCACAGCATCACAGGGCTCAACCCTGCTCCATCTTTCACCGCATCACAGGGCTCACTCTACTCCAGATCTCCATCACTACAGGGTTCCACTCAGGTGAAGCTCTTCTATACCATCCTGAGGTGTTAGCCTCATACTGGACTCGGGGTTCCCTACCATATTAACTTTTCTGTGTTAAAGACTATATGGGAGGTTTTCTCCTATACTCATTGTTGCTTATGTGAACCTCAGTGTTGTTGAGACTTTATGTGAGACATTGCTATTATATTTCTCCTGTGAATAAATTCTATTTACTTTTATTCCGTGCTATCGAGATTTCATGAAAAGGTCATTCCTAAAGCCACCCCAGTTTATTGTGCCTAGTAGGCCTGCCTCCTCCCAGGAGTCTCAAGTGTCGGCAGCCGTGACAGTTTGCACAGACCTAGAAATGAATCCGGATCTGGAACAGGCTACTGGGGTACAGGTGCTTCAGGGTTTGACCGCTCGTTTGGAAGTACAGGAAAACACTCAAGTTCAAGTTTTGCAATGTCTACAGGATCTTTCCACACATCTTGATAAACTTAAGATTCCTGTTTCAAGTATATCTGGGGTTTCTGCTTCTCATTTACGTTTTATGACTCCTACCTCTTATGATGGTAATCCAAAAACATGTAGAGGATTTCTCAACCAATGTGAGATTGATTTTGAATTGTTACCTCAAAGTTTTACCATCTCTCGTGTTAAAGTGGCTTATATTATGTAATTATTGTCTGGTGCTGCTCTTGAGTGGGCCTCTCCTTTATGGGAGAGAAATGATGCCTTAATGTCTAATGACCAAGCTTTTGTTTCTACTTTCAAAAGGATATTTGACGAACCTGGAAGATCAGTGGCCGCGTCTGTGGATATTTTGCGAGTAAAGCAAGAAACAGCTCCAGTTGGTCAGTATGTGGTTTGTTTTCAAACTATAGCCGCAGAACTTAAATGGAATAATGAGGCATTAAGAGCAGTATACTGGAATGGTCTCTCTGAGAGACTTTTAGATGAGTTGGTGACTCTGGATCTTCCTCAGAATTTGGATGAGTTAATTTCATTGACTATTAAAATTGATTTGCATATGCGAGAACGAGAGGTTCAGAGGAGTCGCTCTGAGTGTTCTAAAAGTTCCCTTCCCCAGTCTCGCTCTTTTCATAGTACATCTGATGAGCCTATGCAAATTAATAAAGCTAAATTGTCTGAAGTTGAGAAGCAACGTAGGAGGCATTCTAATTTGTGCTTGTATTGTGCATCCTCAGAACATTTCTTGGCTAAATGTCCAATAAGTCCAGGAAAACGATCGTCCCTAGTTGATGGAGGGGAAGTCAAATGGGTATTTTCTAAAGTTTCCCCTAAAAAGGAATGTTTAATTTCTGTGAGCATTCCTGACTTTGGTTCTTCCTGTCAAGAGTTTTCTGCATTGCTAGATTCTGGAGCAGCTGGCAATTTTATTTCATTGTCTTTGGTTCAGAAATTAAAAATTTCTGTTGTCAAATTAACCCGTTCCTTTTCCCTTTCTGCAGTTAATGGGACTAGAATTTCTAATGGAAACAAAGTCTATGAAGTTGAGGGTAGGAGCTTTGCATGAAGAAAGTTTAGAGTTTTTGGTATTACCTATTTCTATGTATGATATAGTTCTTGGTTTACCATGGTTATCTCTTCATAACCCTCATATTGATCAGACTTGTTCTCAAATTCTTTCTTGGAGTTCTAAATGCAAATTAAATTGTTTGATTCCTGTGGTACGATTGGCTGAAGTGAAAGTAGATGTTCCACCTTCTCTCCCACAGCCTTATCATGAATTTGCTGATGTCTTTTCTGAGCAGGTGGCAGATGAACTTCCACCGCATCATCCCTGGGATTGTCCTATTGAACTTATTCCTGGTAAAAGCCCACCCAAAGGTCGAGTATACCCTCTATCTGTTCCTGAGACTCAAGCCATGTCGGAATATGTGCAAGATAACCTACAAAAGGGGTTTATCAGGCCGTCTTCATCTCCTGCTGGAGTGGGCTTCTTTTTTGTAAAGAAAAAAGATGGTGGTCTTCGTCCATTTATCGACTTTAGAGGTCTAAATAAGATCACGGTAAAAAATAAATATCCTTTGCCTCTCATTACAGAATTGTTTGACAGAGTTAAGGGGTCTCGACTGTTTCTAAACTTGATCTAAAGGGAGCTTACAACTTGATCAGAGTTAAAGGGTGATGAGTGGAAAACTTTGTTTAATACGCAAGATGGCCATTATGAGAACCTCATCGTGCCTTTTGGTTTATGTAATGCTCCTGCGGTGTTCCAGGAGTTTGTGAATGAAATTTTCCGAGATATACTTTATCAGTTTGTTATTGTTTATCTTGATATTTTAATTTTTTCCAGGAATCTTTCTTATCATCGTACCCATGTTAAATAGGTATTAAGTCATCTTCGAGCTAATAAGCTTTATGGTAAGATCTCCAAGTGTGTTTTTGAAGTCCCAGTGCTACCCTTTTTGGGGTATATCATTTCCGGTTCTGAACTTCAGATGGACCCTGAAAAGTTAAAGGCTATTCAAGATTGGGTTTTGCCCACTTCATTAAAGTCTATTCAGAGATTTTTAGGCTTTGCCAATTATTACAGAAAGTTTATCAAAGCGTTTTCAATGATTGTAGCTCCAATTACTGCTATGACAAAAAAAGGGGCTAATCTCAAAGTGTGGTCTCCAGAGGCATTGGATGCCTTTCAGATTCTCAAAGATGCATTTTCCGCAGCCCCCATTCTAGTTCAACCTGATGTTGAGAAGCCATTTATGCTAGAAGTGGATGGCTCCACTTATGGAGTTGGGGCTATTTTGTCTCAAGTGGCTGCAGATGGGAGAACAGTATCTTGTGGATTCTTTTCACGAAAGTTTCTAGTGCTGAGAGTAATTACTCCATCGGGGACCAAGAGTTGTTATCTCCATTCCTCCAAAGCTAACTTAATAGCTATTTATTAGAAGGCGCAAAGCACCCTGTTACTATTTTTACAGACCATAAAAATTTGTTGTATTTGAAAACTGCCCATTGTCTGAACCCACGACAAGCTCGTTGGACACTCTTTTTTTCTCGTTTTCATTTTGTCCTCAGGTATCTTCCAGGTTCATTGAATAAAAAGACAGATGCACTTTCACGCTCAATGTTGGAAGAGAGAGAACAAAATGAGGATCAAAGGTACCCTATAATAAACCCTCTGGCTTTTTTTTCAATTTCCAACTCTCCTGATCCTCCTCCTGGGAAGATATTTGTGGCACCAGAGTTACGAGGTAAACTTTCCTGAGCTCATAATTCTCGTTTCTCTGGACATCCAGGGGTTCGTAAAATGTACTAATTTTTGCAACGTTCCTATTGGTGGTCTTCCATGATAAAAGATGTCCAAGAGTTTATACGATCTTGTTCTAAGTGTGTACAACATAAGTCCTCCCAGCAGTCTCCAGTTGGTCCTCTCCATCCACTACCCATTCCCACCCAACCATGGACCCATCTTTCCATGAATTTTATTACAGATCTTCCTGAGTCTAGGGCGTGTACAGTTATTTGGGTAGTCATAGATCGTTTTACCAAGATGGCTAATTTTTGTCCCTTGGCTCGAATTCAATCAGCCCCCAAATTAGCACAAATATTTATCAAAGAGATATTTCGTCTTCATGGACTTCCTTCTGAGATAATGTCTGATCGGGGTGTCCAGTGTGTTGCTCGGTTTTGGAGGGCTTTATGTTCATCATTGCAAATTACATTACAGTTTTCTTCTGCATATCACCCTCAAATGGACAAATCGAAAGAGTGAACCAGGACTTGGAGACCTTCTTGAGAATGTATATTTCTTCTTCTCAAGATGATTGGATGGATTTCTTGCCTTGGGCTGAGTTTGCTCTTAACTTTCATTATTCGTCTGCTACATGTGTAAGTCCTTTTTTCGCCAATTCTGGTCGGCATCCTCGAGTTCCTGAGCTTCAATCAATTCCTACAGTGGACATTCCAGCAGCCAAAGCTACCCTCCAACATTTTTCTGGAATTTAGAGACAGGTACATAAGTGTCTTAGGAAAGCCTCTCATAATTATAAGGTCTTTGCTGATAGAAAACGTTCGGCTTCTCCTAAGTACTCTGTTGGGGATCGTGTCTGGTTGTCTACTAGAAATCTTCGACTTAAAGTACCTACTATGAAGTTTGCTCCCCGGTATATTGGTCCTTTTCGTATTATAAAAATTATCAATCCAGTGGCATGTACTGTAAGTTACAGTTACCTCCAACTATGCGTGTACCTAACTCCTTTCATGTCTCTTTGCTTAGACCATTGATTCTTAATTGATTTCATGATAGCTTGCCTAAAGTACCTCCCATAACAACTGCTCGAGGTGTGGAGTTTGAGATCGATAAGATTCTGGATTCACATAAGCATCAAAATCAATTACAATACCTTGTAGACTGGAAGGGTTATGGCCCGGAGGAGAGATCTTGGATTAAAGACTTTGATGTCCATGCTCCTAAATTGATACGTAATTTTCATGCTAAATTCCCTTTAAAACCTGGTGGGTGTTCGGAGACCACCCAAACAGGGGGGGGGGGGGTACTGTCAGGGCTGCGACTATTTCAGTACATAAAGATAGATTACTTTTCCCAAAGTTCTTTTGTGGTCTTTGGAGGAGCTATCCTGCTTGCTGGCATTCTTCACATAGAGGGAATAAAGAGTTAAAGTGATCATCTGTTTTCAAGGTGTCAGGTTGTGGGATTCCTAGACTGCTCATTATTTCAAACCTGATTCCATTTGGGTCACATGCTCTGAACTTCTTACGGATTACAGACCTCTAGTATAAAGCCTGTTACTAACTGTGTCTCAGTGTCTGTGCAATGTCACTTTCAGGTCTTTCTTGGACTCCTGCCAGATCCCTGCTGTGCCTGTTGGTTGCTGTGGACTTTGCTATATCTCCGCTCATGTTCCAGCTAAGCTTCTGGTGCCAGTTACCAGCCACACTACAGAGCTCAGCATAGCCATTGCCTAAGTATTGCTTTTTGCTCCACTGCCGTGGTTTCACCTTTTGCTGCACTATTTACTTTGCCTGTTGCCTCTCACTCCTGTGGACATCGAACCCATCTTCGTTACAGTTGTCAACTGCACCATTACAGTTATCATCACCGCATCGTGGGGCTCAACCCAGTTCCGGATTCTAGTCACACCGCAGGGCTCAACCCTGTTTTGGAACCACCCCACTTCACAGGGCTCAACCCTGCTTCAACCTTCATTGCATCACGGGGCTCAACCCCGCTCCAGATTCTAGTTACACCGCAGGGCTCAACCCTGCTCCGGAACCACCCCGCTTCATAGGGCTCAACCCTGCTTCAACCTCATCGCACCACAGGGCTCAACCCTGCTCCAATCTCACAGCATCACAGGGCTCAACCCTGCTCCGACCTCACTGCATCACAGGGCTCAACCCTGCTCCGATCTCACCACATCACAGGGCTCAACCCTGCTCCGACCTCATTGCATTACAGGGCTCAACCCTGCTCCGACCTTTTCACATCACAGGGCTCAAATCTGCTCTGACTTCACCGCATCACAGGGCTCAACCCTGCTTCAGCCTCACTGCATCACAGGGCTCAACCCTGCTCCGATTTTCACCGCATCACAGGGCTCACTCTGCTCTGGATCTCCATCACTACAGAGTTCCACCCAGGTGAAGCTCCTCTATACCATCCTGAGGTGTTAGCCTCATACTGGACTCGGGGTTCCCTACCATATTAACTTTTCTGTGTTAAAGACTATATGGGGGGTTATCTCCTATACTCATTATTGCTTATGTGAACCTCAGTGTTGTTGAGACTTTATGTGAGACATTGCTATTATATTTCTCCTGTGAATAAATTCTATTTACTTTTATTCCGTGCTATCGAGAATGCATGAAAAGGTCATTCCTAAAGCCACCCCAGTTTATTGTGCCTAGTAGGCCTGCCTCCTCCCAGGAGTCTCAAGTGTCGGCAGCCGTGACGGGTATGTTGCTGTAAAGGGGTCAGGCTGGTTATCAGTGGACACATTAGTTGTTGTTATTCTGGGTTGCCATCTCCTGAAGGGTGTTTACCAACAGACAGAGACTACCTACCTATCAGCTCAGGCATAGACACTTCCTGAGGAACAGAGCTCTTTTCTCTGGAGGGAAGCCAAATAGGTGGGAGCCCCTGTACTTCCAACATATGAAGCTCTTATCTCTCCACATCATCTATGATAGAAGAAAAAAAAATGTCATTGGGGACATCTAGTTCTTCTTTCTGTACTCTGCTTACCCTTTTTGGACAGGAAGTCCAGCATGGATGGTTTGGAAGAAGAAGGCCTAGCAACAGATGGGGATGGTCATTATCAAGACCTGGTCCCCCCAGTGGGTGTAGTCTGGGAGGTATTGGTTGGCATGCAGGCAGTGGAATAACAAAGGCCTCCATGTTGTCTGTGCTTACTATTCCGTATTTCAGTTTGCGATTCAGGTAGGAATAAAGTGGGCTACAGAACACAGTGACAGAATCACTGGATGTTTTAGTGCATTTGGGCCAAATAGGATCCATGAATTCCCAGACAGATTCTGGACAGATGAATCCTTTGCTTGTAATAATCTTTGGTAATTCCTGGCAAAGGTGGTTGTTATAGTCAGACACTTTGAAGGCTGTAACTTTGAACTGCTTTATAGAAAACAAGTGAATGAAACCTTTCCACACTGCAGAGCATGATGGAGAAATCCCTTGAAGTTCAGCACCTAGAGCATCTTTTTTTACATGTTCTCTGAGGCTTCTCCTGACTGTGAAGAAAGATTCTCCACACTGTAGTCTTCCATTGTGACTTTTTAATGGTGATTTCAATGTTGTCCACTGGCTGAGATCCATCTCATCTGAGGGTTGGGTTTTACCCATGCAAATGAGACAATTCACATCCAGAAGGTGACTCTTATGTTTAGCCGTGGTGTCAGTCTCTCTTTTGGCAGAATTAGGCTTTAGTTTTTTTACAAATATAGGCTTTAGCTTTTTAGAGCATATATAACGTTATAAGCTGTTAGGATAACATTTCTGCTATGTTTAAGATTAACAAAAACTTTTTGTAACCCAATAACTTAAAAAAAACAGTTTTCATTGCAATATTCATGCAGCCCCTTGACAGACAGCAGCACAGCACCCCTGCGCAGCTATGCCGATGACAGGTGTGGCTGACACGCACACAAAAAAAATTGTTTATTTATTATTTTGGGCAGCAGCCCCTTGACAGACAGGAGCACAGCACTGCCAATGACAGTGACAGCCATTTATAAAATTGCTAATAAATTAATTTAAAAACAATTCATTGGGTGCAGCCCCTGGCTGTTAAATTGATCATAAATTAATTTAAAAACCAACCATAACATTAATTTAAAATGTCAGGCAGCAATGCCCCAACCAGCACATAATGGAAAGAAAAGAGGTGCAAGATGGAATAGTCCTTGGGCCCTTCCACCCACCCCTATGTTGTACAGGTTGAGTCTCCCATATCCAAAATGCTTGGGACCAGGGGTATTTTGGATAATGGAATATTCCGTATTTTGGAATAATTGCATACCATAATGAAATATCTTGGGAATGGGACCCCAATATACACACAGAATGCATTTATGTGTTATATACACCTTATACACACAGCCTGCAGGTCATTTTATACAATATTTTCAATAATTTTGTGGCTCAAGCAAAGTTTGTGTACATACATGAAATAAATTTATGATTCATTTACACCCTATACACACAGCCTGAAGGTAATTTTATACCATATTTTAAATAATTTGTGCTTTAGACAAAGTTTTTGTACATTGATCCATCAAAAATCAAAGGTTTTATTATCTCAGTCATGTCAAAATTATTCCGTATTTCGGAATATTCCGTATTTCGGAATATTTGGATATGGGAGACTCAACCTGTATACAAAACAGGACAGTTTAACAAACCAATCATTTCAGTGACAAGGACTGCCAATTGTGGCTGAAATTATTGTTTTGTTTGGACCCCCCTCCCCAAAACAAGCTAATCCCATACACAAACTGGATTTACATTACAAGTTGTCCTCGTCATCCCCATCAGTGTGTACATCCTCTCCTTCACACAATATTAATTCATCCCGCTGGAATCCACCATAGGCGCCTATGTAATTTTTTGATGTAATTGTTAGCAGAGGTCTTCCTCGTGGAATTTGTAATTCATTTTAATGAACATCATCTTTTCCACATTTTGAGGACGTAACCTCCTACGCCGATCACTGACAAGGTAGCCAGCTGCACTGAAAACTCTTTCAGAGTGCACACTGGAGGGTGGGCAACTTAAGTAATGCAAAGCCAGTTTGTGTATGGGACTCCAAATTGCCTCTTTTTCCTGCCAGTAATGAAAGGGACTGTCTTACATGTCTATTAGGATTTTATCTCTGAAATAGTCCTCCACCATTCTGTAAATGGAGACCATATCACATAGTCATGGTAGAAGAAATGTCACTAGTAGGCAGTTCTCTCAGGCCCATTTTTTTATGTCATTTTTTGGTGACTGATCTGCATGACCAGCAGGCATTCTGTAAGGAAAATTTAGTTTTTTCCTGGCAGCTGTTGAAACTGAAGGAGGAGATGAAGGCATTTCACATGCGGCTGCAGATGACAATTTTTTGAACAACAGCTCTTTGCATAGTTTTAGATTTTGGTCTGCTGGAAAAAAACTCACAAGGTAGGACTTAAACCTAGGATCCAGAATGGTGGCCAAAATATATTTTTCAGATTTCAATAGATTGACGACTCTTGGATCCTGGTGAAATGAATCAAGGGCTTCATCCACCAGTCCGACATACTTTGCGCAATTACTCCGTTTCAGCTCCTCCTTCAGTTTCTCCAGCTGTTTTTGCAAAAGTCTGATGAGGGGAATGACCTGACTCAAGCTGGCTGTGTCTGAACTAACTTCACGGGTGGCAAGTTCAAAGGGTTTGAGAACCTTGCACAACACGGAAATTATTTTCCACTGCGCTTGAGTAAGGTGTATTCCCCCTCCACAGCCTATGTCATAGTCCATTGTATAGGCCTGGATGGCCTTTTCCTGTTCCTCCATCCGCTGAAGCATATAGAGGGTAGAATTCCACAGAGTTACTACCTCTTGCTTCAGCTGATGGAAGGGCAAATTTAACTGTACCTGCTGGTCATGCAATCTTCGACAAGCGGTCGCCGAATGTCTAAAATGTCCGGATATTTTGCGGGCCACCGAGAGCATCTCCTGCACCACCGTGTCAGTTTTTAAAAAACGGTTGACCACCAAATTAATTGTGTGAGCAAAACATGGTACATGTTGGAATTCGCCCAGATGTAATGATCTCACAATATTGGTGGCATTGTCCGAAAATCACAAATCCCGAGGAGAGTCCAAGTGGGGTAAGCCATTTAGCAATGATTTCCCTGAGTTTTTGTAAGAGGTTCTCAGCGGTATGCCTCTTAGTGAAACCAGTTATACAAAGAGTAACCTGCCTCTGTAACAGCTGTCTTTTGGTAGATGTTGCTGCTGCTGCTGTTGTAGGCAATACACCTACCCAGTGGGCTGTCACAGTCATGTAATCCTTAGTTTGCCCTGTCCCACTTGCCAACATATCAGTGGTCAAGTGGACAGTGGGTACAACGGCATTTCTGAGGACATTAATAAGGTTTTTTTTAATGTCCTTGTACAGACTTGGAATTGCTCTTCTAGCGAAGTGGAATCTAGAAGGGATCTGGTAGCAAGGTCACAGGACCTGAATTAACAGTTGAAAACTGCAGTAATGGCGGATACTGGACGCACATCTAATACCAGCATAGCTGTTATGGCATCAGTAATCCACTGTGCAACTGTGTGATTGCTGTCATACTTGTTTGCCCTTGCAAACGATTATTTAACAGTTAATTGTTTTTTGGAGGATACGCTACAAGTAGTCTTCCTCCTGGTCCCCTTCTGGGATGAAGATCCACTGATAGCAACAGCAGCGATTGAAGGCGCTTGGATCTCACAGAGATTGGAACTTGGCGACATGCACTTTGATATTTGATGAATGCGTGCCAAGTGACGTAACAAGGAGGAGGTTCCTAGGTGGTTTAGGTCCCTCCCTCTACTCACTCTTGCATGACAATGGGCACATATGGCTTGACAACTGTTGTCCGGATCAGGATGGAAATAATTCCACTTGTGAGAAGTAGATTTTTTTGTCTTTTGTCCCGGCATGACAACAATGGGCTTTGGCTTTTTCAAACCATGGGCAACAGCTGTTGCCTTACTTACACAAAGGACATCCTCGGCATCAACATCCTCATCACCAACATCTTCATCATCCTTAGCACCTTCATCCACCAAAATATCCTCCTCCTCCATGTGCAATTCCACAGAAGCGTCCTCAATGACTACATGTGCAAGATGTTGACTGCCCTTCCCCACATTTACAGAGGGCACACAAATGTTGGAGCTTGGAGGATCCTCCAGTACGCTAGTATTTAGGTCGGGCTCACACATGGCAACCGCGGACACACTTGCACTCTCCTCGGGGATTTGAGATTTCGATTTCTCAGGGCACACAGTTGGTTTTTCCGGAGCTGACTTAACAACTTTCACATTTTTAATTGGACCACCACCACTGCTACTACAAGCAGAAGGGCTATTAGAATCAGCAGTCTTCATAACGAAAGAAGGCCAAGCCTTTATCCTTTCCTTGCCACTTCATGTAGTGAATGGCATATTGCCAATTTTTTGTTTATCTAAAGGCAAATATCCTTTACATTTTTTTTTTTAATTTCAGAAAAACTTGCTTTACCATATCGATGGCGTGACTTAAGCCCTGGGGCATGGGCCTTCCTAGAGGTCGAGGAAGTTGACGGCCTTGCACTGCTGGCGGCAGCTACAACATGTGGTTCTTGGCCTTGCTCTTCTGTCATGTGACAGCCCTCCATATTTTTTCTGCAGTCTAGAAGCAGTGTCACAATCACCAATAGTCTAACCAAGGTGCGGTTACAAAATTCACACACGTGCAGTTGTGCGCACACACAAAAATATTAGAAAAAACGACAAATTATGATTTTTATTTTTTGTCAGCCCCAGAAGGTTTTTTTGTTGGTCCCAGAGGTTTTTTTGGAGCACGACTGTAGTAGGGCAGCACTAGGTTGCAACTTGCGTTGCTGGCTGGCTCTTGTGCGCTACTGTGGTTAAGCCTAACACCCACGAGCACACAGAAGAAAAAAATATGACACTTTAATTGTTTTTTTTTTTATTGAACACGACTGGAGTCGCTGGATCTTGTGCGCTACTGTGGTTCAGCCTAACACCCACGCACACACAGAAGAAAAAAAATATATAAGACACTTTAATTGTTTTTGTTTTGATTGAGCATGACTGAAGTCGCTGGATCTTGTGCACTAATGTGGTTAAGCCTAACACCCACAGAAGAAAAAAATATATAAGACACTTGTATTGTTTTTTTTTTTATTGAGCATGACTAGAGTCGCTGGATTTTGTGCGCTACTGTGGTTAAGCCTAACACCCATGAGCACACACAGAAAAATATAATAAAGACACTTTGATTTTTTGATTGTTTACTTTTTTTTTTGGAGTCCAGAACTTGGGCCCAGAGATGAACACAACACAAGCACAGGACACAGCAGACAGCCCTGATATATCAGCAGACAGCACAGTGATAGTGACAGGACCGTGACCAGAGACTAGAATGGATCAGCACCAGCCAAGGACACAGCAGATAGCACCAGCACCTCTCCCAGCCCTACACTACCCACCCTCCTTGTTCAATCTCCACAGCCGGAGTGAAATGGCGTCTGTCGTGTGGGCCCTATATACTACATTGATCATAGAGACTAAAGCTTGCGAACCGTGATATTTCCGTCTCTATGGTTTTGCCTCGGTTTTGAGAACAGAGTAAGGCGGGAACCTCTGAGCCTGCTTGGATCCGACTCGGATTTGCTAAATTCGGGTGGGTTCGGTTCTCTGGGAACCGAACCCGCTCATCTCTAGTTAGAACCTACCTTAGCCAGAGTTTTCAGCCTTCTGCCTTCAGGCGTCGGTATTACATCCGCCGGGCTTAAGTTCGGCAGTATGTCATACCGATTCGATATATATATATACATACACATACATATATACACACATACATACATACATACACACACACACACACACACACACACTCAAAAGTTTGTGGTCACCGAGACAATTTCATGTTTTACATGAAAACTAATTTTTATTTTTCAAATGAGTTGCAAAATGAATAGATCATATGGTCAAGACATTGGCAAGGTTAGAAATAATGATTTTTATGTGAAATAATAATTTTGTCCTTCAAACTTTGCTTTTGTCAAAGAATGCTCCTTTTGCAGCAATTACAGCATTGCAGACCTTTGGCATTCTAGCTGTTATTTTGTTGAGATAATCTGAAGAAATTTCACCCCACGCTTCCTGAAGCACCTCCCACAAGTTGGATTGGCTTGATGGGAACTTCTTGCGTACAATACGGTCAAGCTGCTCCCCCAACAGCTCAATGGGGTTGAGATCTGGTGACTGCGCTGGCCAATCCATTACAGACAGAATACCAGCTGCCTGCTTCTTCCCTAAATAGTTCTTGCATAATTTGGAGGTGTGCTTTGGGTCATTGTCCTGTTGGTGGAGGAAATTGGCTCCAATCAACTGCTGTCCACAGGGTTTGGCATGGCATTGCAAGATGGAGTGATGGCCTTCCTTATTCAAAATCCCTTTTACCTTGTACAAATCTCCCACTTTACCTGCACCAAAGCTGCCCCAGACCATCACATTACCTCCACCATGCTTGACAGATGGTGTTAGGCACTCTTCCAGCATCATTTCACTTGTTCTGCATCTCACCCATGTTCTTCTGTGTGATACAAACACCTCAAACTTCGATTTGTCTGACCACAACACTTTTTTCCAATCTTCCTCTGTCCAATGTCTGTGTTCTTTTGCCCATATTAATCTTTTCCTTTTATTGGCCAGTCTCAGATATGGCCTTTTCTTTGCCAATTTGCCTAGAAGGCCAGCATCCCGGAGTCGCCTCTACACTGTAGACATTGACACTGGCATTTTGCGGGTACCATTTAATGAAGCTGCCAGTTGAAGACTTGTGAGGCATCTATTTCTCAAACTAGAGACTCTAATGTACTTGTCTTCTTGCTCAGTTGTGCACTGGAGCCTCCCACTTCTCTTTGTACTCTGGTTAGAGCCTGTTTGTGCTGTTCTCTGAAGGGAGTAGTACACACCGTTGTAGGAAATGTTCAGTTTCTTGGCATTTTCTCACATGGAATAGCCTTCATTTCGAAGAACAAGAATAGACTGTCGAGTTTCACATGAAAGTTCTCTATTTCTGGCCATTTGGAGAGTATAATCGAACCCAGAATTGTGATGCTCCAGGTACTCAAGCAGCTCAAAGGAAGTTTTATAGCTTCTCTAACGAGCAAACCCATTTTCAGCGGTGCTAACATAATTGCACAAGGGTTTTCTAATCATCCATTAGTTTTCTAATGCGCTTAGCAAACACAATGTACCATTAGAAAACTGGAATGATGGTTGATGGAAATGGGCCTCTATACACCTATGTAGATATTCCTTTAAAAACCAGACATTTGCAGCTAGTATAGTCATTTACCACATTAACAATGTTTAGAGTGTATTTCTGATTAATTTAATGTTATCTTCATTGAAAAAAACAGTGTTTATCCTCCAAAAATCAGGAAATTTCTAAGTGACCCCAAACTTTTAAACGTCAGTGTATATAATATATATACACACACAATATATATAATAACTAATAATAATAATAAACATAATAAACAGTGGGGTTTTGGTTCATGAATTGATCAATGCATTTAAGCTTGCAGCCCATCGTCACGGTACCCCACTTTCCTGCAAGTCCCTACTCTATTGCAGGAAAGTGGGGTCCCGTGATGATGGGCTGCAAGCTTAAATGCACTGATCAATTCATGAACCAAAACCCCACTGTTTATTATGTTTATTATTAATATTAGTTATTATGGTGAGTGCAGAGCCCCTGTGATTTCTCTCTATATATATATATATATATATATATATATATATATATATATATATATATATATATATATATATATATATGGGTTACCATTAAAATGGATTAAGTCCTCTAGTGCCGCCTCGTTTATCTGATATATAGATATATATATATATATATATATCTATATATGGGCCGGAACAAGGCAGAACTGCCATCAGTTTTGTGTAAGGGCATTACTACAGGGGGCATTACTACAGGGGTCATTACTACTGGGAGCGTCGAAATACCAACAGCTATCTTAATCCCAACCTCAGAATCCAGGAGGACGCCAGCCCGAATGAAGGTAAAATTGGGCACCCTTGGTTTTAGTCACGGAGTGGGAGGGTTAGGTTTAGGTAAGTTAGCGGTGTTAGCGTTAGGTTTTGGGGGGGATGTTAGAGTTAGGCACCCCTGCGGGGGAGGGTTAGGGTTTAGGCACTTAGGGGGGAGGGTTAGGCTTAGGCACAAAGGGGGGGATACTTAGGTTTAGGCACTAACAGGGAGGGTTAGGGTGCGGGGTGGGGAGGGTTAGGCTACAAGAAGGTAGGGTTAGGGAAAGAAGGGGCAGGCTAAGTATACTTACCCGACCCCTGTCGGGATACCAACCATTGGGATGCCGCTGTCGGTATTCTGACAGGAAGCATCCCGACAGCCGGCATTACATACCCATTTCATAAAATTAATTGGTCTATTTGGTTGTGTGTGTCCGGGTATGCATTCAGACACTCCTGCACCTGTTGGGATGAAACCAAAGTAGAGTGGTCTAGTCGGATTCTGGACAGGTTTTAGAGGGATTGGGGTCCCAGTTCTGTACACTGAGCAGAACTTTGACTCGGGGAACCTGATCTGAGCCTTCCACTGGATGGATTTGGATGAAAACTTCAGAGTTGTAACATTGGATCCCAGAAGACATACTAGGGGATTGAGGTGCCGTTACTAGGGGATTGAGGTCCCGGTTGGTGTACCCTGGGCAGAACTTTTACCCAAGGACACTGGGCAGAACTTTCACCCAGGTAGCCTATTCTGGGCCTTCCACTGGATGGATTTGGGTGAAAACTTCACAGAGGGGTGGGAATTGGTCAGGGGTGCTTAATGGAGTGGTTGGAGTCCCAGTCGAACCTCACGGAGGAGTGCACTGGGCAGAACTTTGACCCTAGGAGCCTCTTCTGGGTCTTCCACTGGATGGACAACATCACATAATTTGAACAAAAACTTCACAGAGTGGTAACATTGCATACCAGAAGACATACTAGGGGGCTGAGGTTCCGGTTGGACCTCCCATGGATGTACACTGAGCAGAACATTGACCTGAGGAGCCTGTTCTGGGCCTTCCACTGGATGGATTTGGATGAAAACTTCATAGAGGGGTGGCAATTGGTCTGGGATGCTTAATGGAGAGGTTATACACGTGCAATGGCATACAATATCTCAATTTCGTTAAAATTGCCATTGCGTCCATCTCTGAATCAGGCCCTCAGAGCATAGAGCAGTGAGCAATACAAGTAATTATTGGTAGCCCATCTGGAATCTGCTAACAGATGCTGTGACTGATTACCAGAGCTGGATCAATGGAGCCTAAACCCTCAAAAATAGGAATCTAGGTACCCCAATCCCCAGCAATAAAAGTGAACACTGAAGCAGAGACTCAGCATGAACCCCAGCGCTCTAAGAAAAAACCCTCAGGGCAACAACCATCATCGATAGTGGTACAGATGGTATAGTAAGTAGAGAGTCCCAAAATAGGTCAGGAGCTGCAATGCCAAGTATAAGCAATACAATTGTAGAGCAGAAAGGTAATCTGAAGTACAGTGAAAGTAAAGTCCACTTAAACCCACTGAGTACAACTCTCCTGCTTACTGTGAGTTTGTTTGTAGTCAAAATCACTGTAGGATTAGGAAAGTCTATATAATGCCCAGCAGCCATGCTGGTGCCTGGTCATGCAAGAGGCTAGGATCTGCATCTCTGGCCTCGTCCCTCCCAGAACATGGAGGTGACATGCCTCTGTTTCCGGGAACAGAGACCAGACATGCCCCTGCTCCAGTAGTGCACGTATGGGGGGTTCTGAGTACCTAGAAAACCCCCTGTCTCTGACAGGTTCCTGAGCAGGCATCATGCTCTTAAGCCCTGCCCCCTCGCAGCAAAATGCGGGTCAATAGGGAGGCGGTGGAGCCAGTATGACACGACTCAATTAGAACCGGGTCATTCAACTATGCCCCCGACTGACCCGCGATTCGTGGCATTTTCATGCTAGGGGAGGGGCCTAATAACATGGTGCCAGCCTGCCAGGTCTGCAAGTGCATGTGTAATGTATGTGTGTGTATATATGTATGTTTTTATATTTTTTATATGAATGTATATGCGTATATATATGTGTGTGTTTATCTATATGCCTGTGTATGTGTGTATATGTATATATATATATATATATATTGTGATAGGATCACTGGTAAAGTGGTCTGTGGCAGGTACATTTGTCCCAGATTCCTGTCTTTTGTGTTTTAAACCCCCAGGAGAAAGTCTGCAGTGTAGCAGGCTTGAGTTTCGGCTTTTTGAAAAGCCGGTTTGGGACCTGGGGGTTGTGGGTGAAAGGAGAGGGAGGGCTCCACCCACGGCCACTCCAGGTTTTGGTTCTCGCAGCCTGGTAACAGGCTTGTTAGTTTTCCACCTGAGAGTGGCCAATATAAGCCTAGTGTGTTTAGGGCTGATTGTCTCACCTGGGAGAGCAGACAGGGAGTTTGCTCAGAGACACTTGAAAACCTAACTGTGAGTGTTGTGCTGTGCCTTTTGTTGCTGGTGAGGGCATTAGGCCCTGCCAGGTTCTGGTAGTGAGGGAACCACCTGTGAAGTTAGTGCCCCGACAGGGCTAGGATTTATGTTTATGTTTTCTTTATGTTATTTCTGACATTTGTACAATAAAGACTGGCGCCGACCAGCTTGTACTCGCATCCAGACTGGTGTGCTGCTTCCCTGCTGCTGTGTGTGTGTGTGTAAGGAAGGAGTCCCCTACCCAGGAGAGGGACCTCCTAATCTGACTGTGTCACAATATACATACACACACACAGTATATATTAGTATATATACACGTGTGTATGGAAACCCCCCTGTACAAATCCTGCATTTTCCCCTGTGCTCCACCTCACAAATGCCGCAGCATGTCAACCATGCTTCGGCTTGGGGGGTCTGCAAGCGAGATTGCAGGACCCATTCTGCACAAGCGCAGACACAGACCCCTAAACATTGGAGATATGTGCGTTTATCCTCGGATGAATGTATATCTCTGAATCAGGCTCTTTGTTTTTCACCACAACCAAGGCTGGTCAAGCTCATTATCTATTGACTGTTTCTTTATTATTACATATGATATAAGTTACAAGTTTAATGTAAGTCTCTAACAAGTATAATTATTCTATTACATTTACTGTATAAAACTTGCCCTTCATGTGATTATAATTGATGTGTTTTTATGCATATTTTGTTTGACATACCAGTAAATCTGGCTATGCATTCAGCACAAGTATTGCTGTTTTAATTATTATGGAATAAATCATTTTTATTATGACCAATTTACAGCTGCATTTTGGTTATCTATCCCCCTGCACCTTTCCTTCTCTCCCACTAAACCCCCTTCCAGATAGGTAGGCGCCGAGAGCATCCCCTACTTTTTTTGAGGAGAGCACAGAACCACTCCTAACACAACCTCTACATTATTGATTAGGAGGTGGCATTTCCCAGCATTTTGGGGCAAGCTTGAATCAGGTGCTCAGGGGCAGCACCATACTGGCAGAGCTGGGAACTGATCCTGCAAATCCTTTCTTTTGGGGAGAGATGGAATCTACCCAATTGCATAGGTTGATCTGGAGAAGAATTTTAATATGAAGGAGGAGCAAGATGTACTTTGGAATGTTCATTTTGACCTTGATCTACTAGGTTACATATGGAAATTAGTTCATACAATGTTTTAGGAAGCTTGCGAGTGGCTAACTCATCCTTGATGTTGTTGTAGAGACCTTGCCAGAAAGCAGGCTTAAGGACTTTCTCATAGCAGGACACTTCAGATGCTAGTGTATGGAACAACATGCTGTCCAACGGTATGGTGACCTTGGCGGAGACGAATTATATCTGCAGCAGCAGAAGTAGATCTCCCAGGTTCATCAAAAATAAAATTTTCAATGTTGAAAGGAACTCATCAATGTCAAATATAATAGGATCAGACTTCTCCCATAAAGACGAAGCCCAAGCTAAGGCTTGCTCAGTTAACAGGAAAATTATATATGCAGTCTTTGTGCATGCAGAAGGGAAATGCTGAGGTTGTACCTTAAAATGTATATATAGCACATTGGTTGAGAAATCCTCTGCAATCCTTAGGACTACAATCACATTTTGTAGGAGTGGGCAGTCTGAGCCCAGAGAAGATGGTGGAATGTCTGTACACACAGATACAGTAGGAGGCACATTGGGTGAAGGAGTCAAGGAGGTCTGCATATTGTCCATGTGAATTTGAAGGTCTTGTAGATACCTGGCAATTTGCTGTTGGTCAGATTCCTGCGGTTTGACTTGTCCTGCCAGTTTCCGGACAAAGTCCGCCCCTTGGTTATGTACCCTGCTCAGATCGATCTGGTTAGAACAAACTGTCATGTTAGGGTTTTCAGATCTGAGTCAGGATCTGTGGACTGGGCTGATGAGTCGTAGCAGAATAGTGGTGGTTGAATCAGAAATCTACTCATCATTGAGACCCACATGGTAAATGCCTGGTGCCTTCAGAGAGGTCAGTGACACCTGGAAGGCTCCCAGTCTGACATTGGAACCAACTGACTAGAGCTCAACCCCTTACACTAAATATAGTGATAAGGGGCTGGAGCCAGTGTTTTAGAATTCAAGGAATAGGGCAGCGAGTAATACGGGTAATTGGTAGCCCACCTGAAATCTGCGAACAGATGCTGCAAACTGATTACCAGAATAGGAACTGGAGGTTGCAGCCGTAGAACAACAATATGAACTGTACTGGAACTGGAGGTAAACAACAATAGAACCCGAGGTCCTGTTGAAGCGGACTGGGTCAAGAGGTAACAGCAGCTGAGCTGGAGTGTAACCGGAGGCTTAGCCAGACTGGGACCAGAGGTAACAGCAGCTGAGCCAGAGTGGGACCAGAGACACTAGCTTAGCTGGAGAAGAACCGAAGAGTTGAACTGGAATAGTCACTAAGAAAAAGAACGGAGAGGAGCGCTGTCCACATTCAGATAAAATGTTTATTTTTAGATCATCACAGTAAAAATCAAAACATATTGTGACAGAGTGGGTCTCTCCCACATTCTAAGGAAAGGGTTTACCTCCTGTAGTCAGCGAGGAATCACACCCTTACCTTAATTAAGACCAGCTAAGGTATAAAAAAACCTGGTAAGTTGAGTTAGTCAGTGGAAATGTGAGGGAGAGGTTGCACCTTCAGCAGCTCTCTCTATGCTGGACAATCTGAACCATGACTGGTGTGAATACTCTGCTCGTTTGAACTGCTGTCTCATGTAAGCGGATTTATTGTTCCTGAACTGTTTTTGCCTTATGTAAGAAGCCATTACACTAGCTATGGCTTTTCAACTCTGGAATAAAAAGCTTACTGGTTTGCAACACCTCAGTCTCCCATTGATCGTCTGAACTACAATGCTACACATATACTAAAAGTTTGTTTTAAAAATTACATTAATATGTCTGCATACACATACACTTCTTTCAAATACATAAGGAACTTGTGATCATGTGCAATTTGAAAACAATCAAGAATTTGCTGATATCATCTCACTCAAACTACATAGCTGTCCTTTTTGTATAAGGATCCACACTAGCTTGTGTATCTTAGTGCAGGTAACTTTGTATCGATTGGACTGCAACAAGTGGTACTCACAGTTCCAGTGCAACTTAAATCTTATTGCCTCTCCACAATAATGATAAAAGTCTTGATGACTCGTTTTTTGTGGTTCCACTATAAGACCAAATTACATCTGGTAGTAATTACCATAAGCCATGGTTTGTATATAAGTAGCAGCCATCCATATGCACCCATATTTTCACCCTGCAGTGATGATCTTGGAAGATCTTTTACACTTGGTCCCTCTTGGATGCTATCCTGCCTGCTGTACGTACCTGTTAACCGGCAGGCATCCAGATGGTATTATGTGCCTCCTTGTTGCTGCTTATGAAGAGCACTCAGCAATGCATAATTCCTCTGGATGACTGGCAGAGGGAGCACACACTGGTGTCAGCACCAGCGGATTTCAGACACCCGGCGGCTCTACCTCAGACCGGAGAGGCAAAGATCCTATGTAGATATCTGAATGGGGGTGGAGATTTTACTAGGAGCAGCAGTCCACAAACAGTGGTATTAAATATTGAGAGGATGAATACTCTAGTCCAGTGATTCCCAACCGCGGTCCTCAAGGCACACTAACAGTCCTGGTTTTAGTGATATCCATAGATGTGCATAGATGGTTAAATCAATATAACGGAGGTACTAATTAAGTCACTTGTGCTCAAGTTTGGCTATCCCTAAAACCTGGATTGTTAGTGTGCCTTGAGGACCGTGGTTGGGAACCCCTGCTCTAGTCTAATAGCGCCTCAATTTTATCTTGTATTTTTTTCACTTGTTGAACAAGAATAGGACCAGAGATACCAGCATGTCAGGACTGCGACTATTTCAGTACATAAAGATAGATTACTTTTTCCAAAGTTCCTTTGTGGTCGTTGGAGGAGCTATCCTCCTTGCTGGCATTCACATACAGGGAATAGAGAGTTAAAGTGATCATCTGTTTCCAAGGTGTTGTCCGGTTGTGGGATTCCTAGATTGCTCATTATTACAAAGCTGATTCCATTTGGGTCACATGTTCTGAATTTCCAATGGATCACAGACATCTAGTATAAAGCCTGTTACTAACTGTGTCTCAGTGTCTGTGCAACATTACTTTCAGGTCTTTCTTGGACTCCTGCCAGATCCCTGCTGTGCCTGTTGGTTGCTGTGGACTTTGCTATATCTCCGCTCATGTTCCAGCTAAACTACTGATGCCAGTTACCAGCCACACTACAGAGCTCAGCATAGCCATTGCCTAAGTATTGCTTTTGCTCCATTGCTGTGGTTTCACCTTTTGCTCACTATTTACTTTGCATGTTGCCCCTCACTCCTGTGGACATCGAACCCATCTTCATTAGAGTTGTCAACTGCACCATTACAGTTATCATCACCGCATCGCTGGGCTGAACCCCGTTCTGGATTCTAGTCACACTGCAGGGCTCAACCCTGTTCCGAAACCACACCGCTTCACAGGGCTCAACCCTGCTTCAACCTTCATTGCATCGCAGGGCTCAACCCCGCTCCGGATTCTAGTTACATCGCAGGGCTCAACCCTGTTCCGGAACCATATCGCTTCACAGGGTTCAACCCTGTTTCAACCTCCGCATCACAGGGCTCAACCCTGCTCCGACCTCACTGCATCACAGGGCTTCAACCTCTGCATCACAGGGCTCAACCCTGCTCCGACCTCACTGCATCACAGGGCTTAACCCTGCTTCAACCTCACAGCATCACAGGGCTCAACCTTGCTCTGTCTTTCACCACATCACAGGGCTCATCTGCTCCGGATCTGCATCACTACAGGGTTCCACCCAGGTGAAGCTCCTCTATACCATCCTGAGGTGTTAGCCTCATACTGGACTCGGGGTCCCCTACCATATTAACTTTTCTGTGTTAAAGACTATATGGGGGGTTTTGTCCTATAATCATTTTTGCTTAAGTGAACCTCAGTGTTGTTGAGACTTTATGTGAGATGTTGCTATTATATATCTCCTGTGAATAAATTCTATTTACTTTTATTCCGTGCTATCGAGATTTCATGAAAAGGTCATTCCTAAAGCCACCCCAGTTTATTGTGCCTAGTAGGCCTGCCTCCTCCCAGGAGTGTCAAGTGTTGGCAGCCGTGACAGAGCAGCTTAGCCAGAGTGCAACTGGAGTCTTCGACAAGACTGGGACTGGAGGTAACAGCAGCTGAGCCAGAGTGGATAGAGCAGACTCAGAAGCAGTGGCTTGCAGGAATCCAGTAAACAGCAGTGCAGGTTCAGGCAGTGGATCGAAGGTTGTTGTCATACCTTCAGCATAGGGTTTGTTAAGCCATCTCACTTCTGTTACACTAATTCATATTAGCAGCCCACCTAGTGGTCAGGACAGTAGCATCTTAAATCTGATCTATTTTGTCCTTCCTAAGATGCCTTAGCAGTCTAGCAATGCATTCTGGGCTAAAGGAGCTGTAAATAGCCATTTCTTATTCTCAAATGATCCCAGGCAGACATCACCTCATGTGCTAAACCTAGTATAGCATCCGATGGTGAGTTTCTAAGCTTCAAGTGTGCCATCATAGATCTGCTTAGCCAGTTATGTAATGTTAGCTGTACTATGTCACACTGCAGACACACTACACAGTCAAGCATTTCCATTCCCTCATCATGTCACAGAAAATTACATCTTCATACAAAACAAGGTCCCAAGTCTCTAGTTCCTCCAAATCTTTATCTGTCAGCAATGCAGCCATAATTCCACGCACAGAAGCAGAAGCGGCAAAAGTGCGGGTCACCTGTGCTGAACAAGAGATGCAATTGAAAATAGAAAAAGCAGAGAAAGGAATAGAGAGATCACATCTGGAAGCAGAAAGATCACGTCTGGAAGCAAAAAGAGATATGGAGAAAAACCGCCTAGACGTAATTCGAGAAGATCACTGCCGAGAATGAAGCAGCAGCTGCCATAGCTGAAGCAGAGTTCTTAGAGTCTGTAGAACTCCCTGATATAAGGAGGATCCATTTGCTTGATGCAGAGCTTGGATCACAGAATTCATTGCAACGCACATCAGAATATGTCAATCAAGCATCCGAAATGGGTTGCAAACCTCAATCAGTACAAAGCATGCATTCAGACTTCATCAGTGAAATAAGCTAAACACACTATGCAGCAGTCACTAGTCAACAGGGAACTGCAAACTTGCAAACAAGAGAATTCTAGACACAGGGAACCCAGAGGGACAACCTTCCCCCACACCAGGTGTCTGAATCTGCAAACTACAACAAAGGCACAACTACCTGTACACAAAAGTGGTATGATACAAGCCAACAGGAACCATACAATTCTAACAGGTATGACCATGCACCATTTACCCACCATGTTAATGCACAATCAGCATCTCCTAGAGCCAATCAAGACACATTAGACTTTGCCAAGTTTCTTGCTCGCCGTGAGCTGGTCACAAACGGACTCTCAAAGTTCAATGATCGCCCTGAGAGCTTCAGAGCCTGGCAATCCTCTTTCCAAAATGTAATCAGAGGGTTAGGCCTTTCACATAGTGAAGAGATAGACCTTTTAATTAAATGGCTTGGAAATGAATCCGCTGAACATGCTAGAAGGATAAGAGTGATCAATATTAACCACCCCGAGAATGGCCTTAAAATGATCTGGGATAGATGAAATGAGTGCTACAGCTCACCAGAAATAATAGAAAGTGCACTATTCAAAAGAATTGATGATTTCCCTAGGTTACCTAACTAAAGCTTTCAGAGACTGAGAGAATTAAGTGACCTACTAATGGAGCTTCAAGTAGCCAAGTGTGAGGGAGACTTACCAAGACTTGCCTTCCTCGACACAGACAGAGGCATTAACCCTGTAGTGCAAAAGCTACCTTACAATCTGCAGGAGCAATCTGTATCCATGGTTCCAAATATAAGCAGCGGCACAACGTGCCATTTCCACTATTCTCTGTTTTTGTGGACTTCGTGCACCAACAAGCTAAGACCAGGAATGATCCTAGTTTTTCCTTTATACTGACTAGCTCAACCCCTATTCTACCTAACCCCCACAAAATGTCAGTCGCAGGTCACAAGACTAATTTGCATTATACAGATTCTTCCCACAGGTCTACACATTCTACTCGCCAAGAGAACAGAGATAAAGATCCTGCCAAGCAGTGTCCTCTGCATAACAAACCGCACCCTCTCCTGAAATGCAGAGCATTCAGAGAAAAGTCCCTGGAGAACTGCAAACATTCCTAAGAGAAAACGGCATCTGCTACAAGTGCTGCTCTTCTACAACCCACCTTGCCTAGGATTATAAGGTTAGTGCTAACTGCATAGAATGTCACACCACAGAACACAACACAGCTCTACACCCTGGACCTTCCCCATTGACTTTACAACACAATTATGGTGACACAGAGCATGGCGGGAAGCTCAGTGTGGAGCAAAGAGACACTACTGCAGTCATACCAGAGATAACTTCACAATGTACTGAAGTCAGCAAAGACACTATTAGCGGCAGATCTTGCTCCAAAATCTGTTTAGTCAGAATCTACTCCAACGGCCAACCAGAGAAAGCTGTCAAACTTTATGCAATCCTAGGTGACCAAAGTAACAAGTCTCTAGCCAGATCAACCTTCTTGGAGACCTTTAACATCAAAGGACCCAGCACTCCATACTCCTTAAGGACTTGTGCAGGGAGTTTTGAGACAATGGGGAGGAGAGCAAATGGCTATCAAGTCGAGTCCATAGACAGAAAGACATGGCTTCCCTTACCCACTATCACTGAATACAATGAGATCCCTGATAATAGGTCTGAAATCCCTACACCAGACGCAGCTATCCATCATGCACATTTGAAACGTATAGCACAGCAGATACCAAAACTCGACCCACTAGCCCAGATAATTCTACTCATTGGGAGAGATATCTTACGAGTCCACAAAGCCAGAAGTCAGATTAGCGGTCCACACAATGCTCCTTATGCTCAAAGATTAGACCTAGGATGGGTCATAATAGGAGAAGTATGTATTGGAAATGTGCATAAACCAGCTACTGTCAACAGCATGCTTACCTGTACTTTAGAAAATGGGCGCCCTTCTCTATTTCAACCATGTCACAACCACTTTCTCATAAAGGAACTACCACACTGCACTGTCATGGAATCTCCTTGTGACAACCACATCTGTGACAGCTACCAAGAACATTTGGGGTGCATAGTCTTCCAAAGAACAAAAAGGGACGACCAAGTGGCAATGTCCATAGAAGACAATCTATTCCTGGAAATAATGAAAAAGGGACTAGTCAAAGATGATGCCAACAGCTCGGTTGTACCTCTACCCTTTAAATTACACAGACGGCACCTACCTAACAACAGAGAACAAGTACTTAAATGCTTCTCTTCACTAAAATGCAACTTTTCACAGGAAACCAGAAATGATAGATCACTTCTTCTCTTTCATGGACAAAATATTTGAGAATGGTCATGCTGAGATAACTCCCATTCTTAAAGACACAGACGAATGCTGGTACTTACCAATGTTTGGAGTATACCACCCAAAGAAATCAGGTCAGATCAGAGTCGTGTTTGATTCCAGTGCCAAGTTCGAAGGCATATCCTTAAATGATGTTCTCCTGACAGGACCAGACCTTAACATCAAACTCCTCGGAGTACTCATACGTTTCCGTAAGGACTATTGCCTTCACAGCTGACATTCAACAAATGTTTTATTGCTTCCTCGTGAGGGAAAGTGACAGGAATTTCCTAAGATTCCTTTGGTTCAGAGACAAAAACCCCTCTGAAGATATTGCAGAGTACCGCCTGAGGGTACACATCTTTGGTAACAGCCCTTCCCCTGCAGTTGCCATCTATGGACTCAGACGTTCAGCTCAAGAGGGCGAGCTAGAGTATGGTTCTGATGTTAGACAACTTGTGGAAAAAGATTTCTATGTAGATGACTGTTTAAAATCTATGCCAAAGGATGAGACAGCAATCAGCCTCCTCAAGAGAGCTCAGGAAATGTTTGCCTGCTCTAATCTCAGGCTTCACAAAATACTGTAGCTTCCAACAGCAAAAGAGTGATGGAAGTCTTCCCTTCTCAAGATCATAGCAGTGACTTAAGGGATTTAGATTTAGGAACCTATTCTCCACCAGCTCAACGTAGTCTCGGACTCTTATGGGACTTAAAATCTGACTCCCTACACCCGCATAGGTGTCTTGTCTGTTATAAACAGCATGTATGACGCCTTAGGATTTGCTGCTCCTGTCACTATCCAAGGTAAAGCCTTGCTCAGAGACCTAACCTGCGAGTCATCTGACTGAGTGGAAAGGTTCTCTGTCCACCTTAACCAACCTTTATATTACACGTTCAAAACCAGAGACTATGTGTATTTTCTGATGCTTCAATCCAAGCAATTGCCGCTGTTGCATATCTTAAAACTGTGGATATTAGAGGTCAGTGTCATATTGGGTTTGTCATGGGCAAAGCAAAGTTAGCACAACTTCCAGAGCATACGATACCCAGGCTAGAACGTTGTGCTGCAGTGCTAGCTATAGAATTAGCTGAGCTCATTTCATCTGAGTTGCCAATTGAATTCTTGGGAGCAGAATTCTACACAGACAGTAAAGTAGTGTTAGGATACATCTGCAATGAGACAAGGCAATTCCATGTTTACATCAGCAACAACGTGCTATGGATCAGGAGGTCCACCAATCCAAAACAGTGGCACTATGTGTCTACTGCTCACAATCCTGCAGATCATTCTACAAGATCCGTCTCAGCCAGTCTCCTTAAAGACACTTCATGGCTCAGAGGACTGGAGTTTTTGTGTGAAACAGATGGGAACAACCCTGTAGGTGACACATTTGAGCTAGTAGACACAGACACAGATGTGGAAATCCGTCCACAAGTGACTACGATCCTTACCATGATCTCACATTGTCAACTTGAGCCACACAGATTCCAAAGATTCTCAACTTGGAAATCACTTCTTAGAGCAATAACCTGCCTATCTCATATAGCCCATTCATTTAAACGTGCCACATCTCTAAGAGTGACTGAATGTAAAGGTTGGCATCACTGTTAAAATATTTACACAGCAGAAGAAGAACAACAATCTAAGAGCCTCATTATCCGTGTTGTGCAGCACCAAACCTATGCAAGAGAGATCAACTGCATTAGCAATAAAAATCCTATTCCCAGAGAGAGTGTCTTGAAAAGGCTAGGCCCATGATAAATGATATACTGAGAGTAGGAGGTCGTCTTCAAGAAGCAAATTTAACATCAAATGAGAAAAATTTGTTAATAATGCCTGGAAGTCACCAGGTTACTTCTTTAATTGTGCAGCACTATCACAATGAAGTCAAACACCAGGGACGACTGTTTACTGAAGGAGCTCTACAATCAGCTGGGTTCTGAATTATTGAAGTGAAAAGGTGTGTAAGTAACACAATTTTCAAATGTATTACCTGTCGCAGACTTCGTGGTGCTTCTCAAACTCAGAAGATGGCTAATCTTCTAGTAGATAGACTTAGTACAGACCCTCCTTTTTCGAATGTTGGTCTTGATGTATTTGGCCCCTGGACTGTCGTCACACAACATACTAGAGGAGCAAATGCAAACAGCAAGCCCTGGGCAGTTGTATTTACCTGTATGAGCATCAGAGCTGTTCACATTGAGGTTATAGAATCGATGGACACTTCAAGCTTCATCAATGCCCTTAGAAGCTTCATTGCCATCCGTGGCCCTGTAAAACACATCCACTCTGACAGAGGTACTAACTTTGTTGGAGCAACCAAAGAATTACAAATTCACTCAAACATCAACACTAAAGGTGTAGAGAGATACCTCAGTGAGCAAAGTTGTACATGGACTTTCAACTCGCCTCATTCTTCTCATATGGGAAGTACATGGGAAAGGATGATTGGCATAATACACAGAATCCTTGAGTCCATATTCATACAAGTAGGTACTGCAAGACTTACTCACAAGAGTTTAACAACTTTCATGGCTGAGGTCTCAGCTATCGTCAATGCCAGACCTTTGACTTCAGTTTCTAATGACCCAGAAGATCTGCTTCTGCCTACTCCTGCTACTCTTCTTACTCAGAAGACCGGGACTATCTATGCTCCATCTGTAGAGTTCACCAACAAAGACTTATTCAAACGACAATGGAGGCAAGTTCAAAGTCTAGCAAACACCTTTTGGGACAGGTGGAAAAGACAATATATCTCTACCCTGCAGCCAAGGACCAAGTGGCAAGTTGCCAAACCCAACCTAAAACCTGGTGACATTATGCTTGTCAGAGATTGCCAGTCACAACGTAACGAGTAGCCTTTAAGTCTCGTCACCAAGGCGTTCCCAAGCAAGGATGGGAAAGTTCGTAAGGTCAAGGTCAAGATTTGTAAGCAAGGAGAGACTAAGTTGTTTCTCAGACCAGTGTCTGAACTGTTCTTACTGTTACCTACTTAGATTTTAAATTTGTGGTATCAGCGATACCAGACGGAGAGTGTCATGCCTTCAGCATAGGGTTTGTTAATCCATCTCACTTCTGTTACACTAATTCATATTAGCAGCCCCACCTAGTGGTCAGGACAGTAGCATTTTAAATCTGATCTATTTTGTCCTTCTTAAGACGCCTTAGCAGTCTAGCAATGCATACTGGGCTAAAGGAGCTGTAAGCAGCCATTTCTTATTCTCACATGGTCCCAGGCAGACATCACCTCATGTGCTCAACCTAGTATAACATCCAATGGTGAGTTTCTAAGCTTCAACTGTGCCATCATAGATCTGCTTAGCCAGTTATGTATGTTAGCTGTACTATGTCACACTGCAGCCATACTTTGCTTACTGTATAACTTCATGCTGTTTGCATATTCCATGTCATTGTATATGTTTGCCTTGCATTTCCATGTGCATATTGTAATTGCCTTTTATTGTTTACATTTACAGTTTTACCACACTCTCTCATATGCATGTACCTGTGTACATTCATACAAGTTCCTCTATTGAATAATAAATTCCGTTCTTCAGATCACATCTGACTGGATTATTGGAAGATAGAGTTTTGGTTATGCAGTCTGCTCCAAATTTGTCAGACACTTATACCCCTTTCAGACATCTCGAGAATCCCGGGAATTTGGCCTGCCTAGGCCAAATTCCCGGGTACCCGAGTCTGTCTGAAAGGTGCCTACCAGGGAACATGTTCCCGGGTAGCCGCCCCTGCAATCGACCAGGGTTTTTCCCAGGACTTAAGTCCCGGGAAATTACCCTGCTTCTGTCTGAATGGTGCTAAACGGGAATTTACTACTCCCGGGCAGCACCAAGCAGCTTTTACATTGACAGGCCGCGGGCAGTCTGTGTCACTGTGACAGACTGCCCGCGTGTGTAGTGCTGACCGGACGGAGTTCGGTCAGCGCTACACAGCACAAACACACAGCCGCCGGAGCCGGCAGCTGTGTGTTTGCTGTAATCAGCAGCCGCTGAGAGTCTGTCAGACTCTCATCGGCTGCTGCTGCTCCCACTGCGGGAGCCATCTTCTGGCTCCCGCAGTGGGTAATGGGAGAGACGTCATGAGTAATGACGTCTCTCCCATGCAAAGCGGCCGGAGGAGCTGTTAGCGGCGGGACCAGGAGCGGGAGTTTCAGGTAAGTGATTTTTTTTATTTTTTATTAAGTCTCTCTCTACTGGGGGGGGGGGGGGACTACTGGGGGCACTACTAGGGGGGTGATTACTACTGGGGGCACTACCAGGGGGGATTACTACTGGGGGCACTACCAGGGGGGTGGATTACTACTGGGGGCACTACCAGGGGGGGACTACTACTACTGGGGGCCCTACAAGGGGAGGGGACTACTACTAGGGGCACTGCATAGGGCGGAGGGGACTACTACTAGGGGCACTGCATAGGGCAGAGGGGACTACTACTAAAAAACCTGGCTTATGTCTGAAAGGGGTCTACCTGGGAATTTCCCGGGTAGACACTGCAGTGTGAAAGGGGGGTCTCGACCAAATACCCGGGAATTTGCACAGGAGAAATTCCCGGGTCTGAGCAGGAAATTTCCCAGGTTGTATGTCTGAAAGGGGTATTAGTGAGGGGCAGAACAGTAGTACTTACTCATTAATGAGTGAAATCTCAGATAGGTAAAACCACACACAGAGAAGTTTCAATCCACACTGTTCTGACAATGTGCTAGTGGCAGGTGCAGGCTTAAATAGGTGCTCAAGTCAGGGATAGAAGGAGGTGGTCATGTGAGCACAGCAACAGGTAGAGACAGCATATAGTACTCACCTGATCAGAGTCAACATGACGGCACCCAAGACCCTCAGGAGTGGAATTACAGCACTCTGAGACAGAGTGAAGCCCCTAATAAAGCACCACCGGACAGGGTAAACATGACTAAGTCCCAGTTTTGTGACATTTAGGAGGAAGACATGGAAGACGTTGGGAATCTTGAGAATGGATGGTAGATTCAACCTGAGTGGTTCCAGATTAATTACCTGTAGAATTTGGAATGGACCAATGAACCTAGGAAAGAGTTTCATGGTGGGAACTTTCAGCGTAGGTGTTTAGTTGAAAGCCAAACCCTGTCACCAGGTTTTAACAAGTGAGCTTTCCTTCTCTACCTGTTGGAAAATAATTTGTGATAAGCAGAAACTTTGCACAGATTCCTTTTCACCTCATACTAAATCTTGACAAAGTGTTTGACGGTGTCACAGACTGCCGGAAAGGGCACTGACTGACAGGAGGGTAATTCAGGTAAAGTAGGATGGAATCCATTCAGGTTGTAAAAAGGAGAATGACCTGAGGATTCTTGATGCAGGTTATTGTTGGGGGTGAATTGATCCCATGGCAATAAAAGAACCCAATCAATCTGTTTGGCAGAGATGTAGACTCGAATAATGTTTCCAGATCCCGGTTCACTCATTCAGTTTGTCCATTGCTCTTGGGGTGTTCTTAGGGTGCCCATGCAGCCTAAATATGTATTTGATGAATATATCAGCCAACTACGGAGATGAAGGTGATCCCTTTAAGGGACCAAAATGGGTTTGCTTTGGAGAACCACCTGTTCACCACCCTCATGGTATTGAACCCTTGACAGGGGGGTAGTTCTGCAATGAAATCCATGGAGATATGGGTCCATGGATGATTTGGAGCTGGTTGGGGATGTAAAGTACCAATAGGAGTTTGAGGCTGAACCTTGAGCTGACCAGAAGTAGAATAGGCTGCAACAAAATGCTTTATGTTCTGAAGTAGACGGCATTAGTAACTCCTGAGGACCACGTTATTGGTCTTATTAATCCCTGCATGACCAGAGAAGTGGGATTCTTGTGTCCATTTGAGTATCTTTAGGCATAGTTCTGATGGCACAAATGATTTTCCAGGAGATATTTTTACCTTGCTAGTCAAAGGCTGGATTCAAAATAGGCTTATCTTGGCAAGGATCTTCTTCTTTTGTGGTACAGAATGTGCGGATAACGCATCAGCCTTGATATTTTTGTTTTCAGTGTGATAAATGATGATCAGATTGAAACGATTGAAGAACAATGACCACCTGGGCTGGAGATATTTTGATTCTTCCAAAAGGTGCTACAACGTCTGCAAGGCAAGTTTAATTGCTAATAACTCCTTATCCCCCACAGCATAGTTCTTCTCAGGAACTGAGGGCCCAATTCAGATTTGCTCGCTAGATGCGTTTGCACACAGCCAATATATGAAAATACCGCGATCGCACGGCAAGGCATTAGCACGCCCACTATGTCTTAGCGTTGTGTATTTAGATGTCCACCAGCCTGTCTTAAGATGCCCACTTTCCCTTAGTGATACATGTCATCTCCAGGAAGTGTATGCAACAATCGGTAACATCGATTACCATCAGAACCATGCACAGAACTTGTGGCTGACTATACCCTACCACAAGCACTGCGAGTGCTTCAGTGTGTAATTCAACCATGTGACGTGTACTGTGATGCTGTGTCTTAATTGTGCACAGCTCTGAAAATGGCGTTAAGATGCTCAGACACGCCTGCATTCGCACCACCACTCCCCCGTTTCTATCGACAAACCCCTGTCACCACAAACTGCTCATCCTGTCACTCAATTTAGCGAGGCGTCTGTGTACAAGGGGCGATTGCTTCGCAATTGCATGGACTGGTTCACGCACGTGCACTGCAATGCATATGCACATTGCAAACATCAGCAGGCTATGTGCAAACGCAGCCTAGCGAATGGGTCTGAATCAGTCCCTGAGATCTTCGGGAAAATAAAACACGAGTACCACTTAACGGCTGTCTTTTTGCGAGAGGACAGACCTAACTCCAACCCAAGAAGCTTCCACTTCTAGAAAGAAAGGCTGATCAGAATTTCCTGCCTTAGAATGGATTTTGGAGTAAAGAGCTGTTTCAGACAAGAGAAAGCCTTCTCAGCTGCAGGAGGCCAAACCTCTGTAATTTGTGATCAGAATGTCATCTAGGTAGACCACAAAGTATTTTTACAGATGATCCTGGAATATGCTATTCATATATTTTTGGAAGACTGCTGGTGTGTTACTCAATCCAATGGGCATAATTTATAATGCCCATTGCATGTGTTAAATGCCATCTTCCACTCATCCCCAGATTTAACCCTTATCAAGTTGTAGGCCCCACATAGATCCAATTTAGAGAAAATTCTGGCTCCCTTAATACGATTAAAAAGCTCAGAGATTAAAAGTAGGGAAAAAAGATCCTTCACTTTAATGGCATTTAATCCCCAATAATCGATACAGGGTCTGAGACCCCTATCCTGTTCCTGCAGGCGACTTCGATTCTCCCATATATACTCAGATACTGCTTGAGTTTCAGGAAGCAATAAGGGGAACACTCATCCTTGAGGAAGCATTTTCCCAGGTAATTAATCAATGAGGCAATCCCATTCTCGGTGGGTGGGTAGGGTCTCTGCAGCTTTCTTTTGCAACACATCGCTAAAGGAGTAGTAAGGAAGAGGCAAGTAGTTGATTTGACTGGCGGTGGTACTTCAAATGATCTGATGCAGATGAGTTATTGACTGGACGCACTTATGATTGCAGCAAGGTCCACAAGACAGGATTTGAGGTTTCTCCAAACAAAGGTTGGTAACATGTTAGCATAGCCAGGGAAGTCCCAAAATAATTGGATCTACAGCCATTGAAAGTACGGAGAAGGATATTTCCTCCCTATGGAAAGCGTGAGTCTGCATGGTCAAACTCTGGGTCTGATGTTGAGTGCTAGCAATAGGAATTTTGCTTCTGTCTACTCTAGATACACTGAGAGGACACCTGAAATGCATGGTACAAATTCCAAATTCTTTAACGATCTTGGCTGTGATAAAGTTCCCATTTGACAAGGAATCTTAGAAGCCTACAAGTGACTCTGAAAACTTGTTCAACAACAAGGATTGAACTAAAGCAGAATGCTGTATAGCAATACTGGAACAGGTTTTCTAGGAGTGCCTTCTGAGAAGGGTTACCAGTAGAGATGAGCGGTTCAGATTCTGTGGAATCCGAACCGCTCCGAACATTGGGGATCTGAGTCCACCCCCCCACCTGAGGCTGAACGGCGGCCTCCTAATGTCGGATTCTCCCACTAGTGTAGGGCAGGCCGCAGTGATAGCGGTCTGCCCTACACAGAAACAAACACACAGCCGCCAGTGGCAGCTGTGTGTTTGTTTTAGCAGCCAATGAGAGTCATACAGACTCTCATTGAGCAGCCAATGAGAGTCATACAGACTCTCATTGGCTGCTGCATGGAGGGAGCTGGGTAGAGCTCACTCATGAGATCCATCTTCCGGCTCCCTCCTCAGTGGGTGACAGAGCAGAGCGGACGGTGGCAGGAGCAGGGATTCATGTAAGTTTTTTTTTTCTTTTTTTATTTGTGTGTGTTTAAGGGGGCGCTACTGGGGGCATACTACTGGAGGCACCACTGCTAATGGGGGCACACTACTGGGGCACTGCTACTGGGGGCACTACTAATGGGGCCACTACTACTGGGGGCTTGCTAATGGGGGCACTGCTACTGGAGGCACTGCAGAGGGGACCCTACTACTAAGGGGACTGTATAGGGAGCACCACTACTGGGGGCATTGTGTAAGGGACACAACTGCTGGGGGCATTGTGTAAGGGACACTATTGCTGTGGGCATTGTATAAGTGGCACTACTACTGTGGGCATTGTATAAGGGGCATTACTACTGTGGGCTTCGTGTATAAGGGTCACTGCTGTGGGCATTATGTAAAAGGGTCACTACTATGGGCATTGTGTAAAGGGGGCACTACTGTGTGTCATAACATAATAATAGACACTACTTTATGGTGTAATGTGAATCAGGGGCACTATGGGCCTGATTCAGCCTTACTCGCAGGTGGGTCAATGGTCCCCCACTGTGCATGTGCCACCTATGGCATGTGGATGTGCGAGACCCATCCAGCGATGGCTGCTCCATCACTACGGGTCTCGCTACAAGATGGGGTGGCTGTCGATGTTGATTGACAGCTCACCCTGTTTTGTAGGCGTGGATGGGGGGTGGCAGCACAAACGCAGGCGTTCCCTTAGGAACACCTCGCATTTGTGGGTGGCCCTACTGACATCACTAGTGATGTCAGCAGTGGACTTCCTGCTCTATTAGAGCAGGGAGTCCACTCGGGCTTGCGAGAGCTGAGACCCTAACACAGGGTCTCCTTGCAAGCCCGATGGTCGCGATAATTGCGGCGGGATCCAGGCCTCTCGCAAAAGCTGTGGGTGTTCATCCACAGCATAGCGAGCGGCCTGATGAAAAAAATTAATTAAAAGAACGCCCATCAGACCTGTGAGTTGCCCTCCGGCAGTGGGCAGGTCTGAATCAGACCCTATGTGCGGTGTAATGTGAATAAGATTGTGCACTGTGACTCCTAGGGCCGTAGCCCACTTTGTAAACAAGTACTGTGATTCTGCTGGCCGTACCCCACTGGGTGGGTGTACTACTTTTCATCTCTGCCACTGCTGTGTGGCAATGTTTTATAGATGTGCTTTAAACTGTTGTGTCTGTGTCGCTGCGCTGCGCTTTGTCGCTTAGTAACCAGTCAGCTCACTACAACCTTTGGCCAATAATGTTGAAAACAATACTATAAACTGTGAGGTGGTCTAAATTGACTGGAAATTAATGTTATTGAGGTTAATAATACTCTAGGAAGACAAAAAACAACAATTTATGTGATATTAGCTTTTTTTGTAAATTTTAATAAAAAATCCAAATCCAGATCCAAGGCCAGTCACCACAGTTTGGCAAATCCAATCCAAATCCAAAGCCGGACTGTGAATTAGAACCAAATCCAAATCCGGCAAAAATGGTCCAGCACACATCCCTAGTTACCAGTGGCATCCAGGTTATTGCCAGAGTATACTGTCAAAACCCTTGCATTGATTGTATGGATGTTGATCACACTTGTAGGATTTGCTAATACTCTGAGCGGAGGCAGGGAGTATAACGTATCTGTGGTTTTCACAGGCACCCCAACAAAATGGGTTGGGCTTTGCTGTGCTTGATATGCAGTTCACAGCTCTCTGACTGGATTCCTATTTTACAGTGCTGGTGGACTCAGGAGGAACGGAGGTCAGAAGGTAAGACTGGTCACCCTAAGGTGTACTGAAGAAAAGTTGACAGAAATGAAAAGCCAAAAGTCAGAACCAGGATATCAGGGAAAAGCCAAAGTCAGATCCAGGGTATCACTAGAAGCAGTTCCAAGGGAACAGGCAGGAAGAATGGCCAGATGGACCGGATCAAAACACTTGGAATTACACTGGGAGTCAATCAGACCAGATGCTAGAGTACAGAATATGAGCCCAATACTCTGGCATTGGCTAGTACCCAGACACTACCTTAAATAGGGAGTGATTCAAATTTGGTGCCAGAGTGACAACACATTTTTGGTGCATCTGTCCCTTTAAAACTAAAACAGAGAGGTGCGCACATCCCCGGGAAAACTGCAGCCATCCGCAGCAACAAGAAAAAGATGCTGGTGGTTCCCACAGCAGCCAGGGAGAGGGACCGATGGTTAGCCTGGGAGACACTTCAGGTGCGGACGGTGCTGACCAGCACCCACTCGCAATGTAGCCACAGCTGCTCCGGGGGACCATCCTCGCTGGACCCAGTAAGAAAGAGTCTGGTTCTGGAGTGCTGTGACAAAAACGAAGCAAAATGGTAAAACCCTAGACTAATCTTATAGCCTCCCACATTTTTTCATGGGATTGCTACTTTATTTTGGACATTGACCTGTATATACTGTACTTCTCCCTGTTGCCCTCCAACAGAAGATACATGAGATTAGGCTACTGGTAAGGGCAGCACATGTGAATAATGCACAGTCGCAAACAAGTGATTTTGTGAATATAGAAACAATTTCATCAGGGTCACAATAAAAAATATAAAAAGCCACCTACAGTAATAAATGCTGCTCCCATCACCATGTGGGCAGGTACATCCTTCGGTATCAGCTGCACTCTGATGACATCACAGAAGTGATGTTTCCAAGCTAAACAAGATTTTCAGTGTGCAATGTTAACACATCGTGTTACAAGTAGAGATGTGCAGCTTGATTTCAGCAGAAACCGAACACACCTGAACTTAGGAGTCCTGAGTCAAACCGAGTCGGAGCTCGGTACTTCCCGCCGGGTTGGGATCCCAAAACAAGGCAAAATGTAATCTTCCCGGTGCCGGATCTCGCTTGTTTTGGATTGAATATAAATGTTCCTCCCTCGTGAATGGGCGCCATTTCACAAAGGAGATCCATGGGGGGAAGCACTGTAATGTGTGTTACTTTCATTGTTAACTAAATGTACTGTGTCATTTAAAAATGTCATTAGGAACATTCTGTTTATCTTAAAGGGGCACTATGTGGGCAAAGTCATTAAAACAGAACACCATTTAGGAGCACTGTTTAACTTAAAAGGCACTGTCATTAAAAAAAAAAAACTATAGAGGCACTGTGGACTGTGGGCTGCAGCACTGTTAAAAAAAAAAATAACATTCAGTAGGTGCCACCATTACTAGAGGCTGTGAGTCGCAATGTTTAAAAAAAAAAAGAAACTTGTGTGTTCAGCTTGGGGCACTGTATTCAAAAACATATTATTTGGGTGCCACCCTTATACTAGGAGTGCTGTGAGTCGATATGGATCAGTCAATAGAAGAGCAGGAGCAGCAACCCCTAGTCATGGTAGTACTTTAACATCTACTAAAGGTGGTCAAGGGGAAATAAAGTTTAAGAAATGGCACCTGGAAATCTAAACAATATTTCACAATGTTAAAGAAAACATCACCTCTAATAATAAAGGGAAATTAACTGGCAAATGGGGTAAAATTGCCAGAGGCAAGGAAAGGCTCCAGCCATGGCCTTCCTTTGCAAAGGTTGTGATCCAGCTATAGCTGTTTCATGCACTAGAATATTTATTGAGGAAGCCTGGCCAGACAGTCAGGCATCTTCTGAAACCTTGCATGCAACACCTTCTCACTTTAGGTCTACAGCACATTTGTCACCTTTAAAACAGGCAAATCATGTGTGTTCACAAACTTCACAAATCCCTGAGGAGAGTCTATGGGGTATATTTACTAATGTGAGAGTTTTTGGAAGTGGAGATGTTGCCAATAGCAACCAATCAGATTCTAGCTATTATCTTCTTGAAGGTGCTAGTTAAATGTTAAGCAGAATCTGATTGATTGCTATGGGCAACATCTCCACTTCTAAAAACTATAACTTTAGTAAATTTATCGTGTCCACAAGTGCTATGTGTGAGTCTGACATTTCTGACACTGTTCTGAAGCCTCCTTCCACCATTATCGTGTCCACAAGTGCTATGTGTGAGTCTGACATTTCTGACACTGTTCTGAAGCCTCCTTCCACCCTCTGCAAATGTGGGGATGAACAGCAGTAAAAGTAAAGATGGTGAGTTTGAGGATGCAACAGGATGAGGGCAATATTTGTGTATCCGAAACTAATGAGGATGTTAATGAGGACGATGTGCTTATGTCAAAGTTACGTTACACAATAACGACTCGCCCAGTGCTGGTAGTCTTTTTCACTGCAAATGCGTCTTATATGCAATGCGATGTGAATGAGACACACAAGCAGACTTTGATGATTAAAATTATATGCAGCACATGTAGTTCGATGTGTGGCCTAGTCTGTAAAAATTATCACAATGGAACGAGGTGTGGAAACAGCCGCTGGCACTGTAACAAAGCATTTCCTATACTGACACAACTGCAGTCGCACACAGAGCATACATATGCCACATATCATTTTTATCAGCAAAGTGTGATTATGCATCTTATTCACATTCTGTTAAAAGCTGGCACGGGCCCTGAGGAATGAGGCGTGACCTAATCGAGGGAGGCATGGACATGCCCCCTAAGAAAAAAAAAGAAAAAACCCATTTGCAGTGCTGCGAAGCATCGCTGCACACTTGGTAGGGGGGCACTGTGAGCCTCTCAGCCCTGCACAAATCCAGGGGGGCCCGATCAGTGTGCTTGGCTGCTTACAGGAAAGAGGGGCCGTGTTGGACCCGAGCTCCTGCCAGGTCCCTCCAACAAGCCTGGGCCTGAGTTATTAGTACCCACTACCCCCTCCAGGCTCCGCTGTACATATCACATTGAGAATAAGACCAATTTGCGGTAAAAGATACACAAAAATATGCTCAGCATAAGTAAACTCGCATGGGTGCGACTTGAAGAGCTGTTTAGCATGACTACAGCAACAACAATGGAGGACACATTTGTAAGTCAGGCACCAGTGGCAGCAGTTCTTGCCCATAGTAAGAAGAAGGCCATTGTCATGCTTGGGCATAAAACCATAAGAGCCACCTCTTACATATAGAATTATTTTTACCCAAACCTTGACAACATTTGTCAAACCATCTGTACCGTTTATGAAGCGAAATTAAGTAGAGGTAGGGATGTTAACCATCTAGGAACCTCCTCCCTGTTACATCATTGCAGCAAGTTCATGAAAATTATTTGTGAAAATCTCAAAAATTCTGTAAAAAAAAATAACAAGCAGTCTAGCATCAGCTGCCAGCAGCATGGATAGATAACACCACATGCAATATTCAGACACAAAACTTTCATCATCAATCTCCTCATTAAGGATCAGAGGTGGTACTCCTGTATCCAATTTGCAAATCACTGTCACACAGTCCTTTTTGATTACTGGGAGGAAAAATAGGCAATATGGAGCCCCTTGTACAAACTAGATTTGGTGTACTTATGCTGCCCACGCTCCAGTGTGAACTAGAGAAAGAGTGTTTAGCACATCTGGGAACTTTGTGAGCAATCAGCATAGTAGGCAACTTCCTCAAAATTTGGAAAAAGTCATGTTCATAAAATTGAGCTATATATTCCATGAGGAAGACCTTTGCCGCCAAATGCAACAAAGTACAAATACTTCTGTAACAGTGGATTCCAGGAAGAGATGAGTTAATATTGTGTGATGATGTTAGTGTATGAGGGTAAGGAGGATGAGGATGATAATGATATATTCCCAGTGGTGAGATGATTAACAATGCTGTTAGCCACCTTAATCCAATTGGTAGCTTGTTTTGTGGGGGGCCAAACAAACTAAGAATTTCAGCCACAAGTCCCTGTCATTGAAGTGCTTGGTTTGTTAAGCAGTGCATATCCTTTTTAATATACAACATAACAGTGGGTGAGAGGGCAATTCCATCTTGCACCACTTTTCTTTTCTTTATATTATGGTGTGTTGTTTTTTTGGGGGGCATTGGTGATGGTCTTTTTTGCATAGAGTGATAACTTGGGGTAATTAGCTTGGTAGATGGGTCAATGGTGCAGTGTCTAGGTGCATAGTAAAGATCATCATGCAGTTTTTCAGGTTTAAATGAAATAAAATGGAGATTTACTTTCAGCATTCAGGAACAAAAATAATAAACAACCTCGCTGCCATGCAGGACACTACCGCACTTCTTGAATCTTGACTATAATGAGAAGCTAGTCTACAAATGTAACACAGTCTCTCAAAAGTCTCAGTCCTGTCTCTCACAGGTATAAACATGGCTTCCTGACCTGACTTCCATAAATTCACAGAATCTCTTTAGTGTTCCTCCCTGCCTGGCTTTCAGGTCTGGACACTGGCCTCCTGGCCTGGCTTGGCTGCCACAACTTCACTCAAACACAGTCATAGATTGCTGATCTTCCCTGCCACTTGCAAGTCTGGACACTGGCCTCCTGGAACCCACTGGCCTCCAGGCACACTGGGCTTTATAGTTGCTACAGTCCCACTTAGACTGTCTCCTCTCACAGCCTGACTTGTCTGAATAATTAGCCCTCACCTGTCGACAATGCAGCCCTTAGGTGTGGTCAAACACCTTTTTCTACCCTGTGTGGGCAGGTCCCTCCAGCCCCACACAGAATACATGGATCACTTTCGCCACCTAGCGTGATAATGCCACAATAGACAAACATTTTTATTGGTTATTGATCTAGTACATTACTAATTTACAACACATTTGTAGCAAGAAATAATGTGGTGCCTCACAAAAAGTATATATTTTTAGAAGTTATGGAGCATATTTAGTATTATTTAGTAACATGAACATGATTTTAGCTTTTTTTTAACATTTAAAGAAAAAAATCCAGATCCAAAACTAAAACACGATGATGAATTAGAACCAAAACACAGGGGTCCACGTACATCTCACATCACAGATAGATAGATAGACTGGGCGCGCAGCAAATAAATAGTGAAGTAAACCTGTACATAAGAATAAATCTTTCATTCTCCCATGTACCACCAAAACAAAAATGAAAGGCGAAATACAGCATATGGTTCAGACATAGAATATATCTTATCTCACAAAATCACATGTATTGTACAGTACAATGTAAACAAATGAATAGTGTTAATGTGATAATATAGATAAAGATCAATCCAGATATCATAAAGGAAACAGACCTCCAATCACAACCAGAAAAACAGATGTTAAATATCCAATCTTTTCATCCTGATATCACATCATGCGGACTTCATCTGGGGCATCAGTGACGCTATAGTGATAGAGGCTTATCTAGCTCATTTAAGAAATTTTTATATAGTTCATTTATATTTAATAATCCAAAGTGAAACATTCACCTAACATCAAAGTTTACTGTATAAACTTTCTCGCATACACATTATATACAGTCAGGTCCATAAATATTGGGACATTGACAGAATTTTCATATTTTGGCCTCTATTCACCACCACAATGGCTTTGAAATGAAACAAACAAGATGTGCTTTAACTGCAGACTTTCAGATTTAATTTGAGGGTAATTACATCCAAATCAGGTGAACGGTGTAGGAATTACAATGGTTTCTATATGTGCCTCCCACTTTTTATGGGGCCAAAAGTAATGGGACTATCAACTCAAAAGCTATTTCATGGACAGGTGTGGGCTATTCCCTCGTTATTTAATTATCAATTAAGCAGGTAAAAGGTCTGGAGTTGATTCTAGGTATGACATTTGCATTGGAATCAGTTGCTGTCGACTCTCAATAGGAGATCCAAAGAGCTGTCACTATCAGTGAAGCAAGCCATCATTAGGCTGAAATATCAAAACAAACCCATCAGAGAGATAGCAAAAACATTAGGTGTGGCTAAATCAACTGTTTGGAACATTCGTAAAAAGAAAAAACGCACTGGAGAGCTCAGCAACACCAAAAGACCCAGAAGACCACGGAAAACAACTGTGGTGGATGACAGAAGAATTATTTCCCTGGTGAAGCAAAACCCCTTCACAACAGTTGGCCAAATCAAGAACACTCTCCAGGAGGTAGGTGTATATGTGTCAAAGTCAACAATCAAGAGAAGACTTCACAAGAGTGAATATAGAGGGTTCATCACAAGATGTAAACCATTGGTGAGCCACAAAAACAGGAAGACCAGATTAGAGTTTGCCAAACAACATCTAAAAAAGCCATTACAGTCCTACGTACAGATGAGACAAAGAACTTGTACCAGAGTGATGGGAGGAGAAGAGTATGGAGAAGGAAAGGAACTGCTCATGATTCAAAACATACCACCTCATCAGTGAAGCATGGTGGTGGTAGTGTCATGGCGTGGGCATGTATGGCTGCCAATGGAACTGGTTCCCTTGTATTTATTGATGATGCGACTGCTGACAAAAGCAGCAGAATGAATTCTGAAGTGTTTTGGGCAATATTATATGATCATATTCAGTCAAATGCTTCAGAACTCATTGGACAGCGCTTCACAGTGCAGATGGACAATGACCCGAAGCATACTGCAAAAGCAACCAAAGAGTTTTTTAAGGCTAAAAAGCGGAATGTTATGCAATGGCCAAGTCAATCCCCTGACCTGAATCTGATTGAGCATGCATTTCACTTGATGAAGCCAAACTGAAGGGAAACTGCCCCAAGAACAAGCAGGAACTGAAGACGTTTGCAGTAGAGGCCTGGCAGAGCATCACCAGGGATGAAACCCAGCGTCTGGTGATGTCTATGCATTCCAGACTTCAGGCTGTAATTGCCTGCGAAGGGTTTGTAACAAAGTATTAAAAAGTGAAAGTTAGATTTAGGATTGTTTAGTTTGTCCCATTACTTTTGGCCCCTTAAAAAGTGGGAGGCACATATAGAAACCGTTGTAATTCCTACACCGATCACCTGATTTGGATGTAATTACCCTCAAATTATATCTGAAAGTCTGCAGTTAAAGCACATCTTGTTTGTTTCATTTCAAAGCCATTGTGGTGGTGAATAGAGGCCAAAATATGAAAATTCTGTCAATGTCCCAAAATTTATGGACCTGACTGTATACTGTATATAAAGATAATCAAGACATTTTGCAGGAGAGAATGTAAGGCTAGTGGAAGCTCAACAGAAGTTGGGTGATGCAATGAACAATGACCCAAAATATAGAAGCAGTGGTGGAACTAGAGTGTGGTGGGCCCAGGTGCAAGAATATGCTTTCGGCCCCTCTATGCAGTGCTCCCAGTAGTGGTTCCCCTATGCAGTGCCCCCAGCAGTGCCCCATATAAAGTGCCCCCAGATGTGGTTTCCCTATGCAGTGACCCCAGCAGTAGTCCCCCTTATGCATTGCCCCCAGTAGTAGTCCCCCCTATGCCATGCCCCCAGTAGTAGACACCATATGCAGTGCCCCCAGTAGTAGTCCTCCCTATGCATTGCCCCAGTAGTAGCTCCCCCTATGCATTTCCCCCAGTAGTAGCTCCCCCTATGCATTTCCCCTAGTAGTAATCCCCCAGTAGTAGTCCCCTCTATGCAGTTCCCCCAGTAGTAGCCCCCCATGCATTGCCCCCAGTAGTAGTCCCCAATATACAGTGTCCCCAGTAGTGGCCACCCCCCCATACAGTGCCCCTCCCTATACAGTGCCCCCAGTAGTGCCCCCCTATGCTGTGCCAGTTCCCATACCCCCTTACAAATACACAAAAAAAATACAACTTACCTGAATCCCCGCTCCTGCCACGACCGCCGATGTCCGCTCCTCCCGGCCCGCTCTTCTCCCATCACCCGCTGCGGGAGGAGCCGGAAGGTGGTACTCATGAGTGAGCTCCAGCCGGCTCCCTCTGTGGATGCAGCAGCCAATGAGAGTCTGTCTGACTCTCATTGGCTGCTATAACAAACACACCGCCGCCGCTGGCGGCAGTGTGTTTGTTACTGTTTAGTGCCACCGGCTGCACAGCCGCTAATTCCACCACTGTATAGAAGTAAATTTACAACTGAATTGCTCAGCAGAAAATTTGCCTACTAGAGTCCTGACCTCATCCCGGTTGAGATGTTGCGGCATGACCTGAAGAGGGCCTAAATCAGAGCAGTACATACATTTTAAATGTATGTACATCTTTGATGTTTGCAGATCAGAGCAGCACTGCACAGCTTTACTTGCCCTGGCAGTATGATTTTACTGGACATCCTGAGTTACCGAAGGGTTACTAAGATGTCCAATGTTCACACAGTTGATTTGATGCTGCCCCGTTGGACACAGCGGCAGATCACAGAAGCATACAGTGGGGGTCTGTTTACTAAACATGCCTCCTGCGTTCTTTGCATAATTTTGCACAGCTGCTGCTTACAAAGTCACAGCGGCTGTGCCTTTAGCGTCCATCGGCCCCATAAGTGGTTTATACCAGACATCCCAAGAATATTGCTAAACTGAAACAGTTTTGTAAGGAGGATTGGTCCAACATTCCTCCTGATGCAGGTATGATCCACAGCTACAGGAAAAGTTTGGCTTAGGTTATTTGCTGCCAAACCAGCGTCCACCAGTTATTAAATCCATGGGTTTACATACTAACTCCACCCTGCACTGTCAATGTTTACATGATGCATTCACTAAACTCCTTAAAGCACATAATTGTTTGTATCTTATTAGTTTAAACAGACTGTGGGCCTGAATACAACAAGGATCGTAATTGCAAAACTGCACGCAGGCAGCTTTGAAAATGCGATCCTTGCAGATATGGTATGCATCATGCCTCCTGTGCATTACTTATCCAAGCTGCGATATCCAACGCAGCATCAGATAATCTGCGTAACATCGGCCGGCTGCGGTGACCCATGGGGGCCCGCTGCCGACCCCCGCAGTTTAGAGGAAGAGACCAGGAAATCTCCATCAGCTGACGGAGATCCTGGCTTCTTCCCTCCCCCACAAAGGCGGCGACACGCTGCCCCCTCCCCGCCCACAAACGGCAGCAGACTGTCAATCACTGACAGCTTGCTGCCAGTCTGCGAGCGAGTTAGCAGAATTCTTTATGCACACTCGTAGAATGAGTCCTGTGCAGATTCCCAAACATTAGGAATCTGCGTTCAGCAGTGCACTAGTATGCACTGCTGATTCAGGCCCTGTGTTTGACTATTCTTATGACTCAGATGAAGATCAGATAAAATTTTAGGGCTGATTCAGAGGTGGACACATAAGCACCCACGGCTGGGTCTATTGGAGGTCCCATGTCTGCAAATGGCTATGTAAAGTTTTTCCCTTGTGTATGTATGTGTGTCAGAATGTGCAAGGACCGAGGTGCTCACTTAAATGCACCATCAGTCGTACCTCCTGGTGAAGTCCTAACACATTATACGGACAAAATGCATTGAGGCAGTTCTATTGTCTTGTGGAAACACATCATCAGACAATAGACGATTAGATCGTCAGATAATTGTACAATGATCATAACCAATTATTTGACTTGGACACATCACATACACGACAGGTGCCGCTCTTAGTATGGCTGACGTGTGTGGGCTAGAGGTTTCAGTGCACGCCTTGCAGAGTGGGCGTCCCAGGTTCCAGACCTGGAATGGGAATTTTTTTTATTTTTTTATTATAATTTTTTTTAACAGTTAAAAATATTGTCTTGCTGTGGAACTACAGGTCCCAGCAAGCTTCCCCCACATGCTGGTATTTGGAGAACTACAAGTACCAGCATGCAGGGAATTATAGTTCCACAGCAAAAGAAATATAAAAATAAACACAAGACACATACACCATAGAAAGTTAAAGTTTATTAAAACATACATGCACACACGCAATGGGTATGAAGTATCCTGATGCCAGAAGGGAAAAGGTAAGTACCCTATCCCTACCCTTCTCCCCTCCTAACCCTCCCCCCGGAGGTGCCTAAACCTACTGTAACCCTCCTTACCGCACCCTAAAACTAACCCTCCCAGGGGGTGTCTAACCCTAACCTACCTCTGGGGGTGCCCAACCCTAAACCTAAACCCCCCCCTCCACAGCTAGCACTAAGGGTGCCCTGGACTTACCTCATTCGGGCTGGCATCCTTCGACGCTCTGTATTTCCTTCAGTATTTCGACGCCTATCTTAAGTCCCATGCCGGGCTTCTGCAGTCAGAATATATAGACCGGTGGCATCTCGTCGGTCTATTGACTGCATCCCTGCACACACACACATGTACACACTCTATAAATATATTTACTGTATAATATATATTGTATATTTATAAATATAAACTTCACGCAAGTACTACATTAATACTAATGAAAAAATACGCAAAATAATAAAACTTTAATATATATATATATAAATATAAAAAAAATAACATTAAATGTAGTATAAAATAATATAAAATATGCGGATGAGCACCACCCGTAGCTGTATTATCAGCTGTCTGAGTTGCTATGTGAAAAAAAAAAAAAGAGCAGTTTTAGAACGGTAATAGCGTACAGTAAAAGTACAGAATCAAGACTTTCACTAGTACTGTACGGTCATTGACTTAATAAAACCTAATGTACCTAAATAGGATGTACAGTTCTTCACATGGATCTATCTTATATTGTAAGTAAATTTTGATTGCGCACAACATGGCTGGCTCACCTGGCACTCTCGTAATGGCATAAAATAAACTACATGGACCTGATTTATGTATTTTGGGACTCTACTCCTAGCAATACGATGCTGCAACCACCTACAGTATTTTGTATCATCTCTTTTAGGCTTAATCTACAATATTCCACCCAAGGTACTGTAATCACACTGTGGGTGGAATGTAGAGTAGTGTCAATGGAAGTTAATGCCCAAAAAGTCTGTATAAAATCTGCTTGACACCCACTGTATTGTACACTCTAGCTTACTTTTTCACTTCTGCAATAATGTACAGTACCGAATCCACAGTGTGCACTTTGTGTGTTAAGCACCTTGAGCCCTGCTGGAGAAAGAGTGCTACAATACTGTATATAAAATAACAAAAAAGTACTCTATGTAGCGGCAGGGGTCCCTGGCCTTGAGTAGCTTGGTCTGTTTTAGTACAGTAAATTACAAAAAAAACTAAAGTCGGCTAGTTCTATTAACTCTTCATCCACATTTCCATTTCATTCATCCCCATTTCATTTATCCCCATTCTGCTTTGTGTAGAAGTTCATGAGGGGGAAAAACACCATCTTTAACCACCCAACAGAAATTATGGAGGGGAAACTGCCCCCTCTGCCCCACCGGTTCCCCACACCCCTGGGAAAGATGGGGCGGGGGGGAAACTGACAAAGACAAGGATGTAGAGACAGAGGGGGAGGGGTAAACTGAAAGACAAAGGGGGGTAGGGAATTAGGCTGAAAGACACAGGGGGGTAGGGAAAGAGGCAGAAAGACATGGTAGTTGAAGCTGAGAGACACATGCAAGGGTGAGGCTGTACAGATACAGGCAATGGAACCTACAGCACAATACCTGGGCAGAATGGGTCCCCCAAACACATACTGTAATTGTATCAGGCCCCTAGATTTCACAACTCATATGCAGCAAGTGTACAGTATGAGTGAACTGCAAAATTATAGCAGACCACCAATACACAAAGAACAAAGTGTTTCTGCAGAATCTGTACAGTACTGTATATGAGACATTCACTGTGCTGTACAGCTGACACAATACAGTATGTCTGTGAACAACGTTGTTCAGAGATATACAGTATACTGTAGCTGATACAGACCCACCACAGTACAATGTTTAGCCAGCTTTACTGTCACCACTTTCTTACCTAAAAGGAGGTCCCGGAATTTGGGGGGCAGAGTAACTGTGAAAATTTTTTTGTTACAGTCAGTTTGATAATTTAAAAAAAAAAGACCCCTACAGTACTGCACAACAGTACTATTTCTATTACAACAGAAGTATTACTACAGGTATTATTACAGTACTGTATAGTACAGTACTGAAAAAAGCAAAAGTACAGAAAGAATGTGTGTAAGGAGGAGAGGTTGGAGATGGGTCTTTGGAGTATAGGAGGGAGAGATACACTGTGAAAAGGAAAAAAAGTAGAGAGATAGAAGACAATGTAGTGTACAGTACATACGAAGCCTAGAGGGGTGGCTGGGGCCGACTGGGGCCTCAGGGGCCAGGGGCTCCTCCTCATCCTCTTCCGTTTCTGGAACTGTGAAAAGAAAACACAATGTCATTTTGTCATCAAACTATTTGAAAAATGTCAAAAAATAAAGCACAACAATATTATTACTGTACTATTATTACACTTTTTGACAGTATAATATGTCGAAGCCGCATGATTGGCTGAGACCAGATCTTAAAATTAATATCTGCATGACTCCATTTTGCGTTGCCCGCATGACTCCATCTTGCGGCGCATACATTATACCTCCATGTACGGTGCTATATTGTGATTATTAGCATTGTGCGTCTGGCACTGCCCTACATCACAAGTCCTCACAATACCATACGTACATTTATTAATACACATAATATGAACAACCCCGCAAAGCACATACCATGGTGTACTCCAAACACGTAGCCGCACAATGCATACTAGCGTCTTTACTTAATATCCCTACACTGACACATTTCATACTTACACTGAAAGGTTCCCTAGCATTAAGGTTAATATTAGAGGTTTTATTTGTTATCAATTATGTTGTGAAATTAATGTATTTGATATCTAAGGTTTAGCACATAAGCAGACCATGTTTGGTGCCATTCTAAACCACTGTTTATGCAGATCTCCGGTTCCATCGGCAAGGAGATCGCAACATGCGTCCGCAAGTTATGAATTATGGAGAATTAGGTGATAGAATGTACTTTGTATGTAGTGTCTATTGATTACTTATTCGGTGGGAAAACACACACAAAGAGCCGTTGGACGGCTGAACCACTACTGTACAAATTGACCTATGAACTGTATCATAACAGAAGAACCAAGAGGAAGAACCAATGGGATTATGCCATCTCGTTTCTATTATATTTCCTACTCTCTGTACGGTATATATTCACGCGCTCTATATTCAGTAGTTAGTCATTATATTCTTTCTTTTGATGGAGGCTTCACCTTTGATGCTGGGAAATCTGGATCCAGAGCGCCTGCGTGTGAATGTATAATCTTTTGCGCTAAATGTATTTAGATCACAGCGTGTAACTGAATGCTTTAATGTGAATAATAACTTTTTGTGCTTTGGAACCACACTCAAAGTCTGGAAAGAAATTATTTCTTGTGCGACCTACAACACTAAATAGCGACATTAGGGTATAAAGATTATTAGGTTTCATAAAGACAAAGTGACCAAAACATACTGTACAGTACTGAAAAAAAAAGTACAGGAAGAATTAGTGTGTAAGGAGAAGTTGTGCCCTCAATACTGTATACTGTAGTATGTATAAATGAACGAACTCACACACCACCAAGTGATATCTTCATAGTGAAGATTTAAAAAAAAAAAAAAAAAAAGGTCCCTTACCAAGTCTCAAACCCGGGATGCTCAATCTCTACAAGGCACTCACCCAAACCTCTAGCTCGCACATGCTAGCCGCGTCAAAAGCCACAACTGTCGTGTACAGATGAAGCACTGTGCATCACTCCTGAATGGCTCCACTGGGCATGCGCAGTACTATGAGACACCAAACACCACAGCATAGCGTGACTAGCAGGGTGCTACGTGGCTTACTGTATGGAGCACCGCACACCACTTTCTTCAGCACAGAGTGCATCAGCAGTACAGTGGTATAAAGTAGCATAGAAAAGCCAGGTGGTATGCAGTTGTGGACAATGTATTGAGTTCAGTAGGCTTGGATAAGAATACTGAACTTCAATTGCTTGGTCTTTATGCAATGCTGTGAGTGCGTCTTTTTGGTCAACACAGATACCTGTATAAATGACAGAACTCACACACCACCAAGTCCTGTAGTGAAGATTTTAAAAATAATGTCCCTTACCAGGTAACAAACAAGGGACACCCACTCTGCAAGGTGCTCACCCAAACCTTGAGCCCTCACATGCCAGCCATGTCGAAAGCCGCACCTGTCATGTACAGCACACAGTGCATCAGTCTAGTGCTGATGCACTGTGTGTCACTCCCGACCGGCTCCACTGGGCATGTGCAGTACTATGAGACTCCATACGCCACAGCATAGCATGACTAGCAGGGAGCTACGTGGCATACTGTATGGAGTGAGCACACAGTGCATCAGCAGTACAGTGGCATAAAGTAGCTTAGAAATGCCAGGTTGTAAGAAGTTGTGGACAATGTATTGAGTTTGGCTGCATTGAATAGAAGCGAATGATGGTTGGGGAGCATTAGTGAATATTTATCCCGCTTCATTAAAAGCTGTGCGTGTGAAATATTTTTATAAAAAAGTATAGGACTCACACACTTAATGTAATGATTTAAAATTTTATTACACATTTTTTTGCAGCTCTGATTCCATGAGGAAAACGCTGTACTATAGTGTACCGAATCACAGTTTCTGTCAGCCAATCATCAGGCGGTGACACAGAAAATGCATTGGATATCGGACGCCTGTGTTGTGTAGTTTAGGAAAAGTGACACCTGGTGGACCAAAAGTTGCATTACCTGTTATGACTTTTTACTGCGCCACGGTACGTTTCGTTACAATTAATACTGAATGGCATGACTCAAGACGTAACATGTGGCACGAGATGCATGGCGTGCTAAATGGCATACGGAGCAACAAACTAGATGGGCCCATCTGTATAGATCTCTGTATAAAACAAAACTTTTCTGGAAATGTTGGATCTCACATGTTTTGTATTGCATATAAGAAACCCTTCCTCAGTGGCATCACTAAGGGTGTGTGTGGATGTGCTGCTCGCACCGGGTGACACCATTCAAGGGGGTGATACCGAAATAGCAGAGCTGCTTGGGATTGGCTTGCGACCGGCACCAATTCAAAAGGCAGCTGTTGCTTCTTTTGATTGGGCGTCATTCACAAGCCACTATTCACTCATGGCCAGTGCCAAATTCAAACTACCACTGTATCTGCTCTGGCAACTGGACCCGATGCTCCATCCAAGCATCAATCAGATATGTGTCCCTGTTTAATGCTGGAGGTTGCCAAGCTGACTGTGGAGAGCCCACTGCAAGCCATGGAACTGGAGGACAGGGAGGAGGAAAATCCAGTCTCTGCCAAGTGGGAGCTCAGGGCCTGATTCAGAGCCGCTCGCAAGCGGCCGCTCGTTCGTTCCGAGCGATGTTCGCACATCTGCGTATGGGTTGTAATGCGCATGCGCCAACCAGTCAGTGCGGTTGGAAATAGTGTGCTCGCAAAATAGCGAATGCCTGCTAATATGAGTGACAGGATGAGGCGTTTGTGGGTGGTAACAGGGGAAGGTGTTTGAAAACGGGGAGTGGAGATCCGAACGCAGGCGTGCCCAATGGTCAAAACGGCTGTTTTAAGGGTGTGCATAATTAACAAAGCAGCGTCATCGACCACGTCACTTGGTTGTCTTTTAGTCTGAACTGCTCGCATGATTGCGGTAGGAAAATGCTACCACAAGAATAGCGAGCAGTTCATACACCGTTCGATGTACTCGATTAATCTAATAAATAGCGTAGATGACGTATGATGCGAGCGGCCAGGGGGCGTTTTTTCAAAATAGCGAGCTCATGTTTCGTTTGCTCGTTCAGACATAGAGGCGTCAGACCGCAAAGAGCGAGCACTTAATTTAAATATCCGGCCCCTTTTTCAGAACGACCGTCCGCAAATAGCGTCCGGCTCTGAATCAGGCCCTGAGTGCCAACCTGCACCGGAGGGACAATGTAAATGTGGGGAAATCGGTGTCACCCAAGGAGAAGCATGGAGTGAGAGGTACAGGGTGTGAGAGAGGGAAGCAGTTAGTGAGAGGAGCAGGGGGTGAAAAGAGGAAAGGGAAACACATGGTGAATTGCCTTACATCATATAATATGTTCTATATTGTACTACATAGTGCTAAAAGTATTTAAAACTAACCTCATATTATCAAAATCCCTAAAGCTTTAGGGAGGGTGGGCACTCTATTCAAAGTTCTATGCCCCCAATTCAAAATTCCCACTTCGAGCTCTGTATATATTTTGATGTTGTGGGGTTATTAGCTCGGTAGAGTCTACACATTGTGTTCCAGTAAAAATAAATTAAAATGGTGTTTTTACTTCCAGCATGGAAACCAGTAAACAGAAATAGAAAATAATAAATAACATAGGCCCTCATTCAGAGCCGCACGCTCTGAATGAGGGCCGGCCTCCATAACTATGGAGCGTCCTCCTGGACGCTCGTATAGCTGTGGGTCACCACCCACAGCCTATACGAGCGTACAGTTTGATGGCCGCGATGGTCTTGACCATCGCGACCATCGAAACTGCGAGCCGGAGCCTGCGGTTGAGGTTTTCAACCGCAAGCCCCGGAGTGATTTTGGCTCTATCAGAGCCAAGATCACTCCCACTGACATCACTAGTGATGTCAGTGGGCCGGCTTCTGATGGTAGGCGTTCCCTTGGGAACGCCCCCGTCAGGGAGGCAGCCCCCGGCACGCCCACCAAAGGGGGCGTGCTGTCAATCAACATCGACAGCACGCCCCCTTTGATCAGACACAACGAGCGAAGGAAAGTCCTTCGCTCGTCGCATCTGGCGCATGCGCACGACGGAGCTCCCGCCGTCGTGCGCATGCGCAGAGCACACCATCGACCCACTTGCGAGCGGACAGCCGCTTGCGAGTGGGTCTGAATCAGGCCCATAGCCCTCTCTTAGGGCACTAGCTCACTTCTTGAACCCTCTCTCCAGAAGCAGCTAATCTGCATGAAAGTCTCTCACAGTCTCTGAAATTGGTGGTCCTTCCTGCCACATGCAGGACTGGATGCTGGCCTCCTGGCCTGGTATAGCTTCCTTAGCATGTTGGCTGCTACCTCTCCAAAAGGACAGTGTCAGAGGTATAGGGATTTCCCTGCCTCCTTGCAGGTATGATCCTGACCACCTGATCTGCTTCACTCACACTGCAGCCACACCTGGATTGTCTGACTGTGTCCACCAGCAGCCTCACCTGGGCTCTGGTCCTATGGCAGCCATTAGGCATCTTCCCACAATGCTGTTCTACTCTGTGTGGGCAGATCTGTCCTGCCCCACACAGAATCTGCTGCTCACCAGCACCACCTCTGGTGATACTGTCACATATCCCCCTCCCCAGCTTGAAACCCCTGGGTTCAGCTATATGGGATGATGCATTCTCATTGCGAAGTCCCTCTTCATTATTCTCAGAACCATCCACCGCATCCAAGATCATCCAGACTCTGGTAATCTCTGGGGGTCGCATCCTCCAAGTTCTGGAGTTAATTTTTTCCCTTACTTTTTTCCTCACTTTATGGTACTTGTTTTCTTTATGCAGTACTTGAGGTTCACCCTTGGGTACCACATCAGACATAAAGAACTTGAAGTAACTTTTTCCAAAGCGACATACTTCATCTTTACTCTTGTCACCTACATCAAAACCAAGCAAATTATTTTCCTCAGAATCTTTTGATTCAGACCAAAAACAGCTTTTCTTTGTTTCTCTTTCATAGAACAAAGGTTCCTGTTGCTTAAACCTCTAAAAGGCACACCTTTCGGCCAACTTCTGCTTGTCACATCTTTAAACTTCAGCCTTAAAGCCCTATTTTGGCTACTGGCATACTTCACTGAGAGTCATCCTCATCATCACAACTTTTGGACCTTGGCTTTATGTCAACCGACCATGTACTGGCACTGCCACACTCCCATTCCAGACTTCCATGTCCACATAAGATACTTGAGTATTTACTCCATTGATCCACAGAATTTATCTCATGGCTTTGATGGCTATCTGCCACTTCATTAAGGCATAGTTCTCTTTCTTGTACTCCCTCTTTTTGAGCCTTGAAAATATGATGAACAATTTCAACATGTTCCACCAGTACAAGTTGAAGTTCACTCTCCACAGAGGTGTTTATTTTCAAATACTGTCTAGCTGGACTACTTGCTTCAAGCTTTATCATGTGAGACCACTCCACTTTCCCGCAGACAAATTCAGCAGCACTGCAAGTTCCATCCTGCTTGCATGTAGGCATTGTTTCACAAACATGAGTAGTATTCTTCACAAGACTCTCAGAATTAACTTTCTTCAAGGTTCTGCTTTGTACTGCAAAACTTTGCGATTGAGCCACATTCACATCACTCTGAATACATGGCAACAAGTAAGTCTCATCATTTGAAGCCATCTCTTTCTTCGTAGACTTTTGTAGATCCTGCACCTTTGCTTGACAGGTCATGCGATCATCATCTGTATATGTCAGTTCTTTATTATCAATTTCAGACACAGTTTTGCAATCTGGACCTGTGCCCCTTTTGGAGGACTTCATACCCTCCGCTATCACAGTGAGCTGAAAGTCACTGCAAGGAATCTCATCAACGTTTCCATGATGGACCTTTAGGAAATTTCCCAACTCCGATACTTCTGTCCCTTCTTGTACACTGGTGTCATTAATGAGGACATCTCTATGGTCCCATTGCTGCTGAAAGACTTCATTCTGGAACATCTTACTTAGTTCCCGCAATTCACTGTTTGTCTGCTGCTCATCACACAAGACACTCTGCACCGGTAGCATATCACTCTGCGTGCCAGCCTTTTCAGGATCAACCTGTAACAATTGCTGCTTGTGTTTATGTGCTTCTGCCACACTGGGTTCAGCGAAGACATCGGACGCCATTTTAGGTCCAGAATCCAACTTCAGAATGTTATTCAACTTCTTTTACTCTTCTGATTTTCCCACTACCATGTGGAACTTTTTTTGAGCCATAGACAGCTGCTCTTCCAGCTGTGCAATTTTCAACATGGTGCTTTCCAACTTGCTCTCAGATTGCAGTAGATTGCGCTCCACAACTTCATGTTCAGCAAGTATCAACTTTTGTACAATTATTTCAGACTCTGCCACGTTTAATTCACTTTGCAACTCAAGTTTTTTGGTACCGCTCTCCACTTGGAATCTTTGCAACTGGTTCTGAGTACTTAGCAGACACTTCTCAAGGTTCTCACTCTGTTCTTGCAACTTCCAAATCCTGCCATGGGCAAGGTTAAGCTCTCTCTCCAAAGATTCACTTTGCTTGGCGGCTTTATGCAGACTTTCCTGCAGGAATAGATTTCTTTCCATCAGACATTCTGAAACTGCTTTATCTGCAATTAAATCAGAGTGGAGAGTTTGTATTTGCTCCTTACAGCTAGGGCCGGCTCTAGGGGTTTTCAACCAGTGCGGTCACACAGGGGTGCCACTCATAGAGGGCGCACCCCTCCCCAGCATCCCGAAGTGGCTCGCGGGTGGTCAAATCGGGAGGCTGGGACCCCCACCGCCACAGCTGTGTGGTGGTGCCGGACCCCCAGAGTGTGAATGGATGCCGCGCGCATGCTTGCGGCAACCATTCACTGATGGGAGAGGGCTGGGGGAAGCCCAGCCAGTGACGGAGTGCTGGGCTTTACCCCCAACCTGACATTATTTGGAGCTGTGCCATGTGGGCAAGCCTCCAAATAACATCACGTAGGGGGCATGGCCTATGTCAAAGCCAGATGATTGGCCGAGACAGAATCTGTTAAAATTAAAATCTGCACAACGCCATTTTGCATATGACAACAAGACGCCGTTTTGCGAATCTCACACATTATAAGTACATATGGCAATGTCAATTTTTAGCGTCGTGCGATTCCCATGCAATAGAACAATGTTAATAGTCCTCATTATATAAATACATACATTTACTAAAACATATAATATGAACAACCATGCAAAACACGTACCACGGTGTACTCCACAAACACGTAGTCACACAACGCTAACTAGCGTCTTTTCTTAATATCCTTACACTTACACTTTGCACACTTACATAGGAAGGTTCCCTAGCATTAAGGTTAATATCTGAGTTTTTATTCATTATTAATTATGTTATGAATTGACTGTATTTAAGACCTCAGGTTTAGTACATGATAAGCAGACCGTGTTTGGTGCCATTCTGAACCACTGTTTATTTGCAGACTTCCGGTTCCATCGGCAAGGAAATCACAACATGCATCTGGGAATTATGGATCATAGAGAGATAGGCATTGAAATGTACTCTGTTCATGTAATGTAATTAGCCAGTTTAGACTTGTTCTTCGGCAGGAAAATGGACACAAAGAAGCTGTTGGAGGCTGAACTATTACAATACAAACTGACCTATGAACTGCATCATAACAGGAGAACCAGGAAGAAGAACCAATGGGATTGTGACAACTTGTTCTGTTGTATTGCCTATCTCTGCAAGGGTTTATATGCAAGCACCCTGAATCTGCTAGTCAGTCATCTTTTCTTTGCTGTTGACGGAGGTTTCATAGTTGATGCTGGGAATCTGGATTCAGAGCGCATGCGTATGTATTCGACTGTACCTAGTGATTGTATAATGTGTTTGCGCTAATTGTATTTAGATCACAGCGTGTAACTATCTGCTTTTTGGTGCTTAATATCTTTTTGTGCTTTGGAAACACAATCAAAGTCTGGAAAGCAATTATTTCTTGTGCGACTTATAACGCTAAATAGCGACATTTAGGGTGTATAGATAGGTAGGAATCGATAGTTGGGGGCTCGTAGTGAAATCACGCTACCATTCACACGGTAACACATGGTGATCGATCTCTCAGCAAAGGGTGGAGGCGCCATACGCAGGAAAGAACGCATTGTGCCTTCGAATACCTGCTACCACTGTGTTGCTGAGAAACCACTATCCGTTATTGTGTGAGTTCAAGGAGCGCTGATTAGAATCCAGGGACCAGGAAGGAAAAAGTTTGTTTTCCTTCATTGATAAAACTTCATGTTAAAAGGGGAAGTCGCACAATAGCATAAGGGCAATAATACGTTTTGTGTAGCGGTTGCATTATTGTGTATGTGACTAGTCGCACAATAGCATATACATATATCCTGTATTGCTGCCACGTGTTTTAAACAAAGCCGTTGAGATTGCATTGTGATACTGATAGCGTGATAGCATTGTTTTAAAGATCTTAGTCGGTGCTGCCATATCTGGGAAAACATTCATTTTTCTGCACAGGAAAAAGGTGTGAAACAGTGAACGTGTGTTGGTAGGGGTAACATGTTCCCTAGCTAGAGGTATCGTAGGACCCTTAGATGCTAGGCGCCTGGTGTCAGCCTCGTGGCTCGGTAGTAGATACCGAAGTCTATACACACAGCAGGTGTAGTTGTTGTTTTGTGTTAGGTATCGTCTGTCAGTGTGATCGCAGCATCCAGTGATCAGTTAGGGTTATTGGGCATTGTGATTGAACCGCACAGTTGTGGCATATTGTGATTGTGAACTGAGTAGTGGTGGACGAAATCACTGAAATGGGTAAGTGTTATTGGAATGCTTAAATTCTAGCAGTGCAAAGTACTCTAAAAGGGCTTAGGTGCGTGGAAGCAGCCTGGTTATTCTTCCATAGGTGTGTGGGCGCATTCTGTTAATATCATCCACAGGTAAGTGAAAGTAGCCTTGACATTCTTTCACAGATTTAAATCTCTATTGAAAAGTTTAGTGTTATTTTAAGATGGTATCAAGCAAACGGTAGAGATGTTAGATGATGTGCTGCTCTTGGAAGCGCCGATGGGTTCGGCACGGCATATAATGCATACAAAGTACGGTGCGTACGCAAATATGTACTGTAATGTATGGTTTAAGATGACGAGAATGAGTGTTAAACCTTTTCCCAGAATTGTCAGCTTTGATAAAAAGGTATTGAACAATGTCCGAGATAGCATCTGTATGGTTCACTCTCGAAAAAAAAATATAAAGTATAACGATTGTTTAAAGCTATGGCAGCATGAGGGGGATACGAGGCTTAGGGGTGTGCATGCGATGCAAATCAGCGTCGCGTCCACGATGCAGGGGAGTGCGGACGCATCGCTAAACAGCATTGCATGCACGCCGCTAAATAGCATGCACAGCAATGTAGCATTGCGGAAGGTAATGTCAGTAGTTCACACACACCACCACTGCCCTATGCGGATGGGGGTGAAGGTACAGTCAATATAAAAACCCATAAAAATGTAACATGTAACCTGTACCCTCTCTTAAGTAATTACAAGGAACATGTTGATGATGTAGATGATGACCCTGTTGTGATGTCCACTCTTTCCCATGTTGAACAAATGTTAAATGTACCACCACAGCAAGCACAAGTAGCTGCCTCACTAGTACCAGAAATGGAGGTAGCCCCACCCATACAGGAAGTATTAACCCTCGCTTTAACAGTAGAGGAGATTACTAATACCGTATGTAGTAGCAGTAGGCTGAACCCTCAACTAGGTAATTCAGCCAAAGGTAGCATTATGGCAGGTACACATCCCGTCTGGATAATAACTGTTGCCAATGGGAATCTGGATGCGAATGGTGTGGTGCCCACAAGAGATGTAGTGATGCATTGTCCTTGGACAAGAGCTGAACTAAATTCCATAATGAAGAAGGAATTAGCAAAATGCCAAAGATTTGTGAAAAACTTGTGTTAAGGGCATGTACTCCGCACAATACTAACGTGAAAAAGTTTATCATGGATTGCGTATTGGAGGGAGACACTCCCTTAACAGACGAGGATAACCAGGGTAACATTACCCGCATAATAACTCAATTGGATGTATATTTTCCGGTAGTAGTTAACTGGAGTAAAATTTTCACCATTAAACAAAAAGAGAGTGAATCTGTAGAAGATCACTGTACCCGAACTCTGCAGACTATCACCCAGTACACTGGGATAGAAGATATTAAAGATAGCACTCACCATAGGGAAATGGTCATCACAGTACTTATGGATGGTCTTAAAGACAATCTAAAGACCCAAGTCCAGACCTCTCTACCTGGCTGGAGGGGAGTTACTGTAGACACACTCAGGGAGTCTGCTATTGAGCACGATAAAAACATCCTCAAGAAGAGAGAGACCCAGAGCGAGAAGCTAATGGCTGTTCGCATTCAAGCTCTAGAAGGAATGAATATACCATCACAGCCACCAGATACACATGCACCTGCACAGCTACATGCCCTCACCAATCCTACACTGCCACAAACACAACCCTACCCCACTTATCACACACAGTCACAAAACCCATACTACCCTCAGCCAACATATTACCCTCAAAATCCTTATCCACACTCACAATCTTTCTCTACCGCACAACCCCACCCCACCCCACTCACGAAGGTGCTTTAACTGCAACCAAGTGGGACATGTAATTAGGAACTCTATGGTGAAGAGGGTAGGACCCCCTAACCAGGGAGTACCTAGATATCCACATAAGGGATATATGGAGAATGCAGGGAATTCTACACAGTCACCTGCTCCAATTGTGGCCTTAATGCTGTATTGGAGAATAAAAGTCAACGCTAGGGGGCAGGTCATACCTGTAGTCTACAGCCAGTCAGGTTAACTGGGGATGTTATAGAAGAACCTGTAGTGTTAATTGACTTAGCTGGTACTAAACATCCTTTTCTTGTAGACACAGGGGCGAGCAGATCAGTGATAAAATCTCCAGCTAATTTACAGGTGACCAGCAAAACAGTACCAGCAATGGGTGTAACGGGTAAAGTGCAACATTATCCTTTAACCAAATCTGCAGAGGTTACTATTGGGCCATTGCATACCAGGCATTTCTTTCTCCTGGCAGCAGCAGCCCCTACTAACCTACTGGGATGGGATTTGTTATGTAAAATGGGATGTGTCATTTATTGTACCCCTGATGGTATATTCTTAGATATCCCTGAGAGAATTGCACATGAGGTGACACTCCCCAAATGTTAATGTTTCACTCTACTGTTTCAGATAAAAATCCATCTCAAGTAGAACAAATGTTATCTCAGATACTGAGGTTCCTCTGGACCAAAGATGGACAGAACACTGGATTGATGGCAAATGTAGCTCCCGTAATGGTAAATTTATAAAACGGTAGGCAAGCTCCAAATATTCCCCAGTACCCGCTTAAACAGAAGGTAGAGATAAAACCCTATCCAATAATTGAGCGATTATTACAACAGGGACATTTAGTCCATACAGCGAGTGTAGCCAACAGTCCCATCTTTCCTGTGAAGAAAAGTGATGGGAGGGTTATAGGCTGGTACAAGACCTTAGAGGGGTTAATAAGGTAGTAGAGAGCCAATTCCCTTTAGTGCCGAATCCAGCTGTCATTCTTATGCAGATCCCACCAAATGCCACCCATTTTACTGTCATTGACCTCTGTTCTGCTTTCTTCTCTGTACCTCTTCATCCTGACTGTCAGTACCTATTTGCTTTTACATACAGGGGTGTACAATACACATGGACACGATTGCCCCAGGGCTTCATAGAGAGCCCCAGTATCTTCTCAAAGGCCTTACACGGCTGTTTACAATCTTTTCATCCTGCCAATGGATCTGTTCTAATACAATAAATGGACGATTTATTGTTGTGTTCTGATTCATTTATGTCATGTTTAAATGATACTAAACTTTTATTGCTTCATCTCTCGCAAACAGGACACAAGGTTGCTAAGAACAAACTACAGCCATGCCAGTCCAGGGTTAAATACTTGGGACATTGCCTAACCCAGGGGTTATGACATCTGACCAATGACAGAATCCAAACCATACAGATCATGACACTGCCGCAGATCAACAGCAAATCCGTACCTTCTTGGGAATGTGTGGATACTGCAGAATGTAATCCCAGGTTTTTCTATTTTGGCTTGACCATTACAGGACTTAGTCTCTTCCTCAAAGCCCGATCGTGTCATACACAAAGAGGAAACAGAGCAGGCTTTCCTTAATCTTAAAGATAGTTTGACAAAAGCACCTGCATTGGGAATACCTGATTATGAAAAACCTTTTGATTTGTACTGTACAGAAGCTAATGGTTGTGCAGCTGGTGTCCTCACACAAAAACATGGTGATGCCAGTAGGCCTGTAGCATACTACAGTGCACAATTGGACACTGTGGCAAGATCACTCCCGATGTGTTTAAGAAGTGTAGCAGCAACTGCTCTATTGGTCAGTAAGAGTGAGGATGTAGTATTAGGCCATGATATGATTGTTTATATGCCCCATGCTGTATCTGCATTGCTGAATTCTGCCCAAACCAGACATGTCTCCGCAGCTAGGTTCACAAAATGGGAACTATCCCTAATAGCAACTGCAAACATCACCATCAAATGGTGCAGTACATTAAATCCAGCAACGTATTTACCATATGTGCAACAGGATGCACAAAGGGTGGAGAGAGGTGAGTCGCTGGCGGAAGGTGAGTTCTGCAGGTATATTGATGCACATGATTGTATGGAATATCTGAATCAGACCTTTACTGCAAGACCTGACATATGGGATACACCTTTAGAAAATGTAGAAGTGACATTTTACACAAATGGGAGTTGTCATAGACAAACTGACACTGGAGAGTTATGTACCGGTTATGCTGTGGTAAATGACAAAGACATCATAGAAACTAAACCTCTTGGTCCACCTCACTCGGCCCAAGTGGCGGAGCTGGTGGCACTAAAAAGAGCTTGTGAATTAGCAGAAGGTAAATCTGCTAATATCTACACTGACTCTAGGTACGCCTTCGGGGTGGTACATGATTTCGATGCCCTATGGCATCTGAGAAGTTTTATGACAACAGCAGGCACACCAGTCGCACATTCCAGACATATAAAAGGACAATTGACAGTGAACCAATTGCCAAAGGCAGTGGCGGTAATTAAGTGTAAAGCCCATACATGTGAGGATGATCCAGTGTCACTGGGTAACAGGGCAGATGAAGCTGCCAAATGGGCAGCAGGGTTAAAAGTGAATGTGTCAATTTACCAAATGACGTTCAAACGATTGACATGCAGAATTAATTGCAGTCTGGAGGTCAAAGGGATGTGGGCAGGAGTCTTCTGGACTCTGAAGAGATGGACAAGGTAAGCCAGTGGCCCCCAAGGTGTGCTACCCAAGCCTGGCTGAGGCAGCGCACGGTCTGACTCACTTGGGAAAGCAAGGTATGTGCAAATTGGTGAGAGCATACTGGTGTGCACCAGGTTTTTCTTTCCAAGCAGAAAAGAGAGCAATGTCCTGTTTGACCTGATGGAGGAAAAACATTGGGAAAACCATCCCTACCGAACCATCCCACATTCCTCCAACCAACGGACCTTTTCAGGTAATACAAATTGATTTCATCCAATTACCAGCCTGCAGGAATCTCAAGTATGTATTAGTGTGCACTGATGTGTTTTCTAATTGGGTTGAGGCATGCCCAGCTGCCACTAATACTGCTGCGTTTACTGCTAAGAAAATAGTTCAGGAGTTTGTATGCACATACGGTATCCCTAGAATTATTGAAAGTGATAGGGGTACTCATTTCACAGGTGATGTCTTCCAAAACATGTGTAAGTTGATGGGTATTAATAGTAGACTTCATACCCCCTACCGACCGCAAGCCAGTGCCAATGTGGAGAGGATGAATGGGACTATTAAAAATAAATTAAGTAAAATCATGGCGGAAACTGGACTGGGTTGGCCAGAAACACTACCACTTGTCCTTCATAGTATCAGGACAACTCCTTGACCCCCTCTCAATCGGTCCTCCTTTGAAATACTGTTTGGTAGACAACCTCATTTGATTATAAGCCCACAGGAAGATTTGAAAAGTAACAATGAGGTAACTGTAAGGTATCTTATAACAATGAGTAAACAGTTAAAACAGCAACAGCAGAAACTGAAATTGTTGTGACATGATATGCCTGAAACAAACTGTCATGATGTTGAACCTGGAGAATTTATGATCAGAAATTTCTTGCATTCAGGTTGTTTGACAGATCGGTGGGAAGGTCCGTATCAGGTGTTGCTGACGAGTACAACTTCATTGAAAGTGGCGGAGAGAAATACCTGAGTCCATTCCACTCACTATAAGGTCAACCAACCAGTGGAGAGACAAGGGGGAATCGAGGCAGATAACGTAGACCTGTCAATTGCAAGTCTGTTCCAGGAAGGTTAAAGGTTACAGTGAGACACCGGAGCTAAAGAAATTTGTAGATCATTGTTTTCAGCAATGGAGTGGTCTGCTGTGGTTACCTTTGTGTTTTCTCCCAGAGTTCTCATTATCTTGGGGTGTTTCAGGATCTCTGGTTTCTGTGATGGAGGACAGAGGACGGAGAGGGGAGCTGAAGGTGATATCAATGGAGTGGAGTTGGGAGAAGGAGTGCTAAACCAACTGGGGGAGTAGCTGACCAAACCCAGTACAGTAATTGTTAAGAGATCTGCTATGTTGGAAACTCGGAGACAGTGTGAAGGTCTATTGTCTGAGGATTATTGTATTTGTGAGTTTTGTGGGTCCTTAGTTGATGAGAATTGCATCCAGCAGTGCCAACCTAAGTATAACCAGTATTGGGGTAGGTATCCTTTAGAGGATTATAAAACTATGGTGGGCAAAGTTTTAAACCAGACTGACTGTTGTATGTGTTCTCATGTGCCTCAGGGACAGCATAATGTAGGGTTAAGTGCCATTTCCATTAAATGTCTCTGAGGTTTTAGAACTGCAACAAAGGAAGGAAAATTTCTAAACACCTAACCACCTCATTTTAAATTCCGCCAGTACCAAGTAGATAAATCACTTTTATGTTTGAACATCACCAACTCCAATAAACCAGGAAGTTGGGAGGTGACTGGGAATAACCAGATGATGACCTTCTCACTAAGAGCCGATTATGAGCCTATAAATTTTGAACTGTTACGCACAATTAGGTTAAATGGGAGACACTTCCGGTATCGGTATACATTAAGTAACATCAAAGAAATGGTTGGCAGAGTACCAGAAGGGTACTGTGCCAGGGTTACACAACCAGAAACGTGTATTAGCCAGATGGGAGAACCTGAGATAGGATCATTTGTTAGGGAAATGTGTTGGATGATCTCTATTCCTTATGTTCTCCCCGATGATGTATATTTTATATGTGGAAGGAAAGCATATAAGTGGCTGTATCCGAGTTCCGAAGGTTTGTGTTATCTGGGAAGAGTACTCCCAGAGGTTATGACCCTTACACATAGTGAAATGCTTGGTATTCATAAAAACACACCATCACCATATCTTCACACACAGTATGAACATAGAGACAAAAGAAATATGATACCTGGTGATGTACATAAAGCCACACAATTGATTAGTGAAACAACTGGCTTTCAAGTTTTAGTCGCATTGGATCCCACCAGGATCACTCGGGGTACAATAAATTTTAGATATATCCAAGATCTTGCTAAATTAATAGATATTATCACCGAGATGTATGATGACACGTTTAGGTACACAGGTAGGGAGTTACAGGCCTACAAGAAAGAACTGGTGCAACACAGATTAGTATTAAATTATTTAACAGCTGTCACTGGAGGGTATTGTGTAACTTTGGCCACCCAATTTTGTGTAAAATGTTGCACATATATTACAAATACTACTAGTGACCCTTAGGATGTGATAGACCGGAAGATGGACGAAATTCTGCAGCTGAAATGGGAATTTCGGAAGAACCATAATACTTCAGTGGCTGAAGTAAAGGAGAAGGTAGAGGAATGGGTTTCATGGTTGAACCCAGTGAAATGGTTCCCCGGTCTAGGAGAGTGAGTCCAGGAAATGGTTGCTAGTATAGGTAAACTCCTGATCCTTATATTGGTTGTCATTATAGTAATTGGCTCATGTGTCAAATGTGTCCCTATTGTGTTGAAATGTGGAAAATGTAAAGATAAGGTAACTCAAAGGAACGAGATTATGATGCTGGTTAGAAGTAACAATATGAATGCTGAGGTAAATATAGGACTGCATTATAACCCTGAACTAGAATGTACCATCAGATGATGTATAGATTTAGACATGCATGAAATGTATTATGAAATGTTATTTTTAAACATCTTAAATAATGTAAATCCCTATTCCCCTTCAAGACTTCCTTTATAGGATTGGTGCATCCCCACATCTTTCCCATGATCTCCCAAGATCTGCGTTGTGTGTATAAGGGTAGTTTTATGTACCCCAGAGACACATTATTGATGGTTTAAGAACCACCTTGTGCCATCCCATAATATAACATTAAATAATATGTCATAATGTAAGCCTAAATTGCATTTTTTAAAATCAGAGTGTGATAACATGTTGTTGGCTATCATAGGGTGGACTGTCGAAGCTGGATGATTGGCTGAGACAGAATCTTTTAAATTTAAAATCTGCACGACGCCATTTTGCGAATGGCTGCCCAGTGCCATTTTAGTGAATCTCACACATTACAAGTACATGCGGCGATGCTATTTTTCAGCGTCGTGCGATTCCCACACAATAGAACAATGTTAAAAGTCATCATTATATAAATACATACATTTACTAAAGCATATAATATGAACAACCCTGCAAAACACGTACCACAGTGTACTCCACAAACACGTAGTCGCACAATGCTAATTAGCATCTTTTCTTAATATCCTTACACTTCTGCACAGTTACTTAGGAAGGTCCCCTAGCATTAAGGTTAATATCCGAGGTTTTATTCATTATTAATTATGTAATAAAGTGACTGTATTTAAGACCTCAGGTTTAGTACATGATAAGCAGACCGTGTTTGGTGCCATTCTGAACCACTGTTTATTTTCAGATTTCCGGTTCCATCGGCAAGGAAATCGCAATATGGGAATTATGGATCATAGAGAGATAGGCATTGAAATGTACTCTGTTCATGTAATGTAATTAGCCAGTTTAGACTTGTTCTTCGGTGGGAAAATGGACACTAAGAAGCTGTTGGAGGCTGAACTATTACAATACAAACTGACCTATGAACTGCATCGTAACAGGAGAACCAGGAAGAAGAACCAATGGGATTATGCCAACTTGTTCTATTGTATTGCCTATCTCTGCAAGGGTTTATATGCAAGCACCCTGAATCTGCTAGTCAGTCATCTTTTCTTTGCTGTTGACGGAGGTTTCATAGTTGATGCTGGGAATCTGGATTCAGAGCGCATGCGTATGTAGTCGACTGTACCTAGTGATTGTATAATGCGTTTGCGCTAATTGTATTTAGATCACAGCGTGTAACTATCTTTTTGTGCTTTGGAAACACAATCAAAGTCTGGAAAGCAATTATTTCTTCAGCGACTTATGATGCTAAATAGCGACATTTAGGGTGTATAACTAAATCTTTACCTATGGTAATTAGGCTATGCCCCCATGTAAGGGCGCCTTCTCAAGGGCAGGCACAAGGTGCTCCAACCCCTGGAGCCAGCCCTGCTTACAGCGGACTTTAAAACGGATCATCTCCATCTCTTTTTCTTCATGGTCTGCCTCCCACTGAGTGCGAGTCTGCAGCATCTGGAGACACTGCTCTTTTACTTCACAAAACTTTTCAGCCAGAGAACTTTTCTCCAATTCACAAGCTTTACTTGTGTGGACACAATTAAAGAGTCTTTTTTCTTTAACACCAAAGCCATATCCGCCACTTTCACTTGCGTACACTCTGCATCACTCCGATGTCTCTGAATACCTTCTTTCAATTCCTCCACTTCCTGTTGAATTACCACACACTTTTGCTGCAATTCAACAACATCTTGTTCTAATAAGTCATTATTTGCTAGGAGCACATCATTCTCATACTTTGTAACACATTGGAAAAGTTTAGCTTCCTCAAGATGTTCAGACATAGCTGCCAATTTGAGGTCTGTCTCTTTAAGAACTTCACATTTTTTTATTCCTTCCTGCTCAAATGCCATTTTCAAAGAGGAAAATTCACTCCATGAACAACCTGAAAAGAAATTACGAACATTTCTCTCATCAGCCAATTGTTCCATTAAGTTATGAATCTCCCCAGCATAATACGCATTACTTTCATTCAAAACTTTACGCATACTGTTAAATTCTTCCAGGCTGATATAGTCCTCTCTGGACGGACCTTGCACCATACACTGACCACTTTCTTTTTGCACTTTGAGCTTTGCCCACTGTTTCTTCTTGGCTTCTTGCTGAGCTGCTGTAGCCAGCAGCAAGGCCTTCACCAGGTCATCCATGTTGTTTCAAAGGGGTAAGAGTGAAGCAAAATTTGACTTGCCTAATAATCATTGGATGACACCTTCATGGGTGTCTGTCACTTTAAGGTTAAATGTTTTTTATTTTTTGGCACACAGCTTTTAACTTGCAGCACTTGGCATTCAAATGTATACACTTCACAACATAACACAGTAACTGCTTTGGTTGTCACTTGCACCAACTTTGATTGCAATGAACAGCATATAACAAGTCTCTTTCCCTTTAATTGCAAAAGAAAAAGTCCAGGACACAGAATAGCACACCTTCAAAATTAATGAGCAGGTCCTACGCATTCAGCAGAATAAACCACTTTTTCTTGCAAGTTTTCAACATTAGAGGTTACACACATTTATCTTCATAGACACAGTATATACTGCATAATTGGTCATTTCAATACATTTGCACACCTTTAAACCATGATTTGCAGGCATGCATACAACTTTTCCATGAAATACTTCAACAGACTAACTTTTTCTCTTTAGCAGAAAATATACTTGCAACTTCACTTTTGCTAAACACTTAATACTTCCGTTTCTGGCAAACTTTTCCTCTCCCATAAGCCAACAAGTCTCCACCAACTTGTGTAACACTTATTTCTCTACCTTTCTAAGGAAAAATGCACAATTGGAGACAATTTTTTTTAAACACTTCACAACAGACTTCTCTTCACTCACCACCTTGATGAGCCTTCCATCACTCAGGTGCAGTGAGCCTCCTTTAGAGAGTCCAATTATGTAGTGCAATAAGCATCCATACTTCCATTTGTATTTTTGCATAGAATGTTTATGCATAGAATCTTCTGCGTAGAATCTTTATCCCCGCATTCTCCACCACATTGTGATGTTGTGGGGTAATTAGCTCGGTAGATTAGGGTCAGTGGTGCAGAATTAGAGTCTACACATTGCGTTCCAGTAAAAATAAATAAAAATGGTGCTTTTACTTCCAGCATGGAAACCAGTAAACAGAAATAGAAAATAATAAACAACCTAGCCCTCTCTTAGGGCACTAGCTCACTTCTTGAACCCTCTCTCCAGAAGCAGCTAATCTGCATGAAAGTCTCTCACAGTCTCTGAAATTGGTGGTCCACCCTGCCACATGCAGGATTGGACGCTGGCCTCCTGGCCTGGTATAGTTTCCTTAGCTTGTTGGCTGCCGCCTCTCACAAGGACAGTGTCAGAGGTATAGGGATCTCCCTGCAGGTATGAGTCTGACCACCTGGTCTGCTTCACTCACACTGCAGCCCCACCTGGATTGTCTGACTGTGTCCACCAGCAGCCTCACCTGGGCTCTGGTCCTATGGCAGCCATTAGGCATCTTCCCACAATGCTTTTCTACTCTGTGTGGGTGGATCTGTCCTGCCCCACACAGAATCTGCTGCTCTGATGATACTGTCACAATATATATTGCCCCTTATGTGGTAAATATATATAATGTGAGTGTGTATGTACAGTATGTGTGTGTATATTAGAGATGTGTGCCGACCCCTGTGTTTTAGTTTTGGATCTGTATCTCCTCTGGTTTGGGATCTGGATTGGTTTTGCCAAAACCGCCCTTCCGTGTTTTGGTTTTGGATCTATATTTTTTGTAAAAAATAATCATAAAAACAGCTCAAAATCACATAATTTGGGCCTGTTTTTGTTCCTACAGTATTATTATAACCTCAATAACATTTATTTCCACTCTCTTTCAGTCAATTTTGACCACCTCACAATATTGTTTTCATCCAGTTTTGGCCCAGAATTTGCACCAAGCTAGCTGACTGACTAAGCTAAGCAGCAGCAGTGGGCGGCACAAACACGTGGCAGTTCAACTTCCAAAATGGTACATCAGGAAACAAATGTTTTTTATTATTCAAGGGAGTTGGAGTATGTATGTAGTTGAAGGCAGGGACAGAAAGGGTTGATTGGTAGTAAAAATTTTTTTAAGTACATTTATGAGGGAGAAGGGTAGGGGAGTCATTTAAAAATATATATTTTACTCATTGACATCAGTCCTTGCCCCAGAAGAACCTTGAGCACCATGCCTGTGGCTGGGAGTGGATTTTCATCCCAGAAGGGGACCAGGAAGACTTCTAGTAGTGCTTTCCAAAACAATTGACTGTTAAATAATCTTTTGCAAAAAGATAACACTTGAAAAGCCTTTCCCAACCTGTACAGGGACATAAATAAAACATAGTTAGTTAATGGCCTCCAAACTGTCGTTGTGGCCACTGTCCACCAGTGCAGATATGTGGAAAAGCGAAACAGAGCAAATGAAGATTTCAATTTTAAGGTCTTACGTTGTTTCTTTCTTGAGAATCCTGTGCGTGCTTCTGCTGCTAGGAGTGGATTTTCATCCCAGAAGGGGACAAGGAAGAGTGCTTTGCAAAACAATTGACTGTTAAATAATCCTTTTCAAAGATTCCACTTGAAACTATTTACCAACCTGTATAGGGACATAAAAAAAACAGTTACTTAGTGACCTTCAAACTTCCGTTGTACCCACTGTCCACTTAACCAGCACAGATATGTGGACAAGCAGATGCAAGATTTCAGATTTAAGGTTTATGTCTTACGTTGTGTCTTTCTTGAGAATCCTTGCGCACCATGCCTGCTGCTGGGAGTGGACTTTCAACCCAAAAATGATGAAGACGTTGTTTCTTCTTTCCAATGGACACAGATCTGAAGAGCTCAATGCTGCGATGGCTTCACCTTCAGTTTCTCCAGCAAATGCATCTGCCGAGAAAAAAATTAAGCTTTCAAAACAACCACTAGTGACAGTTTAGTCAACATAACCAAGTTTTGACATCTGGTCGGGTCAGACTCAGAATTGCCTACAATTAATGACACCTCTACCGTGGCTCCATCTGATACGGTAACCATTCAAAGAATGTTTGAGGACTATTTAAAAAATTTAATAATAGCATCCAAATAGGCATGTCAGACAATCCATTTGAGTACTGGCAGGAAAAAAAGGTAATTTGGAGACCCTTGCAAAAACTGGCTTTGCTTTATTTGAGCTGCCCACCCTCTATTGTGTACTCAGAAAGAGTTTTCAATAGAGCTAGAAACCTTGTCAGTGATCGGCCTGAGACTACTTCCCCAAAATGTGGCAAAGATGATGTCCATCAAAATGAACTACAAATTCTACGAGAAAGACCTTTACCGTCAATTACGTGCAAGAATTACAGAGGCACCTGTAATGGTGGATTCCAGCGGGGACAAATTAATATTGTGTGGAGAAGATGATGTATATATCACCCCAGATTCTACCAGCACCCAAGCCTAAATCATCATCCCATCCTGTGTTGTGTATAAATTACAGCTGCACTCCCTGTTAGATTGGGGATTCATTGTCCACTTTAGTGGATGTGAGCTCCATTTTAGTCCATATCACCACACCCCCTACACATCTTCTGACCTGGTCTACAGGAGGAGCAGCTGCACTCTGGAAATGGAAGTGCCCCTCTGACTCACTGAAATTCAGTTAGAGGGGCCATGGGTAGGGAGTAGGGACACTATAATCAGAGAACACAGCCCCTTGATTAACGACACAGGCAGCACGCTTGGTGCAGCTACGTTGCTGATAAGTGCGGCTAATGCACACACACAGAAAAAAAACACAATATTAATAAAAAAAATGTTTACACTTGGGGGGGGAGCACCCCATAACAAGGTAGCAGCCCCTTGACTAACAACAAAGGCAGCACGCTTGGTGCAGCTATGTTATTAATAAGTGCAGCTAACACACACACAGAAAAAAAACACACACATATACATATATATATAATATATATATATATATATATATATATATATATTAGGGGTGAGCGGGTTCGGTTTGACTCGGATTTACTTGGATCTTTAAACGCCATTTTATTGGCTATCGCCTATCATGTGTTTTGGATAGCCAATATAATAAATCCGAATTTGCGGTAAAGTGGCGATAAGAACCGAGTAAATCCGAGCCTGCACATCCCGAATATAAATATATGGCACAGCTACATTGCTGACAAGCGCAGCTAATGCACACACACAGAAAAAAAACATATTAATAAAAACTTTTTTTGCAATTGGGGGGGGGGGGGGGGAGAGCACCCCTGAACAAGGCAGCAGCCCCTTTATTAACAACACATGCAGCATGCTTGGCACAGCTATGTTATTAATAAGTGTGGCTAACGTGCACACACACAGAAAAAAAAAACCACTTATAATAGTAATATATATTTTTTTGCACTTGGGGGGAGAGCACCCCTGAAAATGGCAGCAGCCCCTCGATTAACGACACATGCAGCATGCTTGGCGCAGCTGCATTGTTGATAAGTGCGGCTAATGCACACACACAGAAAAAAACACTTTTTTATTTTTTTCACACAGGGAGTGAAGAGCACCCCTGATGGACAAAGCACCCCCTGGACAACACAGCAGCACCCCTTTATGGATTGCAGTGACACAGGAGCCACTGAAGCCCCATTCTTCTGTCTGATGCACAGCTCCTGTAGACAACAACACAGCACAGCCAGCCCCTATGGACGACAGCAGCCAGCCCCTATAGACAACAACAGCCAGCCCCTATAGACAACAACAGCCAGCCCCTGTGACAACAGCATATATATATATAATGACATCACTGTAAGTGGCAGAACAGTGTGTTATTCTTTTCTTATTAATAAAAAATCTTGTGAAACTAAGTGGTAGCGCAGTCTAATATTCAACTTTTCAGTTCTTTCCTCAAATAACATGTGTTATATATAAAACATAATGGCATCACTGTAAGTGGCAGCACAGTGTGTTATTCTTAGCGATAAAAAAACTTGTGACACTAAGTGGTATCGCAGTGTGTTATTCTTATTCATAAATGATCTTGTGACACTAATTGGTAGCACAGTGTGTTATTGTTTTCTTATTCATAAAATTTTTTGCAACACTGTATGTGGTATCACGGTGTGTTATTCTTATTCATAAATAATCTTGTGACACTAAGATGTTGCCCATAGCAACCAATCATATTCTAGGTATTATCTTCTAGAAGGTGCTAGATAAATGTGAAGTAGAATCTGATTGGTTGCTATGGGCAACATCACTTCTTAAATAGAACTCCCATCTTAGTAAATTTACCCCTAAGTGGTATCACAGTGTGTTATTCTTATTCATAAATAATCTTGTGACACTATGTGGCAGTGCAGAGTGTTATTCTTTTCTTATTCATAAAAAATCTTGTGACACTGTACGTCATTGATACCGCAGTGTAATATTTAAAATTGGTACAAATTGACGTGTGTGCTGAACCCTACTTCATTTGTGATTGTTGATATGGAGAACGATCAGTTGAGAGGGGTGCAGGAACCGCATACTAGTGCTGGAGCTGCTGCCAGTGTGAACAGTCATGATGATACTAATCCATCTACATCATCTACTAAAGCCGATACCCAAGGCCATACAGGGCTTGTGACATTGCAAATGGTATTGAAGGGAAACTATGCCTTTTTGCAGATGACACAAAGGTATGCAACAGGGTAGACACACCAGGAGGGGTAAAAAAAAATTATTGATAATCTAGGTAGACTAGAGGAATGATCAAGAACGTGGCAAGTACAGTTTAATGCCAAAAAATGCAAGATCGTGCACTTGGGTCTCAAAAATCCAAAGGCTAAATATAGTATTAATGGCACTATACTGGAAACTACTGAAGAGGAAAGGGATCTAGGAGTCACTATTTCAGGTGACTTAAAGGCAAGCAAACAACATTGTAACAAAGCAATGAGGAAGGCAAGTCAGATGCTTGGTTGCATAGGGAAAGGAATCAGTAGCAGAAATACTGTATAGGTCATTGGTACGTCCTCATATTGAATACTGTGTTCAGTTCAGGAGGCCATATCTCTGGAAGGATAGTAATACATACACTGTACAAAGATGGGCAACTAAAATGGTGCAAGGTCTACACCACAAAACGTACCTGTAACATTCTGGTTGAGTTGTGGGCCCGGGCTGGTGACAGGAGCAAACACAGAAGCAGATTAAATAAAAAGGTCAAATTTTTAATGAGTGGCTTAGAAGACATGGGAATGGCAAAAGCAAAAAGTCCAGGTTTAGCACTAAAGTGCACTTGATTACTGTAGTGAGGATAATGGGAGAATGTCCAGAAAGTGGCAGATAAGAACAGTCTGGTATGCAGGTTAGTGAGCTGAAATAAATACAGGCAGTGGTGATGAGTCCAGCTGGGAGTGAAATAAATACAGGCAGAGGTAATGAGTCCAGCTGGGAGTGAAATGGAGGCAGGGTGCAGGGTGTCAGCAGGCTCAGGCACTCAGGCAGAGGAAAAGGTAGTGGAGGATGCAGGGTAGTCCAGCAGGTTTTAGGAGTTGACAAGCAGGCTGGCAGGTAGTGTCTACACAGGTAACAAGAGGTGAGCACAGAGAGCTCCCTCTCAGCTAGGCTGAGATACACATTGCACTGGCAATGAAGGAAGGCTCTGGACCTTCCTAAATACCCCGTGCCGCGCTATGACTGGCTGGAGGGAACACATGACTCACCAGGATTGGACAGTTGAATCACATGGTCAGAAGGCAAGATGGCGGCGCCCATGCCAAATGGAACGGAGACACCGCCAGGCCTTATCAGCCCTGAATGACAATGTGCCCGCAGAGAACCACGCACAGCCAAAGCCCCTCTCCAAACACCAGCGCCACTGCCAGACACCCCCCGCCATAGTGACGTCACAGGTAATACCCACCGACCACCATGCTGAGAAACCCTGGCCGTGACAGTACCAGGAAAGACTAAAAGATCTTAATATGTATAGTATGGAGCAGAGAAGGGAAAGCAGGGACATGATAGAAACATTCAAATATATAAAGGTTTTTAATAAAGTAAAGGAAGGAGACATTCTTCAAAGAAAGAGAAGTATTAGAACAAGAGGACATGTTCTGAAACTGGAGTGTGGTAGGTTCAGGGGAAATTTGAGGAAAAATGACTTCACAGAAAGGGTAGTGGACAAGTGGAATAGTGCCCATCAGAGGTGGTAGAGGTTAAGACAGTAGATCAATTTAAACATGCATGGGATAGACATAAGGCTATCATTCAGAAGTAGTAAGGATCAATAAGGGTTGAGGTAACAATATGTTTAAAAATGGGGCAGACTAGATGGGCCAAGTGGTTCTTATCTGCCGTCAAATTCTATGTTTCTATAAGTCAGGGCATCTAAAATCAAGAACCAATCTCTTACAGTGGTAAATAATAATAAATCAAAGGCAAAGGGCCTGATTCAGAGCCGTTCGCTATTTGTGGTCGTTCGTTCAAAAACAAGGGGTGGCTATTCAAATGATCCGTTCGCAAATTGCAGTCTGTTCCCACCTCTAAGTCTGAACGAGCGAGCAAAACATACGCTCGTTTTTTTGATAAAAACGCCCCCTGGCCGCACGCACCATACGTCATGTCCGCTATTTATTAGATTAATCGAGTACATCGTACAGCGTATGAACTGCTCGCTATTCTTGTGGTTGGTGTTTTCAACCGCTATTTTGCGAGCAGTTCTGAGTTAAAAAAAACCAAGTGACGTGGTCAATGACGCTGCTGTATTAATTATGCACTCCCTTAAAATGCCCGTTTTGACCTTTAAGCACGCCTGCGTTCGGATCTCCACTCCCCGTTTTCAAGCACCTTCCCCTGTTACCACCCACATACGTCTCATTCTGTCACTCAAAATAGCAGGCATTCGCTATATTGCGTACCAACGATTTTCGGCCGCACTGACTGGTTCGCGCATGCGTACTAAAAACCGTACGCATGCGCAGATGTGCGAACATCGCTCGGAACGAGCGTACTGCCGCTAGCGAGTGGCTCTGAATGAGGGCCAAAGTTAGCTGCAGAAAGACATAAAATTGACAATATATGTCTTTCATCACATGAAGTGGCAAGGAAAGGCTAAGGCCTTAGCCTTTATTTATGACTGGTGGTTCTGCCTCTTATGATGATGCAAGCACAAGTGAACATGCTGACATAGAAATCGAGGATGCTTCTGTGGAAGTGCACCAGGATGAGCAGGATATTTGTGTAGCTGACGCTAATAAGGATGTTGTTGATGAGGATGTGGTTTGTGTAAATCAGGCACCGGTGGAAGAAAGTTATTGCCCATGATATGGAAAAAACCATTGTCATGCCTGGGCACAAGACAAAAAAATCCACTTATGTGTGGAATTATTTCTGCCAAAATCCGGACAACAATTGTCAAGTCATCTGTACCCTTTGTAAAGCCAGAGTAAGTAGAGGTAGGTAACCTTAAACATCTAGGAATCTTCTGTCTGTTAAGTCATCTGCAGCACATCCATCCAAAAAGTTTTTGTGTTTTGTTGTGTTGACTCATCTGTGTTGACTCGTCTGCATCACCAGTGGGTCTTTTGGGAAAGTTTAGTTTTTTCCCGGCAGATGCACTTGCTGGAGAAACTGAAGGAGAAACCATCACTGCATTACGTGCCACTTGAGCTGACAATTTGCTTACCAAAAGCTCTTTGCATCTCTTCAGATCTGTGTCCATTGGAAAGAAGAACACAATGTATGAGTTAAACCTTATATCTTAAATCTTGCATTTGCTCTGTTCAGCTTGTCCACATATCTGTGGTTAAGTGTTTTTCTAGAGAAGTGAAATCTTGATTGGATTTGGTAGCAGGCACACAGGACCTCAATTAACTGTCTAAAGCCACTGCATTATTGGCAGATATTGGACACACATCTAATACCAGCATAGATGTTATGTGATCCACTATGCAACTGGGTGACTGCTGTCATACTTGCTCCCCCTTGCAAAGGATTGTTTAACAGTCAATTTTTTTTTAAAGTACTACTAGTAGTCTTCCTGGTCTCATTCTGGGATGGAAATCCACTCCCAGCAGCAGCAGGCATAACACATAAGGCTTCTTTTGGGGCAAGGACTGATGTAAATGAGTAAAAGATTTTTTGTAAATGCCTCCCCTCCTCCCTCATACACTTGCTTCAGAATAGAAAAATGCAATTAATATTACTATTTACCTGCCTTCAACTGCATACATACTCCAACTCATTCAGGCCTCTTGAAAAATAAAAACATTTGTTTCCTGATGAGCCATGTTGGAAGTTGAACTGCCACTGCTGCTGCAATCTTTGACATGCAGTTGCTGAATGCCAAAACTGTCCCAAAATGTTTATGGTCACAGACAGCATCTCCTGCATGTCTTTTTAATTAAAAAAATATTCTGAACCACCAAGTTGATTTTGTGGGCAAAATATGGGTCATATTGTTCAGCCATGCTCTCCCCTCCTCTTTCATAAATTTGCTTCAAAATCAAAAATTTATAATATATATATTACCTAAAATACACAAAAGTGAGGATAAACCACCAGGCCACCCAATAGTGGCCAGAACAAACTCGGTATTATCAAATTTATCACATTATTTAGATCACCAATTACAATCCTTTGTACAGGAGATCCCATCTTACCTTAAGGATACCATTTTGGTTATTAAAGAGCTTTCAAAAGTAAAATGGAAAACAGGATATAGGATAGTGACGGCAAATATCACATCCTTGTATACGATAATTGATCACCAATTAGCATTAGATACGGTGAGATTCTTTTTATATTAAAATGAATGTATCTGTATAACATAACTTATTCTAGAAGGGATTGCAATGATATTGCAAAATAATTTCTTCTGTTTTAATTATACATTTTTCTCCAGTTTACAGGCACCACCATGGGCACTAGGCTGGCTTCGAGCTATGCCAACCTTGATGGGAGGCACACTCTGTCTATAGTGGTCACCAGTTTGGAGCTAGCCTGGTGACATGGTGGTGGTACATTGATGATGTACTTTTTATCTAGAATGGAGACCAGGCACCCTTGGATTTATTATGTCAGCACCTTAACAATAATATGTCGAATATTGCATTAACCTTTAATAGCAGTGCAGATAGGGTAGATTTTTTAGATTTAAAAATATATGCAAGACTAGGAGTTTTGTAAAACCTACCGACTGCAACTCGTTTATCGAGTTTGACAGCAATCACCATTTTAACTGGTTAAAAAGCATACCAAATAGTCAATTCCAGCAGATAAAACACAACTGCACTGATATTGAAATATATGAAGAACAAGCGGAAGGGCTTAAGAACCAGTATTTGACAAAAGGTTATTATACTAAAACAGTAGAGCTGGCTAGAAATAAGGGTATAGAGATGAATAGATTGTTTACCATTATTATTATTAGAGATTGCCTACAAACAAAAAAACCAACAGACTTGGGGTTCCGTTTATCACCCAATTTAATAGTCATTACAAACAATTAGAAAGTATAACTAAGCATTTTAGTATATTAACTAATGATCCTCTTCTGCAGAAACATATAGATGTATGTCCAAGTTTTGTGTATCGAAAGTCACATAACATCAAGGATATTGTGGTTAAAAGTGCTATAGATACCACCTCCTCAAGTGGCAACATTACATCAAAAGGTTTTTATCGATGTGGGACCTGTAGCATGTGTAGAACATACAAAAAAAGACTAAGATCACACACTTTAAGTCCACACAAATGGGAGAAATGGGAGAAACATTTGAAGATTTTGTCACGTGTAATACCAAGTACCGTGTGTATCTACTAGAATGCTCCAAAATCCAGAAGTCATCACTTAAACAACACCTGGCTTGTGTTCCAAGCGCGTGGACGTACCAGACATGTCTGCAATACATTGTGGACCGGAAGTGCTTAGGATTCCATGTAGTTGGGACTTATGCGCTATGAAGTTTTTGGCACCAACAGCTACCCGGGGGATGGCATGCAAGTGATAGCAGCATGAAATAGTGGACTGGACTATAATTATGGTTATATTGATTTTGCTTTGATTTTATACTGATATTGCATATTTGATTTGTTATTGCCCTGACAATATGATATGTGTTTTAAGCTTTTAGATATTTATATGCAGGATATATTCAATAGTGGATATATAGTAATATAGTTGTAATATGTTTTATGCGGATTATCCATGTTTTATGGCTCACCTTGAATCAGCACCTCCCTTTGTTTGTTTAATGATGGATGAGGGGGTATATATATATATGTTAACCTCTAGAAGATCCCTGTGCACCCTGAGGAAGTACCCTAATGGTCATAAATGTGTTAGTGATAAAGTGGGACACTCTGTCATTGTGGACTCACCCATCTTTCCAACTGGTGAACTCTAATTTTTCTGCTTTCCCGGGTTAGAAGCAAATGTTTGCATTGTGAGATTACTTTGCTTTGAGGATTCCACCTGGGGATTGTGCTTTTATTTTTGTACACATATTGGATTGGTTTTTATTGCGGGATAAAAAGTATTTTTATGGAAGATAACCCTATCTTTTGAAGTTGCCTTTACAATATTTATATAAGGACACAATTTTGGGAACTGTGCAATCGGGTGTTTAAATACACCTTTTGAGGAACACCTAGACCTGTACCCAGGTGAGCTTGTTCCCAAAGGGGATACATACTGATGTACAAAGTACCTATCTTGTGAACCTGTGAATGAATTGGGGTGAATATTAAAGATACCTTTCAGTGAATGTATCTCACAGTTGCTAGGTGAGTTGGAAAGGAATCCTTGCCTTCTGTTGCAGTGCTAATGCATAGTGTGGAATAACAGTATACTGTATTCTTCTTCTCTGAGAGTGGTATATTCCCATCATCGGAATTTAGAGGAGATCAATATTTTCCATCCTAAAGACCGTGCCTTTTGGACCGCTCATATTTCTGTTGAGATGAGAAATTGCTCACAAGGAGCTCTTTGCATCTTTTAAGATCTGTGTCAGTTGGAAAGAAAGACATGGTGTATGACTTAAACCTAGGATCATGCATAGTCACCAAAATGTAGTGATCCAATTTCAAGATGGTGACAATCCAATAATCCTGGCGAAGTGAATAAAGAACTTGATCTACAAGTCCAACATACTTAATGGAATCACTTAGTTTCATCTCCTCCTTCAGTTTCTTAAGCTACTTTTCCAGTAGTCTAATTAAGGGAATCACCCGACTCAAGCTGTCAGTGTCTGAACTCACTTCATAGGTTATTACTTTGAATAGTTTCAGCACCTTGCATAAAACAGATGTGAACTGCAGAGTGTTAGGGACCTGCTCGACGAGGTGACCTGGATGCTGGTGGACAGGCCTGTATCATTGGCCACTGATTTGCTAACTACCTCTGAAATGATGTTTAATTTCAAAATACATTTAAATTTAAACTGTAATGATCACATAGTGCATCTGCAATTTATTTTCTTGTGATATTACTTTAATATCTCAGCATGATAGCACCTTTCATTACTATTAGGGTGTGCAGTTTAGAACCCTCCCCCCATATTCTATATTATGTGTATTTATACACACATCTGAAGTCTGAGATTGGCACCCTTCCCCCACCTCCCTATATATGTTTTTAAGCAGGGACCTAGCATTTGACTGCACCAGGTAACAGGCATAACCCAATGTAAGTCCTATTTATATTTATATAGTGTCAGTTTATTTGGGGTGAGCATTTGGGCATGGGGCCCCCTGAGCTGTTCTGGCTGGGCCTCTTCAGGCCATCACCACTTAATACACATAGTCACTTTTTATATAACTTTTTATTGTTGTTGTATATTCATGTATTTTTTCCACATATATTTTTTACCTTTATTATTATTTCCAACACTTATTAGCTACCTTCACACACCTGATACTTTTGTAACACTTCACTGTCACTCTTTTTTTCGTGTGATGCCCTGGGGAGGTCTTTGGCTGGGCTGTCTTTTGGGGTGCCCCGTGCCCCAGATGTGAACCCCAGAGTGTTAGGGACTTGCTCGACGATGTGACCTGGATGCTGGTTGACAGGCCCGTATCATTGGCCACTGATATGCTAACTACCTCTGAAATTATGTTTAATTACAAAATACATTTAAACTGTAATGATCGTATAGTGCATCTGCAATTTCTTTTCTTGTAATTAAGGGAATTGCCTGACTCAAGCTGTCAGCGTCTGAACTCAGGGCCTGATTCAGAGCCAGATGCTCTTTGAGAGCGCTCGCTCTGAATCAGGGCGTCCCTGTTTTTTTTTTTAAAGATGGCCTCCTGGCCGCTCGCTACGTGGTGGGTGACCACCCACAGCTTTAGCGAGCGGCCAGGTGATGATCGCGATGGTCACGACCAACGCGACCATCGGGGCTTGCGACGAGACCTTTGTGGTAGGGTCTCATTCCTGCAAGCCCCAGTGAGCTTTCGGCTCTAATAGAGCTGGAAGCTCACCCACTGACATCACTCGTGATGCCAGTGGGGCCACCCCCCAAACGGCAGGCATTCCTTCGGGAACGCCTCTGTTTGGCCAGCCACCCCCCCTGCCCGCCTCCAAAAATGGGGCAAGCTGTCAATCACAATCAACAGCTGTCCCGCTTTGGTGTGAGACCCATAGTGATGGAGCGCCCGACGCTGGCCGGGTCTCTCGCATGCGAAGTGGGGGGACCATCGACCCGCTTTACTCCACATTACAAGTTCTTCTGCCGAATATATATATAACAGGTACACAGTATTATTACTGCGGAGGTGGTGTGATGGGCGCAGGCAAAGTAAAAGATGATCTGTACCTGATGTTTCAATAGGTAGTCATGCTGCATGGGTATACCTTGTATTTCCAGGTGGACTCCCTCCAGGGAGTTGCGGTGTATAATTAGGTGTTTTTTTAAACATCCTGGTACAGGTGAGGAATTGCTTTTCTGGAAAAATGGAATTGAGATGGACACATGACCTCAATTAAATGTCTAAAACCAGATGCATTAATGGCGGATATTGAATGCAGATCTTATACTAGCATAGCTGTCATGGCTTCAGTTGTCATGCCTGAGGGTTGAGGTTGGTCAGAACAGGCATGGATGGCTGAAGAAGAGACTAGGGAGGCATGAATGATCTGAGTGGCTTGAACCAGGACTTCCTCATGTGTTGATGTGAGGATGTAGAGGAACTGCAGTAGATGATGTGCCCGAAGGCGAGGACAGGAATGGAAAGTCTCTATTATGCATTGAAGATGATGACACTGGACTGGGACCGATGATGTGGAACTGATAATGAGTTTAATAGATTTGGAATTGATGATATTGAATAGATAAGTAGAATAGATTGGGACAGATGATGCTGAATTGATGAGTAGGGTCGGTTTGAGACCTATGATGCTGAATTGATGAGTAGGATCGGTTTGAGGGCTTGATTCAGACCTGCTCGCTAGTGCATATGTAAATTTGGCAGGGCAGGCAATCGCAAGGTAAGGTATTAGCACACCCATTAAGTCTTGGCGTGCGATTGCTCTGTGTATTCAGACACCCTCCAGCCAGTCTTAAGATGCCCACTTGCGTACGTCATCTCCAGGAAGTGTATGCAACCATCGGTAACATCAAGTACCATAGGATGCATAAGCTGCACTTGTGGTTGACCATACCCTACCACAAGCACTGCGAGCAGTTAAGTGTAAAACTCAGCCAAGTACCCTCCATTTCTAGAGACCAGCCCCTGCAACCACCCACAAATGGCTTCTCCTGTCACTCATTCAGCTGGGCTGCCTACACTTCCCGATCGCTCACACTGGTTTTGCGCACTGTGATGCGTACGCATGCGCATATTGCAAACATCGGCTGGCTGCGTGCGAATGCATCCTAGCAAGCAGGTCTGAATCAGGCCCTGAGACCAATGATGCTGAGTTGATATGTAGGATCGGTTTGAGGGCCTGATTCAGACCCGCTCGCTAGGCTGCGTTCGCACGTAGTCTGCCAATGTTTGCAACATGTGCAGGCGTATAAGACGCAATGCATATGCACGAACCAGTCCATGCGATCGTGAAGTGATTGCCCCTTGTACATAGACACCTCGCTAGATTGAGTGACAGCACAAGCCATTTGTGGGTGGTGACAGGGGTTGGTCAATGGAAACAGGGGAGTGATGGTGTGAACGCAGGCATGTCTGAGCATCTTAACACCATTTCAGAGGCGTGCATAATTAAGATGCAGCATCATAATACATCACATGACTGAATTACACACTGAAGCAGTCGCAGTGCTTGCGGTAGGGTATGGTCTGCACATGGGCCTGATGTTACATACACTTCCTGGGGATGATGTGTACCACTAAGGGAAAGTGGGCATCTTAAGACAGGCTGGTGGGCGTCTAAATACACACCGCAACTGCACGCTAAGACATAGTGGGCATGCTAATGCCTTGCCGTGCGATTGTGGGATTTGCATACTTTGGCAGCTGCTGGCTGCATGTGAATGCATGCAGCAAGCGGGTCTGAATCGGGCCCTGAGACCGTTGTTTGGAGAAATCAGATGGGACCAATGCTTCAAGATATCGGATGGTGTAACACAAAGAATATAGCAGCACTTGAGGTATTCAGTCAAATAGGAAAAGGTACATTTATTCATAAATTATTAAAGTTGTATAGATACAAATAAATAAACACTAAAACACATGTATGCAGGGAAAATTCCCCAATGATAAAAAACTCAATAGAAGTTAGAAAATAAAAATCACAGCATTAGTAAATGCTTGTGACACTGAAGGATCCTACAGGTATTTATCAGGGGCATATTCCCTACCGGGATGTGAAAAATGATCTATTTGTGCACTGGTGGTTTAGTGTGTGACTGATCAAGGTGACCTACCTGTGACAATCTATTTGGTCTGGTCCCATTATTTCTTTGACATTTGTGTGGGGTTAATCTACACGACCACACCAATAATACTAGAGACTGCTACAATTACTCTGGAACATCTCTTGGATACAGATTGCTACATATAATATAATGAACTGTACAGATGCAAGCTTCTCTCTGAACAGCATATATCCCTCAGTGTCACAAGCACTTACTGATGCTGTGATTTTTCTTTTCTAACTTCTATTGTGTTTTTTATCATTGGGGAATTTTCCCTGCATACATGTGTTTTAGTGTTTATTTATTTGTATCTATACAATTTTAATAATTTATGAATAAATGTACCTTTTCCTATTTGACTGAATACCTCAAGTGCTGCTATATTCTTTGTGTTACATATTCCATATTTACCAGGACACTACCTGGTTTTTGTTGCAGCAGCTGGGGCATTGAAAGCTAGGACTCCTGAGAACTCTGACATAGCGCTACCTTCTTCTTTGTATTCCCAAGATATCGGATGGGACTGATGTTTGGATATATCAGATGGGACCGATGTTTAGAGATATCGAATGGGACTGATGATTGGATATATTGGATGGGACTGATGTTTAGAGATATTGGCTGTAAACGATGTTTGATGGTAGTAACAAGTATCAGTGGAAAAACCAGACTGGAGTACTAGATGGAATAAGAGACTTGTATTAACCAGACTTGGAACTGGAATGGCATGGGCTGGAACCATTCAGATACAGAGTACGTGGGAGCACAGCACAGAGCTGTAACTTCATTAGAAGCGATGTTGTACTGGCAAAGGGAGCCAGTCAGGAAATGGAATTTATAGGGGTGGATCCCCAGGGATTTGCATGCTGCAATCAGCTGGTGTGGGAGCAGCGATCTGAGTGGAGGAAGAGCATCAGGTGACTGAGTCCAACATGGCTGCACCTATACTGTGGGAACTCTGGTGTGCAGCTTGTGTACCATCATGCTGAGGACACATGCTGTGAGCAAGGGGCTGTGGAGATCCATCTCCATGCTCAGTGACAGAACACTAAGCGGACTGGGCAGGAGCAGCACAGACAGACCTCAGTACCCGCCAGAAGTGATGTGCGGACCTTTGCACTATTCGTCAGTTAGTGAGTGGACCTCAGCGCTAGCTGGGACAGACAATGGAGAGATCAAAAGGTAATTTTCAGAGTCCGGAGTGTGACATCAGTGATCTGCTGTGCAACTGGGTGGTAGCTGTAATACTTGCTTCCACTTGCAAAGGATTGTTTCACAGTCAATTGTTTTTTGAAGGTCCACACCCAGCAGCAGCAGGCCTAGTGCTCAATGATTCTTATGGGGAATCCTGAATAGGGGACTACCTCTGATCATTAATGATGAGATTGATGATAAAGTGTTGGCTGTGGAGATTGCAGGTCCTGGGATATAGCAGAGAGCAGAGAGCTAGCTAATGCTGGCTTGTTAACATTTTAGCATAATCTCGCTGAAAATGACATGACAGGGAGGAGGTTCCTAGATGGTTAACATCCTTACTTCTACTTATTGTGGCTTTACAAATGGTACAGATGGCTTGACAATTGTTTTTAGGATTTGGGTAAAATTAATTCCACACATAAAGGTGGCTTATTTTGTCTATATATTAGAATGGGCACTATTATAGGTAAATACTGGATAAATTGACATAGAGGGCAAAATTTACTAAGCGGTGGGTTCTAAACTCCGATGGTTTGGTGGTGGGTTCTAAACCCTGGGGGTTTGTTGGTGATTTTGCAGTGGTTTCTAAATGACAGCCCTGTTCTCTTCTATTCTAAAATGTGTTTTGACTGCAGTTTTACAACGGTTTTGGCCTTCGTAAATCTGCGGATAGCAAAACCGCCACCAAACCACCACCAAAATGCTGGGGTTTAGAACCCACTGTTTAGCACATTTTGCCCAATGTGTTAGTATAAGGGATGGGGATCGGTATGATTTACTGCCGGCTGCATGGCCAGCAGATCAAATCCCAACACCAGAAGCCCGGCAGAGGTGAAGATCCCAACAGCAGCTAAGGTGAGTACAAACTAACCTAACCCCCCCTAACCCTCCCTTAGGGGTGCCTAACCCTAACCTTCCCCCAAGTGCCTAACCCCCCTCTAAGTGCCTAAACATAACCCCCCTTCCCCACTGCCTAAACCTGAGCCTCCCGGGGTGGTGCCTAACCCTAAACTCCCCCCTGGGGGTACCTAACCCCCCCTCCCCTAGCCTAACCCTAACCCTCCCAGGCGGCTGCCTAACCCTAAGCCTCCCCCAGGAGTCCCTAACCTAACCCCCCCCTGCAGCTGTCTGCGCCCGGCTTACCTTCGATTGGGATGTCGGGTGTCGGGCTCCCGGCACAGATAAAATGACAGGCATCGGGATTTCGATGCCTGTCAGACCCTTGATGGGATTAGACAGTCGGGATTTAGACCGTTGGCATCCCATCTGCATACCAAGGGATGTTAGGGACCCATTGGATGGGGTTTACTTTGACACGGTGGATGGGTAAACATCTTTGGCCAAACATGAAGAACCTCACTTATACTTCATGTTAATTGTAGAGTTTATTAAACAAAAATAGGCTAGGGGTTGTTAGAGATGGGTTCACATGCACAAAATCAATACATTAAAACTTTACTTTTATTAGTTATTATACAAAAAATTCCATTCACTGGGAATGGTACAGTGAAAAATAGAGGTAAAAAATTAATTAATTGAATTGATAAACATACATATAGATTAGTGTATAAAGATAGAAAAATGCGAGCAAATAGTGTATAAAAAAGCAGGGTCTACCATTTCAATATCCCAATTTTATGAAAGCAATGTACTATGTTGAAACAGAGCAAAATTATATGTAATATGTATATTCAATAGATCTAATAACCTACATACTGTATAAATGCTCCTTGTTGGTCATAGAGCTAAATTAATAAAGGAATTCACTAATATTGGTGGTAATATCACATCTACTTGAGTGGCTTGTGAAAACTTCAGCAATAATGTCCTCCTTTAATATAAGGCATAACTGCTGGTTCAATCCTCTAAAGGTCAGACAATCACATAACAATACTTATTATCTTTTGCTGTATCATGTGTCACAATTTATTTTCTTAATATAATACACATTGGTTTGTGAGCATATAATAGCGACACACTAATACTGCTGTATAATATCAGTTTTATTCTGACTGATCGATTCATATGAAGCTCACAGATCACTTTAAGCTGTGCTGCCAATGAATAATGTTACTGCAATGTTAACATCATCCCTACTCAAGCAGCATTATTACCACATCATATATTTATAGTGTTATCCCTTCTGAACTAGTACAAGCATGATAAAGTCACTTTAGGCTGTGCTGCCAATGAATAGTGTTATTGCAATGTTAACATCATTCCTAATCAGATAGCATTGTTACCGCAGATCAGATAATCACAAATTGATAGTAATAATTATCTATATGTTATTCTGGTAGATTTTATTATTATTGTTGTTACTTAGTATTTATGAGCACTCCTAAAAAGGAATGCAATAATCACAGAATAAACGGTATCATGTGCCTCACTGCAGCTTTCAGCAAGGCTCAAAATAGTAATAATCAATCTGTGTGGTAAATTACACTTCTATAAGTCACACATTTTGCTGTCTCATGTGTCACAATTTATTCACTTAATATAATACACATTGGTTTGTGAGCATAGAACAGCGTCACCCTAATACTGCTGCTGTATACAATGTCAGTTTTATTCTGACTGATCAATTCATATGAAGCTCACAGATCACTTTAAGCTGTGCTGCCAATGAATAATGTTACTGCAATGTTAACATCATCCCTACTCAAGTACCATTATTACCACATCATATATTTATAGTGTTATCACTTCTAAACTAGTACAAGCATGATATATACATTTTTATGGGACCATGTAGTGGACCCACTTGAAAAGCCAATGTGCACGTTTCACTGTGTAAACAGCTTTAGTAAGGCTGAACCAGATTGTCCCCCTAAGGTGCATATTTAACAGATATAGGTGACAAATTAAAATGCTGCTCCAGGTCACATGCATGTGGCAGCCAATAGGAGCCATAAATTCCAGCTAGCTGCATCAGAGATCACATGATCTCCCTTAATACTACAGCTCATTCATGCCAATTGCAAACAAGACTCCTGATCACATCATCTGATCTCATCTCCTCCTACAGAAGGAGAAGAACATACAAATACTATTATAACAAGGTAATTAGTGTCAGAATGATAAACTAGAGCAAAATAATAAATGTAATATAAAATAACATAATACTACTAAAGGAAACAATTATATAATAATAAACTCAGTGACCATAATATCATTAAAAAATCCATCCCATAAATAGAGGGAGGTAATAAAACCCCAATTATATTAAATCTACAAATATAAGATTTTGAATGACACTTCCACTTATAAAAGGCTACCCAATAATCCAACAAATGTTTTCAGGAAGAATTGTTCACTTTGCTTAATAATGCTAGGAGAAGTAATCTCATTTATACAGAGGAATTTGATTATCTATTTGTCAAATACCCAATAATCTCCTTGTTTTACCATAACCCCAAAGTTCATAAAAACAGAAATTGTACACCGGGGAGACCCATAATATCAGGGTGGACTCTTTGACTGCTAGGTTATCACACTATGTGGACTTGAAACTGCAACCTTATGTTAAGGTACAAAAATCTAATCTCAAAGATTCTACGAGTCTTCTTAGAGCTCTGAAAGAATATAAATGGGCCCTGGGAGATCATTGGGTAACCACTGATGTACAGGCCCTTTACTCTTCCATTCCTCATAATAAAGGTTTAGAAGTAGTTCGGAAAGTTCTAGACACATATCCGCTAAATTCACAGGCAGAAATAATGTTTATCATTGAGAGCATTACTTTTATTTTACAGCATCATTTTTTGGAGTTTGAATAAGAGTTTTTTCTCCAACAGCAAGGAACAGCGATGGAGACGAAATTTGCCCCATCGCATGCTAACTTGCTGATGGGGGATTGGGAGGAGTCTTTCATCTTTAATACTACATTTGAAAGGGATCATATAAAATTCTACCATCGATATATCGACGATTTGATATTCATTTGGCATGGGGATATCCTTAGCATCGACCAGTTCCTTGTACATATACACAAAAATGAGTTCAATTTAAAATGTATGCATAAATACCATGAAAAGTCTATTGACTATTTGGACTTAGTCTTGGAGGGTACAGTATAGGAAGTAGTAAAAACATGTACTCACTTTAAAGAGGTTGATGCCAACTTTTATCCCTTCCACCAGCTGCCATCATCCTACGTGGATAAATAGTGTCCCTTTCGCACAGTTCTTAAGACTTTGGAAGAACTGGAGTGATATTGAGGTCAATTGGCATCAATCAGAGTTGTTAAAACATCATAATAAATGACCAAATGAACATAAATGTGAACAAAATTTATGTTGTAGTAGGGATCTCGCTCTCTCAGTGGCTGAGTGTGTAGGGGGAGGGCGTCCCGCACCCCACTGCACTGAACAGCAGATATGGTTATGGGCTGTCAGTAACAAGAGTCAGAGTTAAAGTTATATCAGGTCTAAGTAGCAGTCTTGGTGAGGCCTCACCTTATCTTCTTTCTTGGTCCAGGTCCTGGTATCTTCTTCTGGCAGTCTTCATCCACTCCTGCTGTTGCCATTGGTATGACCGTGTTCCAGTGTGCGCCTTCAGTGTGGCTGCTGGCTTGGTCTCCACAGTGTGTCAGATGCTGAAACCCATCCGGACCCGCGATCTCGCGGGCTAGAGGGGAAAAGCAGGCTCCAGACCACTGTGCGCTCGACTCTACTGGGAGGAGACTTGGGCAGGCGGAGGGACGTGTGAATAGATGCGTGTGATGAAAAGCTCCTACGCGTGTCGGCTAACCTTTAGCCTTCCTCAGGGAGTGATGAATGGCACCATCTTGGAGATGGGAATATATAGAGTCCTGTAGGCGGGAAGTCTGTATTACGTCACTGGGCTGTTGGGGGTTGTCATGGTTACGATCGAACCGCACTGCCATCCAAAGTTAGAATGACATGTGATGGGGATAAATTGCCTGAATATAGTTACCGGGGCAACAAGAGGATGTGAATGAACCTGCATGGTTCATAAGCATGATATAAAGCAGTGGACATTTTGTAAAGTTTGAGGAATAAGGGTGATTGCCCTTAAGTTAATGGAATGAGAATAAAAACATGGGTAAGCTGGGGTTTAAAAAGGAATGGTAGAGTGGATGCAATCCATACTTGTTGAGGGAACGTGACTGGGAATAAAAATAAGAAAGACATTTGTATGTATAAATACAGTAAGAGGAGCTGGTGTGGAATAATCAATACTGCTTAGTATGAAGTGGTGTTCAGTGTATGAAAATAAAATAAATGAAATTAAAATAAAAATAAAATTTTATATATATATATATATATATATATATATATATATATATATATATATATATATATGAATATATATATATATATATATATATAAGAAATAAATAAGTAAAGAATGATGAACATAGGTAATGATGGCCAAATGGTATTATTATTATTAATTATAACAATGGCCATAGTGATAGACCAGCTAGTCTATCACTATGGCCATTTTTATAATTATTACCGGGGCAACAAGAGGATGTGAATGAACCATGCAGGTTCATTCACATCCTCTTGTTGCACCGGTAACTATTTTCAGGCAATACATATCCCCATCACATGTCATTCTAACTTTGGATGGCAGTGCGGTTCGATCGTAACCATGACAACCCCCAACAGCCCAGTGACGTAATACAGACTTCCCACCTACAGGACTCTATATATTTCCATCTCCAAGATGGTGCCATTCATCACTCCCTGAGGAAGGCTAAAGGTTAGCCGACATGCGTAGGAGCTTTTCATCACACGCATCTATTCACACGTCCCTCCGCCTGCCCTAGTCTCCTCCCAGTAGAGTCGAGCGCACAGTGGTCTGGAGCCTGCTTTTCCCCTCTAGCCCGCGAGATCTCGGGTCCGGACGGGTTTCAGCACCTGACACACTGTGGAGATCAAGCCAGCAGCCGCACTGAAGGCGCACGCTGGAACACGGTCATACCAACGACAACAGCAGGAGTGGATGAAGACTGCCAGAAGAAGATACCTGGACCTGGACCAAGAATAGAAGATAAGGTGAGGCCTCACAAAGACTGCTATTTAGACCTGATATAACTTTAACTCTGACTCTTGTTACTGACAGCCCATAACCAAATCAGCTGTTCAGTGCAGTGGGGTGCGGGACGCCCTCCCCATACACACTCAGCCTTGTCACTGGACTGTCCCCTGCACGGTCATTCCATTCCAGTGCCTGTCCATCTCCCCCCCTCTTCCCCCACTATTTGTTTATGTTTACCTCTATAGCCACGCAGAGCATCAACTGCAACACGCTTGTACTCTAATCCCCAGTCCTCACTTAACTGAGTGACATCAATAAATCACTTTGTACATCCCCCTTGACAATAGATCTAGTCTGCATTATTTCACTCATAGTGTCTCTGCAAGTGGGGTCCAACCAACTACATTCACAAAGAGAGCGCGATCCCTACTATAACATAAATTGTGTTCACATTTATGTTCATTTGGTCATTTATCACGCTAGTTTAGATTGGGGTATCTAAACATAGGGATCTGCAGCACTCACATCAAGTGCTCCTATTACTAACAGTGAGCGCCGAGAAACGGATCCACGTGATCTCTCTCTATATACTTGTTAAAACATCGGTTCATGGAGAGAGGGTATAAAGCTTCTTTGATTGAGGAAGCCCAATTTAGGGCTTCAACTCGAGTTAGAGATGACCTTATTTTGGAAAAAAAGGGACCTCGCGATGAGAAAAAAAAATGGGAAAGCAGACCTTTCATCACCCAATTTAATAGAGAAAATCATTCCATTAAAAAAAAGTGTTAGAAAAACTCTGGGGCATTCTCTTGAAAGATTCTGTTTTGGGTCCTGCCTGATAAACCAAATCTAGTCTTTAGGAGATCAAGAAATTTGAAAAGTCTTGTAGCTCCCAGTAAACTAAGAACAACAAAAGAAGTTAATCTGCATTCTAGTAAAGATTTTTTGACTAAAAGAACTGGTTGTTTTCCGTACAATCGATGCATTTGCTGCAAGCATATGGAGAAACAAACCTTTAGTTGGCATCAAAATAAAGACAAACATACTATTAGAGAAATAGTCACATGCAATACGGATTTTGTTGTTTATAGAATCACTTGCAGTTGTGGCTTGGCATACATAGGCAAAACAAAGAGTCATTAAAATCCAAATCCAATAACACTTACGTAACATAAAAGAAAACAAAAAACATAAAAACGCAGTTTGCCTCGTCATTTTGCAGAATTCCACGGCTCAGAGGTCAAAGATCTCTCGTTTACCATTCTAGAGCATATAAAAGAAAACCCTAAAGGGGGTAGTAGGGAATTACTCCTTTCTAAAGAGAATCTTACTGGATTTTACCCTTGATACCCTGTTCCCTAAGGGTTTAAATGAAGGTATAGATATTGTTTCATTTCTATAAATGTATTCCTAGGGTTATTCAGGTTCCATTCAATCTCTATGTGGTGGTCTCTGTAAAGCTGGAATTAGTATAGGAATTTCTTGTTACACTATGTAGGTATTAGTTATATTTAATCTAAGGGTTCGTAGTATTAGAGTATTGTGTACACTTTATTTATTTTGCACAAGGAGCACTCTAATCTGTTACAAGTTAGATTTAGCAAGTTGTATATTAAAGTAAGTATTTCCTTTCCCACAATAAAAGGTACTTGTTTAGGGGTTAGGAATTTTCTAATGAATCTGCTTTAATATACTGTAGATTACAGGTCTGCATAGTTTATATGTTCCAAATATTTTAATAAGCATGTCATGAAATGTTAGAATGTTTATTGTATGTTCCAATAGTGAATTAAGTATGTGTGAACCAAGGAGAGTGATTAATTAAGTTTCATTATTTGTACACTAGGATATGTCTCGGATGCGTTGCCCGGGTAATGTCTAATACCCTGCAATGTATATTGTAAGAGACACAGGACGGGAACACGTAACCGGCAGTGGTGGAACGCAAGCCGGGACATGTGACCAGCCTGTGTGGAGCGCAAACTCGAAGCGCGACTTCGCGCTCTGGCTGGCACTCTCTAATCTGCGGGCAGTTATAGGTAGATGTGCCCCCAGTGACCTGGGAGCACGTAGAACCGGACAACTGTTGTAGGTAAATGCTGTACGCATTTGAGGCATTGTCCATATAGATGAGGCATGTGTTAGTGTAGTTCATTAATTGGAGGAAGTGATGTCACCAGTATTTGGGCTTAAATAGGGGCTAGCAGCAGCCAGCATTCATTACCTCCATTAGAAAGCAGTGACTGTCTGTGGGTCACGTTTATGCTTAACAGCAAGGTATGGACTTTTTATGCTAATTCCAACAATTGCACTTATTTGTTTTTTGTATGTACAAGAGGGTCAATTCCAGTTATTGCACTTATTTATATTATATGTATGTACATGAAGGTTATTCATTAATATCAAATTGACTGTTTTTTCTGTATTGTACTTATATGGACAATGGCCCTCATTTAGAGGCGGTCGCAAGAAGCTATCTCTCTCTGAATGAGGGCGGCCGCTTCATTTTTTAGTGCGGCCTCCTGGTCGCTAGCTAAGCTGTGGGTTACCAACCACAGCTTAGCGACCGACCAGGGTGATGGTCGCGATGGTCTCGACCATCGCAACCATCGAGGCTTGTGACGAGACCCTAAGGTTGGGTCTCGGCAAGCGCAAGCCCCATGGAGCTTCGTGGTCTGATCGAGGAGGAAGCTCCCCACTGACATCATTGCTGATGTCAGTGGGGCCGCCCCCAAATGGCATGCGTTCCGTCGGGAATGCCTCTGTTTGGCCGGGCCACCTCCCCTTCCCGCCTCCCAAACAGGGCGAGCTGTCAATCACCGTAGCGATGGAGAGCCCGTCGCTAGCCGGGTCTCGCGCATGCGCACGTTGGAGCTGGTCCTGACGTGCACATGCCCAGTGGGCAAACATCGACCCGGTTGCGAGCGCTCGGCGCTTGCGATCGGGTCTGAATAAGGCCCAATGTGCCTTATGGAACTTGATCACTTGAGTAGTCATACTGTCGAAGCTGGATAATTGGCTGAGACAAGATCAGTTTAAAATTGAAGCATGCACAACGCCATCTTGCAAATGGCAGCTAGACTCCATTTTAGAAACAAGAATCTACAAGACGCCATTTTGCGACCAGCGCCATTTTAAGTTACAACTCACAAGCTAAGTACAGATGGCAATGTTTTTGATAATCTCCCAAGGGCAACTGGAAGAACAGCCTCCTGAGAAAAAGTAAATAGAATAGACAATGAGTGTTTTACATACAAATTGAGAATCCCTGTATGCAGACAAGTATAGTTGTGGCAATTGTAATATAACCCAGGCATTGATCTACACAATTGAATTTGTCTGAATCCTAAACAGGTTTTAGTCCCACACCCAGACAGAATGGCCTCAGCTTCACAGCTGGGGGTAACACATTTGCATTCACACAAGAGTCTGGGAGAACAAAGGACTTTTCTTTTGAGCCTGGGAAAGGTGGGGGCTGCTGAGAGAGTGTGGAACTATAAGGCTCAGCATTCCACACTGCTAGGTGTTCACTTAGTAAGTGAGATTTAAGTGCACCATTTCTCATACACACATTAATACTCACAATTGCGCTGGTAACTAATCGCATATTAGCGAATGCATAAGACCTTGTATGAAAACACTGTTTTATTAGCTTCATGTGCACGCATCTGCCTCAAGTTAACTAGCGTCTTTACATCACACCCCGCATACTTACACATTACATATTCACATAAAAGGTTTAATAAGCTTTAAGGTATACGATTTAAGTTTGCTCAGTTAGTATAAATGCTGTGAAATAAAGATTATTTGGTAACTAAGGTTTTATACATGCTAAGTAAGCCGTGTTTGGTTTTGTACTGATGCGTACTCTTTCAACAGAATTCCGGTATTATCGGTGTGGAGATCGCATCATGCATTCTCAACTTATGGACTGCAGAGACTTCAAGCAACAAAATGTATATTATATGAACAACTGTTAGGATGTTGCATGGGGCGGGAGGGCAGAGACCCCCAGTTGTTGGAGGCTGGGTTAAAGTCTATTTGAATCAGCCTGTTAAACACTCTGTAATAGATGCTTCCCCCTTGAGGACCAATGGCATCAGCAACAAACCTCTATTGTGTTGTCTATTTCAGGGGGGTATATATGTGTGCTCCAACACTGGGTTCTTAGTCTTCATGCTGAATGCTGATTGACATGGGGTTTCTTGCTGATGCCTAACATCTGATCCGGAAGCGATGCGTATGTATACTGTACTTGGGTCTGTATAATTCCTTTGTGCAGAATTGTGTGTGGATCAATAGCATGTAACTGACTGTACTTTTACTTGAATAATACTTTGTGCTTTGGAACCACAGGTTCCAAGTCTGGAGTCTTTATTTACTGTATGCATGCGTACGCAAAATAGCGTCATCCTTAGAGGTTTATAGGTAGGATATTAGAAGGTATAGGCAGGGGTATATAGAGGTTCAAATATAGATTCCTTAATACTTTAATAGTCATTCCCTGTGGGATGATTCAGATATTTATATCATTACTAATAAATAGATCAGTTATATTTGTCATTTCTATGCAACTTAAATGAATTTCTGAATAGAGGCAATATATAATGCGCCTTATTGGTGGGTGTATATTTATATAAACAGCTCAGTATCATCTGTGTATATATGTTGTGTTTTCATCATTAGGCTTTAATTGGAAGTCTCTTTTGAGGCAACACCCATTGCTTGCATACAGTTTAAAGACATCAGGTCCTAAAAGGATTATTCAGCAGGGAAAAGCGAAAAGTCTGTTTTTCTTAAAGGTGCAAAATCTATATATATTATTATATTCTAAATAAATATGGTTTTGGCAGAACTTTTATACACTATTTGAAAAGACCCCTTATTTATTCATAAGTATTTGGTGGGTCTGTTGTGCCATATGGCATATTGTAAATAAGTATAATGTGTATATGGATATTTTTATGTTCATTTACAAATGTACTTTTATATTATGTATATTTGTCACCCTTGTAATCATTGATATTATTTTATTTGTTGAAGAATGTACCCCTGAGGAAGTCCCACCCAAGGAACGAAACGCGTAGGGTTAACGGTGTCGTACCCTTCTGTCCCACGTCAGGTTTCCGCCTATGAGCTCACAGCCTTTGGGGTGATTGGTGGTGTACATCTACCTAACTAAGGTGTTGGTTATCTGACACAATGTTTCTAAATCATTTTAAATAAAAGCAAAAGATAAATTCTTGTATCAGTTTCTAATTAGGCCTATTGACCTTTTGTCTTGGGTGACATTCTTGTGTGAGGGTATATTTCAGGACATTTCCTCCCATCGTAACAGTTCCTCCACATCTTATGAAGAAAAAGTCTATTTAATAATTTTCTTGTACTGCTCAGATTCTTCCTAAATTGGAACAAGCATCATTTCATATAAAGCTATGGACTGTTAATTTTATTCTAATTTATGGTTTTCTTTGTTGATTAGCGCCCTCAAGTTCTTTATTGTATATAATTTGCCAAGTGAATAATATAATTGTTGATTTAATATAGAGTCACTACCCAATTAACCAATGGCAACAACAAAAGAGAATATATAGAATAACAAAATATTGTATATAATATAATAATTGGTAACAAAAAATCCACGTGAATAAGTGATATATCGATATAAAAACAAGATCATCTCATAGGGTTAAAGAATTTGACAAAAATGTGAATAAGCCTAAAAAGTGAAAAAATAATATAAGAAGGAGGGGTAATAAGTGACTAATAAAATATTATCAACGTGAATCAAATGATAAATAAAATATAAGTGTAAAACTGTATAATAATTACAAAAAGTGAAAATAATATGGTAAGTACAGTATAACCTCCATGAAAGAAAAATATATATACATGTGATAGGTGTTCAGATCCCTAAAATCCTAGATTTAACAATTATAGTAAGATTAGTGATATAAATATTAAAAAAAATTAAATTGTTATTATTATGGGGGAATGTAGATTTTCTCTCTTATAATACTATGAGAGATCCCATCACCTCTCCTTGTAAATTATCTCCCATAATATTCTGAGAGATATCACCCCTCCTTATCTATTACCATATAAGTAACATAGACAGCCCAGCAGAGTGAGTGACAGGAGAAGCCGTTTGTGGGTGGTAACAGGGGCAGGCCTCTAGAAATGGGGGAGTGGAGGTGCAAATGCAGGCGTGCCTGAGCATCTCAACGCCGTTTCAGAGGCGTGCATAATTAACAGGTAGTGCATTGTACACGTCACCTGGCTGGTTTTTACACTGAGGTGCTCGCAGTGCTTCCTGGAGATGACGTGCGCAAGTGGGCGTCTAAAGACAGGCTGGTGGGCATCTACATACACAAAGTAAACTCATGCCGAGACATAGTGGGTGTGCTTATGCCTTGCCATGCGATCACCTGCCTTTCTGGGTGTGTTCTGAATTTGTATACGCTGAGTACCTAATGGCATTTTATAAATGAATGACAGTGTCCCTGCCTTTACTGCTTTAGGTACACTGGCCCTGATTCAGGTTGGATCGCAAGGCTGCAGATGCACGCAACCGGGCGATGTTTGCAATCTACGCATGTGTATGAATCGCAGTGCGTGTGCACAAGCAGGCCACTGCGTTGGGGTATGCAAATGCAGTGGATACGCAGCGGCACACAGAAATGAATAACTGGAAGCACCGTTTGCGGGTGGAGAGGGTGGATGGTCGAAGGAATGCAGGCGTGCCTGTGCATTTGAACGCCATCACAGGGTCGAGCATAATTAAGCCCCAGGGACAGCATAAGCAGCCAGAGCACTACATGGTGACAGGAAGCTTCTCAGGTTGTGAGGTATGTCATGCTCATCCACAACTCTGCGTATGGGTCTGATGTTCCTCAATGTTACTGATGTTTTCACTGACTTGCGGATGTATGTAATGGGAAGTGGGCGGCTTTATAAGCTGATGGGCATCTTGGTATAGTGCTGCGATTGCATTGCCATCGCATTCATTTGCATATTTTCACAGTGAGCGGGTGCGTGTGATTGCAGACCCACAGCTATAGCAAGCGGCCAAAAAGCTGGTCGCGATGGTCAAGACCATCGTGACCATCGGGCTTGCAACGAGACCCTTGTGGTAGGGTCTCGTTGCCGCAAGCCCTGGAGTGCTTTCGGCTCTATCAGAGTCAAAAGCACTCCCACTGACATCACTTGTGATGTCAGTGGGGCCGGCCCCAGACGGCAGGCGTTCCAATAGTATAACCAAATAACCTGAATACAGTATAGGTAGCTTGTATGCACTGCCCCAGCGGTATGATGTACTAGCAGTAGTTAGAATGAAAACCACGGCTGCACTCGCCGCCTCTGCACTGAGGAGAAGCAGGTTGGTATGCAGCGTGGAAGCTGCCGCACTGACAGGTGATGATACACAGCAGCAGATGGAAAGCAGGTAACGGTATACTCGTTAGCTGAGTGAAGTGGTTGGAGCAGGTCTGTATGCAATGTGGAAGCTGCAGCACTGACAGATGACAAATACACAGAGGCAGATGGAATGCAGGTAATGGTTACAGAGAATGGCACTGGAGGCTGAGATGATAAATAGTAAATTTCACATTAGTCTTTGTTTGTGGAACTGGACTGGTGTTACTGGTTGGAATGGGTTTAAGAGTACGAATGAGAAAAATTGATGGCTTTATCTAGTTGCGGCTCATGGAGTAGAGCATGAGGTTGGATGAGACTAAACAATATTAGGGAAATTGGCTGAGACCCAAGACAGAGGTGTGGAGTCTAACACGCCGGTGGTTTTCACTAGGGTCCCCCACAAGGGAATCTGGGCTTAGTCGCGGTGCTCTGCTTAGTTTCCCTGTACTGGTAATTGACTGTATAATATTTTTGGAGTGGAAGGGGAGGGTTGGACAGGAAGTACCATTTGAGGGTTGTGACGGAGGGGGTGAAATGCAGGTATGCCAATGCGTTTCAACGCCGTTGCATGGGTATGCATAAATTAAATGAAACTGCATGCGTAATCGCTATTGCATTCGCAGTTGCGATCCATACCGAGGATCTGATTCAGCAAGGAACGATGATGGACGCAATTGGTCGTTGTTGCATTCTGCGCATGCATAAGCAAACTAGCAATTGCAAACAGAATTGCGATTGCAGAGGCTACGCAGACCCAGAGTAGAGTGATTGCAGGAAGTGCCATTTGTGGGTGGTGATGGGGTGGTCATGCGAACGTGGGCATGCCAGTGCATTTCAACGCCGTAGCAGGGGCGTGCATAAATTAGCCACTGCGTGGCCATAAGCAGTGAAATCACTGATAGCGTGAGTGGATATTAGCAATTTTGAGTAAGGTCAGGGCTTGTGCAAGTGTGCCTGTGGGTCTGATGTTACCGATGGTTTTGCTATATTGCCCTAGTATACGGATGTGAGGGAGGGGAAGTGGGCGTCCTTATGTCTGGCTGCATTCGCTATGTGAATGCACACATTTAAATAGCACCGCTGATATTAGCAACTTCGGTGCGCACGCAGGGCTGGCCTGAACAATACACCGGGTACGCAGCCGTGTAGGGCGCCAGACCGAGGAGGGCACCACAGCAGTAATGGACAGTGAGTTACTCACTAGTTCTGGTGGACAGCTGTGCTGTCTAGCAAATCAAAGGAAGCGCTACACAGTGGCCCGTGGCTGCTGGTCCCTGGGAGAGACAGAGCAGAATGAGAGGACTGGCGGCAGTTGTAAATTATAAGGAGTGAGGGAGAAGAAAAGCCATTAGGTGCAAGGCATGAAGGGGACAGAGGGCAATATGAGACATGGGGAAGTACAATGTAAGACAGCAGGGGGCAAGAACAATACATGGCATTGGGGACACAATTCAAGGCATAGAGGAGGGTAGATTCATACTTGCCTACTTTTTTTTTTCACATCCCTGGAAGAAGCCCGGGGAGGAGAAGCAGATGGGTTGCAGCTGGGGCGGGGCCTAATGCTTCATGCCATTAAGCCCCACCCCCTTTGCAGTATTGTTGCAATGTCACAAATATCAATAGGGGTGGGGCTAAATGACGTGATTCATGAAGAATTGCATCATTAAGTTCTGGCTCTACACCGGGACCCGCGATCACCGTGGAAATTCTCCCCATTCTGCCCACTTCACTAGGAAGTGGGCAGAATGCATGAGAAATGCCTACTCTTCCAGGGATGCTGGGGGTTACCCAAAAGTCGGGAGCCTCCCACGACTTCCGGGAGAGTAGGCATGTATGCGTAGATGACAATATAAAACAGAGGGGGATAGAACAATAAACTCCATGGGGGGGTACAATACAAGTCATGTTGGTTTAGTAAACAATTTGAGACATGGGGTGGACAATACAATGCATGGAGGAGGGAGATGATAATATAATACAGAGTGGGGGGAGAACAATACAAGGCATTTGTGTAAATATTAGTTACAAATAGAGCACCAAACCCGCACCAGCCAGCTATTTTGTAGTTTATAGTTTACAGTTTCGTATGTCCTCTCTCCAATTAGCTGTTACTCAGTTTGTCTGTATCTACAGATTTAATATAAAGCTTGCTGAGGTGCTACCTACTACTTAAACATTATAGAAATCACATTTGCAAAGAAGAAAAGTAAGTAGTTTTAACGGGTGCACTGGGACCAACATTGGTAATTTAAAAGTTTAGATTTTTAATAGGTATGCATTAAAATATCTCACTGTGTTAAATTTGTTAATATGGTGAAATATAAAAAGATAGAATTGTGCAAAGGAAATGAAAATTATCGTGTATAATAAAATATGCAAAAATATGCAAAACTAAACCGTTATCAATTTGTCATTCTTTCAATACGATGAGTGCTTAGTTACACAGTGGTTCATTACTCATTATAGTTTATTCTGTTATTTATGCTGCAATTAATTATTACCTGAGGCTAAATGCCTTCATCAGCTCCTTAAAAGGAAGTAGCAAATTGTATGAAACAATGCAGTGACTGATAATGTGTATAGTCAGAATTCCAAACTGATAGTGTCTTCTCTTCCTATACTTAGATTTCTTTTCCTTATGTATTGCCATGCAATGCTAATTGTAAATTTTTCTTAGCTATGCAGTATATACAAATATATGTTATAGTTCTGAGTCTCTATAAGGTTTAATCTCACACAAAAGGTATATTATGTTAGTAAATAGTTGGCCAACACGCCTAGTATTTAATGGTCCTCCATTACATGTAATATATATTAGTAGTTCCCATTATATCATGTGTGTGAATCACATACCATAAAAAGGGTTTTATAGGTCAAAATGTTAATCTTTGCAGCTCTGGGTATTCATGTATACAATAATGCAGCTGAACCTTTAGGCAATTGCAATCATTCCCAGCACTGCATATAGCACTTGTATAATTTTATACATCAGTAGCTGGAGAATAGGTCTCATATATTTAGCATAGCTTTTAATAATTGTAGGCAATAGCAATTAGTTTCAGCACTATGTATAGCGCATATATCATTTTAACTTAGGCATCAATGGCTGGGGTTTATATCCATTTAGCAACATATTAACATTGAATTTAGTTACATGACATTAATAATCGGTTACAGAGAGCCTACGGCCATTTCACCAGTTAGGCTATATGTATGTCTATGGCTTTTCCCACAAGACCATGCCCCCATATCTTTTTCGGCCACGAGCCTTCGGCACGCGCAACAGTACCCCTGAGGGCGCAGAAAAAAATATTCGCTTACCTAAAAAATTGGGCTCGGGCCGGCCCTGTGCGTGCGTATAAGCAGAATGGCGTCATGCATATTAGCAGAATGGCGTTCCATAGTGAATCAGGCCCATTGTCAGTAACAAGTTAGTTGGGTACATACTGCAGCAGTAAGAGGCAAAGTGTGCTGCAAATTGTCTTCTGTGAAGCAGCATGCTATGTAATTAATATCTATGAATAAGAGTGAGATAGAGAATGAGTAAATGCCATTAGGGCCAACTGATGTTGTGTGCATTGCATATGGCACAAGTACAGTAACTCATTAGAAATGGTATGGTAAGCAACTTACACTGCTAATCTTTGCATTAAAGTGCAATAAAAGCAAAAATGTATTTATGTTTATTTACATGCTACATGCATTGTTCTGTAATTGTAAAAAAAAAGTATACAGCACAGAGATGAATGAAACTGACCCCATGAATGTGTCCATACACCCAGATACACAATCTCAGAGCCTGATTCAGCAGTGCACACTAGTGCACTCTTGACTGCAGATTCCCAATGTTCAGGAAATTGCACAGGCGCATGACCCATTTTGCACATGTGCAGAACGAGTATGCGATCCCACTCTGGCAGCAGACTGTCAGTGATTGACAGTCTGCTGCCATTTGTGGGTGAGGAGGGTGCGGCGATGCCCTCTGTTTCCCAAAACGGAGGCGTGTTGCTGCCGTTGGGGGAGTGGGAAGAAGCCAGGATCTCTGTCGGCTGACGGAGATTTCCTGGCTTCTTCATCTCAACTGTGGTGGCCAGCTGCATGACCCCATACACAAAATACTTATATATGGAATATCACATGGTCATTTTAGGCTCAATACACAAGCCAAATACACGAGTAAGAGTTATAGGTTCCTCATACTTTTTTTACACTCTTAACTCTCACTATTCCCATGTATTATTAGTACCATTTCTACTACTTGATTCTTTCATCATTACCATCATCCATGTATGTAATGTTCCTACATTCTTTTATAAACCCCCTATTCTCTTAATAAACCCCCCTTTTTTGCATACATTTACATATTCATGTTTTGCTGAGATCAGTCTTATATGTAGTCTTTTGTAACATAATTGTGTTTCGTTCAATACCATTTTATATAACCATCAATGCAGGACTATGCACCACCCCAATAAACAGCTAGGCGAGCATAACTCTCCCTAATACAAGTCAGGGTGGATAAAACCCCACACTAGCACCATAAGGATGAAAATTACTCTGCAAGGACTCATAGCCGCTGACCGCTTTATTTGGATGGTACAGGAGGGAAGGATCAATCAACTCTACATTCCTGACGAAGCCTGTTATCAGGTGAAACGTTGAAGCAAGTGGAACATATCGATCCCGCATCTACCGCCATAAACTGTTATGCACAGGAGATGGAGACACGGGTAAGTCTGCCGGCAGACCCTTCCACATACCACCATAGCAGAACACGCACACCCGGCTTACTGAATACACCTACGTGACCGCAGCACTTCTACATCAGTAGCCAGACGGAACCTGGAAATCATGGGAACTAAGGCTGACCAGCGTTCAGAGGCATGATATTGAGCACCTGACCACACAAGGGGGGTCAATCAGACCCGGTCGTTAGCGCCGATGCGCTCGGACCGGGTCGATGGCCCCCCACAGAGCATTCGCACGACAGCGCCAGCGTCGTCGTGCGCATGCGTGAGACCGCTACGACTGACAGCGCCGTCGTAGCGGGTCTCGATCCAAAGGGGGCGAGCTGTCGATGTTGATTGACAGCTCGCCCCGTTTGGAAGGCGGGCCGGGGGGTGGCAGCCCAAACGGAGGCATTCCCATGGGAACGCCTACCGTTTGGGGGCGGCCCCACTGACATCACTAGTGATGTCAGTGGAGAGCTTCCGGCTCAGACAGAGCCAGAAGCTCTCCGGGGCTTACGACAAGGGAGACCCTACCCTAGGGTCTCGTCGTAAGCCCCGATGGTCGCGATGGTCTCTGACAACAGAGGCGGGCGGTCAGGATGCAAGCGGCTGCCCAGTTTCTGAGCGACCGCTTGCATCCTCCGACCGCCTCTGAATGAGGCCCAATGTCCCTTTCCTCTAAATACTACCATTGGGAGCAAATCATAAAGACACCTTTACTGGGGTGAGTAAAATGTAGTCAGCGTATCACCACCAGTTATCCATACGTTTCTGGATTAAATATGTTATACTGTATGTTGTACCAATGTGGCATTTTTTATGTTAATGTGATATATGTTGTCATGTGGTAATTTCATATGTTTTGTATACAGTTATTAGGTGTTTGCACTTCAGATACAGTTTTTAACGAATTGATACACGTATTTACATATTTTTTTAGATATTTTTTAGCAAAGTGTATAAATTTTATATCTTTGTGAACCTACCTAATCGTTATTAAATCCAAAGATTCCTTTTAGTCAATTTTATCACCAATAAATTTCATATTAGATTACTGAGACTTGGATATATACTTATACTGTAAGGTATGCGCTAGGAATTACTGTCTTTTCTGTATATGATTATTGGGGTTTGGTTAGTGCACCCCCACTTCTTATTCCAATAGCAGCAACCCGTAACTACAGTACATCCTTTTATGTGCAATAAACTAGCGCAGCTTCTTTACACTTATTCTAACTCTATGACCCCATGGGTCACCTTAGCCGGCCGATGTCCCGCAAAGTATCCGATGTGATGCCTCCTTCTGCATTACCATATCAGCCAGGGGCTGGCTGGCAACTTTTAGCCTGGGGGACAAATGCATTCAGGCGGCCCTGGCAGAGGAGTAGCGTGTAGCCAGGGTGCCCGAAGAACATGCGTGCTACGGCGCCCCCCCCCTCAATGTTTCAGGGAGGAGGCGGGTCCATATGGGATTAATGTAAGGTAAAAATAAAGATTAGGGGCAGCCCCCTGTCATAGTGCCCATATGCAGTGCCCCCGTGTGCCACAGGAGAGAACACCCTTATGCAGGCCTCCAGTAGTGCCCCCAGTAGTGATCCCCCCCTATGCAGTGCCCCTTGTGCCCCCAGTAGTAAGTCCCTTATACAGTGCCCCCAATAGTGGTAACCCTTATGCAATGTCCCTTATATAGTGGCCCCAGTTGTAGTCTCCCCCCTATGCAGTACCCCCAGTATTGCCCTTTATATAGAGCCCCCAGCAGTGGTCCCTCGCAGTGCCTCCAGTGGTAGTCCCCTCCCCCTATGTAGTGCTCCTAGTAGTAGTCCCCCTCCCCCCTATGCAGTGCCCCTTGTGCCCCCAGTAGTGGTCCCCCCTGTTCAGTGCCCCTTGTGCCCCCAGTAGTAAGCCCCTTATACAGTGCCCCCAATAGTGGTAACCCTTATGCAATGTCCCTTAAATAGTGGCCCCAGTTGTAGTCTCCCCCCTATGCAGTACCCCCAGTATTGCCCTTTATATAGAGCCCCCAGCAGTGGTCCCTCGCTGTGCCCCCAGTGGTAGTGCCCTCCCCCTATGTAGTGCCCCTAGTAGTAGTCCCCTCCCCTTGTAGTGCCCCCAGTAGTAGCCCCCCCTTGTAGTGCCCCCAGTAGTAGTAGTCCCCCCCTTGTAGTGCCCCCAGTAGTAATACACCCCCCTGGTAGTGCCCCCAGTAGTAATCCCCCCCTGGTAGTGCCCCCATAGAAATCCCCCCCCTGGTAGTGCCCCCAGTAGTAGTAGTCCCCCTTTGTAGTTCCCCCAGTAGTAGTAGTCCCCCCCCTTGTACTGCCCCCAGTAGTAATCACCCCCCTGGTAGTGCCCCCAGTAGTAATCCCCCCCTGGTAGTGCCACCATAGAAATCCCCCCCCTGGTAGTGCCCCCATAGTAATCCCCCCCCTGGTAGTGACCCCAGTAGAGAGAGACTTTATAAAAAAAAAAAAAAAACACTTACCTGAAACTCCCGCTCCTGGTCCCGACGCTTCCACCGGCTCCTCTGGCCGCTTTGCATTATGGGAGAGACGTCGTCATGACAACGGCTCTCCCATTACCCACTGCGGGAGCCGGAAGATGGCTCCCGCAGTGGGAGCAGCAGCAGCCGATGAGAGTCTGACAGACTCTCAGCGGCTGCTGATTACAGCAAACACACAGCTGCCGGCTCCGGCGGCTGTGTGTTTGTGCTGTGTAGCGCTGACCGGACTCCGTCCGGTCTGCGCTACACACGCAGTGCAGTCTGTGTCACAGTGACACAGACTGCACCGGCCCACGGCCCGCATGACGCTACGGCCCGGGGGGCACATGGCACCCTGCCCCCCGGCCCAGCCCACCACTGATATCAGCACTGATAGAATTGCTAAGCTGCTTCCGTCTGAAGCTGAATCAGGCCCTCAGTTACATTGCAATAACCTTACACAACACCACAGGCTATATAAATGCTATATAAAGTATACCTCACTTACATTGAAATAGCCTCACACAACACCACAGGCCATTAAAGGCTATATAAAGTAGGGGTGAGCGGGTTCGGATTTCTGAAATCCGAACCCCCCCGAGCCCCCCCGATCCGAGTCCGATCCGAATCAGGCTCGACTTTTCCCGCCTGACTCGGATCTGAAATCGAGGCAAAACGTCATCATCCCGCCTTCCGAGTCTCGCGGGTTTTGGATCCTATATAAGGTACCCACGTCGGCGCCATTTTCTCACTCGGCTGTGGACAGTGAAGAGGGAGGGTGGGAGTTAGGGCTGTGTAGTGTAGTGTAGTGTAGTGCTGCTGTTGTCCACTACTTCAAAGTCCATAGGGGCTGGCTGTGTTGTGCTGTGCTGCTGTTGTTAATAGGGGCTGTGTCCACTACTTCAAAGTCCATAGGGGCTGGCTGGACTGTGTTGTGCAGTCAGTTCTCCATAGGGGCTGTGTCCACTCCAAAGTCCTGTGCAGTGTCCCAGTCCTAAAGGAGTGCTGCAGTGTTGTCCAGGGGGTGCTCTGTCCATCAGGGGTGCTCCCCCCAAGTGCTAAAAAAATAATATATTTTCTGTGTTTGTGAATTGTGTGCGCAGTAGCCGCACGTGCATCAACAAAGTAGTGCCAAGCGTGCGCCTGTGTCATAAGTAAAGGGCCGGCTGGCTTGACCGTTAAGGGTGCTGTAACCCCCGAAAGTACACTCCAGTCCAAACCAAAAAAAAAATTATTTTCTGTGTTTGTGAATTGTGTGCGCAGTAGCCGCACGTGCATCAACAAAGTAGTGCCAAGCGTGCGCCTGTGTCATAAGTAAAGGGCCGGCTGGCTTGACCGTTAAGGGTGCTGTAACCCCCGAAAGTACACTCCAGTCCAAACCAAAAAAAAAAATTATTTTCTGTGTTTGTGAATTGTGTGCGCAGTAGCCGCACGTGCATCAACAAAGTAGTGCCAAGCGTGCGCCTGTGTCATAAGTAAAGGGCCGGCTGGCTTGACCGTTAAGGGTGCTGTAACCCCCGAAAGTACACTCCAGTCCAAACCAAAAAAAAAATTATTTTCTGTGTTTGTGAATTGTGTGCACTGTGGCTGCACGTGCATCAACAAAGGAGCAGCGCCAAGCGTGCGCCTGTGTCCCATAAGTAAAGAGCCGGCTGGCTCATTTCTTAAAGGGTGGTGTAACCCACAAAGTGCACTACTCTCCAGCAAAAATAAAATAATATTTTCTGTGTTTGTGTGCGCTTTAGCCGCACGTATATATATCAATATAACATAAATGGAGGACCAAACTTTCTCCGATAAAAATAAAATAGGGAAAGATCAAGAACCACTTCCTCCTAGTGCTGTTGCTGCTGCTGGGAGTTGTTCATCATCCCAGAGAGGAAGTAGGAACATCACTACTTTTACTAAACAATTGACCCTCCAACAGTCCCTAGCGATGAGGATGAAGTACGACAGCAGTCATCCTGAAGCAAAACGTATAACTGAGGCCTTGACTGCTATGTTGGTGTTAGACGTGCGTCCGGTATCCGACATTAGTGCAGTGGGATTTAGACAATTGATGGAGGTAGTGTGTCCTCGGTTCCAAATCCCGTCTAGATTCCACCTGCAGCCTCAAAGCAGCAGCGACAAGCGTGCGTCTGTCTGTTAAAGGGTGGTGACACCCTCAAAGTGTGCTACACAAACAATTAAAATATTGTTCTTTTTTTCTGTCTTTGTGAATTGTGTGGGCTGTAGCCGCACCTGCATCCTTAAAGCAGCAGCGACAAGCGTGCGTCTGTCTGTTAAAGGGTGGTGACACCCTCAAAGTGTGCTACACAAACAATTAAAATATTGTTCTTTTTTTTTTGGTCTTTGTGACTTGTGTGCGATGTAGCCGCACCTGCATCCTTAAAGCAGCAGCGACAAGCGTGCGTCTGTCTGTTAAAGGGTGGTGACACCCTCAAAGTGTGCTCCACAAACAATAAAAATATTCTTCTTTTTTCTGTCTATGTGAATTGTGTGGGCTGTAGCCGCACCTGCATCCTTAAAGCAGCAGCGACAAGCGTGCGTCTGTCTGTTAAAGGGTGGTGACACCTCAAAGTGTTCTACACAAACAATTAAAATATTCTTCTTCTTTTTTCTGTCTTTGTGAATTGTGTGGGCTGTAGCCGCACTTGCATCCTCAAAGCAGCAGCGACAAGCGTGCGTCTGTCTGTTAAAGGATTACATCGGTGACAGCATCCAAGTAGGCATGTCAGACAGTCCGTACCTGTACTGGCAGGAAAAAGAAGCAATTTGGAGGTCCCTGTACAAACTGGCTCTATTTTACCTGAGTTGCCCCCCCTCCAGTGTGTACTCCGAAAGAGTGTTTAGTGCAGCCGGGAACCTTATCAGCGAAAGGCGTAGGAGGTTGCTTCCACAAAATGTGGAGAAGATGATGTTCATAAAATGAATTATCAACTCTTCCAGGGAGACCATCCTCCAGAATGTACAGAGGGACCTGTGGTTCCAGCAGGGACGAATTAATACTCTGTGAGGATGAGGATGTACACACTGAAGAGGGTGAGGAATCGGTGGATGAGGAGGATGAGGATGACATCTTGCCTCCGTAGAGCCAGTTTGTGCAGGGACACATTAATTGCCAGCTTGTTTTGTGGGGGCCCAAACGAACCAATCATTTCAGCCACAGTTGTGTGGCAGACCCTGGCGCTGAAATGATTGGTTTGTTAAAGTGTGCATGTCCTGTTTATACAACATAAGGGTGGGTGGGAGGGCCCAAGGACAATTCCATCTTGCACCTCTTTTTTTTCTTTGCATTATGTACAGTTTGGGGCCTAGTTTTTCAATGCCATCCTGTCTGCCACTGCAGTTTCACGCCTAGATGGGTCACGTGTTTGTGCCGCCCACTTGTGTCGCTTAGCATAGTCATCCAGCTACCTCGGTGCAACCTTTTGGACATAAAAACACTATTGTGAGGTGTGAGGTATTCAGAATAGACTGGAAATTAAGGTTATTGAGGTTAATAATAGCATAGGAGCAGAAAAACCTACAAATTCTGTGATTTTAGCTGTTTTTATGCTTTTTTTCAAAAAAATACAGATCCAAAACACAAAACCCAGAACCCAAAACACGCAAGGGTGGTTTTGGCAAAACCAATCCAGATCCAAAACACGAAGAAAGATCCAGATCCAAAACCAAAACACAAAACACAAAACACGAAAAGTGGCCGGTGCACACCCCTAATATAAAGTATACCTTTATACAGCCTTTATTGCAGCCTGGTAGCCAATAAGTCATACTTGCCTACTTTTGCATTTCAGGTAGATTGTGAACACAGCACCTATGAGCGTGCGGTAAAGTGGACATGTACTGCTACATCTGAGAGGCGAGCCATAAAATTGATTTACATTCAAATGTAAATTAGCCAAAAGCAGTTAGGGGTCCTTCATAAAGAACATGAAGTGGCTCACAATAAACATCACTATATATCTGTCATGATGTGTTTGTGAGTTACCTGTCTCAGGTGATGAGCGGGATTCAACGGAGACCGGCATGACTGGAACCACAGATGAGTTGAATATCTCTATTGCAAGACTTATGTGGCAGTGAGTACCGCCTTTGGTGATAAATGACAGGAACTTAGAACCAGTAGAAACTTGAGAGGAACCGGACCGGAACTGGCAGGAAGACTTGCTGAGTTGAACTGGAAAACTTGGGCTTTGACTCCGGACTGGAGTAACATGGATTGAACTGAAGAACTTGGCTTTAACTCTGGACTGGAATAATGTGGATTGAACTGAAGAACTTGGCTTTGACTCTGGACTGGAATAACGTGGATTGAACTGAAGAACTTGGAACTTGACTCTGGACTGGAATAACGTGGATTGAACTGAAGAACTTGGAACTTGACTCTGGACTGGAATAATGTGACAATGGCTGACGGGAAATCAGGTAATACTGAGACGAGGGCTAAACAGGGTAATCAGGAAATGCTGTAACAAAGGCTGGAACTCCGGTGCAGGCTGGATTGGGTAATTGGGAATAACAGGTTCAGGAAGGAATGGGTAGGTCTGGGAACTTTAGGTTCAGGGAGGGAGTAGTAGGTAAAAGGAGCAGGAGTTGATCCACAGCAGGAAGCAAGGCAGGGTGACACGATGCAGGTTTACAGGGTGCCAGTGACCAACCAGGAGTAGGGCTAGCAGCAGAGCACAGGCCATGTATTGCTGTAACAGGGCGTCTGGTATTGCTGTAGCAGGTTTTCAGGATGCACCAAGGGTTGCTGTCAGCAGGAGTCAGGGATACATTTGTATACAGAAACAGCACGAACCATACACCACAGAAGTAACGAGATGTTCAGGGGAGGATATATATATATATATATATATATATATATCCTGGGTCTGGCTGCAATTGGTGGATATGGACAGGTGGTCTGGCAGTAGCATTCTGAGTGGTGGAAGGCACAATATACAGAGGGAGTATTCATCTCTGCAGCACTGAGTCAGAACTACACCTGTGATTCCAATCAGGACTAGCAGTGTTCACAGACAGGAAAGGACCCAGGTGAAATAATCACTGTGGAAGGAATGCAGGGAGAAGTGCTGCAGCATGATCAGAGCACATACAAGTCCAGGGAGACAGTTGGAAAGGGTAAAGGCCCCATACATCAGAGATTGATTGCAGCAATCGTGCAATTTGCAATCGATTGTGTATAAAAATCTTTCCCTTTTTCAATCGATTGCTGATTGCAGAGATCCCACAATCGATTGAAAAAGGTAAAGATTTTTATACACAATCGATTGCAAATTGCACGATTGCTGCAATCGATCTCTGATGTATGGGGGGGTCCTTAAGTCTACAGGCAAAAGGTGCAAACTAGACAGATTTGTGACAATATCGCATCACATTGATGCTAAATATAGTGATGTTCTGTAGCCGTTCATGTAGACTTACCTGTCCGGCGTCTTTGGGCACTGTCTGGCCCCTCCGCAATCCCTGGACGCAGTGAGAAGACAGACATATCAGGTGCCCCATATGCCTGCTTCTCACTGCGCATCCCCCGGCGTCTCAGAGCAGCAGGTCAGATTAGACCTGCTGCAAAGGATGCAAGTAAAAGGGGACAGGGCTAGCGCCGGGCAGACAGCAGGGAAGTATGCAGCTTTCCTGCTCTGTTTGGCTTGTGGTACAGACTACGCTATCCTAAGATGGCGAATCTGTACCGCAGGAGAAGAACGGAAAGCTGAGCTTTCCGTTCCTTTATGAATTGCACTCACCATACAATAGCAGGGGTGCCGCTGGAAAGGAATACCCTTCTCCACAGTAACCCCCTCTACGAATCGCCGAACGCAGTTAAAAACCCTGTTTTCAGCTAAACAGGACTTTCACTGCTTTATGAATAGACCCCTTAGTAAGATCTACTTGTTTATGAAGACACACTGATACTCTTCAGAAAATGCATGTAACCATAGGGATCATTGTAACTTATAACCAATGCAGGGAAATTATACCAAAGATCCCATTTGAAAGAATATGTCTATATTTTTCTTTTTTCTTTTATATAACAGCTTCATGCTGGGGGTAAGGTGCAATCAGGGAGTTTGTGATACTCTGATAGCCTGTCTGTCCTGTTATAAACAAAGGGCTTGATTCTGACAAGCACGCAATTGGATTAAGCGATTTGTAGCAAACTGCGAATGTGTTGCACATTGCGTCTTAAACATACTTGCCTACTCTCCAGGAATGGCCGGGAGGCTTTAGAAAAATGGGTGGCACTCCTGGCCGCACGGAAGAGAGGGCAAGTCTCCAATATCTGGCCGCCACCCACCTACAGTTGCCCACTTCACTCGGTAAGGGGACAGATAATGTGATTCGCACTGAATCTCATCACCGTGGCCCTGCCCCCCACTTCATAGTGCTAGTAATTGCAGCATTGTGTAGCAGGGGCGGGGTCACGGTGACAATCATGGTGACAAGTTATTTATATAGCGCACACATATTCTGCAGCTCTTTACAGAGAATAAAACGGTGGTCACGGTGACAAGTTATTTATATAGCGCATACATATTCCGCAGCTCTTTACAGAGAATCTCTTACCATTCACATCTGTCCCTGCCCCAGTGGAGCTTACAATCTATGGGCCTAATTCAGACCCGCTCGCGAGCGCTGAGAGCTCGCAAACGGGTCGATGTTGGGCCAGTTCACATGCGCACGACGGACCCGGCTCCGTCGTGCGCATGCGCAAAACCCGGATAGTGACGGGCAAGCCGTCGCTATGGGTCTCGCTGCAAAGGGGGCGTGCTGTCGATGGTGAGTGACAGCACGCCCCCTTTGGTGGGCACATTAGCAGCCCCACCTAGTGGTCAGGACAGCAGCAGTTTAAGGGCCTGATTCAGAGCCGCTCGCTCTGAATCAGTGCCAGGCTTTTTTTTTTTTTTTTTGGAGCGGCCTCTTGGCCGCTTGCATAGCGGCCAAGAGGCCGCTATGCAAGCGACGGGCAATCCAGAAATATGTCTAGCGACGGGCAATCCAGAAATTAAAGATCACTTCTTCTCTTTCATGGACAAAATATTTGAGAACAGTCATGCTGAGATAGCTCCCATTCATAAAGACACAGATGAATGCTGGTACTTACCAATGTTTGGAGTATACCACCCAAAGAAACCAGGTCAGATCAGAGTCGTGTTTGATTCCAGTGCCAGGTTCGAAGGCATCTCCTTAAATAATGTTATCCTGACAGGATCACACCTTAACAACAAACTCCTCGGAGTACTCATATGTTTCCGTAAGGACTCTATTGCCTTCACAGCTGACATTCAACAAATGTTTCATTGCTTCCTCGTGAGGGAAAGTGACAGGAATTTCCTAAGATTCCTTTGGTTCAGAGACCATGACCCCTCTAAAGATATTGCAGAGTACCGCATGAGGGTACACATCTTTGGTAACAGCCCTTCCCCTGCAGTTGCCATCTACAGACTCAGATGTTCAGCTCAAGAGGGTGGGCTAGAGTATGGTTCTGATGTTAGACAACTTGTGGAAAAAGATTTCTATGTAGATGACTGTTTAAAATCTATGCCAACGGATGAGACAGCAATCAGCCTCCTCAAGAGAGCTCAGGAAATGCTTGCCTGCTCTAATCTCAGGCTTCACAAAATAGCTTCCAACAGCAAAAGAGTGATGGAAGCCTTCCCTTCTCGAGATCATACCAGTGACTTAAGGGATTTAGATTTAGGAACTGATTCTCCACCAGCCTTGGACTCTTATGGGACTTAAAATCTGACTCCTTTTCCAAGTGAACAGTGGGGAAAGACCCTACACCCGCAGAGGTGTCTTGTCTGTTATAAACAGCTTGTATGACCCCTTAGGATTTGCTGCTAATGTCACTATCCAAGGTAAAGCCTTGCTCAGAGACCTAACCTGCGAGTCATCTGACTGAGACGCGCCACTGTCTCCTCAGAAAAGAGATTTGTGGGAGGAGTGGAAAAGTTCTCTGTCCACCTTAACCAACCTTTATATTACACGTTCATATGCTCCTGTGCCTTCTACAGAAGTACAAAACCAGAGACTATATGTATTGTCTGATGCTTCATTCCAAGCAATTGCCGCTGTTGCATATCTTAAAACTGTGGATATTAGAGGCCAGTGTCATATTGGGTTTGTCATGGGCAAAGCGAAGTTAGCACCACTTCCAGAGCATAACATACCCAGGCTAGAACTTTGTGCTGCAGTGCTAGCTGTGACAACGATCCATACCATGATTTCACATTGTCATCTTGAGCCACACAGATTCCAAAGATTCTCTACTTGGAAATCACTTCTTAGAGCAATTACCTGCCTAACTCATATAGCCCGTTCATTTAAACGTGCCAAATTTCTAAGAGTGACTGAATGTATAGGTTGGCATCACTGCCAATATATTTACGTAACCAAAGAACTACAAATTCGCTCAAACATCAACACTAAAGGTGTAGAGAGATACCTCAGTGAGCAAAGTTGTACATGGACTTTCAACCCGCCTCATTCTTCTCATATGGGAGGTACATGGGAAAGGATGATTGGCATAATACGCAGAATCCTTGATTCCATATTCCTACAAGTAGGTACTGCAAGACTTACTCACGAGAGTTTAACAACTTTCATGGCTGAAGTCTCAGCTATCGTCAATGCTAGACCTTTGACTTCAGTTTCTAATGACCCAGAAGATCCACTTCTACTTATTCCTGCTACTCTTTTTACTCAGAAGACCGGGACTATCTATGCTCCTTCTGGAGAGTTCACCAACAAAGACTTATTCAAACGGCAGTGGAGGCAAGTTCAAAGCCTAGCAAACACCTTTTGGAACAGGTGGAAAAGACAATATATCTCTACCCTGCAGCCAAGGACCAAGTGGCAAGTTGCCAAACCCAACCTAAAACCTGGTGACATTGTGCTTGTCAGAGATTGCCAGTCACAACGTAACAAGTGGCCTTTGAGTGTTGTCACCAAGACGTTCCCGAGCAAGGACGGAAAAGTTCATAAGGTCGAGGTCAAGATCTTTAAGCAGTGAGAGACCTCGTTGTTTCTCAGACCAGTGTCCGAACTGTTCTTATTGTTACCTACATAGAGTTTAAATTTGTGGTATCAACGATACCAGATGGGGAGTGTCATGCCTTCAGCATAGGGTTTGTTATGTTACACTAATTCACATTAACAGCCCCACCTAGTGGTTAGGACAGCAGCAGTTTAAGTCTGATCTATTTTGTCCTTCCTAACATTCCATAGCAGTCTAGCAATGCATTCTGGGCCAAAGGAGCTGTAAGCAGCCATTTTCCTTTTCACATGGTCCCAGACAGTCATAATTACATATGCTCAACCTGGTACAGCATCCAATGGCGAGTTCTAAGCTTCAACCTTGCCATCATATTGTAGATCTGCTTAGCCAGTTATGTTATGCATGCTGTACTATGTGACATTGCAGCCTGTACTTTGCATACTGTATGTTTCATGTTGTTTGCATATCACATGGTATGTTTATGTTTGCCTTGCATTCCCATGTACATATAGTAATTGTTTTTCTTTGTTTGTTTTGTTTACAGTTTTACCATCACTTATCATTACTTATCATCACTCATCACATCACACATGTGCACATTTGTTTATACGTATCGATCTGTGTACATCTACGCAAGTTCCTCTATCGAATAATAAACTCAGTTCTTCAGATCACATCTGACTGGATTATTGGAAGATAGAGTATTGGTTATGCTGGCTGCTCCAAATTTGTCAGACACAGTGCGGGGAAGTACACCCACCACACCGCCCACCTACGGCCATGCCACGTCTCCCTGTTCTGACGAGGAAGCCAGAAAATTGGTAAGTATGGTGTGAACAGAAAAGAATTGTGGAAGCAAAACTACTAGAATTTATGGTAGTCTATAGCAAACATTAAAGTTTTGATCAAGGCATATCTACGAGGGTACTCTTATTTAATTGCAGCACAACAAAAATATTTTATTAGCTATTGTGTTATGTTAGTGAAAAATTTCAGACATTAAAAAAACAAATACAATACAAGATAGCAACATCAAAATTAGAGATGAGCGGGTTCGGATCTCAGAGATCCGAACCCACCCGAATTTCGGGGATCCGGGGCGATCTGAGCGCAGCTCAGATCTCCCTGCCTGCTCCGGATCCCTGACCCAAGGTAAATCCTCGTGACCCCTCTGTCGAGTCGCAAGGTTCTGTTTTGAGCGGGCTTAACGCTGATTGGCTGAGAGAGCTGTCTGTCACGGCTCTCAGCCAATCAGCTTTAAGCCCATTGAAAACAGCACAAAGGATAAAAAGATGGCGGCACCCGCCATCCCCCACCGCCTGACACCGCAGGCACCCCCACTGGCAGCATCCCCCACTGCTGACACCACCGCTGCCGACACCCCTGCACTGCTGCCCAACGTAGTGAGGACACAGTCAGCGACCCCCACACTGCCGACACTCCCACACTGAGGACACCACCAGCACCCCTGCACTGCCGACACAGTCAGCAAACCTGCACTGAGGACACCACTGGCACCCCTGCTCTGCCGACACCGCCGGCACCCTGCATTGAGAACACCCCCGTACTGCCGACACTGTCAGTAAACCTGCAATGAGGACACCGCTGGCACCCACACTGCTGACACAGCCAGCAAACCTGCACTAAGACACCGCTGCACCCCCGCACTGCCGACACAGCCAGCAAACCTGCACTAAAGACACTTTTGGCACCTCCACACTGCCGACATCACCAGTACCCTTCACTGAGGACACTGCCAGCACCACAGCACTGCAATTCCATGTACTGAGGACACCATCAGCAACCTCGCTCTGCCGACACTGCTGTAACAGTAAGTGCACTATTGGTGTATCCAACCCACACTGTATAACACACTGTATCCGTGTTGGAAATTAGAAGCTGAACTGCCACATGTTAGTGTCGCCCACTGTGTCACTTAGCTTAGTAAGCCAGCTAGCTGGATGCAACCTTTTGGCCTTAACTAGATGAAACAAATAATATTGTGAGGTGGTCAAAATTGATTGGAAATTACTGGAAATAAATGTTATTGAGGTTAATTATACTGTAGGAACAAAAACAGGCCCATTTTATGTGATTTTAGCTGTTTTATGGTTTTTTAAGAAAAAAATCCAGATCCAAAACCAAAACACGAAAACAAAACACCAAGGAAAAAAATCCAAAACCAGATTCAGATCCAAAACCAGGGGAGATCCAGATCCAAAACCAAAACATGAGGGTCGGCGCACATCTCTAATCAAAATGAATAAAACATTTATTTTTATACAATATAATGAAAAATATATAGTTTATTATTTCAGGCTGTTTGCTTGTGGCACATTAATCATACTTACCTACCCTCAAGCATTCCGCGGGAGCCTCCCGATTTAAGGTGGGAGCTCCCGCTACCCCGGAATATAAGGTTAATCCCCCGGTTTCCCCACTGCTCCATCAGGAGTGACCTCACACTAATACAAGCCGGGCCACTGCGGAGTTGTGAGTAGCGGCAGCTGGCCCGGCCGACTAGCCCAGCACAGTCATGCTTCCTTGCAGCCCGATTCCAGTGCGGCCGGCAGTATGTGACAACTCGAGCAACAGAAGGGCGGGTGGGCGGCAGTGCTGTGCTGTGGAAGCTCAGCCTGCCTGCACAGTCACATAGCTCTTACCTTTCCTGCATGGTGGCTCCTCTTCAAAATGCAGCGGGACCTGATTCCTCCTCCACGGCAGCCACACTAATTGTAGGAGCAGTGAGACCTGAGCAGCAGCCTGAGTCTTGAGAACCTGGTAAGTGACACATTGTGGAGACTGCACACTGGCCCAGGATGGATTAGTTGAGGGAGTAAGTTTTAATTAATTATCAACTCCCAGTACACACTGACATGGGGTATTATTTGTATTATTTACAATATAGAGGACTGTGCAGTGATATGAGGGGAGGGGGACTCAGCTCCCAGCACACAGTGATATGTGGTATTCTCATAGAGAGGACAGTATAGTGATATATGAGGGGAATAACACAGCTCCCAGCACACACAACACACTATTATATGTGGTATTCTTATATAGAGGTGAGGAGAATATATTGATATATGAGGGTGGGGTATAACACAGCTCCCAGCACACACAGTATGTGGTATTCTTATATAGAGGTGAGGAGAGTATAGTTATATATGAGGGTGGGGTATAACACAGCTTCCAGCACACACCACACACTATTATATGTGGTATTCTTATATAGAAGTGAGGAGAGTATAGTGATATATGAGGGCGGGGCATAACACAGCTCCCAGCACACACAGTATGTGGTATTCTTATATAGAGGTGAGGAGAGTATAGTTATATATGAGGGTGGGGTATAACACAGCTTCCAGCACACACCACACACTATTATATGTGGTATTCTTATATAGAAGTGAGGAGAGTATAGTGATATATGAGGGCGGGGCATAACACAGCTCCCAGCACACACTGTATGTGGTATTCTTATATAGAGGTGAGGAGAGTATAGTGATATATGAGGGCGGGGCATAACACAGCTCCCAGCACACACTGTATGTGGTATTCTTATATAGAGGTGAGGAGAGTATAGTGATATATGAGGGCGGGGTATAACACAGCTCCCAGCACACACTGTATGTGGTATTCTTATATAGAGGTGAGGGTACTGTACAGTGATATATGACGCATCCTGCACCGCTGCAACAGCAGTGAGACACCAGCCCACACAGCAACTGGACAGCTGTTACTCTTACCCACAATCCCCAGGAGCTGCATTCCACAGTATCCATCCCTGATCTCCCGTTATTGTCGGTGTCCCACTCCTGAGTAGAAATAGATTTGGTAGTGTATAGATCCCCTTCAGTAAATATACCTGGAAGTGATGTGGAGCGAAGGCGGAAGTGTGGTTTCATCATTCCATGCCCATAAAGGCCACCAACAGAAGAAATGTATCCCCTTGTGGCTCACTGTGTTCGTCACAGGTTTATATTCTATGTGCACGTGGATAGTAATTAATGACAGTATTTGATTATGTCAGGGTATATCTACTGAAGGGGATCTATCCACTGCCAAATAGATTTGCCCATAGGTAAAATTAGACACGCCCTTTGGGCGGAGCATGGCATCTCCCCTCCCTCCTCAATGGCACATACTACAACCGACTAGAATCTCCCTGAAACTCATTTTCAAAAGTAGGCAAGTATGACATTAATAGTTAATAAAGGCTGTTTATAACAAGACACACACACACAAAAAATGACATTATCAAAACTAAAGATTGAACAGACATGTGATTGAAACCACCGTCACGGGTGGCATTTCCTCCTGCAGGCTCTAAAGCTCCTTATTATATCTGAGCTATTTCAATCCAGGTTACTATGGAAACAACAAGGCCGCAGCCTCAGATCACAGTGGAGATGTATGTAAACACCTAGGTATTTGCACCTTTTATGCTTCCTTTATCCTATCTTTTTATGACTACACCTAAAAAATAATATTTCTTAGTTTATGGTGAGATTATAAAAAATGAAGGAACTGGTCAGAAATAAAATTTAAAGATTCAATAGCACATTTCACATAATACAATTCCTCTATGCTTTCAATTACTTAACAAAAGAATGTTTTCAGTATGTGCATTCCATAGCTTTTCTTGAAGTGTTGTAAGGTGTATCTAACTGGCAGTTGTATATCACATTTGTAATGAAACTAAACGCCTTATTGTTTTTCGACCATTTGAATGCCTTATTGTTGCCATAGATATTATTGATATTCCTAACACTAAAAAAAGATGATATTCTTGAAAGTAATCTGTAGTATTCCATCAAATTGTAATGTGTGGCTGTGCACAGCACCTCTAATAACAGTATCCCACTATTGCAGATTTACTTGGTCAAAATCTGCTATGTTGGTGGTCATGAAGTGCTGGAGAAACTGTGAGTATGCTGGTTGTGAGTATGCTGACACCTTATGGCCATCGCTGCTAATTGAATTGTCCTCTGTGACTTCATCTGGCCATCATGCATCATTCATCATAATGAGAATATAAGTTCTTGCTTACCATCTCGTAATGGCAGTCAAGCTTTTTAGGCACTGTCCCAGTGTTTCATCGGCAGGATGCAGGTGAGGTTGGGGGGACACTCTGACATGGCTGCTTTGCTTAGCAGAGCAGCGGTTAATGGATGACGCACGCATGTGGGCGTCATCCACACACACTGTACCGGCTCTGGGAGAGGCTGGGGGCTGTCCAGCAGTCCCTGGCCCGCTGGGCTTGCCCCCAGCGTGATGGAAACAGGGGCATTGCTAACGGTTATGACATTCCCCGCAAGGCCACAAAAGTTGGGAGGTATGCGATGAGCTCTCTTGGATTCCGAGAAAAGTAAATCAACGCTCTAGAACACCTGGCATTATGACTCAATTTGCATTGAATCGTGTAATGGTGGTCGTGCTTCTGCTGAACAATGCCACAAATTGTACAATGACGTGATTTGCAACACCAGATTCCCTGTACTACTCACCTGGACGTTCCCTTCTGAATCTCCTAGAGGGGACATTTAAAAAGCAGGTAAGTATAGGTAAAAATATGCAAGTAAGATGACTCAGGAAAAATGTTTGAGATAAAGTAATTAGCAAATAATCCTAACACCATGTTATAATAAATTAACCCACAAATCCTCTTCTGATCCTCAGACTTCTTTAAAATTTACTGATATTTGAGATTCTTATTAATGTCTAATGATGAAAAATTGCAGTTTAATGGTCTTCTAAATACTCCAGGATGATCTTTATTGACTTTATGGCTTAGTTCTGCCTACAGTTGATTTGGCGCCATCCACATGAGGCCACTTACAGAATTTTTTCCAGAGCCACTTTTAGTGGCGCATCACAATTTGAACACGATGCATCCTGCCACTCTTTGCATGCATGTTGGCGTTAACTACGCCGGTATGCATGTAGAGAAATGCAAAGGACAGCTCTCTCAGAAAGAATGGTCCTTTGCGAGTGAGAGACTTCCTGGTCTATGACCCAAAAGTCCCTCTGGCATTCTTCTGTGCATGCGCAGAAGGATGCATGCGCCACTGGGGGGTGATGGAAGGGATGTGCTTTGATCGCTCCCAGGGGCGTGTCGTTAACAGAAGTCCATAGGCTTATATTGGGCAATGCCATCTAAGGATAGCGTTGCCCACTGCATCCAAGCCCCAGAATGCATTGCATTCCGGGGCTTGGTGCATTTGAGAAATGTGGTCAAACCCCCGACAATTGTATTTTCAGGGGTTTGACCACATTTCTGACATTGCTGCATATCCAGCCCTATAACTGGAGATATTGGTGATACCTACATGCAGACAGACATGCCACATTCCCTATGCATGCCTCTCAGAATTCCACATATGCAATTAGACCTTCACTCACACACACACATATACTGTATACACACACACACTATATTATATATATACTGTATACACACACATATATATACTGTATACACACACATTTTTTTTATATATATATATATATATATATATATATATACATACACACTATACATATATATGTATACACACACATATATATATGTATACTGTACACACACACATATGTATATAAATATACTGTACACACACATATATACTAGGGATGTGCAGGCTCGGATAGGTTCGAGTTTGCACGTGGAGTTCGGATTTTTCCCTCCAAAAAAACGGAACTCAGAACGAGGCAAAACGTCATCTTACATGGACGAACATCATCATTCCTGGACAAAAGACCAGGAATGATGATGTTCGTCCATGTAAGATGACGTTTTGCCTCGTTCTGAGTTCCGTTTTTTTGGAGGGAAAAATCCGAACTCCACGTGCAAACTCGAACCTATCCGAGCCTGCACATCCCTAATATATACACTGTATACACACGCATATATATATATATATATATACACACACACTGTATACACACAGATATATATATTTATATATTGTATACACACACACATATATATGTATATATACTGTACATATATATATGTATGTGTGTGTGTATACAATATATAAATATATATATATCTCTGTGTGTATGCAGTATATATATATATATATTAAGCGTGTGTATACATATATGTGTACAGTGTATATATATATATATATATGTGTGTGTGTGTGTACAGTATATATACATATATATGTGTGTGTATACTATATATGTGTGTACAGTATATATATATATATACACACACATATATATGTATATATACTGTACACACATATATGTATACACACGCTTATATATATATATATATATATATATATACTGCATACACACAGAGATATATATATATATTTATATATTGTATACACACACATATATATTAGGGGTGTGCACCAGCCACTTTTCGTGTTTTGTGTTTTGGTTTTGGATCTGGATCTTTCTTCGTGTTTTGGATCTGGATTGGTTTTGCCAAAACCACCCTTCCGTGTTTTAGGTTCTGGGTTTTGTGTTTTGGATCTGTATTTTTTTTTTAAAAAAGCATAAAAACAGCTAAATTCACAGAATTTGTGGGTTTTTCTACTCCTATGCTATTATTAACCTCAATAACCTTAATTTCCACTCATTTCCAGTCTATTCTGAACACCTCACAATAGTGTTTTTATGTCCAAAAGGTTGCACTGAGGTAGCTGGATGACTATGCTAAGAGATACGAGTGGGCGGCAAAAACATGTGGCCCATCTAGGAGTGACACTGCAGTGTCAGACAGGATGACAGTTTGAAAAACTAGGCCCCAAACAGAACATAATGCAAAGAAAAAAAAGAGGTGCAAGATGGAATTGTCCTTGGGCCCTCCCACCCACCCTTATGTTGTATAAACAGGACATGTACACTTTAACAAACCAATCATTTCAGCGCCAGGGTCTGCCACACGACTGTGGCTGAAATGATTGGTTCGTTTGGGCCCCCACAAAACAAGCTGGCAATTAATCTGTCCCTGCACAAACTGGCTCTACGGAGGCAAGATGTCGTCCTCATCCTCCTCATCCACCGATTCCTCACCCTCTTCAGTGTTGTGTACATCCTCATCCTCACAGAGTATTAACTCGTCCCCACTGGACTCCACCACCACAGGTCCCTCTGTACGTTCTGGAGGCTGGTCTCCCTGGAAGAGTTGATAATTCATTTTTATGAACATCATCTTCTCCACATTTTGTGGAAGCAACCTCCTACGCCTTTCGCTGACAAGGTTCCCGGCTGCACTAAACACTCTTTCGGAGTACACACTGGAGGGGGGGCAACTCAGGTAAAATAGAGCCAGTTTGTACAGGGGCCTCCAAATTGCCTCTTTTTCCTGCCAGTACAGGTATGGACTGTCTGACATGCCTACTTGGATGCTGTCACCGTTGTAATCCTCCACCATTCTGTCAATGGTGACAGTATCATATGTAGTGACAGTAGACATGTCAGAAATTGTTGCCAGGTCCTTCAGTCCGGACCAGATGTCCAAACTTGGTCCTGCCTGCCCTGCATCTCCGCCAGCGGGTTGCTTAGGATACCTAAGTTTTTTCCTGGCAGCCCCAGTTGCGGGAGAAAATGAAGAAGGAGCTGTTGACGTGTCACGTTTCACTTCAGCTGACAGTGTGTTCACCAGCAGGTCTTTGCACCTCTGCAGGCTTGTGTCGGCCGGAAAGAGAGACACCACATAGGCTTTAAACCTAGGATCGAGCAAGGTGGCCAAAAGGTAGTGGTCTGATTTCAACAGATTGACCACCCTGGAATCCTGGCAAAACGAATGAAGGGCTTCATCCACAAGTCCCACATGCCGAGCGGAATCGCTCCGTCTTAGCTCCTCCTTCACTTTCTCTAGCTGCTTCTGCAAAAGCCTGATGAGGGGAATGACCTGACTCAAGCTGGCAGTGTCTGAACTGACTTCACGTGTGGAAAGTTCGAAGGGCTGGAGAACCTTGCACAACAAGGAAATCATTCTCCACTGTGCTTGAGTCAGGTGCATACCCCCTCCTTTGCCTATGTCATAGGTGGATGTATAGGCTTGAATGGCCTTTTGCTGCTCCTCCATCCTCTGAAGCATATAGAGGGTTGAGTTCCACCGCGTCACAACCTCTTGCTTCAGGTGATGGCGGGGCAGGTTCAAGAGTGTTTGTTGGCGCTCCAGTCTTCGGCACGCAGTCGCTGAATGGCGAAAGTGGGCAGAAATTTTTCGGGCCACCCAAAGCGTCTCCTGCACGCCCCTGTCGCTTTTCAGAAAATTCTGCACCACCAAGTTTATTGTGTGAGCAAAACATGGGATGTGCTGGAATTTGCCCAGATGTAATGCCCGCACAATATTGGTGGCGTTGTCAGATATCACAAATCCCCAGGAGAGCCTAAGTGGGGTAAGCCACTGGGCGATGATTTCCCTCAGTTTCTCTAAGAGGTTGTCGGCGGTGTGCCTCTTACTGAAACCGGTGATACACAGCGTAGCCTGCCTTGGAACGAGCTGGCGTTTCTGAGATGCTGCTACTGGTGACGCTGCTGCTGTTGCTGCGTAAGGTGATACATCTACCCAGTGGGCTGTCACAGTCATATAGTCCTTAGTCTGTCCTGTTCCACTTGTCCACATGTCCGTGGTTAAGTGGACATTGGGTACAACGGCATTTTTCAGGATACTGAGGACACTTTTTCTGACATTTCTGTACAGTCTCGGTATCGCCTGCCTAGTGAAGTGGAACCTAGATGGGATTTGGAACCGGGGACACACTACCTCCATCAATTGTCTAAATCCCACTGCACTAATGGCGGATACCGGATGCACGTCTAACACCAACATAGCAGTCAAGGCCTCAGTTATACGTTTTGCTTCAGGATGACTGCTGTCGTACTGCATCCTCCTCGCTAAGGACTGTTGGAGGGTCAATTGTTTAGTAAAAGTAGTGGTGTTCCTACTTCCTCTCTGGGATGATGAATGACTCCCAGCAGCAGCAACAGCAGCAGCGGCAGCAGGAGGCGTAGCAATGCAGGATCCTCCGGAGGAATCCCGGATAGGAGAGTCAGTCATGCCAGTGACATGGCCTGCAGGACTACTTCCGATCCTGACTAAGGAGGAAATTGACGAGGAGGGAGTTGATGGTGTGGTTTGCAGGCACTTGGATACAACTGGACAACGGGATTTAGGTGTCCCTGGACTGCTTACGGTCTTAGCCAAAGTTTCTGAACTTGACAGTAACTTTTTATGAACGTGCTGCAGGTGCCGTATAAGGGAGGATGTTCCTAGGTGGTTAACGTCCCTACCCCTACTTATTTCACCTTTACATATGTTACATATGGCAAGACAGTTGTTGTCCGGATTTGGATAGAAATATTGCCAGACCAAAGAGGTGGAATGTTTGGTCTTCTGCCCAGGCATGACCATGATGGGCTTTTTCATCCCACGGACAACAACTGTCTCCCCCGGAGCCTGATTTAAACAAACCACATCACCATCAGAATCCTCCTCGCCAACTTCCTCCTCAGCGCCATCTACACCAGTATCCTCATCCTGTTGTACTTCAACAGTGACATCTTCAATTTGCATATCAGCAAGTGGACTGTGGGTGCTCCTTTCAGCATTTGCAGGGGGCGTGCAAATGGTGGAAAGAACCACCTCTTCCCGTCCAGTGCTGGGAAGGTCAGGCATCGCAACCGCCACCACACTTGTACTCTCCTTGGGGATTTGTGATATCTTCTTAGAAAGCACAGTTCTTTGCTGTGCTTTTGCCAGCTTAACTCGTTTGATTTTTTTAGCGGGAGGAGGGCTTCCATCGTCATGTGAAGCTGAACCACTATTCATGAACATACTAGTCATACTAGTATGACACACACTAGTCATAGGGAAAGACCTTAGCCGTTCCTTGCCACTCCGTGTCATAAATGGCATATTGGCAAGTTTACATTTCTCTTCAGATGATTTAAATGTCTTTTTTTTAAGGTCATTTTCCTGAACTTTGTCATTTGGGATTGTATGTGGCCTCTACTATGACATTGGGCATCGGCCTTGGCAGACGACGTTGATGGCATGTTATCGTCTATGTCATGACTAGTGGCAGCAGCTTCAGCACTAGGAGGAAGTGGTTCTTGATCTTTCTCCATTTTATTTGTATCGGAGAAAGTTTGGTCCTCCATTTATGTTATATCGATTTGATATATACGTGCGGCTAAGGCGCACACAAACACTGAAAATTTTTTTTTATTTTTGCTGGAGAGTAGTGCACTTTGTGGGTTACACCACCCTTTAAGAAATGAGCCAGCCGGCTCTTTACTTATGGGACACAGGCGCACGCTTGGCGCTGCTCCTTTGTTGATACACGTGCAGCCACAGTGCACTCAATTCACAAACACAGAAAATATTTTTTTATTTTGTTTAGAGTGTACTTTGGGGGTTACAGCACCCTTTAATGGTCAAGCCAGCCGGCCCTTTACTTATGACACAGGTGCACGCTTGGCACTACTTTGTTGATGCACGTGCGGCTACTGCGCACACAATTCACAAACACAGAAAAAATATATATTTTTTTAGCACTTGGGGGGAGCACCCCTGACGGACAGAGCACCCCCTGGACAACACTACAGCACCCCTTTAGGACTGGGACACTGCACAGGACTTTGGAGTGGACACAGCCCCTATGGACAACTGACTGCACAACACAGTCCAGCCAGCCCCTATGGACTTTGTAGTATTGTATATACACACACACATATATATATATACACACTGTACACACATATACATTGTATTCTCACACACGTAAATAAATGGACCCGGCCTCTACGGTTGGTCACCTCAGCCGCTCTGCTACTCCTGTCCTCGCTCCATTGTTCCAGGTCATCTACATTCCCATTGCTGCAGCGAGCACCTGCACGTCACATCTAACGTGCACCGCTAGCGTCCCAGTCCCACTGCTTGCACCATGCACGTTATTTGTAATGTGCAGGTGTTCGCCGCAGCAATGGGAATGAAGAGGACCTGAGACATGCAGCTGCTACAGTCTAAATTAATTTACATATGGGTAAAATTTTATAATAATAATAATAAAATCCAGTTCAGGTGTTGCCTCAATCAGTTGTCATCTAATTAATTAGAGCATGATAAGGGCATAGGAGCTTGTAGGGAATTTTAACTACAGGATATGGAGATCTCTAGGCAACACAAGGATTTTATTTGTGAACTAATTTCATATGTTTTTTTAAATTTTTAGATAAATTTTATTTGCAAACCTGTATGACAGCTATGGGTACGATATTCGCACCCAGCTATGCAAATTTAGTCATGGGTGATTGGGAAGCTAAGCATATCGACGATAATAATCCTTTTAAAGCTAACATTTGTTTTTACAAACTTTATATTGATTATATTTTAATTATTTGTAAAGGAGACAAGAAGGATTTTAATGAATTTTTGGATACTATCAATATTAATGATTTTAATCTTAAATTTACCTGTAATGTACAGAAATATGAGATTGCGTTTTTAGATATAATTTTAGAAGGGAGAGGTAGTGTAATCCAAACCAAGACTTTTATCAAAACTGTTGATACTAACAGTTACCTTCATTATAAAAGTGGACATGTTAAAAAATGGAAAGATTACATCCCTTATTCCCAATTCCATCGCATTAAAAAGGAACTGCGATGATGCAGAGGTATGTTCACAACAACTGGAGCTGTTTTCTGGTCGATTCCGGGAGCGTGGATACCCTGAAAACTTAATTTCTCAAGCTAAAACTAGAGCCAAGTCTCTCCAAAGGGAGAACCTCTTACAATACAAGGTGAAGGATAAGAAAGACGAGATGGTCCCCTTTGTAACATAATATAGCATTGATGAAAAGAGAATCAAACAAGTTATGAATAAATATTGGGGTATTTTAAAGTTAAATCCGGTTTTAGATGAGATTTTACCTGAAAAACCTGTGTTTATTTCTAAGAAAGCAAAAAACTTGAAAGATATGTTAGCTCCAAGTATGTTGAAAGAAGAAACTACATCTAACAATGTTCTTAAGAAGTGTGTAGGTTCTTTTAAATGTGGGAAATGTATTATGTGCAAATATCTTCATCCTAATAGGAGGACCTTCTCGAATTTTAATGACTCCAGTACATTTTCCATCAAACAAATTTTGAACTGCAATACTTGCTCTGTTATTTATTTGCTAGAATGTACTTGTTGTCTTAAATATGTTGGCAAGACCAAAAGGAACTTAAAATTCCGTATCCAAGAACATGTAAGAAATATTAAGAATAAGGTTGAAAGTCATTCCATTTCCACACACTTCAAAACACATCATGGGTCAAATCCTGAGTTCCTCACTTTTAAAGGAATTGAACTAGTGAATCTAGGATCAAGAGGAGGTGATCTCGCTATAAAACTCTCCCAGAGAGAGATGTTCTGGATATTCGAGCTCAATACCTAATGGCTTGAACGAAAACTATGAAATAGCTCCTTTTCTTAATTAATCTTTTTTTTTACTTTTTAGTCTTTTATCCTTCTTAGCTCCTTTTTCGTTTAACAAGTCTTTAAATACATTGGATGTTTGCTGCTGCCTTGTGATCTTCAGTTCTAAATAATTTTATATATTTATTATTATTTTTTAAATATATATATTTACTCTGTATCACACTATTCTACAATGACTCGCTAGACCTTTATTGCTATTCTAAAGTTTTTTTTGCTGTATTTTATTGTTATGTTACAATGGTAGGCTCTTAGTATCATTATTTATATTTTTTATTTAAAATATCTGCCTCTTTATTAAAACTATCTTTCCCATAAAATGGATAAGGGTAACTTGTGTCCTCTATAATGGCTGGTTTTATTGATGTCTGCTATATATGAACACCTAAAAGATGGCTGCCTGTTATTAAGCTAATTATTTGTATCTCAAACAAAATGGTGGATGGCAACTTTCTGGTTTTTGCCGGGTATTGTTACCACCAAGAAGATGGACGCTGTCTGCTTAGCTCACGGCCGCCACCCACAAGATGGCCGTGGCTGTTATTTCCACCCTCCAGCAAGATGGCGATGAATCCGGAAGTGCAGGCTTGCACTTCTTGTTCAAGTGATATGTACTGAAGGCAGGAACCCCATATTAAGAGGGGAATTAGCCTCATTAGACACTGCACTTTTAGCCTCACACGTCCGCTCTGTCAAGCAGCGTGTGAAGATCCTCTTGAATGCATAATCTTCACTGTATTACTGGTGACACGGACACATGACATCACCAAGATGGCCGTCGCACAGTGTGCATGCGCGGGCGGCATTGCATAACGATCTGGCCTAAATCTTTAACACACCCATAGTAGAGGGTATATAAAGGGGCACTCTAGTACCTTGGCAATACCCCTGAGGAAGTCCAGAAGAACAAAACGCATTGGGACTGGTTCTCCTTAACTCCCTAAAGTGGACTTTTATCTGCTACACCACTAAAAAGATAAGTGTTTACTATTTTAAGGATACTGGATTTCAACCTCTATACGCACCTACCTATACCTTCTAAACCCTGCCTATAAACCTCTAAAATTTATGCTATTTGCGTACGCAGTCATACAGTAAAATAAAGACTTTAGACCTTGAACATGTGTTCCAAAGCACAAAGTATTATTCAAGTAAAGTAGTCAGTTACACGCTGTGATCTAAGTACAATTTAGCGCAAAGAATTCTACAGACCCAAGATACAGTCATACATACGCAATCGCTCTGGGACCAGATTCCGGCATCAGCAAGAGACCTCCATCAATCAGCAAAATAGACTAGAAACCCAGGGTCAGAGCACACATATTTATACCCTCCCAGAAATAAGCTGAACAAAAGAGAGGTCTTGTTGAGATTCCATTGGCTCTCCTTCACGGTGCGTTTGTTACAAGGCACTTAACAGGTTGATTCAAATGGCCACAGTCCAGCCTCCAACAGCTGGTTGCCTTCGTTTTCCCACCTCATGCAAATCTAGACTGTTGGTTTTACAAAGTACATTTTGGTTCTTTATGTCTTTACGGTTCAGAAGTTGCGAACGCATGTTCCGATCTTCACACCAATGATACCGGAAAGCTGTGGTTATAGTGCAGATCAGTATAATATCAAACACGGCTTACTTATCACGTATTAAACCTTAGATACCAAAATAGTCTTTATTTCACAGCATTTGTAATAAATGAATAAAACTTGGATCTTTTACTTTATAGCTATGGAACCTTTTGTGTAAGTGTGCATTATTTAAGTATTAGGGATATGAGAAAAGACGCTAGTTAGGTTTATCTGATTTGGGGCAGATGTGTGCGCATGCAGCTAATAAACAGCATTTGCATGCAGGATATTGTGCATTCGTTACTGAGCGTCATGTTAGCAGCGCAACTGTGCGTAATGTGCAGTGTTTGTGCATGAAATTCTATTTATGATGGATTTAACATATGTATATATATATATATATATATATATATATACAGATACACACACACACACACACACACACACACACACACACATATATCTCATTCCTTACTAACAGTTTCAAACTGCAATGCAATGTGTTATGGGCAGTGAACTTCACTTCTCAAACAAGGTGGAGACCGCCAGCTGTGAAGCTGGGGCCATTCTGTCTGGGAGTTAGACTAAAACCTGTTTAGGATTCAGACAAATTCAATTGTGTAGATCAATGTCTGGGTTATATTACAATTGCCACAACTATACTTGTCTATATACAGGGATTCCCAATTTGTATGTAAAACACTCACAGTATTCTGGTGTATTGTCTATTCTATTTACTTTTCTCAGGAGGCTGTTTTTCTAGTTGTTTTGGTATTTCTCTATGCAAGGTTGTCCCCAGAATGGGCCTGTCATGGCTTCTAAAAAGATTATCAAAAACATTGCCATCTGTACTTCGCTCGTGAGTTGTAACTTAAAATGGCGTTGGTCGCAAAATGGCGTCTTGCAGATTCTTGTTTCTAAAATGGAGTCTAGCTACCATTCGCAAGATGGCGTCGCGCACGCTAATTTTTTACGCTGATTCCATCTCAGCCACTAATCCAGCTTCGACAATGTTTATTCCTTAATACATTTTTTGGTTTTACTCTGTATATTTGTGTTTCGTGTATGGTCTAAATTAAACAATATTTACAGAGATCTTCTCCATTTACGGTCTGAGGTCTATCACTTGTTGGTGTATGAAGCCAGACTATTTTTGATTATGACCTGGAACACAGAGGAGTGACACCTTTATATGCACTAATTCATGCACTATCTGGTACGCAGATATATGTACGTCCACTGTTACTATTTTGCATAAAATACTACACTATATATATATATATATATATATATATATTTTCCTATGGGCAAAAAATTCTAAACCCGAATTTAAGGTTACCACAAAAAGTGTACTCCTTGGAAAACCCTGAAAGTGTTGTCGTTTCAAGTTACCTGACCATTGAAGTATTGCCTGGATGCCAAATAAGCTTTGAATTGTTTATTTTTTGGTACGCACATTACTTATCCATTTAATTTGATCTTAAATACTACACTATTAGGCGCACATTTCATTATTATTTTTCAGCATTTGTTCTCCGATTACCACACGGAATATTTGAAAAACTGCAGCCACCTGTTACTTCCAGGAGTGTTCTTCATGACATATCATCAATCGTTATTTATGACTTTATTTACACAAGGAATTTGAAATTTTTGCGCTAGTTATCACTTTATATATATATATACACATGCACTGTATACACACACACACATATATATATATATATTATATACACACACTGTATTCACACACACGTATATAAATGGACCCGGCCTCTACGGTCAGTCACCTCAGCCGCTCTGCTACTCATGTCCTTGCTCCATCGTTCCAGGTCATCTTCATTCCCATTGCTGCGGCGAACACCTGCACGTCACATCTAACATGCACCGCTAGCGTCCCAGTCCCACTGCTTGCACCATGCACGTTAGTTGTAATGTGCAGGTGTTTGCCGCAGCAATGGGAATGAAGAGGACCTGAGACATGAATGTGCCACAGCCTAAATTAATTTACATTAGGGTAAAATTTTATAATAATAAAATCCAGTTCAGGTGTTGCCTCAATCAGTTGTCATTTAATTAATTAAACTGCACCTGTTATCTGTCTTTAAAGCTGTGTCAGTGTAGTTCCACAGTGATCCTGATGGTGAAGTAGTCGCCCAGGTTATAGGTTCGGGGGTGACTAGTGTTAGGGCATACTTGCCGAAATTCAGCTCCCTCCTTCCTTACTATTGGCATGACACAGGACTGATGGTAGAGCTCACCTTTCCTTCTCCAGACAAGCGATTTTCCAGATGCCGCAAACAATCTGAAAGGGGATTCAACAGAGAAAATAACTTTATCCCAGTCCTCAGCAGTCCAATCCCTGTACATTTTGCAGAATATCAGTCTGTCCCTGATGTATTTCCTGGAGAGAAGTAGCTTCTTTGCTGTCCTTCTTGACACCAGGCCATCCTCCAAAGTCTTCATCCTGTGTTATGCAAACAAAAAAGCATCCTGAGACCATTCATGTGTGGGGTTGCTTCTCAGCCAAGGGAGTGGGATCACTCACAATTTTGCCTAAGAAAACAGCCATGAATAAAAAACGGTACCAAAACATCCTCCAAGAGCAACTTCTCCCAACCATCCAAGAACAGTTTGGTTACAAACATTGCCTTTTCCAGCATGATGGAGCACCTTGCCATGAGGCAAAAGTGATACCTAAGTGGCTCAGGGAACATAACATCTAAATTTTGAATCCATGGCCAGGAAATTCCCCAGACCTTAATCCCATTGAGAACTTGTGGTCAAAGTATACTCAAGAACAGGCCAAATATCACTACATCCCACAAAAATAAGAGCTCTCCCGAGTGCTGCTAATTCAGTAAGCTAAATATAGCTGTACAAGACAGCTCCTGGGAGCTGCTGAGAATCTCTGAGTGTGCTGGGAATGCCCCCATAATGACGCCAGCAGATTATTGTGGCTCCACCCCCTTTGTAGCCTGACCAACCTGTTACCACTCCCTATATATTTCAGGCCTAGGAAAGACAAATTGCCTGAACAACTGTGGGCTTGATTCAGCAAGCAATGCAGTTGTGTATACGCACGCAATCGGTTGATTAATTTGCACTGCGCATGCATTTGCATCGCAGTGCGTGAGCCAGACGCTCCAGTCAGAACTGCGTACGCAGAGGCTACGCAGGCTGTTTACAGAGTGATTGGCAGGAAGCAATGGCAAATATAGGATTTCTAGAGGGGGGTTTCCAAATGCTTGATTTTAGGGTGAGTGTGGCCAGTCCAGAGGGCATAATTAGCACTTATCCAGCTTTAATATGTTACTTACAAAGTATATTGTGTTGCATAATTCCAGCATATACAGGACCAGCGAGCCATTAGATGCGGCAGTAGGGCAATCCTGCCTGAGCAGAATGTTTTTTTTTTCAGATGTGGGCATCATTCCAGATCATTGGAGCAAGTCTGAGAGTCTGGGGGAGCAGCAGAAGAACCTAGCACTGCCCTGGACATATATGTCCATATTGGTCTCCGTATGTACTGGATAGTGTATTATTATACAGTATTAATAATTAACCCTATTGATGGTCTATTGCAGTGCACCACTTGCAGTGCATGTTTTCCACAACTCTTAGTTTGTGCACAGGTGTTTTTATTACTGGCTGACACATTTTGAAAGATCCACAGGTGGTGCAGAACATGCAGCACTAGTAACATTCTATAATATTACTATTTCTATTGTGGTCATAGTGTGTGCTAGGGAGGGGGGTTTCCAGGCAGACGGAAAACCCCCTTCGTTTGCCTATGAGGAAGTGCCTTTTGAGGTTGGTAACGGGGGTGGTTAGGTGAACACAGGCGTGCCAGTGCATTTCAACGCCGTTTCATGGATGTAGCCCTAGTATACGGATATAAGGGGAGGTGGGCGTCCTTATGTCAGAGTGCATACGCAATGTGAATGCACACATTTAAATAGCACTGCTGTTATTAGCAATTTCATTCCTTGCTGAATCAAGCCCTGTTCCTTCCTGAGGATCGTTCCAGGCTCAGTGTCTCCAGATCTTTCCCCTGTGGAGATTGACTGAATTCCTCCAAATGTTCGTGGTGGAGATAGAGGCCGGATCCTACTCCAGCATGAGGTCAAATGGATTCATACTTTGAAGACAGTACAGCTGTTTGGTCTTAATGAAATAATGTATTTCTTATAGATCCACATACTAACCTTTATTCTGACACAGTCCCCTACTATATAGATTACTATTCTATGCTATTATGTGGTTGATATTCACAGATAATTTGTGTCACCTTAGTAGTTTAATTTTTGTATTTTTTCAAGCCTAGGGTCACATGCTAGCTAAGTTTGTGACAGTACTATTATAATTATTTTTGTATACAGTGGTTCTTTTTGGATGTCATGGCCAGCAGTTAGATTACTGTTTATGTTAGCAGTTATGATGATAGTTTATAATGTCACCATTTAGGCCCCTGAGAGACGATGTGGTCATATCCAGGGGCGGATTGGGCTGCCGGGACACCGGGCCGTTTCCGCTGGGCCGGTCCCTGTGCAGCCACCCTTCAGTCTCCTGCTCTGCTCCGCTGGCCGCTGTCGCCATTGGCTCTGATCAGGAAGGGTTTACTGTCTGTAGTTAAATAAAAATGGCCGACGGGGGAGCTGCTGCGCATGCCCACCCGCAGCAGCTACTCCCATAAACCTTTGCGGAGCCGTCAGTCACCACTGATGGCTCCACCTCCAGCCGTCTGCGGCCCACCTCCATCACCCTCCAGCCTTCACTGCACAACAGCAGCCTGCAGCCCTGCTCAGTCACTCGGTGCACACCAGGACAGAAGTCAAGGAGGAGCAAGAGCCAGCACCGGCCCGCCAGTTCTGACTGTCACAGTAGTGTGACAGTCAATATTCAGTAAGTAAACTTTATCTTATAAATTTGGCTGCCTGCCTAGTGTCGAGGGGGAGGGGGAGGGGGGGTTTTGAGCTGAAGATACAAGGCTGGGAAATCTGGGGAATGTTTAGGCTGAGACAGGGGCTGGGGAATGGTGAGGGGCTAAGAATGGGGGTGAGGGCCTGAGGAGCAGAAGATTGTGATGAGGTGACAAGGGCTGAGGACAGTGATGAGGTGCTTTGGGCCTGGAGGGAATCATTGTTTGTGTTATTTTTTTCCCTGTGGGAGCAATCATTGAATTAATGTGTTTTATTTTTTCATGTGTAAGCCAATGTGTGTTTTTTTTCCTGTGGGGACCATTGTGTTTGTTTTCCTATTGAGGCCAATGTGTGTGTGTTTGTTTTCCTGTAGGGGCCAGTGGGCTCAATTCAATTCAGCGCAAGGCTGAATAGCCCCGACAGGGAGCTCCCGGAGCTATTAAAATCACTACGCTGTTTGGTCCGACAGTTGCCAGTTGTCAGAATAATAGGCTCCATAGTCTGGCCATTGTACTGTGGGTGGTAAACTGATGAGTAGTTGAGTTTAATCTGCAGAACCTTACACAAAGACACCATGAGCTACTGGACACCCATGACGGTGGAATATTTACTTGATGAAAAGTTGAGCCAATACGGCTGAAGTCCACGAATAGGAACGAAGTGGGCCATTTTTGAAAATCGATTCACTATGACCCATATGATGGTAAATTTAGTAAAGGTGGGTAGGTCAGTCTCAAAATCCATTGAAATATGAGTCTAAGGGGTACTTAGAACTTGCAGAGGCAGAAGTTGACCTGCTGGAGCTTTTCTGGAGCTTTTATGCTGAGCACATTGAGAGCAGGCTGCAGCAAATTGTTTCACATCATAAAGAAGTGTGGACCATGATTTCAGAGAATTAATTCTTGTCTCCACATGCCCAGCAAATCTAGAACAATAAACCCACTGAAGTAATTGTTTGCGCAAAGTGCCTCTACTCGGCAACTGCTAGTTTCATAGCAAGCAATTCTTTGGGGTCTATTTACTAAGCAGTGTTAGGAGACAGAGTGATAAGTGATAAGGTGCCAGCCAATCAGCTCCCAACTGTCATGTTTCAAACACAGCCTGTTAGATGACAGTTGGGGACTGATTGGCTGGCTCCTTATCACTTTTCACTCTGTCTCCTAACACTGCTTAGTAAATAGACCCCTTTGTTTTTTCTGGCATAATTCCTTTCTGCAGGCAGCTTAACATTGTCACGCTCCGGCCCTTAAAAACTACTTTACCTCTCCGTGCCTGTCCAGGCTAGCGCTGAGGTCCGCTCGTGTTGTGCATCATTCCCGTATAGTGCAGATGTTCGCTCACGCTGCACATTGCTCCCGGCTGGTGCTGAGGTCTGTCTGTGCTGCTCCTGCCCAGTCCTCTCAGTATTCTGTAACTAAGCATGGAGATGGCTCTCCACAGCCCCTTGCTCACAGTGTGTCTTTCCAGCATGATGGCACACAGGCTGCACTCCATAGTCCCCTCCTAAACCACAGTCTGGGTGCAGCCAAGTTGGACTATGTTGGAGAAAGAGGAGTTCCGCACAGAACCTATCATTAATATAGTAACTAACCTAATTTGTACAATATTATAATATAATTAATTGTTTAAAGTGGTGGTGGTGCTCCCATAGCCTATATGCACAATCAGATACACAAAAAGAGGGAAAAAGAAAGGCTAGTTGCTGGGGCACTCTTAGTAAATGTCAAAAGTATAAATATAAAATATAGCTTTTATTCGGGTATCTTTAAAAGATCATAGAAAGCTGCACTACACATATGAGACAACACATGAACAAAAAATTGGTAAAATAAGTATTAAATTCTATGTAAGGCGTAGATATCTGGAAAAAAAGCGGGGTACCAATGCTCCTGCGATAAATTCTAAATTATGTGTTAATATATATAAACATGGTAATAACCCCCGCAGCAGAGTACCCAAATTGCCCTGTCCTATTCCAGCATGATGTTATGTGAGTACTAAAAGCAATGAACCAAATAAACAGAAAACGGGTACAGAGAAGGATAAGAACCTCTATTGTGTTACCAATGTGTCCCTATACACCTTGATATACTACCTACAATACCTGGTATTCCCTGGTGGTCTCCCATCCAAGTAGTAACCAAGCCCAACACTGTATAGCTTCCAAGATCGGACGAGATTTTGCACAGTCTGGTATGGCTGTAGGTACATAAATATTTCTTGGGGAAAAGGTGGAATGCCCAGGTAAACACAAAAGGGGTAGTTGTAGGCAGGGTCTGACTGGCCCACAGGGGTACAGGGGAAACCCCCGGTGGGCTCCATTGCCTGAGGGCCCGACCCCTCTTCTAGGGATCATGTTCCAGACTGTGCACTTGAATTATACTGCACAGGACTATAGTGTATTTTCTACAATGCATTGCTGTTATTAGTCTAGTACGTTATCATGCATTCACTAACAATATTTACTATATATATATTTAAAAGGGGCCCAGGTCCCCTCTGAAGTCTGACCACACTGCTAAAAATAGGCCCCTATCACTGCATTCCCCTGGTGGGCCCTTCATGCCCCAGTCCGACACTGGTTGTAGGACTATTACATTGAAAGAGTCCACTTTATTACGGTTAGAACATTCCAGAAAGAGTATTTACATGAGCATACTTTCCTGGGTCCCCAGTATTTATTATATGGATAAATAAAGGTCAAATCAATTCAAAGGTACCACAGAAAAAAGTTTTTCTTTAAATAATATACCATCAGTTATTTAAGAGCTAGTGGTATGTGATGCTCCTGTGTGCCATATGTGCATTCAAAATCATGTGCCATACAGAGCTGATTTAAGATAAATTTATAAAGGGAGCAGAAAAACATATAGATTTGCCACAGTTATAGAACTCAGGGCCTGATTCAGACCCGCTCACGAGCGCACAGCTCTCGCAAGCGGGTCGATGGTCCCCCACTGCGCATGCGCACGCCGGAGCCGGCTCTGGCATGCGCGAGCCCCATCGAGCGACGGCAGCTCCATTGCTCCTGGGCTCACTATAAGACGGGGCGGCTGTCGATATTGATTTACAGCTCGTCCAGTTTTGTAGGAGGGGAGGGGGGTGGCTGTGCAAACGGAGGTGTTCCCGAAGGAACGCCTGCCATTTGGGGGCGGCCCCACTGACATCACGAGTGATGTCAGTGGTGAGCTTCTGGCTCTATTAGAGCGGGAAGCTCATTGGGGCTTGCGGTAGACGAGACCCTACCGCAAGGGTCTCGTCGCAAGCGCGATGGTCGAGACCATCGCAACCATCACCTGGCTGCTCGTAAAAGCTGTGGGTGGTCACCCACAGCTTAGCGAGCGGCCAGGAGGCCGGCTCCAATAAAAAAAAAAAAGCGCTCTGATTCAGAGCGAGCACTCTGAAAGAGCGTCCGGCTCTGAATCAGGGCCTCAGTACTTATAGGTTCCACAAAATTTCTTAGTACAGCAGATGCGGATAAATATTAACACCATAATAATAATGAAAAAATTTGTGCATAGGGTGACTGGTTCAGGCATGTGAATAACATGTACTGCAGTAAACCAGAGAACGCATGTTCCAAGCGGATGAGATAACAATCAAACAATCAAGTACTGCAATAAATAGTAAAAAGTTCAAATGACATGATGGTCGAAAGCCACTATCCAGGGCAATGTCAATTGGTATAGAGCTACTGCACCTGACAGGGCATGGCCCTTATTATTGTGCAAACCAAATATGCTGATGTACTAAGTGGCAAAAACTGACTCAGCAGTCAGTAACTATACCGCATACAAATAAACAAAGTCTATGAGTTATAACTGATGCACCCAGCCAGGCAAAGATGTGTAATTAACAGAAAAGCCTGCAAGGTGCAATGTATAAAAAGTATCAGCTCAGGCTAGCACAGCAGTCACTAGTGGCCCCACATGAATACAGTTACCATCAGATGGTTGGAGCCGCTGCACCAGACCCGCCGGTCAGCCGGCTGTCATACATACGATTAGCTGTATAGGATTCACAGGGATCAGGTCCGTGCATGGGCCAGATTGCAAATTATGAAGACGCGCTTTTCGCTGACTTGGTGGCTTGATCACCTCCTGTAGTGGCTATACCTACGGACCCTTTTTATATGATGACCATCACCTGCTGAATTAATTGTTAGTGGGCGTGTCCGTCCTGTAGGAAATCAGGTTGAGACAAGTGTTATCTATGTCACACCTGAAGAATCATTGTGCCTAATTAGTTTGATTGACATGCTATTAAGCCAATCAAAAAGCAAATAGTTCTAACCATCATGTGATGCCGTAGGACAAGTGTTGAATGACACTATTCATGGCCACTAAATAATGACACAGGGAAACATACATATATGTTTGCTATAAATCTGTGTAGCGATATACATACAGTTAGTGTAGTTAATATTTATATATATATTTTTTATGAGATATGAGAAATCCTAAATAGGACCATATAGATACTTAAATATACAAAAGAATAACATTATATATATAAAAAGATGTAATTAAGATTGTTCAGACAGGATTAAGACCATCTATTGAGTGGGACATATTGGTATTATGATGATCCATATGGGTTAAGCGTGGAAAAAATGTACCAATCTCTTAAATAGAAACAAAACACATGCAAATATTCACACTGTTACATATAATAGGAGGAGGTTTATAGGACCAGTAAGGTTCTATGTGTTATAGATGTTAAATATAAGTGAAAGTGCTGGAGAGTGTCCAGAGATATATAATGAAGTGCATAACCAAGTGTATGTGCAGGTTTCCAAATCAAAAAATGTGTAAAATAGGATGACCCTAGAGGGACAAAAAAGTGTAAGGATGATTATAGTGAGGTGTAAACTAGGAATCAAGTAAATATTATGTGATGTGTCGCATAATTTTGAAATAAAATATGTGATGTGTGGCCCTAAGTGATGACATGTGAAAATTAACAAATTGATTGAAATGTATAATAATAATGATTACCAGATATCACAGTGGAAATAAATAATATATTATACTATCAGTGAAAAAGTGAAAGTCCTACAGACTATCGTGTGTTTTCGCTACATTTTTAAAAATGCCCTGTGAAAAACATACATTGTTGCTATATGTTTGAGGTTAAAACTGGTGACCATAGTGAAAACCATAATTATACCGAATGTAAACTATTATAAAGATGTGAAGAATGTGAAAAAAATTTGAAAAAAACAGAAATAAAAAGGATATGTGTAGTAGTGAAAAGTAACAAAAGACTTATTATTGGTTAATTTATTTTAAAATATAAAGTATATTTGTATATTGATAGATTTCTCAAAGTATAGATGTAGACATAGGTCTTAGCCTCCTATATGTATTAAACAGACGATTATAAATGATTATAAATACATTACCAAATAATATTAGTAATTGGTAGTTCTATCGACGTAGGTAAATATCTAGATGTGTGTAGTACACCCCTATGGGTAAATATCAAAGTAAGAGTGAAGCATGCTACCAAGAAAAAGAAGAGACAGAAAAGGAGACAATGGCCCTCATTCAGACCCACTCGCAAGCGGGCGCACGTACGTTAGGCGTACGTACAAAAATATTTAAATTCAATGGCTCGCTCGTATTTTCGTTCGCATCTAAAATTCCTCCCTAAACTCAGGCGACCCCTCCTCTAACTAACGAGCGTGCAAAATAGCGAGCGTACATCCCCGAAATGGCTTGAAGGGAACGCACGCACAAGTGAAACCGGAAGTGGCCTTGTCAGATGTCGATTACCTGCTCCTTTATTCAGCCTACCTCCCTCAATCGTATCATGCCAATCAATGTATCAATTAGCTCAATTTTTTTTTTTTTTCAACACAATGCAAGAAACTTTACTCTTGTCCGTATTTGTGTTTACCCGCAGAATACGTACGGATGGAACATTCGCTTTTATTGTTCAAAAAACATGTGAACCACAATTAAACAATTGTTCTATTGCTGTGGATCCCCGCATATTTTCCGGGGTTCATTTCTTTATTTAAATTTGCAAACGCATGTCACTGCATCAAGCCTATCATAACTCTCCAGAGATTTCTGGCCCTGTTGAACACATGACTCATACACTAACCAATAAAATTGCTCCTGTTAATTTCCAAAATACATTAGCCAATCAGAAATTTTGGCCACACTTTATCAAAAATGTTTTGTATGAAAAACTCCATTGCCATCATGAGAGCCTCCGCATTCACCAGGCGCGAGCTGCTGGTGCTTACGGAGGTGATGGATAGGCGGATCACCAGCCAGCCTCCACCCATCACCAACCGGCAGAAGCGCTCCGCGTATGCGGAGGCACGGTCCCGCCTGCGGTCGATGGGTTCACGCCGCAACATCGGGCAGCTTGAGCGCAGGTGGTCAGACCTGCAACGGCGAACGCCCCGCTTGCTGGCATGCTTTCGCATGCAGATCGTTGAAAGTGTTATTTATTGTGGTTTTCATGTTTGTGTTTGTGGGGCAAACTGCGTGTGCATGTTTTCCTGTCTGTCCTATTAATTATTTGTCCTCATATCTGTGTGTGCATGTTTTCCTGTCTGTCCTATTAATTATTTGTCCTCATATCTGCGTGTGCATGTTTTCCTGTCTGTCCTATTAATTATTTGTCCTCATATCTGCGTGTGCATGTTTTCCTGTCTGTCCTATTAATTATTTGTCCTCATATATGCGTGTGCATGTTTTCCTGTCTGTCCTATTAATTATTTGTCCTCATATCTGCGTGTGCATGTTTTCCTGTCTGTCCTATTAATTATTTGTCCTCATATCTGCGGTTGCTTGTTTTCCCTCTATTTCTGTTTTTTTCATTCTACTCCTTTTTGCATGTTTTTTGTTGCTGTTTTTTTTTTTTAAATTTGGGCCCCGGATTTGCCCAGAAACTAACCTCAATTTGTTTGACATATTTTAGGAGGACAGCCAAGACTACGCCATCACCGTCCGGCCAGACGGCGTTCCCGGCCACTATCCCCAACCCCCAGCCAACACTCCACCCCAAATATTTCCCCTATACCCCACTCCTCCCCAGCCTTCCCAGACCCTCTCCCGGAACTGTCGGGCCTCCTTCCCCTCCGTCCCACTTCCCCCTCTCCTCCACCCACCCCTCTTCCAATTACCCCCTCCCCGGAGTCCATCATTACCCCTCCCCGTTCTTTGGGGAATGAAGGCTCCTCCGAGGAGGAACATGGAGGGACTTCCGGAGCTCCCGTTTTGGCTCCCGGTATGTTTTTCTTTCTCATTTTTTTTAACCACAAACTGTTTGTATGTAATCATGTGTCGTGCCTTTATTCGTGCTTGTTTGGTTTACTTTTGGTGATTTAGCAGTTTGCCTTTACCTCTTCCTGCTGATTTCAACATACACATATCACACCTGTGTGAATTTGTACATAGGCCTTGTATTTTTGCCAGCACCCCCTTTTTGTTTTGGTTTTTTTTTTTTCGGTTTAGGAGTGATTTCGTTGTGTTTTTGTTTTTTTAATGTGGATTCCCTATTGTTTTATTAATCCACACACTTTTCTCACCCACAGAGGAACAGAGGCGTCGTCAAGAGGTGGAGGATTGTGTTGGCCAGATGCGGCAACATGTAATTGGCCTTCTTGTGGCCCTTGACCGGCTGTCTGGCATCCTTCGCCAGTAGTTTTTTTTTTTTTGATTCGTTTTGTAAATAAATTTTGTAGTTCTAATATACGTTCTGGCTCATTCTTTTTTTCTAAAACACAAATAGTTTTCCCTGACATAAGTAGACTGTTCCTGCACGGATTTCCATTTTTTAAAAGTTAGATTGTATTTTGTATTTGTATGTTAAACAGCCACAAGAAACACATAACAGTAACAATGTCATTTCCCTTTTTGGGTGTAGTGTCAATTAGATATTTCGCCATTTTACAGGTTCCTAGTTGGTGTGCAAGCTGCTTAGGCCAATCTTCAAAATCCAAAGGTTTGGACAGGCTTCCTTTTGGTGTGGGTTGGGAACCTGCAAACATATTTCAGTTTACATCAACTGGTGTCAGTACTGGATTACCCCTTAGTCAATTGTAAGGTGTGTTAACCTGGTTCCACTTGCTGTTAACGTCCAAAAAAAGGAAGACCATTTCACTCTCCAAACATTTATTCACAACTTAAATGAGAAATCAAAGTGGTCAGTCCCAAAACCAAAAAACAGTGATAATCTCAAATACAACACATACAAATAAAATATTTAATTTAAAAAAACAATCAAGAACTGGTTGACGAAGGACCATGCCAACATGATTCTACAAACATGGCGTTGCGATATGGGTTCCAGAATATATGGACAAAATCACCAGATCCAGGTTTGGTAAGGGTAGCAGGAAGTAGTGAGCGTTGGAGTGGCAAAGATTATGTGAACAAACAGAAGATGGTGAAAAAATAAAAATAATTTAGATGTTCACAAACAAACACAAACACATTAGGTATAAACACTGTAGTTTGGGTCAAACTTACCTAAAAAATCTGGCCACCACATCATCGCGTATGGCCCCCCCACATACTGACCTCCGACCAACCTCGGGGGGGCCATCCTCAGGTAAGGCATCCTCTGGCTGCATTGGGACACCACTCCTTATGGCGATGTTGTGAAATATCCCACACAGGACCACAATTTTCGACACCATATCCGGCAAATACATGAGCTCGCCACCAGAGCGGTGGAGGCATCTGAATCGGCCTTTTAAAAGGCCGATACAGCGCTCCACCACTTGCCTGGTGGCTGTAAGTGCGGAATTATACTCACTTTGTGGGCCTGGTGTGGGAGCCAAATAAGGAGTGAGCAGCCAGGACATGCAAGGGTATCCACTGTCTCCTGTGAAAAATAAGAGACAACATCAGGAACACTGTGTATCAAGCTTAACATTGTTATGTACTAAAGGTCTCCACTTACCCAGAAGCCACGCATCACCAGCTTGTAGGTTGGTTAATTTCTGCCATATCCCTGATTGCCGGATGACGAAGGAGTCATGTGCACTTCCTGGTAACTTAGCATTCAGGGACAGGATCTGGAGGGAGGCATCACATACCACCATTACATTCAGGGAGTGATAGTGTTTCCTGTTTCTAAATATTGCCTCCAGCCGTGCTGGAGGCTGAAGTGGTATGTGAGTACCATCCACAACCCCTATGATGTGTGGGAAGCCAGCTATTTGGTAAAAATTGGCCTTGGCCACACTAAGGGCACCCATATCCAAAGGCATTTGAATAAAATGATGGAGGTGCTTGAAAAGTGCCTCCATCACTGCCCACAGGATCCGGGAAAAGGAGGATTGGGAGATGCCCGCCACTATTCCCACCGTTGTTTGAAACGATCCTGAGGCACAGAAATGTAACACCGCCATAAATTGCGTCAGTGGTGGTATTGCTGTTGGACTGTCAATTTGCCGCTCAAGATCACTTTCTATTAATGAGAGAGTGTCTATGATGATTTTGGGAGGTAGACGGTAGCGTCTTAAAACCTCATCATCGGGCATTCCAAAAAGGGTGACACGTGTTCGAAATATCTGGGGCCTTGCATGCCTACGATGCCTACGCCTGGGATGAGATTGAGGTTGGTCGGCTTCCGGGAGCATGGCCAGAACAATCCTCCCCAGATCAACCTGAAATTCAAAAATTTCAAAGTAAGGCTTTTGACCCACCCCAAAACTATATTAAAACAACTTAGCTTGATGATACCATCCATTGCTGCTTACATGCCGGGGTATTGTCATGATACGTCCAAACTGAAAATAAACGACAAAATTACTTGACACATTTCACTCTGTGCATTTTTGTGGATACATTTTGTGCTAGACCAAAGTTCAAATATGCCAAACACCCATTTAGCAAAACCGCAAAGCGACATTTAACACAGTACATCAAAACGGGTCGAAATGTTGGCTCAAAAAGCGAAAACTAAACCATCAAAAAGTTAGAATGATTATTAAGCTGTTTAAAATGTGCTAATTAGTTCGCTAATACAAGTCACAAGAGTAACTACTAAAAATGGGCTAATTAGTTCGCTAATACAAGTCTAAAGAGTAACTACTAAAAATGCGCTAATTAGTTCGCTAATACAAGTCACAAGAGTAACTACTAAAAATGCGCTAATTAGTTCGCTAATACAAGTCACAAGAGTAACTACTAAAAATGCGCTAATTAGTTCGCTAATACAAGTCACAAGAGTAACTACTAAAAATGCGCTAATTAGTTCGCTAATACAAGTCACAAGAGTAACTACTAAAAATGTGCTAATTAGTTCGCTAATACAAGTCACAAGAGTAACTACTAAAAATGCGCTAATTAGTTCGCTAATACAAGATAAAAAATGGACTTACCAAGAGCAAATATCTAAGATGCAAAATCAAAAGGTCTTTGGGGTCGAAAATAAACAAAATCTAAAATAGAATAAATTAGGTATCCAAAAATTACAAAATATACGAAACACAATGAAACAACAATTGAACAAAAGTTAGACTTCACAAAACTTACCAAATCAACAAACGAGGTCCCAAAAATATAAACCAACAAAGATAACGGAAAAAAAAACGCAAATCTAACCAACAAACGATTCTCCAACCTCCAACTCCTTTCTACACAATCAATACACTCCAGCCAAGATAACCTCCAACAATCCAAAAACGCCACCTTGACTTGAGACACACCAAGCCATAAATAGTGTTTCGTTTCCCGCACAAATTAAGGAGGGATCATAGGGCCGCACAATCAATGATGCGGCCGCAAAATAAGGACGCATGTATAAATACGTCACGAAAACACATTCAAATTCTGGTGTATTTCTTGTTTGGACCGCAGACATGGCGACAGACCAGGGAAAAAATGCCCAAGAGTCAGGCGGTAAGTCTTTCATGCATTTTCTATCAACGATTAATTTGAACCATAAGATGAGGCAAGTTGTGATTTTGTGAATTCTGAAAATTTACACAAATAGGTGAGGAGGATGACATGGAAGAGGCTGCTGGGCCCAGTATTCCGGCCAAAGCGGCCAAAAAAAAAAGGCAGCCACATTTCACAAGAAAGGAGATGGAGGTTTTGATCCAGAAGTGTGTGGACATCCTGCCACAGGCAGACAGGAATATGAGTCTAAGCCAGAAGTGGAGAATGTGGGAAGAGGTAGCCGTTGCTGTCAATACGGTGGGTGATTATGTCCGTCTAGCCCGGGATGTCAAACGGCGGTAAGTAAACCCTTGCCCCCCCTAAAAACAAACCCCATTTCAAACCAAAGGATAATGGCTTCCATTTTTCCCCACAGATGGGGCGACTTCAAATATCGCCTAAAGCAAAAACTCGCGGACAGGGCTAGGCATGCAAGGGGGACAGGTGGGGGTCCCACCCCTGTGTCATTGGAGTTGACCGATTTAGAAGAGCTGGCACAGGGGTGTGTGCAGCCTGTGGAGGTGTTTGGCGTGTCCAACATGGATACGGACATGCCAGACTTTGCGGCTCCTCATGTTGGCCCAGGTAAGTATTGTGATGTCACCAACTCTGAAATGCTATTGTGCCAATATGTAGATTCTAATGTGACTCTTTTCTCATTTTTCCAACAGAGACACAGGCGGATGAGTCTGCTCCAGAGGGAAGCCTTGGCCGCAGAATTTCTGCTGGCTCTGCAGGGGAGGAACCAGTACATCCGGCTGAGGACCCTGCAGAAGCCAGTCCAGGGCGTGCCCCCTCGCAGGCAGTGGGCCTCCTCACAGAACTCAATTTCAAATCGGATTTCCATACGGAGATTCTGCAGAGGATGGACGCCAGTCTGCTACGGGTGGCTGAGGCCCTGGAGCAAAATGCTGCGGCCAACGTGACCATTGGTCAGGCCCTGGCGGAAAATACCAGGGCCAACATCCGCATCGCCGATGCCCTGGAGCAGCTCATTCGCCAGCACATGGTGGAGCCGACCTCCCTTCCTGCCGGAACATCAGGATCCTCCACCTCTGGCACAACATCAGCCAATCCTCCAAATGTGCCTAGCCCTGTGCCTAGTCCAGAGGCCACAACATCTGCCTCTGGACAGGCCAGCCCGATGGCATCCCGGACCCGGTCTGGCGCCCACCCTCCCCCATCCAAACGGGCAAAAAAACGGTGACAGCAATGGCGACTTTTCCCACACTCCTTCTGTGCTTGGCTCATATTCCTTTCTGGTCAAAACTTCCCTCTCCTTTCTTGTGAAATGTTTTTAAGTTATTTTTGTACGTTTATGTTATCAGTTATTGATTTTTTTTTTTTGATAAAAAGTATCTTTGGCAGAAAAACTAAAAAAAAATATTATGCCAATTGGTTTGTGTTTAAACAATAAATTTATGAAAAAAAACTGACATTGGATTGTGACATTATTGGACAAATGGGTTACATTTAATCCTGGCCCTAAAGGCAAAAAAGGACACCAAAAACCATTTCATTTGTCTAAAAAAAAGGCCTCTTGAAGGAACGTTTAAAAAAACACATAACGATGCAAATTGCACATTAAAAAAAAAAGGGGGAGCTAATTAAAACATGATGACATTATTGTCACAATAGGCCATAAACAACAAATTGAGGCCAAAAAAAACCCAAAAAAATGTACGCCAATTGATTGTGTAATCCTGACATTAGCAGGTATGATTTCCACCTGCGTACGGTTTTGTGCTATCCCAATAAACTGCTTTCCGAACACATACCAAGCCGGTTTTCAATACAACACTAATTGCTTTTGTGACCACCCGCGATTAATCGCTGCAACATCGTGGAGTCCCGGGACGGAGGAGAAGGCCATCGCCAATGTGGTAGAGTAATCCAGACCCTAAACTGTGCGAGCATTTTGAAGGGAAAGAGGATGTTCCAGTGACATATGTGACGGTCCGAACACATTTTACGCTCGCATCTGCTAATGTATGTACGCCCCAAAAACGCCTCGCCACGCCTGCGTTTTTCCATCTCCACCCCCGTCAACACCCAAAAACGCCCTGTTCTGTCAATCACATTTGACATGTCACTTCCTGTACGCTATTTTAGGAACGACAGATAAAAAGCTCGCAATCTGCCGTACGCACATGCGCAGTGTAACACCGACGCATGCGTGGTTAGTCAACATCGGAACGCAACGAGCGTACTGCTGTTTGCGAGTGGCTCTGAATGAGGGCCAATATTCCAAAATGAAGCTGTTTGAGTGGGTAGAAGGAAGGACAGTCTAATCATCTGTTGTTGGAGTATATCATCTTGATGTTTATAAAAAGACACTGTAGCTGATGTATTCATTGATCCCTTTAGGTGTTAAAGCTCTCAATTTAAAAGTCCATTCACTTTCCCATCGTAGTAGTTCCTGTGTCAAATCACCACCACAGATTCCAAGTTTGACTTTTTCTAAACCCCACACTTGTAGATCTTTGTGGTTGCCTTTATGATGGACATAGAAATGACATGAAACTGAAGTGAGTTTCTTAAATTTAGTAAGATCTGATGAAGCATTTTTGATTGTTCCTGCATGTTCCAGTACCTGTTTTAGGGTTCTAGATGTCATACCTACATACTTCAAATCACAGCTGCAGGATATACAATAAATAACACCTGCTGTATTGCAGTTGATGAAATTTTTTAAATGATTTGTCTGTCCATATTTGTCCATGATATGATCACATTTGACCATATATTGGCATGCTTTACAAGACCCACAGGGAAAAGATCCTTTAATAATTTCTTCTCTTTTGGATTGTCTCATATAGTGACTGTTCACTAGAGTGTCCTTGAGATTCTTGGATCTGCACCAGCCCATGGCCACCTTGTCACCCAGTGTCCCAGATAGATAGTTGTCCAAATGTAGAATTGGCCAGTGTGTTTGGATTATGGTCTGTATATCTCTCCATTGTTTACAGAAATTCCCAATAAATCGTAGTTGGTCTTCGGTGACCGATTCTATTTGCAGACGAGAGGTACAGCAATGGGGGCGGCCTGTGCCCCCACTTATGCTAATCTCTTTTTAGGCAAATGTGTGCCAGGTCGCACATGTGCAATGGCACCACAGTGACATCATCCTGTTGGTGTCACTGCACAGAGAGGAGACAGTACAGAAGTGAACTCCCCTCTAACACTATGATGGTTACTAGCATTTTAACTGTCTCTGGATCCCGATGCCTGTTTTTTCCTGTTTGCATTGTCACTGTTAACGTAGTGATTGTAGACTTGCTAACTGCAACCCTGTCAGGACTGTAGACTTTGGTTTACCCGAGAGAGAGCTGGATACCAGCTCGCTGGTGATTCAGGTGGTTTGGAGTAACACTGGGGTTAGCACTGTAGTAAACACAGGAGCTGGACTAGACTTGGAAATCACACTGGAGCCAGAGTGGGACCAGACCTGGAGAATACACAGGAGCCAGAATGGGACTGGACTTGGAGAATACACTGAAGCCAGAGTGGGACCGGACTTGGAGAATAGATTGGAGCCGGACTGGGACAGGACTTGGATACAGTCAGATTGAGACTGATGATGACAGGTATTGGCTTGAACCGATGATTACAGATATCGGCTGGTACCAATAATAACAGATATCAACTGGAGCAGATTATTACAGATTTTGGCTTGAATCAATGGTGACAGGTATTGTCTGGAAGCGATGGCAATAGATATCCACTGGAACTGATGGTAACAGGTAATGACTGGAACCGATGGTAATGGTATCAACTGAGACCAATGGTAATAGATATCGGCTAGGACCGATGGTAACGGTAGCGGCAAGAACTGCAGCAGGATCCCCTGGTAAACTGCAGATGGCTAGTCAGGGAGCTGGAGCCTAGGGTGACTAATAGCAACAAAGTTCAAGCACTGAATGCTGTCAGTGCATGATACAGTATTGGCTGATAGAGTCAGGTGGTCTGGTAGCAGCACTTTGAGTGGTGGAAGAGAGTCAGGTGACTGAACCAACATGGTGGCACCCATACTGGGTTTTGGAGGCGTGCAGCCTGAGTACTAGCAAGCTGTGGAAGTGTAGGGGGAACAGCATGCACAGAGAGCAGTTGTATCTTCAATCTCTGCAGTTCAAGACCAGCATTACTGTTTTGACTACACCCACTGTTTCAATGAGGAATCTGCAGAGTTCACAGACAGAAAGAGACCCAGGCGAGTAATCAGCTTGGAATGAATAGCACAGTCTAAAGGCCCCCATCCATCAGCGATGGATTGCCACAATGCTGCAACACGGCATCGCAGGATCGCAGAAATCCAACATGTTGGATTTCACAGATTTTACAATCACGATCAAAATATTTTTGTGATTGTCAAATCGGTGAAATTTAACATGTGAAATTTCAGTGATCCTGCGACGGATCACTGAACAGCGATGGTCCCCGGTCGGCATTTCCGACCGGCGTTTCCCATCTGATCACAGGATCCTCGATCAGATGTATGGGGCCCTTAAATGCACACACTGGAAGTGTTGCAGTCTGCATGCTTGAGCAGATCTCCCAGGCAAATTAAAATATCCAGACCCACAGGTCAGATGGCAGGGATAAGTCACAAGACAAATGAGAGAACTAGTTAGGATCCTGACAATCCCACTATAGAGCAGAAATCCAGGAAAATATATTGGGGTTCTTATAATATTATCTTAACATTTTTCTTTCAAAATTCATTTTATCTGAGGCCTTTTTCCTTTTTCTTTCATTTAATAACAGAAATGACAGATAAGGTAGCAAAAATAAGAAAATGAACACTAGAATAGTGGTTCTCAACCTAGGGTCCTAACTAGTACACACAGGAGAACTCGTTATGATATTCAGGAGTTTCTGTAATGGCAGGGCAGGACTTCCATTTGATAATTTGACACATAAGGAGAGCGCTGTCCTAGGGATCTGTAGCCCCATGCATCACAGTAGGACCTGGATAACAAAATGGAAAACTCTATCCCTGTATCAGAAATCATATATGGACTAATGTTTTATTGTAAATTTAAAACTTTTCATAAATTGTAATATGTGAGAAATATATATGTACAATTAATTTTATTCTTGTGGAATTTTTTGTTTTTGTTTACAGCATATATATAGCGGCTCCTAAACATGTTACCTATTAACAATTATATTCATTACACAGGTAATGTTTTGCAAATTTTTGGGGTATAAATAATTGGAATGGCTGCCACTGGGTACCCAGGTGGGAAATTATTGAAAACCACTGAACTAGAGCAATCTAAACGCTAGAAGTAACAACTGAATATTGGCTTCACACATGGTTTAGTGCAAGCTTGCCGACATTCTGGCAGCCCCCTCCGGGAGGGGGCAGCCAGGTCAGGCAAGCAGGAAGGAGTGACTCGTACAGAGGGGGCATGGCCAGGGATACTTCCCTGCAATGGAGGTGGGACAAGGGGCATGGCCGCAAAATCGCGTCATTTTGGCCCGCCCCCGCTTCACAATGCCGACGGGGGGTCGGAAGTGGCACCCGATTTTCGGGAGGCTCCCGACCAATCGGGAGAGTAGGTAAGTATGGTTTAGTGTTAAATAGTGATCTTAGCTCCAATTTCACAAACAATGGTTTATATTGTTCTATGAATTAATGAATGCATGATTTTAGCACTATTTTTCTTTTTTATTATAGAAATATGACATTATAGACGTTATAGACATACTGTACATTAGCTAATATAGCACAGACAATTTTTTATTTGAAAATTATGCTATACAGGTTGAGTCTCCCATATCCAAATACGGAATAATTTTAGCATGACTGAGAAAGTGAAACCTTTGCTTTCTGATGGTTCAATGTACAGAAACTTTGTTTAAAAGCACAAAATTATTAAAAATATTGTATAAAATAACCTATATTATATTACTACAAATATTCCAAAATACGTAATATTCCGATATCCAAAATACCCCTGGTCCCAAGCATTTTGGATATGGGAGACTAAACCTGTATTTAGATCCATAGGGCCATTCTTGCAGTATTTAATAAAATAGATTGGGTGGAGGTAATACAAGAATATAAGGATAAAACAGAACTTTTTGAAATGTGGGACAGTTTTATTGTGACCCTTTCCACTGGCATGCAGACCCAAATTCGAAATTCAACATGTACATACTACCTCCTGGTACCTTTTCTGAATGGTTGAGGGTGACCCTCCAATTTTGGTGTGACCGTGTGGGGAATGGGGTCTGAGTAAACTTTATTTTGTTAAGTTTCATTTTGTTTTCATTGTGACTTCTGTACTTGCTTGTTTTGTTGTCTTTATGGGCCTACCGCTATATGTTTTTCTTATTGTTTGATGGCCACTTCTGACTATCAGTCAGTATTATCCTCATGCTTAACTGGCCCTTTGAATCCCATCATGTTAGGCCTGTATATCTGTGAGCATGCACATATTACCTTGTACCATGTTTATTGTCCATTGTTTTACACATTGCTTCAATAAAATTATATTGTAAAAAAAATAGATTATTTAACATCTAGACTGCAATAATAGGTGTTCCATATTTTAAAGAGAGACATTCAGATTTCATCATTAATTGAACTAACAAATATTTTTAAAATGTATTTGAGATTTATAAAATATATATGTAGCAAATGCTTAGATTATGTGGCAAACACTGGAATAGAATGAACTAGGAAGATTTAAAAACCAAATGTGAAACCTTTTGGGGGTAGTGTGAAATGACAAAGACAAATATCAAGGAAAATGCTAATATCATTTCTGCAGAATAATTCTTTATTAATCCACTGCTGCCAGGGAAACCTAATGAACAATGAAAAAAACGAATTTGTATCATCATAGTAATTTCTCTTCCCCCACCAAAGACGAAACCCTACAAAAGCCAGCTTGTGTAAACTATGGACTCTTTAGCAATTCTCTCTCCATGGCAACACAGAGGCAATTTTAGAAGTGAGCAGCCATACATGCTAAAAGGAGGCGCGTAGCCGTGCTAATTAGACCCTCTTTATACTGCAACACACACAGGGCTAGTCCTTGAGTCACAGGCTTCTGCACAAGGCCTGCATCTAAGAAGGAAACTAAAAAACTATCAACAAAACATGAAGCCTTAAATAAGCTAATTCTCTTCTTAGAAATTTCTCAATGTTCTAGATTAAAATGACAGAATGTTTAATGTATTGCACTTATGACGTACAGTAGATATACACTTGCATGCAGAAATACTGATGTATATATGCCTTAATATATCTAGTAGAAAGCAGTCTTGCATATCTAGAATTATAAAATAAGACAAAGTGTTATAGCACTTGATGCACCATGAAAAAAAATTAAGATTTTCTTTCTTTTTTCCTAGCCAGCATTTCTAAAAGTGTCGTCTTGTGTAGATGAGATCTTAAAATACTATCTTTTGTGGGAATATGAGTGTACTATTGGCGGTGGTATGGAAGAGTGGTTGTACATACCATTTTAAGCCCAGTCAGTGAGCAACCCAGTACTTAACCAGTGGGGAGGTTATTCAGCAGTACCATAATGTGATTAGTACAGCCGTACTCAGTTAGGCAAGCACAGACTTTTCAGAATGGAGCAGTGCTTGAAAAGAGTATACAGCTCACCAGCCTGTGACTGTGGGGGAGATGTACTAAGCATTGGAGAGTGATAAAGTAGAGAGAGATAAAGTACCAACCAATCAGCTCCTAACTGTAATTTTTCAAGCACAACCTGTAACATGACAGTTAAAAGCTAAACATCTCCCTGTGCATGTGGGAATACAAATAGTATCAGCGGTAACAGCAGAATCTCTCTGGAGCTAAGTAGAGCATGTCCATGTCCCATTGTAGCACTCTAACACAGCGACAAGATGGCTCTGCACATACGCAAAAGTGCAGACGTCAGCCATCTCTCAATAAGGGTTGAAACCTCTATAAAGAAGCTAATATGTAGTATGTGCAGTAGAACTCTATTTTTTGTACCTACAGTACTATTAACATCGATAACATTAATTTCCAGTCATTTCCATTCCATTCAATTTTGACCAACTCACAGTTCACAATACTGTTTTCAGTTTTTACCCATATTGGCCAATGGCTGGCTAAACTAAGCAACAGAGCAGCATCACACACATGGCAGTTTAAAAAAAGAATATACAGTAGCACATCTAGGAAACAAAGTGGCACTGCAGTGGCAGACAGGATGGCAATTTAATATAAACTATACTAAGCTATAGAATGTTTTCTTAATCAGGAACTAGATCAGAGACTAGCACAGTTAAATGGAGGTGGAGTACAATATAGTGGAAGCCAGGTAAAGCATTGATTGAAACTGAGGCAGGAGACGTTATCGTGTCATCTTTGTTTTGGTTGTGCAGATTAATGGTGGGACACCACCGCACTTACCGTCACTTACCCTGGAAGGATAACACACTATGAAATTTTTGTTTGCACTAATGGCTTTGCTTTTTAAACAAAAAACACTGCTAATTGGTTTTACACACTTAGAGGAATAGGTCTTTGTGAGAATTGCAGATTAAGGGTGGGATACCACTGCACACAGAACAGTTATATATGCTACGTCACACTACTTGAAATGCACAATATATTGTTTAAATTCAATAAAAAAAGTCTGCAGTTTTTTGTTTTAAATATTTTTTGCTATTTTTTTTATACATAACTGGGAAAAAAAACAGAGGTCTTTATGGGGTGCAGCAACCTCAAACATAATAGAGTATTTTTTGGACAGATAAACAACATGTATACTGCAGAAAAGAAAGGTGCAGGTTCACTTTAAGAAACAAAAAACAATCAACAGCAACACAGACAGTAGCTAGCCTGTTTGTTTGTACTAGTGTGTGTGTATTGTGTGTGACAAACACACATACACTGACAAGTGACAGTGATGCCTGCAGTAACACTTCCCAGACACCTACTCCTGTCTCCAGATCTACAGTACCTATTACTAAACTCCTAAGCCTAACTCCTCCTAACCGAATACTAACAGCGCCCTAATGGTGCCCTGATAGCTTGCTAAAGCGTTTTTTTTTTTAACACAGTCCCACACACAGGACAATCAGCATGCCCCAGGAGGTGACGTCAGGGTTTTCCCAGCTAGTGATTGGTGCTCCTAACTATTTCTACCAGCTGGATCACTGCTGCATTGCCGACTATATTGGATTTCTGATCTCATCAGCTGCTGCATGGTCAGTGCTCCACTTACCTGCTTCCTGACACGCTGCTGTCCTGGCGTCTCCACGCTCCGTTGCATTTGGACTGGCTTCTCTGGCTTCCACCGCATCGCAGCTGATGCCCCGTCTCGGACTGGCTTCCCCAACTCTCCATGCTACTGGTGGCTCTCCACAGCAGCAGCTGATTCCTGGCGCTGGGCGCTGTCAAGTTTAAAACGCCCCCTCTCCGTGTTTCCATTGGGGTTTTACACTCCGAGACTTTGTAATTTTACCTTCTCCATTGCCCTTTGGCGCCAGTTGTTCTTGGCTTCCCATGGCTAAAGGATCACAATCCTGTTATTGATTGGCAATCTGGGGAGATTGTCAAATGGAGTCAGACCTGTCAGAGTCGTTGCTTGGTCATCCCAGTGCGAACTGTCCTTTCTTCAGTTGCAAAGTTTCATCCAGCTATTCCTTCCCAATACCTAGACTATTCTGATATTTTTTCCAAAAAATTGACGTATGTCCTTCCTCCACACAGGTCCTATGACTGCGCGATCAACCTAATCCCTGGTGCAAAACTACCCAAAGGACGGTTATACTCCCTTTCGGAACTAGAGGAGAAAGCTATGAAAGAATACATAGAGGACGCCTTGGCTAAAGGATTTATTAGGCCTTCCAGATCACCTGTGGGAGCTGGATTCTTCTTTGTAGGGAAGAAAGATGGATCTCTTCATCCCTGCATTGATTATCGAGGGCTCAATAACATTACAGTAAAAAATTCTTATCCTCTACCCCTCATTCCAGTCTTTTTTTCCAGATTCATCCAGCCAGTGTCCTCTCCAAGATTGATCTTCGTAGGGCGTACTATTTAATTCGCATGAGAAAAGGAGATGAATGGAAAACAGCTTTCAGGACACTACGAATACTTGGTTATGCCCTTCGGCTTGCCCAACGCCCCGGCTGATTTTCAGGAGCTGATTAATGACATCCTTCGTGAGTTCTTGGGTTTTTTTGTTGTCGTATACCTAGACGACATTCTGATTTTTTCCCAATCATTGGATCAGCATCATTTGCATGTACGTCAGGTTCTTCAAAAGCTGCGAGAGAATCATCTATATGCCAAATTAGAGAAATGTGACTTCGATGTTTCACAGGTTTCATTTTTAGGATATACCATCTCGTCTCAGGGATTCTCAATGGATCTGTAGAAGGTCAAGGCAATACTTCAGTGGGTTCAACCAACCTCTCTTAAAGCCATCCAGCGGTTCCTTGACTTTCCAAACTACTACCGCCGATTTATAAAGTCTTTCTCCAGCATTGTGGCACCCATTGTCGACCTGACCAACAAAGGAGCTGACACTCTAAATTGGTCAATTAAGGCGCTCCAAGCCTTTGAAATCCTCAAAAATTGCATTTACCCAGGCACAAGTTCTTCGACATCCTGATCCGGATCTTCTGTTTGTCGTAGAGGTTGATGCCTCAGAAATGGGAGCTGGGGCTGTATTGTCACAAAGGGACCCTTCTGATGACAAATTACACCCATGTGTTTTTATTTCTCTGAAGTTTTCCTCAGCTGAGCGCAACTATGATGTAGATAATCGAGAGTTGTTGGCAATCAAATGGGCTTTCGAGGACTGGACACACTGGCTGGAGGGTGCCAAGCATCGAATTTCTGTCCTGACAGACCACAAAAACCTGTCCTATATCCAATCTGCCAAGAGGCTGAACTCACGACCGGAACATTGGGCATTATATTTTACCCGATTCAATTTTCTCATTTCTTTATGACCAGGTTCTAAAAACATCAAGGCTGATGCGCTGTCCAGAAGTTTCGAACCTATTCAACAAAATTTCGGTACTAATGAGGCTATCATTCCGGATTCCTCCTTCCATTGTGTCTTTAATCGAAATCTGGTGGACCTCATTCAAGCCTGTCAATCCGAATCACCCATGGGGAAACCTTCTGGCCGGTTGTTTATCCCGGATAAATTTAGAAAGCAGTTTTACTGGGTTTTCACGCTCATAAAACTTCCGGTCACCCAGGCATAAGTAAGACATGTGAATTGCTATCTCGTACTGTTTTGTGGCCATCATTGACCCAAGATGTACAGGAATTTGTTCTGGCTTGTGAGATCTCTGCGCGGAATAAAACACCTCGGACGGCTCCTTCGGGCTTGTTACTTCCACTTTCTATTTCCTAAGAGACCTTGGACTCACATTGCCATGGATTTTATCGTCGACCTTCCTATGTCTGCCCAATGTTCTGTGATCTGGACGGTGGTTGATCAATTTAGTAAGATGGCACAAATCAGTCCATTACAAAAGCTTCCTTCTGCCAAAGAACTTTCCAGCCTATGTCTGCCACATCTTTCGGGTACATGGGTTACCAATGGATATAGTTTCCGATCAGGGAACACAATTCATTGCACAGTTCTGGAGGGCGTTCTGTGCTGCATTAGGCATCAACATCAGCCTCTCCTCAGGTAACCATCCGCAATCCAATGGCCAAACCAAATGCGTTGACCAATGCCTGGAACAAGATCTACGCTATTATATTTCCAAGTGTCACAATGACTGGGTTTCGTATTTACCACTAGCTGAATTTGCATTTAATAACTCATGTCATTCTGCATCTATGGTTTCTCCTTTTTTTGTGTTACAGGGCAACATAGGAAGTGTAATGTGTTTGACTCCTGTTCCCCAGTCGCTTCATCTGTCTCACGGCTCCGTTACATCTGGAAGAGGGTTCATCTAAGTCTTCGGAAGGTATCTCTTCGCTCTTTAAGAGAGTTTCTGACAGACATTGAAGACCATGTGGATTTAAAAAAGATAATTTGGTATGGCTCTCCACAAAAAATATCAGGCTCCGCCAACCATCTCAGAAGTTGGGCCCCAGATTTATAGGTCTATTCCGTATTAGTTCACATGTCAATCCGGTAGCCTTCAAACCCCAGTTACCCAGATCTCTCTGTATCAATAATACCTTCCACTGTTCGTTGTTCAAACCAGTTTTTTCTTCAGCTAAATTTAAATCGAAGGTCTCCTCCAAACCTGCTCCAGTTGTGGTTCACGGTCAGCATGAGTTCATTGTGGAAAAGATCTTGGACTCTAGATTTTCCAGGGGTCATCTTCAGTTTTTAGTCCACTGAAAGGGCTATAGTCCGGAGGAATGCACTTTGGTTTCTGAAACTGCGTTACATGCTCCTATGTTAAGAAGATGTTTCTACCATGACTTTCCAGACAAACCAGTGTTGAAGTAAAATAATTGGTTATGATTGTTTGTAATTATCTGACGATCTAGTCGTTTATGGGTTCATAAAGAGAAAAATTGGACGTTACTCTGCATTGGAAGCAAGCCGATGCGCACAAATGCGTATATATATATATATATATATATCACTCAAGGTTTAGCCAAGTGTGTGAGAAGCAGGAGTATGTCTGAGAAAAGTAATTAAAAATACACAAAGATACTGTCAGTGTTTTGCAAATAAATTGAGAAGCTCTGCATACAGATACAGTATGTCTGTGGCAATTGAAATGTAACCCAGACACTGATATGCACAATTGAAGTGTTCTGAATGTAGAGTTAGAAACAATTGTCAGACGTTTGAATATCATTAGCAATTGTTTGCCTTGTGTCCAATGCTGATGTGTTTAAGAAGAACTAACAATTGTATTCTAAACAAGCATTGGAAAGCCTGTGTTAAAATTATCAAGACCTCTTGTCAGGGCTTGCCCCACTTGTGAGCAGGGCAATCTTCATTTTAATATGACCTTTTGTAATTATCTTCAGATGGATATAATATAAAAAAAACAGTTACTGGATGAAGATATATATATATATATATTATACACACACACACACACACATATACATACATACAGTCAGGTGCATAAATATTGGGACATTGATAGAATTTTCATATTTTGGCCTCTATTCACCGCCACAATGGCTTTGAAATGAAACAAACAAGATGTGCTTTAACTGCAGACTTTCAGATTTAATTTGAGGGTAATTACATCCAAATCAGGTGAATGGTGTAGAAGTTACAACGGTTTCTATACGTGCCTCACAATTTATAAGGGGCCAAAAGTAATGGGACAAATTAAACAATCCTAAATCTAACTTTCACTTTTTAATACTTTGTTGCAAATCCTTTGCAGGCAATTACAGCCGGAAGTCTGGAACGCATAGACATCACCAGACGCTGGGTTTCATCTCTGGTGATGCTCTGCCAGGCCTCTACTGCAAATGTCTTCAGTTCCTGCTTGTTCTTGTTGCATTTTCCCTTCAGTTTTGCCTTCATCAAGTGAAAAGCATGCTCAATCGGATTCAGGTCAGGGGATTGACTTGGCCATTGCATAACATTCCACTTTTTAGCTTTAAAAAAACTCTTTAGTTGCTTTTGCAGTATGCTTCGGGACATTGTCCATCTGCACTGTGAAGCGCCGTCCAATGAGTTCTGAAGCATTTGACTGAATATGAGCATATAATATTGCCCGAAACACTTCAGAATTAATTCTGCTGCTTTTGTCAGCAGTCACATCATCAATAAATACAAGGGAATTAGTTCCATTGGCAACCATACATGCCCACGCCATGACACTACCACCACCATGCTTCACTGATAAGATGGTATGTTTTGGATAATGACCGTTCCTTTCCTTCGCCATACTCTTCTCTTCCCATCACTCTGGTACAAGTTGATCTTTGTCTCATCTGTCCATAGGATGTTGTTCCAGAACTGTAATGGCTTTTTTAGATGTTGTTTGGCAAACTCTAATCTGGTCTTCCTGTTTTTGTGGCTAACCAATGGTTTACATATTTTGGTGAACCCTCTATATTCACTCTTGTGAAGTCTTCTCTTGATTGTTGACTTTGACACATATACACCTACCTCCTGGAGAGTGTTCTTGATTTGGCCAACTGTTGTGAAGGGGTTTTTCTTCACCAGGGAAATAATTCTTCTCTCATCCACCACAGTTGTTTTCCGTGGTCTTCCGGGTCTTTTGGTGTTGCTGAGCTATCCAGTGCGTTCTTTCTTTTTAAGAATGTTCTAAACAGTTGATTTGGCCACACCTAATGTTTTTGCTATCTCTCTGATGGGTTTGTTTTGATTTTTCAGCTTAATGATGGCTTGCTTCACTGATAGTGACAGCTCTTTGGATCTCATATTGAGAGTCGACAGCAACTGATTCCAAATGCAAATGTCACACCTAGAATCAACTCCAGACCTTTTACCTGCTTAATTGATAATGAAATAACGAGGGAATATCCCACACCTGTCCATGAAATAGCTTTTGAGTTGATAGTCCCATTACTTTTGGCCCCTTAAAAAGTGGGAGGCACATATAGAAACCGTTGTAATTCCTACACCGTTCATCTGATTTAGATGTAATTACCCTCAAATTAAATCTGAAAGTCTGCAGTTAAAGCACATCTTGTTTGTTTCATTTCAAAGCCATGGTGGTGGTGAATAGAGGCCAAAATATGAAAATTCTATCAATGTCCCAATATTTATGCACCTGACTGTATGGATGGATGGATGTATGTATATATATATATATATTTGTGATAGGATCACTGGTAAAGTGGTCTGTGGCAGGGACATTTATCCCAGATTCCTGTCCTATGTGTTTAAAATCCCCAGGAGAAAGTCTGCAGTGTAGCAGGCTTGAGTTTCGGCTTTGTGAAAAGCCGGTTTGGGACCTGGGGGTTGTGGGTGAGAGGAGAGGGAGGGCTCCACCCACGGCCACTCCAGGTTTTAGTTCTCGCAGCCTGGTAACAGGTTGTTAGTTTTCCACCTGAGAGTGGCCAATATAAGCCTAATGTGTTGAGGGCTGATTGTCTCACCTGGGAGAGCAGACAGGGAGTTTGCTCAGAGACACTTGGAAAACCTATCTGTGAGTACTGTGCTGTGCCTTGGTTGCTGGCGAGAGCATTAGGCCCTGCCAGGTTCTGGTAGTGAGGGAACTACCTGTGAAGTTAGTGCCCCGACAGGGCTAGGATTTACGTTTGTTTTCTTTGTGTTATTTCTGACATTGTACAATAAAGACTGGCGCCGACCAGCTTGTACTTGCATCCAGACTGGTGTGCTGCTTCCCTGCTGCTGTGTGTGTGTGTGTGTAAGGAAGGAGTACTCTACCCAGGAGAGGGACCCCCTAACCTAAACTGTGTCACAATATGGTGGAGAATGCGGGCAATCACACACACTGAAGTTGCAGCAAGAGGAAAACTTTCCATTTAAAAATTAAAGGGACAGACACCCAATTTGTAAGTGTGGAAATAACACTGTGTCCTTAGAGTCCCATAGAGGAGGCGTCAGCCAATGCTCAGAGAGGCAAGGTTCAGCTTCCAACCTACACCCCAGGACAAAATGGAGGACATTATTAAGGCCTTGCTCCAAGCTACAGCAGCTCAGCAGGAATCTACCAGGGCTCAGCAGGAAGCTACAGCAGCTCAGCAGGAGACTAACAAACTTCAGCAGGAATCCGCCAGGAAACAACAGGTCGCCATCGAGGAAACCCGCCAGGCCTTAGCGGAAAACAGCCAGGCCATAAAAGAGGTGGTACAGCACCTGGTCGCCCGGCCCAGAGATGTTAATACTGGTCCTCCCACCACCACTCACTCCGTACGAGCCAGTCACTTCCTCCAAAAGATGACTTCGGGCGAAAGAACTTCGGGCATTTGAAAGAATGGCCGAAAGGGAGAGTTGGCCCCAGGAGCAGTGGGCAAGTCTGGTGGCACCTTTTTTGTCTGGGGAGCCACAAAAAGCATATTTCGACTTATACCTGGCTGATGCCAAGGACTATAAAAAACTAAAACAGGAGATCCTAACTCGCTTGGGAGTCACCACCTTTGTTCGTGCCCAACGGGTCCACCGTTGGGAGTTCCATATGGACAAGCCTCCACGTTCACAGATGCATGACCTCGTCCATCTGTCCTCAAAATGGCTACAGCCCGAGACGCTGACGGGACCATAGATCGTGGAAAGGGTCGTGATGGACCGGTACCTGCAATCATTACCCACGACTCTGCGCAAGTGGGTGAGCCATGCAGACCCTAAGACAGCGGACCAGTTGGTCGAGCTAGTGGAGAGGTACGTGGCGGCTGAGGAGCTGAGGAGTATGCCCCACCAAGCCCCGATGGCGCACCGGCGAACTCCCACAGACACTGGTAAGACTGTTCCAGGGGAGAAGGGTGCTGGGCGGTGGAATGTACCTAAGACTGTGGGTGTAGAACCTGGAGATAGGCCTGCCGGGCCAGGAAGGTTCTTGCCCCGTAAACGACTAGACATTAATATGATTCAGTGTTTCCGGTGTGGTGACTTCGGCCATATTTCCGCTAATTGTTCACTTACAACTGAACCTATGCAATGTGATACTGCTCATGTCTACCGCAGGGGGTCTTTCTTTGCACAGACAGCCTGTACGGCTGACCGGCAGGCTGAGACTGATAAGCACGTGTGTACTCACTGTAGATGGCAACCGAGTAGAGGCACTGTTAGACTCTGGTAGCTTGGTGACACTTATAAAAGCTGAGCTGGTGAACCCCTTGAGGCATAAGGGGAAAACTGTTGATGTGACCTGCATACATGGGGATAATCGATATTATGTTACTGCCGAGGTGAACATCGAGACACCATGTGGCTCTGCTATAGTTTCTGTGGGTTTGGTGCCTGGTCTGATGTACGATGCAATATTGGGGAGAGACTTTGCTCACTTCTGGAAATTGTGGGAAAGCCGTTTTGTTCCAGAAGTGAACAACCCCGGTCCACTTGAGAAGATTGTCGATATAGTGGAGGAGGGAGTTTCTTCTGAGTCAGTTATTCCCTTTTCCTACTATGGTTGGCGAACTAGAGAATGCAGTGCGTGATGGTGGCCCGCCAACTGATGTGCCTCCCATTGAGGTGGGAAGTGTTGTTGGGCCAGTGGATCTCTGCCTGATTTAGAGGTCAGAAGAGAGGTCTTTGCCGTGGAGCAGTTGAATGACCCTACTTTGGTAAAAGCCAGGGAGAATGTAAAAGTAGTTGATGGTAAACCCATAGACCCCGATAGTCCTTTGTCCTATCCCCACATGGCAATGTGGCAGGATTTGTTATATCAGGTGACTAAGAAGGGGGAAGATGTTGTGGAACAACTAATAGTTCCCAAAGCCTACAGAAGAACAGTGTTGGATCTGGCCCATGGTCATATAACGGCAGGCCATCTAGGGGTAGAGAAGACCAGTGAGCGAATAATGCAGAGGTTTTTCTGGCCCGGGCTTCATAAAGAGGTATCTGACTTTTGCGCATCCTGCCCTGAGTGTCAGTATCATGCTCCCAGATCACGTTTTAAGGGACCACAAGTTCCATTGCCTATTATAGAGGTGCCGATAGTGAGAGAGCACCTGAAACTGGCTCAACAGGCACAGCAGAGGGTATACAACCGCAATGCTCGGTTACGCAGCTTTGCTCCTGGGGACAGAGTGTTAGTGTTGGTTCCCACTGTGGAAAATAAACTTTTGGCTAAATGGCAAGGCCCCTTTGAAATCTTAGAAAGAGTGGGACAGGTCAATTACAAAGTTTACCAGCCGGGGAAAAGAAAGCCGGAACAGATATACCATATAAATCTGTTAAAGTCCTGGAAAGATAGAACGGTACTGTCGGCCATCCGAGCCCCTCCAGTAAGTCCAGGGCCCTTAATTCCCGAAGTGACAGTGGCAAAAACCCTGTCGGCAATTCAACAACGAGAGGTCAAGGAGTTTCTGGTTAGAAATAGGGTGCTGTTCCCTGACGTACCTGGGAAAACCTCGGTCGTTAAACATGACATCATCACTGACCCAGGGGTTAAAGTTAATCTAAAGCCCTATAGGTTACCAGAAGCACAAAGAGAATCGGTGTCAAAAGAAATAAAAAATATGCTAGAGTTAGGGGTTATTGAAGTATCACATAGTGAATGGTCAAGTCCCATTGTGTTGATTCCAAAGCCCGACGGGAGTGTGCGTTTCTGCAATGACTTCCGAAAGTTGAACAGTGTTTAAAAATTCGATGCCTATCCGGTGCCACAGTGGAGAAGGAGGCGTTGGCCATAAAGCGGGCGTTACAAACTTTTAAATTTTCGGTGGAACACAGGCCAGGGGGCCTGTTGTTTAAAGCAGACGCGTTGTCACGCGTTCATTGTTTGGGGGCTTCAGTTGTTCCGCCCCATAGGTCGAAACAAAGGGGGGGGGATATGTGATAGGATCACTGGTAAAGTGGTCTGTGGCAGGGACATTTATCCCAGATTCCTGTCCTATGTGTTTAAAATCCCCAGGAGAAAGTCTGCAGTGTAGCAGGCTTGAGTTTCGACTTTGTGAAAAGCCAGTTTGGGACCTGGGGGTTGTGGGTGAGAGGAGAGGGAGGGCTCCATCCACGGCCACTCCAGGTTTTAGTTCTCGCAGCCTGGTAACAGGTTGTTTTCCACCTGAGAGTGGCCAATATAAGCCTAGTGTGTTGAGGGCTGATTGTCTCACCTGGGAGAGCAGACAGGGAGTTTGCTCAGAGACACTTGGAAAACCTATCTGTGAGTACTGTGCTGTGCCTTGGATGCTGGCGAGGGCATTAGGCCCTGCCAGGTTCTGGTAGTGAGGGAACTACCTGTGAAGTTAGTGCCCCGACAGGGCTAGGATTTACGTTTATGTTTTCTTTGTGTTATTTCTGACATTGTACAATAAAGACTGGCACCGACCAGCTTGTACTTGCATCCAGACTGGTGTGCTGCTTCCCTGCTGCTGTGTGTGTGTGTGTAAGGAAGGAGTCCTCTACCCAGGAGAGGGACCCCCTAACCTAAACTGTGTCACAATATATCATATATATATATATATATATATATATATATACACACATATACTTACACAGTCAGGTCCATAAATATTGGGACATTGACAGAATTTTCAGATTTTGGCCTCTATTCACCACCACAATGGTTTTGAAATGAAACAAACAAGATGTGCTTTATCTGCAGACTTTCAGATTTAATTTGAGGGTAATTACTACCAAATCGGGTGAACGTTGTAGGAATTACAACATTTACACAATATGTGCCTCCAACTTTTTAAGGGGCCAAAAATAATGGGACTATCAACTCAAAAGCTATTTCATGGACAGGTGTGGGCTATTCCCTTGTTATTTCATTATCAATTAAGCAGGTAAAAGGTCTGGAGTTGATTCTAGGTGTGACATTTGCATTTGGAATCAGTTGCTGTCAACTCTCAATATGAGATCCAAAGAGCTGTCACTATCAGTGAAGCAAGCCATCATTAGGCTGAAAAATCAAAACAAACCCATCAGAGAGATAGCAAAAACATTAGGTGTGGCCAAATCAACTGTTTGGAACTTTCTTAAAAAGAAAGAACGCACCGGAGAGATCAGCAACACCAAAAGACCTGGAAGACCACGGAGAACAACTGTGGTGGATGACAAAAGAATTATTTCCCTGGTGAAGAAAAACCCCTTCACAACAGTTGGCCAAATCAAGAACACTCTCCAGGAGGTAGGTGTATATGTGTCAAAGTCAACAATCAAGAGAAGACTTCACAAGAGTGAATATACAGCTTGATGTGGTTATGCATTAAGTGGTTAAAATCAAGTGTGCTTTCTGAACAGTTAAATAACAGTTGAAAAAAACATTGAATAACATTGAAGACCAGGTAATTACAAACCCATTACTTAGAAAATTTTATTTTTCAAAATACAAAAAAAGACAATGTATCAAAAACTTCTTTTTATAATCTCACTCCATGGAATACTCTAAGGCTACTACATCCTTTACTCTTCCTGCAGCTCACCCTTCTGTACATATTGCTGCCTCTTTAATCTACTCTCCACTTATGAACACACAGGAGCTTTTAAATTATCTACACACACTGAAAATAACATTTACAACCTGTCGCCATAAAAATCTTTCGGACAAATTCAACAATTATATTTATATCTCTCTCCTGCTGCTTCTATTAGCTGGTGACATATCACCAAATCCAGGCCCAACCCACATGCCACACCCACAACGAACTATAAATCCAGCTAACCTCATAAACATTGCGTGCCTCCCTTCACCATCCAAGTCACTAAAATGTGCCTTATGGAATGCACGCTCTGTCTGCAATAAGCCAACATCCATCCACGACCTCTTTATTTCAACCAACCTCAACCTTCTGGCAATAACAGAAACATGGCTTACACAATCAGACACTGTCTCCCCTGCTGCACTTTCACATGGTAACCTACACTTCTCACACACCTCCAGGCCTGGTAATTGTAAAGGAGGTGGGGTAGGAATATTACTCTCCCAATCTTTCACATACACAGTTCTCCCACAGGTACCTTCACTCACATTTACATAATTTGAAGTGCATTGTATCAGAACTTTCACCCCTTTCTCTCTGCGAGTTGCTGTCATCTACCACCCACCTGGGCCACCCCAACAATTTCTGGAACACTTTTCTGCCTGGCTCCCTCACTTCCTATCCTCAGACATCTCCACCATCATTATGGGTGATTTCAATATCCCCATTGACAGTACACAATCTCCTCATGCCTCCAAACTTCTCTCTTTAACATCCTCTCTTGGCCTCTCCCAATGGACTGACTCCTCTACTCATCAGGAGGGCCACTGTCTTGATCTTGTATTCACCAGACTATGCTCAGTTTCTGATTTCACTAATGCTCCTTTCCCTCTCTCAGATCATAACCTTATCACCTGCACACTCTCCTCTATTACATCAACATCATTGAAATCAACCAAACCTAAACCCAAAACCCATAGAAATATTAATGCCATTAACCTTCAACAACTATCTACCTCTCTAAAACAACAACTTTCGCCAATTTCTACATTCACTTCTCCTGAGACTGCTGCATCACACCTAAACCAGATTCTAGAAAAAGCCCTCGATGAAGTAGCTCCAGCTACCCATCACACACCACGTACAGTTAGACGTCAACCGTGGCATTCTAGCTTAACAAGGCATCTACAAAAACTCTCGCGTAAAGTTGAACGTCAGTGGCGAAAGTCTAATACTCCAAGTGACTTCCTCACATATAAGACTATCTACAACTCTTATCGTACTTGCTCTGGACACTGCCAAACAAACATATTTACAATCTCTAATCTCTGCTCAAGCTTCTAATCCAAAGCGACTTTTTAATACATTTAAACTGCTTCTTACCCCTCCATCACCCAAACCACCTGCTACTATCTGTGCACAAGATCTTGCTTCCTATTTTAGGGACAAGATTGATAAGATCCGAAATGAAATAGTAGGCTCTTCCTCAGCTAGTGACCTGCTCAATTCCCTACCTGAACCCTCTGGCACATTCTCCTCATTTGATCTCACAAACGAAGATGAAGTATCTCATCCTCCTACTCTATTACCTCTCCTCTAGATCCTATACCCTCACAAATCAGTAAAGCTTTGTCTCCTGTGCTTATCCCAACCCTAACTAAAATCTGTAATCTCTCTCTCTCTACTGGCAACTTTCCATCACTGTTCAAGCATACAGTGATTACTCCCATTCTGAAAAAACTAAATTCTGACCCTAGTACTCTCTCAAATTACCGTCCTATCTCCCAGCTCCCATGCCCCTCCAAGCTACTTGAGAGACTTGTCTACACCCGCCTCACACACTTTCTTAACTCACACAACTTATTGGACCCACTTCAATCCGGCTTTCGTTCCCAACACTCCACAGAGACAGCACTGACTAAGGTAGTAAATGATCTTGTCACTGCTAAGGCTAAATGCCATTACTCACTCCTAATTCTTCTAGATCTCTCTGCTGCTTTTGACACTGTTGACCACTCTCTTCTCATACAAACACTACAATCCATAGGTCTTAAGGGCACAGCTCTTTCTTGGTTTTCTTCCTACCTATCTGATCGCTCTTTTACTGTTCATTTTTCTGATTCTGCCTCCTCTTCGCTACCTCTATCAGTTGGAGTACCGCAAGGCTCTGTCTTAGGTCCTCTGCTATTCTCAATCTATACCACCTCTCTTGGCAAACTAATCCGCTCTTTTGGATTTCAGTACCATCTGTATGCGGATGATACTCAAATCTACCTATCCTCTCCAGATTTATCTCCATCTGTATTGGTCCGTGTCACTGAATGTCTTTCTGCCATTTCATCTTGGATGTCATCTCGCCACCTGAAACTTAATATTTCTAAAACAGAATTAATTATATTTCCACCGGCCAATAACAGTTACCAACCTGATCTCTCTATCACTGTTGATACCTCGACCATCCACCCCGCCCCACAAGCTCGCTGCCTTGGTGTCATCCTTGACTCTGAACTGTCCTTTGTTCCCCACATTCAGTCTGTCTCAAAATCATGTTACATACACTTAAAAAACATATTCAAAATTCGACCATATCTCACACAAGACACTGCAAAAACTCTAATCCATGCACTTATTATTTCCCGCATTGACTATTGCAATAGCCTCCTTACTGGTCTTCCCAAAAACAGGCTATCACCATTACAATCCATTATGAATGCAGCTGCAAGGCTTATCTTCCTTGCAAAACATTCTTCTTCTGCTGCCCCGCTCTGTCAGTCCCTCCATTGGTTGCCGGTTTTCTACCGTATTCAATACAAAATACTTTCACTTACACATAAGGCTATTAACCAAACCACACCAACATACATCTCTTCACTCATCTCAAAATCTCCCAACCCGACCTCTCCGCTCAGCACAAGACCTGCGTCTCTCATCCCCATGCATTACTTGCTCCCATTCACGGTTACAGGACTTTCTTCGCGCTGCACCCACTCTATGGAATGAACTACCTCGCACAATAAGACTTTCATCTAGTCTCCAATCCTTCAAGCGATCCCTGAAAACTCACCTCTTCAGGCAAGCTTATCAAATTCCAGAACCTCCCACATAACCTTCATAGCTTCCATATCTAATTACATCCCCTTTTTACAGTCCACACACAATCTCACACATTGTCTTTCTCTCACATCCTCATGACATTTGGTCGACATTCCTGTGTGACTGGATCATGCAGCCAACCAAGAAACTGTGCATTCTGGCTGGACCAAATGCAATATATAGCACCTATCCTTGTGTATCAATGCCTATTTCCCTATAGATTGTAAGCTTGCGAGCAGGGCCTTCCTACCTATATATCTGTCTGTTATGACCCAGTTTTGTTCTATTAATGTTTACAATTGTAAAGCGCAACGGAATATGCTGCGCTATATAAGAAACTGTTAATAAATAAATGTTAATAAATATAGAGGGTTCACCACAAGATGTAAACCATTGGTGAGCCACAAAAACAGGAAGACCAGATTAGAGTTTGCCAAACAACATCTAAAAAAGCCATTACAGTTCTGGAACAACATCCTATGAACAGATGAGACAAAAATCAACTTGTACCAGAGTGATGGGAAGAGAAGAGAAGGAAAGGAACTGCTCATGATCCAAAACATGCCACCTCATCAGTGAAGCATGGTGGTGGTAGTGTCATGGCGTGGGCATGTATGGCTGCCAATGGAACTGGTTCCCTTGTATTTATTGATCATGTGACTGCTGATAAAAGCAGCAGAATTAATTCTGAAGTGTTTCGGGCAATATTATATGCTCATATTCAGTCAAATGCTTCCGAACTCATTGGACGACGCTTCACAGTGCAGATGGACAATGACCCGAAGCATACTGCAAAAGCAACCAAAGAGTTTTTTAAGGCTAAAAAGTGGAATGTTATGCAATAGCCAAGTCAATCCCCTGACCTGAATCCGATTGAGCATGCATTTCACTTGATGAAGACAAAACTGAACGGAAAATGCCCCAAGAACAAGCAGGAACTGAAGACATTTGCAGTAGAGGCCTGGCAGAGCATCACCAGGGATGAAACCCAGCGTCTGGTGATGTCTATGTGTTCCAGACTTCAGGCTGTAATTGCCTGCAAAGGATTTGCAACAAAGTATTAAAAAGTGAAAGTTAGATTTAGGATTGTTTAGTTTGTCCCATTACTTTTGGCCCCTTAAAAAGTGGGAGGCACATATAGAAACCGTTGTAATTCCTACACCGTTCACCTGATTTGGATGTAATTACCCTCAAATTAAATCTGAAAGTCTGCAGTTAAAGCACATCTTGTTTGTTTCATTTCAAAGCCATTGTGGTGGTGAATAAAGGCCAAAATCTGAAAATTCTGTCAATGTCCCAATATTTATGGACCTGACATATACATATATGTATATATCTCCATGACACATATTCAGACACACATTAATGAATAAAATACATACAGCACATGTTTGCATGATACAAGACACATACACGCAGCGCAGCATTTGCACTGCATTCAGACGCACAACACACACTGCTGAATTCCTGTAAATGTCTCACTATTACTTATGCAAGCACACATATAGAAAAGGTTCCCTAGCATTAAGAAAAGGTTTTGTTAGACAATCATTATGGTATAAAGTGTGCATATATGATATTTAAGGTATACAACATGGTAGACATGGCATTTTTGGTACTAAACTGACACCCTGTTTATTTCCAGATATTCGAGTCTATCAGCGAGGGAGTCGCATCTTGCGTTCGATGGTTATGGATCATAGGAAATTATTGGTTAAAATGTATACTCTGTATGTAGTGTCTTAAACCAGTTAAAGAAAGACAATAATCCAAAGACATTGTTGGAGAATTGGGACATACCCCTAGTGACAACATATGAACTGTCCTATGAACTACAGCGTACTACAAAGACCAAGAACCAATGGAATTGTTTGTCTGTCTACATTGTTGTTATCTGTGATCTGTAAACTATATAGCCTGCTTGCTGATCCCAACATAAAGCCATTCTCCTTGGATGACCACAGGCCTCTGGACTGATGACTGTATGCTGGGACCAGTGCGCATGCGTATGTATTGGGCTGTATCTTATTTTCTGTATTTAATTGTCTTTGCGCTAATTGTGCTAGATCAAAGCGTGTAACTTTCTTTTTGAATGCAATAAGAAATTTTGTGCTTTGGAACCACAATTATTGTCTGGACAGCGATTATTTCTCTCTAGCAATTTAGGGGTATTCATAGCTGGGGGCTCACAGTAATTGGAAGTCACGCTACCGAGAATTCACTAGATAGCACGGTCCTCGGTCTCTCAACAAAAGGTGGAAAGGAGCCACAACGCAAGAAAGAATGCACTGTGTTCGAAACCACCAGGGGGGGAGGTTAGGCACTAGGGGGCTAGGGAGGTTAGGGTTAGGCACCACTAAGAGAGGGTTAAGGCCCCTCTCTTAGTGGTCGAGATCTTCAGTCATCATGATGCCTCTATCGGGACTGAAGATCTTGACCGCCCCGTCGAGATCTTCAGTCATCATGATGCCTCTGTCGGGATTTGATATTTCATACCAAAACAGTTTCCTATTGGAGCAACCACACACTTCGAGCAACCACAGCCTGATCACTACAAGCGATTTTAGATAGAGGTGTGTCATAGAAAAAAGTAGACCCTTAGACTTTGAATGAGACAACTGGTCATATTAAGGCTATACACTGGATATATTGGAGCTATTAACTATTGTATTTTATTTTTCAATATTCAAAAGAATGGACAATGTATTTTACAATTGTACAATACATACCCTCTAGGCTTAGTATTGTACAATATGCTTTGTTCTGTGTAATAGCAGAATGGTCTACATATTACGCTATAGTTAAGAGTATGGGCTCTCTATTGCTTAATAGCTAGAAGAATGGCTTTTGTACTGTGTAACATGCAGCAGAGTGAGCTCTGTACTGTGTACATGTGGTGGAAAAACACCAACAGTCAGTTTTGTAAGGGATCACTGTGATCCTTTTATTATAGAAAAGCACAATATAAAAAAATATAACAAAATAAATATATTTATTTTGGAGCCATAAAACAGTCATATTATGCATTTACTGTATCGTCAGTATTAATAAACAGCAGTTTATAAGCCTTTGAAAACACTTGTTTATATATACGTATTACACACATGCACAGTACATCATAAACTTCAGCCAAAAAAAACCCAAAACAATAAAAATTGTTACGAGAACATTTTAAACCAAAATTATTATATAATCAGAAATGATATCGTATATTTTCCTAGGACACTGGCTTGCCTCTAAATCTTGGTTGATATTACAAGTAGGTAAAAGCCATATTTAAAATATTTCAATAAATAGGCTCTCTCGCAATTCTGCAAAAATGAATGCAGATGGCAACATATTGACCCTTACATTCCCTTTTATTGTGCAACAATAGAAAGCACAATAATTACATGTCTACATTCATAATTTTATTTCACTTTTCTTTAATGCCTTATGGTGCATACACACGGTCAGATCTGTCAGATGAACGATTGAACGATTTTACAAACGATTTGAACTATTTCAGACAGTATTAAAATGAATGGATTCGACCAAATCTGACTGCAAACACATCAGATGTCAGAAATCGTTATCTGACAGATGGGAACGCGCATCGTTCATCATTGCAGGGGCACATGTCAGATTTTCTTTCAGATATGAACAATTGAACGATTTTTAAAATCGTTATCGTTCAAATCTGAAAGAAATCTGACTGTGTATGCACCATAATACATACTCAAATCGTTGCTAATTGTATCTTAGCAAAAGCGGTCAAAGATTCGGTACATCGTTTCAATTACCTATTGTATTCAAGTAAAATGTTAAAAAGCAAATATAATCCTATAAAATTTAAGATTATAAAACAATAAAGCGATTGAGAACCTAGTGTTTCAAACTATACTACTAGGAACCAACAGTAATTTTGAAGTAATAAGGCAGCAGCTTTCATAATATGTTCAGTGTGAACAAAAAGTTTCCTTGGAAATATCAGGTACAAAGGTGGAACACTCCGTACCGAAAATGTAAAGAAACCTTGCTCCAAGTAGGGAGCCAAATCCCTTCACACAACCATTCTGATCACCAGATACTGTAAGCTCAAATGGATATTGGATAAAGCAAAAGGTAATATCTTGTTTTGAAAATAATAGCAATTCTGTAATGTAAGGAGTCGATCACAAATTTGATTTAAGAATGATAAACCTTATACTCAGGTTGAGATGGACCGCTTAACATCTCTGGTGGCAGAACTCTGAACTTTTGAATCAGTCTAAAGGGTAACCAGCATTAAGCCATGGAATAAATCCCTTTGTGCCAAACTAATAGAAGTTATGCTGTTTTAGTAAAGATTTTAGACCTGATTTAGTTTTTCATAAAAATGCCACCCAAGCATACATGAAAAAAGAATATGAACAGGCGATTATTTTTACATTGATTTTATACATTTACAAAAATACATATAAATAAAAACCGGAACACCTTCCCAAAGACTGGTTACCACTAGAGTTGTGTGGGAGTAATGAGCATGAGATACAACTAGCTATGCTGGCTGGGCAAGCAATAAGGAGACCTGAAGTGATGGTGGACTGTGTAAATACGGTAGGGAGACCAGGCCTGCAAAAACTGTGGCTCTGACTGTTAAAAAATACTGAGTGCGCTTCCTTGCACGCTCTATGTGGTTTTTGTTAAGGTCAAAATATCTTAGCAAGATCTGACAGCTAGGGCATACTGTAAACTTGTGAAACTATAACCATCAACATGCCTACTCACCAAGAGCCTGCTGGAACATGTAGTTCCTCCACCTTGGCAAAAAAAAACAGACTGTTTCAAAGCATTTTAATTAATATAAAACAACCATACCCCTGTTCACCATTTTGTTATTATACTCTTAAATCCATAGGGAATCTTCATTTCTGAAGTAGTCCATAAGTAAAAACAGAAAACAAAGTAAAAAATTAGAAACATACACCTACTCTTACTTAATCAGCCCAGCCTGGTTACCATTTTTGTATGCTTGTTATCCCCTTCATTAATTGTAAATAGTCCAGTTTGAAGCATGGTGCTGGTTATTCATATGGGAAAAGGGAACACTGTTTTTTTTTCTCTCAAATTATTTATTATTTAAATCAGTGGTTCCCAAACTGGGTGACATGGCACGCTGGGGTGTCGCATGGGTTGGTGGTCCAGTGCCACATCAAAATATTTATTGTCAATGTGATTGGCAGTCACCAGCGCTGCTTTTGCCGGTCATAAAATAAATGGACAAACAGAAGACAACCCGGTCCACCACCACATAATTCAACCTAATGGAGCATTACATATGTAGTGATTAGCCAGCCATACGATATCGCTGGCTGAACGTCCTGTACCCTCCCTGGTGTGCTGCATGATCAATATCGATCATCCAGCACGCCACCAAGTCACTGACTATAGCGACGCATGATCAATGATCGTGGGTCCCTATAGTAACCTGCTCAATATCGAGCAAGTTGACCTGCATGCACGGCCGATGGATGATATCGCTATCGTCCATACGTGGGCACGCATCGCTGGTGAGTTGGTAGGGAATAAAAATTGATAACTTTATCATTCAAATCGCTCATTTATATCGCTACATGTGTACGCACCATAAGGATGACATGTAAACACTATTTGCTTAATTATTTAATGTAATAATTTTCACTGAATTCCTCACTAAGAACTTTTCAATCTAGCAGAGCATTAAAAAACAAATTGCTGATATTCTACGGTGTCGGGATTCAAGAAACTTTCGGAACCGCTGATTTATATAGTAAATAGGCTAATGTAGTCTTTATCATTAGCATATATTTTACATTCTTCCTTAATAATAAGCATAATATAGTACTCCTAAATGCGGGATCTGGAGATGTGGTTAAGTCTACATATGTCATATCTGCAGAGGGTCACACAACTCATACGAGTGCACACCCTTTCTGTACTGACCTTGCATGTGCCTATGTCCAATCCATCTTTCCAATTAAAGGCAGCTGCTAGTGCAAGTTATTTGCAACTCTAACTTCGCCCCAGTTATTTAGTGCATGCATACTGTAGTTCTGCAAATGATATGTTTATGCTCCTTAAATGGATGTCCAATTCTAAACCAGGCCCTTGGGCAAATATTCCTATTTTTAAAAAAAAGTTTTCCTTGTAGAAGATATTGACAATAGTCTGTAATTGTAAAAGGGCTGGAAGCTGTGTTATGCAACAGTCAAAGTGGTAACACTGCAGAGCTGAATACACTTGCAACAATGAGCTGAAAGCATCCCTGTTTTGGTCACTAGTGCTATCCCATAGGACACCTGAGCAAACTGGAAGATGAAAAATTCCCAACTCTCCCCCTAATGAATAGTGTTCCTTAGTGTATATGCAGGGGTGTATTTAATACTCATATAACATCATAACAAAAACTATTACATTTTAAGAATGTATTAAAATTTAAAGGACAACCAAAACTGGACATGTTTGTACATGAAGAATAAAATATATGTAAAATATATTCCGATGCAGCTTTGTCTAAATGTAAAATGACACCCCAATGTGTATACCAATATTAAGTTCCCAGCGCATTACCTAAAAACATGCCATTACAATTTGGGGATCTGGCATGGTTCAAAATACTGTATATGTTTTTAAATGTTATCATGGATAGCATATTAAAAGTTTATAATAAAACAAAATATATTTCTTATGTATAAACACGCCTTCTATATCAACACATTATTCAGTTTTATAACACACATGTATCACAATACAGAAATATTCATAGTTTGTGTTGTTCATGTAACTTTCTTAAGCTGCATACACACGGTACGATCTATACCACCAACGACTTGAAATATATCGTTCAGTGAAGTCATCCTGCCACATCTCTGAATAGGCAAAGTTGATGATATCATGCAAGTTGGCCTGCATGTATGGACGGTCATAGATTTTGTTATCGTTCATGCGGGAACGCGCATCGTTGGTCGTTCACTGCATAAAAATTAACGATATATCATTGAACGATATAGTTATCGTTCAAAGATATCGTACAGTGTGTACACACCATTAGACCCAGGGCCACATTTTGGAGATTAATAATGTCTTCTAAATCGTTGAGAGGAGAATTAGGTGCAGACACAACAAAGAACCAATATCCAAGTACAAGTCAATTAATGCATCACCGCAGAAAATATAATGGAGATAAGTGTAATCAGTATATTTGATGATAGACATCTCAAAAGGTACATAATAAGCACAAAGTAATCAACTACATTAAAGATGACCTTTTTACTGTTAAAAAAAAAAAGCCAGCCTGCAATCTGGAACAAATGCAGCAGTACAAGGTAGGAATGGAGTTCTTGAAGAAATTATCATCAGGAGAAGATTCCCTTTCAAACTACATACGGACACCATTACAAGAAAATGAATATTGAAATCTTTCACTTCTGCCTTAAGATGCGTCATACTTGAAGTCTAAGCAATACGAGGTGACGTTCTATAGATCTCCAGAGAGGTAACAGTCTGCAATAAAAGACAAACAAAAAAAAAAACAGTAAAATTAATCATTTTCAAGTTTAGATAACAGTAAACCTGATGTATAGGTTTGTGACAAGTCAGAGAACACTAATAAATGCAGTGTAGATATAATAATCCATCAGTTGCATAATATAAAATTAAGTATAGTGTTCACTTACATTGTATAATGCACTTATTAACTTCTGAACTGAACAGTTTTTAGGAAAACACAAATTTGTTACATTTGATGTAATTTTAACACAATGCACCAAAAAGTAACAAACATCATTAAATTATAACTAAATATACATTTAATAATCTCACGTTCTGTGACTGATTGCAGTATATGTAGAATATAGTGTAATAAAGTATTATGAAACACTACATTGAATTGCAAGACGTATATTCTGACTCAGATATAGGGCCTGATTCAGATTTGTACGCAATGCCGAAGTTGACAGATTCTATTGATCAGTAAACCGCGCATGTGTCTAACTCACACTGGACATGCGTCAAAACACATTACCGTAGTCACATGCAGCGACTTTTAATTTGCAGTATGATTGACAGGCAGGGAGCATTTGGGGGTGGTAACGGGGAGCGGCAGAAAAGAAAGCAGACGTGTCGCAACTGTCTTGGGGCTGTGTCACACCCTGCATCTGCGATCCCGTATAACAGGAATATGGCTCCAGTGTCTCAGTTCCCATGGCCATTCTGCAGGACCATAGGCTCACACAGGACTGTGATAATGGAATAATCTGCGAGCAATGCTGGTGGGCGGCTCTATACATTTCCCAACATCTGCATATTTTCACTTAGCTCTGCGCACACATTTGCAGCAATGGCAGCATTAGCATACAACTCTTATTCAGGCTCACAGCCTTTTCATTTGCAATAGCTGTTTATACTAATGAACAACATAAATATTGCTGGTCATCATGAACAGACTGAAAAGAAACTGAGAAGAATGTGATCTAGTTGCTAATAAAAACTGTACATAAATACATACTATATTGATGTTAAGAACCCAATAATTAATAAGGTGGCTGTAACTATAATGGGGTACACCACATTCCCCCTCATCCAAAGAAAACAAGACAGCAGTGCTGCATAAAAGTGGACTGTAAAAATCACTGGATAATAAGTAATAGATCTATATATAGTAGAAAACAAATAATCAAGCATTAAAAATATATAACAAAGATTTATGGGGATAACTACATACATTTAAGCGAGTTATAAAATTACTGATGGATCTTGACATATTTGAGTTGGCAAATTACTGATTGATTACTGATAAATTACATTTTACAGCTGTACACACAGGGCCTGATTCAGACCCGCTCGCAAGCGGGTCAATGGTGGCCCAGTGCGCGAGCGCAAAAAGCACTCGCTCCGGGACTTACTACAAAAGGGACGGCTGTCGATGTTGATCGACAGCTCGCCCCATTTTGTAGGCGTGGCGGGGGGGTGGCTTCACAAACGGAGGCATTCCCATGCGAACGCCTGCCGTTTGTGGGCGGCCCCACTGACCTCACCAGTGAGGTCAGTGTGAGAGCTTCCGGCTCTATTTGAACCAGAAGCTCTCTGGGGCTTGCAGCCACGAGACCCTACCACAAGGGTCTCGTTGCAAGCCTAATGGTCGCAATGGTCTTGACCATCGCGACCATCATCATAGCCACTCGCTATAGCTGTGGGTGGTCACCCACAGCTATGCGAGCGGCCAGGAGGCCGCTCCTAAAAAAAACAGCGCCCGCCCTGATTCAGAGCGAGCGCCTCTGAATCAGGCCCCCAGACCACTGGTTTAGTGGGAAGGAAGAGATACAATGTGGTTTTCCATTCAGTCACTAAAGGATAGCATGATGGGACAAATGGATAGCTTTTCAGCCTCACAGCACTGGGTGCATGAGTACGATTCCAACGAGGCCTCCATCTATATGGAGTTTGTATGTTCTGCCTGTGCTTGCACGGGTTCCCTCCCACAAACCAACAACATACTGGTAGGCTAATTGTATGGACATCAGACAAAAATTAACCCCAGTGTGTGTGTGTGCGCACACATGGTAGGGAATATATATATACATACACACATACAGAAGTGGCCAACATTTTTGGTACTCTCCCATGAAAACAGAACACATTTTTCTATGAAATAACTTGAAACTCACTAGAGTAATGGACATCCATCATCGTTTAATCTAGATTTAATAGAAATCAGATTTCAAATTTGAATTTTGATTCAATAAAATATTTTAAAATAATAAATCAAATAGCCAAAAATGATGGGACCCTTAACCTAATATGTTGTTGCACAACCTTTAAAGGCAATCCCTGCAATCAAGGAATTTCTGTAGACTTCTGCAACTGTCAACAGGTAGCTTAGGCCACTCTTCCTGAGCAAACTGCTGTAGCTGCTTCAGGTTTGTTGGGTGCCTTCACCAGACTGCATGTTTCCGCTCTTTCCTTAAATGTTCAATAGGAGTCAGGTCAGGGCTCATAAAAGGCCACTTCAGAATTTAGTTTTGAGATTTCATTGTGCCTTGCACAGATTGAAGGCACCCCGTGCCAGACACAGCAAAGCAGCCCCGAAACATAAACAAGTCCCCTCCATACTTTATAGTATGTATGGTGTTCTTTTCTTTCAAAGCTTTATTGTTAGTCTGTGAACATAGAGCTGATATCACATACCAAAAAGGGAAGTAGTATAATGGATCGACAGTCAATAGGTAGACAGCAGATGGTGGGCAGGGACAAATGGTCAACAGTTAAAAGGTTCAAATTATTGACACACAAATTGTTAATTTTTTTTTCGTAATTTATCCCTAACCCTCCCCCTGGTACCTAAATCTAACCATAGTCTAAGTCTAACCCTCCCCCTAGTGCCTAACCCGAAAAATTTTGAAAAACCATAAAAAAGTCAACCATTTGAACTTGTTGACCTTTAGCACTGTTGACCATTTGACAGTCTACTTTTTTTCCCTGTCGACTATCTGGTGTCGATCTATTGACTGGCAATCTTCCATCCGGATATCGCCAAAAAGCTCTAGGTTTGACTCACCTATCCAAAGGACATTCTCCCAAAAGCATTGTGGCTTGTCAATATGCAATTTAGCAAATTGCAATCTTACTTTTTTATGCTGTTTTGTCAAAGTGGAGTCTTACTGGATTTTCTTCTATGAAGTCCAATGTTATTCAAAAAGCATTGGAAGGTACGATCAGACACTAACGTACCTAGACATTGAAGTTCAGCTTGTAACTCTTTGGAAGTTTTCCTTGGCTCTTTTTCTACCATTCCCATTAACCTTCTGTTTAACCTGGAGTTGATTTTCCTCTTGTGGCCGTGTCTAGGGAAGTTGGCTAATCTATGGACTTTAAACTTCTTAATACTGTAATATTTGCAACTAAGCTGTTTGGAGATGGTCTCATAGCCTTTACCTGTATCATGATTATCTATAAATTTCTTCCTGAATTCCTCAGACAACTCTCTCCTTGGCTTTCTCTGCTCCATATCCAGCACACAATGATACCAAACAGCTGTGTATTTTAAATAGGCTGAATGGCTGATTACAAGATTGAAGACAAGTGTTATACTAATTCAAGAGTTATTAGTTAGGAATATCACTATAATCCAATTATTTATTATCTTTTCTAAGAGGTAAAACCAAATCCATCTAGGCCATTTTAGAATATATTTGGAGAATAAGCAATCATTTATCGCTTTTCAGTTTCTATGACATACTGTAGCAAAGGCATGCATACTTTTGACACTAGCTTTAAATTTCATCACTTTTCAAGAGGAATTAAGTATTGTTTCCATGATCTTTAAGGGTACCAATAAATTTTTTCTCGTGTGTTTATATACACGCTACATATATCAAAATAAACAATTGGAAATTTAAAAAAATAATCAAAGTATTCTTAAGTACATTGACACCTATTACAAATATAATCACCAAAAACACTTGTGACAGTCTTTATACAAAGGAAATCAAATATTGTTCGGGAAGTTTTTCCCAACACTATTGCAGAAGTTACAAACATGCTGCACTTGTAGGCTGGTTTCATTTCATCCTTTTGTCCAGTTCATCACGAGGATTAAGTCTGGAGACTGTGTTGACCATTCCATGATTCATGTTCTTTTCCTTGAAGGTCGTTCAATAAGTACACTTTGCAAAGGTGTTCAGTTAAAAATGCTTCTTCTGTCAAGGCGTTTCGTTCGCTCTCAGAACTTTATCAAGACATTGATTACAATGTACAACAAATTAATACTTTTAATTTGTTTCCTTTGTAAAAATAGTCATACATTACTAATTTGAGGTCAAGAAAAACAAATGATTTCAGAATGTTTTTACTAGCTCTATTTTTTAGCTACACTACTTGCACTATACTGTATGTACATTAGTAATATAGTCATAGTGAAAAGCTATTTTAAAATAATCTGATATTTTCTTGATAGAAAATAAATAACAGTTGTTTTAATTCAAACAATCACAAATAAGAACACAAAACGAAGCAAACATACAGCATACGAAAGTACTATCTAATATAGTGGCCTATTCATGGGAGTGCTCTCTCTTTGCTTGTCGCTTGTACTCCTCTTCTTAGGCATCTCTTGTCATTGTCCAACAGTAGTGATTCACCTACCCTGAGATCTTTGTTCCATTGCTGAAATGTCTTGGTGGAATCGCTCACTATGCTTGTCACTCAGTGCACCACAGTTATCTTGTGTGGGTGATCCCGTGAATCACATATATTTGAATAGGGGAGAAATAACTGATTCATTTAATTGGGTCATTAGGCCCCGCCCCCTCTGCGCGGAACGCAGATTGCTGGTAAGATTCTCTCCAATTCTGCCCACTTCACTAGGAATACCCTTACATCGTCATAAATGGGCTATATCTCGGAACTCAGAGACAGGGGCGTATCTAGGGGTCTGAGAGCCCCTGGCAAGCTAAGGGACAGCACCCCCCCTCTCTCTTGCATTTTCCCCTACCACACAGTAGGGGGGGGGGGGGGGGGAGTTCAATATATATATATATATATATATATATATATATATATATATATATATATATATATATATATATATATACACACAACATGCTTACAAACACACACAGCATACATACACACAACATGCACGCATAACATGCTTGCAAACACACACACACAGCATACATACACACGACATACTTCCAAGCATACATACACACGACATGCTTACAAACACACAGCATACATACACACATAAAATACAGACATGACATACTTAAACACATACACAGCATACATATGCACATGACATACTTACAAGCATACATACACACATAACATATACACAACATACTTACAAACACACACAGCATACATGCACACACCCATAATATACACACAACATACTTACAAACACACACACAGCATACATGCACACACACATTACACACTACATACTTACAAACACACACAAGATACACACTACATACTTACAAACACACACATAACATACACACTACATACAAACACACGAGACTGACCTGTTAACACACACACACCCCCACCCAACCAACACTAACAAGAGACTGTCACTGACCTGTTAATAACACACACACACACACACCACCACCCCCTACCCTGCCAACACTAACAAGAAGAGACTGACCTGTAACCTCACAGTGCTGTGCCGTGCCGAACAGCTCCTCGATCCCTTGCACTGGGAGATGAGTCACTGCACCATGCGGGAGCCGAGGGAGGCAGAGCAGAGCTCACAGCAGGGTTGTGGACAGAACCCCTTCCGTAGATGTACCTACTGAAGGGGATCTATATACACAACCCTCACAGCAGCAAGTGAGGACAGCCGGGTGCGCCGCTGATATACACCGCAGCGGGCACCCGGCAAACAAAACTTGCAGCAGCGGCCGGGTCAGCATTCTGTGCTCAGTGTGGCTGTGGCCACCCGCACCCTACCTACCTATCCTTTCCAGCGGGTGCCCAGCACACCATAACCTATCTGTCCACAGCACTGCAGAGTGCATCTATTGCTATGGTGGCACTGCCAGGTGGCGCCCCCTGGCGGCCGGCGCCCCTGGCAAGTGCCATCCTGGCCAAAGTATAGATACGCTGCTGCTCAGAGCTAACAGAGTTTTAAATGTCATTCATTCTTTGCATGCTGAAATCAATTAGAAGTAACTATTTTCACATCGGAAACATTTTCATTGTTGTGCAGTGTTATTATCATTATCGTTTATATGGTGCCACAAATGTTCCACAGCGCCTTACAAAGTACATAAACAAGTTGTAGACAAGCGACTTACAGAACAATACACTACAGGACCAGGACATGGATAATATATATTGCTACATTAGCGACCATAACATCCAGATAAGCAACAGAGCATAAGCAACCAAGTGTTAGGTACCCTAGTGGTGAGTAAGAAGTAGATGAAACTGAAGTAGGGAGAAGCACAAGAAGGCAGAGGGCCCTGGGAGTGGAAGAGAGTTCCAGAGGTGGGGAGCAGCGTGGGTAAAGTCTTGGAGGCGGGCGTGGGAGGAAGTAATCAGCTGGCATGAAAGGCGGCGTGCATTAGTTGAACGAAGAGAGCAGAGAGAAGAGTGAAGGGAGATGAGATCAGAGATATATATGGGAGAAGATTGGGTGAGGGCTTTGTAAGTGAGCGTGAGAACCTTAAATTGGGTTCTAAAAGGGAAGGGGAGCCAGTGGATGGCTTGTAGGAGAGGGGAGGCAGATGTAGAGTGTTTGGAGAGGAAGATAAGCCGTGCAGCAGCATTAAGCATAGACTGGAGAGAAGAGACATGAGATTTGGGGAGGCCAGATAGGAGGTTACAGTAGTCCAATCTGGAGATGGCCAGTGAGTGTATGAGGGTTTTAGTAGCATCCTGGGTGAGATAGGGTCTGATCTTAGAAATATTTTTGAGATGGAAACGACAGGACTGTGAAAGGTTCTGGATATGTGGTTTGAAGGAGAGGGATGAGTCCAGGATAACTCAAAGACAGCGCGCACCTTGGGACTAGATGAGATAGTTATTCCATCAATTGATAAAGAAATAGTGGGAAGTGAGGTTATGTGGGAGGGTGGGAAGACGATCAGCTCTGTCTTAGACATATTAAGTTTAAGAAATCGCTGGGACATCCAGGAAGAGAGAGCAGAGAGATAGTTGGAGATACGAGTCAGAAGAGAGGGGGAGAGATCAGGGGAGGAAAGGTAGATTTGAGTATCATCAGCATAGAGATGATAATGGAGGTCAAGAGAGCTGATGAGTTCACCTAGAGAGTGAGAATAGGAGAGGTCCAAGAACAGAACCTTGGGGAACACCTACTGTAAGAGGCTGTGGGGGGGGGGAAGAGGAGTCATGAGAGGAAACAGACAGAGCGGTCACGGAGGTAGGATGACAGCCAGGAGAGGGCAGTGTCACGTAGACCAAGGGAGTGAAGGATATGCAGCAGGAGAGGGTGGTCCACAGTGTCAAAAGCAGCAGAGATCAAGGAGAATGAGAAGAGAGTAGTGGCCTTTGGATTTGGCAGCAAGGAGGTCGTTGCTGACTTTCGTGAGGGCAGTTTCAGTGGAGTGGACTAAGCCAGACTGAAAAGGGTCAAGGAGGGAGTGGGAGGAAAGAAAAGTGGTAAGGCGTTTGTAGACAATCCGCTCAAGGAGTTTGGAGGCAAAAGGGAGGAGAGGTATGGGTCGGTAGTCAGAAAGGTTAGGATCAAGGGTAGGTTTTTTAAGAATGGGGGAGAAAAGGGTATGCTTGAATGCAGAAGGAACAGTGCCTGATGAGAGGGAGAAGTTAATGAGGTGAGCAAGATGGGAGCAGGCAGAAAGAGAGGAAGCGGAGGAGGGAGGGGATAGGGTCAAGAGGGGAGGTGGAAGGGTGGGGAGGACCGAATGAGGGCCATGACTTCCTCTCCAGATACAAGGGAGAAGGATGTTAGAGTTGGTAAAGTTGATGGGGAGGGGTGATCTGGGAAAGGAGGAGGTGGAGAGCTGGTGGACTGGTTAGATATGATGTCCTGACGTATGGAATCAATTTTAGATGTAAAGTAGGTAGCAAAGTCAAGGGCAGAGAGCAAGGAGGGGAGACAAGAAGGGAGTGGGCGAAGGAGGGAGTTGAAAGTGGTGAAGACATGTTGGGGATTAGAGGAGTGAGAGGAGATGAGGATCTTGAAGTATGACTGTTTAGAGAGGAAGAGAGCAGCACTATAGGATGAGAGCATAAATTTTAAATGGAGAAAATCTGCCTTAGAGCGTGATCTTCTCCACTGTCGCTCGTGAACACTTTTGCAGGTATCTGGTGCATTTGGAATGCCAGGGTTGGGGAGTAGATCTGTGAGTGTGAGTAGTGATCGCCGGAGCAACAGAGTCCAGAGCAGAAGTAAGGGAGGCGTTATATAGGGAAGTGGCTTGATCAGGGCAGGAGAGAGAGAGGCTAGGGGAAAGTAGTGAGTCAAGCAGGGTAGAAAAGGAAACTGTCGATAGCGTCAATGTGACGCTTAGTGATGGTGGCTTTTGGAGGTAGAGGAGGGGAAGGAGAGAGGGACAGGTTAAAAGAGAGAAGGTGATGGTCATTGATAAAGACGATAAAGTTCTGAGAGAAGGAAATACATTCATAGGAGTGTTGACTGCAAACATGACTTATTGGTATAACCCGAAGGAACTATTTAATCCGCATCTTGAATTTTCTGGATTTAATATTGTAAGTGCGCACTTTACAATCTTTATTTAAATAGCGCAGTGAAACTCTTACCCGGTTCTTAATGGCAAACAGACTAGCAACAACAGCAGTGATACTACACGTCCGGCAGGGACGGAGAGACTCACATGTGTGCTGGAGGTGATCTCCTCATCATAGGAAATTCCCGCATTCTGCGAATCCTGCTCTGTTTGGTGCACTGACACAGCCGGCAGGGACAGACTTGCTGAAGCACTGCAGGGGATTCCCCTAATTAAAGGAGTCTCCTTCAAACTATGAGCCCTGAACTGATTGGTGAATTATTTGTACTGTGTATCTATTTTTGGTTACTACTAGTGGACATACGAACGCTATATTAATTTTTTTATACATAAAAACTTTATAGGTTTTCACAAAAAAGAGGTATAAAGAAAGAACCACCATTATGTACAATACAGTACATTTGTAGAATGGATTTGCATACAATACTAAAGAATAACACTGAAATATAAGAGAACAGCGACTGTAAACTTTAGGACGTTAAAAGACAACATCTCTTCATCCCTTACTAACATATAGTAGTTTTGTATATGTTTATGAGAAAATGACTATAACAAAGAAAATGTTGATAAAAACAACAGGGAAGAAGACACGGGAAGAGAGAAGGGGGAAGAAATATTAAGGAGGAATAAATATTTAGCTCATCCTGGGCAGGGTTAGAAGATTACCATGGGTTGAAAAGTGTAACTTGAATCTAGTGGGGAGTACAGGAAGCCAATGACTCCACACATTAAGTGATTGAAGAAATATATCTAAGTAAATACCAATCAGTATTATCAAAAAGTATGTGTTCCTGAGAAGATATCTCCAAGGTATTAATAAAAGGTTCCCACTTATGGTATAATTTTCCACTCCCTTATTTATATCGGGCATTGTCGAGCGCCTATCAAGTAAAGACGTTGTAACATGTTTTGCATGACTTCAGAAAGAGACAGTGAAGAAGTACTTATCTGATGTGTAAGAATGACTTTCTACACAACAGTAAGAAGAACAGTGAGGAGGCGAAGTGAATATCATATCTGAGCCTTAATCCCAAGATTTATAATTACCACAAATGCAGACTAACGGATCAGGTTAGGTGGAGGGAAAACATAGTATTAACAAATTGAACTACCAACATTTTTTTACTTCTCTACAGCCCCAGATACAATGTAAAAATTTGGCATTGGTCATATGACATTTCGAGCAGGCTCCAGATTTTGATGCCACCATGTGTCTTCGCTGAGCCGGGGAAATGTATGCCCTATGGATAATATGGACTTCTTGCAAATAAGCCAACTGTAAATATTTAAGGGTGGAATCAAAATGGCTAAAAAGATCTAGGAGTGTAGTTAAAGAGGGAATATCAGTTTTCCATGCATTAAGTAAGGATATCCAAGAATTAGACGAATGATCATCTGTTAATTGTGTGTAAAGCATATTAATCTTATATATTAATCTTATGAGGGATTGTAGAAATCAATCTCAGTATTGTATGTAATAGGTTGGGAGGGGTCTCTATCTGGAGACCTATGAAGGGAACATATGTAATGTCTGGTTTGAAGGTACACATAAAAATGCTCCCTTGGCAACTGGTATAATTGTTGTAGTCTGTCAAAGGATAAGTGGTGTCCACCTGGGTCAAACACTTTAGAAGTGATCGATAAACCTCTCTCTTTCCAACCGAGTTAATTACTATTCGTTAAAGATGGCGGAACGTTCCCAAATGGGAACATATGTGGAATAGAGAGGGTTACCATGCAATATAGGTTTACAGAAATCCAAGAGTAATAAGTAAACTTAAAAAGAATGTTATCTAGTATGGATAGGGGAATATCTTCTGTTTTAGTATGTAATAAAGAACTAGGAGAGAAAGGAGCAAGTAAGGCCATATCTAGATGATGATCTGTGTAAACACTAGTCTCCAGCAACCAATCACTGACATAGCGAAAAAAAATTGAAAGAATAAGAGGACAAATCAGGGAGTCCAAGACCTCCTTTACATCGAGAAGTCTTCATCTTCACCATAGCCACTCGAGGTCCCTTACCTTGCCATATAAAACGAGAAAAGCAGTTAGTAATATATTTAATATCTTTTCTAGTCAAACTAATTGGTAACATTTGCATAAAGTAGAACATTTTGGGAAAATTATACTTTTAATTACTGCCAATCAACCCAACAGAGAAAGGGAGAGACTTCCAATTATCCAACATAGTGGTAATCTTATTTATTACCGTGGTAAAATTGGCAGAAGAGAGTTCAGTAAGGTTAGAGGTAATATGAACCCCAAGATAGTTAAGAAAGTTGTAGGAAATACAAAAGGATTGTAGGATCGACAGAGAATTATAATATACCACCGGGCCACCGATAGGGAGAATCTCAGATATGTCCACATTCACTCTATATTGATCTGAAGGCAGATAGTATATCTAACACAGCTAGTAATGATACATTTGGATTGGAAAGAAAGAACAACATGTCTTCAGCAAAAATTTAGACTTTTAGAAGTATATTACCAACCAAAATACCTTCAACCAGTGGAGAAGTATGCAATGTCACAGCCAAAGGTTCCATTTCCAAAGCGAACAGGATGGGAGACAGTAGACATGCCTGTTTGTTCTTTGACATATTGAAAAAGGAGGGGAGATATATCCATCCATTGGAAGAAATTTGTGAGAGAGGATTAGTGTAAAGTGTCTTCAAAATGTCAATGAATGAGGAAGGAGACCCAAAATGCTGAAGTGTGTTAAAAAGATGGTTCCAGATTACAAGACTGAAAGCCTTTTCTGGGTCAAAGGAAATTATCACTCAAGGCGTAGAACAGTTAGATGAATGAGTTTGTTGAATAGCGGCCAAAACCCTGCGGATATTAACCACTGAATGTCTTCCCAAAAATGAAGCCTGTCTGATCAGTATGTATAACGTGCGGCAAGATCAGTTTCAATTTGTCAGCGTATATCTTTGTTAATATTTTATAACCTATAATGTTAAATCTCTTCCCAGTTTAGGGAGGACTTTAATGAGTGCTGAATTAAAATTAAGTGGTATTGTTTTGGTCGCAACAATAGTATTATAAAACGAAACTAGGGTCTCACCAATACGAGGTAAGAGAATTTTGTAAAATTCAGCAGATAGTCCATCAGGGTTGGGAGCTTTAGCTGCTGCACAACCCCAACAACTTCTCAATTATGATTGGTGCTATGAGAGTTTCAGTTAAATCTTCTGGGTCCTATGGAAGAAGGGGAGTGTTCCATGTAGAGAAACTAGTAGTAGAATCATTAGCATAAAGTGTAGCATAAAAGTTTTTCATTATGTCAATGATTTGGCCAATAGACCCAGTCAAAGAGCCATCAGGTGTGCGTAGTGGATGCACCACCATCGGTGTTTGGGTGCCTCGCAATAGATTAGTCAACAGTTTACCAGTCTTGTTGCAAAATTTGTAATTAATGGAAAAAAGATATCGTTCACCTCTGACCTTGAGGTATTCATCAAAATGAGTTATGGTTGTGAGAAATGCTAATTTAGATGAGGGAGTCTGATTAGATTTGAATGCCTGAAAGGAGTCTGTGATCTTAATTTGAAGCTCAAGATAGGTATTAGGCATTTTTTGTTCTCCGCAGAAACATATAAAATCATGGCTCCCTGTAGAACTGCCTTCCCTGATTGACAAAACAAAGAGGGGTTGGATTCTGCACAAGAGAGACTTGCATGTTTGTAATCCATCTAGGCCGATTCTAGTCTATTGCGAAATGAAAGAGATTGTGATAAATGAGTGTGAAACCGCTAGTGCCGATAGGGGCCTTTGTCCAAGTCTGTTTGAAGCATCATCAACATCAATGCATGATCAGAGAGAATAATAGGTTACATTTTTGTGTCTAATACTTTTGGGAAATGAGAACGGGATAACAGACTATAATCTGTGATAATGTTTGATGGGCTGCCAATAATCAGGTATAATCTTTATCAGTAGGGTGGATAGCCCTCCAAACGTTCCCTAATTGTAATCTCTTGGCTAATGTAGGAACTCCCAATTTAGGGAGCGGGGTAGCAATATTAGGAGTGTAGGAACGATCAAGAGTAGAGGAGACGATAATTGAAATCACCACAAACACTCAGTGAGTTTGAACCTTATACCAATAGTTTTGTCAATAACGGATTCAAAAAGGCCTTCTTATAAACATTTGGTGCATACACACTGCATAATATATTTTGAATTATTTTAATAAGTATTTCAGATATAATACATCGATCCTCGGTATCTTAATCTATTGACAACACGGAAATAGAAAGAGTGCGTTTAGTTAATATTACAACCCCACAAGATTTGGAATTGAAAGGGGCGGCTGCTACAAAAACAAATTGAGCATTTGTAGTTTCTGTGATTCTGAGGCCGTTAGGTGAATTTCCTGGAGACACACAAGATTGTTGCTTAGAGAGATACGCGAGTATTTTACGTCGTTTGATAGGTGATTTAATTCCACCTACATTCCATTGCTTTATATGAAATTTAAAAGACGATGAAGCTGCCAAAACAGAGCTATGTTTCAAAACTTTAATGATGTTAGTTGAGTGGGAGAGAGAAAACGGGGATAGAGAGACACAGACAACAACAGGGGAACAACAAGAAATTTGAAGCATTGAGCCATAAGGAGAACCTATGCTACCAATGTAATACAATTGAAATTAACTAGCTGATAAGGCATTAAAATAGAGACTGTGCCTGAGCAGGCGTTATAAGGTGTAATTAGGCACATAAAGCCCCATGCTATAACCATTAGTAAACAATACTTCAATAATGAAAACATAGAATTCAAAACAGTCGCTACATCAACGATATCAAGTCTTGATGTGTAATAGAATATCAGAAAAGTGAGTAACATCATTGCATGTATAAGAGCAAATATAAGCATATAACATAAAACATTCAATGTAGTTGATAGGTTTAAACATACTTAGCCACAGCAGATGTGAGAAGTAAAGTATCAAATGGGCATCTGTGTATCTAGAATCCAAATATACAGAAGATTATGACATAATTAAATGGGTAAAAAAAAAAAAAGTTGCGGGAATTCCAAGATGAGTACCAAAAAATAAAAACTATTACTTTGACCTTGAAGGAGAATCTGAGATGTGTTGAGAGGATGCCTCTTTCTCTCAACAAAGATATGCTTCAGCATCAGCAGGATTTGTGAAATCTTTAAAGGAAGTGCATTTAAACAACCGAAGTCTAGCAGGGTAAATGAGGGCAAATTTTACATCTGTCTGCAATCAGCTGGGTGCAAACTGGAGAAAAGGCCTTGCGAGCTCTAAAAAGTTCCACAGAATAATCCTGAAAAATATATAATTTTGAGATCTCCTACTTTATCAACATTTTGAGTCTAGAAGCTGCCCAAAAAGCTTGCTTGTGCAAGTAATTAAGGCGATGGAAGAGAACTACTCTAGGACGAGCTTCTGGTGTATGGGGAGGTTGTCCTACTCTATGAACTCTTTCCAACACTAGGTCTGGACATTCTATTTCAATCCCAAACAATGATGGTAGAGTATTTCAGACGAAGTGAGCCATAGCAGGGCCTTTGTTTCTGGTAAACCTACCAATCTAATATTGTTCCTATGAGACCAATTTTCGAGGTTGTCCAATTTGTTCCATAATTGAGAATTATCTTTTTCGAGCCTGGGAGTAAGGTGTTGTAATTGAGAAGTGATGTCATATACAGCCTGAGATTGGAGGGGACCCATCATTGTTTTAATGGCATCAACCACATCATTATAGGTGACATAGGAGTCTTGAGGAGCCAGTACCTTTTTCGCAGCAGGAGTTACTGCCTATGTGTCTTTCCCCGGAGCCATATTAGGATCAGCCCTATGCTTTTCCTGTCTTTGCTGTTGAGGCTTCAGTGTGGCAGAGGAAGATAGGAATTTTTCCATATATAAAAAGAAAAATATGCGTAGTGACAATACGCTTTGTTATATGCTACACCGTATATAAAGTAGAGTGTGAGGGATAGCAATGAGGTCTTATGTAAGAGCAGTTACATATAGAGTCCAATGTTGAAGCAATAAATGTTAATACCTTGTGGAGAGAATAGCAAATTATATCATATGAAGCAGTTTACACAGATTCTTGAGAGTACTAATACTACTTTGCAACTTGGCCAGCAGTCTCACTAAGTTTGAAGCACTATAGGTAAATCTCTCAGTAAAATGCTTCCTCAATCCACAGGTGTGGGGAGGAAAAACAAGCTGACAATGCGTGTGGCAGTAGCTAACTAGGCAATCAATAATAGCTGTCAATCTCAGTAACAAATTGAAACAAATACATTCTTCTTAACTGGATCTATGCAGTGTATAGTAATGATATCAGACGTTGTTGAGTATAGCAGAGACTATGAAAATAAAATTATCAGCAGTTCATCCTTGTAGGAAAGAAAAAATACAATATGTTCCAGTATATATAAGGAGAAATATGGGATTGTGCTCTGGTTCCTGTGCAGCCTGTAATATTATATTGCAATTGTTGCTTATGTTGTAGTTGCCAAAGATGGCTGACCACTGTTCACTGTGCTGATCTCTGTGTTTGTACTCACCCTTGCAAGCTACAGCGAGTGGGCCTCCAAATCACCGATATATGTAGAGTGCCACCTGCGGCAGAGAGGAGGAAGGGCAGCTTATACACTGGCAGTGAGATCTGCATCAGGTCCATCTGGAGGGATGCGGTAATTAAGGCAGCAGCGTCAGCGCGCGCACCAGGCCCAAACACAGAGAGGGAGTGGGTCCTGTTGGATCTGCAAACACCAGTGCTGCAGCTTCCGGTGAGGTACCAGAGGGTGTTGTAAGTGGGTACAACTGGCGGAAAGAGTCCCCGTGTCCTGCTAGCTCAGCAGCCAGGCCACGCCCCCTCTATTATTATTTTGTATGCTATAAGGTTCATGCAGTAATCCAGTGTTTACTTCTTCTCTATTAAGGTTTTTGTAGATTTTTAAATGTGTCTCGTTTTAATACATATTTTATATTCTTTATAAATAATGAGATAATAGATTTAAATTAAAAGATGTATAACACCAAATTAGCAGTTTCCCTTTTTATTTTTTTTATTCATGGCCCAGCCGAACCTCTTTTGCTTATTATGCCATTTTAGGAATGGCTTTATTACTGCCACTTGAGCTGTCAAACCTGCAGCTCGAAGTCTTATCTTCATAGTTGAAAGTTTCTAACTTTGACCAATGTTAAGCAGAGCTTGAAGCTGATGACTCTCAGAAAACTTGTCTTCCGATTCTTTTGTGACTTTAGCTTCCAAGTTCCTTTTTATGACTGTCCACACGGATACCTTGGCGTAAATTTACTAAGAATCGAGTTTGGTCGAGATGTCAATCTCAGGAGAGTTTAGGCATGATTTTCAACTTGCAAATTTACAAAAAGGCAAAGTCGGGTGAGTTGTCAAACTCAAATCTTATCACCATCGGGCAAACTCGGAAGTTCTTTTCACCTAAAAGATACAGCTCGCAAATTTACCAATCGAGATGACAATCTCGGGTCAGTTAACAGCAAACTCTCTGCCAAATTGAAGTTTTAAACACTCTCCTCCAGAGCTGTGAGTGTTGCTGAAACATACACAAATCATTGTGATTTGTGTATTTTTCTGCCTGTAAATAGTTTATATAAAGGTATATTTAACAAAAAAACATCCTGTTGGTATCTGTTGCATGGATCGTGATTTCCGTTTTTTTGTTTTAAGACGACCTTGGATGCCTACTTTGGACAAGGGGACCATTCCTGGTAACGTAGATAATTTTATGTGAGTATGTGTGTGTTTGTAATAAAACACTACTTTCACGGTGTGTGTTTTGTGTTTTTTAAAACATTTCTCTACAGGTGAACTACAGGTACCAGCGGGCCCTTAATGTCCCGCATGGTGGTACTTGTGCCTCTCCAAGTACCAGCATGTGGGAGAGGCTTGCTGGGACCTGCAGTTTGACTGTAAAGACAATGTTGATACTTCTATTTTTACACACCACATACACCATCAACCCGTCACCCACTGCCCAGTGGTGGCGGGGATAGCCCCGGGCTATCAACCTAGGCCAGGGGTGCCTTGGAGAGGGGGACCTCTTTATTGTGGGGGAGTCCCCCAACTCCCCAGGGGCCCTGGCCTGACTAGTGGTCAGGACTGATGTATGGGGGTCTGGTGAAAGGGCTCCCCTGGCTGTAACATCAGCCCCCGCTAGAAAGGGTCCGTTGCTGGTTTTAATTATAGGGAGACCCCTATGCAATTTTTTTTCCCTCTATAATTAAAACCAGGACTGGCCCTGCAGCCTGGTGCTGGTACCTGAATTACGGTGGAACCCTACTCGTTTTGTTCCCTGTAATTTTAGGTACCAGGACTGGCTGGTAAGTCCGGGGCTGGCTAGGCATTTGGGGGGAGAGGGGGGGGGGGGGGATCCTATGTAATTTTTTTTCATAACATTTATCCCGTTCTTTTACAGGTCTTAACACACAAGCAGCCAGCACATATCTCGCTGATATGTGCAGGCTGCTAGCTCGGGAGAAATTTGCAGAGAGAAAACACTGCAATCTCGGGTGAGTAACATCTTCATTTGCAACTCGGGGGAGATATCTCGATCTGCTTCGCCATCGGCCATCTCACTTTCAGCTAAACTCACTTCTCAGTAAATTTGCGAGATGATAAACAGGAAGATCACCAAAGATTCGGCTATGCGAATCGAGATTAAAAAAAAAACTAAAAACTCAACCATTTTCGATTCTTAGTAAATTTATCCCCTTGTCTTTGCAATTTTTCTAAAGGAAAGGCTTTCATCTGTTAAGGCAGTGATTCCCAACCTCGGTCCTCAAGGCACACTAACAGTCCTGGTTTTAATGATATCCATGATTGTGCACAGATGGTTAAATCAAAATAACTGAGGTACTAATTAAGTCACTTGTGCTCAACTGTGGCTATCCCTAAAACCTGGACTGTTAGTGTGCCTTGAGGACCGTGGTTGGGAACCCCTGTGTTAAGGGTTATAATGGTCTGTGGGATGTTGAATTCAGAAAAAATTTGATTTTTCCCCTATCACGTCACATTTATTCGATACACACAAAGAAAAAGTAAGATAAGTGAACATTTAAATGAATCACTTTAGAAATTAAATATTCTCATCATATTCATTTATAAAATACTAATAAAACTGTAGAAACATTTAAATACTGCAGAAACTAAACTTCAGAAAATCTTAATCCAAATGAGCTGTAATGTAATTGTTAATAAAAGACAAAAGGTGAAGTCACTTTGCTTTATGTTGATGCTTTCCGTTTGTACAGTGTCTCATTGGTTTCTCTAAAAAGGACCCAGCAGTAGTCCCCCATCCCCCATCATTGCAGGGTCTCAGCATCCTTGGTAGTGATGCTCCATTGTCCGAATGTCTTAAGCTGGCCACACATCTAAAGATTATCTGCCCAACCAGCCAACTAGTTGATTGGTTGGAATGAAAATCTGGTAACCTATGGGAGTAACTGATGATCAGCAATTTGCTCCTAAATGCCAGAAAACAGATGAAAATGGCCGTCAGACAAGTTTGTTAAATGTTTGATCTAAACAATTTGTTCAAACAACAGTTTTTGTCCATTTTCCGGCATTTGGGAACAAATTGCTGATTGTCATTTGCTTTCATACCTTTACCAGATTTTCACTCCAACCAATCAACTAGTTGGCTGGTTGGACAGATAATCTTTAGATGTGTGGCCAGCTTTAAGCTGGCCACACATCTAATGATTATCTGTCCAACCAGCCAACTAGTTGTTTGGTTGGAATGAAAATCTGGTAAGGAATACAATCAGCAATTTGCTCCCAAACGCTGGAAAATGGACCAAAACTGTTGTTTGAACAAATAGTTTAGATCAAACATTTAACAAACTTGTCTGAACGACCATTTTCATCTGTTTTCTGGCATTTAGGAGCAAATTGCTGATCATCATTTACTCCCATACATTACCAGATTTTCATTCCAACCAATCAACAAGTTGGCTGGTTGGATGTAAGTTGGTCTAGTGTGTGGCCAGCTTAAGTGTAAGTGATGAACAGGGGGAACGTTTTCACTAACCCAGGTTGTCAAGAAGAGTCTAGATCACAGTTTCTCAAACTCGGGCCTCAGGACTCCACACAGTGCATGTTTGCCAGGTCTCTTTACAGAATCACAAATGAAATAATTAGCTCCACCTGTGGATCTTTTAAAATGCTTCAGTGAGTAATGAATACACCTGTGCACCTGTTGGGTGACCTGGGAAAGGTGACCTGTGTGGGGAGGACAGAGTTTGTGAACCATTGGTCCAGATAATTTTAAGTGACATTCTACAACCCATATTCTTGTAGTTGTCCAATAGCTCATTCACAATAGACACGCAGGACGGGACGGGATGAGTCTGCCAGAGGTGCGGGATGCAGACTGATCTCGATCGTTTTTTTAAAGTTGCAGGCATTTACAAGGCAAAGCCAGTTCGGCTATGTACTGTATGTGGGGGCCCTCACCCGTGTGTACTGTATGTGGGGGCCCTCACCCCTGTGTGTGTGTGTGTGTACTGTATGTTGGGGACCTCATGACTGTTGTCTGTTTTGGAATTATATCAGGTCACACATACATATGAGTGGGCTTGTGGAATAGTCCTAAATGCTTGTAGTAGTAGTTGATAAAGCTGCACCTTGATGCAGTGAAACGCGTTAGGACTCATTCCATTACCTATCTCACCACCGACTTTGAGGTGGACTCAATCCACTGCCTTATTGAGTTCTTGGGACTAAATAACTGAATTACGGAGTAACTGCTTATCATCTAGTCAGCTGCTTGCTGATGGATGCCGCACCATTTGAGGACATGCTATATTGATCCACTACCTCAAGGGAATTTCCTCTAGCGGACACCTATACAAGTGCAGTACTCTGTCCCAATTGAGCTCCCTGCAGTTGAAGAGATCAGCCCAAAAAGGAGGCATAATACATCGGATTACAGCGTGTTGCCTATGGATACCGCACCATTGAGGACCCAGTGATTGGATCAAGGGACATCCCTCTAGCGGATACCAGGAGAAATAGGCTGCTATAAAGATCTGCAATCCTTAATTTTGCAAACCTTATAAAGGCTTATCCACTTACCTATCAGTCTGCCACCATCGAAACATTCTAATCCAAAGTTGTGGGTGAGATTGTATGTTTTTATTGTACATGTACACTTTACATTTCAATTGATATGGTAAATATCATAATTTTTAATAAATATATACTGTTCATTTTACTGGTACTAATTGAATTTCAATATTTATTTGTATGTGTATATATCAATAGCGCTGCTATCTGTGTTGGTGTTTTCTATTGTGTAGGGATTGATGATCTCATATTTCAGCAGCTGCTAGATTAACAGCTCATTCCAGCGCCTGTGCATACCCATTTGGGTATCCCTCCTTTTGTCTAAATGCTTGTAGTGACTGGCTGCTTTACATAAATAATATACCTTGTCCATACTCGCCAGCCCGGCAGCATTGTATGACAGGCAGCCTGTCAATCAGTTTGGCTGCCTATCAATTCAGTGAGGTGGCTGTGCTGAGCGAAATTTGGGGAGCAGGGAAGGGCCAGAGACTGCTCACCACACCAATTTATAAAGTACTGCAGAGTCGACTGAGAGCTCCCTGCAGCCAGTAATGACAGGCAGCCAATCTGATGTCACTGCTGCCGGGCCCTAGGGAGTATATAGAGCTGCCCCCAACACACTCCCAAAATCAGTATGTCTGCATTTCTTTGACTTCCCCACCCCCATCCTCACCACCAGGTATGTCTGTTAATGCTTAAATTTTTTTTTTATCTATTTACTTGTCACTCTCTATCTACCCCCTTCCACATGTGTGCCTCTGCCCCAACTCCCATGTGTGTGTCAGCCCACCCTGTGTTCTTCTGCCTGCCCCCTCTACCCACCCTTATATGCCTCTGCCCACCCAGCCTTTGTGAGCATCTGCCCGCTTCCCCCTATCTGTGTGCCTCTGAATGGGAAGCTCTACTTGTTTAATTTCTGTCTGCACCCAGCGTGCTGCATCATTGTAGTCTGGCAGCGCTGGACTTTTCCAGGTGGCTCAGGCGCAGACTGAACCCACAGATGATGATGCAGTGACATGACATCATGTAGCTGATGTGTTTGGTATTTTTTTCCTGTCATGGGCAATTGTGTTTTATTTTTTCCTGTGGGAACCAAATTGTCTTTTTTTATTTTTATCATCCTATCGAGACCAACGCGTGTGTTTTTCTTCATGTGGGGGCCAATGTGTTTGTTAATTTTCCTAACTGGGCCAATGTCATCTGCTATAGTACATGCTTCATGAGCTGTAGTTGCGAAGTTGTTAGATTTACAGAAAAGCATAATTTAGAAGGGAACCAGAAAAGGTCAGGTAGGACCCCAATTTTTTAAAGAGCGGGATCCCTCGGACCCACTTTCTTTTCTCCGGCTCAGCGTGATCACTGCAGTTTACGTTAATTTAGCATTAAATATTTCATCTGTAAGCAGTTTCCTTATTTGGGGCCCAAGAAATATGCCTTATTTTAACTTCAGAAACTTTTCCTTCAGATAACTGAAAGCCTGGCCTTCTTCATTCAGGGCTTTCACAAAATTCTTTATTAGGCCCAACTTAATGTGAAGTGGAGGTAAAATGATTTTATGCGGCTCCAACACAGGTGTGTGATGTTTCCTCTGATGTCCCTGCTACACATGAGGTACAGGAGCAGGCAGCCCGTTTCCATGAGCGACAGATTTTAGGGCTAAAGACAGGATATTGAATAGTGTGCGAGTTCTACTGGAATGCACAGCAATACTAGTCAGACAAATGTAACAGTCAGTACAGTGGTCCTTAGGCTCACACCATACCTTTGGCACAGCAAGCTGCATCATAAGGTGATTTCCTTTCAACCATTCTGTCAGATTAATTGTGCAGGTTATGCAAGAAATATGAGAAATATGGGGTGCCCCGATTTTATCCTGGCCACCCAGAGCACAGTCAAAATACATTTCATAAGCATTCTTTATCAAGGCGCTAATGACTTTTTGCTGTGGACATACTACATACTGTACATAACAAAAGTCAGGATGGTTTACAGTCCCACAAATTTTAGCAGCTGCAATTACTTCGTATGTACTTACAAACAGCGCAAAATGCCACAGCACAGAATGCCACTGATTTAAAATGGAGAACTGAAAACAAAAAGGTAAAATCGCCACTTGCACTGGTCACTGCCAGTGGTGCGAGGGCCACATGGTGATCAGTCATCAGCCAGAGTGCTGGAACTCAGAGACGGAGGCTCCTTCACAAATCAGCCAACTGTGAGAACACCCCCTGGTTACTGATGGTCATGGTACAGCCCGGGGAGCTTCCTGCTTACTTCCCCCTCTGCACACCAGCTGGGACAGGAGCCAGCAAGCAACATGACATCCAGCGCTAAGAGGAGGTAATTTAATGGTCCAATATGATAGAGGTTGGGCACAGAGTGCATTTAAAACCATGTCTGTGGCAAAAGCCTTCATCTGTAGAGCGTTTCCTTACCTACTGAGTGTACAGGTACAGGGTTTAATGGTCCAAAAGCAGTTATTCTCCTCTGCTCCAGCCGTCTGCACCCAGCTTCTGACACCGTTATTGTGGTGGAAAAACACCAGTAGTCAGTTTTGTAAGTGATCAGAATGGTCCTTTTATTATGTAAAAGCATAATATAAAAATTATATCAAAATAAATATATATACTTCTTGGAGCAATCAGTCATTATGTCCTTTAGATGGCTCCCCAGTATTAGTAAACACTAACGTATGTACGTTTGAAAATATTTGTGCCCATACATTATGTAAATGCACCGTACAACACAGGCAACACAAATAATATGATTTAGAACCAAATACATTTTATCAGAAACAAAAATAGTTGGTCTCTGTCAAAATGAATATTACAAGTGTGAAAGATTTAGAATATCTAATACAAATACTTTTAAAAAGACATAATATGTTTGAATTAATAAATGCAAGTGTAAACATGTTAATTAAACCTTTCATCAGTATGTGCTTGATATTGTATAATACATAGGCTCTCAAATTACTTTGCTCTGGGACCCTCTGACAATAAAAATGCCTACATGACCCCAGGAGGCTGGACCTGGGTATTATCTGTGTACTACGAGAGAGAGGGAGGTAAGTGTCCAGTCTATATTTCTTGCTTCCTGCACACATTAGCCCCCTGCAGCATTTCCCACCCACTCATACTGGGAGACTCAATGAAGAAGGATTTATACGTATTAAAGGCTCAAAAATTACAACCTAATATAAAGGTGTTGAAACCTTAGAAGCCACTGTGGTGTGGGACATTTTGGACATCTTTTGGCGAAGAATTTAGAAAACTATTGGACTAAAGAAGTGAATCGCATCTATTTCAACTTACCAAAAAGTTTTTAGTCGCATCGTAGAAAGTCGTGTAATGGATAGCCGGCAAGGACCAGCGATTTGCGTGCACAGTGGGTCCTTGCCGAACCAGACTATCTACAGAACATGCCCGTCAACCTGACGACGATTGTCAGGTTTGGCATGTTCATAGATAGGAGGTCGGACTCCTGCACTGAATGACGTTCAGTGAACGCCATTCAGTGCGGGCACCGCACCTCGGAGACCTTAAGGTCTGAATGCTAGACGTTCGGTCTTTCAGGTCGCCTAGTGGATAGGCCCCTTAATACACTAAGGTGATTTTTTTTTTTTTTTATACATTTACAGAGAATTGTAGAAAGATTCATACACACAGTGCTGAAACAGTAAATATTTATTACATTGTACTTTTTGGGTGTTTTTAGTGTCACTTAGTTTTTCTGATTTGCTGATTTTTCTCCGAACCCATAACAGGAGTAATAAGTGTCAGCGCTCTCTTGCACATAAAGGACATGTGATAGCGGTCACAGCAGTGTGCTGTTGAGCTCAATGCTGGCCCAGGACTTCACAACCCTTCTTATTATTGAGGTCTTTCAATAGAGCACACGCACAGAACGGATTTTCTCTTTTGAGGGAACTTGTGACCTCATCACATGGTGCTCGCAATCCTATTTTGGTGTCACGACTCAGTGTGACAACCCTGGCATATTAGTTGGCAGAATGGGTTGTGTACTGTACAATATTGTATAATCATAGTCAAAGTGGTCTTGATAGTAAGCAAATTGGTTTATTTACATATAACAATATAATCTTCATATGGGTTGGCTCTGAACTCTAGAGTAACCATTATAATAGGCTGTGTATTGTAGAATTATATATATTATATTACAGACTTAAGTACAGGACTTGCAATTTAAACAAGTCAGAATGGAAGTTGCTCAATCAATTTAGAAGTCCACATCAGGCACTGGAAATGGTGAGATTAACCAGAAGAGAGAAAAATTGCCAACACACTATTGTGAACAAGTAAAAAGCAGGAGAACCGCACACTCGAGTCCTGTAGGGGAGGAATGCTGGTTGAATGAACTGGGGTGTTTCAAAGAATGGATAAAGGTGCTCTAATGACAGTGGTTACAGTGAATAAAATGTTCTTTGAAATACACTGCAAACAGAGGAGGAATTATTTAAGATCCAATATCTGGTATATAGAGAAAATTGCTAGCAATCTAAATGCCCAGCAGAAAGCCTATTACTACAATGCTAGATTACCACCTTTTCCAGGGGAGCACAACCATATTGAATTTTCTTTTGAAGGTGCTAATTTGCATAGAACTTATTGCACTTTTGGAATCCGTGCTGAGGGAGGATTACCCATATCAAACTAGTCAGCAAGCAATGCAAAACAGCTGAACACTATCTGGCAGCAGCAGGTAGAGAATATATGTTCCAGAGCTCTGCAATTAGTGGGTGCACAGTAACCAGCTCACTAGCTGCAGTACTTCTTCGTTAGGCTTAATCAAAGATTTAACATGAACAAACAAGTGAATTTCAGGCAGAAATTGAGCAGTCCTATAGGAGACCTAAAAAGAGACGGCTCCAAGAGTTGTGCCAACTACGTATGGGGTTGAGTTTTATCCTAGCAGACACTAGACAGGCACTCATAACACAACTAATAGAATGGGGCTGGGAGCACCTGACAGACATATGCACGTTGGTGCTGTAGCCAGGTGCTCCGGAGATTAGGTCAGCAGGAGTAGCAACTATGTACCCATACAAACATACCTTCTGGCTGTCCTAGAGTGAGAAGGCTTGTGCTATGGTGTTGGTCTTTACGTACAGACTGAGCTATCCCTTCCACCTAGTGGGACATTGCATTGTACCAACAGTTTAATAAAACAGCTACAGACCTTGATACCCACTTGCAGGTATTGGACGGGAAGATGGTCTTGCATGTAAATCAGGAGACAGACTTGCCCCAATACTTGGTCCCTGGAATAGAACACTTGCCAGACACTTGTCAGTTTTTGGTGTGCTTGGGCGGTGGGGGGGGGGGTTCGGTTGAATTTAAAGAGAAGAGAGAGCTGGGCAACAATGCCCCAACATTTTCATACCTGAGGAAAAAAAATCTAATTGTGCATTGGGAGGGAGCATCAGGCCTTGTGGGGACATTCTTTCCATTGGAGGTTTTTCACTGTATCCCTGCTTTCCGGTCTGGATTTTCCAGGATTTGTAGGCCCTCTGCACACCAGTGAAGACTGAAGTGTGCCACAGTGTAGCCAGATAGTATAAAATACTATGCTCAAAAGGCATGTTCCAAAAAACACTGTTACCAGCACCCATGTGTGGTGAAACCAGGGCGGCCAATCCACCAGACCCAGGTGGAAAACTAGTTGAATTTGCAAAACACTATGAACTTTTGCAAAGAAGATAATTCAAGAAAAGCTTAATCAGTCTGGACAAAGAAGGCTTAAAATGATCCTGCTAGCCATACTTAGTGAGGAAGGAGTGTCAAATGAACCCCTAGTTTCCTCGCAGTTTACCAGGAGAGCACTCACTGTGTCCATAGTAACATGCTGTGACATTGTCAGTTTCTAGTAAACTGGCTGTGAATGATCAGATTAGTGTGACAAGAAAATCTGCGCACACACAAAACTGCTAAATTAATCATATGTAAGGAATTATGACAGGGAAGGATGGACAAAGTTTATTTTTCTTAAAAACATTTTAATAAGTTTAGTTTGCAATTAGGCTTTAATGAAGGCTGCATAATCAATGACACATTTTCAAAACTACATGGCAGATTTACTTTAAGCATACAGATCCTAATTCTTATAGCAGAATTGTATTATACCATAATTACTGGTTTACTATGCCATTAGGATCTGTATAGTATACAACTCAACTGAGAGGGGCATTATTAGTCACCAGAATGGTGGTCTGCTTTATATGCTGCTTCTAGAATGGTAAGCCTTATATTATAGAAATCATCAGAAAGGGGGCCCATATTGCATATCACACATGGAAAATGAGGATCCTCCTGCTGTCAGATACAAAGAGCCCTAATTTAGATAATAATGCCTTTTAGATAATAATTCATCCACCACTTCCAAATAGCTTCCGCAAATAGGCTGGTCCTAACTGAAATGACAGTACCAACAATGGATTAAATATATACATTTTATATTCTTCCACTGAGAGCAAAACATACGAGGAAGTACTCTGGCCCCCCATACATGTACATAAAGCCTAAGTGAGCACCCAGACACACCAAGAGGCAGCTGCAGATCACCCATGGGTCCCTCCACAAAAAGCATTGTAAATGGAAAAAAATAAAAAGGACACGTTGCCCAATCAATTTACAGCTGGCAAAAGGTGTAAGTAAGGGGAAGGGCCAACTACAAGCGCAAGAAAAAGAAATAAAAAAACCCCCTGAACTCTGATATCAAAAGGTGGGGCAGATCTGTGACCAAGTCCTGCGGTCTCACACTGCAAAGACTTTGTTCCAACTGCTGGGACAGTTGGAAGGCGTGTAAAGCTGTGGGCCAGCAATAAAGATTCATGTTAAAAAAAAAAGAAAAAAAGAAGACTGAGGGCCTGATTCAGCTTGGATCGCAATTGCAATCATTAACGCAGCTGAGCGATTTTATCCTGTGCGCATGCACATATGCAGCATAGCGCATGCGTGCAATCGCATTGGAATGGCAATGGCAAGCCAATGAACACTCAGAAATGATTGACAGCTTGCAAGCTTTGCAGGAGGTGATTGTGGGGGAGTCTTAAAAACGCAGGTGTGTCTTTCTGTTTGAATGCAGTTTAATAGGGGTCCATAATTTAGCCAATGCGATCACCTTTGCAGCACTAGAACTCTGTGTGTGCAGAAACTCTCAGAATTGGAGACAGGTCAGACTAGCCGCAAGTGGTCGATGGTGGCGGATGTGTGAGCTTGTCTGCGTGTTTGCTCACAGAAGAGAAGGCAGACGTGGGAGTCTCTATGCACTAAGATTGTGGCTGCATCTGCATATATTAGCAGCTGCGTTCTGTCAGGATTTGCAGATGCAATTGCCATCCAAACTGGATCAGGCCCAGAGTTGCAAAATTTGCAAATGCAGGTGTTAGTCATTCACCACTTTCAAGGTGCTTCCACTATTAGGCTGTCTCTGCATTGTTCTGCACTGTCATTAGTCACAGGAATGGTGATCCTCTGCTATGTTGCCACTACTTCTGTTTTCTCCCTCTGCTGTGCTTTTCCAATCCTGTCAATCAAGTAGATTTACTACACAGGGCACAAGGAAGACTGTCAGTCTGGAGCCTGAAATACAGATCAACTAACACTGTAAAAAAATGTTTTCATTTTACAAGAAATGTATGTTTTGTTAGCTGTAAATAATGTTAGCTGACCAGTAAAAGACTTAACAAGCTTTTGCTTAGTTAACCTCAAAGCAGATTCCCATGCTAGCCACTTGTGATTGGCTGAGTGGTTTTTCATCATTTTTGATAAGTGAGGACCCAGTTATTCAGTGACAGAAGCTCATAGTAAGCAGCTATTGCCACTTGTTTAGAGTTTTTTATTTTATTAATTTTTATTCTGTGAAAGGGTTTTTTTTTCCTTAATAATGTTTCTAATGAGTTTGTGTGTTTTATTAACTTATGCATTATATATTGGCATAATGGGGGAAATGTCTTAGTAAGGTTATTCCCATTACACTGGCATTGTTGTGTTGTGGCAAAGTTGCCCCTCCAGACTCCCGATTTAATATTTTTACTCTTACTCCAATACTCACAGCCCCAGGGGTGACGAGAAGAGCCCCAGCGATTTTCAGTGTGGGCCGGTAGCCTTTCGGAGAGGGACAGGGGTGGCAGTTATTTTTTTGGCCCCTCAGCAGAGTGTTTCCAGCTTAGCATACTTTTGTAAAGCTTCCAATAAGTTCTCATATTTGGATATAACGATAAATAGTGAGTAAAAAAATCAGATGCATCTCATGGAAGATGTATGCTCTTGGGCATATTCAATTAGCTGTGAGACTTATCGCATGGCTGCAGCTCCCGGGTTTAATGCCCGATGCTATTCAATTAGCAGCCTGTTTTCTTGCATGGTAACCCATAGATTCCAGGCTAAGAGACCGGACCTATGGGTAACCCACTTGTGGACAGTTGCGGTAAGCCTCAAAAGCCCTACTTAACGCAGATTTCGGTTTGCACCTCAGGATGGTGTGAACAGAAATCAGTGTTAAGTGCAGTCTGCAGGCTGTAATTAAATAGTCATTTGCACTTAAAAACCAGAAGCTACGAGTATGCGGCTAACTGAATATACCCTAGGTGTAAGTTTATTTAGAGGTTCATTTAATTCAAAACTGCAAAATGGAAGGTTTCTTTTTGTTTTCTTTAGAATATCCTAATGCCCAGTATTCAAATTTTAGTTACCTGGGTTACAGTGTTCACGTTATCTTGCGGACCCCCAATGTCTTCCCCACTCCGGTCACTGCGCCTCTTGTTTCTGCACATTCCTTCTGGCAGCATGTTGTCAGTACACAGCACGCTATCTGTCTGAAAAAAGAAGATATGCAGGAGTGAAGAGAGTCCCACAGTATTTACCACACTCTCCTCACTCCTGCTAACCTGCCCTTTTTTCAGACAGGTTACGGAGTTTAGGATATCCAGTGGTATTCTCCAATACCTTCCAACATCTGGTTGCAGTTAAGACATTTCTCCCAAAACAGAATTTTTGGTGGAATTATTCTTTAAAGTCTTAGCTTGACAGCTACTTTAAGGTAGCTTTAGTTATTTAGCAAAAAGTACTCTTTACTATTGTACATTTTTAGAATAAACATTCAGTTTACTAATTGTGGATACAAAAATATCTATTTGTTCCAGAAAACACAAAAGTGAAATATTTTCAAATTAAAAAAAAATTTGGACTTGCTAGGAGGTATTGTTCTAATATATACCTTATTTAATTATTAAAAGTTTATTTTGTAAACCATTAGAAAAACATTCCGATTAATTTCAAAAGCATTGTATATGCATAGCCCAGGAAAATGTATGCTAATGCAAAAACAGGATTTTGGTACTTACCGGTAAATCCATTTCTCAGATTCCACAAGGGGCACTGGAGCTCAAGACACTGGGCTTTAGATGGTGGTTGAGTAGAGCCTGTCCCTTTAAATAAGCTAAAAGTGTGACTGGCTCCTCCCCCTCTATGCCTCATCAGCCCCAGTTAAGAAACTGAGCCAAAGAGGAGACAGAGGACAGACAGGAAGAAAAGGAGCAGAACAACACTCTGCATGCAACGCCATTAGCCACACTAACAAACATACAAAACTGCAACAGAACTGGAGCAGAAATATTTCAACGTGACAACCTTGAAGCACGTAAGCAGCGCTGGGCGGGCATCCAGTGTTCCCTGTGGAATCGGAGAAATGGATTTACCAGTAAGTACCAAAATCCTGTTTTCTCCTTCATCCACTAGGGGACACTCAAGACACTGGGGACGTCCCAAAGCTTCCCTCCCATTTGGGAGACTGCTAATAAACCTGCAACACTCTGCAGCCAAGACTTTAATCAGTAGCTGCAAAGGTATCAAACCTGTAAAAACGAACAAAGGTGCGCAGTGAAGTCCACGTAGCAGCACGGCAAAGCAGAATCGCACAAGCAACCCTGCATGCAGCCCAAGAAGTACCTACAGAGCGCGTAGAATGTGCCGAAATGGATACAGGCGGAGGGCGAGCATTGGCAACATAAGCCTGCCGAATAGCTAGACGGATACATCTGGCCAAAGTCTGTTTTGACGCAGGCCAATCCCACAATCGGCAAGAGAGATTCCTGGCGAGACCAACGCCCCTGAAATTGGTTGTCCAGGACCACTGCTCCCCATCCGCGAAGACTGGAGCTCGTAATTAGTAGGATCCAGTTCCAGAAACGGTGATCCGCCACAAAGTGGTCTGTCTGGAGTCACCAGATCAAAGAAACGCGGGCCTGAGGGGACAGTCTCACTAGACAGTGCATCTGAAAATGTGACCCCGACCATTGCAACAGGAGATCCAACTGGATCAGCCTGGAATGAAAGCTGCTGAACTGGACTGCTTTGAAGGATGCCACCATCTTCCCTAGAAGGCGGATGGAAAGGTGTACAGACAGACGCGCCTGGCTTGAGCTCCAAGAGGATCAATTCTTGAATAGCTTTCGACTTGTCCAGAGGAAGGAACACTTGTTGTAAGGTCGTGACCAGAATCATCCCCAGGAACTGAAGACGCTGAGACGGTACTAGCTGTGACTTCTGGAAGTTGACAATCCAGCTGTGCTGGATGAGGATCTGGTGAGTAAGAGCCACCTAGTCCAGTAGTCTTTACGCCGACGGAGCCTTGATAAGCAGGTCATCCAGATACGAGACAATGTTCACTCCCTTAGCCCGAAATTGAGCAAACACCACCACCATCACCTTGGTGAAGACCCTGGGAACCAACAATAGGCCTAAAGGCAGGGCTTGAAACTTATAATGAGACTCCTTGATGGCAAACCAGAGAAATGCTTGGTATGGTCTCCAGATTGGATTGTGTAGACACGCCCTCTTGATGTCCAGGGATACCATGAATTCTGCCGCTTCCAACCCCGCAATGACCAAATGAAGGGATTCCCTCTTGAAAGGATAGGTAGAGATTCAAGGATTTAAGATTCAAAATGGGCCTGACTGACCCACCCGACTTTGGAACCACAAACAGATTGGAGTAAAATCCCCGAGTCCTTTGGGGAGCTGGAACCAGAACTTTAGGAAATATAGTAGCCTCTCATTTGCCTGTTGCAGAACCAGTTGTTTCAGGGGATCGACTTGAAGCCCTGTGGTGAAAAACCAAACTATCTTGCAGCCCTGGGACACAAGATTCCAAACCCAAAAGTAAAAACAAGTCTGAAACCAAACTTCTGTGAACCTGTCATGCCATGCTAGCTTGGGGTCCAGATGTCGGGAACTTGAAGCCTGGCGTCCTCTTCAACGAACCTCCTCGAACTGCAGAGGACCTTGAAACTTAGCTGGGGCCCAAAAGAAACGTAAACAAGGACCCTTAAAGGAGTGACGCAGAGTTGCTGCAGAGAAAGGCAAAAAGGTACTCTTGCCACCCGTGGCCAGAGAAATCTACTTGCTCAACTCTGGACCAAATAGTATAGAACGGAAGGCCATCGACAGTACGCTTGGACTCTGCATCTGCCTGACAAGTGCGAAGCCACAGGGCGTGGCGGGCTGCCACCACTGAAGCAGAGATTCTGGAGCATACCTCACCAATATCTCTCGAGGCCTCACCCAGATAAACAGCTGATTCCTGAATATGTTCAGCTAGAGATAAGATCCTTTAGACCTCAGGCCCTCCGCCAATTGTTCATCCCACTTCTCTAATGCCTTGTTAACCCAGGAGCCAACCAAGGCCGGTCTGAGTAGAGCACCAGCAGCAGTATAGATGGACCTGAGAGTAGTGTCCTTAGAGCCTTCCTTTAAGTCATAGCTTCTGGGACTGGTAGCGTAGTTTTCTTTGATAGGCGAGAGACAGAGGAATCCACAGACAAAGTAGTTTCCTATTTGCTTCTGTTATCTATGGGAAAGGGATAGAGAGAGAGAAATCACCTGGGGAGCTGAAACTTCCTATTTGTGTGTTTCCAGGCTGCTGCCAGCTGCTCATCTAACTGAAGAGAAACAGGATAAGTGACAATGGACTTTTGTTTCTTACCGAACAAAGGAATCCAGTGAATACCCTGTGAAGCCGCCTCATGAGAAAACCTCGAAGTCCGAATCCTCCAGCGTCTGACCTTCTTCCACCTGAGATGAGTGATCTGTGTCCAAATCCTCCTCTGGCTGAAGAACCGCTGGAAGGGTCCTTTTTCTAGAAGACCAACTTACCACGGCTTTGAGGATCTAGATGAGGCCCCCATTAATTGGACCAGACTATCCAGAGAACGGGCTAACCCCTGAGCCCAAGCTGGTTCGCTAAGGAAGAAGAGCGAGAAAAGCTGGGACCGTCCCTGGCAGCTTCCTGTTCTCTACGAGAAGCGGCTAACTTAGATGATAAATCAGCCATAACTCCTGTCAGGCTGTTACCAAGGAGAGAGAACGGGCTAACACCTGAGCCCAAGCTGGTTAGCTAAGGAAGAAGAGCGAGAAATGCTGGGACCGTCCCTGGCAGCTTCCCGTTCTCTACGAGAAGCAGCTGATCCTGTGATAGGGACAGGAGCTGAAATGGAGAGAGGCCAAGCAATTAAAATGGCCCCGCTCAGAGTGAGGACGCGCCAAAACTGAGGAGGCGGCTGTAGTATGGACAGCTCATAGCTCTCCTAGCGAGATGCTATGGCCACTGGAGACTAAGCCCCGCCCCCGTCTAGACGGGAATAAACTCCGGCACTATAGTGTTCCCCCTCTGCGATACCGCTGTCCACTGCAGTGGTGAACATAAAAGAGCACTCCGGTGCTAAGCATTAAGCCGTGGGGCCGCAGAAGACAGCATGGACCGGCCACCTCCTAAGAGTGACAGCTGCGGCAGCACCGCGTCCAGCTACATTATCCAGCACTCTTGCTACTCAGGAGAGGTGGTCATACTAAACCAGACTGCTGCAGCCAGTATGCTGGGCTAGGGGAGGCAAGCGTGGAAGCCCGGACACAAGCCGATGTCAGCTGTGGTGGGTCCTCGATGAGTCAGATGACTCAATGTGTGGAGGCCCCCCGTCAGGGTCACCCGATACAGGCTGCAGTAGCCGTGGCGGTGCCCTTCCCGGCGGCTCCCACGTAGCAGGCAGAATGCCACAGTAAGCAGTCTGCTTGTCCTCACTTGGAAGAATGATAATAAACATAAAAATTATTAACAAAAGGCTGGAAACAACCCAATGTGCACCGGCTCTCTCGGGCACATTTCTAAAACTGCGGCTGATGGGACAGAGCCAGTCACACTTTTAGATTAAAGTGCCAGGCTCTACTCAACCACCATCTATACCCCAGTGTTTTGAGCTCCAGTGTCCCCTAATGGATGAAAGAGAAAACGTTTAATCCTGGAAAGGCATAATGAGATATATAAACAAACATTGCAGAATTTTAAACAATGGCCTCTCATGTTAGCATGCTTTGCGTTATGTGTAAAGCAGAAAATGGGTAAGACTCAGGCAAGTACATAATGGAGCATGCAGTATCATTTATTTTGTCGTTAAATTGATGGTCGCTAGGTTGCTTTATGCATATATAAAAGATACAATTATTGTGAAAGCCAAATCATTATAAAAACAATGTAAAATTTTAATTTGTACTTCTACCCAAAAGAGTAATACATTGGTTTAATCATAAAATGACCTGATTGTTATGTGTAGCTGTTCTGATCTCAACAAGTTTTAAAAACATATTATGCCAGTGCCTGAGTAACAGAGGTGCATTAGTTGGTTAAACCTGTAGGAGTGTTAAAAAAATCTCCCAACGTTTAAAGGCAACAAACAAAAAAACAAGGAGCTATTCCTTACCTTGTGCTTGGGGCAGCGCACAGATAAGTTCTCTTCACTCAGTAAACATTCTGCAAGAAAGAACATCATGGGAGGGCTATTTATCTGTAAGTGCACACAACAAGTTGATAAAACTAAAAAAATTGGCAGAAATGTGCGATAAGTGGGAACAACTAACTTTAATCTGAAATATATAAATCTGAAAAAAAGTGATCGAATAAGAATATCAAATCTGATAGAGAGATATAGATATGTATTAATGTGTGTCTGTCCTCTTGGTTGTAGGGAGCAATACCATATCTTGGCTTTTCTATAATCCAGATCACTGAACAACTGGATATGCCATATGGCCCTGAACATGTGTGATCAGAGTCTCACACTGCCAGGTTTGTAACAAGTAGCATCCCTGTGAATATTATATAGATACAATACCATGTTACTAAGATGAGTAAAGTGGAAATCCTGTAGATGTTTGGCTTGCATCACAGATAGACATGGTCTTTTGCCACTTAACAAAAAAGCACACAACAGATTTTCCAAAGAGAGATCACTCTTCTCTTCCCCACGAGCTAAACTGTAAAGGTGCATATCCACTAGAAGATCGGGAAAAGACTCCACGATTACGACATTATAATCGTGCAGTCGTTTGTCAGTCTGTGATGTGCCTACACTGAACGAGCAGTCGTTCAGTGTAGGGACAATCATCTGCAAACATGCTGCTGATGTTATCGTCAGGTTGACCAGCATGTTTGCCCGATGATAGATGTCTAAACTACCAATTTTTTTAAACAATCTGCAAATGCAAATTGAGCGATCGAACTATATCGTTCAATCGCTCATTTTAATAGTCTACTGGATAGGCACCTTTAGACTCTTCAACACCCTTCATTCTCCTGGCAATAAAATCACTTTTAATGTATTTGTCTGACTAACTTGAAGGCTGCTTACAACAGCTTTTTGCACCAATATATGTAAACATCTCACAAACCCCCTTTAAACACTACTTTATAACAATGAACAAAGGGATTATATAAAAGGTTTTAAAAAAAAAAAGTATAAAAGTGGATTTTTAGACCAATGACTATGTGCGGGTGTACAAAAGTTTTACCTTGCGGTAAATGTTTTATGCAGCTCTCTGGAGACAGACTACTGAAATTTTTGGTTACCATGGCAAAAACTAAAAATAGGTGTTCAGGTATGTTGATATCCAACTAAATAGAATTTCATTTTCCCTAAGGTTTAGAAGTTTGTAAGCGGTGGTTTAGAATGACAACTTTTAGCATATTATGGATAATGAAATCAAAAGTAACTCACAAAGGCTCCATTTGCTCCCACATGCTCCTCTCAGAAGCGTGTTCTTAATTCACGCTGTATGAAAAATAGATCAGTTCACAGTAGCAAAAGTGCGGCAGAGTCGCTAGACTCTACTTGCTTCTGCTGAACAGATCTATTTTCAGACCAAAAACAAATAACACAATGGCAGGTGCCCGGGAGATATTGGACAGTATGAATGCAAGAACCTGGGAAAGTTATCTTTTGAGACAGAGTTGCACTTAAGTTATTGTACAAATAAATAATGTAAACTGTATCTATATTCCAAAGCTAATTGTAAGTGGAACTCTGCTTCAATCGCCCAGGAATTATATAGGACAGCACTAGAGTTAAAGCCAGTCACACAAAGACACAGTCAATCACCAGCAGAAGGGGGTTCATGGAGTTCCAATGTTTATCAGGTTTAACAAATTGGATTTCTGAAAGCATCTGTATCCTTACCTGAGTCCATGGCACATGGGTAGTGATAGCAGCAGGTACAACCCTTGTTGAAGCAGCCAAGAGTGGCTCCAGGCTCCTGGCAGTGAGCACAGATCTGGGAAAAAGTACAGGTGTAAAAGATTCACAAATCACTAATTTAAGTGTGAACTAAGTAGCAAGTTATGTAAAAAATTGATAGAAACAAATGTGGAAGCAGACATTATGTGGGCTGCAACATCGTTCAGTTTAACACACAAGGTACTAGTGACAAAAATAAGGCAAAAGGCATTGTGTTTCTGAAACGTCTGGCTCTACTCAATATACATACATGTCATACATCACCATTAGTTCTGCTATCATAAATTACATGAGATGCATATTAAGAGCTAGAATAAATGGCTGAAATGTTTTAGGTGCAATGACTACCTGGCATTTGTCCAACCCCGTCTTCTTGGGCCTGTAATGTCAGAGATAAATGTGGGCTAGCTTATGAAATTGCAGGAAAAAAAAATCATCTGTTTTATAGATGGAACTTAAAACAGGATTTTGGTACTGACCGAAAAATCCCTTTCTCTGATTCCATAGGGGACACTGGAGGCTTCAAGACAGTGGGGTATAGACAGTGCGCAGAGTGGAGCTGGCACTTCAATTTTTAATGAAGTGTGACTAGCTCCTTCCCCTCTATACCCCCCTACAAGCCCAGTTTAAGGAAACTGTGCGAAAAGGCGAAAGTACACAAAATATTGTAAAAAGGTTGAAAAAACAGAAATACAACAAGAGACGGCAAACAGGTCTCTAACAGCCATAACGTAAAAACGACCCCAAGCGTGGCAGGAAGGAACAGCGCAGGGCATCCAGTGTCCCCTATGGAATCAGAGAAAGGGATTTGTCGGTAAGTACCAAAATGCTGTTTTCTCCTTCATCCATAGGGGACACTGGAGGTTTCAAGACAGTGGGGACTTCCCAGAGCTCCCATCACGGGTGGGAGAGCGCTGCAAAACAGACCGGCCAAACTGTGCTGCAGTGGCCGTGAACATGTAGAATCTGTAGAAATGAACAAAGGGATGCCGGCCCGACCAAGTGGCCATCCGGCAAAGAAATTCCATGGAAACCCCACGAGCAGCCGCTCACGAGGAATCCACTGAGAGAGAGAGGAATGTACTGTAATGGAAGGTGGAGGCTCTCTAGATGAAGCCATATACGCCTGACTGATGGTCAGGCGAATCCAGCGAGCCAGCGACTATTTTAAAGCTGGCCAACCAGGACAAGCATTATCATACAAAACAAACAGTGTCCGTTTTACGTATGGCTGCAGTCCTCTCCACATATATCCGAAGAGCCCTAACATCATCTAATCATTTTGACGAAGGTGAATCTTGTGGAAGAACCGGTACCACAATAGGTTGGTTGATGTGGAAAGCCGAAACCACCTTAGGAAGAAAATCCATTCTAGTACTGAGTTTCGCTCTATCCTCATGAAATACCAATTATGGAGGATGACAGGATAGAGCTCCCAGTTCTGACACCCTCCTGGCTGATGCCACTGGAAGAAGTGTAACCTTCCACGAAAGGTATGTAAACTCCACAGACTCCAAAGGTTCGAACAGGGAGGACTGTAACCCCTCCCTTTCATGCACCTGAAGAGTATTGCCAGATTGATTTGAGCAGCTGCCATTTTCTGAGGACTGTAAGAAGGAAAGGACTAGATCCAAGTCCAACAGAGCTGTAAGAGGAACAAAGGGTGGCTGTAACCTAAGAACACCTTGCAGAAAAGTCTGCTCGTCCGGTATCAAGGCCAATTACTTTTGGAAGAAAACCATGAGCTGAAATTTGGGCTTTCAGAGAACCCAAACGCAGACCTGCTGAGAGACCTGCTTGCAGAAAAAGCAGAAATCTGGCTAGTTTGAATTCTATAGGTGGAGATCCTCTGTGTTCACACCACAAAACATAAGCCTTCCATATACGGTGGTAATAATTTGAAGTAACTTCCTTTCAGGCTCTAAGCATAGTAGGGATTACCCTGGATGGGATCCCTTTTACGTCTTAAAATGGCCCTTTCAACAGCCACGCCGTCAAACGTAGCAGTTTTAAGTCTGGATAGACTCAAGAACCCTGAAGTAATAGCTCTTCTCTCAGTGGTAGGAGCCACAGATCATCGATCAGCAGAAGTTGAATGTTGGAATACTAAGCTCTGCGAAGCCAATCCGGAGCTATCAATAGAACCTTGGCCTTCTCCCTCTTGATGCGTTGTAGGAATCAAGGGAGAAGAGGGAACGGAGGGAAGAGAACGACAAATTGCAACTGCCACGGTGCTGACAGTGCGTCCACTACCACCGCCTGCGGGTCTCTTGTCCGAGAGCAGTAGAGAAGCAGTTGATGATTTTGTCTGGAAGCCATGAGGTCGACCTGCGGAAGACCCCATCGTTAAGACAAGCTGGTGAAAAACTTGAGGATGTAGTGCCCATTCTGCTGGATGCACGTCCTGACAGCTGGTCTCCCGATTTTCAACGCCCCGGAATTAAGCCTTTGCAAACTTTTCTGCCCAGATTAGAATCCGGCTTACTTCCTTCATAGCCGCTAGACTTCTGGTGCCGCCTTGTCTGTTTATGTATGCCACGGTTGTGGCATTGTCCGACTGGACCCAGACTGCTCGGCCCCCGCAACAGGTGATCTGCTGTCTGGATAGCGTAGAAGACTGCCCTTAGTTCCAATATGTTACCTGCTTCCTGTGATGTCCAGCGGCCCTGGAAGTGATGTTCTTGAATCACAGCCCCCCAGCCTCTCATCTGTGGTGTGAAAACAACCGTAAGGAATGACCTCGAAGGCCGCCACCATCTTCCCCAGGAGTCAGATGCAAACATACACTGAAACCTGACGACGTCGTAGGACAGTCCTCACCATCTCCTAAATGAAAGTTACTTTTTCCTGAGGGAGGAACACACGCTGAGACAATGTGTCCATGATCATTCCCAGAAAATGCAACCTCTGCGTCGGTTGCAGATAAGACTTGGGGAAGTTCAGGATCGATTCATGACAAATGAGAAGGTTGTGTGTCACTGTGATTTTCTGCTAATAGGTTCCTGGAAGGTGCCTTCAGCAGTAGATTGTCCAGGTAAGGGATAATAGTGATCCCTTGTTTCCAAAGGAGACTCATCACAGCCATGACCTTTGTGAATACCCTGGGAGCTGATAAGCCGAAGAGTAAGGCCTGAAACTGGAAATATGAATTCCGAACTGCGAATCTCAGAAACGCCTGGTGAGGAGGCCTATAGGGATGTGAAGGTAGGCGTCCTTGATATCTAGAGATACCATGAATTCGCCTTCCTCCAAACCCGCAATCACCGACTGAAGGGACTCCTCCTTGACTTTGAAAATCTTTTAGGTATGGATTGAGATACTTCAAGTTCAGAATAGGTCTGACCGAGCCGTCCGGCTTCAGAACCACAAAGAGACCAAAGTAAAAACCATTTCCAGTCTGATGTACGGGAACTGGGACCACCACTCTCGTGGATAGAAGCTTGTTGGTAAAAAAAAAAAATCAAAAAAAAATCGAGGTGGAGGTTGAAACAAAGTCGAGCTTGTATCCCCGAATGAGGAGATCCCGGACCCAAGCGTCCGTACAAGTATCCGTTCATACTTTTACGAAGTCCCGAAGACGCGCTCCCACTCTGGGGTACCCCAGGTGAGAGGGAAGCCCATCATGCACTGGGCTTGGTAGTGGACTTAACCTCCTGCAGAGCAGAGGTTGTTGTTGCTGCAGCTCTGCCCCGACCTCTGAAACCACGGGACGATGATGGACCTCCTCTGAAGCAACCAAGTTAACGACCCGGGGCGTAAAAGGACCGAAACGAGGGTCCAGAGTAAGATCTTCTAGGGGGAGGAGCAACAGAAGGAAGAGAAGTGGATTTACCTCCTGTAGCCTGAGAAATCCACTTATCTAGTACCGATCCCAATAATACACTTCCCGTGAATGGAAGTGCTTCCACAGCTCTCTTTGATTCTGCGTCCGCTTGCCAATGTTTAAGCCACAGCGCCCTTCGTGCTGAAACCGCCAGAGCTGAAGTTCTGGAGGCGATATTGCAAACGTCTTTGGACGTTTCTCAGAGGTAAGCTGCAGCTTCACCTATATGTTCTGCCAACGTTATAAGGAATTCCACCAGCAGCTGGTCTCTCATTCCGTCAGCCAATTGTTTTACCCAAAGCTCAATAGTTTTGTTAGTCCAGCAGCTTGCAATCACAGGACGCAGAGTCACCCCTGCAGCTGTGTAAATGGACTTGAGAGTGTTTTCCAATCTCCTGTCAGATGTGTCTTTCAAAGACTTGGTCCCAGGAACTGAAAGCATAGTCTTTTTAGACAGCCGTGAAACTGATGGCTCTACTGTAGGGGGAGTCTCACAAGATTTTTTGTTATCTGCCGGAAAAGGATAAAAAGAAAATAACCGTTGGGACATCTGAAATTTTTTATCCGGATGTTCCCAAGCTGATGTTAGAAGAGAATCTAGCCCTTCCGAGACCGGAAAAGCAATAGCCTGTCTTTGTTTCTTTAGAAAGACTGTCGAGTAGGACCTGTGTCCTCCTCTTGTATTTGCAATACCTGTCGGATTGCAGAAATTAAAGCCTCTATCCTCCCCTTGGATGCCGGCTCAGACTCCTCTTGGGAGTTCCTTAGGCGAATCTGGAGCATATTCACCTTCTTCTAAATCTGGCATATCCTCTTCCTCCGTGTCATCCGACTGGAGAACTGAGGGTAAAAGTCTCTTTTTTGAGACCAAAGGATCCCGTAGTGGTACGGGAAAGAGTAACGGCTTTTGAAATCCCCTCCATGGAAATAGCTAAGGACCTTGGCCATGCTAGTTCCTCTAGAGCCGCTGACGTGAAAGCCTCTCTTTCTTTGCGAGAAACCTCCAGCTCAGCAGAGAGAGAGGACATAACAGATAAAACCTGCGTCCAAGACATCCCTGCAGATTGTTGCTCAGTATTGCAATTGTCACACAATCGGAAGGTAGATGACTGCCCCTGAGTAAATTTAACTGCACACTTTTTGCAGGTAAAACAAGAGATATGGTAAGAACTTACCTATGTTATCTCTGTTTCTACGAAGTCCATAGGGTCCACAGGGTTGACCTTGGGGTATAGCTGGATCTGGATCCATGGGCACCAAGCAGTTAAAGCTTTTGCTGCTCCCAGGATGCACTTGGGTCCATCCTCCTCTATATCCCACCCCCGAGCCACAGGCACCTCAGTTGGTAAGCAGCCAAGGCCGGAGGAGGAGATTAAACAGAGTGAAGGAAGACTGGAACACACAAGAAACCATAGTCACAGAAATGGGAGACGGAAAACCGGTGACCAGCCACACAGCCCATATGAAGCCAGGTGTGTCAGGGCGGGCGCCCTGTGGACCCTATGGACTTCGTTGAAACAGAGATCACAAAGGTAAGTTCTTACCATATCTCTTGTTTTCTACTTCAGGGTCCATAGGGGGTCCACAGGGTTGACCTTGGGGATGTCCCAAAGCAGTTCAACTAAGGGCGGTGACGCTCCTGTGCAGAAAGGAGAACCCGTCGCCCAAAGGATGCATCCTGAGAGGCAAAAGGTGTCAAACGCATAGAACCTCAAAAACATCTGAATGGAAGACCAGGTGGCCGCCTTACATAGCTGAACAGCAGCCCAAGAGGGACCCACAGAACGAGTGGAATGAGCCTCAACATTGGCTGGCACATGTAAACCCTCCTGTGCATAAGCCTCACAAATAACAGAACAAAGCCAACGGGCTAACGTTTGTTTGTTGGCAGGCCAACCCCTCCTGTGAAAACCAAAGAGGACAAATAATGAATCAGACTTCCTAACAGAAGCAGTCCGGTCCACATAGCTTCTAAGCGCACGGACTACATCCAAGGAAGCCTCACCAGCTGAGAGATCAGGTGACTGAAAAGCTGGCACAACAAGTTCCTGATTGATGTGGAACTTCAAAACTACTTTAGGTAAAAACTCAGGACAAGTGCTAAGCACCGCTCTGTCCTGGTGAAAAATCAGAAAAGGGGGACAACAGGAAAGCGCCCCCAACTCTGACACACTCCTGGCAGAAGCAATTGCCAGGAGAAAAACGGTCTCAAACGTTAACCACTTGAGTTCCACCGACTCAAGAGGCTCAAAAGGAGGACCCTGCAGGACCCGAAGAACCACCGCCAAGTCCCAAGGAGCCACAGGAGGCACGAAGGGAGGCTGGATTCGGAGAACATCTTGGAAAAAAGTGTGAACATCTGGCAGTGTAGCGATCCTTCACTGGAACCACACGGACAGCGCGGACACATGCACCTTCAGGGAGGCAAGGCATAAGCCTAGGTCCAAACCTGATTGTAGAAATTCCAAGATCCTAGAAACGCAGAACACCTGAGGATCATAGTTTCTGGACTCACACCACCGAAAGAAAGTGTGCCACCCCCCGTGGTAAATCCGTGCGGAAGCAGGCTTGCGTGCCCTGAGCATGGTACTAATAACCGAACCCGAGAAGCCCCGATACCTTAAGAAGGCTGTCTCAAGAGCCACGCCGTCAAAGACAGCCGGCCCAGATCCGGGTAAAGGCAGGGCCCTTGAGACAATAGGTCCTGACGCTGAGGGAGAAGGTACGGAGCGTCGATGGAGAGGCTCCTCAGATCGGAGTACCAAGGACGTCTGGGCCACGCTGGAGCCACCAGCATGAGCGTGCCGCCGTCCTGCTTGAATTTCCGCAGGACCCGAGGTAGCAGGGATATTGGAGGAAACAGATACGCCAGGTGAAACCTCCATTTTACCGACAGCGCGTCTACCAGACATGCGCCTGCGTCTCGTCCTTGACCTGTAAACTGCCAATTTGCGATTGTGATGGGAGGCCATCAAGTCCAGCTCCGGCAGCCCCCATCTGTCTACGAGTAGCTGAAACACCTATGGGTGAAGCGACCATTCCCCGGGACGCACGTCTTGACGGCTGAGGAAGTCCGGGGATGAAGACCGCCGATATTGCTGGAATGTGGCACTCCGCCCAAGCAAGGATGCGAGACACACTCCGACATCACAGCCCGACTGCAAGTTCCTCCCTGGTGGTTGATGTACGCCACCATGGTGGAGTTGTCGGACTGAACTTGAACCGCCCTTCCTTGAAGAGCGGTGCCGGACGACTACAGGGCCCTGTACACCGCCCGCAGTTCCAGGATGTTTATGGGGAGAAGTGCTTCTTCCGCAGTCCAACGTCCCTGAAGTGACAACGAGTCTGTCACTGCCCCCCAACCCTGGAGACTGGCATCTGTTGTGAGCAGGACCCAGTCCGGGATCCAAAAGGGGCGTCCCTCGACCAGATGGGCTGTCTGAAGCCACCAAGCCAAAGACTGCCAAACCTCCGGGGACAACACCAGCATCTGAGAGCGGATACGGTGAGGTAACCCGTTCCATTCTGATAAAATCAGCCCCTGCAGGGGCCGTGAACGGAACTGGGCAAATTCCACCATGTCGAATGCCGACACCATCAACCCCAGAACTCTCATAGCCGAATGGACCGACAGGCGGCAACTGCTCAGGCAACTGTGTATCCGCAGCTGTAGAGAGGAGACCTTTTCCGGACTCAGGAAGATCCTTTGCTGACGAGAAGCTAGCAGGGCTCCCAAATGAACCATCGTCTGTGATGGAATCAGGGAGGACTTTCTCCAATTTATCAACCACCCGTGCGCTTGCACACAAGCGATCGTCAGGTGGAGATGTTGAAGCAGTACCTCCGGAGAGCTTGCCAGGAAAAGGAGGTCGTCTAGATACGGCAGCAGCCGTACATTCTGGCTCCGAAGATGTGCGGCCATGATCGCCATCACTTTGGTGAATACCCTTGGTGCCGTCGCCAGAATGATGGAAAGTAACGTTTCCATCCTGAATTTGGGAACTCAGAGGAATTTGTTCAGAGACTTCAAATTGAGGATAGGGCGATGAGAACCATTGGGTTTCTGCACCAGAAACAGAGTAGAGTGATTGAGGAACGGGAACAATGACCCCTGCTTTCAGCAAGTACTCTATAGCTTCCGAAATCTGCAAAGCCTTGGTTTTGTCCTGAGAAGTACTAGTGCAGAAATATTGGTGGGGCGGTCTGTGCCGAAAAGACAGGGCGTACCCCTGGGAGACCACTTCTCGAACCCAGGCATCCGTGGTGGTATTGTGCCAGCACTGGGCAAATTGAAGAAGTCGGCCTCCCAATCTGGGGTTCCCCAGAGGGAGGCCCGTCCCATCAGTCAGAAGGTTTATCTTCCTGCTTGGAAGAAGGGCGCCTGGCACTCCAGGTCTGCTTCTTGGGCTTAGAGGCAGTCTTGGTCGCCGACTGCCTCGGGAAGGACTGACCTTTGGAATTGCCCTGAACCCGAAAGGACCGAAAAGCGGAGCTCCGCACCTTAGCAGGTTCTGAAGCCGAAGGGAGGAAGGCTGATTTAGATTTAGCCAGAGTATCCACTATTTTGTCCAAGTCTGGACCAAATAGCAACTCCCCATTAAAAGGTAAGGCCTCCAGGCCCTTTTTAGAGTCTGCGTCAGCTCTCCAGGACCGCAGCCACAAGGACCGACGTGCAGACACAGCTGCAGCCGAAACCCTAGATGTCAGCAGGCTGGCATCTGACGATGCTTCCCCAATATAGGAAGCCGCATCTCTCATCTATCCTATTAACGCCCTCTGGATATCTGGAGCATCATCTGGAAAGGTATCCTCTAAAGTGTTTGCCCAGTTCTCAACGGCTTTAGCCACCCAAGAAATGGCCATGGATGGACGGGCCACTGCCCCAGAGAGAGAGTAGATAGACTTTAAGCAAGTCTCCACTTTCCTGTCCGTGGGATCCTTCAGGGAGGAGATAGACGGTAAGGGCAACGTAGCGCTTTTAATTAAGCGGGTGACATGGGAATCCACCGCCGGTGGAGTTTCCCATTTCCTGCAATGAGCTTCAGGAAAAGGATAGTTGGATGCCAACCGCTTCTGTAGTTGGAATCTCTTACTGGGCGACAGCCAGGCCCCCGCCATACGATCCGTCAATTGGTCAGACAGGGGAAAAACATTCAAAGTTACCTTTGCCTTTTTAAAATTCGGATACTTCGACCTAGGAGCTGGCGCATCCTCCTCTATGTGAAAGATGGCCCGCACCGCCCTAACCAATGCCGGCACATTAATGGAGGACTTAGTCTCCACCTCCTGGGCCATGGCATCCGAGTCAGTGTCCTCATGTACTTCTCCGTCATCTGAAGACACGTCCGTGTCAGTTAACTGAGCAGCAAGTGAAGCCGTAACGGGGCGCTTGGACGCCTTTGGGGGCATGTCACTATGTAGCATCGACTGAAAAGCCGAAGACGAAGCCGCCAGACTCTGAACAGAGCTGGAGAGTACATCCACCCAGGGTGAAGGAACTGCCTGAGGATACCCCTGAAAGGGCACTATGGACTGCTGTGTCACGGAGATAGACTGTACGTACACAGGCAACCCCGAATAAGGACCCACAGTCTGAGACCCGGGAGGAGACTGCAATAAATGCGGAATACCCGGGGAATGGGGGATGGTTGGCTGGGGCAACGCCCTAGTAGGGACTGCAGTCGGGACCGCTAAACGGTCCACGATTGACGCCAGCACTTGCGAAAACATTGCCTAAGGAGGATCCTGCGCCGTAGGGGTCTAGAGGGGCCAGGTGCCAGCTGGCACCGCCCGCACAGACCATCCTGTGATAAATCCTCTTTATCAACCCCTGCAGAGGTGAGGCGTATAACACCTGCGCACTCCCAAGTATGCAACACAAACAGTCCACAAAATGGTACGGAGTAGCACAACACTGTATGTGACTGACCTCACAAATACGATTTATATAAGTGCGGTACACAGAAAAACGCCCCTCCCCCACACACCTGCGGGTCGTAGGAGAAGGAAAGGGATAGTTATAAGATGACAGTCAGAAGAAATTAGCACAGACAGCAGCACTAGCAAAAGTCACATACCATGCTGGAAGTTATACTCACTGCACCTTTCGCTACAATCAACCTCCCAGATTCAGTGGGCTGTAGCGCTGCGAACACCGTCCTTTTGCAGAGAAGAGGTACACAGGGGGACCAGTCCAAGCACCGCCTGTGAGATCTGCGCTTGCCACTGAGAAGATGGCCGCCGGAGAGTTCTGAGGAGGAGTGGCCTTAGGAGGAGCAGCTCAGCGATGCCAGCACGCATGAGAGAAGGCGCAATGAGCTGAAGGGAGGAGCCGCTAAACCAGGGAAGGCTGCCTCCCCTGGCTAGTAATTAACCCCAGGGACGCTGGTTCCCTTCCAGCACTTATACCCTGGTGGTCCAGCGGACACGCGGGGTATTGCTGAAGAGGGGGAGCCCGCCGCCGCTACTAGCGCCGCCGGTCTGTCCCCAGAGACCGGCGGTGAGAGACTGCATTTTTCCCCTGCACGCAGCGCGATGCGCTGAACGCAGATTACCCTGGCTCTGTAGAATCCGGCAGAAGTCAGTGGGAGCTCCCGGAGCCCTGCCAGTACTGACTCCGGGGTCCCACTGCGATCCCCAGATCAGTACTGGCGTTGCAGCGCCAGCGGGGCTGTTGGAGCGGCAGCGTGGACGTCCAGATGGACAGTCTGATGCTGCCGCTCTGAAGAGTAAAAATAAATAAACAAACATCTTTTTAAAAAATAAAAATAAGCTTAGGGGCTGCATATGCAGCCCCACTGCGCCAGGGTGACCCGACTCCGTCCGGGCACCAACTAAAACTGAGGTGCCTGTGGCTCGGGGGCAGGGGATAGAGGAGGATGGACCCAAGTGCATCCTGGAAGCAGCAAAAGTTTTAACTGCGTGGTGCCCGTGGATCCAGATCCAGCTATACCCCAAGGTCAACCCTGTGGACCCCCTATGGACCCTGAAGTAGAAATAACTTTTGAGATGCTTTTAGTTTGCCAGTCATGCTACATACAGACCCCACACAAACAACATAAAAGTGTAGTGAAATAGGTCAGGCGAAGAAGAAACTGGGATACAGAGAGGCAGGAGAGAGCCACACTAGCCCTAAATGCGCTCCTAGCAGTGCCTGAAAATGCTAGGCATAGGAGGAATAACCACTAATAAATAAGTAGTCCCCAGCCTGGCTGACACAGCCGTTTGTACTGCCTGGCTGCCCCGCTAGTCGGGACAGTCTGCATACACCCTTACCAGCGCTGCCGCTGTTGATAGGGGACTCCTCTTTTAGGATGCCTGGAGAGCATGGTGTGATCCCTGCGGCGTGTCTACGCTGTCTGGCTGCCCCGCTAATCGGGGAAGCACTTTGCATACAGCCTATGTAGAGAAGCTAGTCGGGGAGCCAGGTAATACTTACGGGCTGCGTGCTGCCGGCGGCGGTTATTGACTGGTGGGGGTCCGCTATGCGCGCAGTGCAGCTACTGCCTGTCTGTCCTCAATGCTTGTTTATTGCAAATTCCTAAACCCTGAGGAGGAGTCTAACACGTCCAGCTGCCCTCAGGCATGAACTTAAATTGGGCTTGTAGGGAGGTAGAGGGGGAGGAGCTAGTCACACTTAAAAAAAAATTAAAGTGCAAACTCCACTCAGCGCACGTCTATACCCCACTGTCTTAAAGCCTCCAGTGTCCCCTATGGAATCAGAGAAAGGGATTTTTCGGTCAGTACCAAAATCCTGTTTTAAGTTCCATCTATAAAAAGATTAATTTTTTTTACTGCAATTTCATAAGCTAGCCCACATTTATCTCTGACATTACAGGCCCAATAAGACGGGATTGGACAAATGCCAGGTAGTCATTGCACCTAAAACATTTCAGCCATTTATTCTAGCTCTTAATACGCAACTCATGGATGAAGTAGAAAAACAGTTATAGTATTCAGTGCACCATTAAGACATCTATAACTGGTCTTCTACCGTTATGCTTTGTCTTTCACATTTTGTTGCATATTTCGGGGCCTATGTATCAAAGCTGGGAGAGAGATAAAAATGTAACAAATAAATTGCCAACCAATCAGCTACTATAATTTTTTAAACACAGCCTGCAAAATGTAAATTGGAAGCTGATTGGTTAGTACTTTTTCTCTCGCAATTTTCTCTCTCTCCCAGCTTTGATATATAGGCCCCTGAAATTGAAAACTATTAAGGGGGGCATCCACTATACGATTTTAGCAAGCGATTGAACGATAAAGACGTCGTTATCGTTCAATCGTTTAAAAATAGTTTATAAATCGTGCAGTGTTTGGTCGTTAACGATCAACGATGCGCGCTCCCGCTGGTCGTTTGATCGTTTCGTCAGTCGACTGAACATGCAGATCAATTTTACTTGATCTATTAAAGATGGTTTGCAAATCGTTCAGACTGAAAGATAAAATTTCAAGGGAAAAAATCAAGGGAAAATCGTTTAGAGATTGGACAGGGAGTAGATCGTCTAGTGGATGTGCCCCATTAGAATCATTAGATTGATTGAGGGGTCTATGTACTAAAGCTTGATGAGAGATAATATTGTGAGAGAAAAAGTATTAACCAATCAGCTCCTAACTGTCATTTTTCAACCACACCTTGCAAATGTAAGTTAGAAGCTGATTGGTTAGTGCTTTATCTCTCACCATTTTCTCTCTCTCCAGTCTTTGATAAATACCCCCCCAACTCCAATTCTCAAGTGCTACCAACAGCTCATGTTTTGTGGATGTCTTTAATCATGCACAGGTGAGTTATTCTACTTTGCTGGGTCAATAATTATCCCACCTGTTTCCCCAGACATAAATCCTCAAAACATGACCTGTTGAGAAAACTTGAGGGTTGAGGTTGAAGCCACTGATTTATAGGATTTCAAGGGTATTTGAGGTGTGGTTTATATAACAACCTATTGATCACACATAGTTAGGAATATTACTTGTAAGAGTACCCAGCCATTTTCTTTATCCTCTGTTTTAAATGCAGATTTTGTTAATGTCCTGACAGATGTTGGTAGAACTGTGGATGTTCAGTGCAAATTTGGGTTAACTCAACACTACCAGAGATGTAAAGGCTTTATGTCCACAGCTGTAAATTACCACAAGGGCAACAAAAAAACAATTGTGTTTATTTTCTGCAGTCGGCGACTGATAGAATTTCTAACAGAGGTGCTGACGGGACATTTAGTTTCTATGTTGTTTTCAAACTGGATTTTGTATTAGATAAGTGGTGAGTTCATCTAAAATGGCAAAGACCTTCTTATAAGGCATTACAATTATGCTAGGAAGTGAAGAGAGGAGAACGGTTAATAAAAATGAAAAAAAATTGGGAGGAATGTGTAACAGTAACACAGCGAAATGGAAATACTATGCTGTACATGACCCTGACTTTCTGGTAGGAGAGTTTAGTCAATAACACTTCTCACTACATCTAGCATACCAGATTATGATTAACATTTATAATTTAATAAACTCACCATCTCTCTGGAAAGATCAAAAGCCTCCTGCAAACCATACAATCGGCCACAAACAAAGTAGACACCGTTGGCCCAAAGGACACATCCCTCATGCATCCAGAATTCATTGCTGTCGAGAGGTAGTTGAGGGATTGGAAACCCTTGGTCAGGGATTACATCTGCAGTAGTTAGTCCACGAGAGTCCACTGACAGTTCACAAAGGTCAGTGGTCTTCCTACGTGAGGGTACAGCATGTCTAGAAGTGAGACAGTCTCCTGAACGATTCCGACGTTTGTAACGGGGATGTGTAGACAGGCTGCGATGTTCCCTGGCTTGCTGAGGCTCCTCCTCCTCCTCCTCCTCAGAGTCAGTCTTGGAACCATCCAATGCATCTTTGTGTCGAACTTTCACTTTTTTGGGAGTTTCTGTTGATTTTTTCGGTGGTGGGTTTTTGGATAGTGTAGATGCATATTCTTGGGTGTAAAAAGGCCCAAATACATCTCCAAGATTCTTGTAATTGGCCCATTTTCCACAAAAACAACAGACAAGGTGTCCTATTAATGCAGACTCTGTTACAGCTGGCCCCTGTACCATGAAGCTCGAGATCGGAAGAGCTTTGCTCTCAGTAGGCTGTGGAGTTGTGGTCATTTGACCCTTTCGTACAGATGTTAGTTTTTTCCACCGTTGTTCCTCCTCTTCAGCATTGATTACAACACAAGACAAGCCTAATTCCTCCTTATTTTCTACATGGATATAGGGAAAAAATGATTTGGTTTTGGACTCAGTTTTGTTGTCAATGGTTTGGCTGGCATACTTTAATTTGATCTCTGGCTCTATTGGGACAATTATAGGAGCTGCTTGCTTACCCAGTCGCCTTCTTGCTGTACCAGCTTGCTTCCTTCTCTCCCTTCTCCTCCTTTTCGGTTTAGGCTCAGATTCTAATTCATGCTCTGACTGTGTTTGTGGTGGTGGAGGAAGAACAGGAGGGGGAGAAGATGTCAGACCTACTGTAATAGATGCTTGAAGCTGCTGCTGTTCTTGTCCTTGCTGGTGCTGTTGAAGCTTTTGCTGCTTAAGCTCTTGTTTTTTCTGCTTGTTGACACTTCCAATAGGACGACCTTTTTTTTTCCCCGATGGAAAGTAGCCTTTTGGAGGTATTATCTCTTGTTTGGGGGTAATAATTATCTTATCATTGTCAGCCACTGCATGTGGTTGAACCTGTGGCAAAGGGCATTTTGATTCCAAAGTTGGAGAGGTTCCCCTTCCTTCCATAACATGGTTGGATGTTTGCTGTATTAGTGCTCTAGTTTGTGAAAGATCTATGGTTTCTATAGACTGTTCAGCGATTTCCATTTTAATCTGCTTGTCATCCTGGATAGTACAGGTGTTCAATGACTTTGGTGAAAGTCTGTGGATTTTTATCTCTTCATTGCTAGATAAATCTGGTAAGACATCAACTGCTCTTTCTTCTTCTTGCACAAATCCATTACCACTTCCTGATTCCTTGCCTTTGAGAGATAAAAAGTCATCAAGTGTTACTGGTTCAAGAGCACTCTCTGAGCTGCTTGAGGCAGAAATGCGACGCACATTGGGAGATGTAATTTTCTGCACTATAGCTTCGAGCTTGAGACCCCTTCCCTTGCGGGGCGGGAGAATTTTTGTCTTTGTTGGACTTGAAAGTGATACTTTGGGGGGGCTCCTCTGTTCAGGTCCAGTGGATTCTTCTGTCACGCATAAACATTCACCATCATTGCCCCTTGGTGAAAAACTATGTAATGAAGGTGTTATGTCAGGACCTTCTTTTGGGATAGAAGTAGGTGGCCGTCCTTTGTCATCCAGCAAATGCTTCTTGCTAGGAATGGGGGAAATGAAAGAACGTACTCTTCTTCTCATAATTAATGGGTTGTGGTGTGATACTTCCTCGGGTCCTGAAGGCTTATGAGCATTGCACCCAAGTTTTGGGAGCTCCACTGATTCTTCAGCACTGGTTCTATGTGTTTCAGATTCCCTAATGGGGCTAAACGGTTTCGGATTTGTACCTATTGGAGACCCAACTTTTTTTAATGGAGAAGCGTGTCGCCCCAAGTACCAATTTAAGGGTTCTCCTGATGGAGACTTTTGACTGTTTCCTTTCAAATCCGCATTTATACGTTCACCCATACGCAGTTGGCGGCCGTAGTCTATGTTGCTGGATTCGTGATATGAAGTCTGTTGGCTATATCCTAAGCCCTCAGTTTCACGTCTACCTGGACTACGAACATGAAAGGATTCTTGTCTTGGACTTTTCCGCAGAACTTCCTGGCAATGTTGCGAGGCTGAGAGTATAGCTTGAGCAGAGTTTCCCAGCCATTGTTTATATTGTTCTTGTTGGTACATATGTCTTTTGTAATGTAAAGAACTACTGAATGTGGGGTGAGGCTCCCCATAAGAGCTTGATCTAGAATTTGTATGATAGCCTAGAGTAGAACTATCAGTTTTAGGAAAAAAAGCAGAGTATATAGCATCTCTACTTGCTCGTTCTGACAGACTCATTGTTGGATTAATGTGATGAACCTCTGTTGGACCACGACTTCTTCCTGGAGACATCTTCAACCTATTACTAAGCTCTTGAGATTGTGCAGATGACCTCCCTCGAGATCCCACCCTACCAGTACCCCTTTTTGGATTTGCTACACGGTTGTTTTGTGAACTAAGGCTCTGGTTAGGTTCATATGTCATGGATCGTGGACTGGCATTGCCCCTGGCAGAGTCTTTGGTGCTGTATAGCATACACTGTTCTCCTGTTCTCTTTTTCTGCACCTTTGGGGTCTCAATATCTTCACCCTTGGCCACACCACCTTGACTATTTGACCTTTCCATGGACAATATTCTACTGGGTAGTATAACAGACTGTCCAGCTCTACCTTCTGGTAGTCTTTCTTGAACAATGCCAACATTTTGAGAACTATTGGGTTCACGCACAAGTTGTCTTAGTGGGGATATGTCACATATAACAGACCTTCTTTCAGAAGGAATACCACTCTGTTCATGGGAAACAGTTGGTGGTTCAACCTCAAACTTTCTATTTGCATTATAATCTAACAAATGTATTTGCTTCATTTCTAAAATGGATTTTCTATCCCACTGACTCCAATGTGAGGATTCTAAATGAGGAGCTAAACTTTTCCCAAGGATGTTGCGATTAGGTTGGTCATTGGCCTGGTTCACAAGAACATTGGGCCTTGATGGTATTTCGGGGCTTACAGCAACTACTGGATGCTCCTGTGTATTAATAGCATACCTTCTTTCTTGTTGATGGTGACCTTGTAAAACCTCTTGCAAAAGGCTTGGATACTTTTCACCTCTTCCAGACTTTCGATCACTTTGCCCACCAAAATTTCCCATGTCTGAATTTTTCGGATGCTGATTAGAGGGATTCTGGGAAGTATTATGTGCATTGTTTAAGTCAAATCCAGTGCCAACTGGAGATTTAACAGATTCTACTTGGGGTATATTAGTGGTTGTTATAGACACAGGATCATCAGTATTAGGTTCTCTATCTTGGCTGATAGGACAATCCTTAACATTTTCATCATTAGCCGTTTCAGGCAACTCAGGTTTAGGTGTTTGCTCAAAATCATCATTAACTGGTGTCAGAATGTCATCAACTACTTTTTCTGGCCGGTGTGCCACAGTTTCCATTGAAACTATCACCCCAACTGACTTCTCACTTGCCTTGGGAATTTCCTGAAAAGTCTCTGCTGGCTCAGGCACTGTGTCGATTTCTTGAATTGCAGTCTGTCCTAAAGGTTCATTTTGCCATACATGAGCAGGTGAAGTTGGCTTTTCTGAAGGCAGTCCCTTAAAGCCCATTTCTGAACTGGAGCTCTGGCCACTTAGCCGTCTTAATCTTTCACCTGGATCTCCTGTACTGCTAGAACAGCTGCCATCCAATGATTCTGCCATTGGAGATTTTAGTTGCTCTTCAGCTTGGGAAGAAGTCTCTGAATTGGCACAACTGTCTGTTTTTCTTGAAGTCCTTTTACCACCTTTCTTGTGAGGTGCCAAAGCATCAGAAAGCAGCATGTGTTGAACTGTATTAGGCAAGTTGGCTACTTGGCTACTGAGAGCACTGAGGCTGTTCAGACCTGGATCTGTTAAATGTTTTTCTTGGAGACCTTCCACAGCAAAACCTTTAAAACTACTAATCTGTGTGTTAGGACTCAGCTGTGGCATTACCGGTAATATACGGTTTCTGCTTGGGAGTGGTAAATTTCCCTGTCCACACTGAATATTTTCCCCACTAGTCATCAGAGGTGAAGGTGTTGAGCTACAGCTAGGGGACTGTACTACAGAAGCAGCTGGAGATGGGTTGGAGATTGGGCTGAAGTTCTGCTGCAACTGAATAGGCGATTGTACAGAGACATCAGATTGGTTGTATTGTCCAGTTTGGCTTTGTGGTAGTAACTTAGAGGAATTTGAATACTGCATTACATGAGGAGGGTTTTGCGGCTGTTGTCCCTGACTTTGTGGCAATTTATCTGTATCAAAGTTCTTTAAGTGCTGACTGGCATAACTGCTGTAGCCTTGTTGTGTCCCATAGGACGATCCAGACATATGACTATCATATGGAGAGGTAGGACCCCCAGGACTGTAGCCCTCGTAATTTGTTCCAGATTGCCCAAACCTCTGAAGAGGGAATGAACTAGAGGGCGACCCTGCAGAAGACTGATAATGTTGTTCAAGCTGTCCTACTCGTAGCGGATATCCAACAGGAGAACGCTGCATCTGCTGCAGTTGTGAGGAACCTGCGGATGCAGGTGTGTTGCCAGACTGAGGAAGGGGCTGATGTGACTGGTAAAGTTGTCTCAACTGTTGACTAGAAACATGAGATGAATACTGGCCACCACCAGGAGAAAATGATCCTGTAAAATTTTGTGAGTACTGAGACAGGCTGGCTGCTGCAGATGGCTGACCTGCAAATTGGCTGTGGTGGCCCTCTCTCCCATAGTGACTGCCATAGCCAGTGCTGCTACTACTGGTATTTCCTTGAGGAGGCCCATAACTCTGTACTGGTCCAGCTGGTCTGCGCTGTGGTGTCTGGCCCCCAGGTGGTCCTCCCTCTTTGTTGCCAAGGTAATAGAAGTCACCTGATTCTTTTCGATAAGCTTGGAAACTTTGCAGACTGGAGTTTTCCCCTGGAGTAATTGCAGTAGGAGTGACTGTCCCTCCTCTACGTCCTCCATAGCCGCTTTGGAATATCGGAGCCTGCTGTCTGGGACTGTACTCTTCCATTCTTGAGGGCCCATGAGCTTCCGGTGAATAGGTTTGCTGATTACCGTTGTAGCTGCTTTGCTCTCGGAATGACTGCATATTGCAGAGCTCTTTTTCCTATAACAAAACAAGTAGAAAGATCAAATATGTTAATTCTAAACAATGCATTTTACATTGGACACTGGCAAAACAACAATTAGTTAGGCTCTCAAATAATTTAACAGAGTTTGCTTAACAGTGAAAAAAAGGTTTTAAAAAGTAGAAATGTCACTTGACCTAGAAAAACAGCTGAGGAAAAGCAGAGGGGTAGCACAGCAGAGTGAGGAGTTCTAAAGTTATGAAAAATATGCAGAGTTAATGATAAAATAAAAAATGTCGAGTGAATAATGAACCACAATGGAGGTTAAAAAAGAAAATTGAGGTTTATTATGACGAAGAAAGAATGGATTAATTATATGTTTGTGAATATGGGAGGGGTCTATTATGATTACATAATAATAATGATGGGCGCAGGGTGATGATGAGGTGGACTGAATGGCAAAAGTAGTGAAGGGGGCATGTGGAACGAGGGATGGGAGGAAGATGAGGGAAGCAATTTGATGAAGAATTGAACTCAGTCAGCAGTGATGATGCGGAGGAGGGGGTGGGGATTGAACATTGAGATTGCAGAGAGAGAAAAGGGAAACAGGAGTGAAGAGATGAAAAAGAATGGCTATGATGTAGATTAAAGGAGGAATATCATCTGTAAACGGTGAGCTGCATGTAAATGGGGCGGGTCTGCTCATCTGTCAGCTCATTTATAAAATTTGCCAGTATCCTGCATTTTAGGCTAGTATTAACTGAAATAACTAACTATAAAAAGGTTTGCAGTGCAGTGACTGGATACACTAACATCTACAGTCAGGTCCATAAATATTTGGACATTGACAGAATTTTCATATTTTGGCCTCTATTCACCACCACAATGGCTTTGAAATAAAACAAACAAGATGTGATATAACTGCAGACTTTCAGATTTAATTTGAGGGTAATTACATCCAAATCAGGTGAACGGTGTAGGAATTACAACGGTTTCTATATGTGCCTCCCACTTTTTAAGGGGCCAAAAGTAATGGGACAAACTAAACAATCCTAAATCTAAAGGGGGGTATCCACTAAACGATAAAGTTGAACGATAATGATAAAATTGTTCGATAATCGTGCAAACATCGTTTGAACATAGTTTGCCAATCGTGCAGTAATTGTTTCTAACGATGTACGATGCGTGCTTCCGCTGGTCGTTTGATCGTCTCCTCCATCGACTGAACATACAGGTCAATTTCACTTGATTGCTTACAAATCGTTTACACATCGTTCACGCTGAACGATCGATCAAACGATGAACCACTGTCTGCCCACTATAGCTGAAAGCTCTCAATCACAGATTAAAACAGTTTATTGTTTGAACAATTTGCAAAAGATTTGCAAAAGATCTGAGTGGAAGATCATATTTCAAGGGAAACTTAAAGGAAAAATCGTTAAGAGGTTGGACAGGGATAAAATAGTCTAGTGGATGCCCCCCAAACTTTCACTTTTTAATACTTTGTTGCAAATCCTTTGCAGGCAATTACAGCCTGAAGTCTGGAACGCATAGACATCACCAGACGCTGGGTTTCATCCCTGGTGATGCTCTGCCAGGCCTCTACTGCAAATGTCTTCAGTTCCTGCTTGTTCTTGGGGCATTTTCCGTTCAGTTTTGTCTTCATCAAGTGAAATGCATGCTCAATCGGACTCAGGTCAGGGGATTGACTTGGCCATTGCATAACATTCCACTTTTTAGCCTTAAAAAACTCTTTGGTTGCTTTTGCAGTATGCTTCAGGTCATTGTCCGTCTGCACTGTGAAGCGCCGTCCAATGAGTTCTGAAGCATTTGACTGAATATGAGCATATAATATTGCCCGAAACACTTCAGAATTCATTCTGCTGCTTTTGTCAGCAGTCACATCATCAATAAATACAAGGGAACCAGTTCCATTGGCAGCCATACATGCCCACGCCATGACACTACCACCACCATGCTTCACTGATGAGGTGGTATGTTTTGGATCATGAGCAATTCCTTTCCTTCTCTTCCCATCACTCTGGTACAAGTTGATCTTTGTCTCATCTGTCCATAGAATGTTGTTCCAGAACTGTAATGGCTTTTTTAGATGTTGTTTGGCAAACTCTAATAATATGGTCTTCCTGTTTTTGTGGCTCACCAATGGTTTGTATCTTGTGGTGAACCCTCTATATTCACTCTTGAGAAGTCTTCTCTTTATTGTTGACTTTGACACATATACATCTACCTCCTGGAGAGTGTTCTTGATTTGGCCAACTGTTGTGAAGGGGTTTTTCTTCACCAGGGAAATAACTCTTTTGTCATCCACCACAGTTGTTTTCCGTGGTGTTCCGGGTCTTTTGGTGTTGCTGAGCTCTCCGGTGCATTCTTTCTTTTTAAGAATGTTCCAAACAGTTAATTTGACCACACCTAATGTTTTTGCTATCTCTCTGATTGGTTTGTTTTGATTTTTCAGCCTAATGATGGCTTGCTTCACTGATAGTGACAGCTCTTTGGATCTCATATTGAGAGTTGACAGCAACTGATTCCAAATGCAAATGTCACACCTAGAATCAACTCCAGACCTTTTACCTGCTTAATTGATAATGAAATAACGAGGGAATAGCCCACACCTGTCCATGAAATAGCTTTTGAGTTGATTGTCCTATTACTTTTGGCCCCTTAAAAAGTGTGAGGCACATATTAAAACTGTTGTAATTCCTACACCGTTCACCCGATTTGTATGTAATTACCCTCAAATTAAATCTGAAAGTCTGCAGTTAAAGCACATTTTGTTTGTTTCATTTCAAAACCATTGTGGTGGTGAATAGAGGCCAAAATATGAAAATTCTGTCAATGTCCCAATATTTATGGACCGGACTGTATGAAAATAAATGTAAAGCAAAATTAGGATGAGGTCATGGTGTTATTTACAGGGCAAATACTATTTAAAAGAAAACACAAGATAGATATTATGACATTCCAGTGTTACTATACAAGCAAAATCAGCCTCATTGGTTTACCTCATCTAAACAAGTGCATATCAAATTTAAAGTTTCATAGCTGATTCTTATAAAATTGAATCAATACAGCGACTGTAACTTCTCAGTAATTACACCATGTATCAATGTGTTACAAATGCTCTAAAATCCCAAAGTTTGAATTCTAAATTGAACAAAATAATAGGGCAATTTCAAACATCGATTTGTTGCAAAAATGCACTAAACACTATTGAAAACATTAAAGTGTGACTAAACATAGATATCAATTTGATATACCTCTAATATCAAACCACAATTATAAATAGAAAATGTATACAACATCCAAATGGATAGCTTTGCTGCCTCCGAGGACTGGGGTCATGGGTTTGATACAAACCATGGCTCTATCCGTGGGGAGTTTGTAGGATATCCCAGTACTTGTGTGGGTCTCCACCAGGTAATCTGGTTTACTCCCACAATACAAAGCCATATTACTAGCTTCTAACAAAAATAAATTAACTATAGGTGTTGTGTGTGCACGCATGTTTTAAGTTAATATAAATTGTTAGCTTTACTAAAGGAAGGGACTGATGTGTATGACTAAATATTATTTTTATGTGTGCACTATACAAATAACAAATAAATATTTGTCTGGCATATTCTGAATTGAGAATGATATATTCATGATATATTCCGGGGGCGTGACCCTGAAAGGTTTACACTACCCATTTAATTGCAAAGCTACTTTATACACTACAGCCCAGTACTTATCCTCCTAGAAAAATGAGGGCCCTTTTTTCTTTTTTTTAACTGTTCCATATTCATAGGGTTTAATATGTGGCTTCCCCAAAATCAATACTTCTTAAGGAATCAACTAGCCTTTTGTGGGGTACACACTTGAACAACAACTAGTTATATTGGCCGACCGATCTAACGATTTGGCAAGGTTATGCACAAACGGCTTTGTGCATACACACTTTAAGTGCATTTCTCTAAAGCTGGGTACACACTATACAGATATATCTGCAGATCGAGTGATCTGCAAATATATCTGCAGATGATGGTTGTTCGTACACACTGAACCACCATCATCTGTGCCTGCCTGCTGGTCCCGGCGACCAGAGGGTGTGTCCCGGAGAGCAGGGGGCGTGTCCAGCCCCCCTCGCGGCTGCCGCTCTGTGTTTACGGGCGGTCTGCAGACCGCTCGTACACACCTGCCGATGGACAGATATGTCTGCAGACATATCTGTTTATCGGCTGTGCAGCACAGCCAATGCGATATGTTGGTGAACGCCGACGTTCACCAACATATCGCGGGCACACACTGCCCGACGGGCAGCAGATACATTGGCTGATCAATTGATCAGCCAATATATATGTCAGTGTGCACCCAGCTTAAGTTGCAATGCGTCTGGGACACACCAGGAGGGAGTTCGGATTAATTTGATATGTGACACTTGTATATCTGTATGAGACAGACTGTAAACAGAACTTGGCGTGGAAAAAAAAGCTGTGGCTGCTGCCTCATACCACTTTGCTTGCCGATTGACTCAGTCGCACACAGACATACAAGTGTCACACATTAAATGAATCAGCACAGTCTCCTGGTGCGTCTTAGTCACATCGCACATACACACACACACACACTAGGGCTGATTGAAAAGTAATGAGACTGTCTCTGTTTTAGGTAGACGTGGCAACGCTATGCTGGTTATTGTGAAGCTCATACATCGATGTGTCTGATCCTGCGGTTGTACTGCCATAGTCTTCTTTGTGTATCGAATCCAAACAACCCAAGTTTCAAAACATTTCTAAGTTTAACAGAGAATTCAATCACACGTCTCTGACAATCTCACAGACACATCTTCCTCATCTGCAATGACGAAACATACATCTTCCACTCGCTGTGAACAAACAAAGACGACTACGGCAATCCAACCGCAGGTTCAGACACATCGATGTAGGATCTTCACAATAACCAGCATAGTGTTGCCACATCTACCTATGGGACAGAGAAACAGAGGCAGTCTCATTGCTTTTCAATCAGCCCTGATGGACCATCTTAGAATCTTATACCAAGCTTTCAAGTTTATTTATTTAATAGTCTGATGTGGGACAGTGTCAACAGCCATACTAAAGTTTTGAAAAGCTACATCTACACACCCCTCCCCTATTACTTTAGTCACCCAGGAAAAAAAAAAAAAAAAGTCAATAAGATTTCATTGACATGATCTCCTCATTGACATGATCTCCCCAGCATTCTCCATGCTGTGTGGGATCATATAAATTGCTGGATTTGAGATGTTCCACAACTGCTTCTTTTAAGAGAGGGCTTTCATTAATGTCCTTACTACTGATGTAAGGCCATCTTACTTACTTGCTTCCACTTTTGTGCAGTGGGACTACATTCACTCTTTCCCAGTCCTCTGGAATTACTCCTGTAGCTAGTGACTGGTTGAATAATTCTGTTCATGGTATAACCAGCACCCATTTAAGCTCTTTAAGTATGCTTGGATGTATCCCATATGCCCCACTGATTTATCCACTTTCAGATTTGAGAATTCTGTTATGACCTACTCCTCTGTAAATATTCAGAAACCTAATTTTTCTGAATATACTTGCAACTTAAGTGTAGCCCTTTTCTCTCTCGTTCTGTAATGAATACTGAGCAAAAATAATTAAGATAATCTTCTATTACCTCATCTCCCTCAACAAAACTCTCACTGTCTTTATTCATATTATTCCTCCTTTTGTTTTTATATTTTCACTTATATTCCTAAAACAAAAAGTATTGCCCCATTTATCTACTGGCTGGGCCATTTACTCTTCAGCTTGTGCCTTTGCACATGTGATTACCTTCTTAGCTTTCTTCTGTCTACCAATACACCTCTTTGTATTCATTATTTTGAGTCTGCTTATATTTCCTGAAGGCCATCTTTTTTACTGTCACAATACTTGCTACTTTTTTTTTGCAAACCACACTGGCTTCCTTTTGATACAAAGAGTCTGTAGCTGTCAATATTGTTCTAATCAAATTATTTATTTCTTACCAATTTTTTATGTAGTGCCCATATATTCCTCTATACACACTAGGGTTCATTTCAATTGGGAGTCAATTAACCTACCAGTATATTTTTGGGAGTGTGCGTATCAACCCACAGAAGCACGGGGAGAATATACAAACTCCACACAGTTGGGCCACGGTGGGAATTGAACCCAAGACCTCAGTGCTGTGAGGCATTAATGCTAACCATTACACTATCTGTGCTGCCTCACTGAATAAACGGCTCTCGCCAGTCTTCTTTTGGCAGGAAATAAATCATCATATTTTACTACAAGCACACAAATAGTCAGGTGACAACATTTTGGTCTTGCCATAGCCCTTTTTCAAGACATTAATAGCAGCACATCTAGTGGGCAACACAGCTCCGTGAGAATAAATATCAATCCCATCATTTGCTCTCGGGTCACCTCTACTCGCACCCACCGCCCCTACTAATATCCCCTCCTCATTCTGCTCATCCCCACTATATTTAATGGTTCTCCTGTCCTTTCCTGGAGAACTGTTCTGTCTCATTCACTGTGCTTACTACAGAAAAAAAAGCATCAATAAGACTCCACTAATTAAGGAGTATGGGACATCAAAGTTCTATATAATTCAGATTTGATGTTAGTAAAGTAAAAACAATACCACAGTGCAATAGACTGAGAATCTAGGCTATGGGCAAAAAACACACAGCAGATGTAAACAGGAGAACTGGAAGCAGAACAAAGCCCCGCAAGCCAGGTGCGTCAGGGTGGACGTCCAGTGTCCCCTATGGAATCAAGGAAAAGGATTCAAAAGGTAAGAACATAAATCTCCTTTTCTTCTTCCTCCATAGGGGACACAATTATGCTGGGACGTCCCAAAGCTAATCCCTTAAGGGAGGGGATGCTCCTGGGCTGCACTGAGAACTGTTTCCCCCTCAGGGGAGGCGAAGGTGTCAAATGAATAGAACCTTCAGAAACGTATATGCAGAGGACGACATGGTAGCTTTACACAGCTGCTCCGCAGAAGCACCACGTCGCACTGACCATGAAGTACCCACCAACAGGGTAGAATGAGCAGTCACCATGGATGGGGCTGAAAGATCTGCCGCAGCATAAGCATAGCGAATAGTCAAATGGATCCATCAGGCCAGCGACTGCTTAGTAGCCGCCCAGCCCAGTTTGTGAAAGTCATACAGAACAAAGAGCATCTGTCCTACGCAAGTCCTTTGTCCTGTACATGTAATACCCCACTATGTGAGTTATTACGTCTGACTTGGCATTATATAGGCAAAGAATTCCCAGTAGTCTCTACAGCAGCTGAAGAGATCAGGAGCAGCAGGTCACATGACCAGTGTCAGGCAGGTGCCAGTTGGCAGGGAGCAGCAGTTGGCAGTTGCAGTCCTGAGGTAACAAAGAGGACCAGAGCTGCACACCTACCTGGCAGCAGTCGGCTGCCAGAGTCGCGATAATCTGCAGATGGAGACACCGAACCCATTGTGAAGGCTTCAGACAATCAGTCAGCAGGTAGACTGTGAGCCTTAAGTCCATAAGACTGCATCTAACTACCATCTACCCTTATAGTACCAGAGCCGCTCCCCTCAGTACTGACTAGTAACACTGGAAGGCACCCTATTAAGAAATACTGCCAGCCAAATTGCTACAACAGTGGAGAGAGAGAAATAGCACAATGGAGACTTAAATTGAGATTGGATAAGTTGCAACTCCTAACCAAGAACATGGTCTTATCTAGTATATAAAATAGCCTCCGTCAGAGTCATCAACCCGGGCAACGTTGCAGGCATAAAAGTGAGAATAGCGCTGGTCTGCTACTAAAGTAGTGAGCTCATATACCAGTTTAGATATATTTATAAGGTTAGACTAATAGATAAATGACTGTAGCTCAAGATAAGTTCAGTAAATGGCCATATATAGAGTTGATATTTACTGAGTGTCTAATGTTATGTGATTTCATATGGCGTTCAATGTACTAACCATTGCAGCTTACAGGGTTCCGGAGGACAGCCGCCCAAGTGGCTTCCGGTCCAGTTCCTGTTAAATAAAATATACTAAAGGTGTTTGCGCTTATTTATGTGAACTAATGTCAACTGAAAGTAATTTCTGAATTCTGTTATTGTTGGTTGAAGTCACATACCAATTGTATTGTAAACGTGTGACAGTTTGTTGGAATAAAAGTAAAATTGTTAATCTACAGAAGTCGGATTCACTCAAATGAACTCCCTTTTCATACATTTACTGAAACAATCTTCACATCTGTAAGTAATAGTAGTTTATTACAACTTGGCGTCCGCGAACAGGATACGACACGAAAATGTCAGCATCACAAACTCCTGCACTGACCTCGTGCCAGAGACCATTACCTGCTTCACCCAGACAGAGAGCTTCACCATCAAAAAATGTCTCACCCAGCAGTAGTATGGTACATACGACACAGGCATCACCCATCACAATGCCGTATTATTTTGGGGCCCCCTGGCTACCAACGTACTCTGGGGATACACGCGTACACACGGTACAAGTACCTTCAAAGAATTCAAAGACAAAATGCGGTCGATGTTGAGGCTATACCCACTTAGTGATGAGCAAAGAGTGGAGATCGTGATCGGGCAGTTGAAAGGTCTCGCCTTACGGGAGGTCAAAGCATGGGCGGATGAAGAACGTAAGACGGCAGAGGATATCTTCAAAAAACTGGAAAGTATATTTGACTCACGGACTATTTCTGAACTTCGGAACCAAATTTACGCCAGGAAGCAGCAACCCCAAGAGTCACTGAGGGAATTAGCCCTGGGCCTGCAGGAAGCTATGCAGGCAATCCAAGCCCGAGAACCATGGATGGTAGAGCAAGTCGATGAAACTCTTATTAATTTATTCATTGAAGGGGCACGAGGAAAAGCGACAAGGGCCCAACTTGGGATGTGGAGACGCCAGAATCCTGTATGCTCATTCTCAGATTTCAAAGAAGCCGTGCTAGATATCCTTGGGCTTAACCAGAACACCGACACTGAATATGGCGCACCTCCAGAACAATTGAAAGGCGGAAATTATGAAGAGGCCAGACCATATATAATGCCTGACGCTCCATTACCTAGTGAAACGGTTACCCAACAAGTGCAGTCTGGCCAAGATCTGATCGGAACCTTTATGAGTGCTGTCACTGAAATAATGAAGGAGTTAAAGGATATTTGTCAGGAACAGGCTGGAGCAAAACGCAGAGACTGGCGCCAGGAATGCGGTGTGAGGAATCGGTCACGATGGGACATTCCACGGGAGTCAGGCCGACGTCCAACGGACCAATTCGACTCACAAGGGAGGCCTATCTGCAGAGGTTGCCAGCAAACCAGCCACATTGAACGCTATTGCATCCAGAGAGAGCCTGAAGACCAGTCCTCAGGAGAGACAGAAGGAATAGGTCCACAAATGAAAGTAGGGCAACCCAAATATGTGAGGTTGAGCCCAATATTACAAAACCAAATAAAAGGCATGCCATCAGCAGGTGATGTTACATCAGCTATCGCAAATAGAATTTCGGGCAAAGTTGTATGGTTCCACGTGCGACGCGGCTATGGATTTGTGAACCGGAAGGACACCAAGGAGGACGTGTTCGTACATTATACTGCCATTAAGAAAAACAACCCCAGGAGGTACTTCCGCAGTTTGGGAGATGGAGAGACCGTAGAGTTTAATATCGTCAAAGGAGAAAAAGGTCTACAGGCAGAAAATGTCACTGGTCCTGGTGGTGCTCCAGTTCAAGGGAGTAGATATGCAGCAAAACGTCAGTATTATGGGTGTTATTCACATCGCAGAGGTTCTCCACATAATTACCAACAAAACTATCGATACCACGAATATGGAAAGGAAACCGAAGAAGTGGGAAGTGTGGCAGAAAGAATAAATAAACAACAGCCTTGTCCGGCACATAAATACACACCATATCATCTACCAAAACACTATGAATACAACCAACAAAACTTTGATGACCACGTGAAGAGTGAACCATCGGAAGGAACGAACAAACCAGTTGTGGACGAACAGAGAGAGGCAGTGCTGCAGAGTCGGCAGAACATAGTCACGCAACAACTTTCTCCACAGCCAGTACCTGAGTAAATCTAGAGTGGAGAATATCAATTCTAGAATGTATTACCTCAATCAGGCAAATTCTAGTGCCACTAACCGATAAAGAAACACTGAAATGGTGATTTGCATGGCCACAGCAGAGGGATCGAGGCCCCTTAAACACAATAGCCCAGATTTGCTTATGTCACAGTCTGAATCTAATGTTCTTGTAGAAACACCTAGTGAAGCTGAAGAGGTTGTGGCATATCTTTCTCAAGAGAGATATGGCCCAGATAGTAACTACACCGCTATAAGTGGTGAGGAGTTCATTGTCAGTTTGCAGCAGGCTATATGCAGGTCTAGAAAGCGCAACAAAGGTGTATTGCCAATACGATGTTAAGTTACTGGATGCTTGTCATATACTGTATTTGCCTTTTCATAACAACATTACATTTTATGTTGTTGATGATGCCATAATGTACAAGAGACTGTTCTACAGTGGGTTTTGAGTGTTGCATGTTGCGTGAGGATACGCATAATTCAAGTGGGGAAATATGTAATACCCCACTATGTGAGTTATTACGTCCGACTTGGCATTATATAGGCAAAGAATTCCCAGTAGTCTCTACAGCAGCTGAAGAGGTCAAGAGCAGCAGGTCACATGACCAGTGTCAGGCAGGTGCCAGTTGGCAGGGAGCAGCAGTTGACAGTTGCAGTCCTGAGGTAACAAAGAGGACCAGAGCTGCACACCTACCTGGCAGCAGTCGGCAGCCAGAGTCGCGATAATCTGCAGATGGAGACACCGAACCCATTGTGAAAGCTTCAGACAATCAGTCAGCAGGTAGACTGTGAGCCTTAAGTCCATAAGACTGCAGCTAACTACCATCTACCCTTATAGTACCAGAGCAGCTCCCCTCAGTACTGACTAGTAACACTGGAAGGCACCCTATTAAGTAATACTGCCAGCCAAATTGCTACAACAGTGGAGAGAGAGAAATAGCACAATGGAGACTTAAATTGAGATTGGATAAGTTGCAACTCCTAACCAAGAACATGGTCTTATCTAGTATATAAAATAGCCTCCGTCAGAGTCATCAACCCGGGCAACGTTGCAGGCATAAAAGTGAGAATAGCGCTGGTCGTTACTAAAGTAGTGAGCTCATATACCAGTTTAGATATATTTATAAGGTTAGACTAATAGATAAATGACTGTAGCTCAAGATAATTTCAGTAAATGGCCATATATAGAGTTGATATTTACTGAGTGTCCAATGTTATGTGATTTCATATGGCGTTCAATGTACTAACCATTGCAGCTTACAGGGTTCCGGAGGACAGCCGCCCAAGCGGCTTCCGGTCCAGTTCCTGTCAAATAAAATATACTAAGGTGTTTGCGCTTATTTATGTGAACTAATGTCAACTGAAAGTAATTTCTGAATTCTGTTATTGTTGGTTGAAGTCACATACCAATTGTATTGTAAACGTGTGACAGTTTGTAGGAATAAAAGCAAAATTGTTAATCTACAGAAGTCGGATTCAGTCAAATGAACTCCCTTTTCATACATTTACTGAAACAATCTTCACATCTGTAAGTAATAGTAGTTTATTACATACATATAAATCCTGAGGGCCCGCACGACATCCAAGGAGGCCTCCTCCGTTATAGAATCCATAATCTGGAAAGAAGGGACCACAATCTCTTGATTGATGTGGAACCTGGAAACAACTTTAGGAAGGTAACCTAGTTGCATTCAAAGGACAGCTCTGTCCTGGTGAAAAATTAGAAACGGAGAGGCCAACACCTGCCAGGCAGAAGCTATGGCAAGGAGGAAGACAGTCTTCCAGATAAGCCAAGGAATGTCCATTGTGTCTAAAGGCTCAAATGACGAAGCCTGAAGGGCCCTAAGAACTAAAGACAAATTCCATGGAGCCACCGATGGTACAAAAGGAAGCAGTACGTGGAGGACACCTTGAAGAAATGTCTGATCATCAGGTAACAGCGCAATCTGCCTCTGAAAGAGAACAGAAAGGGATGAAACCCACACTTTCAGTGAAGCAAGGCCTAAATCCAGCCAACAAAAAAAAAAAAAAAAAAAAGGTCGAAGGACCTGGGGTTAAGATTCCTAGCCGAACACCAGTCAAAGTCCTCCATACCAGATAGTAAATTCTAGCTGAAGAGGGCTTACGGGCATTGAGCATAGTGTCATAGCGAGACGGACCAGATCCAGATGAAAGCAAGGGCCCTAAGACAGAAGATCTGTCTGCAGAGGAAGATGCAGAGTAAATAAGACGGAGAGGGCCTGAAGATCAGTGAACCAAGCCCTTCACGGCCAATCGGGAGCCACTAGGATCACCGTGCCACCCTCCAACTTCAACTTGCGAAGGATTCGCGGAAGCAGAAAGACTGGAGGGAAGATGTACCAGAGCAGGAACGTCCACCGATCCGCCAAGGCGTCCACCAGAAAGGTCATCCAGATCTCTAATGCATGATACAGTATCTTGGAATCTGGCGATTGTGCAGAGACGTCATCATGTCGATGTCCGACAAGCTCCAGCTAAGAACCAGGAGTTGAAAGACGTCCGGATGTAGGACACAATTGCCCGAAAGAACGTCCTGGCGGCTTGCGGAGCCACTTCCCAATTTTGCACTCCGGGATTGTAGACTGCCGACAGGGACAGACAATGCCTTTCTGATGTCGTGATGTCAGTGGTGAGCTTCTGGCTCTATTAGAGTCGAAAGCTCACTGGGGCTTGCGGCAGACGAGACCCTACCACAAAGGTCTCGTCGCAAGCCCCGATGGTCTTGACCATCGCGACCATCAACCTGGCCGCTCGCTAAAGCTGTGGGTGGTCACCCACAGCTTAGCGCGCGGCCAGGAGGCTGGCTCATTTTATAGATGCGGCTGCCCTCATTCAGAGCGAGCGTTCGCATTTTGCGAGCAGCTCTGAATGAGGTCCTTTGTCCGCCAGGAAGAACATCCTTCAACCCTGGAGTCCAGCAAGGCTCCCAAATGTATCATCTCCTGAGTCAGAAAGGATTTCTTCCAATTGATTACCCATCCGTGGGCCTGGAGAAGGTCCACCATGACACGTATGTATTCCTTGAGAACCTCTGGAGACTGGGCCAGGAGAAGCAAGTCGTCCAGATAGGGAAACATTCAGATTCCCCTGCTCCAAAGATGAACCGCCATGACTTCGTCATGAAGACACAAGGAGCCGTGGAAAGTCCAAATGGCAAAGCCCGAAACTGGAAATGTTCCTCCTGGACCGCAGACCTCCGGAATCGCTGGTGGCTGAGGCGGATGGGAACATGCAAATAGACATTCTGGATGTCTACGGAGGCCATGAAGTCCCCTGGCTTCATAGCTAGTATAATGGAGTGAAGCGATTCCATGCGGAACTTGGGAGTACTCAAAGACCAGTAGCACCGTGGGATTTGTCCTTGATTCTTGAAGGGCTACAAGCTCCCCCATTTACACCTCTGGACTCTGTAGATTTGAAATGGTTGACAGCGAAGACACCTTTTTCTCCTCGCTATCTCTTCTGCACATAGAGTCTCTGATTTGGCAGCGCTTTCTTGTTGCTTCCCATTTTAGATTTTTCACCAGGATAAAACTGTTCTTCGTACAAGGGAGGGTTACCTTCCTAAGGTAGTGTCCCTTTTTCAGGTGAATGAAGAAATTGTAGTTACAGCTTTTCAGGCTCCAGATCTTTGTGTAGGTGAAGCCTCCCTGGGTGTAGTTCGTGCTCTACGTATTTATGTGTAGAATACAAACTCTGTTAGAAAATCAGATGCTCTTTTTGTATTATATGGTTTTCACAAGCTGGGATGGCCAGCTAATAAGCAGACTATGGCGAGATGGCTACACATGACTATCTCTCGGGTGTATACCACTCTTCCTCTTCCTAACACGGCATCCCTTAAGGATTCGACGGATAGGACGTTGGAAGCTTTTCTTAAGTCTGCTTTTCTTTTTAATTGAGTGTTATTTATTAAATTTAAAAATTTTACACACAACACACATAAAAAATTATAAGAAGGCACAGCACTTACAACAATATAAAATAACATATAATATGAGATATGGTAAGAACTTACCCTTGTTATCTCTATTTCTACGAAGTCCATAGGGTTCCACAGGATACCTTGGGGTATAGGTGTGACGTCAGTCGCAGGGCACCAAAGAGTTAAGCTTTCAGCCTCCCAGGATGCACTAGGTCCCCCTCCTATACCCCGCCCCCGGGCCAAGGCACCTCAGTTAGTTACCAAGCAATAGGCCGGAGGAGGAGAAGGAAGAGAGAGAACAAAGATCTGGACACATACAAGAATCACATTCTCACCAGAGGGAGACGGAAAACCGGTGACCAGAGCAAAGCCCATCTGCAGCACAGGTGCGATAGGGCGGGAGTCCTGTGGAACCCTATGGACTTCGTAGAAATAGAGATAACAAGGGTAAGTTCTTACCATATCTCATATTTTCTACTTCAGGGTCCATAGGGTATCCACAGGATACCTTGGGGATGTCCCAAAGCAGTATCCTTTAAGGGTGGGGACGCTCCTGTGCAGAAAGGAGAATCCGCCGCCCGAAGGAAGCATCCTGAGAGGCGAAGGTGTCAAAACCTGTAATACCTCACGAAGGTATGGACAGAAGACCACGTAGCAGCCTTGCAGATCTGAACTGCCGAGGCACCACGTCGAGCTGCCCACGAAGGACCCACAGACCTAGTGGAATGAGCCTTCAGAGAAGGAGGGACCGGTAGGCCTTCATGAAGATAAGCTTCAGAAATAGCCATACGGATCCAGGCTGCCAAAGTTTGCTTTGAAGCAGGCCAACCCTTTTTACGGAAGCCATAGAGGACAAACAAAGCGTCCGACTTCCTAAACGAAGAAGTGCGGTCAACATAAGTCCTTAAGGCCCGCACAACATCCAAAGAGGCCTCACCCACGGAAAGACCCAGTGAGTTAAAGGCCGGAACAACTATTTCCTCGTTAACATGAAACTGGGAAACAACTTTGGGAAGAAACTCGGGCCGAGTGCGGAGCACTGCCCTGTTCCCATGAAAAACCAAGAAAGGGGGTCTACAAGAAAGAGCCCCTAACTCAGAAACACGTCTGGCCGAAGCAATGGCCAGAAGGAAAACAGTCTTAGCTGTTAGCCATTTAATATCCACTGAGCCCAGTGGTTCAAACGGCGGTCCTTGGAGAGCCCTCAGGACCACAGCCAAATCCCAAGGCGCCACAGGTGGAACAAAGGGCGGCTGAATACGGAGAACACCTAGCATAAATGTGCGCACATCCGGGATTGTAGCAATCCTACGGTGAAACCAGACAGACAGGGCCGAAACCTGTACCTTCAAAGAAGCAAGGCGAAGCCCATGATCTAGTCCCGCTTGCAGGAAGGCGAGAATCCGAGACAGACGAAACTCCCGCGGTGCATAACCTCTCGGTCGACACCACTGGAAGAACGTATGCCACACGCGATGGTATATCCTCGCGGAAGACGGTTTCCGAGCTCGTAACATGGTACGCACCACAGAGCTGGAAAACCCCCGGGACCTCAGCATGGCCGTCTCAACAGCCACGCCGTCAAAGACAGCCGAGTCAGGTCCGGGTGAAGACAAGGACCCTGAGACAGAAGGTCCGGTCGTAGCGGCAACCGCAGAGGACTGTCCACGGACAGACCCTGAAGGTCTGAGAACCAGTGCCGTCTGGGCCACGCGGGAGCTATCAACAGGAGCGTCCCTCCTTCCTGTTTGAATTTCCGGATTACCCGTGGAAGAAGGGAGACCGGAGGGAACAGGTATGCGAACCTGAACGTCCACCGGACGGACAGAGCATCCACCAGAGACGCCCCTTCGTCTCTTGTGCGAGACCCGTACACCGGCAACTTGTTGTTGTGCCGGGACGCCATGAGGTCGATTTCTGGAAGACCCCACCTGTCCACCAGTAGTTGAAAAACGTCCGGGTGCAGGGACCATTCCCCTGGATGAACGTCCTGGCGACTTAGAAAGTCCGCCTCCCAATTTAGCACTCCCGGGATGAAGACCGCTGATATGGCTGGAAGATTGCGCTCCGCCCAAACCAGGATCCGAGAGACCTCTACGAGAGCCGCCCGACTGCGAGTTCCTCCTTGCCTGTTTATGTAGGCCACGGTGGTAGCGTTGTCCGACTGGACCTGCACCGGGTGACCCTGGAGAAACCGCTGTGCCTGCAGGAGAGCATTGAAGACCGCACGGAGTTCCAAGATATTTATTGGAAGCTCCGCTTCTGTCGGCGTCCACCTGCCCTGGAACAAGTGTGGACCCGAAACTGCTCCCCAGCCCCGAAGACTGGCGTCCGTTGTCAACAGGACCCAATTTGGAACCCAGAACGGACGTCCCTTGTTGAGGTGGGTCGTCTTTAACCACCACGCAAGGGACAGGCGAACCTCCGGGGTGAGCACAATCGTCTGGAACTTCAGAGACTGAGGCAGCCCGTTCCACTTGGACAGGTGCTGCAGAGGTCTGGAGTGAAACTGGGCGTATTCCACCATGTCGAACACCGACACCATGGAGCCCAGTAACCTCATCGCCGAGTGTAAGGACACCCGGCGGCTGTGCAGACAACTGCGCACCCTTGACTGTAAAGCAGAGATCTTGTCCTCCGTCACGAAGATCCTTTGCTGTCCCGAGTCCAATAAGGCTCCAAGATGCAGAATCCTCCGAGACGGGATTAGAGTGGACTTCTGCCAGTTGATTAGCCAGCCGTGCCGTTGCAGCAGTGCAATGGTCAGGTCCAAGTGGTGTAACAGGAGCTCTGGAGATCCTGCCACCAATAACAGGTCGTCCAAGTACGGCAACATGCGGACTCCCTGCAGCCGCAGAGAAGCCGCCATGACCGCCATCACCTTGGTGAAAACACGTGGTGCTGTTGCCAGGCCAAAAGGTAACGCCCGAAACTGGAAGTGGTCGCTGCGGATTGCAAACCGAAGGAACTCTTGATGGCGCAAAAGAATAGGGACATGCAGGTAAGCGTCCTGTATGTCCAATGACACCATGTAGTCCCCAGGTTCCAGCGCCAGAATGATGGACCGTAGGGTCTCCATCCGAAACTTCGGGACCCGCAAAGACTTGTTGAGTGCTTTGAGGTTGAGAATCGGACGATAGGACCCATTGGGTTTCTGTACCAAAAATAGATTTGAATAGAAACCCTGGCCCCTCTGGGAGAATGGAACAGACACTATAACTCCAGCCTGGAGCATAGTGTGTAATACCTTCCGCAGCTCCGTAGCCTTGTTCCGGTCTGATGGTAGACCCGTGGCGAAGAATCGAGCCGGGGGTCTGTGCCGGAAGGAGAGGGCGTACCCGTGGGAGACCACCTCCAGAACCCAAGTGTCTGTCGTAGTGAACGACCAACACCGGGAGAACTGCAGCAGGCGGCCTCCCACCCTGGGATCCCCCAAGGGGAGACCCGGACCGTCAGGCCGCAGGCTTGTCATCTGGCTTGGGGGCCGGACGTCTGGTACTCCATGCCTGTTTCCGGGGCTTGACCGATTTCTTAGGGCCAGCCTGTCGAGGAAACGACTGTGGTTTGGGCCTGCCCTGGGCCCTAGATGACCGAAAGGACGATGGTCCAGAACCAGAAGGAGCAGCGGCCGACGGAAGACAAGCAGATTTGGCTGCCGCCAGCGTGGCCACAATCTTATCCAGATCCGGACCGAAGAGAACTTCTCCGGTAAACGGCAACGCTTCCAGACCTTTCTTGGAATCTGCGTCCGCCTTCCAGGATCGCAGCCACAAGGTACCGCTGCTGAAGAAATTCTAGACACCAGAGTACTAATGTCTAGAGCCGCCTCGTTGATGTAGGTGGCCGAATCACGGAGATTGCCAATCAACTCCGCCTGTTCGGCCGGACAGTCGGATTCAAAAGAAGCCTCTAATGAATCCGCCCAGCGCTCCATCGCTCTGGCAACCCAGCAAATGGCCCTAGCCGGCCATGCTGCCCCCCCTGCAAGGGAATAAGCGGACTTCAGGCAGATTTCTACCTTGCGGTCCGTAGCATCCTTAAGGGAGGACATGGATGGCATCGGCAATGTGGCACTACGGACAAGACGGGTCACGTGAGAATCCACCTGTGGAGGGGATTCCCACTTAGCAAAATAATTATCCGCGAACGGATAAGCCACCGCCAGGCGTCTCTGCGGCTGGTATATTTTGCCAGGTTGTTTCCACGCCTCCTCTAAATGGTCCACCAACTGACCCGAAAGAGGAAAGACTGTGGCATCGCCCTTCACATCTTTGAAAAAGGCATACTTAGATTTAGCCGCTGGGGGAACTTCGTCCTCAATCACCAAGGCTGTGCGGACCGCCCGAATAAGTCCAGGAATATATACTTTGGACTTAGCATCAGCGTCCTTAGTATGGAGAGGTTCCTGATCGTAAGGATCCAGAATCTCCCCATCATCAGACGTCCCTTCGTCATCCTCATAAGGAGCGGACAGAGACGCCACCGGCCTTTTATGAGGCCGCATCACAGACTCCCCTTGCAACACATCCGACAAGTGCTGTACAGAACTCGTCAGGGAGTTAACCCACGCTGGCTCCTGAGAACCCGGGAGCGGGGAAATAGGGAGACTGTGGGGTACCACCAATTGTCGTGGGAACCCCTGCATGGGTGACGACACCACAGACTGCTGGGACAAACCCACCGGAGTAAACGCGGGCTGCGGAGCTAACTGGCCCACTAAAGCTGTTAACGCCTGAGCGAAACAAGCCCAGGGCGGCTCCTGTACCGGTTCTGTAACCGTAATAGGCCGCGCCATGGACAAACACTGCCGCAAAGGCCCTCCGCGCTACCCTCCCCCTCCGCTAACGGTACTTTGCACGTGGTACACTGTAGCCGGAGGGGAAAATCACTTTCAGACATGATGGCACCACGTATGTGACCTCTCTCACCAATTAAGTATTAAATAGGCGAGAGACCACCCTGCAGCACCGCACCGCAAGGGCTTTAGCAGAAAGAACAGGGACAGTAATAAAGCTGACAGTTTAGAGAAGAAAAGTTACAGGCAGCGCTAGCACAGTCACATACAATGCAGAGAAATAACAATTCCTGCACTAACAGCGCTGATCACTCAACTACACAGACACAGGGCCTGGTAGGACACAGCGCTGCATACACAGACCTGAGCCACAGCGGAAGAGAGGTATGCGGGGGGACCCAGACCACGATGCTTCCTTCCAGACTTCCAGCAGCGTTCACCATGCGTTGCAGAGAAGATGGCCGCCGAGGAGCAGAGAGAAGCTGGCCTGGGGGAGGAGCGCTGACACAGGGCCAGTCAGCACAGTGCAGAGAGGGCTGTGTGCAGCGGGGGAGGCGCCGGCTGTGAGACAGGGAAGGCGCGCTCCCCTGGCATGCATTTAACCCCTGGGACGCCGCAGCGCTACTGCGGTCCGCTGTCCCAGGGGGTAGTGGAAAGCGCAGGTTCAGTACCTGGCTCCACGCTGCAGCCAGTCCCCAGGGAGCCCCCTGCCTGGGGACTTAGGACCATGTGACCAGCGGGGACCCACCGCGGGACCCCGCTGCTTACCTTTGTCCCCCTTGGATCCGGCCATGGTCCGGAACATCTGGGGTCACCGCTAGCTGTGACCCCAGATGCTCACCAGCATCCCCGGATCGGTACCGGCATTCTGGTACCGGCGGGGGTGTAGGGAAGACAGCATGGACGTCAGGACTGACTGTCCATGCTGTACATCCAGATCTGCAGCCACAGCTGCACTGAAGAAAGCTTCAGGGGCTCTTCTAGCCCCCACTCCGACAGGTGCACCCGACGCCGGCCGGGCACCAAACTAAACTGAGGTGCCTTGGCCCGGGGGCGGGGTATAGGAGGGGGACCTAGTGCATCCTGGGAGGCTGAAAGCTTAACTCTTTGGTGCCCTGCGACTGACGTCACACCTATACCCCAAGGTATCCTGTGGATACCCTATGGACCCTGAAGTAGAAATATATATTATAAAAAATTAGAATAGCAATAAACAGTGATGTTGTCAACATACATTGAAAGGATATGCTACCCAATGTTGGGAGATCTCATGGCTAATACAGAGACCAACATGCATCTTGCCAAAACTAATAACATACCAGAATTGAATCCAATAATATAAAATATAAAACAATAATAGTAAAAATATATTTGAAAAAATGTGCAAACACCCATGGCACTAACAATGCAGAGAATAAAACAGAGAATAAGGCGAGGGCCCGAAGGCGCCATTCTAGCCAACGCCACTCAACCTGGGTCCAGGATACATACCAAAAATACTAGTAGCACACAGGAGGGTCACATCAGAACTAGAAATTATAACCCAAAGTAACTCCAGAAACATGTGGGAAAGGTCTAATAATCCACCCCAAGAAGGGAAACAATATTTGAGACAAACATACAACCTCAGGGTACACTACATATACCAACCTAAAACTAAATACACCCAATATAAATGCTGTGCCATAAACAAAAAAAAATCTAATTTAGAAAAAAAATATACAAAACAACCAAACTTAACTTGCATTTATATATTAAGTTTGCTGAAAGCCTGTATAAAGAAAGACCAGTACACAGCTATCTCCTGTACTAGACATAACTATGCAAAGAAAAAAATTGTTAGAGGGCATTTAAAATACAGATGCGTCAGCATACACTATTGCTGCAGTTGAAACTTGTATATCTGTATGCCTCTGACTCTGTATACAAAGTGCTATAATGCAGGGGCCATTTTTCAGGACACTTTTTCTGACGTTTCTGTACAGTCTCGGTATCGCCTGCCTAGTGAAGTGGAATCTAGACGGATTTGGAACCGGGGACACACTACCTCCATCAATTGTCTAAATCCCACTGCACTAATGGCGGATACCGGACGCACGTCTAACACCAACATAGCAGTCAAGGCCTCAGTTATACGTTTTGCTTCAGAATGACTGCTGTCATACTTCATCCTCCTCGCTAAGGACTCATGGAGGGTGAATTGTTTAGTAAAAGTAGTGATGTTCCTACTTCCTCTCTGGGATGATGAACAACTCCCAGCAGCAGCAACAGCACTAGGAGGAAGTGGTTCTTGATCTTTCCCTATTTTATTTTTTGATCGGAGAAAGTTTGGTCCTCCATTTATGTTATATTGATATATACGTGCGGCTAAGGCGCACGCAAACACAGAAAATAGTTTTTGATTTTTGTTGGAGACTAGTGCACTTTGTGGGTTACACCACCCTTTAAGAAATGAGCCAGCCGGCCCTTTACTTATGGGACACAGGCGCACGCTTGGCGCTGCTCCTTTGTTGATGCATGTGCAGCCACAGTGCACACAATTCACAAACACAGAAAATATTTTTTTATTTTGTTTGGAGTGTACTTTGGGGCTTACAGCACCCTTTAACGGACAAGCCAGTCGGCCCTTTACTTATGGGACCCAGGCGCACGCTTGGCGCTGCTCCTTTGTTGATGCACGTGCAGCCACAGTGCACACAATTCACAAACACAGAAATTTTTAATTTTTTTTTTTTTTTTGCACTTGGGGGGGGAGCACCCCTGATGGACAGAGCACCCCCTGGACAACACTACAGCACCCCTTTAGGACTGGGACACTGCACAGGACTTTGGAGTGGACACAGCCCCTATGGACAACTGACTGCACAACACAGTCCAGCCAGCCCCTATGGACAACAGCAGCACAGCACAGCACAGCACTACACTACACAGCCCAGCCCAGCCCTAACTCCTACCCTCCCTTTTCACTGTCCACAGCCGAGTGAGAAAATGGCGCCGACACTGGTACCTTATATAGGATCCAAAACCCGCGAGACCCGGAAGGTGGGATGATGACGTTTTGCCTCGATTTCAGATCCGAGTCAGGCGGGAAAAGTCGAGCCTGACTCGGATCGGCGGGGCTCGGATTTCAGAAATCCAAACCCGCTCACCCCTACTTTAAATCCACTACAGGTGTTCCTCCCCAAAGCAATACAGGGTGGCACAGAGCCACTTTTGCAGCAGGACTATTGTGTGGAGTTATGCGCAGAATTTGGGTGGTGGGGCTGGTATCAACCCAGATACTCCTCTCTGGTTTAAATGGATCGTTTCCTCAGCTAGACAGGCTCAGCTATAAAAATGCTGTTGGTGTCAGAGCCGTAACTAGACTTTTTGGTGCCCTGTGCCAGAAAGAGCATTGGCGTCCCCCCTGCTTATTTTTTTCAAATAGGGACAAGAGACGTACCCCCGAAAAAGGGTTGTGGCCTTATGGGGAAGGGCCATGACAAATCTGATTTGTCCCATATGATGATGAAGGGGTACCGATCCTGCTGTATCACTGTTATCCAGGTATCAGTGCCAAATGTGAGACACTGAATCCAATGGCTGCATTGATGATATAAAATAATTATGCAGTATAACTCACCAGCTATAGATGTAGAAAAGCACTGGTGAAGCTGCACCTTCAACAGGATTTGTCCATCACAACAGCCAGACACAAGCCTGAAGCCAGCAGTGTAGATCACCAACTGAAGGTATAGAAGATTGCTACTTGTAGAGTATATACACAGCAAATATCAGTGGCAGGGAGCATATCCACAGAGAGGTGGCCCGGGTCGGGGGATGGGGGCATGGCCTAATTGTGGAAGGCGTGGCCACACACCCTTAGGGGAAAAAAACAATCTTTCTGCAGTGCCGCTGTGCACTGAGGAGGAGGCGGTCTGAGGGTATGGAGGCTCCTCTATATCTTACCTTTCGTGAACTTACCAGTCCTTATTCAGATAAGCTGTTTTTATTATCTTTTATTTAAGGTGATGTGCTTTTATGCATGCTGTATAGTCCAAACAGGACTAAAGATCTGATACATACATTGCTACTTGTTTATGCACTTTTCTGTTTATGTTTAAATGTCAAACATATATTTTTTATATATCTCCATTGGTCATATGAAATTATATATATATATGCGCTGTGATCTTGCGCAAAACAAAGGGCAAGGATAACCCCCCCTTTTCTTGCACATGTGAACTTTATTTGATATACCTTAATTTTTTAAGCAGTTTCTCATATGTTAAGTTTAATTGTGTTGACTCTTGCACCTTGGTTTAATTACCTCATGATTGCATTTGGCACTTTAATTTACTACCTCATTGTTTCATTTTGTTGCATGATATAATTAAGCACAGACGGTCCTATAATACTAGTGTGAAACCGGAGAAGTGGAACTGTAACGGATCACCACTGTTACATGAATACTTTTAGAGCTGACACCCATATTATTAGGGAGTGCTATAAAACACATTACACAGGGTTTTGTGTCCATTATAAGGTTATTACCTACGTAGGGAACGATCTTTTATGTTAGATTAAGGGTATCCACTCTTATTGGCGCTGTTGTGTGTGTATATATGTGTGTGTGTGTGTGTGTGTGTGTGTGTGTGTGTGTGTGTGTGTGTGTGTGTGTGTGTGTACATACACACACACACACACACACACAATCTCAAGATTCACTATTGAACAGAAATTTTAAATTAAAGTTATGTTGGGGGTTTGTACCATATCATACACTTTCATGTTTCCTGCCTACACTATAACACAAGCCACAAACCTACAGTTTATAATTTCCTGTTGGTTCATTTTATTTAGCCTCATTTTACCAACTCTAAATACCACCTGGTTGAATTGGTTTTTATCAATCCAAAATAAAAATTGGGCCAGCAGACCAATATCAGATCACTAGCTGGCTCAGAAATAGAGGAGCGAACTAAGCATCATGAAACACACTGCAATCTAATTGCTTCACTATCATATGGTAATAATTATATATGGGTACTGGAGAAAAAGCCAGATGGAACTGCACAAGACAAGCAGAGTTGAATTGGCTTTAGATTGTCTTTAGAGTAAAGGTCCCCATACATCAGAGATTGATTGCAGCAATCGTGCAATTTGCAATCGATTGTGTATAAAAATCTTTCCCTTTTTCAATCGATTGTGGCATCTCTGCAATCAGCAATCGATTGAAAAAGGGAAAGATTTTTATACACAATCGATTGCAAATTGCACGATTGCTGCAATCAATCTCTGATGTATGGGGGCCTTAAGTTTTCTTTATAATTATGTTTTTACTGTGGTAAGTAATCAGGTAAAACAAATTGAGCATGGACATACCCTAGATGAGAAACCACACTTATTAAAAAGGCCACATTTTTCCTTTCAAAGGCTGGTAATATTCTTCTGTTGAGTGCAGGTTAAATCCATGTGTATACTGCATACAGATGAGAAGACACAAGAATTCATAGCTGAAAAACAAACCAGGGAGTTTGGGCTATAACTTCACTAATAAGGGAGAAAAAAATACATTGAGAGCTAGGAGATGCATCATTCCTTTAATTATTTTTAAACGCAATATTTGTCATGCAACTAATATAATCATAAAAATTATAATACTTGGGGGTCTATTCAGCAATAATTTTTTTACTATGATTTCCGTATTTTTTTTATGTAAATCTCCTATTCAGCAATGGGATAATGGAGAAGATAATGCAATTATCTTCTCCATTAATTCCCTGCTCACAGAGTACTGCAGTGTAGGGATCAGCCATTGATCTCTACAGTACTCTAATGCTTTTTTGCTATTCAGCAAAGCAAAAAGTGTTAAATTACTTGAAAAATCATTACTTTATATAACACCATCTCAGAATGGAATTATATGAGGAAAATACTTGCATATCCCAAAAACTGCAGGTACAGAGGGAAATTTTCCCATAAGTCCCTGTAGCATCTTGTAACTCCCACTAGTCTCCGTGCCTGATTTCCAGTGACCGCCGGCAGGTAAGACCAACTAGAGCATGTTAAACCTGTCGAAAGTGATTGACGTGTACACAGGCTTTCTACATATATATATATATTATAATATATGTGTGTATTATAATATATATATATATATATATATATATATATATATATAGACATACACACACAATTATATTTAACATTTATATATAAATGTTAAATATAAAAGCACATAAATATACATGTATACAGACTAGTATAAAGCCTGTATACACATGTCAATCAATTTGGACAGGAAGGAGATGTACTTACCCCGTTGGCGATCACCGCAAGCAGCGAGACTCTTCCGGAGTGCATGACTGAGCATGTGCAGAAGAACAAGCAGAAGGTATAAGGTATTGTTTTCGGAATACCGAAAACAATGCCTTCTGTGGCATTGCAGGGACAGCGCGTTACCACAACCGCTGTCCCTGCACAAAATATTGCTGAGTAGCAGCAATAAAAACAAGAGATATGGTAAGAACTTACCTATGTTATCTCTGTTTCTACGAAGTCCATAGGGTCCACAGGGTTGACCTTGGGGTATAGCTGGATCTGGATCCATGGGCACCAAGCAGTTAAAGCTTTTGCTGCTCCCAGGATGCACTTGGGTCCATCCTCCTCTATATCCCGCCCCCGAGCCACAGGCACCTCAGTTGATAAGCAGCCAAGGCCGGAGGAGGAGATTAAACAGAGTGAAGGAAGACTGGAACACACAAGAAACCATACTCACAGAAATGGGAGACGGAAAACCGGTGACCAGCCACACAGCCCATATGAAGCCAGGTGCGTCAGGGCGGGTGCCCTATGGACTTTGTAGAAACAGAGATCACAAAGGTAAGTTATTACCATATCTCTTGTTTTCTACTTCAGGGTCCACAGGGTTGACCTTGGGGATGTCCCAAAGCAGTTCAACTAAGGGCAGGGACGCTCCTGTGCTGAAAGGAGAACCCAGCACCAAAAGGATGCATCCTGAGAGGCGAAGGTGTCAAACGCATAAAACCTCAAAAACGTCTGAATTGAAAACCAAGTGGCCGCCTTACACAGCTGAACAGCCAACCCCTCTTGTGAAAACCAAAGAGGACAAACAATGAATCAGACTTCCTAACCAAAGGAGTCCGGTCCACATAGATTCTAAGCGCCCGAACTACATCTAAGGAAGCCTCACCAGCTGAAAGATCAGGTGACTGAAAAGCTGGCACAAGTTCCTGATTGATGTGGAACTTTGAGACCATTTAGGCAAAAAATTAGTGCGGAGCACCGCTCTGTCCTGGTGAAAAATCAGAAAAGGAGGGCGACAGAAAAGCGCCCCCAACTCTGACACCCTCTTGGCAGAAGCAATTGCCAGGAGAAAAATGGTCTTAAACGTTAACCACTTGAGTTCCACCGACTCAAGAGGCTCAAAAGGAGGACCATGCAGGACCCGTAGCACCACCGCCAAGTCCCAAGGAGCCACAGGAGGCACAAAGGGAGGCTGGATCCTGAGAACACCTTGGAAAAAGGTGTGAACATCTGGCAGTGTAACAATCCGTCGTTGGAACCACACGTACAAAGCGGACACATGAACCTTCAGAGAGGCAAGGCGTAAGCCGAGGTCCAAACCTGATTGAAGAAATTCCAAGATTCTAGAAACTCGGAACACCTGAGGATCATAGCTTCTGGACTCACCACTGACAGTAAGTGCGCCACACCCTGTGGTAAATCCGTGCGGAAGCAGGCTTGCGTGCCCTGAGCATGGTACCAATAACCGAACTGAGAAGCCCAGAGACCTCAAGACAGCTGTCTCATGAGCCACGCCGTCAAAGACAGCCGGCCCAGATCCGGGTAAAGGCAGGGCCCTTGAGACAACAGGTCCCGACGCTGAGGAAGAAGGTACGGAGCGTCGATGGAGAGGCTCCTCAGATCGGAGTACCAAGGACGTCTGGGCCACGCCGGAGCCACCAGCACGAGCGTGCCGCTGTCCTGCTTGAATTTCCGCAGGACCCGAGGAAGCAAGGATATCTTTGGAAACAGATACGCCAGGTGAAACGTCCATTTCACCGACAGCGCGTCCACCAGACATGCGCCTGCGTCTCTTGTCCTTGACCCGTAAACGGGCAACTTGTGATTGTGACAGGAGGCCGTCAAGTCCAGCTCCGGCAGCCCCCATCTGTCCACAAGTAGCTGAAACACCTCTGGGTGAAGCGACCATTCCCCGGGATGCACGTCGTGACGACTGAGAAAGTCCGCCTCCCAATTGAGGACTCCGGGGATGAAGACCACAGAGATCGCTGGAATGTGGCACTCCGCCCAAGCAAGGATGCGAGACACCTCCAACATCGCTGCCCGACTTAGAGTTCCTCCTTGGTGGTTGATATATGCCACCGTGGTGGCGTTGTCGGACTGCACCTGAACCGCCCTTCCGTGAAGAGCGGGGCCGGACGACTGCAGGGCCCTGTATACTGCCCGCAGTTCCAGGATGTTGATGGGGAGAAGTGCTTCTTCCGCCGGCCAACGACCCTGAAGTGACAATGAGCCGGTCACTGCCCCCCAACCCCGGAGACTGGCATCCGTTGTGAGCAGGACCCAGTCCGGGATCCAAAAGGGGCACCCCTCGACCAGATGAGCTTTCTGAAGCCACCAAGCCAAAGACTGCCGAACCTCCGGGGACAACACCAGCACCTGAGAGCAGATTCGGTGAGGTAACCCGTTCCATTCCGATAGAATCAGCTCCTGCAGGGGCCGGGAATGGAACTGGGTAAATTCCACCATGTCGAATGTCAACACCATGGACCCCAGAACTCTCATAGCCGAATGGACCGACAGGCGGCAACTGCTCAGGCAACTGTGTATCCGCAGCTGTACGGAGGAGACCTTCTCTGGAGTCAGGAAGATCCTTTGCTGACGAGAATCCAGCAGGGTTCCCAAATGAACCATCCGCTGTGATGGAATCAAGGAGGACTTTCTCCAATTTATCAACCACCCGTGCGCTTGCAGGCAAGCGATCGTCAGGTGGAGATGTTGAAGCAGTACCTCCGGGGAGCTCACAAGCAACAGGAGGTCGTCCAGATACGGCAGTAGCCGTACATTCTGGTTCCGAAGAGGTGCAGCCATAACTGCCATAACCTTTGTGAATACCCTCGGTGCTGTGGCGAGGCTAAAGGGTAGCGCCCGGAACTGATAATGATGCTGAAGGATAGCGAACCTCAGATACCGCTGATGCGAAGGTGCTATCGGAACATGGAGGTAGGCGTCCTGGATATCCAGGGACACCATGTAATCCCCAGGTTCCATCGCCAGAATGATGGAACGTAACGTTTCCATCCTGAATTTGGGAACTCTGAAGAATGTGTTCAGAGACTTCAAATTGAAGATAGGGCGATGAGAACCATTGGGTTTCTGCACCAGAAACAGAGTAGAATAGTAGCCCGTCCCTCGTTGTGATTGAGGAACGGGAACAATGACCCCTGCTTTCAGCAAGGACTCTATAGCCTCCTGAACCTGTAAAGCCTTGGTTTTGTCCTGAGAAGGACTTGTGCAGAAAAACTGGTGGGGCGGTCTGCACCAAAACGACAGGGCGTACCCCTGGGAGACCACTTCTCGAACCCAGGCATCCGTGGTAGTATTGTGCCAGCACTGAGCAAATTGAAGAAGTCGGCATCCCACTCTGGGGTCCCCCAGAGGAAGGCCCGTCCCATCAGGCAGAAGGTTTATCTTCCTGCTTGGAAGAAGGGCACCTGGCACTCCAGGCCTGCTTCTTGGTCTTAGAAGCAGTCTTGGTCGCCGACTGCCTCGGGAAGGACTGACCTTTGGCCTTGCCCTGAAAGGACCGAAAGACAGAGCTCCGTACTTTGGTAGGTGCAGAAGCCGAAGGGAGGAAGGCTGATTTAGACTTAGCTAAAGTATCCACTATTTTGTCCAAGTCTGGACCAAAAAGCAACTCTCCATTAAAAGGTAAGGCCTCCATGCCCTTTTTGGAGTCTGCGTCAGCTCTCAAAGATCGCAGCCACAAGGACCGACGCGCCGACACAGCTGCAGCCGACACCATAGAGGTCAGCAGGTTTGCATCCAACGATGCTTCCCCAATGTAGGAAGCCGCATCCCTCATTTGTCCTATCAATGCTCTCTGGATATCCGGAGCATCATCCGGAAAGGTATCCTCCAAAGCGTTGGCCCAGCTCTCGATGGCCTTAGCCACCCAAGAGATGGCCGTGGACGGATGGGCCACTGCCCCAGAGAGAGAATAGATAGACTTTAAGCAAGTCTCCACTTTCCTGTCCGTGGGATCCTTCAGGGAGGAGATAGACGATATGGGCAACGTAGCGCTTTTAATTAAGCGGGTGACATGGGAATCCACCACAAGCGGAGTTTCCCATTTCCTGCAATGAGCCTCAGGAAAAGGATAGTTGGAAGCCAACCGTTTCTGCGGTTGGAATCTCTTGCTGGGCAACTGCCAGGCCCCTGTCATATGATCCGTCAACTGGTCGGACAGGGGAAAAACAGTCGAAGCTACTTTGGCCTTTTTAAAATTAGGGTACTTTGACCTGGGAGCCGGCGCATCCTCCTCTATATGAAGGATGGCCCGCACCGCCCTCACCAATGCCGGCACATTCATGGAGGACTTAGCCTCCACCTCCTGGGCCCCGGCATCCGAGTCAGAGTCCTCATGGATCTCTCCGTCATCCGAAGACACGTCCGTGTCCGTGAACTGCGCCGCCAGTGAAGCCGGAACGGGTTGCTTGGACGCCTTTGGGGGCAAATCACTGTGTAACATTGACTGAAAAGCCGATGACGAGGCCGCCAGGCTCTGAACAGAGCTGGAGAGGACATCCACCCAGGGAGGGGGTACCGTCTGGGGATACCCCTGAAAAGGTACCATTGACTGCTGCGTCACCGTGGGAGACTGCACGTATACAGGCAATCCCGTATAAGGAGCCACAGTCCGAGACCCGGGAGGAGACTGCACCGGATGCGTAACGCCCGGGGAACAGGGGATGGTAGGCTGGGCCAACGCCCTAGAAGGGACCGCAAGCGGTCCACGATCGACGCCAGCACTTGTGTAAACATTGCCCAATGAGGATCCTGCGCCACCAGGGGTTTAGAGGGATCCGGTACCAGCTGGCACCACCCGCACAGACCGTCCTGAGAGAAATCCACCCCATCAACCCCTGCCGAACAGCGCCGGCAGGAAAACAACACAGGAGCCACGGAGCGCTCATTCTCATCAGACATGACACAATAACTTTTGCAATAAAAGTGCATCACCGAAAAGAGGTGAGGCGTATAGCACCCACGCACTCCCACGTATGCAACACAAACAGCCCACAATATGGTACTGTGTAGCACACCACTGTATGTGACGGACCCCACAAATAAGTAGATCTATATAAGTGAGGTACACAGAAAGAACACCCCTCCCCCACGCACCTGCGGGCCGTAGGAGAAGGAAAGGGATAGGTATAAGCTGACAGTAAGTAGAAATAAGCACAGACAGCAGCACTAGCAAAAGTCACATACCATGCAGAGAAGTTATACTCACTGCACCTTTCGCTACAATCAACCTCCCAGATTCAGTGTCTGGGAGGGCTATAGCGCTGCGAACACTGTCCTTTGCAGGGGAGAGGTACGCAGGGGGACCGGTCCACTTGATACCGCCTGGGAGTTCTGCGTTGCTGCCACTGAGATGGCCGCCGGAGACCTCTGAGGAGGAGTGGTCGCAAGAGGAACAGCCCAGCGACGCCAGCACGCATGAGAGGAGGCGCGCTGGGCTGAGGGGAGTAGCCGCTAAACCAGGGAAGGCTGCCTCCCCTGGCTAGTGATTAACCCCCAGGGATGCCGGTTCCCTTCCGGTCCTTACACCCTGGTGGTCCAGCGGTCATGCGGGGTATTAATTTGCAAGGGGAGCCCGCCGCCGCCACTAGCGCCGCCGGTCTGTCCCCAGAGACCGGCGGCTGAAGACTTCATTTGTTTCCCCGGCTTACCTGGCCCCGTGCGTCCGGCAGCAGTCAGTGGGAGGTCCCGGAGCCACGCTAGTACTGACTCCGGGGTCCCGCTGCGATCCCCAGATCAGTACTGGCGTCGCAGCGCCAGCTGGGCTGTTGGAGCGGCAGCGTGGACGTCCAGATGGACAGTCTGATGCTGCTGCTCTGAAGATAGTAAAAATAAGAATAAATTAAATCTTCTGAAAAATATAAAAAATAAAGCTTGGGGGCTGCTTATGCAGCCCCACTGCCCAGGGTGACCCGACTCCGGCCGGGCACCAACTAAAACTGAGGTGCTGTGGCTTGGGGGCGGGGTATAGAGGAGGACGGACCCAAGTGCATCCTGAGAGCAGCAAAGCTTTAACTGCGTGGTGCCCATGGATCCAGATCCAGCTATACCCCAAGGTCAACCCTGTGGACCCTGAAGTAGAAATTATCATAATTGATAAAAATTTGTGGCGAGGTTGTAACATCGTCACTCTTGCTGAATAGACCCCTTGAGGTAACACAATAAGAGCTCATATTAAAAACAAATAGGCTAAATGGCTTAAAGCAGAAATGCTACATAGTTTTAAATAGCGAGTTAAGTAACTTAAGCAATAATGTGATCGTTTTTAGCTATCCTACTACAGATATAAATCTCCTTTGCAATGTCTCACTAGACTAGATGGTAAACAATGGCTGCCAAAGAGTCACAGCTCTCAGCATATCATGTGAATGTAGAGGTGGGAGAAGGAGAGGGAGGATGACACAGTGACAAAATAGATCAGAGAGGAGTTTCAAAACCGTCTTGGATGGAGATAAAGTGAACGGAGATAAAGTACCACTGCCTGTGACATGGCAGTTAGGAGCCGACTGGCTGGTACTTTATCGTTGTTCACTTTATCTCCATACAAGGCTTAGTAAATAGACCCCTCAGTCACTAAAGCATGTGACTGTTGTTGCCGTGGTAGTCCATGACAGTGTGGAAAATCTAAAGAATCATTAATACACAAACCAAGGAAAAATGGTAGTTGCCAAGCTACTTTGTATTGTATTTCACAATGATGTAGTTTACACATTATTTTTTTTCTTGGAATTGCTGCTTTAAATGCAGTTACCTACATAAAACACATTTGCTTTCACTGTCAGAGCTTGCCACTTAATAAAGCTATGTTACAAATAGGGAGAACAGAACAACAAAGAAAAGCATGAATCCACCTCATAATTTGATCTAAAGTGTACACTTACTTGTAGTAGTAAGTGTAAACTCACTGACTAGAGTGGAGATTCGCTGCACACCAATCAAGTTGTCATCTGCTGCACCTACAGCACTGAGCAACTGATAAACAGAATTTGCTCTTAACCTATTGCAGTAATTCTCAAACTCGGTCCTCAGGACCCCACACAGGTCACATTTTCCAGGTCACCCAGCATGTGCACAGGTGTATTAATTACTCACTGACACATTTTAAAAGATCCACAGGTGCAGCTAATTATTTCACTTGCGATTGTGCGAGGAGACCAAGAAAACATGCACTGTTTGGGGTCCTGAGAACCTGTGATGTATTGTGTCAAACAGTAAAAGCTGGGCATCCACTGTACGATTATCTGTCAGATATCTGTCCAATCTGTCTGGTTGGAATGAAAATCTGGTAATACATGAGAGCAAATGACAATTGCCCATTTGCTCACAAACACTGGAAGACAGACAAAAATGTCCTTTTTTTCAGAGTTTAAAACCATATGGTCGACTGTCAGTATTCAGGTTTACCAAGAGCGAAAAAATCTTAAGAAAAAAAATATAAAAATAGTGCAGGGAGCGTAACCTATAGCAACTACATTGTTATTGCCAAACATTTAACTGCACTAAACTACTAAATAATACTAACTGATTAGAAATAGGCTAATGTACATAATTTATTTGCCCAAGTTGATTACCAAGCACCACAATTTCATGTGCCATCCACTAGTGTCAGTCAGCAATGTTTCCGCACTTGTGTTGTTTGTCAGTAGTGAGAATGTGGTTGTATTTAGTTTGTTATAAAATACCACATGAAGTTATCCATATTACATGAACATTTTGCTCCTTTACTTTGTTTTTGCAGCTATACTGAAACTTAAACAAACTAAACCAAATTCAGCAGAGAAAAATAACCAGTTTTTATTTTTCAGTCTACCATAATAATGAAAATTCTATTGTTACGAACAATAAAAGTGTGAAAATCTAGTTAAATTTATTTGGTTTCCTATCTGAAAATCTACAGCCAATTATACTCATAGGGCTCGATTCAATTCAACGCAAATTGAATAGCGCCGGGAAGGAGCTCCTGGGGCTATTCAACTCTGCGCGCTGTTAGGTCGGGGAATGCCCATTCTCCCGCCTTAAACAGGGTGTTTAGTCGTGAGAACGGGCATTCTCTGATTAAACTTCCCGGCACGATGCTGAGAAGAAATCCTTAGTCGGGCTTAGCAGCGCGCTGAAGTGAATAGCTCCGGGAGCTCATTCCCTGAGCTATTCAATTCGCGTTGGATTGAATCGAGCCCATAGTATCAAAAAGTTATGTATGTTCTAAAAATTCATAGGGCTCAATTCAATTGAACGCAAATTAAATAGCGCCGGGAGGGAGTACTCAGAGCTATTCAATTCAGTGCGCTAAGGATTTCTTCTCGCACCCTCCCAGGGGTGAGAGCACAAATCCGACAAAAGTACAGGTGCGATGCGGTTTTCTGCCATTAGCGCGGTGTAAATAGCATCGCGCCGGGCAGTTTAGTCTGAGAATGCCCGTTCTCGCGGCTAAAAATCCTGTTTGAGGCGAGAGGGACGGGAGAACGGGCATTCTCCGACCTAACAGCACGCTGAAATGAATAGCTCCGGGAGCTCACCCTCGGCGCTATTTAATTTGCGTTCAATTGAATCGAGCCCATTGTTATGTAGTTTCACCTATTAATACATTGGTTAAAATTGGGATCCAAGTTGACATCATAAATTACTAACTTTTTATGTATAATGATATTTTACATTGTAAATGGAGCAGACCAATAAAAGAGTAAGTGGCACAAAATGTCAATGTGGTCTGAATGTTGACAGTCAGTACGTCATCATAGTGTTTTCAGCAGATTTGACTGCATATCAAAAAGGATGCTATAATGCACTACAGTCTACCTGTGCAAAAAAAAAAATAAACAAAAAAACATGCAGTATTACTCCTTGCAAAATAAGATCTATTTTCTTTTACATAAAATATATAAGGGGATAAGCTCTGGAAAGTGATAAAACTACCAGTCACTCAGCTCCTAACTGTCACATTACAGGCTGTGTTTGGAAAATGACAGGAGCTGATTGGTTGGCAGTTTATCAGTCTCCAATTTATCACTTTGCAGAGCTTAGTACATCTGCCCCATAGTCAGTCCTTACAGGAATGTAAGATATTTGAGTAAAGTCACCAATACATAGCACTACACATAGCACATATACACAATACTAATACATAGCACCGACACAATACTAATACATAGCACCGACACAATACTAATACATAGCACCGACACAATACTAATACATAGCACCGACACAATACTAATACATAGCACTGACACAATACTAATACATAGCACTGACATAATACTAATACATACTGTAACACTAATACATAATACCAATACATAGCACTGACATAATACTAATACATACTGTAACACTAATACATAATACCAATACATAATACCAATACATAATACCAATACATAATACCAATACATAATACCAATACATAATACCAATACATAATACCAATACATAATACCAATACATAATACCAATACATAGCACTGACATAATACCAATACATAGCACTGACATAATACCAATACATAGCACTGACATAATACCAATACATAGCACTGACATAATACCAATACATAGCACTGACATAATACCAATACATAGCACTGACATAATACTAATACATAGCACTGACATAATACTAATACACACTGTAACACTAATACATAGCACTGATACATAATACAAATGCATAGCACCGATACATATCACAATATTAATGCACAGCACGAATACATAACACAATACAAAGCACGAATACATAACACAATACAAAGCACTAACACATAACAATACATCGCATCCACTAACGGGTGGACACACAGTAGTGCTGTTCTTTGTCTTTCTCTGGTCTGAAATTCAAAATGCTAAGAGCCCGCTTACTACGTCAGGCAGTGTATAAAATGGATGCGTAGAACATTGCAGAGATCCCCTTCCCATGTCAGCACTGAGCAGCAGCACCGCACTCCCGTCTGCTACTGGCAATGGGGCTACTCATTAGGATCGGCGCCCCCGCTACACTCTCCCAGGATATCATATGTACAAACACTACGACTCCCCCTCCATTCCCTGAGCGCACCCTCCCCAGGCAGTACCTGCGGTCCTCAGCTCGCTGATAGCTCTCTGATCACTTGCACACACATCACGGCCATCCTCTGACATCACTTCCTGTATCTTCTCTAAGGAGCCCACAGCTTCCCCCCCTCCTAACTTTATTGATAAAATAACATAGCCATTCAAGTTGCTTGTGTGTGTTTAATCACATGCACGCCAGATGCATCAATAGGGAAAATAAAAATAAATAATTTTTTTTTCTTACGGGGATTATAGAGGATGTATAAGTTATGCAACCACAGATCATGGGCCTATTTATTAACATTATTTATACTAAAATAAAGTGAAAAAAGGGTGTTTTCACACCCTCACACCTCCTAACATTTGAAAATAACAAGTAAGGACAGGTTGCGCGCCAAAAGCGCGTGCGACCGAAGAGGGGGCGTGGCTTATGCAAAAAAGAAAGTCTGGAAAATGGGGCGGATCCTCATGGCTAACCCTGCTTTCGTCACTTTAGGGGCGTGCCTAGCACTCTCCAAGATGGTGGGCAGCCCGTACACATCAGAACAGATGCTGTGTGCATGCGCACGGCATCTGTTCTCCTCCTGCACACCCTCCCCAACTTCCCCCCCCCCCACCGCGGGGTCACTGCGGCCGCTGGTGGGACAGTCCCAGAAAAACGGGACTAGTTCGGAGTTATGCACCCTTTTCACACTATTTTAGTTTCACATAAATTTACTAAAGGTCAATTGGAGTAGAATTCGGAATTCTACTCCAGACCCTAATTATCACATATTTTTAGTAAGCCGATCGTATTTCCAATGCTTGTGTTGGGAAATGTGATCTGCCCAGATTTACTAAGAAATAAAATGTGAAAAAATACGGGGAAGCCCTGTGATAATAATGCCACCTGGAGATTGCGAGATCCAGGTTTTCCCCTGGTTCCCCAACTCCTGTTCTACTCTAACAGACAGAGCCAGGACCCGGGCCCCTAAATAGACCACAAGCTGATCACTGCAAAAAAAAACGTACCTGATTCCAGGGGCCGGTTATCGATGCTCCGGTGAGGGTCTCTGGTCAGCTGGTCTCCCGGCTCCTGCACTGTGACTCTGGTGAGCTGCTGCATAGAACAGCCGACTGGGGTCACAATGCAGGAGTTGGGAGACCAGCTGACCGGAGCCCCAGAGGACATCACCGGAGTACCAACCAACGGAGGCAGGGCCGTAACTAGGGTGGTGCGAAGTGCCACGGCGCCGGGCACTGCAGGGCAGGGGGCTCTGTCCCTGCAAGGGATTTTTGATAAATTCCTGTGATATTTCCTAAATTCGCAAATATCACACTACAACCGCATTTTAGATATGGATTTTAATAAATAGGACCCCTATCACCATCTAGGAGCAGCGCCGAGTGTACACGGGGGAAGCTGCTCCACTTATTTCCCCCGGCGGCAGCGAGGAGCAGCGTCGGGTGTACACATGACCAGCCACCGGGAGGGGGGCACCTGGCTGGCTGATCACTGTGCCAGGCAGTGATCAGCACACACAGGGGGAGGATCTGAATATGCAGAGGGGCCGACAGGTCCCTCTGAGACTGGCGATTGTAGGATGATTATCTTCCTACAGCCATCCACAGTTCGTTCCTGACTGGTTGCATCAGATGTGACCATGTGAGGGAAAGACCAGCCTGTAGTGGTCGCATGTGATTCGACTATGCCAGGCAAGTGGGTAAAGGACATTTTACCTGATAAACCTAGCTTTCAAAAAAGCACAGTCATAAGGATTGTCATGATGCCTAGGGGTAAATTTACTCAATTTTAATCTATTAAAAAATCAATCTAAATCAACATTGATGTTGTGTTTGGGGGGGGGCGCTAAATCACATATTTACTAACACTTATAAATTGATCTAAAAAAATAGTTTTTTTAGTAACTGTGTGATTCAGCCTCTGAAACACAACATCGATTTTAATTGATTTAGATTGATTTGTAATCTATTAAAATCGACCTTTATTAAATTTACCTCTTGGAGTTTGATGATCCAAGTCAGGACCTCTTGGGCTAGCTATATGTGCTGGAGTGTGAGTGTAGCTAGGTGGCCTAATAATGCAATTCCTCATACAGACCACTAGTAGTAGCAGAGGGAGACTAATGCTGCAGAATTATTACATAAACATATACTGAAACCAGATGCAGGCTAGTAGGATAGTCCGTGGTTGAAGCAGTAGGTGGGGGTATGTAAAGCATTGGGATTTTGTTAACTGCGATACTCTGAGAGGTCATAGTTTGATAGCACTGTGAGAACAGCAAGTAGCGTGCAATCAGAGGCACAGATGTGTTGGCACTGTGGGAATAGCACATAGCGTTTAATGAGATACATGGTATAGGTGCAATAACCCTGGAGCTCAAAACCAGACAGCGAGTGTTTCAGAGTACATAAATGCACAAACAGTAGATAATGAATGCAAACATGTGAAATTGGCACAACCAAATATACTGGTGTAGTGTCTAAGATTGGACTTCATCTAGGATCACCGCAAGATGATATGGACTTTACTCAATAAGGACCAAGGTCGCGGCCTTGTGTAGTTGGTTCCCACCGTGAAAGCAACAGAGTACTTAGCTGGTTTGAGAACTCTGGAAAAACCATAGATGGAAAAGCGGGTATGCTGCTGTCGAGGAGACCGAACACTGGAGTTGGAAAAACACTGACAGCAAACTATATAGTAAAGTATAGTTCTGAAGGAGGAGCATCTATGAAACACCATTGATACTCAGGCACTGGAGAAATGCACTGAGCTGGCTTTTATTGTGGTTGGCCTATAGGTGATTCCATGCATGCCTCATCAGTGCTGAAGGTTAATGGTAACACCTGAATGAGGTGTTATTTCATCTCTAGTCTAAGCCCAGCTGGGTTCTGCTGAGGATTTTGATTGTGAAGGTTAGCAATCAGTGATCTGCTGAGTGTTTGGAAGCAGGCTGGTGATGTCTATGACTACTGGTACTGACAGGGTATCAGTGATAGGATCCGTGACAGCGGATCATCTTGGTGGCAGGTCCCAGCTATACTTGTCACTGGGACACTGCATCTTGTCCTGATCCATGTTCCGGCTGCTGCAGGCAGCCGGATTCCTGTCTTGTCTGTGTTTAGCTCATAGCCTGTCATTCCTGTCTGTCTGTGTGTGTTTGTCTCAGGTGCTCACTAATCACCATCTGTCTGAGTGCAGCTCAGGTGCACACTAGCCTGTGATTAGGAATAGCTCTCTGCAGGAAATGGCTTTGATTGGACCCTGTATTCCTTAAGTTACAGCCAGCCCTTCACTCCATGCTGGTGATATTGCCTGACATACTATGTTTGTTGGTCTGTTCTTAGAAGCCAGAGTTCAAGCCGCATCTTGGCAGTCATAGCCGCACCTCGGCCTGCAAGGCTACATCACAGCCTGTACATCTATCGGCTCTAAAGCCGCATCTCGGCGGTCATATCACACCTCAGCTGCAAGGCCGCATCATAGCCTGTACATCTATCGGCTATCAAGCCACATCTCGGCTATCAAAGCCGCACATCGACCCGCAAGGCCACATCACAGCTTGTACGTCTATTAGCTCTCCAGCCGCAGCACGGCTCTTAAAGTCGCACCACGGCTCTCAAGGCTGTTCCGTGTTGTTTCTGTCATACCTCGGCCCTCAAGGCCGCATCTTGTACCTAGTCCTTGTTTGTTTTTGTATGTCTGGTTTATGTCTGTTATTGGCCTATCTTGTCCTTGTCAGTTATCTTGCCTGTTTAGTCTGCTTCTTTTTTGCCAGTCCTATCTAAATACTGCAATAACATAGTTCAGGTCACTCCTGCTGTGCAGCTTGTATTGTTTGTCACCTCACTCCTTGTCTAAACAACCCAGCTGCACCATAAGTCCCAAGACATTCCTGAGATCTTGTCATATGTCACTACTTGAGTACTGAGTCCATATCATCAGTTCTTGTACCATTCACACTCCAGTTAGTACCAGTAGTGGAAGGACTGCCACTCCTTATCTCTGTCGTGTTCTTGGTCAGCAGTCCTGCAGTCTCTCATCATTTGTGTAAGCCTCTACTGCTGGAGGCGTAAGTCCAGGTGGCCACCTATGTACCGGTGTGTAAATAAATCACTAAGGTAACAGTTTGTGGCTGTTATTGGTGGAAGATCCTCTCCCTGGCTCTAGAGGTCTTGCACAACCGTGCGAGAAAGCATAACAATAAGGAGCAGACTGCAGCAATTACACTGGAACTGGGTGCCGGAAGCACAACTAAAGCAGGCTGCAGAAAACACTGGAACTGGGTGCCAGAAACACTACTGAAGAAGGCTGCAGGAAACAATGTAACTGGGTGTAGAAGGCTGCAAGAAACACTGGGACTGGGTGCCAGAAGCACTATTGCAGCAGGATGCAAAAAACCCTGGAACTGGGTATAGGAGTACAACTGAAGCGGGCTGCAGGAAACACTGGAACTAAGGGCCCGATTCAGACCCATTCGCTAGCAAGCGTTCGCTCGTAGCTGGCAAGTTTGGCAATGTGCCCATGTGTATGCATTGCAGTGCATCACTAGTCCAAGCGATCGGGAAGCGTACGCTCCCGAGCATAGACATCCCGACTGAATGAGTGAGAGGACAAGCAGTTTATGGGTGGTAACATGGGCAGGCCACTAGAAACAGGGAAGTGTAGATGTGAACGCAGGCATGCCTGAGTGTCTCAACGCCGCTTCAGATGCGTACATAATTAACAGGCAGCGTCATTGTACACGTCACTTGGTTGAATTTTACACTGAAGTGCTCGCAGTGCTTGCGATAGGGTATAGTCAACCACAAGTGCTGCAGTCGCTTCCGATCGTACCCGATGTAACGATGGTTACATACACTTCCTGGAGCTGACGTGCGCTAGTGGGCATCTTAAGACAGGCTGGTGGGTGTCTGCGTACACAAAGCGTTCGCACGTCGAGACATAGTGGCCGTGCTTATGCCTTGCCGTGCAATCGCCTGCCTTGCAGTCACTTAGCTGAATTTGCATACGCTGGGAGCGAGTATACGCATCTAGCAAGTGGATCTGAATTGAGCTCTAAGTGCTGGAAGCATTACTGAAGCATACTGCAGGAATATACCAGTACTGAATGCTGTGAAGCAATACTGGTGTGGAATGCTGGAACAAACTGGAGCAGGGTGTTGTAAAGCATTACTAGAGCAGTTAACCGGTACAGACTGGAGCAAAATGATGTGTAGCAATACTTGAGCAGGTAAATGGAATAGACTAGAACAGAATGCTTTGAAGCAATACTGAAGCAGGTAACTGGTTGTAGTGGGTAGATTTCAAGCGACCATTGGAGACTGAAGTGCTTCAAACAAGATTGTTGTTATGCCAGCATAAAAAGGTCACAGCAAGTGTAATGACTTCTTACACTGGGTACCATCAGCAATTCATGATGATAAAGTACAGTTTACAAGTAACATCATTCACAGGGGTGCAGCTTTCACTGGAGTACAGCATTCCCAGGAGCACAGCGATCAGGTAGGTCAGGGTCTGTAATGTCCAGCCAGCACACAGAAGGGTCCTAAAGGTGCGCACCCTCCCATCTCTCTGACCCACACATACCACAGCTCCTCTTAATTGAAGAAACAGAGTGGTTCTCTCCTGAGCCAAATAAGGGTAATCCTTTCTTCAAATGTGGGAGAGTTCCACCCTGCCACACTGGTACAGGCTGAAGCAAAATGATGTGTAGCAATACTGGATCAGGTAACTGGAACAGACTGCAGAGATGCAAAACATAACCAGGAGCAAAGATACTGATCATCTGAGAGAGTAAATACAGGGAAATTGGATACCCACAGTGCACTCACTAGCAGCCTTCCTTTACAGTACTCCAGAAAACCCACCTCATTCTCAAATTGATCAACACTTTAAGATAATTGAATACTGTATCCGGATTGGCGCTAGACACATATAAAAAGGGAACATATGTACAATACAATTATATATCAATGGTTCCTTAGCACCAATATTAGTACTACAAATTAATCCTCAGGTGATTTATCTCCTGTCACTCAAAAAATGTGATATATGCAGTAGAATGTGGATGCGGAAAATTTTACATCGTTCGCGCCACAAGATGTCTAAAAATATGGATCAGTGAGCATTTGAACAATATAAGAAAAGGATTGGAAACCCACTCCCTTTCAGCTCATTTTAAAATGGTACATAATTGTTCAGTGCGAGAGATAAAAAATTTTTATAAGGTGTAAAGACATTTTAAAGAGGCTAGCAAAGGAGGAGATGAGATATATTTATACTTTCGACACTTTAGCCCCCTCAGGTCTTAATCTCGATTTCGAGCTTAAATGGTTTTTATAAGTAAGACAGTTTTAGATATTCCATGTGTTTATACTGATTTTATTAAGTACTACTTTTTTCTATATAGGAATTTTTAGATGATTAGATTTATCAAGTGTTTTAGAGATTTTTTACATATTTTATTTTTACAGTGTTTTATGACAATGTATTGATGTATTTATATTTAAGTTATAGATTCGATGGTGCAAGAGATATGTACAGGAGTTCTATGTGAACAAGGAGCCACTATATATCTTTGAGGCTAACAAATGAAAATCCCAAACAAAATGGCGTTCATTCTTTAAGACTACCTGGGCTCCGATAACATGGCTGTACACTGAACTGGAATATGTGACAAAATGTAGGAACCTGATGGTGATCGGAACCTTAAGTAAAGGATAAGAGTATGGAAAAGTAACTGGAACGCTAAGTAAAACTTCCTCCGATGTTGCGGTCGGGAGTGCGTCACTCCCGGTGACGCGATTAGGGTGAATACATAATTTCCAGCGATACGGACTGGAAATATGTTCATTTCAGTGACACGGTTAAGAAAGAAGCACATCCGGTCACATGAATAGGAGGAGAGATGACGATTGGACGGAGACAAAAGCGGGATTTCATTTTGGAAAGAACTTTATGTAAAACCTGAAATGGATTTTCTGTATGCTTTATATCTATGGTGGTTTAGGGTGGATCGGGTTAGACTAGCAGATCCATGTCTAGTTTTAGGATTGGGATATGTACATAGGAAGTATGGTATAAAAGGTGAAGTCACAGTGGTCCTCTCTATACCTTGAGGAAGATACATTTGTATCAAATCAAAATGCATCGGTGGGAGAGGATTTACCTTGATATACTGGACCAACTGGTGGCTAGAGTGGTTTCTTGACCTGGAAGTCCGGACCATCTTTACATCTTTTTTGCACAGGTCAGGTATTCCTACTTGCCACTATTGGAGTCCATATTGTTTATATTACTTTATGAATTTGTTGTCACAATAAACCTGTTTTTACTAAAAAACTGAAAAAGAGATGAGATGTTCTCTTATATATTTTTCCTCATTTGGTTGAGGTTTACAACTTTTTCCTTTGGGAATGGATAAATGAACAGGATAAGAGTGACAGAGATTTCTTTAAAGAAACCTTGATAGGAGTCTACAGTATCCCTATTCCGTAAGTGGGGTATGTTTATACACACCATTCAGGGTGTGCATTGTCTCAAATGGTGGAGGAAGGATAAAGAAACCTTTACAGGCATTTATTATTAATTATTCTTGTGAGTTGGGGTACGCTCCCTATTTTGTGGTGCTGATAGAATTTCCATATATAAAGATTTATGAAAAGTGAAATACATACTACACTATGAATACTCTTTTGGTTTCTCTTTTCGGTCACCTGATTTGAGGAATACATGAGAGATTTGTTGTACTGGAAATGTGCTGCCAGCACTTCCTGGTTTAAATAGGGCACCCTAGGCTCTGATAGGTTGAATGGAGCATGTGACTGGAGTTGTCATGTGACATATTCCAATATGGTGGGAGGTGAATGCCAACTACATTTACACATAAGTGCCTTAACACTTTAGGGATGCCGCAGGCAGCCAGCAGGGATACGGATAGACACGTGATGCGATAGTACCCCCTCTTAGGAGTGGCCACCAGACACTTGACTTGCAGCTTTGAAAGAACTGAAGATGGAATTTTCGGACCAATTCTGGTATTCTGGTGCATGTACATTGGAGGCATTGACCTGGGCTCTTTCCTCAGGACCATATCCTTTACGTCGTATTGAAGATGTGAATATCAGAATCAGGAATTAAGGAAATTTTAACCTCACGTTCTTCTCCATGTTGTGAGTTGAATTTGAACCTTGACAAGTAAGTAGAAGCGGTTGAGAACCAAGGGTTTCAAAAGGGATATAGGGAGGGAATTAGTAAACCAGATAGGATGGTAACTTAAGTTTCTAAGAGACAGGGTTAATGACACAAGAAATACTTAAGGGCCCGATGTACCATGAAGCAAAATTCATTGATGGTTCCCAGAAGCGAAGATTTTGCTTGGACAACCAGACTTTATCCCCAGAGTGCAAACTTGGAAGAGGTCTAGGTTTCTTGTCTGCGTAAAAACTTGTAGCTTTGAGAAAGCCAGTTTTTGGAGAAGTCTTGGAGAAGAGACTCCTTGCTAGAACAGAATCTGATGGCATGAAGTAAAATGATGGAACCAGAGGGTGTAAACCATATACAGTATGGGATGGAGTGGATGTAGAGGACTCATTATAGTGGTTGTTGTTGGCTAATTCTGCCCATGGAAGAAGATTGGACCAGTCATCTTAAGATGATTAAATATACAGGCATAGAAAAGTTTCCAGATCTTGGTTGAGCCGTTTGGCCGTTCAATTATGGATGGTATGCAGAGGAGAGTTTATGCACAGAGACCACAAAAAATTAGCCACAAACTGCAAGAGGACAGCCAGTGGGATGGAAGATATCCTGGATGAATAGTTGTGCCAGAACTGGAGCAGAGGTAAGTCTTCAGAGTGGTACGAAATGGGCCATTTTGGAGAACTTATCTAATGCACCACTACTAAGTTACACGTTGTTTTGGACCCAGACTCGAGTCTCTGGCTGGAGTGGGATCTGGGGTGAGCAGCTGAAAGCTGGTCGGCCTAATGTAGTTTCTGCTCATCGTCTAGAGAAGGAATAGAGGAATGTATTGAGAGCACACTGTGTGTAACTGGTAGCCAAGATCTAGGTGCTACTGGTGACTGGAGTCACTGGTTGGACAGCCAGAGAGTCTTGGTTGGAACCAGAATGTAGGTACTTGATGCACACAGGTGCGGGTAGACAAGATGAAAGTGAGCTTTGGTAACTTCAACCAGGCTAGAACCAGATGGGAACTGAATCAAATGGAACCCAGAGAAGCTCTTTACCATTCTGGGAATGGAATACACTGAACAGGGCTGAAAAGTGAATGCTGAGAACCGGAATGGAACCGGAATACTGTAGAACAGGAATGGGACCAGAATGTTGCAGAAGTGACATGGGACCGTAATGCTGTAGAACCGGAATGGGACCGGATCCTGGAGTCACCATAATGGAACCAGAATACTGTAATTACTGAAATGGGACTGGATTGCTGGAACATGGAATTGGACTGGATTGCTGTAACACCAGAATGAGACCAGATTGCTTGAGGATGCTAAACTGCACTTAGGGGTAAATTTACTAAGGTGACGATTTCTATTCGAGATCAATCTCGGATGACATTGTCTGGATTCATGTGTTTCATTTTCCGATCAGGTTACTGAATTTACTAAGCTGCCGAGTTCCTATCATTCTAGTTGTTCGATGGTGTAATCAATCTTTGTCATTTGTATTATTCATTTCTATTTAGTGTTCGGTTTTAACTAACTTGAACTAACAGATGCATGCACAGATCAGGGAGATCTGTGATGCATGCAACTGTGTGTAAATAAAAAAACACAGAAGCACGGACGAGATCAGTGAGATCCGTCTGTGCTTGTACTAAATATAGGGGAGAAACAACGTAGTGGTCCCCTGTATTAAGCACAACCAGCACCAGGCTATTCAGAACCAGCCCTGGTTTCCAAAATAAAGGGGACAAAAGACATAGGGGTGCCCTTTAACTAGGCTCTGATCTGGTTCTGGAAATACAGAGGAAAACAAATGCGTAGGGTTCGCCTGTAAATTCCAAAACCAGCACCAGACTTTTTCTAGCAGGGGGGGTTGTAATGCCACAGCCAGGGGAACCATTTCACTGAGTCCCCCAGCCAAAACATTACCTCTGACCACTAGCCAGCCCAGGCCAGGGATCCCTGGGGAACTGGGGACCCCCCAATAAAGGAGCCCCCCTCTCTAGGGCACCCCAGGTCTAGAGTGATAGCCCGGGGCTATCTTCGGCTCTCCTGGCTGGTGGATGCTGGGTTGATAGTGTAGTGTGGTGTAAAAATTAGATGAATTAATATTGTCTTTTGCTATGGACCTACAGGTCCCAGGAAGCCTCCCCTGCATGCTGGTACTTGGAGAACCACAAGAACCAGCATGCGGGCCATTACGGGCCCGCTGGTACCTGTAGTTACGCAGCAAAATAAATACCAAAGAACACACACACCATTACTTTCGCGGTTCTCACCATTGAAGGCTCGCCTTTCTCAGCCAATGAAAGCTCAGCACCGGGATTTCTATAGTGAAATCCCGTGGCGGAGCTGTCTTTGGAGTAGCACTGTCCTCATAGGACAGTACTAAGTTCGTGGGTCCGTGTATTTTCTTTTTTTTTGTTTTGCTAAGCTCGTGGATGCCTACAATGACAGAAGAGGACATGTTCCACACATAGGAGGTGGTGAGGATCAGATTTTTTTTTTACAGGTACAACCATTGGATTACATGGGGAAGTAGACAGAACATCTGGCAGGAGGTAAGTTTGTGTGAGTGTGGTAGGTAGGTGTATGTAATAAAATTGCATTTATAATGGCGTGTGTGTCTTGGGATTTTTTCACAATTTTTGTACAGCCGCAGGCACACTGGCACCTGTAGTTCCACGGTAAAAAACAATAGTTTTTCACTCCTATTACCTAAGTACCCACAGCCAAGGGGTGCGGGGAAGAGCCCCCGGCTTCAGCATAAGCCTGGGGTGCTTGGGAGAGGGGAGACCCCTTTATTGGGGGGTCCCCAGCTCCCCTGAGATCCTAGGCTTGGGCACCTGAGATTTGTCTGTTTCTGTGCCTGCAATTAGTCTCATCAGGTAGCACCTCCCATCATATATATAGTCAGGTTGTGCAGTCCAGAAATCTTTCCCATATACTTCTGATAATGCTTTGGCCTGGGAGACCCGATGAAAGGGTCCCCTGGCTGTGGCATTACATCCCGGTAGGATTTGAGTCTGGTGCTGGTTTTAAAAATAGGGGGACCCCTAAACAATTTCCCCCTCTATTTTAAAACCAAGACAGGCTCAGTAGCCCAGTGCAGGTTCCTAAAATACGTGGTAACCCTACTCATTTTTCCCCCCATATTTTTAGGAACCAGGACTGGCTGAGCTGTCCGGGCTGGTTATGCTTTTTGACCCTACGTAATTTTTTTTATATTAACCATTTAGATAGTGGTTACATGCAGAAACATACACAAATCACACTGATCTGTGTATGTTTCTGCCAAACTCACAAGAGGTGGTCTATTTGAAACTTCAATTTAGCTGCGAGTTTGCTACAATTATACCCGAGATTGTAATCTCGAATCTTGGTAAATTCCCGAGTTGTATCTTTTTCATTAAAAGTACTTCAGAGTTTGACCGATGGTGAGTTTATTCGAGTTTGCAATCTCACCCGAGTATATCAGTGAAAAGAGAAAAATCTCACCCAAGATTGCCTTTAGTAAATTTGCAAGTTGAAAAAATGCCTAAACACACCCAAGATTGCTATCTCGACCAAACTCAAATTTTAGTAATTTTACCCATTAGAGTCTCTGGACAATTCTAAGAATCTGCAGGAGCTCACTAGACAGCAGACAGCTAGGCTGTGGACAACATTGCAGTGGAAAGTGCTGTGTGCAGGGAGAATCCTGATAGGCATTATGTGACTGCATACTGGTCTCCTGTTGGTGGAGATCTGGTCACCTGAACCAGACTGTCATGGACGTGCCCTGGAGCCAGCACTGGAGGGAATGTTGTATGTGGAAGCTGGGACTACTGCAGGAAGTGAAAAGAAGCTGCAGCAGAAGAAGTTCTTGTTAGAAAGGGGTAGATCGGTAATGAAGTTAATGAATGGGTCCAGAGAACACTTGTAATGGACAAGGGTAATAGTTGACCTGCTGGAGACTGTTTAGGAGTCTTAGGAGTTAGAACAGGCTGCCACAATTATTTTTAATATTTTGCTGGAGTGTGGGCCACCAATAGCTTTGAAGGATCAGCTCCTGCATTTTATGGATTACAGCTTGACTGGCAAATTGGGAAAAGTGGGCCTGATTCATCACAAATCGCAACTGCTTACACAGATCGGTCAATGGTGCATTTTGCACATACAAATGCACCGCAGTGCGCGTGAGTTAGCATTGGGATCGCACTGCAGTCACGCAGATACAAAGCCATCGCAGACGGGATGGGTTGTCAGCAGCTGGGGATGGTGAAGGGGGATTGGTTGTGGAAATGCAGGCGTGCCAGTCCATTTGAACGCCGTTACTTGGGCGTGCATTAATTAGCCACTGCGACAGCATACACAGTTTGTGTACTCACTGCGTGCGATGACAATTGCAATTTCTAAGTAATGTCAGAACTGTTGTAATTGTACGTGAGGGGCCGATGTTACTCGATGGTACCAACGTATACAGTCGGATGTGCAAAAGTGGTAGTGGGCGTTTCTATGCTGCCTTTGCGATTGCAAACTTTAGCATATTTTCACAGCAGATCTGCATGTGTAATCACAGCTGCGATTACAATAGCAATCCTTAGTGAATCAGGCCCAGTGTGCCCAATGAAGAAGTCTCGGGAATTTCAATGGAATGAAAGCGAAGACCTGGGAAGTAGCTACCACACACTGGGGTCTAGAATGGACATTTATCAAAGGCTAAGGGATCTTCATCCTCTATCATAGACTGAGAGAGAGTAACTGCTTTGCAGTTTTTCAGTCCCGAGCAGAAAGACATCTGGAGATCGAAATGTGAGAAAAACAGGGACCATCAAGCCTAGTGCAGGTTCATATAGTGCGCAGTATTAAGATGGAGGAGATTATTGTGATGGGTATAAATGGTGTGACACAGTCGGAATAGGGGTCCCTCTCTTGGGGTAGATGGACTCCCTCTTTACACACACAGCAGCCGTAGAAACAGGACACAAGTCTGGGGTTCTCGCACAAACTGTAAGCCCTAATGAGCCTCCTACCAGCCTGAAAGTCCCAAAACCTGGAGTGGCCTGTGGATGGAGCCCTCCCTCTCCTCACATCCACACCCCCAACTCCCAAACTGGCTTTTCCAAAAGCCGATACTCTGGTCTGCTTACAAAACAGATTTCTCCTGGGGTTATTAGAACACATAGGCCAAAAACCTAGGACAAATGTACCTGCCATTGACCCCTTTACCAGTGCTTCTATCACATATCCCCTCCTTTGTTTCGACCTGTGGGGCAGAACAACCACAACCCCCAAACAATGGACACGTGACAAAGCATCTTCATTGGCCAGCTGGCTTCCTGGCCTGTGTTCTACCGTAAATGTAAAGGTTTGTAACCATCTCGTTATTCTTGCATTACTGTCCTTGTTTTCTGACATCCACTTCTGAGGGGCATGGTCAGTGATCAATCTGAACTTTCTTCCCACAAAGTAGTACCTGAGGGTCTCTAACGCCCACTTTATGGCCAATGATTCTTTCTCGACCGTAGCATAGTTTCTTTCATGTACATTTAATTTCCGGCTTAAGAAGAAAATTGGGTGTTCTTCACCCTCTTTGCTCTGGGACAAGACCGCTCCGATACATCTGACGCATCGGTTTGTACAACAAACTCTCTGTCAAAATCAGGGGTCATCAGAACTGGTTGGGTACATAACGCTATTTTTAACTCCTGGAAAGCCTTCTCTGCTTCAGGACCCCATTCCACCATGACTTTCTGTTTGCCTTTGGTAAGGTCAGTCAGTGGGACTGCAATGGTGGCAAAATTGGGTATAAACCTCCTATAATCCCTAAGAAGGTTCTCACCTGCTTCTTATTCAGGGGTCATGGCCAATTTTGGTTGCCTCAATCTTATTGAGCTGTGGCTTTATCAAACCTCTGCCAATGGTGTACCCAAGATATTTTACTTCTTCCATCCCCAGACAACACTTTTTTGGGTTGGCTGTCAAACCTGCCTTATAGATGGAGTCCAACACTGCTTGTACTCTGGGCAAGTGAGACTGCCAATCAGGACTATGAATGACCACATCATCCAGATAAGCAGCAGCACACTGTCTATGGGGCCTTAGAATCCTATCCCATATTCTTTGAAAAGTAGCAGGTGCCCCATGTAGCCCAAAGGGCAACATCTTGTATTGAAACAACCCCTCTGGTGCAGAAAAAGCTGTCTTTTCTTTGGCGTTCTCAGTTAACGGCACTTGCCAATACCCTTTGGTTAAGTCAAAAGTAGTTAAATATCTGGCTGTCCCCAGCCTTTCAATTAGTTTGTCCACCCTAGGCATAGGGTAGGCATCGAACTTTGACACACTGTTCAATTTCCGGAAGTCATTGCAGAATCGCACACTCCCATCGGGTTTTGGAATGAGCAAAATGGGACTTGACCACTCACTATGCGATTCTTCAATTACACTCAACTCTACCATTTTTGTAAATTCCTTCAACACTGATTTCCTTTGGGCTTCTGGTAACCTATAGGGATTTAGGTTAACCTTAACTCCTGGGTCAGTGATTATGTCATGTTTGATGACCGTGGTTTTCCCTGGTAGGTCAGAAAACAGCACCCTATTTCTGATCAGAAATTCCTTAACTTCCTGCTGTTGACTGGCTGACAGGGTTTTTGCCACTGTCACTTCAGGTACCATGGGCCCTGGATTTTCTGGAGGGGCTTGGATGGCTGACAGTGTTGCTCTATCCTTCTAGGGGGGTTTTATAAGATTTACATGGTATATCTGTTCTGGCTTTCTTTTCCCTGGCTGGTAAACTTTATAATTGACCAGCCCCACTTTTTCTAAGATTTCAAAGGGTCCTTGCCATTAAGCCAAACGTTTACTTTCTACCGTGGAAACCAACACAAACACTCTGTCCCCAGGAGCAAAGTTGCTTAAGCGAGCATTGCAGTTGTATACCCTCTGCTGTGCCTGTTGGGCCTGTTCCAAGTGCTCTCTTACTATCAGCACCACAGCAGCAATTTTGTCTTGCATTTAAGAAACATGCTCAATAACTGTTTTATATGGACTGGACTGCCCCTCCCATGTCTCTTTGGCAATGTCCGGTAACCCCCTTGGATGTCTCCCGTACAATAAATCAAAGGGGGGAAACCCTGTGGAGGATTGGGGAACCTCTCTTATGGAAACAGCAAATAAGGTAACAAGTAATCCCAATCTCTAGCATCTTTGTCCACTACTTTCCTTGGCATGTGTTTTAAAGTTTTATTAAACCTCTCCACTAACCCATCGGTCTGGGGATGGTACACAGAGGTTCTTAATTGGTCAAATTTATACAGGCGGCATAACTCCTTCATGATTTTTGACATAAATGAGGTATGTAGGTCAGTTAGGTTCTCCTTAGGTATTCCCAACCTGCTAAAGACATGGACTAATTCTCTAGCAATGGTCTTGGTTGACATATTGCGTAATGGTATTGCTTCCGGGTACCTGGTAGCATAATCCATTATCACCAGAATATATTGATGGCCCCAAGCAGATTTCATTAATGGCCCAACCAAATCCATAGCTTTTCTTTCAAACGGAACCTCAATAATGGGTAACGGAACCAGGGGACTTTTGAAATATGGCCTTGGAGCATGATACTGACATTCAGGGCAGGATGAATGGACCCCAGGCCAAAAAAACCTCTGCACAATTCGCTCAGTAGTTTTCTCTACCCCTAGGTGGCCTGCCGTTATATGACCAAGGGCCAGATCTAACACTGTTCTTCTGTATGCTTTGGGAACTACTAATTGTTCCACAATATCTTCCCCCTTCTTAGTCACCTGATACAACAAATCCTGACATACTGCCATGTGAGCATATGACAAAGGACTATCAGGGTCTATGGGTTTACCATTGATCACCTTGACATTCTCCCTTGCTTTTACCAGAGTAGGGTCGTTTAACTGCTCCACGACAAACACCTCACTTCTGACCTCTAAATCAGGCAGACTATCAACTGGCTCAACAACACTACCCACCTCAGTGGGAGGAACATCACTTGGTGAGCCACCATCACGCTCCGCATTCTCTAGTTCGCCAATCATACTAGAAAAAGAGAACATCTCTGACTCTGCTACTACATCAGTAACCCTCTCAAACGAGTCAGGGTGATTTACCTCTGTGCAATATCAGCTTTCCCACAATTTCCAGAAGTGATCAAAGTCTCTCCCCAATATTGCATTGCATCTACCAAACCCACAGAGACTATCGCGGAACCACATGATGTCTCGATGTTCACTTCTGCAGTAATATAATAGCGAGTGTCCCCATGTATGCAGGCCACACCAACATTTTTCACCTTACGCTTCAAGGGGTTCACCAGCTCAGATTTCACAAGTGTCACCAGGCTACCGAAATCTAACAGAGCCTCTACACAGTTGCCTTTTACAGTAAGTACACACATGTACTTATCAGTCTCTGCCCGCCGGTCGGCAGTATAGGCTGGCTGTGCAAAGAAAGAACCCATGCGGAATACACGGGCAGCATCACATAGCACAGGTTCAGAGGTAAGTGGACAATTAGCTGCAATATGGCCCAAGCCACCACATCGGAAACACTGAATCACATTATAATCTAGTCTTTTACGGGGAAGGAACCTTCCTGGGCTGGCTGGCCTGTCTCCAGGTTCCTCACCCTCAGTCTTAGGTACATTCCATCGCCCAGCACCCTTCTCCCCTGGAACAGTCTTACCAGTGCCGATGGAGTTCACAGTTGCGCCATCGGGGCTCGGTGGGGCAGACTCAACAGTTCCTCAGCTGCCACGTACCTCTCCACCAGTTTGACTAGCTGGTCTGTGGACTTAGGGTCTGCATGGCTCACCCACTTGCGGAGAAATGCAGGTAGTGATCATAGATACCGGTCCATCACGACTCTTTCCACAATCTGTGGTCCTGTCAGCATCTCGTGCTGCAGCCATTTTGTGGTTAGATGGACGAGATCATGCATCTGTGAGCGTGGAGGTTTTTCCATTTGGAACTCCCAGCGGTGGGCTCGTTGGGCCCGAACAAATGAGGTGACTCCCAAGCGGGTTAGGATCTCCCGTTTTAACTTTGCATAGTCCTTGGCATCATCCAGGCATAAATCTAGTAGGCCTTTTGTGGTACTCCAGACAGGAAGGGTGCCACAAGACTTGCCCACTGTTCCTTGGGCCAACTCTCCCTTCCGTGGTTCTCTCAAAGGCCATAAGATACATCTCCACATCATCACTCGGGGGCATCTTCTGCAAAAAATTACTGGCTCATATAGAGCGAGTGTGGGTTGGAGGGTCAGTGGAAGCATCTCCAGTCTGGGCTTCCAAGTGTTGTATTACCTCTTTTAAGGCCTGGTGGGTTTCCTCGATGGCGACATGTTGTTGCCTCTAGGCTGTCTCCAAGGCCAACAGTTGCACATTGGTGCATTCCTGCTGAGCTCTGGTAGCTTCCTGCTGCAGTTTGTTCGTTTACTGCTGAGCTGCCGTAGCTTGGAGCAAGGCTTTAACAATGTCCTCCATTTTGTCCTGGGGTGTAGGTTGGAAGCAGACTCTGGCTTCCCTAAGCCTCTGTGGACACCACACCTATGGACTTCAAAGGACACAACTTTATATCCACAGTGATGAATTGGTGTCTGTCCCTTTTAAATTTGAAACAAAAATTTTTCCTTGCTGCAATTTCAGTGTGTGATTGCCCGCATTCTCCACCACTTGTGACAGTCGGGATAGGGGTCCCTCTCCTGGGGTAGATGGACTCCCTCTTTACATACACAGCAGCCGTAGAAACAGGACACAAGTCTGGGGTTCTCGTACAAACTGGTCGGCGCCAGTCTTTATTGTGCCAAATGAATATAACAAATCATAAACCAAAATCCTAGCCCATCTGGGCAATAACTAAACAGTAGGTACCCTCACTACCAGGACGGTAGGGCCTAGTGCCCACACCGTCAACAACAGCAGGTGCACAGTACTTACAGGGTTGTCATAACAGTGTCTCTGGACATGCTAGCCTGCATGCCTACTTCCCCAGGTGTGAGACACTCAGCTACAACTGAACACAGCTTATATCAGCCAGTTCCAGCTATAAGCCCTAATGAGCCTGCTACCAGGCTGAAAGTCCCAAAACCTGGAGTGGTCTGTGGATGGAACCCTCCCTCTCCTCACATCCACACCCCCAGGACCCAAACCGGCTTTTCCAAAAGCCGATAGACTCTCCGGGGTTTTTTTAGAACACATAGGCCAAAAACCTAGGCCAAATGTACCTGCCATTGACCACTTTACCAGTGCTTCTATCACAATGGTTACTGGGAAGCGTGCTCCTTCCAAGAGATGTCTCTTTTCTTTGTCACTGATGATGTCATTTCTTTTGGCAGGTTGGCACTCTCAAGAGAAGAATCCGCATGTGTGAAACTTGCCATCAGGCTCATTCTGAGAGAAAAACTGCCCCAACTCCAATAGAAGAAACGTCAACCTTAAGAGTGTAACATCTAGTTGGTTTAGAATAGGAGGAGAAATAAAGGTTTGTTTGAGCTGCAGGAAGGCCATTTGAGCATCCTCAGACCAATTGACTTTATTGGCACCTTTTTTAGTGAGAGCTCTAATCAGAGAGACAATTGTGGAATACCCTTGTATGAATTTGCAGTAGTAGTTGACGAAACTGAGAAACTGCTGTAGATACTTTAATAACTTGGATGGACACTATAAAAGTATTAAAGGCTGTTTTCCACTCATCACCCTGGTGAATTCTGATGAGACTGTATGCACTTCTGAAGTCTAGTTTTGTAAAGATACAGTGGTTGCTCCTTGAACTGTATCAAATAATTCTGAGATTAGTGGAAGTGTATACCGATTTTTAATTGTGATGTCATTAAAGCCACAATAATTAATACACGGGCGTAGGTCCCCTCCTTCTTCTTTACAAAGAAGAACTCTTCCCTGACAGGAGAGGTAGAAGGGCAGATAAAATCTATTACCATATTCTCTTTAATATACCCAGACATTGACTAGGTCTCTTGAAGAGAGAGAAGATAAACACTTCCTCCGGGAGGAATTTTTCCCAGTATCAGATATGTGAGACAATCCTTGTCTTGGTGTGGCAGAAGAGTTTCTGTGGCTTATTTGTAAAATATGTCATGGAACTTCATGTAGGCTGGTGGATTGGCAGGATTTTCAGAGATGGTAGTGCAATGAGAAATAATTTGTTTGAGGCAACGACCAGTGCATAATGAATGCCTAATGGGAATTTCGGGAGTCAACCAATTAATTTGAGGGTTATGCTGCCGTAATCAATGGAATATGAGGATGAGCTGTCTGGAAGCCTTTGGATTGACAAGGAAGGAGATGGACTCAGAGTGGAGTATTCCCATGGTTAGATTACCTGGAAGAGGCTGCTGAGTAAGGGTACCAGTAGGAATTCGACTACCATCTACAACAGTAAGGTAGATGAGAGTAGAGGTTAATGGTATAGCTAACTTCTATGCCAAGTCAGCTGTCATGAAGTTTCCAGCTTCTCCAGAATCGAGTAGGACAGGTAAGTTTACAGATACTGTAGGGTGTTTGAGATTCACATGGATGACACAGTCTTGTTAGCAAGGAGAGTGTGTAGAGACTCATAAACCAACTTCATCAGTTAAAGCTGGGCATTTCCCGACCTATTGTGACAGGACCTAAGCATGTGTCCAGGACCAGCACAGTAAAGATATGGGTTTTTCCGAAACCGTGGTTCACATTCTTCTGGGCTGAGACAAGAATGGCTTACATTAATGGGTTCCTCTGGGTTGGGAACTGAAGGCTGAAAACTTGGAGTAGGACAAACCTTAGGATGCTCAACCCTACCCCTGTATTGTTATCTTTCTTGGAAATGGAGATCTAACCTTTTACAAGATCAGGTGGTCTAGACTGGTGAGTAATTCTTGAGCAACCAATTTGTCTCTAATTCTGTCTTAGAGGCCTTGTCAGAAGACAGCGAGAAGTGCCTCATTATTTCACAGGAGATGAAAGAGTTCAGAACTGCACTACATATTGTCTACTGACTTACAATATGTGAACCCTAGTGAAATAGCAAAATGTCAGATGCTGAAGATGTTGTTCGTCCAGGCTTGTTAAATATTCTTGGAAATATAGCTAAGAAGCTGTTTCAGTCTGATAGGATATGATTAGATCTCTACCAAAGCAGAGATGCCCATGTCAGGGCTTGTCCAGAGAGTAGAGAGATAAATGTAGGCAATCTTGGTTCTTGCTGTAGGAAAGTCTCCAGGTTGCAGTTCAAAGTGGATACTGCATTGATTCCAAAATCCCTGGGAAATTTTAGGATTCCCACCATATTTAGTTGGAGTAGGTAGATGGAGCCTGGATTCCGAAGATGGAGAGCTGGACCCTACTTGATAAAGTTGCTGTGGTGTTGTCTGGTTACTCAGATACTTGGATTGAATACATGTGAGTGAATAGGTCCTGCAGAAATGGCATGAATTGGCATTGGTTAGCTTCTTGCTTTTCCAGTCTGCTAGAGAAATATTGGACTGGAGTCATGTTTGGGGCCGGTTTTCCTGCTGAATCAATAGGCCAGTACAAACTGTCATGAAACTAGGAGTTTGATGATCTGGGTTGGGACCCCTTGGATTAGGTGTATGTGCTGGAGTGTGAGTGAAGCTAGGTGGCCTAATATGGCTGTTCCTCATGCAGGCAAGTAGTAGTATCTGGGGGATACTGATGCTGCAGAATAGTTACATGAACAAATACTGAAAGCAGATGCCAGCTAGTAGGATAGCCCATGGCTGAAACAGTAGACTGGGGTATCAGGAGCAGACTGCAATTACACTGGAACTGGGTTCCAGAAGCACTACTGAAGCAGGCTGCAAGAAACACTGGAACTGGGTGTAGGAGCACAACTGAAGCAGGCTGCAGGAAACACTGGAACTGATTGCCAGAAGCTCTACTGAAGCGTGCTGCAAGACACACAAACTAGGTGAAGGGAGCACTACTGAAGCAGATTGGAACAGAGTGCTGTAAAAGCAGAGCTGGTGACTGAAACAGATTGGAGCAGAATGCTGTGAAGCAACACTGGAGCAGAATGCAGAGATGCAAAACAGAACCAGGAGACAGGGTACTGATCCTCTGAGAGAGAAGTTGTACTGGCAATGTGCTACCAGCACTTCTTGGGTTAAATAGGGCACCCTAAGCACGTCTAGGCTGGACTGCATGTGACTGGAGTTGCTAGAATGTAGTTGACAGATATAGTCAAAGATGGCAGTGCTCATGGTCCAAGATGGCAGCGCCCGTGGTTCAGAACGGCAGGAACCGCCAAGAGGAGAATGCCAGCCACATTTACAGATAAGTGCCTAAACACTTTGATAGAAAAAAAACTGATTATAACATTTTTTCTAACTCAGATGATACTAAAGAATACATTATAAAACAGTTTATTAACTGTAATTCCAACTCTGTTATTTATTTGCTGAAGTCCATATGTGGGCTCATGTATGTGGGCAAAATTAAAAGAATGTTGAAAATGCAAATCCAAGAACATGTGAGAAACATCATGAACAAACTTATAAGCCATTTAGGTTCTAACCATTTTTTCACAAATCATGGTTCTAACGTTGATGACTTTATGTGTAAAGCCCTGTCACCACTGGCAGTAAAGATGGTGACCTCCAGAAGAAGCTCTCCCAACGAGAGATGGATTCAATCTTTGAACTTAGGCCCTCATTCAGAGCCGTACGCTCTGAGCAGAGCGCACGCTCTGAATGAGGGCCGGCCTCCATGAAAATGGAGCGTCCTTCTGGACGCTCGTATAGCTGTGGGTCACCACCCACAGGCTATACGAGCGTGCATTTTGATGGCCGCGATGGTCGAGACCATCGCGACCATCGAAATTGCGAGCCGGAGCCTGCGGTTGAGGTTTTCAACCGCAAGCTCCGGAGTGATTTTGGCTCTATCAGAGCCAAAATCACTCCCACTGACATCACTAGTGATGTCAGTGGGCCCGCTTTTGACGGGAGGCGTTCCCGTGGGAACGCCCCCATCAGGGAGGCACGCCCCCGGCACGCCTACCAAAGGGGGCGTGCTGTCAATCAACATTGACAGCACGCCCCCTTTGATCGGGCACAACGAGCGAAGGACTTTCCTTCGCTCATCGCATCTGGCGCATGCGCACGACGGAGCTCCCTCCGTCGTGCGCATGCTCAGTCCAGAACATCGACCCACTTGCGAGCGGACAGCCGCTCGCGAGTGGGTCTGAATCAGGCCCTTAATACACATTCGCTAGTGGGTTAAAATGAAAGTTATGAGGTGTGTGTATTTTTCCATGTTGGCAGAGTGGCCTATGCGCCAACTAGTCTTTGCCCCAGAAGTTACTTTGTGGCCATGTTAGTTTTTCAGTTATACATATGTAGAAAAAATGTAAATTGCTCAGCGCTGTGAATGATATAAATAAAATGAATATTGTATAACAATAATTATTATTGATTAGCTAGAGACTTGCAAATAGTGTAAAGTACATACAATTTAATAATAAGCGATATTTAAAACACACTGATAGATTAGAAAAAAAGCTATTAGTAACATATAATATTCAAGCAGGAAATATCAACCAACTGTTCCGTAGTAAAAGAGAACAATGTGTACACCATATGCAAATTCGCACTCCATGTAGATGGCATAATGTAACACCAAAGTTAGAATTAAACATATATATATATATAAATGTTACCAGGGGGTGACTGATCCCACACAAGCTAGAGTCCCAGTAGCGAAGTGCACTCTTCACAATGGATTGATCTCCTGGATACACTTGCACCGAAGTGGCTCTTTTCCGATAATACTGGTAGTTCTGGTGGTGTTAATTGGAGTGACGTTGTCAACGTTGGCTCCATGAGCTGTCAGCAGTAGGAAGCTGCAGTGTGAGCAATGGTGTGCGCTGCTCCGTGAACTGTAGGCAGTAGGACATTGCAGTGTGAGCAGTGGTGTGCGCTGCTCTATGAGCTGTCAGCAGAAGGATACTGCAGTGTGAGCCGTAAGGATAATTCCGATTGGTATGCTGACCCAGCTCAAAGTGATGGTATAACGAGGTTCACCTGCTAGAATATTGGCATCCAACGAGCATATGGTAGTGAATCAGGCATGCCCGGCTGTCCACAACTCCAGCCACTTTATGTGCAACTCAGAATCAACCCTGGAAACCGCACCAGATGCATCCTTAGTCACAGGCAATAGCTGGCCAATGCTTCAGTGCCACAATAACATTTTCATGAGGGTACAGATTATTTTAACCTACCCATGTGAGGAGCACGCTGATGAAAATTTTATAATTACATTGAAATGTCAGTCAGCTATTGTCTCTGTTTGATTATATATACTGTATGTATAATATATATATATATATACATATATATATATATATGTATATATATATATATATATATACACACACACACACACACACACACACACACACACATCCCATAGATACATCTATGATGATATCATAAAAGGGCAATAAACTAACAACAGCAACCATTGCTGATGCTGTGAATACTTGTACATGTCTGGTTCGCAATTTTTGAGAAAGGACTAATTGGAGGTTCGAAACGTCGGCACACTGTATCTTCGACCATTCATAAAATGGGGAAGATGGATTTTGGGGACCGCACAAGAAAAAAACAAAAAGGAAAACACTGTCCTTTGTGGTTATTTACACAAAAATGGGAAGGTGTATTGAAATTATAATAATACCAACTTAAATAAAAATCAACACACACTGTACTGTGAAAGCATAAGTAAATTCAAGAGTTCTGCGGGCCCCAAAATCCCTTTTCCCCAGTTTACTCTTTCACTGAGCATACTCAGCCCATAGCACGGATAAACAGAATATCATCTTACTTCTATATTGTTCCATAGAAGACACAGAATGAATACATTACTTTGGCTTACATACATTCACTTCTGTCTATTAAGACATGGCTAACTTTAACCTCAAAACTGAGCTTTTTACCAGGAGGAAGCTTATGGAAGATCTTAATGAGATTTTCCCTAGTGAATTGACACTTGAGGAATCTAATTCTAACTGGGATACGGATTTTCAGAAACTCAAAACAATACTTCAAAAACAACAAGAGTGGGATGGGATCTGACCACTCTGGAAAATTATCAAAAACATAAAATTTGCCCCAGAGGTTTGAGACTCAGGACCTTATTCAGAGTCGGTCGCGAGCGCTGAGCGCTCGCAGCTGATTCGATGTTGGTCCACAGGGCATGTGCACGACGGAGGCGGCTCCGTCGTGCGCATGCGCGAGCCCCCGCTAACGACGGGTGATCCGTCATTAGCGGGCTCGAAGCAGATGGAGCGAGCTGTCGATGTTGATTGACAGCTCGCTCCGTTTGCTGGGCAGGCAGGGGGCGTGCCTACCCAAACAGAGGCTCCCGCCGGAACGCTAGCCATTTGGGGGCGGCCCCACTGACATCACCAGTGATGTCAGTGGGGAGCTTCCTGCTGAAACACAGCAGGAAGCTCCATGGGGCTTAAGGTTGACGAGACCCTACCCTAGGGTCTCGTCGTAAGCCCCGATGGTCGCGATGGTCTTGACCATCGCGACCATCTTCCTTAGCAGTCGTTAGAGCTGTGGGTGTTAACCCACAGCCTAACGACCGACATGGAGGCGGCCGTTCAGGATGCAAGCGGTCGCCCTGTTTCTGAGCGACCGCTTGCATCCTACGACCGCCTCTGAATGAGGCCCTCAATCTCTTCCCAGCTTTCCCACTCTTTTCTGAGCCATTAAAAAAGGAATGGGATTCAACGTTATTAAAATGCTCACAGGAATTTATTAATATACCTCTTAAACATGATAACCTCGTTTTGGAGGAATGTGAGAGTGAAATTGAAACCTTAGGAAAAAGACTCGAACAATGGGAAACTGATACCAACTTTCAAAAAACCTTTGAGCAAAACAAAAAGGACCTGCCTGGGAAATTATGAGAGAATCATAATTGAGAGAAAAAAAGAGTAAATTCTCCCGTTATAAAAAGGTTGTTTTGACAGGACGCATTTTCCGTTGGAGATCAACAAATAGAAGAGAGCCCTATAAAGAACAAGGATACAACTACTCCTCCTCGGAACTAGAGTCTTCAGGTGACGAAGGAACTACACCCAATACATCTAACCCTTCCAATTCATTAGCACCCCTTTTTTTAGGGAACCCAAGATGAAACCGGGAAATATACAGGGACGACAGAGGAGGATCAGGAGGTCAACCAAGTACGGAGGGTCAAAATGAGCCAATCTATCACCCAGCAGATACAGAATGTCACGCTGGGCGGCGGGTTTTTGAAAGCCGAGGTCTGAGGCTGTGGGAGGAGGCGAAGGCGAGGGGCCTGGACGTATGATCTCCGCATCCACAAGTCTTGGTCGTTGGCTAGACCTAGTCAATTGTGCGGAGTCTAACTCACAAGGAGGTGTTCGCCAGTGACCAAGGCCTGCCGGGAAAAGAGAATCAAAACACCCGTGGCCCAAGGGTAATGCCTGGAATAGGCACGTGGGGAGTGGGATAGAACTCCTGGCTGGAGAAAGGCACTTGAGGTGCTGGCTAGAGAGGTGTGGAGATTTATTGGTAGGCTGAGGTAACAGCTGATATCCCACAAAGTATATACCGGATTGCTGGCTGGAGATCATGCACTAGGGTGCAATGAGACGAAGGGTTAACCTGCTCACAGGCTGTGATGGTGAAAGCACTGAGATGAGATGAAGGGTTAACTCGCAAACAGGCTGTGATGGTAAAAGCTCTGCGATGAGATGAAGGGTTAACTTGAACACAGGCTGTGGTGGTAAAAGCTCTGCGATGAGATGAAGAGGGGTATTCAATTAGGAGCGAATGAGTGTCGAATGTGTTATTTTCGAAATTTTCGCCAGCGAATACCGTTTCGCCAAATTCAATTTAACTTGCGAATATTGTGAAAATCTACAGTTCGCCTAAAATACTAATCTATCCACTTTTGAATTGTGAAAGTCGAACGTTGCTATTCAATTACAAATATGCGTATATCATTCGCCAAAATAAAAGCGAATTTTGCCGTGAATTCGCAAAAAACTGTCCGCACCTCTTGGGGGTGAGAGTTTTAAATCAAATGGTTTAAAATTACATATTTTTCAGGTAAAATAAGTGTGTAACAGCAAATATGCTTTCCCAAGCATTATTTGTTTTAAATGGTGTTGATTATATATTTTTAAAATGATCTATTGGCTTGTTACAATAATGGTTCAGTCCATTACAGTTGGTTCATTCCAAAGTTAGAAATAGACCAGGTATTTTTTAATCACTCTTTCCAGCATCAGCAGCAGCAGCAGCAGGTGGAGGAGCTGGAGAGAGAATATTATTACCTGTCAAGGAACTACGCACCTGAATCTGGAGAAGAAGGAAGAAGACACCTGACACAGATAATAGTATCCTTATAATTTGATTGATTATTATCATATAAAAATTTACTTTTTTTTAAAATGGAGCGCTTTCCGGCTCAAGTGTGGGAATTCATGTTTGCAGCATGTGTTCAAGCGAGTAGGCTGCAGTTTAGGGCGCAGATGAGTATTGCAGCCACTCCTGATGAATCAGCTGTGAATGTGGGTATTTCTGCAGGTGCACCTGAAAGTACTCCATCTTCCTCGGGTGTTGCGAGAATCCCAAGGCCACGTCTATATAGACAAAGACGGTTGTTGTATGGGATTCGAGAAGATGAGGTGATAAAATGTTATCGCCTCTCCTCTGCTGCCATTTACCAGCTGTATGATCTGCTGGAGAAGGATCTTGAACCGCGTGTTCCTACGAACAGAGCAGTTCCAGGCTTGGCAAAACTGCTGGCCACACTCCATTTTTTGGCATCGGGAACATTCCAACCGACTCTGGCGATAATTGCTGGCTTTTCACAAGCCACTTTTTCTCGCTGTTTGTCACAGGTCCTTCTGGCAATGCGGAAACATGTTTCTGAGTTTGTACATTTTCCTCAGACAGAACATGAATGGGATGCTGTGAAGGCGGGTTTTTTTGCCGTGGGACGAATCCCCAATGTTTTGGGTGCAATAGATTGCACCCATATTGCTCTCATGGCTCCCCGCCAAATGGAAGAGATTTTTCGGAATCGAAAATCTTTCCATTCTCTAAATGTACAAATGATTTGTGATTCAAAAATGCGTTTCATGCAGGTGTTTGCTGGCATGCCAGGGGCTTCTCATGATTCCTTTATTTTGCAGCAATCTAGCCTATTTGAGATGTTTCAACAACAACAGATGCCTCATGGATGGCTGATTGGTAAGTAAATAATTTATTAAACTTTTAATATTTTTTATTATTGTTTTCAAAGTTAAAAATATATATATTTTTTATTTTAGGCGATCAAGGATATGGAAGTTTTCCCTGGCTGCTAACTCCACTGGCTAATCCTGACACCCCTGCAGAACACAGGTTTTAGGCAGCTCACATTAGGACTAGGGGAGTGATAGAACGCTCCTTTGGTCTGCTTAAAACCCGCTTTCGCTGTCTTGACAGGTCAGTGTTGCTGTATTCGCCAACAAAGGTTTGCAATATAATTATTGCTTGTACAATTTTACATAATATTTGTATTGCAAACCGTTTGGAGGCCGAGATTGATCCATTGATCAGTCTGGATTCTGACCTGTCTCCTGCAGTGGTTGATGATGCTGGCCTTGGGCAAAGCACTCGCCGTGATCTGATAGCATCATTTTTTCAATGTAAGTTTTTAGAACAATTAATCGATGTTAAACCCATTTCCCAGATTTGTTTTTCATGTTTTTTTTATTTTCCTTTCAATAGAACATCAACCTTGAATCACCAATAGTTGAAGTTTTGGCCTCTACTGGAACAGTTTAAGTATTCCTAAAGTTTAAACACCATTTTAGATAAGTGTTACATGTGTTACAAGTGTTTTGGTCAAGTTGGATCAGTTTTTCATTGTTATATGTTTGTTTTTTATAGTATTAGTTGTCTAGTTTTTATTTTTCAGTGTAAACATTAGTAATTGTTCCTGCATAAGCAAATCCCTTAACCTCCGGGATCTCCAATGGACAGCTGAGCAGCGGGGCGATGTGCTAGCCATCCCCAGAAAAGCATGTAAGTATCAACAAACCTCATTGCTGGTGTCATGTAAACTGTGTCTTTCCCTCCCCTCCTGAGTATAAACTGTTCCCTGGAGCAGAGCTGACAGCTTGAAAACCTGCTCATGCTAATCACCTTTCTTCTTCTCTCCCTCTTAGGGAAGTTGACCGGACCTTTTTTGGACACCCAGGATGCAGATCAGCCCCATCCTCCGGGATCTCCAATGGACAGCTGAGCAGCGGGGCGATGTGCTAGCCATCCCCAAAAAAGCATGTAAGTATCAACAAACCTCATTGCTGGTGTCATGTAAACTGTGTCTTTCCCTCCCCTCCTGAGTATAAACTGTTCCCTGGAGCAGAGCTGACAGCTTGAAAACCTGCTCATGCTAATCACCTTTCTTCTTCTCTCCCTCTTAGGGAAGTGGACCGGACCTTTTTTGGACACCCAGGATGCAGATCAGCCCCATCCTCCGGGATCTCCAATGGACAGCTGAGCAGCGGGGCAATGTGCTAGCCATCCCCAGAAAAGCATTTAAGAATATTTTAAAAAATAAATTTTAAAATGTTTTAAAATAAAACCAATGTCAGAACATTTTCAATTTTTAATTTTTTCATCAATCTGATTTAAACAGAAATCTTTTAATACCGGTAATGTTTTGTTACCAATAATTTCTTGCATATTTATATAATCATTTTTTTTTGGTTTAATTTTTTATTTTTAAACATGTAAAACTTTTTACGTTGTGTTTTCTTGCATTCAAAAAAAACAACTTTCCCATCTTCTTTTTAACTGGAACATTTGAAACCTATAAGACAATGGAAAAATTTATAATTTTAAAACAATTCATTTTGCCAACCTCACAAACCCTAATTTTACTCCTATTAACATTATTTCACTGTTGAAGTAGTAAATGATTAGAATTAACTTGCATAAATGTTAAGAAAATATCATATATACATGTTTCGCAAACAGCTGAACGAAAGTGGCGGAGTGGGGTCCTTAGCAATTATGCGTGAGCCAATAACAAATCCAGCCTCATAGGTCTCAGGCTGATACCCCACTAGGCTGTCATATAAAAAAACTCCATTAGGCTGTGGCCCCTGGCTGAATTACTGTCCCTATGTAGTGGCCCAGGCTGTCCCCTTATGCAGTGCCCCCAGGCTTTAATAGTGCTCATTAGACAGTGCCCCCAGCCCAACACTTACCTTTACTTGCTCGATACTCGCGATCCTACTGCCACTGCCTTGCTCTGACTGGATCTAACTAGGTCCAGCAAGCGTGCGTGGCAGGCTCCTGATGTCATGGTGACTTCCCTCATGCAGTGCCTCACTGGGAACGCTTGCCTCTGCAATGATCAGAGGCTTCTTTAGCCTCTGGTCACTTCAGAGGCCAAGCTTCTACAGCGGTGGTCGGCGGGGGAAAGTGGCAGGTGGTAGGCTGTTTCTGCCGGGCGAGGCATCCACAGAAAACAACCCGAGGAGAACACTGCCTCGCCAGGATTAGACGGTTGGGAAGGCGGCGTTTGGGATTCCCTCTGTCGGCTACCCTACTGCATCCCCATATGTTCTATGTCCCATATGTCCAATAATTAAGATAATCTGTTATTTAAATAAATATAAATGAAAACAGTAATTTCTTTTCTAAACATGGATTTTTAACTGTATAATTAACGCTAATAAATAGTTTTTTTTAATATATACCTTACATCCAAATTAGGCAAAAGGCATCGTAGCAGGTATTACTTCGGATTCAACAATCGATTCATTTTCCGGGAGAAAACGTCTCCGTGTTATGGAAGTTGATTCATCCAGCCCAGGAGTTTTCAACAATGAACCTGTTTGGATTTGATTTGGAAGATTGGTTAGGATTTGACCTGGGTTGAGAATATTCGGTGGACCAACAACGTGGTCAAATCTGTTGGATGGAAATAATTCAGATTGATTTTGCGAAAAAATACTTATTGGTGTGTTTCGACGGACAATCTGCTCCTCCATTAAGAATTTAATTCCAGATGACATAACTAATAAAGCAGAAGACAGAACCTCTTGTTGTTCTGAAATTTTCTCAAAGGTCTTTGACATTTTTGAAAGTTCACTATTAATTGCACTTGCTACTTGTAGGGATTCTCTATGATGCTGATCTATTTGTGTACGTGAAGTATGGATTTCTTCATAATGTACTCGACTAATGCTTTTCAAAGCGTCTTTAACTTGGATTAATGCTTCAGTTATAACTTGTAAATCACCCTCAACTCGGAGACGATGATCTTCTTGTTGATCATTCATAGACTTGGCAAAATCTGTGATTGCATCAAATGGAGTCTCAACCTGTGTTTTTTCACCCGATGCTTGTGGTCTATCTGCAGGGGTAGACGATTTCTAAAAGCTTTTGCCAGAATTTTAAAAGCAAGAATAGACCCTAGAAAAAGTAAACTATATTGAATGAAAAATTATCTAAATTTTCAAAATTTGCCTAACAAACAAAAATAACTAACTACCTGGAGTAACAGAAGCTGGTGAAAATGACAAGGATCCCACTTCAATATCCGAATCTTTATAGAAATATAAGTAAAATTTTTTATTGTAAAATACATTTATTAGCATAGTGCATTTTTCAACATTCAACCTTCACATACCAGGTGAAATATCTCCAACATCTCCAACGTCTGGAATAATTGGAGTTATAGGTCTTTGTTCATCCCTTTGATTAATCATATTTTTTGAACCTGTTGAAATTAAAAAGTTTTTACATTAACAACATTTCAATGAACTCAAATTTTAGCCAAAAACAAATTAGCAGAAAAAATACATACTTTCTTGTGCTGTATTATTGGCTTTGCATATCTCAGATTCAGTATTCTCCAGATCTATAATGTTTACATTTTATTATGACAAATCTTATAATAGTATCAAATATATATTTAAAAAAAAAAAAATTAATACACTTACATGGTGAAGAAATTGTAAAACGGTCAAAAAGATTTTCAGGGGAGTCAACTTCAATTTGCAATTCCTGACCTATGAAAATTGATATATTTGGTTCAAAATAACGTATACCTGACCTAAGCAAACCCATAAAAATTTTATACATACGTTGTCTTTTTGAATTATTTGATTCAGTGGAGGAATTAATATTTTCTCCAGATTGTATGACTTCAGGCGTTGAAATGGGTAAAGATGAAATAGCCGTTTGGGGCAAAGATTCATTTGTTAATGTCACTACAGGATTATCGTTTAAAACCCTTTTCAATCCTTTGTCAGATGAAATTTTCCAGCTGGAGTTCTTTCTTTTCGGGAGGCTTGAGAATTTGGTTTTTTACCTTTTTACAAATGAAAATAAAAAATATAATCTGTTTTTTGACAATACACATTTTAATTATACTGTCCAAAAAACATACCTGCTATCACTCTTTTAGGACCTCCAGAAACAATCCCTGTAGATGTGGTGGCTGGTTGTGCATCATCTTGCATCTGGATCTGTGTTTGTTTACGTAATGTTTGGACAACTGGCCCACCAAAAAATAAATAAAATAACATTTACATACATATCTTTAAAAAATAAAGTGATATAAATATATATACACAAGCTTCAATACCTTCCAATGGAATGGATGATTGGTTTGTCGTATCAATACTTCCAAATACTCCCTCAACCAGGACCGGAGAAAGATGTTTCCTTAATTTCTCTTCCCAAACATTAAAGATTAAATTTAATGGTGGCTCACCACCAGTTCCACGTTGGTGATTTGAAAGTTTGGCCATTTTTTTCTTTGCACTACGTTTGCAGTCATGAAATCGCTTTTTACAATGCTTTATCGTGCGTGGTTGCACAGCAATAGAACTAATTTGGTCTGCTATATTTTGCCATATTGTTGTTTTACGTCTTCCTGGGGTACTTTGTGCTCTTTTACCAAAGAGACTGTGGTATGATTCTAGTACCATCGTAACAAGTAAATCACTCTCTTTAAAACTGAACTGGATATTCCTAGGAAGAGACCCATCTTCTCCATCCGAACAATTGCCATCATCATCTTTGTCTTCTTGTATTTTGGTTTTCTTTTGTCTGGAACCTTTAAAAATAAATTTGAAATTAATACATTTGTATTTATTTAATTATATATGAATATACATGTATATATATATATATATATATATAAATATATATCTATTTCGATCTATATATATATATATATATATATATATCCAATGATCAACACACACATCTGATACTTTGCTGCCACTTCATTGGGATGCACACCAGCTGTGTCTCCTGGGTCCAGGGTTCAAAAGCGAAGATACGGGTTTAGAAAAGATGGCACTCACCAGTAGAATTGCAGCTTATTTTATTCCATTAGACAGACAGTAGGCTAACGTACAGGCATTGACGTTTTGGTCCCCTAATGGACCTTTTTCAAGCAGTCAAGCCTTAAGTTTCAAAGTTATAACCAGAAACAGTTCCCCATGGAATGAACTGTATCTGGTTCTCACTCTGAAACTTAAGGCTTGCCTGCTTGAAAAAGGTCCATTAGGGGACCAAAACGTCAATGCCTGTATGTTAGCCTACTGTCTGTCAAATGGAATAAAATAACCTGCAATTCTACTGGTGAGTGCCATCTTTTTTATACACGTATAGATATATAAATTAATATATTCCTCTTACAAAGTGCTATATTCAATGATGCCATAGGGCGACGTTTCGAGGTGTAACCCACTTTTTCAATCTACCAGCATAGCCACAAAGACAGATCTGTCTTTGTGGCAATGCTGGTGGCTTGAAAAAGAGGGTTATATTGTACATAGCACAGAAGTGTGACTGAATTTAACTTATATGGCCGATGGGGGAAACTCCCCCAATCCTTTGTGGAGACCTAAACCATCATCCACCACTGACGGCTCCGCCACCAGCCCCTTGCCAGGCCGCATGATGCCACACCAGCCTGGCAGCTGCATATGTATATATATATATATATATATATATATATATACACACAACAAACATATATATTATATATATGTAATATATATATTAAGTATAACACACAAATGATGATATATATATATATATATATATATATATATATATCATCTATTCCTCAACACAGCTTCTACTCTGGCTGCTTATGTGTGTGTCTGTAAACTCCAGGATTGAAAATGGTTGCAAGAAAATATTTAAATTTTTTCAGTTTAGTCTGACACTACTTCATTTGATGACTTCTCGTTCAATTATATTGATGACAATCAAGGGCATATAAATATATATCCATATTAAAAAAAAAATATATATATATATATATATATATATATATATATATATATATAGATTCAAAGAAAAAATTTCATATTTTTAATCCACATTTCAAAAACAGAAAGCAACACTATTTCTGGAATATTAGTTTAAAAAAAAAATCCATTGACAAAATCATTCATGTACCTACGGTTTTTGTTAACATACAATGGGAATAATATATATTTACCCAGCCCCAAAGGCACCTCGACCTCGTGCTAAATTTGAACCGTAAAAAATTCCCACACAAACTTATAAATCATTCTAGACAGTTCAATATTGCGTGAGGAAACTTCCTTTCAAAATCCTTTAGCATTCTTTAAGCTGTTTATATCGTTCCCCCATATGCAGTGCCCATAATAGTAGTCTGCATATGCATTGCCCCCAGTAGTAGTCCCCAGTAGTGGTCCCCACTATGCATTGCCCCCAGTAGTAGTCCCCAGTAGTGGTCCCCACTATGCAGTGCCCACAGTAGGAGTCCCTCCTATGCATTGCCTCCTGCAGTAGTCCCCACAGTAGTGCACCCGTTTAGGTCTGGAGGCACTGCATAAGGCACTGCATAAGGGGCAAGACTTATAATGGGGCCAGTCTAGGGCCACTGCATAATCGGGCCAGTGTGGGCGGACTGCATAGGGTCAAAACAAAACTACAGGAGGCAATGCAAAAAAGGGAAAACTACTGGGAGCACTGCATATGGGCATAACTACAGGGGACACTGCATAATCATGTCAGGTTTTAAAACATTTTTTAATTTTGAAGGCCCCACCTGGCTACTTCTTCATACCACACGGCTGCCAACATTTTCTGGGGAGAACACTGGTAATGAAGCACTAGGATCAACCGTCTGACCATATGTGGCCTTTCCGACGAGGCTGTTTCTGCCTGCTGCCACGCCCTGCCCTATTTTGAAAGGGCAGAAAGCACATTCCCAAAGTGTGGCACCCCACTCCTTCATCCACAATGTCATACACACCATACAGCACGAGGATCAGCCATTTGACTTTATAAACAGTGCTACATTAGAATACAATAATAGGAAAACCATTTCCTGTGCAGCATAATGCAGGACTAGGATCAGCCCTATTACACCACTGAATATATCTATCTAGCTGCCACGCCCTGCCCTATTTTGAAAGGGCAGAAAGCACATTCCCATAGTGTGGCACCCCACTCCTTCATCCACAATGTCATACACACCATACAGCACGAGGATCAGCCATTTGACTTTATAAACAGTGCTACATTAGAATACAATAATAGGAAAAACCATTTCCTGTGCAGCATAATACAGGACTAGGATCAGCCCTATTACACCACTGAATATATCTATCTAGCTGCCACGCCCTGCCCTATTTTGAAAGGGCAGAAAGCACATTCCCATAGTGTGGCACCCCACTCCTTCATCCACAATGTCATACACACCATACAGCACGAGGATCAGCCATTTGACTTTATAAACAGTGCTACATTAGAATACAATAATAGGAAAAACCATTTCCTGTGCAGCATAATACAGGACTAGGATCAGCCCTATTACACCACTGGTATATCTATCTAGCTAACTAACACACATCACACATGTGGCTCCCAGCAAAACAGACAGACAAGATAACCTAAAACAAAACAAAAATACACTTTTGGATTCCCATTGCAAAAATAAACAAACAAAATAAAGCAGGATGAACACAACCTTAAACATGCTAGACACACAAGTAAGTCATATATTGCATTACACCAGCAATTAAAATCAGTAACAATCCACTCACCTGTACCTAGAAACCGCTGTTTCTTCCTCTTCTCTTGGTCAGGAAGAGGAGGATGGTAATCCTCATCTTCATCGGATGCCGGAGAGCTGGATTGCTGCTGAGTTGCCATCTCCTACTGCAGAGACTGACGCACCTCGAATTCGCTTAAATACTGGCGAAGAGAGCGCCAAATTCTCCCTGTGGAGAGAAATGATACAATTCCTGCCCTCGCCAAACGTTGTTGATTTCGCATTCGACATAGGCGAATTTATGGGAAATTGAATTAGGCGAATTAAAAAAATAAATTTCGCATTTTTAGGAGGCGAACATGGCGAGTACAATAATTTGTCGAAGCGTACTTGCAATTCGCACCTAATTGAATACCCTTCGAAGGGTTAACTTGAACACAGGCTGTGGTGGTAAAAGCACTGAGGTGAGATGAAGGGTTAACTTGCACACAGGCTGTGATGGTAAAGCACTGTGGTGAGATGGAGGGTTAACTTGCACACAGACTGTTGCTTAGTAAAGGCACTGTGGAGAGATGGAGGTTAAACTTGCACACAGGCTGTTGATTAGTAAAGGCACTGTGGAGAGATGGAGGTTAGCTTTCACACAGGCTGTTGATTAGTAAAGGCACTGTGGAGAGATGGAGGTTAGCTTTCACACAGGCTGTTGATTAGTAAAGGCACTGTGGAGAGATAGTTTAGAAGTTTCTGGAAGAAACACACTGGAAGCATGGGAACCTGGAAAGAGACTCCTCTAGTTACACTAGCGGTGACAATGATTGTTCAGGCAACTACCTGGAGCACAGGAGCCGGATATATACCCCTGGAAGCCTGCTGATAGGCCCACAGCATCAGCTGACCAGCCGGGCCACTCAGGGAAGGAAGTACTGACATAGGGAAAGTGTCATGGCGGCGCTCATGATGGAAACTGCGATCCCCGCTCACCGGGTCGCCTGACACCACAGCTACAGGGTGAATGCTCAGCTCCTCCCACGTCGCCCGACTGCCCGGGAAGTCAGAGGAAGCTGGCGGGACAGTAAGGGATGGACGATCCCCGGCTGAACTCTGACAGTACCCCCCCCTTTCAGGGTGGACACCGGACACCCACCAGGCTTGCCAGGAAATTTGATGTGGAAGGCTCGAATTAATTGAGGTGCTTGAACATCTGTGGCTCTCATCCAGGCCCTCTCCTCAGGATCATAACCCTTCCAATCAATGAGGTATTGGAGAATGTTGGATCTAAACCGAGAATCCAGAATCTTCCCAACTTCGAATTCTGTACCTTGAGAAGTTTGTACTTGAGGTAATTTTGGAGAGGTGGTTTGGAACCGATTTAACACCAAAGGTCGCAATAGAGAAATATGAAAGGTATTAGATATCTTCAATTGAGGTGGGAGTTCCAATTTATATACGCAACAGGGTTGATCACTTTGTGAATGCGGTACGGACCAATGAAGCATGGGGCCAGCTTCATACTGGGAACTTTCAGTCAGATGTTCCTAGTAGATACCCAGACTTTATCTCCAACTCTCAGCAGAGGAACCGCGACCCGTCGTCTGTCAGCGAATCTTTTATAATTCTTGGATGATTGTTTTAACGAGGCATGGATCTTCTTCCAAATGGTTGAAAAAGATTCTACAATGTCAGTAACTGCAGGGACCTCCACCGAAGGTAAATGTTGGAAATCTGGAATCCGGGGATGTTTACCAAAAACAGTATTAAAAGGTGTGGAATTGGAGGAAGTGTGGTACTTGAAGTTATGTGAGAACTCGGCTCAAGGTAGTAAGTCCACCCAATCATCCTGTGAAGAGGACACAAAAAGTCTTATAAAGGTCTCCAGTTCCTGATTAACCCTCTCGGTTTGCCCGTTAGTTTGTGGGTGGTAAGCTGATGAAAATTTTTATTTCGTTCCACAAGCGCTGCATAAGGCTCTCCAAAACTTGGCTATGAATTGGACTCCACACATAAACAATCTCTCTTGGAAGACCATGTAATCTAAAAATCTCTTTAACAAAAATTTTTGCCAAATGGGGAGCAGATGGCAGACCTACTAATTGTATAAAATGCGCCATTTTTGAAAAACGATCCACCACTACCCATATGGTGTTATGTCCTTTGGAGCGTGGAAGCTCAGAGATAAAATCCATGGATATATGGGTCCAAGGAATAGTAGGAACGGGTAACGGGCGTAGAAGACCTGCACTTTTTTGCGAGAAACTTTATGCTGTGAGCATGTTACACATGACAAAATAAATTCTTGAACATCTTTTCTCATCAAGGGCCACCAATAAGAACGCTGAAGAAACTTGTATTTTTTGAAAATACCAGAATGCCCAGCAAATAGAGAGCTATGAGCCCAGATTAACAACTTTTTCCGTAATTCGGGAGTCACAAAAATTTTCCCCGGAGGTGGAGTCAATATTTGAGTTGAAGCAAAGATCATAGGATCCAGGATTGGGCAAGATCTCAGATGATCTTCTTCCTGTGTGTCGAGTAGAAAAGACCGGGAGAGAGCATCCGCTTTTTTGTTCAAATTACCGGGCAAAATTGAAGCTTAATGTTACACCTTGAGAAAAACAAGGACCAGCGGGCCTGCCTGGCGTTTAAATGATGAGCCGTCTAAAGGTAAATTAAGTTTTTATGGTCAGTAATAATGGTAACTGGAAACTTGGCCCCCTCCAAAAGATGACGCCACTCCATTAACGCCAGACGCATAGCTATGAGTTCTTGATCTCCAATCGCATAATTTTTCTCTGCAGAGGAAAATTTACGAGAGAAGTATCCACATGGATGTTTCTTCCCGTCTCTGAAAATTTGGGATAATACCGCCCCTACACACACCGAAGAGGTATCCACTTCCACAAAAAATGGTTTATCCAGTTGGGGTTGGCAAAGGATAGGGGCAGTAGAGAATGCCTCTTTCAATCTCTGGAAGGCCTGTATGGCTGAGTCCGGCCACTGGGCTGAGTTAGCGCCCTTCCGTGTGAGACTAGTAATTGGAGACACCAGAGTGGAAAAATTCGGTATGAACCGCCTATAATAGTTTGAAAATCCCAAAAAACGTTGGGTAGCTTTTAAAGATTTTGGTAATGGCCATTCAGAGATCGCTTTCAGTTTCTCTGGATCCATCTGAATGGTTTCCCCAGAAATTATATGTCCTAGGAAAGGAACTGTGGTTTGTTCAAAGAGACACTTGGATAACTTTCCATAAAGGTGGTGTTTTCGAAGGCGAACTAGAACTTCTCGAACATGTTGGCGATGAGTTTGGAGATCCTTAGAAAAGATTAGAATATCATCTAAATAGATGATGACAAAGCTGTAGAGAATGTCCCGAAAGATTTCATTTACATAGCCTTGGAATATAGCCGGTGCATTGCAGAGTCCAAAAGGCATTACCAGATATTCAAAATGACCATCTCTGGTATTGAAGGCGGTCTTCCACTCATCCCCAACTTTGATTCGTATCAAATTGTATGCCCGACAAAGATCTAGTTTAGAGAACAATTTAGCTCCACGAACCTTGTCGAAAAGCTCAGGAATTAAAGGTAATGGATACTGATTTTTTACAGTAATTTGGTTAAGGCCACGGTAGTCTATACAGGGCCGGAGGCCTCCATCCTTCTTGCTCACAAAAAAGAACCCTGCCCCTGCAGGGGAGGAGGAAGGCCGTATGAACCCTTTGGCTAGATTTTCCTTAATGTAAGTTGCCATGGCGGCTGTTTCTGGAACTGACAAAGGATAGGTCCGGCCCCGAGGGGGAATCTTCCCCGGGAGAAGTTCTATTCCACAATCCTACGACCGATGAGGAGGGAGTTGATCAGCAGCCTGCTCGCAGAAGACATCGGCAAATTCTTGATATGCTTGTGGTAGACTGGAGACAGAAGGATCTTTTGGCTTGTCGGTCGGGGGGAACTTTGCACCTGTACTGGGGTGCACAGAGTGGGTACGTACAGGAAGTACTTGGGTTAGGCACCGATTGAACATCTGTGGCTCTCATCCAGGCCCTCTCCTCAGGATCATAACCCTTCCAATCAATGAGGTATTGGAGAATGTTGGATCTAAACCGAGAATCCAGAATCTTCCCAACTTCGAATTCTGTACCTTGAGAAGTTTGTACTTGAGGTAATTTTGGAGAGGTGGTTTGGAACCGATTTAACACCAAAGGTCGCAATAGAGAAATATGAAAGGTATTAGATATCTTCAATTGAGGTGGGAGTTCCAATTTATATACGCAACAGGGTTGATCACTTTGTGAATGCGGTACGGACCAATGAAGCATGGGGCCAGCTTCATACTGGGAACTTTCAGTCAGATGTTCCTAGTAGATACCCAGACTTTATCTCCAACTCTCAGCAGAGAAACCGCGACCCGTCGTCTGTCAGCGAATCTTTTATAATTCTTGGATGATTGTTTTAACGAGGCATGGATCTTCTTCCAAATGGTTGAAAAAGATTCTACAATGTCAGTAACTGCAGGGACCTCCACCGAAGGTAAATGTTGGAAATCTGGAATCCGGGGATGTTTACCAAAAACAGTATTAAAAGGTGTGGAATTGGAGGAAGTGTGGTACTTGAAGTTATGTGAGAACTCGGCTCAAGGTAGTAAGTCCACCCAATCATCCTGTGAAGAGGACACAAAAAGTCTTATAAAGGTCTCCAGTTCCTGATTAACCCTCTCGGTTTGCCCGTTAGTTTGTGGGTGGTAAGCTGATGAAAATTTTTATTTCGTTCCACAAGCGCTGCATAAGGCTCTCCAAAACTTGGCTATGAATTGGACTCCACACATAAACAATCTCTCTTGGAAGACCATGTAATCTAAAAATCTCTTTAACAAAAATTTTTGCCAAATGGGGAGCAGATGGCAGACCTACTAATTGTATAAAATGCGCCATTTTTGAAAAACGATCCACCACTACCCATATGGTGTTATGTCCTTTGGAGCGTGGAAGCTCAGAGATAAAATCCATGGATATATGGGTCCAAGGAATAGTAGGAACGGGTAACGGGCGTAGAAGACCTGCACTTTTTTGCGAGAAACTTTATGCTGTGAGCATGTTACACATGACAAAATAAATTCTTGAACATCTTTTCTCATCAAGGGCCACCAATAAGAAAATAAGAACGCTGAAGAAACTTGTATTTTTTGAAAATACCAGAATGCCCAGCAAATAGAGAGCTATGAGCCCAGATTAACAACTTTTTCCGTAATTCGGGAGTCACAAAAATTTTCCCCGGAGGTGGAGTCAATATTTGAGTTGAAGCAAAGATCATAGGATCCAGGATTGGGCAAGATCTCAGATGATCTTCTTCCTGTGTGTCGAGTAGAAAAGACCGGGAGAGAGCATCCGCTTTTTTGTTCAAATTACCGGGCAAAATTGAAGCTTAATGTTACACCTTGAGAAAAACAAGGACCAGCGGGCCTGCCTGGCGTTTAAATGATGAGCCGTCTGAAGGTAAATTAAGTTTTTATGGTCAGTAATAATGGTAACTGGAAACTTGGCCCCCTCCAAAAGATGACGCCACTCCATTAACGCCAGACGCATAGCTATGAGTTCTTGATCTCCAATCGCATAATTTTTCTCTGCAGAGGAAAATTTACGAGAGAAGTATCCACATGGATGTTTCTTCCCGTCTCTGAAAATTTGGGATAATACCGCCCCTACACACACCGAAGAGGTATCCACTTCCACAAAAAATGGTTTATCCAGTTGGGGTTGGCAAAGGATAGGGGCAGTAGAGAATGCCTCTTTCAATCTCTGGAAGGCCTGTATGGCTGAGTCCGGCCACTGGGCTGAGTTAGTGCCCTTCCGTGTGAGACTAGTAATTGGAGACACCAGAGTGGAAAAATTCGGTATGAACCGCCTATAATAGTTTGAAAATCCCAAAAAACGTTGGGTAGCTTTTAAAGATTTTGGTAATGGCCATTCAGAGATCGCTTTCAGTTTCTCTGGATCCATCTGAATGGTTTCCCCAGAAATTATATGTCCTAGGAAAGGAACTGTGGTTTGTTCAAAGAGACACTTGGATAACTTTCCATAAAGGTGGTGTTTTCGAAGGCGAACTAGAACTTCTCGAACATGTTGGCAATGAGTTTGGAGATCCTTAGAAAAGATTAGAATATCATCTAAATAGATGATGACAAAGCTGTAGAGAATGTCCCGAAAGATTTCATTTACATAGCCTTGGAATATAGCCGGCGCATTGCAGAGTCCAAAAGGCATTACCAGATATTCAAAATGACCATCTCTGGTATTGAAGGCGGTCTTCCACTCATCCCCAACTTTGATTTGTATCAAATTGTATGCCCCACAAAGATCTAGTTTAGAGAACAATTTAGCTCCACGAACCTTGTCGAAAAGCTCAGGAATTAAAGATAATGGATACTGATTTTTTACAGTAATTTGGTTAAGGCCACGGTAGTCTATACAGGGCCGGAGGCCTCCATCCTTCTTGCTCACAAAAAAGAACCCTGCCCCTGCAGGGGAGGAGGAAGGCCGTATGAACCCTTTGGCTAGATTTTCCTTAATGTAAGTTGCCATGGCGGCTGTTTCTGGAACTGACAAAGGATAGGTCCGGCCCCGAGGGGGAATCTTCCCCGGGAGAAGTTCTATTCCACAATCCTACGACCGATGAGGAGGGAGTTGATCAGCAGCCTGCTCGCAGAAGACATCGGCAAATTCTTGATATGCTTGTGGTAGACTGGAGACAGAAGGATCTTTTGGCTTGTCGGTCGGGGGGAACTTTGCACCTGTACTGGGGTGCACAGAGTGGGTACGTACAGGAAGTACTTGGGTTAGGCACCGATGGAAACAGTTTGGTCCCCATGATACAATTTGCATATTGGACCAATCAAAAGTAGGACTATGCTTCCTTAACCATGGTAAACCCAGAACCAGTTCGTAAGCAGAGTTAGGAAGTATGAGGAATTCAATGTTCTCTTGGTGCAAGCAACCAACCCTGAGGGTCACGGGCTGGGATTTCATGGATATGGATTCACCTAGCACGGTTTTACCATCTACACCGGACAGCAGTAATTTGTCAGGTAAAGGTACCAAAGAAATACCAAGGGACTGGATTAAAGATTTGGAAATAAAATTTCCCGCAGCACCGGAATCTATAAGGGCTTTAACATCCCTTGTCCTGAACTGGTGGGAAAGAGATACAGGCAATAAACTGTCAGTTAATTGGGAGTGCTTAAAAATTACCCCAAATTGAATGCTCCCGACATCAACTAGGGTCTCGCATTTCCCGCCAGCAGGGGACAATTCTTTAAGATGTGCTTAGGGGGAGCGCGATAAAGACACAATTTCTTTTGAAAGCGCCGATTGCGTTCTGCCGTGGTTAGCCTGGTTCTGTTGATCTGCATAGGTTCCTCACCCCTGGAGGTGGGGGAATAGGATTGTCTTCCTGAGGCCGGATGATCTCGAGGGCGATCCCCATGACCTCTATTACCCCACCGCTCCCTATGGCATAAATCAATCTTTATGCAGAGGGAAATAGTCTCAGAAAAAGACGTAGGTAAATCCCTGGATGCTAATTTCTCTTTCATCCTTTCGGACAACCCATGGCTGCTTTGAGTGCTTCTTCGTTCCATCTAAGTTCCGATGCAAGGGTCTGAAACTGCACCACGTACTGTCCCACCGAGCGAGAACCTTGGCGGACACGGAGTAAGTCGGAGGAAGTAGAAACCGATCTGCCGGGCTCATCAAAAATCCATTTGAAGGCTGTCACAAAGTCTTCGTATTTAGAAACTAACGGATCAGCCCGTTCCCAGAGAGGGGAAACCCAGTCCAATACAGCCCCAGTCAGTAATGAAATTACACAGGCGACCTTAGACCGGGAGGTAGGGAAATTCTGGGGAAGGCACTCAAACTGGATTTCACATTGGTTTATGAAACCACGACAACGTTGGGGAGTACCGTCAAACCTTTCAGGGGTGGCCAAGTGGAGACGAGACTTCTGTGGCGTATCCCCTTGAGGTAACCCTGGAGAACCAGCAGGAACGCCAGGTGGTGAGGACGTGGACATAGATGCCAGTGTATTTTGTATGGTCATTAACTGTCCGGACAATTCTTGCAGGTACTGAGCCACATGTCGCTGTGCCGCCTCTTGGTTATCCATACGGCTTGTTAACTCTTGAAGAGTCCCAGTACCTTGGGCACCTGCGGCTTCCATTTGGCCTGAACAAACTGTCACGCTGGGAGGCGGGTTTTTGAAAGCCGAGGTCTGAGTCTGTGGGAGGAGGCGAAGGCGAGGGGCCTGGACGTATGATCTCCGCATCCACAAGTCTTGGTCGTTGGCTAGACCTGGTCAATGGTGCGCAGTCTAACTCACAAGGAGGTGTTCGCCAGTGACCCCTCCAAGCGGGATATGGGCTTGTGCGGCTCCCTGTAAGCAGGTCGCGGTCCTTTGACTTGGTGACCAAGGCCTGCAGGGAAAAGAGAATCAAAACACCCGTGGCCCAAGGGTAATGCCTGGAATAGGCACGTGGGGAGTGGGATAGAACTCCTGACTGGAGAAAGGCACTTGAGGTGCTGGCTAGAGTGGTGTGGAGATTTATTGGTAGGCTGAGGTAACAGCTGGATATCCCATGAAGTATATACCGGATTGCCGGCCGGAGATCATGCACTAGGGTGCAATGAGACGAAGGGTTAACCTGCTCACAGGCTGTGATGGTGAAAGCACTGAGATGAGATGAAGGGTTAACTTGCAAACAGGCTGTGATGGTAAAAGCTCTGCGATGAGATGAAGGGTTAACTTGAACACAGGCTGTGGTGGTAAAAGCACTGAGGTGAGATGAAGGGTTAACTTGCAAACAGGCTGAGATGGTAAAATCACTGCAGTGAGATGAAGGGTAACTTGCACACAGGCTGTGATGGTAAAAGCACTGTGATGAGATGCAGGGTTAACTTGCACACAGGCTGTGATGGTAAAGCACTGTGGTGAGATGGAGGTTAAACTTGCACACAGGCTGTTGATTAGTAAAGGCACTGTGGAGAGATGGAGGTTAAACTTGCACACAGGCTGTTGATTAGTAAAGGCACTGTGGAGAGTTCGAGGTTAGCTTTCATAAAGGCTGTTGATTAGTAAAGGCACTGTGGAGAGATGGAGGTTAGCTTTCACACAGGCTGTTGATTAGTAAAGGCACTGTGAAGAGATAGCTAATACCTCTTTTCCACCAAAAAGCCAGGTCCGACCTGGGTTTTTGGACATGGTTCCAACCCTGGTCAGACCCAGGTCAGACCCATTTACACTGCACCTTTCATCTGGGTTACTCCCAGGTCAGCCCTGTTCACACTGAACTCAGGTCTGCCTGCTAAACCTGTGAGGTCATAAAAAGTGGGAGGTGAATGCTCCACAACCTTCAATCCGCTCATTTTAGGCATGATCCAGGTCAGATAACCCGGGTTGCACCGTTTACACTGCACCATTACCTGGGTCCATCCTGGGTCCAACCCTGGTAGCTACCTGGATTGGATTGCAGGGTCACTTGACCCAGGTTATTTTTCAGGGACCCTTTTACACTGAGCTGCGACCCGGGTAGACCCAGCAAAAACCCAGGTTTTTGCTCTGGTGTAAAAGGGGTATTAGAAGCTTCTGGAAGAAACACACTGGAAGCACGGGAACCTGGAACGAGACTCCTCTAGTTACACTAGCGGTGACAATGATTGTTCAGGCAACTACCTGGAGCACAGGAGCCGGATATATACCCCTGGAAGCCTGCTGATAGGCCCACAGCATCAGCTGACCAGCCAGGCCACTCAGGGAAGTTAATACTGACATAGGGAAAGTGTCAAGGCGGCGCCCATGACGGAAACTGCGATCCCCGCTCACCGGGTCGCCTGACACCACAGCTACAGGGTGAATGCTCAGCTCCTCCCATGTCGCCGCACCAGCCACTCGACTGCCCGGGAAGTCAGAGGAAGCCGGCAGGAGGGTAAGGGATGGACGATCCCCGGCTGAACTCTGACAGTACCCCCCCTTTCAGGGTGGACACCGGACACCCACCAGGCTTGCCAGGAAATTTGATGTGGAACGCTCAAATTAATTGAGGTGCTTGAACATCTGTGGCACTGATCCAGGCCCTCTCCTCAGGACCATAACCCTTCCAATCAATGAGGTGTTGGAGAATGTTGGATCTAAACCGAGAATCCAGAATCTTCCCAACTTCGAATTCTGTACCTTGAGAAGTTTGTACTTGAGGTAATTTAGGAGAGGTGGTTTGGAACCGATTTAACACCAAAGGTCGCAATAGAGAAATATGAAAGGTATTAGATATCTTCAATTGAGGTGGGAGTTCCAATTTATATACGCAACAGGGTTGATCACTTTGTGAATGCGGTACGGACCAATGAAGCATGGGGCCAGCTTCATACTGGGAACTTTCAGTCAGATGTTCCTAGTAGATACCCAGACTTTATCTCCAACTCTCAGCAGAGGAACCGCGACCCGTCGTCTGTCAGCGAATCTTTTATAATTCTTGGATGATTGTTTCAACGAGGCATGGATCTTCTTCCAAATGGTTGAAAAAGATTCTACAATGTCAGTAACTGCAGGGACCTCCACCTAAGGTAAATGTTGGAAATCTGGAATCCGGGGATGTTTACCAAAAACAGTATAAAAAGGTGTGGAATTGGAGGAAGTGTGGTACTTGAAGTTATGTGGGAACTCGGCTCAAGGTAGTAAGTCCACCCAATCATCCTGTGAAGAGGACACAAAAAGTCTTATAAAGGTCTCCAGTTCCTGATTAACCCTCTTGGTTTGCCCGTTAGTTTGTGGGTGGTAAGCTGATGAAAATTTTAATTTGGTTCCACAAGCGCTGCATAAGGCTCTCCAAAACTTGGCTATGAATTGGACTCCACAGTCGGAAACAATCTCTCTTGGAAGACTAATCTAAAAATCTCTTTAACAAAAATTTTTGCCAAATGGGGAGCAGATGGCAGACCTACTAATTGTATAAAATGCGCCATTTTTGAAAAACGATCCACCACTACCCATATGGTGTTATGTCCTTTGGAGCGTGGAAGCTCAGAGATAAAATCCATGGATATATGGGTCCAAGGAATAGTAGGAACGGGTAACGGGCGTAGAAGACCTGCACTTTTTTGCGAGAAACTTTATGCTGTGAGCATGTTACACATGACAAAATAAATTCTTGAACATCTTTTCTCATCAAGGGCCACCAATAAGAACGCTGAAGAAACTTGTATTTTTTGAAAATACCAGAATGCCCAGCAAATAGAGAGCTATGAGCCCAGATTAACAACTTTTTCCGTAATTCGGGAGTCACAAAAATTTTCCCCAGAGGTGGAGTCAATATTTGCGTTGAAGCAAAGACCATGGGATCCAGGATTGGGCGAGATCTCAGATGATCTTCTTCCTGTGTGTCGAGTAGAAAAGACCGGGAGAGAGCATCCGCCTTTTTGTTCAAATTACCGGGGCAAAATTGAAGCTTAATGTTACACCTTGAGAAAAACAAGGACCAGCGGGCCTGCCTGGCGTTTAAGCGATGAGCCGTCTGAAGGTAAATTAAGTTTTTATGGTCAGTAATAATGGTAACTGGAAACTTGGCCCCCTCCAAAAGATGACACCACTCCATTAACGCCAGACGCATAGCTAGGAGTTCTTGATCTCCAATCACATAGTTTTTCTCTGCAGAGGAAAATTTACGAGAGAAGTATCCACATGGATGTTTCTTCCCGTCACTGAAAATTTGGGATAATACCGCCCCTACACCCACCGAAGAGGCATCCTCTTCCACAAAAAATGGTTTATCCAGTTGGGGTTGGCAAAGGATAGGGGCAGTAGAGAATGCCTCTTTCAATCTCTGGAAGGCCTGTATGGCTGAGTCCGGCCACTGGGCTGAGTTAGCGCCCTTCCGTGTGAGACTAGTAATTGGAGACACCAGAGTGGAAAAATTCGGTATGAACCGCCTATAATAGTTTGAAAATCCCAAAAAACGTTGGGTAGCTTTTAAAGATTTTGGTAATGGCCATTCAGAGATCGCTTTCAGTTTCTCTGGATCCATCTGAATGGTTTCCCCAGAAATTATATGTCCTAGGAAAGGAACTGTGGTTTGTTCAAAGAGACACTTGGATAACTTTCCATAAAGGTGGTGTTTTCGAAGGCGAACTAGAACTTCTCGAACATGTTGGTGATGAGTTTGGAGATCCTTAGAAAAGATTAGAATATCATCTAAATAGATGATGACAAAGCTGTAGAGAATGCCCCAAAAGATTTCATTTACATAGCCTTGGAATATAGCCGGCGCATTGCAGAGTCCAAAAGGCATTACCAGATATTCGAAATGACCATCTCTGGTATTGAAGGCGGTCTTCCACTCATCCCCAACTTTGATTCGTATCAAATTGTATGCCCCACGAAGATCTAGTTTAGAGAACAATTTAGCTCCATGAACCTTGTCGAAAAGCTCAGGAATTAAAGGTAATGGATACCGATTTTTTACAGTAATTTGGTTGAGGCCATGGTAGTCTATACAGGGCCGGAGGCCTCCATCCTTCTTGCTCACAAAAAAGAACCCTGCCGCTACAGGGGAGGAGGAAGGCCGTATGAACCCTTTGGCTAGATTTTCCTTAATGTAAGTTGCCATGGCGGCTGTTTCTGGAACTGACAAAGGATAGGTCCGGCCCCGAGGGGGAATCTTCCCCGGGAGAAGTTCTATTCCACAATCCCAAGACCGATGAGGAGGGAGTTGATCAGCAGCCTGCTCGCAGAAGACATCGGCAAAATCTTGATATGCTTGTGGTAGACTGGAGACAGAAGGATCTTTTGGCTTGTCGGTCGGGGGGAACTTTGCACCTGTACTGGGGTGCACAGAGTGGGTACGTACAGGAAGTACTTGGGTTAGGCACCGATGGAAATAGTTTGGTCCCCATGATACAATTTGCATATTGGACCAATCAAAAGTAGGACTATGCTTCCTTAACCACGGTAAACCCAGAACCAGTTCGTAAGCAGAGTTAGGAAGTATGAGGAATTCAATGTTCTCTTGGTGCAAGCAACCAACCCTGAGGGTCACGGGCTGGGATTTCAAGGATATGGATTCACCTAGCACGGTTTTACCATCTACACCGGAGAGCAGTAATTTGTCAGGTAAAGGTACCAAAGAAATACCAAGGGACTGGATTAAAGATTTGGAAATAAAATTTCCCACAGCACCGGAATCTATAAGGGCTTTAACATCCCTTGTCCTGAACTGGTGGGAAAGAGATACAGGCAATAAACTGTCAGTTAATTGGGAGTGCTTAAAAATGACCCCTAATTGAATGCTCCCGACATCAACTAGGGTCTCGCATTTCTCGCCAGCAGGGGACAATTCTTTAAGATGTGCTCAGGGGCAGCGCGATAAAGACACAATTTCTTTTGAAAGCGCCGATTGCGTTCTGCCATGGTTAGCCTGGTTCTGTTGATCTGCATAGGTTCCTCACCCCTGGAGGTGGGGGAATAGGATTGACTTCCTGAGGCCGGACGATCTCGAGGGCGATCCCCATGACCTCTATTACCCCACCACTCCCTGTGGCATAAATCAATCTTTATGCAGAGGGAAATAGTCTCAGAAAAAGACGTAGGTAAATCCCTGGATGCTAATTCGTCTTTCATTCTTTCGGACAACCCATGGCTGCTTTGAGTGCTTCTTCGTTCCATCTAAGTTCTGATGCAAGGGTCTGAAACTGCACCACGTACTGTCCCACCGAGCGAGAACCTTGGCGGACACGGAGTAAGTCGGAGGAAGTAGAAACCGATCTGCCGGGCTCATCAAAAATCCGTTTGAAGGCTGTCACAAAGTCTTCGTATTTAGAAACTAACGGATCAGCCCGTTCCCAGAGAGGGGAAACCCAGTCCAATGCAGCCCCAGTCAGTAATGAAATTACATAGGCGACCTTAGACCGGGAGGTAGGGAAATTCTGAGGAAGGCACTCAAACTGGATTTCACATTGGTTTATGAAACCACGACAACATTGGAGAGTACCGTCAAACCTTTCAGGGGTGGCCAAGTGGAGACGAGACTTCTGTGGTGTATCCCCTTGAGGTAACCCTGGAGAACCAGCAGGAACGACAGGTGGTGAGGCCGTGGACATAGATGCCAGTGTATTTTGTATGGTCATTAACTGTCCGGACAATTCTTGCAGGTACTGAGCCACATGTCGCTGTGCCGCCTCTTGGTTATCCATATAGCTTGTTAACTCTTGAAGAGTCCCAGTACCTTGGGCACCTGCGGCTTCCATTTGGCCTGAACAAACTGTCACGCTGGGCGGCGGGTTTTTGAAAGCCGAGGTCTGAGGCTGTGGGAGGAGGCGAAGGCGAGGGGCCTGGACATATGATCTCCGCATCCACAAGTCTTGGTTGTTGGCTAGACCTAGTCAATGGTGCGGAGTCTAACTCACAAGGAGGTGTTCGCCAGTGACCCTCCAAGCGGGATATGGGCTTGTGCGGCTCCCTGTAAGCAGGTCACGGTCCTTTGACTTGGTGACCAAGGCCTGCAGGGAAAAGAGAATCAAAACACCCGTGGCCCAAGGGTAATGCCTGGAATAGGCATGTGGGGAGTGGGATAGAACTCCTGGCTGGAGAAAGACACTTGAGGTGCTGGCTAGAGAGGTGTGGAGATTTATTGGTAGGCTGAGGTAACAGCTGGATATCCCATGAAGTATATACCGGATTGCCGGCCAGAGATCATGCACTAGGGTGCAAAGAGATGAAGGGTTAACCTGCTCACAGGCTGTGATGGTGAAAGCACTGAGATGAGATGAAGGGTTAACTTGCAAACAGGCTGTGATGGTAAAAGCTCTGCGATGAGATGAAGGGTTAACTTGAACACAGGCTGTGGTGGTAAAAGCACTGAGGTGAGATGAAGGGTTAACTTGCAAACAGGCTGAGATGGTAAAAGCACTGCGGTGAGATGAAGGGTAACTTGCACACAGACTGTGATGGTAAAAGCACTGTGATGAGATGAAGGGTTAACTTGCACACAGGCTGTGATGGTAAAGCACTGTGGTGAGATGGAGGGTTAACTTGCACACAGGCTGTTGCTTAGTAAAGGCACTGTGGAGAGATGGAGGTTAAACTTGCACACAGGCTGTTGATTAGTAAAGGCACTGTGGAGAGATGGAGGTTAGCTTTCACACAGGCTGTTGATTAGTAAAGGCACTGTGGAGAGATAGCTTAGAAGCTTCTGGAAGAAACTCACTGGAAGAACGGGAACCTGGAACGAGACTCCTCTAGTTACACTAGTGGCGACAATGATTGTTCAGGCAACTACCTGGAGCACAGGAGCCGGATATATACCCCTGGAATAAATCAGAAATAGTAATAACAGCGCTCCAGAGGAAAATTGAAGATGTATCTTATTGGGAGCTGCTTGGCAAGCGGGTAGTCCTCCCCACGTGTTAATTAGAATTGAAAAAGGGGTTTTGTCAAACGCTACACCTATGACAATGTGTGATATTGTGGCATGTTACTATCCCCCCAGTCTGAAATTCAGAGAATATGAACATACAATGGGGGAGATGAGTGTACTGTATTGCTATTTGCCTTCAGAAACACAATCCCGTATAAATGACATGCAAATGAAAGGTAGGATAATACTCTGATTTATTGGTAAAAAACTTCACAAACTTGGTATAGGTGTTTGTGTGATCAGTATTGGGTGGCAGCGCTGGAAAAAATTGAGTAGTGGGATGAATGAATACTTAATGGAATCTTTCCTGTATATTTGTATGAGGCAGATTATTCGTATCTTGAACTGTGACAAAAGATAGATTGTCAATAGAGATCGTGGCGTCCCATGGTTTCTAGGGAATGTATAAATGTTCTGGTTGTCTCTGATGATTGTAGTAGTTTTGTGTGAGATCGTTTCCCGGGATGTCTTCAGGCTAGATGGGGGATGAGTGTAGGTCTGACTGGTATGTCCAGGATCGTGCTAACAACCAGTGTGGATCTGATCGGGAATGCGCTTCATTAAAAGTACACGCCGCTCATTCCAACCTCTAGGATGTGCATGTGTCTTGGGAGGAAGCAGATGCCGGTTCAGGTATGTGAACCTTACACCGGGTGCTTCCTCCACTGCTGGGATCTTACCTGGTCTGACCACTCGTGCGTCGTCCTCCCACCTCCTAGGAAGCCCTCACCGTATTAATCCTCTGTTCCTGTGCTTCGCTGTCTGTCCTCGTGAAACTCCGGTCTCCGTCTGCCTCTCCATCTGCGTCCTCCATCACGTGATCGGGATCCCGAGTATGTGTTCGCTAGGGTGAATAGCTGCCACTGATTTCCAGGTAGAATGTTAACTCTGACAATGTGTCATCCAACGCGTTTCAGCCCAAATTGGCCTTTGTCAAGGATGACAGTGTGTGTGAGGGGTCTGCCTATAACTTGTAACTACCCAATCATTGTAGGTGGGTGTGGCTTACATCAGTACTCAGACATTGTTGGCATTTTGTGTAATAAAGGATTGAATGTTTAGACATTTATTTTAAAATCCTAAAATAAACATCTATATGGTTGGTATCCCATGCATGAAGTATTAAAGCAGAAATGGAAATATTGCTGTATGCAATCTACACTACTAAATAACTAGCTGTATATTGTATGATGTGTAACCCTACCATAATTTGTCTATTCAACTAAGTATACTGGATAAGTGTTTGCAGTCGCAATATCTTGTTCTATGTTCTGATGTCCATATTCCAATATGCATGATTGAAATAACACTGATGATTTTATTATTAGATCATATGGTATCAAGACTTTTATAGTAAAGAATGGAGGAAAAAATTGTACTCAAACATATCTCATGATATGACTACAAATTTAGAGCAGTGCATTGGTATGATACTCAATATTAAGTCCCTGAGGTGTCATAGTTTTAAGCGAGAAAACCCATTTCATTTCTGCCCTATCTAGGGTACGCGTGTGGTCACCTCCTCTCCAGTTTGGGCGTGGGTGCTCAAGGCCCATAAAATACATCCCTGATGGTTCTGAATTGTGCTGTTCTTTGATGTGCTGTGATACACTATGATTTGAGTAGCCGATTCTGATGTTTCTAATATGCTCATATATTGTTTTTAAGGGGTCTAGTGGTTCTACCAATATACTCTAAGTCACAACTACATCTGAGTAAATAAATGATTCCCTTCGTGTTGCAGGTCATTTCATCCTTTATTTTACATGTCATGTTCGTGGTAGTGGATGTAAATTCTGATATTTTTTTGCCGTATTTGTTTGAATTTGTATTTTTACATCCTGCGCATCTTCCACAGTAGTGGAACCCTTTCTGATGTGTTGCTGGATATATGGTGGACTGTATAAGAGTCTTAGGTTTTATATGATTCCTGATTAATTTTTTCTTTAGATCTGGGGCCTTTCTATAAATCATATGTGGTGTTTCCGCAAGATGTTTTTTTAGGACTTCATCCTTCATCAGTAACCCCCAGTGTCTTTGGAGGATTTGTTTGATGGCCCTGGCAGAATTGTTGTACTGTGTGATAAATTGGATATGATTATCCGTATCTCTTGTTTGCTTCTGCTTATGTGTTAAAAGCTTATGTCTCTCCATCATCGCCACTTCTGAAAAGGCCTTATCAACTGTTTTCTTATTATATTGTTTGTCTAGAAATTGTTGTTTCATGAGGCTACCTTGTATCAAATAATCATTTTGTTGTGAACAATTTCTTTTTATTCTGCAAAATTGTCCTTTAGAAATGTTCTCTAGCCATGCTCTGTGGTGTCCACTTGTGGCTAATATATAACTGTTAACATCCACATTTTTCCTAAAGGTCCTTGTCTGGATGGTGTTACCTTGGATAAATATTTCTAGATCTAGGAATTGGACTGTGGCCTGGCTGATGTTCATCGTGAATTTAAGATTACGGTCATTCATGGATATATACTTGATGAATTGCTCTAATGTGTCCCGTGTACCTTGCCATATGAAAATAATGTCATCTATGTATCTCCGCCATAGGATGAGGTGTTGCCCCGAGTCATGCCCCCCCATATGCATTCTTCCTCCCATTTACACATGAAGAGATTGGCATAACTCTGAGCAACCCTCGATCCCATGGCGGTACCGGTTGTCTGCAAATAAAAAGTGCTGTTGAACCAAACATAATTGTGGTGAAGTATGAAGTTTATCGAAGAGACTAAAAAATTGATTTGGTCTTGATATAGAGTAGTGTCCTTTTCTTTTCTAAATAGTATCTGGTGCTGTCAAGTCGTTGCTGGTGTTTTATTATAGTGTAAAGTGAAGTACCGTCACAGGTGATAAGCCAGTAATCAGGTTTCCATGTTATTGACTGTAAGTGATTGATGATTTCTGTAGTGTCTTTGATGTATGATGGTTGATTTTTCACTATGCCTTCGAAAAAAGAATCTGTATATTGTGCTAAATTTGATGTAATGGATTGTATCCCAGAAATAATAGGTCGTCCTGACGGATTAGCTCGGTCCTTATGTATTTTTGGGAGGTGGTAGAAAACCGGTATGATAGGATTTTTATTTTGTAAGTAATTGAACTCTGTTTTATTGAGTATTCCTGTATCCAGACCTTTCTTGAGTAGTGTGTCAAGTTCAATTTGAAATGCTTTGGTTGGATCCGATCTCAATGGTTTGTAGGTCTCAGTGTCTCCCAGAAGTCTTAGTGATTCCTCAATGTATTGCTTCGCATCTAATATCACTATTCCCCCTCCCTTGTCTGCTGGCTTGATAACAATACTATCATTCTGTTCCAGTTCTTTAAGTGCCCTCCTTTCATTGTTGGTTAAATTGTTATGATTATTATGGTATGTTTTATTTTTTTGGCTGTTTTTTATAAGATTGTCATTGGTCTCTAATTTCTCAATGTCTTCTGTAACCAGTAGTTCGAAAGTTTTAATTAAATGATTTTTGTGCTGATGAGGAAAAAATGTTGATTTGGGTTTGAAATGAGTGTGCGTATATTCTATGTGTCCTGATTGATCTGAATTAGTAGTGTTTCTTAAAATAGGATTGCTCGCGAAATATTTTTGGAGAGTCAGTTTTCTGATAAAGGACTGAAGGTCACAGTATATGTCAAATCTGTTAGGACCTCTTGTGGGTGCAAATTTCAGGCCTTTTGATAATAATTTTTCTTGATCAGTTGTTAATGTGGTGGTACTAAGATTGAATATACTTTGCTTATTTTGTTCTTGGGTTTGTTCATGTTTGCTTTTTGTCTGTTTTTTGGGGGTGTTGCCCACCTCTACAGCCTCTTCTACATCCTGGGTTTTTCTTTTTCCCTTGTGGTTTAATGTGGGTGTGTGGCAGGCTCTGACCCCAGCCTCCAAAACCAAAAAAGAATCCCCCCATTTAGGACTACTTTGGGGTTGTATTTCTGGTGTAGTGGGTTGTCCTCCCTGAATAGTGAATGAAGCAGGTGTCTCCTTATGTATTTCTGTTGGTGTAGATACTGGCCCGTGTTGATGGTTGTGTTCTCCTCTTTGGGTATTGATGTTACCAGTGTCAAATGATAACTCTATAAGATCTTTGTATATTAGATCTTCTTCTGAATTGTATACTGAGAATGACTTGTCTGATTCTGACTCTAATTGTGGTATCTCTTTTAAATGTGAATCCTTATTAGTTATCTTGGTGTGCAACAATGTCATGTATTGCTGATATGTCAACCCTTTTTGTTTATATTACGGGTGTGCACCGGCCCCTTTTCGTGTTTTGAGTTTTGGTTTTGGATCTGGATCTTTCTTCGTGTTTTGGATCTGGATTGGTTTTGCCAAAACCACCCTTCCGTGTTTTGGGTTCTGTGTTTTGTGTTTTGGATCTGTATTTTTTTTTAAAAAGCATAAAAACAGCTAAAATCACAGAATGTGTTGGTTTTTCTGCTCCTATGCTATTATTAACCTCAATAACCTTAATTTCCACTAATTTCCAGTCTATTCTGAACACCTCACACCTCACAATAGTGTTTTTATGTCCAAAAGGTTGCACCGAGGTAGCTGGATGACTATGCTAAGCGACACGAGTGGGCGGCACAAACACGTGACCCATCTAGGAGTGAAACTGCAGTGGCAGACAGGATGGCAGTTTGCATTATGTACAGTTTGGGGCCTAGTTTTTCAAAGAAAAAAAAGAGGTGCAAGATGGAATTGTGCTTGGGCACTCCCACCCACCCTTATGTTGTATAAACAGGACATGCACACTTTAACAAAGCAATCATTTCAGCGCCAGGGTCTGCCACACAACTGTGGCTGAAATGATTGGTTCGTTTGGGCCCCCAGAAAACAAGCTGGCAATTAATCTGTCCCTGCACAAACTGGCTCTACGGAGGCAAGATGTCGTCCTCATCCTCCTCATCCACCGATTCCTCACCCTCTTCAGTGTTGTGTACATCCTCATCCTCACAGAGTATTAACTAGTCTGTACGTTCTGGAGGCTGGTCTCCCTGGAAGAGTTGATAATTCATTTTGATGAACATCATCTTCTCCACATTTTGTGGAAGCAACCTCCTATGCCTTTCACTGACAAGGTTCCGGCTGCACTAAACACTTTTGCGGAGAACACACTGGAGGGGGGGCAACTCAGGTAAAATAGAGCCAGTTTGTACAGGGGCCTCCAAATTTGCCTCTTTTTCCTGCCAGTACAGTTATGGACTGTCTGACATGCCTACTTGGATGCTGTCACCGATGTAATCCTCCACCATTCTGTCAATGGTGACAGTATCATATGTAGTGACAGTAGACATGTCAGAAATTGTTGCCAGGTCCTTCAGTCCGGACCAGATGTCCAAACTTGGTCCTGCCTGCCCTGCATCACCGCCAGCGGGTTGCTTTGGATAGCTAAGTTTTTTCCTGGCAGCCCCAGTTGCGGGAGAAAATGAAGAAGGAGCTGTTGATGTGTCACGTTCCGCTTCAGCTGACAGTGTGTTCACCAGCAGGTCTTTGCACCTCTGTAGGCTTGTGTCGGCCGGAAAGAGAGACACCACTTTAAACCTAGGATCGAGCACGGTGGCCAAAATGTAGTGGTCTGATTTCAACAGATTGACCACCCTGGAATCCTGGCAAAGCGAATGAAGGGCTTCATCCACAAGTCCCACATACCGAGCGGAATCGCTCCGTCTTAGCTCCTCCTTCACTTTCTCCAGCTGCTTCTGCAAAAGCCTGATGAGGGGAATGACCTGACTCAAGCTGGCAGTGTCTGAACTGACTTCACGTGTGGCTAGTTCGAAGGGCTGGAGAACCTTGCACAACATGGAAATCATTCTCCACTGCGCTTGAGTCAGGTGCATACCCCCTCCTTTGCCTATGTCATAGGTGGATGTATAGGCTTGAATGGCCTTTTGCTGCTCCTCCATCCTCTGAAGCATATAGAGGGTTGAGTTCCACCGCATCACAACCTCTTGCTTCAGGTGATGGCAGGGCAGGTTCAAGAGTGTTTGCTGGTGCTCCAGTCTTCGGCATGCAGTCGCTGAATGGCGAAAGTGGCCAGAAATTTTTCGGGCCACCCAAAGCGTCTCCTGCATGCCCCTGTCGCTTTTCTGAAAATTCTGCACCACCAAGTTTATTGTGTGAGCAAAACATGGGACGTGCTGGAATTTGCCCAGATGTAATGCCTGCACACTATTGGTGGCATTGTCAGATATCACGAATCCCCAGGAGAGTCTAAGTGGGGTAAGCCACAGGGTGATGATTTCCCTCAGTTTCTCTAAGAGGTTGTCGGCGGTGTGCCTCTTACTGAAACCGGTGATACACAGCGTAGCCTGCCTTGGAACGAGCTGGCGTTTCTGAGATGCTGCTACTGGTGACGCTGCTGTTGTTGCTGCGTAAGGTGAAACATCTACCCAATGGGCTGTTACAGTCATATAGTCCTTAGTCTGCCCTGTTCCACTTGTCCACATGTCCGTGGTTAAGTGGACATTGGGTACAACGGCATTTTTCAGGACACTGAGGACACTTTTTCTGACGTTTCTGTACAGTCTCGGTATCGCCTGCCTAGTGAAGTGGAATCTAGATGGGATTTGGAACCGGGGACACACTACCTCCATCAATTGTCTAAATCCCACTGCACTCATGGCGGATACCGGATGCACGTCTAACACCAACATAGCAGTCAAGGCCTCAGTTATACGTTTTGCTTCAGGATGACTACTGTCGTACTTCATCCTCCTCGCTAAGGACTGTTGGAGGGTCAAGTGTTTAGTAAAAGTAGTGGTGTTCCTACTTCCTCTCTGGGATGATGAACGACTCCCAGCAGCAGCAACAGCAGCAGCAGCAGCAGGAGGCGTAGCAATGCAGGATCCTCCGGAGGAATCCCGGATAGGAGAGTCAGTCATGCCAGTGACATGGCCTGCAGGACTACTTCCGATCCTGACTAAGGAGGAAATTGACGAGGAGGGAGTTGACGGTGTGGTTTGCAGGCGCTTGGATACAACAGGACAATGGGATTTAGGTGTCCCTGGACTGCTTACGGTCTTAGCCAAAGTTTCTGAACTTGACAGTAACTTATTATGAACGCGCTGCAGGTGCCGTATAAGGGAGGATGTTCCTAGGTGGTTAACGTCCCTACCCCTACTTATTCCACCTTTACATATGGTACATATGGCAAGACAGTTGTTGTCCGGATTTGGATAGAAATATTGCCAGACCAAAGAGGTGGAATGTTTGGTCTTCTGCCCAGGCATGACCGTGATGGGCTTTTTCATCCCACGGACAACAACTGTCTCCCCCGGAGCCTGATTTAAACAAACCACATCACCATCAGAATCCTCCTCGCCAACTTCCTCCTCAGCGCCAGCTACACCAGTATCCTCATCCTGTTGTACTTCAACAGTGACATCTTCAATTTGCATATCAGCAAGTGGACTGTGGGTGCTCCTTTCAGCACTTGCAGGGGGCGTGCAAATGGTGGAAAGAGCCACCTCTTCCCGTCCAGTGCTGGGAAGGTCAGGCATCGCAACCGCCACCACACTTGGACTCTCCTTGGGGATTTGTGATATCTTCTTAGAACGCACAGTTCTTTGCTGTGCTTTTGCCAGCTTATCTCGTTCGATTTTTTTAGCGGGAGGAGGGCTTCCATCATCATGTGAAGCTGAACCACTAGTCATGAACATACCAGTCATACTAGTATGACACACACTAGTCATAGGGAAAGACCTTAGCCGTACCTTGCCACTCCGTGTCATAAATGGCATATTGGCAAGTTTACGTTTCTCTTCAGATGATTTAAATGTTTTTTTTAAGGTCATTTTCATGAACTTGGTCATTTGGGATAGTATGTGGCTTCTACTATGACATTGGGCATCGGCCTTGGCAGACGACGTTGATGGCATGTTATCGTCTATGTCATGACTAGTGGCAGCAACTTCAGCACTAGGAGGTAGTGGTTCTTGATCTTTCTCTATTTTATTTTTATCGGAGAAAGTTTGGTCCTCCATTTATGTTATATATATGTTATGCGGCTACTGCGCACACAATTCACAAACACAGAAAATATTTTTTAATTTGGTTTGGAGTGTACTTTGGGGGTTACAGCACCCTTTAACGGTCAAGCCAGCCGGCCCTTTACTTATGACACAGGCACACGTTTGGCACTACTTTGTTGATGCACGTGCGGCTACTGCGCACACAATTCACAAACACAGAAAATATTTTTTTATTTGGTTTGGAGTGTACTTTGGGGGTTACAGCACCCTTAACGGTCAAGCCAGCCGGCCCTTTACTTATGACACAGGCGCACGCTTGGCACTACTTTGTTGATGCACGTGCGGCTACTGCGCACACAATTCACAAACACAGAAAATATTTTTTTATTTGGTTTGGAGTGTACTTTGGGGGTTACAGCACCCTTTAACGGTCAAGCCAGCCGGCCCTTTACTTATGACACAGGCACACGCTTGGCACTACTTTGTTGATGCACGTGCGGCTACTGCGCACACAATTCACAAACACAGAAAATATTTTTTTATTTGGTTTGGAGTGTACTTTGGGGGTTACAGCACCCTTTAACGGTCAAGCCAGCCAGCCCTTTACTTATGACACAGGCGCACGCTTGGCACTACTTTGTTGATGCACGTACGGCTACTGCGCACACAATTCACAAACACAGAAAATATTTTTTTATTTGGTTTGGAGTGTACTTTGGGGGTTACAGCACCCTTAACGGTCAAGCCAGCCGGCCCTTTACTTATGACACAGGCGCACGCTTGGCACTACTTTGTTGATGCACGTGCGGCTACTGCGCACACAATTCACAAACACAGAAAATATTTTTTTATTTGGTTTGGAGTGTACTTTGGGGGTTACAGCACCCTTTAACGGTCAAGCCAGCCGGCCCTTTACTTATGACACAGGCACACGCTTGGCACTACTTTGTTGATGCACGTGCGGCTACTGCGCACACAATTCACAAACACAGAAAATATTTTTTTATTTGGTTTGGAGTGTACTTTGGGGGTTACAGCACCCTTTAACGGTCAAGCCAGCCGGCCCTTTACTTATGACACAGGCGCACGCTTGGCACTACTTTGTTGATGCACGTGCGGCTACTGCGCACACAATTCACAAACACAGAAAATATTTTTTAATTTGGTTTGGAGTGTACTTTGGGGGTTACAGCACCCTTTAATGGTCAAGCCAGCCGGCCCTTTACTTATGACACAGGCACACGCTTGGCACTACTTTGTTGTTGCACGTGCGGCTACTGCGCACACAATTCACAAACACAGAAAATATTTTTTTATTTGGTTTGGAGTGTACTTTGGGGGTTACAGCACCCTTTAACGGTCAAGCCAGCCGGCCCGTTACTTATGACACAGGCGCACGCTTGGCACTACTTTGTTGATGCACGTGCGGCTACTGCGCACACAATTCACAAACACAGAAAATATTTTTTTATTTGGTTTAGAGTGTACTTTGGGGGTTACAGCACCCTTTAACGGTCAATCCAGCCGGCCCTTTACTTATGACACAGGCGCACGCTTGGCACTACTTTGTTGATGCACGTGCGGCTACTGCGCACACTATTCACAAACACTGAAAATATTTTTTTATTTGGTTTGGAGTGTACTTTGGGGGTTACAGCACCCTTTAACGGTCAAGCCAGCCAGCCCTTTACTTATGACACAGGCGCACGCTTGGCACTACTTTGTTGATGCACGTGCGGCTACTGCGCACACAATTCACAAACACAGAAAAAATATTTTTTTTAGCACTGGGGGGGAGCACCCCTGACGAACAGAGCACCCCCTGGACAACACTATAGCACCCCTTTAGGACTGGGACACTGCACAGGACTTTCGAGTGGACACAGCCCCTATGGACAACTGACTGCACAACACAGTCCAGCCAGCCCCTATGGACTTTGAAGTAGTGGACACAGCCCCTATTAACAACAGCAGCACAGCACAACACAGCCAGCCCCTATGGACTTTGAAGTAGTGGACACAGCCCCTATGGACAACAGGGCACAGCGCAGCACAGCACAGCACAACACTACTCTGCACTACACTACACTACATAGCCCAGCCAGCCCTAACTCCCACCCTCCCTCTTCACTGTCCACAGCCAAGTGAGAAAATGGCGCCGACGCGGGTACCTTATATAGGATCCAAAACCCGCGAGACCCTGAAGGCGGGATGATGACGTTTTGCCTCGATTTCAGATCCGAGTCAGGCGGGAAAAGTCGAGCCTGACTCGGATCTGCCTCAGATGGGGGGGGCTCGGGGGGGTTCGGATTTCAGAAATCCGAACCCGCTCACCCCTAGTTTATATACCAGGTTGCGTTGCTCTTCATTAATGTTTGGTATTGTTGTTAATTTGGAGCTATTGTTTATATGCAGTCCTGTATGGAATGTATGTTTACGTTGATTTCTTCAATTTTTTGTGTTTTTGTTCTTATTGTTTGTTGATTGACTTGTATGGAACTCGGTGTTGGTTCTAGTCTAGTCTCTGATCATTTTCTTGATTTTTTCTGAATGATAATGTTTTCTTTATATACTATTCTTTTCCGTATAGCATCCTCAAGTTTATTTGATTTGGGTTCATGTTCAACTTTATCAAGTTTAGTTTTAATGACCTCTAGTCAGGGCCGCAACTAGGTGGGGGCTGGAGGTGCACGTGCACCGGGTGAGCCGCTGTACCTGGTGCCAGTGACCTCCAGCCCGGCGCTGCAGAGAGGCTCCAAGCCGGACGTCCGCTGGTAATATTTATTACCAGTGGGCGCCCGGCTCCTTCTCTGCAGCGATGCGGTGTAGCCGGAGCCGGAGGCTGGAGTTCTCTCCCGAACTCCAGCTTCCGGCTCTCCCCACGGGCACTATGGGGGAGACGTCATGACATCTCCCCCATAGTTCCAAGGAGCAGCCGGTGGACCGGACGCGACGCTGGATGCAGGAGCGGGGTTCAAGGTAAGTATTTTTTTTTTTTAATAAGCTGCACTACAGGGGCATTATTATGGGGGCAGGGGCATTACCACAGGGGCATTACTATGGGGGCATAGGCAATAAGGGGCATTAATAATGGGGCATGAGCACTACAGGGGCATTACTATTGGGGCATGGGCACTACAGGGGCATTACCACAGGGGCATTACTGTGGGGGCAAGAGCACTACAGGGGCATTACTGTAAGGGCACTACAGGGATATTACTATGGGGGCATGGGCAATACAGGGGCATTACTATGAGAGCATGGGCACTACAGGGGCATTAATATGGGAGCATGGGCACTACAGGGGCATTACTGTATGGTGGGCACTACAGGGGCATTACTACATTACTATGGGGGTATTAACATATGGGCATTACTATGGGGGCATTACAATATGGGCACTACTGCAGGGGGAATTACATGGGGGGGCGCCAAATTACTGTCTTGCCCCTGGTGACAAAAATCATAGTTTCGGCCCTGCTCTAGTTGTAATGCTAAATTGGCTAATTCTGTTTCATGAGTGTCTTGTAGTAATTTCATTAAATTGATGGAACATTCATGAAGAATCTGATTCCATGCCTTTATGAATGAGACATCTTTCCTGTGATGTGTAGGTACTTTTTTAATTTTTAGGCCTTTGGGTATAGTATTAGATGAAGTGTACCAGTTAAGTACCCTCTTATCCCACCAGATGCGGGTCTCTTTGTATAATGTTTTCTCCAGAGATTTACAGAGTTCGTGTGTATTGTCTATCAGTGTAGGTGGTAACATACGTTCTAAAGTTAGGAATTCTTGTTGGGCCCTATCATTCCTGTTAATTCTGATGTCCAAAATCCCCATATATAACGGTATGTATTGTCAAGTCTATCAGTGTACTGATATTGCGGAATGATTGCTTCCTTTTAGGTGCTGCTGTTATGCTTTAGACAATAGGTTTATTAATCAGAAATAGTAATAACAGCGCTCCAGAGGAAAATTGAAGATGTATCTTATTGGGAGCTGCTTGGCAAGCGGGTAGTCCTCCCCCCGTGTTAATTAGAATTGAAAAAGGGGTTTTGTCAAGCACTACACCTATGACAATGTGTGATATTGTGGCATGTTACTATCCCCCCAGTCTGAAATGCAGAGAATATGAACATACAATGGGGGAGAGGAGTGTACTGTATTGCTATTTGCCTTCAGAAACACAATCCTGTATAAATGACATGCAAATGAAAGGTAGGATAATACTCTGATTTATTGGTAAAAAACTGCACAAACTTGGTATAGGTGTTTGTGTGATCAGTATTGGGTGGCAGTGCTGGAAAAAATTGAGTAGTGGGATGAATGAATACTTAATGGAATCTGTCCTGTATATTTGTATGAGGCAGATTATTCGTATCTTGAACTGTGATAAAAGATAGATTGTCAATAGAGATCACAGCGTCCCGTGATTTCTAGGGAATGGCTAAATGTTCTGGTTGTCTCTGATGATTGTAGTAGTTTTGTGTGAGATCGTTGCCCGGGATGTTTTCGAGCTAGATGGGGGACGAGTGTAGGTCTGACTGGTATGTCCAGGACCGTGCTAACAACCAGTGTGGATCTGATCGGGAATGCGCTTCATTAAAAGTACACGCCGCTCATTCCAACCTCTAGGATGTGCATGTGTCTTGGGAGGAAGCAGACGCCGGTTCAGGTATGTGAACCTTACACCGGGTGCTTCCTCCACTGCTGGGATCTTACCTGGTCTGACCACTCGTGCGTCCTCCTCCCACGTCCTAATCCTCTGTTCCTGTGCCAACAATACCAAACATTAATGAAGAGCAACGCAGCCTGGTATATAAACAAAAAGGGTTGACATATCAGCAATACATGACATTGTTGCACACCAAGATAACTAATAAGGATTCACATTTTAAAGAGATACCACAATTAGAGTCAGAATCAGACAAGTCATTCTCAGTATACAATTCAGAAGAAGATCTAATATACAAAGATCTTATAGATTTATCATTCAACACGGGTCAGTATCTACACCAACAGAAATACATAAGGAGACACCTGCTTCATTCACTATTCAGGAAGGACATTCCACTACACCAGAAATACAACCCCAAAGTAGTCCTAAATGGGGGGATTATTTTTTAGATTTGGAGGCATGGCTCAGAGCCTGCCACACACCCACATTAAACCACAAGGGAAAAAGAAAAACCCAGGATGTAGAAGAGGCTGTAGAGGTGGGCAACACCCCCAAAAAACAGACAAAAAGCAAACATGAACAAACCCAAGAACAAAATAAGCAAAGTATATTCAATCTTAGTACCACCACATTAACAACTGATCAAGAAAAATTATTATCAAAAGGCCTGAAATTTGCACCCACAAGAGGTCCTAACAGATTTGACATATACTGTGACCTTCAGTCCTTTATCAGAAAACTGACCCTCAAAAAATATTTCGCGAGCAATCCTATTTTAAGAAACACTACTAATTCAGATCAATCAGGACACATAGAATATACGCACACCCAATTCAAACCCAAATCAACATTTTTTCCTCATCAGCACAAAAATCATTTAATTAAAACTTTCGAACTACTGGTTACAGAAGACATTGAGAAATTAGAGACCAATGACAATCTTATAAAAAACAGCCAAAAAAATAAAACATACCATAATAATCATAACAAATTAACCAACAATGAAAGGAGGGCACTTAAAGAACTGGAACAGAATGATAGTATTGTTATCAAGCCAGCAGACAAGGGAGGGGGAATAGTGATATTAGATGCAAAGCAATACATTGAGGAATCACTAAGACTTCTGGGAGACACTGAGACCTACAAACCATTGAGATCGGATCCAAACAAAGCATTTCAAATTGAACTTGACACACTACTCAAGCAAGGTCTGGATACAGGAATACTGAATAAAACATAGTTCAATTACTTACAAAATAAAAATCCTATCATACCGGTTTTCTACCACCTCCCAAAAATACATAAGGACCGAGCTAAACAGCCATGACGACCTATTATTTCTGGGATACAATCCATTACATCAAATTTAGCACAATATACAGATTCTTTTTTACAAGGCATAGTGAAAAATCAACCATCATACATCAAAGACACTACAGAAATCATCAATCACTTACAGTCAATAACATGGAAACCTGATTACTGGCTTATCACCTGTGACATTACTTCACTTTACACTATAATAAAACACCAGCAAGGACTTGACAGCACCAGATACTATTTAGAAAAGGACACTACTCTCTATCAAGACCAAATCAATTTTTTAGTCTCTTCGATAAACTTCATACTTCACCACAATTATGTTTGGTTCAACAGCACTTTTTATTTGCAGACAACCGGTACCGCCATGGGATCGAGGGTTACTCCGAGTTATGCCAATCTCTTCATGTGTAAATGGGAGGAAGAATGCATATGAGGGGGCATGACTCGGGGCAACACCTCATCCTATGGCGGAGATGCATAGATGACATTATTTTCATATGGCAAGGTACACGGGACACATTAGAGCAATTCATCAAGTATATATCCATGAATGACCGTAATCTTAAATTCACGATGAACATCAGCCAGGCCACAGTCCAGTTCCTAGATCTAGAAATATTTATCCAAGGTGACACCATCCAGACAAGGACCTTTAGGAAAAATGTGGATGTTAACAGTTATATATTAGCCACAAGTGGACACCACAGAGCATGGCTAGAGAACATTCCTAAAGGACAATTTTTCAGAATAAAAAGAAATTGTTAACAACAAAATGATTATTTGATACAAGGTAGCCTCATGAAACAACAATTTCTAGACAAACAATATAATAAGAAAACAGTTAAGGCCTTTTCAGAAGTGGCAATGATGGAGAGACATAAGCTTTTAACACATAAGCAGAAGCAAACAAGAGATACGGATAATCATATCCAATTTATCACACAGTACAACAATTCTGCCAGGGCCATCAAACAAATCCTCCAAAGACACTGGGGGTTACTGATGAAGGATGAAGTCCTAAAAAAACATCTTGCGGAAACACCACATATGATTTATAGAAAGGCCCCAGATCTAAAGAAAAAAATAATCAGGAATCATATAAAACCTAAGACTCTTATACAGTCCACCATGTATCCAGCAACCCATCAGAAAGGGTTCCACTACTGTGGAAGATGCGCAGGATGTAAAAATACAAATTCAAACAAATACGGCAAAAAAAATATCAGAATTTACATCCACTACCACGAACATGACATTTAAAATAAAGGATGAAATGACCTGCAACACGAAGGGAATCATTTATTTAATCGGATGTAGTTGTGACTTAGAGTATATTGGTAGAACCACTAGACCCCTTAAAAACAGAATATATGAGCATATTAGAAACATCAGAATCGGCTACTCAAATCATAGTGTATCACAGCACTTCAAAGAACAGCACAATTCAGACCCATCAGGGCTGTATGTTATGGGCCTTGAGCACCCACGCCCAAACTGGAGAGGAGGTGACCACACGCGTACCCTAGATAGGGCAGAAATGAAATGGGTTTTCTCGCTTAAAACTATGACACCTCAGGGACTTAATATTGAGTTTAATACCAATTCACTGCTCTAAATTTGTAGTCATATCATGAGATATGTTTGTGTACAATTTTTTCCTCCATTCTTTACTATAAAAGTCTTGATACCATATGATCTAATAATAAAATCATCAGTGTTATTTCAATCATGCATATTGGAATATGGACATCAGAACATAGAACAAGATATTGCGACTGCAAACACTTATCCATTATACTTAGTTGAATAGACAAATTATGGTAGGGTTACACATCATACAATATACAGCTAGTTATTTAGTAGTGTAGATTGCATACAGCAATATTTCCATTTCTGCTTTAATACTTCATGCATGGGATACCAACCATATAGAGGTTTATTTTAGGATTTTAAAATAAATGTCTAATCATTCAATCCTTTATTACACAAAATGCCAACAATGTCTGAGTACTGATGTAAGCCACACCCACCTACAATGATTTGATAGTTACAAGTTATAGGCAGACCGCTCACACACTGTCATCCTTGACAAAGGCCGATTTGGGCTGAAACGCGTTGGATGACACATTGTCAGAGTTAACATTCTACCTGGAAATCAGTGGCAGCTATTCACCCTAGCGAACACATACTCGGGATCCCGATCACGTGACGGAGGACGCAGACGGAGGCGACGGAGACCGGAGTTTCACGAGGACAGACAGCAAAGCACAGGAACAGAGGATTAAGACGGTGAGGGCTTCCTAGGAAGTGGGAGGACGAGGCACGAGTGGTCAGACCAGGTAAGATCCCAGCAGTGGAGGAAGCACCCGGTGTAAGGTTCACATACCTGAACCGGCGTCTGCTTCCTCCCAAGACACATGCACATCCTAGAGGTTGGAATGAGCAGCGAATACTTGTAATGAAGCGCATTCCCGATCAGATCCACACTGGTTGTTAGCACAGTCCTGGACATACCAATCAGACCTACACTCATCACCCATCTAGCCCGAAAACATCCCGGGCAACGATCTCACACAAAACTACTACAATCATCAGAGACAACCAGAACATTTATCCATTCCCTAGAAATCACGGGACGCCATGATCTCTATTGACAATCTATCTTTTATCACAGTTCAAGATACAAATAATCTGCCTCATACAAATATACAGGACAGATTCCATTAAGTATTCATTCATCCCACTACTCAATTTTTTCCAGCGCTGCCACCCAATACTGATCACACAAACACCTATACCAAGTTTGTGCAGTATTTTACCAATAAATCAGAGTATTATCCTACCTTTCATTTGCATGTCATTTATACGGGATTGTGTTTCTGAGACAAATAGCAATACAGTACACTCCTCTCCCCCATGGTATGTTCATATTCTCTGAATTTCAGACTGGGGGGATAGTAACATGCCACAATATCACACATTGTCATAGGTGTAGCGCATGACAAAACCCCTTTTTCAATATACCCCTGGAAGCCTGCTGTTAGGCCCACAGCGTTAGCTGACCAGCCGGGCCACTCAGGGAAGGAAGTACTGACATAGGGAAAGTGTCATGGCGGCGCCCATGACGGAAACTGTGATCCCCGCTCACCGGGTCGCCTGACACCACAGCTACAGGGTGAATGCTCAGCTCCTCCCATGTCACCGCGCCAGCCGCCCGACTGCCCGGGAAGTCAGAGGAAGCCGGCGGGACGGTAAGGGACAGCCGATCCCCGGCTGAACTGTGACACAGCACCCAAAACCAACACAAGAAGTAACAGATAGTTTAAAGATCATAAATTTATAAGATCATATACTCACTACTACAGAAACGGATGTCCTCAGCTGAGGCCCATCATTCTCACCCACATCCAATTTTAACCGTTTTAGATGGGAAAAGGACCTCAAATTATTAGGGCGTAAATTACTACTAAAAAGTTTTTTTCATCTAAACAGAATAGTATCAATTCCACTACACAAGAATCCTTAACTAAATTGGAAGCATCAGCACTATCAGCACTTGAGGAAGTAGAGGAAGAAGCTGATCCAACAATATCAATACACCATCAGTGACCAAAATGCAAAAACAAGTCTCTCTTCTTTCCCCCTGAAATTATCTGTCCAGAGGTGAATGTAAACCTCATTTCACAGGATCTGGATAGACTACACAAAAATAAACACCTCCACAGTAAAACATCCAACCTCAAAAGAGATGAGGAGGCTTTACCAAATGTTAAGGGGTGGTCTGATATCATAATTAAACCCTCCGATAAAGGGGACAACATAGTGATTTGGCACAAGACAGAATATACCAAAGAAGCATACCGACAACTTTTGGATGAGGAATGCTACCAAAAAATACTCCTGAATCCTATTGATACGTTCAAAAGTATATACTCTAATATGATCAACAGAGCATTCGGAAATGGAATCATCAACAAATCCGAACATACCTATTTGAATGTAGAACACCCCAAACTGGTGACCTTCTATCTTCTCCCTAAGGTGCATAACAGCAGCTTCATTCCACCCGGGAGACCAATAGTGTCTGGCATAGGAAGTTTGGCCGAAAAAGCCAGCATTTTCATAGATTTACACCTCCGACACTTTGTTCTACAACTTCCCTCCTACACGAAAGACACCTCGGATGTACTCAAAAAGCTACATGACACAAGATTAGACGATTGCCAAATTCTAGTCAGTCTAGATGCGGAGGCCCTCTATACAAGTATTAATCACTCTCTAAGGATCAAAGCAGTACGCTACTTCCAAGACATGGAGGACCATAATGAGTTTCAAGACTTTATATTGGATGGTGGGAGCAGGAACACGTTTTTAGTGAAACCAATGACCACTATACCCACCACATTATAGCCTGGCATCACTATATAGATTACATTTTTGTCATATTGGATGGTGAAGAAAAACTCCTGCTTGAATTCATCCAGCTCCTGAACAATAACACCTTCAACCTGAGATTAACATATGAGATGAGCTATACTATGATCACCTTTTTGGACCTCAAAATCTATAAGAATCCAAAAGGAACTCTTGTAACTGAACTCTTTAGGAAGAAGAAGGCTACTAACAGTGTACTCCACCAAACTATTTCACATTTTCCTACAGTGGAAAATATCCCTAAAGGGGAATTCCTCTGCCTTCGAAGAAATTGTTCTGACCATAATGTGTTCAAACAACAGAGTTCAATACTCTCCTCCAGATTAAGAGAGAGAGGTTACAGCAACAGGTCCATCAAAAAGGCCTTAAAAACTACTAACTCTATTAACAGAGATGACCTCATCTTTGGTAGGAAAAAAACAGCGGAGAAAAATGCCTTGGAAACTATTCGATTTGTTGAGGACTTCTGCCAGGAATTGAGAACCATAAGCAACATCATCCAGAAACACTGGCACATTCTCCTCCTGGATGAAGATCTATCTCCTACCCTGGGTGAGCAGGTATCCATGAGCTGGAGATGGTCTCCCAATTTACGTGACAACCTCATTCAGAGTCACTACAGATGAACCCCTTCTCGACCCCCACCCATCAAAGGCTCTTATTCCTGTGGATCCTGCAAAGCATGCTCTCATATGATTAAGAAGGAGGTCATCAATAAATATGGTACATCGGTCCCAATTAAGAACTATTTAAACTGCAGAACAAGAGGAGTAGTGTACTGCATCACATGTGAATGTGGTGCAAGATAGGTTGGTATGACCACCAGGATGTTCAAAGAGAGGATCCTGGAACATCTGGGCACAGTGAGAAATGCTGCTTCAGATATAATGAGGATGAAACAATTAACATCGGTGGCTAGACATTTCCATTTTAAACACAAGGGAGACTTGAAATATTTAAAAGCTTTTGGTTTGGAAGAGGTTAAGTTGGGAATAAGAGGAGGTAACCTCACTAAAGAATTATTAAAGAGGGAAAGCCAATGGACGTTCAATTTGGGGACCCTGACACCGGGTGGCCTCAATGAACATATCAACTTTAGCCCCTTCCTCTAAATGCTGAACTCCCTGAACCTTATTCAAATTCAGGATGATCCATCACATCCTCTTTTTCCCACTCATTGTTACTATATTTAATGGAATTTTGCTCACCTCTGGCAATGTGCCAACACCTCCCCTCTCCCTCCTTCCCCTCCCTCTTTCCCCCCCTAACCCAACCCCAGTTTATCCCCCCCCCACTCCTCCTCTCTCTCTCCCACGGGTTTTTTTCCCCTCTTTCTCTCTTTTTTTTCTCTTTCACCTTCCCCATTTTTCTGTATTGGGCATTTCTGATTCAGCTTTACTGCCCTATTTCTATACAAATTATACATTTTTTCTCTCAATTCTATTCTGTGGAGGTTTATATAATTCTTTTTCCTGCAAGATTAATAGTGTATTTTGGTTACAATTCATGCCATAATATTACCCCATGACTATCCATGTTTTAATCTCTGGTATATACAATACTATGGGGATTCTCTTTCTAGAACTGTAGGTACACTGTATGCTTATAACAATTATCTACTTACACAATAAATATTCTCATTATATCTCATGAATAGCCTACTAATTATCAAATTTTTAACTTTGTACCAGTATTTAATTATCTTGCATATAATTATAATTATTAGTATTCCCTATTTCCACCCTTTATCTAAAACATACCAGGACATCTACATATTAATTGTGCTCAATTTTGCCCTCTCTCTAATTCAATTAACCCTGTCTATGAGAAATTAACCCCTTTCTTTACCTAGAAATTGTATTTAATTAATTTGTATTTAATTACTATTTATCTCTACCATTTACAAATATCAGGATATCCACCTATTAATTTTGCTCGACTTCTATTTCAATTAACCCTCCTTTTGAGAAATTTATAGTTATTATTCATTTATATATTTATTTACACTTTTTGACTGTTTGATCATAATATGTAGCCCTTCCAGTCTTCCAGTTATTAGGACAGGCTAATTCCTCTATTTCTTCCTAGCCATGATTCCCAATCTACCAATTATTTAATTATTTAATTATCCTTAATGAGGGCTGGTATTTATCCAGCTTCCCACAAGACACTTCACTGATGTGAACAAGCCTTGTTTAGGAGGCGAAACGTACGTCATCATTCATCGTCCTGTGATCTGACCTGCCGGGCACCATCCCACTGACTGCCTGAGGGACGCTCTATACAGTTGCAGCCGCCCGATCACAACATAAGCAGTTACTGCTCTGTGATCTGACTGCCGGGTACCATCCTGCTGACTACCTGATGGATTCTCCCTGCAGCCGCATGATCACAGCCCTTACATTTCATTGCATGGCGCCATCTCTTCTGTGCCGCACAGCTGTTCAGACCTGCAACTACACAGATTTCCTGGTCCTGCATTCACGGCAACTAGTAATACGGACATTGCCACGGCACCTACATTACACACACGGTTTTGCTGACGGCCAATACCGAGAGGAGATTTCTCCAACAGGGCCCGAGACAGGTAACTTTCTGGACTCTCTCATCAGTCTGCCTAACTGCACCTGTACTGCAATGTCCTTGGATATCAGGGGAGTTACACTTTGTGCACACTGACAGCAGAAGTGCTCTTTTCCTACCTTCCCACCAGTTGCCAACCCCGTTCTCTCATCCCATGTCCTCTGTTCCTATATGACACGGAGACAGCAGAAATTGGGGGGACACACTCTTCTGGGTCCCTTTACTACTACTTAAGCATTTGACATACCTTCTTGACACCATTCTACCATCTCTTTATTATCTTGTTGTATGCATAGTGTAATGTGAATGACCCTTTCGATAGCACCTTTGTCCATTACTTTTAACCGCATGTCTCTTATTCCCGCCTCTAGGTGACATAGTTATCAAACTTCATTATATTCAGTTTATTTTGATACTTACGCCAAGGTTATTAATAGTCTGCTCCTTAAATTTATAACCCATTCATCTGGCGTTTACTTTTTCAGAATATTATATAATTTTAGAGCATTGCGGTCTCCATATGTATTAATTTGAATTACAACATAGCAGATTTTGCTATATATCTGTTTAGTATCTGAAACTAACTTACAACTTTCTTGCAGAATTCTTCTTTCATAATATTTGATAGAACCCTGATATTCTGTTTGCTATTTCAGAAGGTATCCAATTCCATTTGGACTCATTCTCATGCTCAATTCTTATGAGAATTCTACATCTTTGTGTCTAAGGTCAAATTTATTTTTGGACACAGTTTATTTGTGTATTAACTGAACAACTTTATTTTGTAACCTCTCTCTATATACTTAGAATTACAAATGTTGTTGGCTTAACATTTGAGAGTACCAGGTTATCTTATGTGCAGTATCAAGAGATATCCAATCCTATTTCTGGATTTATGCCCAATTGATGAGAATATCTCTTGGACCATTGCAATTAAAAAATATTCGGCGTGACCTATAGCTATTGTTTAGTTATTTTTCACATCATTTCTTTGATGCATGATGCACATTTAATTTTCCCACCGATTTTGAGTGGCACTCCAGCCAGCACCCACTGACTGGGGAAACTATATGTTTGTACGTCATATGTATTGTATTGTATTGTAAACCATTTATATTCTATATAAATTAGATTAAAAGTTACGTTTTACTATTCTTTCCATATAATCCATTAAGATGTAACATTAGAGTGCCCCCAGCAAAGAGTCTTCTTTTTCTACCCATAATACCATTTATAACATGACTGGATATTAAAGATATATGAAGCTTTACTGTGTCAAATCTGGTGAGTGCCCTTTTAAGATATTGTCATAGATGCATTTATTGGATCTTTATATTTCTGGATTTTTCCATTGAGGAGCACCCCAGCATCTTTCATAATATTGAGACGTGGGTGCAGGAATTTATACACACATATATACATTCATATTTTTTATTTTCTTACTTATAAAATGTTGCGTTAATATGACAGAAATCCTACTAACATGATTGGACATACTAATTCACAAGACCGTGCATTATTTACCAATGACCACACACCTCCCAGCGTGATCGCGTGCCTGAACTACTGTACTTCCCACTGTAACCAAAACCTAATAACAAAGCCGTATCTATGCACAAATGTAAACAATACCATTAGCCACAGAGAGATTACTCAGGGAAAAGCTGCAAATCACTGGAACACTGGCAGAAATATAAATATCTGACAGAAAAAAATTTAAAATGGTAGAGTTACCACATATCTCAAAGGACCTGCCATCAATCCACACCAAAGATGACTGGTACAAGGATGACCTCTTCAAAGAACTTGAACTGGACCATTTTATAAGATAGCTATGCTACTCTTGGGTCTGCAGTTGTTTTCTGATATAAGCATGCCTTGGCATGAGTGCAACCTCATACCCAAGTGTGGTATATCAATTTTAAAAATATGGTCCATTTAAAGAACTTGGTATATCTATTTTATAAAATATTGTAAAATATTTTTTTATAAAATGGTCCAGTTCAAGTTCTTATATAGACCTACACAAGAGTGTCAGAGAAATGACTGCACTGAACAATTAGTGTTCTTATATACACGTACACAGGAGTGTCAGAGAAATGACTGCACTGAACAATTAGTGTTCTTATATAGACATACACAGGAGTGTCAGAGAAATGACTGCACTGAACAATTAGTGTTCTTATATACACGTACACAGGAGTGTCAGAGAAATGACTGCACTGAACAATTAGTGATCTTACATACACATACACAGGAGTGTCAGAGAAATGACTGCACTGAACAATTTGTGTTCTTATATACACATACACAAGAGTGTCAGAGAAATGACTGCACTGAACAATTAGTGTTCTTATATAGACATACACAGGAGTGTCAGAGAAATGACTGCACTGAACAATTAGTGTTCTTATATACACGTACACAAGAGTGTCGGAGAAATGACTGCACTGAACAATTAGTGTTCTAATATACACATACACAGGAGTGTCAGAGAAATGACTGCACTGAACAATTAGTGTTCTTATATACACATACACAGGAGTGTCAGAGAAATGACTGCACTGAACAATTAGTGTTCTTATATAAACATACACAGGAGTGTCGAAGAAATGACTGCACTGAACAATTAGTGTTCTTATATAGACATACACAGGAGTGTCGGAGAAATGACTGCACTGAACAATTAGTGTTCTTATATAGACATACACAGGAGTGTCGGAGAAATGACTGCACTGAACAATTAGTGTTCTTATATAGACGTACACAGGAGTGTCAGAGAAATGACTGCACTGAACAATTAGTGCTCTTATATACACATACACAGGAGTGTCAGAGAAATGACTGCACTGAACAATTAGTGTTCTTATATAGACATACACAGGAGTGTCAGAGAAATGACTGCACTGAACAATTAGTGTTCTTATATACACGTACACAGGAGTGTCAGAGAAATGACTGCACTGAACAATTAGTGTTCTTATATACACATACACAGGAGTGTCAGAGAAATGACTGCACTGAACAATTAGTGTTCTTATATACACATACACAGGAGTGTCAGAGAAATGACTGCACTGAACAATTAGTGTTCTTATATACACATACACAAGAGTGTCAGAGATATGACTGCACTGAACAATTAGTGTTCTTATATACACATACACAGGAGTGTCAGAGAAATGACTGCACTGAACAATTAGTGTTCTTATATAGACATACACAGGAGTGTCAAAGATATGACTGCACTGAACAATTAGTGTTCTTATATACACATACACAGGAGTGTCAGAGAAATGACTGCACTGAACAATTAGTGTTCTTATATACACATACACAAGAGTGTCAGAGATATGACTGCACTGAACAATTAGTGTTCTTATATACACATACACAGGAGTGTCAGAGAAATGACTGCACTGAACAATTAGTGTTCTTATATACACATACACAGGAGTGTCAGAGAAATGACTGCACTGAACAATTAGTGTTCTTATATACACATACACAAGAGTGTAAGAGATATGACTGCACTGAACAATTAGTGTTCTTATATACACATACACAGGAGTGTCAGAGAAATGACTGCACTGAACAATTAGTGTTCTTATATAGACATACACAGGAGTGTCAGAGATATGACTGCACTGAACAATTAGTGTTCTTATATACACATACACAGGAGTGTCAGAGAAATGACTGCACTGAACAATTAGTGTTCTTATATACACATACACAAGAGTGTCGGAGAAATGACTGCACTGAACAATTAGTGTTCTTATATACACGTACACAGGAGTGTCGGAGAAATGACTGCACTGAACAATTAGTGTTCTTATATACACGTACACAGGAGTGTCAGAGAAATGACTGCACTGAACAATTAGTGTTCTTATATACACGTACACAGGAGTGTCAGAGAAATGACTGCACTGAACAATTAGTGTTCTTATATACACATACACAGGAGTGTCAGAGAAATGACTGCACTGAACAATTAGTGTTCTTATATACACATACACAGGAGTGTCAGAGAAATGACTGCACTGAACAATTAGTGTTCTTATATAGACATACACAGGAGTGTCGGAGAAATGACTGCACTATACAATTAGTGTTCTTATATAGACATACACAGGAGTGTCGGAGAAATGACTGCACTGAACAATTAGTGTTCTTATATAGACATACACAGGAGTGTCAGAGAAATGACTGCACTGAACAATTAGTGTTCTTATATAGACATACACAGGAGTGTCGGAGAAATGACTGCACTGAACAATTAGTGTTCTTATATAGACATACACAGGAGTGTCGGAGAAATGACTGCACTAAACAATTAGTGTTCTTATATAGACATACACAGGAGTGTCGGAGAAATGACTGCACTGAACATTTAGTGTTCTTATATAGACATACACAGGAGTGTCAGAGAAATGACTGCACTGAACAATTAGTGCTCTTATATACACATACACAGGAGTGTCAGAGAAATGACTGCACTGAACAATTAGTGTTCTTATATACACATACACAGGAGTGTCAGAGAAATGACTGCACTGAACAATTAGTGTTCTTATATACACATACACAGGAGTGTCAGAGAAATGACTGCACTGAACAATTAGTGTTCTTATATACACATACACAGGAGTGTCAGAGAAATGACTGCACTGAACAATTAGTGTTCTTATATACACATACACAGGAGTGTCAGAGAAATGACTGCTCTGAACAATTAGTGTTCTTATATACACATACACAGGAGTGTCAGAGAAATGACTGCACTGAACAATTAGTGTTCTTATATACACATACACAGGAGTGTCAAAGATATGACTGCACTGAACAATTAGTGTTCTTATATACACATACACAAGAGTGTCAGGGAAATGACTGCACTGAACAATTAGTGTTCTTATATAGACATACACAGGAGTGTCAGAGAAATGACTGCACTGAACAATTAGTGTTCTTATATACACGTACACAGGAGTGTCGGAGAAATGACTGCACTGAACAATTAGTGTTCTTATATACACGTACACAGGAGTGTCGGAGAAATGACTGCACTGAACAATTAGTGTTCTTATATACACGAACACAGGAGTGTCAGAGAAATGACTGCACTGAACAATTAGTGTTCTTATATACACATACACAGGAGTGTCAGAGAAATGACTGCACTGAACAATTAGTGTTCTTATATACACATACACAGGAGTGTCGGAGAAATGACTGCACTGAACAATTAGTGTTCTTATATAGACATACACAGGAGTGTCGGAGAAATGACTGCACTATACAATTAGTGTTCTTATATAGACATACACAGGAGTGTCGGAGAAATGACTGCACTGAACAATTAGTGTTCTTATATACACGTACACAGGAGTGTCAGAGAAATGACTGCACTGAACAATTAGTGTTCTTATATAGACATACACAGGAGTGTCAGAGAAATGACTGCACTGAACAATTAGTGCTCTTATATACACATACACAGGGGTGTCAGAGAAAAGACTGCACTGAACAATTAGTGCTCTTATATACACATACACAGGAGTGTCAGAGAAATGACTGCACTGAACAATTAGTGCTCTTATTTTCACATACACAGGAGTGTCAGAGAAATGACTGCACTGAACAATTAGTGTTCTTATATACACATACACAGGAGTGTCAGAGAAATGACTGCACTGAACAATTAGTGTTCTTATATACACATACACAAGAGTGTCAGAGATATGACTGCACTGAACAATTAGTGTTCTTATATACACATACACAGGAGTGTCAGAGAAATGACTGCACTGAACAATTAGTGTTCTTATATACACGTACACAAGAGTGTCGGAGAAATGACTGCACTGAACAATTAGTGTTCTAATATACACATACACAGGAGTGTCAGAGAAATGACTGCACTGAACAATTAGTGTTCTTATATACACATACACAGGAGTGTCAGAGAAATGACTGCACTGAACAATTAGTGTTCTTATATAAACATACACAGGAGTGTCGAAGAAATGACTGCACTGAACAATTAGTGTTCTTATATAGACATACACAGGAGTGTCGGAGAAATGACTGCACTGAACAATTAGTGTTCTTATATAGACATACACAGGAGTGTCGGAGAAATGACTGCACTGAACAATTAGTGTTCTTATATAGACGTACACAGGAGTGTCAGAGAAATGACTGCACTGAACAATTAGTGTTCTTATATAGACATACACAGGAGTGTCAGAGAAATGACTGCACTGAACAATTAGTGCTCTTATATACACATACACAGGAGTGTCAGAGAAATGACTGCACTGAACAATTAGTGTTCTTATATAGACATACACAGGAGTGTCAGAGAAATGACTGCACTGAACAATTAGTGTTCTTATATACACGTACACAAGAGTGTCGGAGAAATGACTGCACTGAACAATTAGTGTTCTTATATACATGTACACAGGAGTGTCGGAGAAATGACTGCACTGAACAATTAGTGTTCTTATATACACGTACACAGGAGTGTCGGATAAATGACTGCACTGAACAATTAGTGTTCTTATATACACGTACACAGGAGTGTCAGAGAAATGACTGCACTGAACAATTAGTGTTCTTATATGCACCTTATATACACATACACAGGAGTGTCAGAGAAATGACTGCACTGAACAATTAGTGTTCTTATATAGACATACACAGGAGTGTCGGAGAAATGACTGCACTGAACAATTAGTGTTCTTATATAGACATACACAGTAGTCGGAGAAATGACTGCACTGAACAATTAGTGTTCTTATATACACGTACACAGGAGTGTCAGAGAAATGACTGCACTGAACAATTAGTGTTCTTATATAGATATACACAGGAGTGTCAGAGAAATGACTGCACTGAACAATTAGTGCTCTTATATACACATACACAGGAGTGTCAGAGAAATGACTGCACTGAACAATTAGTGCTCTTATATACACATACACAGGAGTGTCAGAGAAATGACTGCACTGAACAATTAGTGTTCTTATATAGACATACACAGGAGTGTCAGAGAAATGACTGCACTGAACAATTAGTGTTCTTATATACACGTACACAGGAGTGTCAGAGAAATGACTGCACTGAACAATTAGTGTTCTTATATACACATACACAGGAGTGTCAGAGAAATGACTGCACTGAACAATTAGTGTTCTTATATACACATACACAGGAGTGTCAGAGAAATGACTGCACTGAACAATTAGTGTTCTTATATACACATACACAAGAGCACAAGAGTGTCAGAGATATGACTGCACTGAACAATTAGTGTTCTTATATACACATACACAGGAGTGTCAGAGAAATGACTGCACTGAACAATTAGTGTTCTTATATAGACATACACAGGAGTGTCAGAGATATGACTGCACTGAACAATTAGTGTTCTTATATACACATACACAGGAGTGTCAGAGAAATGACTGCACTGAACAATTAGTGTTCTTCTATACACATACACAGGAGTGTCAGAGAAATGACTGCACTGAACAATTAGTGTTCTTATATACACATACACAGGAGTGTCAGAGAAATGACTGCACTGAACAATTAGTGTTCTTATATACACATACACAAGAGTGTCAGAGATATGACTGCACTGAACAATTAGTGTTCTTATATACACATACACAGGAGTGTCAGAGAAATGACTGCACTGAACAATTAGTGTTCTTATATAGACATACACAGGAGTGTCAGAGATATGACTGCACTGAACAATTAGTGTTCTTATATACACATACACAGGAGTGTCGGAGAAATGACTGCACTGAACAATTAGTGTTCTTATATACACATACACAAGAGTGTCGGAGAAATGACTGCACTGAACAATTAGTGTTCTTATATACACGTACACAGGAGTGTCGGAGAAATGACTGCACTGAACAATTAGTGTTCTTATATACACGTACAAAGGAGTGTCAGAGAAATGACTGCACTGAACAATTAGTGTTCTTATATACATGTACACAGGAGTGTCAGAGAAATGACTGCACTGAACAATTAGTGTTCTTATATACACATACACAGGAGTGTCAGAGAAATGACTGCACTGAACAATTAGTGTTCTTATATACACATACACAGGAGTGTCAGAGAAATGACTGCACTATACAATTAGTGTTCTTATATAGACATACACAGGAGTGTCGGAGAAATGACTGCACTATACAATTAGTGTTCTTATATAGACATACACAGGAGTGTCGGAGAAATGACTGCACTGAACAATTAGTGTTCTTATATACACATACACAGGAGTGTCGGAGAAATGACTGCACTGAACAATTAGTGTTCTTATATACACATACACAGGAGTGTCGGAGAAATGACTGCACTGAAAATTTAGTGTTCTTATATAGACATACACAGGAGTGTCAGAGAAATGACTGCACTGAACAATTAGTGCTCTTATATACACATACACAGGAGTGTCAGAGAAATGACTGCACTGAACAATTAGTGTTCTTATATACACATACACAGGAGTGTCAGAGAAATGACTGCACTGAACAATTAGTGTTCTTATATACACATACACAGGAGTGTCAGAGAAATGACTTCACTGAACAATTAGTGTTCTTATATACACATACACAGGAGTGTCAGAGAAATGACTGCACTGAACAATTAGTGTTCTTATATACACATACACAGGAGTGTCAGAGAAATGACTGCTCTGAACAATTAGTGTTCTTATATACACGTACACAGGAGTGTCAGAGAAATGACTGCACTGAACAATTAGTGTTCTTATATACACGTACACAGGAGTGTCAGAGAAATGACTGCACTGAACAATTAGTGTTCTTATATACACATACACAGGAGTGTCAGAGAAATGACTGCACTGAACAATTAGTGTTCTTATATACACATACACAGGAGTGTCGGAGAAATGACTGCACTGAACAATTAGTGTTCTTATATAGACATACACAGGAGTGTCGGAGAAATGACTGCACTATACAATTAGTGTTCTTATATAGACATACACAGGAGTGTCGGAGAAATGACTGCACTGAACAATTAGTGTTCTTATATACACGTACACAGGAGTGTCAGAGAAATGACTGCACTGAACAATTAGTGTTCTTATATAGACATACACAGGAGTGTCAGAGAAATGACTGCACTGAACAATTAGTGTTCTTATATAGACATACACAGGAGTGTCAGAGAAATGACTGCACTGAACAATTAGTGCTCTTATATACACATACACAGGAGTGTCAGAGAAATGACTGCACTGAACAATTAGTTTTCTTATATAGACATACACAGGAGTGTCAGAGAAATGACTGCACTGAACAATTAGTGTTCTTATATACACGTACACAAGAGTGTCGGAGAAATGACTGCACTGAACAATTAGTGTTCTTATATACACGTACACAGGAATGTCGGAGAAATGACTGCACTGAACAATTAGTGTTCTTATATACACGTACACAGGAGTGTCAGATAAATGACTGCACTGAACAATTAGTGTTCTTATATACACGTACACAGGAGTGTCAGAGAAATGAATGCACTGAACAATTAGTGTTCTTATATACACATACACAGGAGTGTCAGAGAAATGACTGCACTGAACAATTAGTGTTCTTATATAGACATACACAGGAGTGTCAGAGATATGACTGCACTGAACAATTAGTGTTCTTATATACACATACACAAGAGCACAAGAGTGTCAGAGATATGACTGCACTGAACAATTAGTGTTCTTATATACACATACACAGGAGTGTCAGAGAAATGACTGCACTGAACAATTAGTGTTCTTATATAGACATACACAGGAGTGTCAGAGATATGACTGCACTGAACAATTAGTGTTCTTATATACACATACACAGGAGTGTCAGAGAAATGACTGCACTGAACAATTAGTGTTCTTCTATACACATACACAGGAGTGTCAGAGAAATGACTGCACTGAACAATTAGTGTTCTTATATACACATACACAGGAGTGTCAGAGAAATGACTGCACTGAACAATTAGTGTTCTTATATACACATACACAAGAGTGTCAGAGATATGACTGCACTGAACAATTAGTGTTCTTATATACACATACACAGGAGTGTCAGAGAAATGACTGCACTGAACAATTAGTGTTCTTATATAGACATACACAGGAGTGTCAGAGATATGACTGCACTGAACAATTAGTGTTCTTATATACACATACACAGGAGTGTCGGAGAAATGACTGCACTGAACAATTAGTGTTCTTATATACACATACACAAGAGTGTCGGAGAAATGACTGCACTGAACAATTAGTGTTCTTATATACACGTACACAGGAGTGTCGGAGAAATGACTGCACTGAACAATTAGTGTTCTTATATACACGTACAAAGGAGTGTCAGAGAAATGACTGCACTGAACAATTAGTGTTCTTATATACATGTACACAGGAGTGTCAGAGAAATGACTGCACTGAACAATTAGTGTTCTTATATACACATACACAGGAGTGTCAGAGAAATGACTGCACTGAACAATTAGTGTTCTTATATACACATACACAGGAGTGTCAGAGAAATGACTGCACTATACAATTAGTGTTCTTATATAGACATACACAGGAGTGTCGGAGAAATGACTGCACTATACAATTAGTGTTCTTATATAGACATACACAGGAGTGTCGGAGAAATGACTGCACTGAACAATTAGTGTTCTTATATACACATACACAGGAGTGTCGGAGAAATGACTGCACTGAACAATTAGTGTTCTTATATACACATACACAGGAGTGTCGGAGAAATGACTGCACTGAAAATTTAGTGTTCTTATATAGACATACACAGGAGTGTCAGAGAAATGACTGCACTGAACAATTAGTGCTCTTATATACACATACACAGGAGTGTCAGAGAAATGACTGCACTGAACAATTAGTGTTCTTATATACACATACACAGGAGTGTCAGAGAAATGACTGCACTGAACAATTAGTGTTCTTATATACACATACACAGGAGTGTCAGAGAAATGACTTCACTGAACAATTAGTGTTCTTATATACACATACACAGGAGTGTCAGAGAAATGACTGCACTGAACAATTAGTGTTCTTATATACACATACACAGGAGTGTCAGAGAAATGACTGCTCTGAACAATTAGTGTTCTTATATACACGTACACAGGAGTGTCAGAGAAATGACTGCACTGAACAATTAGTGTTCTTATATACACGTACACAGGAGTGTCAGAGAAATGACTGCACTGAACAATTAGTGTTCTTATATACACATACACAGGAGTGTCAGAGAAATGACTGCACTGAACAATTAGTGTTCTTATATACACATACACAGGAGTGTCGGAGAAATGACTGCACTGAACAATTAGTGTTCTTATATAGACATACACAGGAGTGTCGGAGAAATGACTGCACTATACAATTAGTGTTCTTATATAGACATACACAGGAGTGTCGGAGAAATGACTGCACTGAACAATTAGTGTTCTTATATACACGTACACAGGAGTGTCAGAGAAATGACTGCACTGAACAATTAGTGTTCTTATATAGACATACACAGGAGTGTCAGAGAAATGACTGCACTGAACAATTAGTGTTCTTATATAGACATACACAGGAGTGTCAGAGAAATGACTGCACTGAACAATTAGTGCTCTTATATACACATACACAGGAGTGTCAGAGAAATGACTGCACTGAACAATTAGTTTTCTTATATAGACATACACAGGAGTGTCAGAGAAATGACTGCACTGAACAATTAGTGTTCTTATATACACGTACACAAGAGTGTCGGAGAAATGACTGCACTGAACAATTAGTGTTCTTATATACACGTACACAGGAATGTCGGAGAAATGACTGCACTGAACAATTAGTGTTCTTATATACACGTACACAGGAGTGTCAGATAAATGACTGCACTGAACAATTAGTGTTCTTATATACACGTACACAGGAGTGTCAGAGAAATGAATGCACTGAACAATTAGTGTTCTTATATGCACCTTATATACACATACACAGGAGTGTCAGAGAAATGACTGCACTGAACAATTAGTGTTCTTATATAGACATACACAGGAGTGTCGGAGAAATGACTGCACTGAACAATTAGTGTTCTTATATAGACATACACAGTAGTCGGAGAAATGACTGCACTGAACAATTAGTGTTCTTATATACACGTACACAGGAGTGTCAGAGAAATGACTGCACTGAACAATTAGTGTTCTTATATAGATATACACAGGAGTGTCAGAGAAATGACTGCACTGAACAATTAGTGCTCTTATATACACATACACAGGAGTGTCAGAGAAATGACTGCACTGAACAATTAGTGTTCTTATATACACATACACAAGAGTGTCACAGAAATGACTGCACTGAACAATTAGTGTTCTTATATAGACATACACAGGAGTGTCAGAGAAATGACTGCACTGAACAATTAATGTTCTTATATAGACATACACAGGAGGAGTGTCGGAGAAATGACTGCACTGAACTATTAGTGTTCTTATATAGACATACACAGGAGTGTCAGAGAAATGACTGCACTGAACAATTAGTGCTCTTATATACACATCCACAGGAGTGTCAGAGAAATGACTGCACTGAACAATTAGTGTTCTTATATAGACATACACTGGAGTGTCGGAGAAATGACTGCACTGAACAATTAATGTTCTTATATACACGTACACAGGAGTGTCAGAGAAATGACTGCACTGAACAATTAGTGTTCTTATATAGACATACACAGGAGTGTCAGAGAAATGACTGCACTGAACAATTAGTGTTCTTATATACACATACACAGGAGTGTCAGAGAAATGACTGCACTGAACAATTAGTGCTTATATACACATACACAGGAGTGTCAGAGAAATGACTACACTGAACAATTAGTGTTCTTATATACACATACACAGGAGTGTCAGAGAAATGACTGCACTGAACAATTAGTGTTCTTATATACACATACACAGGAGTGTCAGAGATATGACTGCACTGAACAATTAGTGTTCTTATATACACATACACAGGAGTGTCAGAGAAATGACTGCACTGAACAATTAGTGTTCTTCTATACACATACACAGGAGTGTCAAAGATATGACTGCACTGAACAATTAGTGTTCTTATATACACATACACAAGAGTGTCAGGGAAATGACTGCACTGAACAATTAGTGTTCTTATATAGACATACACAGGAGTGTTAGAGAAATGACTGCACTGAACAATTAGTGTTCTTATATACACATACACAGGAGTGTCAGAGAAATGACTGCACTGAACAATTAGTGTTCTTATATACACATACACAGGAGTGTCAGAGAAATGACTGCACTGAACAATTAGTGTTCTTATATACACATACACAGGAGTGTCAGAGAAATGACTGCACTGAACAATTAGTGTTCTTATATACACATACACAGGAGTGTCGGAGAAATGACTGCACTGAACAATTAGTGTTCTTATATAGACATACACAGGAGAGTCGAAGAAATGACTGCACTGAACAATTAGTGTTCTTATATAGACATACACAGGAGAGTCGGAGAAATGACTGCACTGAACAATTAGTGTTCTTATATAGACATACACAGGAGAGTCGGAGAAATGACTGCACTGAACAATTAGTGTTCTTATATACACGTACACAGGAGTGTCAGAGAAATGACTGCACTGAACAATTAGTGTTCTTATATAGACATACACAGGAGTGTCAGAGAAATGACTGCACTGAACAATTAGTGCTCTTATATACACATACACAGGAGTGTCAGAGAAATGACTGCACTGAACAATTAGTGTTCTTATATACACATACACAAGAGTGTCACAGAAATGACTGCACTGAACAATTAGTGTTCTTATATACACAAACACAGGAGTGTCAGAGAAATGACTGCACTGAACAATTAGTGATCTTATATACACATACACAGGAGTGTCAGAGAAATGACTGCACTGAACAATTAGTGTTCTTATATAGACATACACAGGAGTGTCAGAGATATGACTGCACTGAACAATTAGTGTTCTTATATACACATACACAAGAGTGTCAGGGAAATGACTGCACTGAACAATTAGTGTTCTTATATACATATACACAAGAGTGTCAGAGATATGACTGCACTGAACAATTAGTGTTCTCATATACACATACACACGAGTGTCAAAGATATGACTGCACTGAACAATTAGTGTTCTTATATACACATACACAAGAGTGTCAGGGAAATGACTGCACTGAACAATTAGTGTTCTTATATAGACATACACAGGCGTGTCAGAGAAATGACTGCACTGAACAATTAGTGTTCTTATATACACGTACACATGAGTGTCGGAGAAATGACTGCACTGAACAATTAGTGTTCTTATATACACGTACACAGGAGTGTCGGAGAAATGACTGCACTGAACAATTAGTGTTCTTATATACACGTACACAGGAGTGTCAGAGAAATGACTGCACTGAACAATTAGTGTTCTTATATACTAGGGGTGAGCGGGTTCGGATTTCTGAAATCCGAACCCCCCCGAGCCCCCCCGATCCGAGTCCAATCCGAGTCAGGCTCGACTTTTCCCGCCTGACTCGGATCTGAAATCGAGGCAAAACGTCATCATCCCGCCTTCCGAGTCTCGCGGGTTTTGGATCCTATATAAGGTACCCGCGTCGGCGCCATTTTCTCACTCGGCTGTGGACAGTGAAGAGGGAGGGTGGGAGTTAGGGCTGTGTAGTGTAGTGTAGTGTAGTGCTGCTGTTGTCCACTACTTCAAAGTCCATAGGGGCTGGCTGTGTTGTGCTGTGCTGCTGTTGTTAATAGGGGCTGTGTCCACTACTTCAAAGTCCATAGGGGCTGGCTGGACTGTGTTGTGCAGTCAGTTCTCCATAGGGGCTGTGTCCTCTCCAAAGTCCTGTGCAGTGTCCCAGTCCTAAAGGGGTGCTGTAGTGTTGTCCAGGGGGTGCTCTGTCCATCAGGGGTGCTCCCCCCAAGTGCTAAAAAAATAATATATTTTCTGTGTTTGTGAATTGTGTGCGCAGTAGCCGCACGTGCATCAACAAAGTAGTGCCAAGCGTGCGCCTGTGTCATAAGTAAAGGGCCGGCTGGCTTGACCGTTAAAGGGTGCTGTAACCCCCGAAAGTACGCTCCAGTCCAAACCAAAAAAAAAATTATTTTCTGTGTTTGTGAATTGTGTGCGCAGTAGCCGCACGTGCATCAACAAAGTAGTGTGAAGCGTGCGCCTGTGTCATAAGTAAAGGGCCAGCTGGCTTGACCGTTAAAGGGTGCTGTAACCCCCGAAAGTACACTCCAGTCCAAACCAAAAAAAAAATTATTTTCTGTGTTTGTGAATTGTGTGCGCAGTAGCCGCACGTGCATCAACAAAGTAGAGCCAAGCGTGCGCCTGTGTCATAAGTAAAGGGCCGTCTGGCTTGACCGTTAAAGGGTGCTGTAACCCCCGAAAGTACACTCCAGTCCAAACCAAAAAAAAAATTATTTTCTGTGTTTGTGAATTGTGTGCGCAGTAGCCGCATGTGCATCAACAAAGTAGTGCCAAGCGTGCGCCTGTGTCATAAGTAAAGGGCCAGCTGGCTTGACCGTTAAAGGGTGCTGTAACCCCCGAAAGTACACTCCAGTCCAAACCAAAAAAAAAATTAATTTCTGTGTTTGTGAATTGTGTGCGCAGTAGCCGCACGTGCATCAACAAAGTAGTGCCAAGCGTGTGCCTGTGTCATAAGTAAAGGGCCAGCTGGCTTGACCGTTAAAGGGTGCTGTAACCCCCGAAAGTACACTCCAGTCCAAACCAAAAAAAAAATTATTTTCTGTGTTTGTGAATTGTGTGCGCAGTAGCCGCACATGCATCAACAAAGTAGTGCCAAGCGTGCGCCTGTGTCATAAGTAAAGGGCCGGCTGGCTTGACCGTTAAAGGGTTCTGTAACCCCCAAAGTACACTCCAAACCAAAAAAATATATATTTTCTGTGTTTGTGACTTGTGTGCACTGTGGCTGCACGTGCATCAACAAAGGAGCAGCGCCAAGCGTGCGCCTGTGTCCCATAAGTAAAGAGCCGGCTGGCTCATTTCTTAAAGGGTGGTGTAACCCACAAAGTGCACTACTCTCCAGCAAAAATTAAAAAATATTTTCTGTGTTTGTGTGCGCTTTAGCCGCACGTATATATCAATATAACATAAATGGAGGACCAAACTTTCTCCGATAAAAATAAAATAGGGAAAGATCAAGAACCACTTCCTCCTAGTGCTGTTGCTGCTGCTGGGAGTTGTTCATCATCCCAGAGAGGAAGTAGGAACATCACTACTTTTACTAAACAATTGACCCTCCAACAGTCCCTAGCAATGAGGATGAAGTATGACAGCAGTCATCCTGAAGCAAAACGTATAACTGAGGCCTTGACTGCTATGTTGGTGTTAGACGTGCGTCCGGTATCCGCCATTAGTGCAGTGGGATTTAGACAATTGATGGAGGTAGTGTGTCCTCGGTTCCAAATCCCGACTAGATTCCACCTGCATCCTCAAAGCAGCAGCGACAAGCGTGCGTCTGACTGTTAAAGGGTGGTGACACCCTCAAAGTGTGCTACACAAACAATTAAAATACTGTTCTTTTTTTTTCTGTCTTTGTGAAATGTGTGGGCTGTAGCCGCACCTGCATCCTTAAAGCAGCAGCGACAAGCGTGCGTCTGTCTGTTAAAGGGTGGTGACACCCTCAAAGTGTGCTACACAAACAATTAAAATACTGTTCTTTTTTTTTCTGTCTTTGTAAATTGTGTGGGCTGTAGCCGCACTTGCATCCTCAAAGCAGCAGCGACAAGCGTGCGTCTGTCTGTTAAAGGGTGGTGTAACTCTCAAAGTGCTCCAAAAAATAAAAAACTATTTTTTTAATGTGTTTGTGACTTGTGTGCGATGTAGCCGCACTTGCATCTTCAAAGCAGCAGCGACAAGCGTGCATCTGTCTGTTAAAGGGTGGTGACACCCTCAAAGTGTGCTACACAAATAATAAAAATATTCTTCTTCTTTTTTCTGTCTTTGTGAATTGTGTGGGCTGTAGCCGCACTTGGATCCTCAAAGCAGCAGCGACAAGCATGCGTCTGTCTGTTAAAGGGTGGTGTAACCCTCAAAGTGCGCTCCACAAACAATAAAAATATTCTTCTTTTTTTTCTGTCTTTGTGAATTGTGTGGGCTGTAGCCACACTTGCATCCTCAAAGCAGCAGCGTCAAGCGTGCGTCTGTCTGTTAAAGGATTACATCGGTGACAGCATCCAAGTAGGCATGTCAGACAGTCCGTACCTGTACTGGCAGGAAAAAGAAGCAATTTGGAGGTCCCTGTACAAACTGTCTCTATTTTACCTGAGTTGCCCCCCCTCCAGTGTGTACTCCGAAGGAGTGTTTAGTGCAGCCGGGAACCTCAGGTAGGAGGTTGCTTCCACAAAATGTGGAGAAGATGATGTTCATAAAATGAATTATCAACTCTTCCAGGGAGACCAGCCTCCAGAACGTACAGAGGGACCTGTGGTTCCAGCGGGGACGAATTAATACTCTGTGAGGATGAGGATGTACACACTGAAGAGGGTGAGGAATCGGTGGATGAGGAGGATGAGGATGACATCTTGCCTCCGTAGAGCCAGTTTGTGCAGGGACAGATTAATTGCCAGCTTGTTTTGTGGGGGCCCAAACGAACCAATCATTTCAGCCACAGTTGTGTGGCAGACCCTGGCGCTGAAATGATTGGTTTGTTAAAGTGTGCATGTCCTGTTTATACAACATAAGGGTGGGTGGGAGGGCCCAAGGACAATTCCATCTTGCACCTCTTTTTTTTCTTTGCATTATGTACAGTTTGGGGCCTAGTTTTCCAAACTGCCATCCTGTCTGCCACTGCAGTTTCACGCCTAGATGGGTCACGTGTTTGTGCCGCCCACTCGTGTCGCTTAGCATAGTCATCCAGCTACCTCGGTGCAACCTTTTGGACATAAAAACACTATTGTGAGGTGTGAGGTGTTCAGAATAGACTGGAAATGAGTGGAAATTAAGGTTATTGAGGTTAATAATAGCATAGGAGCAGAAAAACCTACAAATTCTGTGATTTTAGCTGTTTTTATGCTTTTTTTCAAAAAAATACAGATCCAAAACACAAAACCCAGAACCCAAAACACGGAAGGGTGGTTTTGGCAAAACCAATCCAGATCCAAAACACGAAGAAAGATCCAGATCCAAACCAAAAACACAAAACACGAAAAGTGGCCGGTGCACACCCCTATTATATACACATACACAGGAGTGTCAGAGAAATGACTGCACTGAACAATTAGTGTTCTTATATACACATACACATGAGTGTCGGAGGAAATGACTGCACTGAACAATTAGTGTTCTTATATACACGTACACAGGAGTGTCGGAGAAATGACTGCACTGAACAATTAGTGTTCTTATATACACGTACACAGGAGTGTCAGAGAAATGACTGCACTGAACAATTAGTGTTCTTATATACTAGGGGTGAGCGGGTTCGGATTTCTGAAATCCGAACCCCCCCGAAGCCCCCCCCGATCCGAGTCCAATCCGAGTCAGGCTCGACTTTTCCCGCCTGACTCGGATCTGAAATCGAGGCAAAACGTCATCATCCCGCCTTCCGAGTCTCGCGGGTTTTGGATCCTATATAAGGTACCCGCGTCGGCGCCATTTTCTCACTCGGCTGTGGACAGTGAAGAGGGAGGGTGGGAGTTAGGGCTGTGCAGTGTAGTGTAGTGTAGTGCTGCTGTTGTCCACTACTTCAAAGTCCATAGGGGCTGGCTGTGTTGTGCTGTGCTGCTGTTGTTAATAGGGGCTGTGTCCACTACTTCAAAGTCCATAGGGGCTGGCTGGACTGTGTTGTGCAGTCAGTTCTCCATAGGGGCTGTGTCCTCTCCAAAGTCCTGTGCAGTGTCCCAGTCCTAAAGGGGGTGCTGTAGTGTTGTCCAGGGGGTGCTCTGTCCATCAGGGGTGCTCCCCCCAAGTGCTAAAAAAATAATATATTTTCTGTGTTTGTGAATTGTGTGCGCAGTAGCCGCACGTGCATCAACAAAGTAGTGCCAAGCGTGCGCCTGTGTCATAAGTAAAGGGCCGGCTGGCTTGACCGTTAAAGGGTGCTGTAACCCCCGAAAGTACGCTCCAGTCCAAACCAAAAAAAAAATTATTTTCTGTGTTTGTGAATTGTGTGCGCAGTAGCCGCACGTGCATCAACAAAGTAGTGCGAAGCGTGCGGCCTGTGTCATAAGTAAAGGGCCAGCTGGCTTGACCGTTAAAGGGTGCTGTAACCCCCGAAAGTACACTCCAGTCCAAACCAAAAAAAAAATTATTTTCTGTGTTTGTGAATTGTGTGCGCAGTAGCCGCACGTGCATCAACAAAGTAGAGCCAAGCGTGCGCCTGTGTCATAAGTAAAGGGCCGTCTGGCTTGACCGTTAAAGGGTGCTGTAACCCCCGAAAGTACACTCCAGTCCAAACCAAAAAAAAAATTATTTCTGTGTTTGTGAATTGTGTGCGCAGTAGCCGCATGTGCATCAACAAAGTAGTGCCAAGCGTGCGCCTGTGTCATAAGTAAAGGGCCAGCTGGCTTGACCGTTAAAGGGTGCTGTAACCCCCGAAAGTACACTCCAGTCCAAACCAAAAAAAAAATAAATTTCTGTGTTTGTGAATTGTGTGCGCAGTAGCCGCACGTGCATCAACAAAGTAGTGCCAAGCGTGTGCCTGTGTCCATAAGTAAAGGGCCAGCTGGCTTGACCGTTAAAGGGGTGCTGTAACCCCCAGAAAGTACACTCCAGTCCAAACCAAAAAAAAAATTATTTTCTGTGTTTGTGAATTGTGTGCGCAGTAGCCGCACATGCATCAACAAAGTAGTGCCAAGCGTGCGCCTGTGTCATAAGTAAAGGGCAAGGCTGGCTTGACCGTTAAAGGGTTCTGTAACCCCCAAAGTACACTCCAAACCAAAAAAAATATATATTTTCTGTGTTTGTGACTTGTGTGCACTGTGGCTGCACGTGCATCAACAAAGGAGCAGCGCCAAGCGTGCGCCTGTGTCCCCATAAGTAAAGAGCCGGCTGGCTCATTTCTTAAAGGGTGGTGTAACCCACAAAGTGCACTACTCTCCAGCAAAAATTAAAAAATATTTTCTGTGTTTGTGTGCGCTTTAGCCGCACGTATATATCAATATAACATAAATGGAGGACCAAACTTTCTCCGATAAAAATAAAATAGGGAAAGATCAAGAACCACTTCCTCCTAGTGCTGTTGCTGCTGCTGGGAGTTGTTCATCATCCCAGAGAGGAAGTAGGAACATCACTACTTTTACTAAACAATTGACCCTCCAACAGTCCCCTAGCAATGAGGATGAAGTATGACAGCAGTCATCCTGAAGCAAAACGTATAACTGAGGCCTTGACTGCTATGTTGGTGTTAGACGTGCGTCCGGTATCCGCCATTAGTGCAGTGGGATTTAGACAATTGATGGAGGTAGTGTGTCCTCGGTTCCAAATCCCGTCTAGATTCCACCTGCATCCTCAAAGCAGCAGCGACAAGCGTGCGTCTGACTGTTAAAGGGTGGTGACACCCTCAAAGTGTGCTACACAAACAATTAAAATACTGTTCTTTTTTTTTCTGTCTTTGTGAAATGTGTGGGCTGTAGCCGCACCTGCATCCTTAAAGCAGCAGCGACAAGCGTTGCGTCTGTCTGTTAAAGGGTGGTGACACCCTCAAAGTGTGCTACACAAACAATTAAAATACTGTTCTTTTTTTTTCTGTCTTTGTTCTTTGTAATTGTGTGGGCTGTAGCCGCACTTGCATCCTCAAAGCAGCAGCGACAAGCGTGCGTCTGTCTGTTAAAGGGTGGTGTAACTCTCAAAGTGCTCCAAAAAATAAAAAACTATTTTTTTAATGTGTTTGTGACTTGTGTGCGATGTAGCCGCACTTGCATCTTCAAAGCAGCAGCGACAAGCGTGCATCTGTCTGTTAAAGGGTGGTGACACCCTCAAAGTGTGCTACACAAATAATAAAAATATTCTTCTTCTTTTTTCTGTCTTTGTGAATTGTGTGGGGCTGTAGCCGCACTTGGATCCTCAAAGCAGCAGCGACAAGCGTGCGTCTGTCTGTTAAAGGGTGGGTGTAACCCTCAAAGTGCGCTCCACAAACAATAAAAATATTCTTCTTTTTTTTCTGTCTTTGTGAATTGTGTGGGCTGTAGCCACACTTGCATCCTCAAAGCAGCAGCGACAAGCGTGCGTCTGTCTGTTAAAGGATTACATCGGTGACAGCATCCAAGTAGGCATGTCAGACAGTCCGTACCTGTACTGGCAGGAAAAAGAAGCAATTTGGAGGTCCCTGTACAAACTGTCTCTATTTTACCTGAGTTGCCCCCCCTCCAGTGTGTACTCCGAAAGAGTGTTTAGTGCAGCCGGGGAACCTCAGGTAGGAGAAGATGATGTTCATAAAATGAATTATCAACTCTTCCAGGGAGACCAGCCTCCAGAACGTACAGAGGGACCTGTGGTTCCAGCGGGGACGAATTAATACTCTGTGAGGATGAGGATGTACACACTGAAGAGGGTGAGGAATCGGTGGATGAGGAGGATGAGGATGACATCTTGCCTCCGTAGAGCCAGTTTGTGCAGGGACAGATTAATTGCCAGCTTGTTTTGTGGGGGCCCAAACGAACCAATCATTTCAGCCACAGTTGTGTGGCAGACCCTGGCACTGAAATGATTGGTTTGTTAAAGTGTGCATGTCCTGTTTATACAACATAAGGGTGGGTGGGAGGGCCCAAGGACAATTCCATCTTGCACCTCTTTTTTTTCTTTGCATTATGTACAGTTTGGGGCCTAGTTTTCCAAACTGCCATCCTGTCTGCCACTGCAGTTTCACGCCTAGATGGGTCACGTGTTTGTGCCGCCCACTCGTGTCGCTTAGCATAGTCATCCAGCTACCTCGGTGCAACCTTTTGGACATAAAAACACTATTGTGAGGTGTGAGGTGTTCAGAATAGACTGGAAATGAGTGGAAATTAAGGTTATTGAGGTTAATAATAGCATAGGAGCAGAAAAACCTACAAATTCTGTGATTTTAGCTGTTTTTATGCTTTTTTTCAAAAAAATACAGATCCAAAACACAAAACCCAGAACCCAAAACACGGAAGGGTGGTTTTGGCAAAACCAATCCAGATCCAAAACACGAAGAAAGATCCAGATCCAAAACCAAAACACAAAACACGAAAAGTGGCCGGTGCACACCCCTATTATATACACATACACAGGAGTGTCAGAGAAATGACTGCACTGAACAATTAGTGTTCTTATATACACATACACAGGAGTGTCAGAGAAATGACTGCACTGAACAATTAGTGTTCATATATACACATACACAGGAATGTCAGAGAAATGACTGCACTGAACAATTAGTGTTCTTATATACACATACACAAGAGTGTCGGAGAAATGACTGCACTGAACAATTAGTGTTCTTATATACACCTTATATACACATACACAGGAGTGTCAGAGAAATGACTGCACTGAACAATTAGTGTTCTTATATAGACATACACAGGAGTGTCGGAGAAATGACTGCACTGAACAATTAGTGTTCTTATATAGACATACACAGGAGTGTCGGAGAAATGACTGCACTGAACAATTAGTGTTCTTATATACACATACACAGGAGTGTCAGAGAAATGACTGCACTGAACAATTAGTGTTCTTATATACACGTACACAAGAGTGTCGGAGAAATGACTGCACTGAACAATTAGTGTTCTTATATACACGTACACAGGAGTGTCGGAAAAATGACTGCACTGAACAATTAGTGTTCTTATATACACATACACAGGAGTGTCAGAGAAATGACTACACTGAACAATTAGTGTTCTTATATACACATACACAGGAGTGTCAGAGATATGACTGCACTGAACAATTAGTGTTCTTATATACACATACACAGGAGTGTCAGAGAAATGACTGCACTGAACAATTAGTGTTCTTATATACACATACACAAGAGTGTCAGAGAAATGACTGCACTGAACAATTAGTGTTCTTATATACACGTACACAAGAGTGTCGGAGAAATGACTGCACTGAACAATTAGTGTTCTTATATACACGTACACAGGAGTGTCGGATAAATGACTGCACTGAACAATTAGTGTTCTTATATACACGTACACAGGAGTGTCAGAGAAATGACTGCACTGAACAATTAGTGTTCTTATATACACCTTATATACACATACACAGGAGTGTCAGAGAAATGACTGCACTGAACAATTAGTGTTCTTATATAGACATACACAGGAGTGTCGGAGAAATGACTGCACTGAACAATTAGTGTTCTTATATAGACATACACAGGAGAGTCGGAGAAATGACTGCACTGAACAATAAGAGTTCTTATATACACGTACACAGGAGTGTCAGAGTAATGACTGCACCGAACAATTAGTGCTCTTATATACACATACACAGTGGTGTCAGAGAAAAGACTGCACTGAACAATTAGTGCTCTTATATACACATACACAGGAGTGTCAGAGAAATGACTGCACTGAACAATTAGTGCTCTTATATACACATACACAGGAGTGTCAGAGAAATGACTGCACTGAACAATTAGTGTTCTTATATACACATACACATTAGTGTCAGAGAAATGACTGCACTGAACAATTAGTGTTCTTATATACACATACACAGGAGTGTCAGAGAAATGACTGCACTGAACAATTAGTGTTCTTATATACACATACACAGGAGTGTCAGAGAAATGACTGCACTGAACAATTAGTGTTCTTATATACACATACACAGGAGTGTCGGAGAAATGACTGCACTGAACAATTAGTGTTCTTATATAGACATACACAGGAGAGTCGGAGAAATGACTGCACTGAACAATTAGTGTTCTTATATAGACGTACACAGGAGAGTCGGAGAAATGACTGCACTGAACAATTAGTGTTCTTATATAGACGTACACAGGAGAGTCGGAGAAATGACTGCACTGAACAATTAGTGTTCTTATATACACGTACACAGGAGTGTCAGAGAAATGACTGCACTGAACAATTAGTGTTCTTATATAGACATACACAGGAGTGTCAGAGAAATGACTGCACTGAACAATTAGTGCTCTTATATACACATACACAGGAGTGTCAGAGAAATGACTGCACTGAACAATTAGTGTTCTTATATACACATACACAGGAGTGTCAAAGATATGACTGCACTGAACAATTAGTGTTCTTATATACACATACACAAGAGTGTCAGGGAAATGACTGCACTGAACAATTAGTGTTCTTATATAGACATACACAGGAGTGTTAGAGAAATGACTGCACTGAACAATTAGTGTTCTTATATACACGTACACAGGAGTGTCGGAGAAATGACTGCACTGAACAATTAGTGTTCTTATATACACGTACACAGGAGTGTCGGAGAAATGACTGCACTGAACAATTAGTGTTCTTATATACACGTACACAGGAGTGTCAGAGAAATGACTGCACTGATCAATTAGTGCTCTTATATACACATACACAGGAGTGTCAGAGAAATGACTGCACTGAACAATTAGTGTTCTTATATACACATACACAGGAGTGTCGGAGAAATGACTGCACTGAACAATTAGTGTTCTTATATACACATATACAGGAGTGTCGGAGAAATGACTGCACTGAACAATTAGTGTTCTTATATAGACATACACAGGAGAGTCGGAGAAATGACTGCACTGAACAATTAGTGTTCTTATATAGACATACACAGGAGAGTCGGAGAAATGACTGCACTGAACAATTAGTGTTCTTATATAGACATACACAGGAGAGTCGGAGAAATGACTGCACTGAACAATTAGTGTTCTTATATACACGTACACAGGAGTGTCAGAGAAATGACTGCACTGAACAATTAGTGTTCTTATATAGACATACACAGGAGTGTCAGAGAAATGACTGCACTGATCAATTAGTGCTCTTATATACACATACACAGGAGTGTCAGAGAAATGACTGCACTGAACAATTAGTGTTCTTATATACACATACACAAGAGTGTCACAGAAATGACTGCACTGAACAATTAGTGTTCTTATATACACAAACACAGGAGTGTCAGAGAAATGACTGCACTGAACAATTAGTGATCTTATATACACATACACAGGAGTGTCAGAGAAATGACTGCACTGAACAATTAGTGTTCTTATATAGACATACACAGGAGTGTCAGAAATATGACTGCACTGAACAATTAGTGTTCTTATATACACATACACAAGAGTGTCAGGGAAATGACTGCACTGAACAATTAGTGTTCTTATATACACATACACAAGAGTGTCAGAGATATGACTGCACTGAACAATTAGTGTTCTCATATACACATACACAGGAGTGTCAAAGATATGACTGCACTGAACAATTAGTGTTCTTATATACACATACACAAGAGTGTCAGGGAAATGACTGCACTGAACAATTAGTGTTCTTATATAGACATTCACAGGCGTGTCAGAGAAATGACTGCACTGAACAATTAGTGTTCTTATATACACGTACACATGAGTGTCGGAGAAATGACTGCACTGAAAAAATTAGTGTTCTTATATACACGTACACAGGAGTGTCGGAGAAATGACTGCACTGAACAATTAGTGTTCTTATATACACGTACACAGGAGTGTCAGAGAAATGACTGCACTGAACAATTAGTGTTCTTATATACTAGGGGTGAGCGGGTTCGGATTTCTGAAATCCGAACCCCCCCGAGCCCCCCCGATCCGAGTCCAATCCGAGTCAGGCTCGACTTTTCCCGCCTGACTCGGATCTGAAATCGAGGCAAAACGTCATCATCCCGCCTTCCGAGTCTCGCGGGTTTTGGATCCTATATAAGGTACCCGCGTCGGCGCCATTTTCTCACTCGGCTGTGGACAGTGAAGAGGGAGGGTGGGAGTTAGGGCTGTGCAGTGTAGTGTAGTGTAGTGCTGCTGTTGTCCACTACTTCAAAGTCCATAGGGGCTGGCTGTGTTGTGCTGTGCTGCTGTTGTTAATAGGGGCTGTTTCCACTACTTCAAAGTCCATAGGGGCTGGCTGGACTGTGTTGTGCAGTCAGTTCTCCATAGGGGCTGTGTCCTCTCCAAAGTCCTGTGCAGTGTCCCAGTCCTAAAGGGGTGCTGTAGTGTTGTCCAGGGGGTGCTCTGTCCATCAGGGGTGCTCCCCCCAAGTGCTAAAAAAATAATATATTTTCTGTGTTTGTGAATTGTGTGCGCAGTAGCCGCACGTGCATCAACAAAGTAGTGCCAAGCGTGCGCCTGTGTCATAAGTAAAGGGCCGGCTGGCTTGACCGTTAAAGGGTGCTGTAACCCCCGAAAGTACGCTCCAGTCCAAACCAAAAATAAAATAATTTTCTGTGTTTGTGAATTGTGTGCGCAGTAGCCGCACGTGCATCAACAAAGTAGAGCCAAGCGTGCGCCTGTGTCATAAGTAAAGGGCCATCTGGCTTGACCGTTAAAGGGTTCTGTAACCCCCAAAGTACACTCCAAACCAAAAAAATATATATTTTCTGTGTTTGTGACTTGTGTGCACTGTGGCTGCACGTGCATCAACAAAGGAGCAGCGCCAAGCGTGCGCCTGTGTCCCATAAGTAAAGAGCCGGCTGGCTCATTTCTTAAAGGGTGGTGTAACCCACAAAGTGCACTACTCTCCAGCAAAAATAAAAAAATATTTTCTGTGTTTGTGTGCGCTTTAGCCGCACGTATATATCAATATAACATAAATGGAGGACCAAACTTTCTCCGATAAAAATAAAATAGGGAAAGATCAAGAACCACTTCCTCCTAGTGCTGTTGCTGCTGCTGGGAGTTGTTCATCATCCCAGAGAGGAAGTAGGAACATCACTACTTTTACTAAACAATTGACCCTCCAACAGTCCCTAGCAATGAGGATGAAGTATGACAGCAGTCATCCTGAAGCAAAACGTATAACTGAGGCCTTGACTGCTATGTTGGTGTTAGACGTGCGTCCGGTATCCGCCATTAGTGCAGTGGGATTTAGACAATTGATGGAGGTAGTGTGTCCTCGGTTCCAAATCCCGTCTAGATTCCACCTGCATCCTCAAAGCAGCAGCGACAAGCGTGCGTCTGACTGTTAAAGGGTGGTGATACCCTCAAAGTGTGCTACACAAACAATTAAAATATTGTTCTTTTTTTTTCTGTCTTTGTGAAATGTGTGGGCTGTAGCCACACCTGCATCCTTAAAGCAGCAGCGACAAGCGTGCGTCTGTCTGTTAAAGGGTGGTGACACCCTCAAAGTGTGCTACACAAACAATTAAAATACTGTTCTTTTTTTTTCTGTCTTTGTAAATTGTGTGGGCTGTAGCCGCACTTGCATCCTCAAAGCAGCAGCGACAAGCGTGCGTCTGTCTGTTAAAGGGTGGTGTAACTCTCAAAGTGCTCCAAAAAATAAAAAACTATTTTTTTAATGTGTTTGTGACTTGTGTGCGATGTAGCCGCACTTGCATCTTCAAAGCAGCAGCGACAAGCGTGCATCTGTCTGTTAAAGGGTGGTGACACCCTCAAAGTGTGCTACACAAATAATAAAAATATTCTTCTTCTTTTTTCTGTCTTTGTGAATTGTGTGGGCTGTAGCCGCACTTGGATCCTCAAAGCAGCAGCGACAAGCGTGCGTCTGTCTGTTAAAGGGTGGTGTAACCCTCAAAGTGCGCTCCACAAACAATAAAAATATTCTTCTTTTTTTTCTGTCTTTGTGAATTGTGTGGGCTGTAGCCACACTTGCATCCTCAAAGCAGCAGCGACAAGCGTGCGTCTGTCTGTTAAAGGATTACATCGGTGACAGCATCCAAGTAGGCATGTCAGACAGTCCGTACCTGTACTGGCAGGAAAAAGAAGCAATTTGGAGGTCCCTGTACAAACTGTCTCTATTTTACCTGAGTTGCCCCCCCTCCAGTGTGTACTCCGAAAGAGTGTTTAGTGCAGCCGGGAACCTCAGGTAGGAGGTTGCTTCCACAAAATGTGGAGAAGATGATGTTCATAAAATGAATTATCAACTCTTCCAGGGAGAGCAGCCTCCAGAACGTACAGAGGGACCTGTGGTTCCAGCGGGGACGAATTAATACTCTGTGAGGATGAGGATGTACACACTGAAGAGGGTGAGGAATCGGTGGATGAGGAGGATGAGGATGACATCTTGCCTCCGTAGAGCCAGTTTGTGCAGGGACAGATTAATTGCCAGCTTGTTTTGTGCGGGCCCAAACGAACCAATCATTTCGGCCACAGTTGTGTGGCAGACCCTGGTGCTGAAATGATTGGTTTGTTAAAGTGTGCATGTCCTGTTTATACAACATAAGGGTGGGTGGGAGAGCCCAAGGACAATTCCATCTTGCACCTCTTTTTTTTCTTTGCATTATGTACAGTTTGGGGCCTAGTTTTCCAAACTGCCATCCTGTCTGCCACTGCAGTTTCACGCCTAGATGGGTCACGTGTTTGTGCCGCCCACTCGTGTCGCTTAGCATAGTCATCCAGCTACCTCGGTGCAACCTTTTGGACATAAAAACACTATTGTGAGGTGTGAGGTGTTCAGAATAGACTGGAAATGAGTGGAAATTAAGGTTATTGAGGTTAATAATAGCATAGGAGCAGAAAAACCTACAAATTCTGTGATTTTAGCTGTTTTTATGCTTTTTTTCAAAAAAATACAGATCCAAAACACAAAACCCAGAACGCAAAACACGGAAGGGTGGTTTTGGCAAAACCAATCCAGATCCAAAACACGAAGAAAGATCCAGATCCAAAACCAAAACACAAAACACGAAAAGTGGCCGGTGCACACCCCTATTATATACACATACACAGGAGTGTCGGAGAAATGACTGCACTGAACAATTAGTGTTCTTATATAGACATACACAGGAGTGTCGGAGAAATGACTGCACTATACAATTAGTGTTCTTATATAGACATACACAGGAGTGTCGGAGAAATGACTGCACTGAACAATTAGTGTTCTTATATACACGTACACAGGAGTGTCAGAGAAATGACTGCACTGAACAATTAGTGTTCTTATATAGACATACACAGGAGTGTCAGAGAAATGACTGCACTGAACAATTAGTGCTCTTATATACACATACACAGGAGTGTCAGAGAAAAGACTGCACTGAACAATTAGTGCTCTTATATACACATACACAGGAGTGTCAGAGAAATGACTGCACTGAACAATTAGTGTTCTTATATACACATACACAGGAGTGTCAGAGAAATGACTGCACTGAACAATTAGTGTTCTTATATACACATACACAGGAATGTCAGAGAAATGACTGCACTGAACAATTAGTGTTCTTATATACACATACACAAGAGTGTCAGAGATATGACTGCACTGAACAATTAGTGTTCTTATATACACATACACAGGAATGTCAGAGAAATGACTGCACTGAACAATTAGTGTTCTTATATACACATACACTGGAGTGTCAGAGATATGACTGCACTGAACAATTAGTGTTCTTATATACACATACACAGGAGTGTCAGAGAAATGACTGCACTGAACAATTAGTGTTCTTATATACACATACACAAGAGTGTCAGAGAAATGACTGCACTGAACAATTAGTGTTCTTATATACACGTACACAAGAGTGTCGGAGAAATGACTGCACTGAACAATTAGTGTTCTTATATACACGTACACAGGAGTGTCGGAAAAATGACTGCACTGAACAATTAGTGTTCTTATATACACATACACAGGAGTGTCAGAGATATGACTGCACTGAACAATTAGTGTTCTTATATACACATACACAGGAGTGTCAGAGAAATGACTGCACTGAACAATTAGTGTTCTTATATACACATACACAAGAGTGTCAGAGAAATGACTGCACTGAACAATTAGTGTTCTTATATACACGTACACAAGAGTGTCGGAGAAATGACTGCACTGAACAATTAGTGTTCTTATATACACGTACACAGGAGTGTCGGATAAATGACTGCACTGAACAATTAGTGTTCTTATATACACGTACACAGGAGTGTCAGAGAAATGACTGCACTGAACAATTAGTGTTCTTATATACACCTTATATACACATACACAGGAGTGTCAGAGAAATGACTGCACTGAACAATTAGTGTTCTTATATAGACATACACAGGAGTGTCGGAGAAATGACTGCACTGAACAATTAGTGTTCTTATATAGACATACACAGGAGAGTCGGAGAAATGACTGCACTGAACAATAAGAGTTCTTATATACACGTACACAGGAGTGTCAGAGTAATGACTGCACTGAACAATTAGTGCTCTTATATACACATACACAGGGGTGTCAGAGAAAAGACTGCACTGAACAATTAGTGCTCTTATATACACATACACAGGAGTGTCAGAGAAATGACTGCACTGAACAATTAGTGCTCTTATATACACATACACAGGAGTGTCAGAGAAATGACTGCACTGAACAATTAGTGTTCTTATATACACATACACAGGAGTGTCAGAGAAATGACTGCACTGAACAATTAGTGTTCTTATATACACATACACAAGAGTGTCAGAGATATGACTGCACTGAACAATTAGTGTTCTTATATACACATACACAGGAGTGTCAGAGAAATGACTGCACTGAACACTTAGTGTTCTTATATACACATACACAGGAGTGTCAGAGATATGACTGCACTGAACAATTAGTGTTCTTATATACACATACACAGGAGTGTCAGAGAAATGACTGCACTGAACAATTAGTGTTCTTATATACACATACACAAGAGTGTCAGAGAAATGACTGCACTGAACAATTAGTGTTCTTATATAGACATACACAGGAGTGTCAGAGAAATGACTGCACTGAACAACTAGTGTTCTTATATACACGTACACAAGAGTGTCTAAGAAATGACTGCACTGAACAATTAGTGTTCTTATATACACGTACACAGGAGTGTCGGAGAAATGACTGCACTGAACAATTAGTGATCTTATATACACGTACACAGGAGTGTCGGATAAATGACTGCACTGAACAATTAGTGTTCTTATATACACGTACACAGGAGTGTCAGAGAAATGACTGCACTGAACAATTAGTGTTCTTATATGCACCTTATATACACATACACAGGAGTGTCAGAGAAATGACTGCACTGAACAATTAGTGTTCTTATATAGACATACACAGGAGTGTCGGAGAAATCACTGCACTGAACAATTAGTGTTCTTATATAGACATACACAGGAGAGTCGGAGAAATGACTGCACTGAACAATTAGTGTTCTTATATACACATACACAGGATTGTCAGAGAAATTACTGCACTGAACAATTAGTGTTCTTATATACACGTACACAGGAGTGTCAGAGAAATGACTGCACTGAACAATTAGTGTTCTTATATAGACATACACAGGAGTGTCAGAGAAATGACTGCACTGAACAATTAGTGCTCTTATATACACATACACAGGAGTGTCAGAGAAATGACTGCACTGAACAATTAGTGCTCTTATATACACATACACAGGAGTGTCACAGAAATGACTGCACTGAACAATTAGTGTTCTTATATAGACATACACAGGAGTGTCAGAGAAATGACTGCACTGAACAATTAATGTTCTTATATAGACATATACAGGAGGAGTGTCGGAGAAATGACTGCACTGAACAATTAGTGTTTTTATATAAACATACATAGGAGTGTCTGAGAAATGACTGCACTGAACAATTAGTGTTCTTATATACACATACACAGGAGTGTCAGAGAAATGACTGCACTGAACAATTAGTGTTCTTATATAAACATACACAGGAGTGTCGAAGAAATGACTGCACTGAACAATTAGTGTTCTTAAATAGACATACACAGGAGTGTCAGAGAAATGACTGCACTGAACAATTAGTGTTCTTATATACACGTACACAGGAGTGTCAGAGAAATGACTGCACTGAACAATTAGTGTTCTTATATAGACATACACAGGAGTGTCAGAGAAATGACTGCACTGAACAATTAGTGCTCTTATATACACATACACAGGAGTGTCAGAGAAATGACTGAACTGAACAATTAGTGTTCTTATATACACATACAAAGGAGTGTCAGAGAAATGACTGCACTGAACAATTAGTGCTTATATACACATACACAGGAGTGTCAGAGAAATGACTGCACTGAACAATTAGTGTTCTTATATACACATACACAGGAGTGTCAGAGAAATGACTGCACTGAACAATTAGTGTTCTTATATACACATACACAAGAGTGTCAGAGAAATGACTGCACTGAACAATTAGTGTTCTTATATACACGTACACAAGAGTGTCGGAGAAATGACTGCACTGAACAATTAATGTTCTTATATACACGTACACAGGAGTGTCGGAGAAATGACTGCACTGAACAATTAGTGTTCTTATATACACATACACAGGAGTGTCAGAGAAATGACTGCACTGAACAATTAGTGTTCTTATATACACATACACAGGAGTGTCAGAGATATGACTGCACTGAACAATTAGTGTTCTTATATACACATACACAGGAGTGTCAGAGAAATGACTGCACTGAACAATTAGTGTTCTTATATACACATACACAAGAGTGTCAGAGAAATGACTGCACTGAACAATTAGTGTTCTTATATACACGTACACAAGAGTGTCGGAGAAATGACTGCACTGAACAATTAGTGTTCTTATATACACGTACACAGGAGTGTCGGAGAAATGACTGCACTGAACAATTAGTGTTCTTATATACACGTACACAGGAGTGTCGGATAAATGACTGCACTGAACAATTAGTGTTCTTATATACACGTACACAGGAGTGTCAGAGAAATGACTGCACTGAACAATTAGTGTTCTTATATACACTTTATATACACATACACAGGAGTGTCAGAGAAATGACTGCACTGAACAATTAGTGTTCTTATATAGACATACACAGGAGTGTCGGAGAAATGACTGCACTGAACAATTAGTGTTCTTATATAGATATACACAGGAGAGTCGCAGAAATGACTGCACTGAACAATTAGTGTTCTTATATAGACATACACAGGAGTGTCAGAGAAATGACTGCACTGAACAATTAGTGTTCTTATATAGACATACACAGGAGTGTCAGAGAAATGACTGCACTGAACAATTAGTGCTCTTATATACACATACACAGGAGTGTCAGAGAAATGACTGCACTGAACAATTAGTGTTCTTATATACACATACACAAGAGTGTCACAGAAATGACTGCACTGAACAATTAGTGTTCTTATATAGACATACACAGGAGTGTCAGAGAAATGACTGCACTGAACAATTAATGTTCTTATATAGACATACGCAGGAGGAGTGTCGGAGAAATGACTGCACTGAACAATTAGTGTTTTTATATAAACATACATAGGTGTGTCAGAGAAATGACTGCACTGAACAATTAGTGTTCTTATATAGACATACACAGGAGTGTCAGAGAAATGACTGCACTGAACACTTAGTGTTCTTATATACACATACACAGGAGTGTCAGAGAAATGACTGCACTGAACAATTAGTGTTCTTATATACACATACACAGGAGTGTCAGAGAAATTAGTGTTCTTATATAGACATACACAGGAGTGTCAGAGAAATGACTGCACTGAACAATTAGTGTTCTTATATAGACATACACAGGAGTGTCGGAGAAATGACTGCACTGAACAATTAGTGTTCTTATATACACATACACAGGAGTGTCAGAGAAATGACTGCACTGAACAATTAGTGTTCTTATACACACATACACAAGAGTGTCGGAGATATGACTGCACTGAACAATTAGTGTTCTTATATAGACATACACAGGAGTGTCGGAGAAATGACTGCACTGAACAATTTGTGTTCTTATATACACATACACAGGAGTGTCAGAGATATGACTGCACTGAACAATTAGTGCTCTTCTATACACATACACAGGGGTGTCAGAGAAAAGACTGCACTGAACAATTAGTGCTCTTATATACACATACACAGGAGTGTCAGAGAAATGACTGCACTGAACAATTAGTGCTCTTATATACACATACACAGGAGTGTCAGAGAAATGACTGCACTGAACAATTAGTGTTCTTATATACACATACACAGGAGTGTCAGAGAAATGACTGCACTGAACAATTAGTGTTCTTATATACACATACACAAGAGTGTCAGAGATATGACTGCACTGAACAATTAGTGTTCTTATATACACATACACAGGAGTGTCAGAGAAATGACTGCAGTGAACAATTAGTGTTCTTATATACACATACACAGGAGTGTCAGAGATATGACTGCACTGAACAATTAGTGTTCTTATATACACATACACAGGAGTCTCAGAGAAATGACTGCACTGAACAATTAGTGTTCTTATATACACATACACAAGAGTGTCAGAGAAATGACTGCACTGAACAATTAGTGTTCTTATATAGACATACACAGGAGTGTCAGAGAAATGACTGCACTGAACAATTAGTGTTCTTATATACACGTACACAGGAGTGTCGGATAAATGACTGCTCTGAACAATTAGTGTTCTTATATACACGTACACAGGAGTGTCAGAGAAATGACTGCACTGAACAATTAGTGTTCTTATATGCACCTTATATACACATACACAGGAGTGTCAGAGAAATGACTGCACTGAACAATTAGTGTTCTTATATAGACATACACAGGAGAGTCGGAGAAATGACTGCACTGAACAATTAGTGTTCTTATATACACATACACAGGAGTGTCAGAGAAATGACTGCACTGAACAATTAGTGTTCTTATATACACTTACACAGGAGTGTCAGCGAAATGACTGCACTGAACAATTAGTGTTCTTATATACACATACACAAGAGTGTCAGAGATATGACTGCACTGAACAATTAGTGTTCTTATATACACATACACAGGAGTGTCAGAGAAATGACTGCACTGAACAATTAGTGTTCTTATATACACATACACAGGAGTGTCAGAGATATGACTGCACTGAACAATTAGTGTTCTTATATACACATACACAGGAGTGTCAGAGAAATGACTGCACTGAACAATTATTGTTCTTATATACACATACACAAGAGTGTCAGAGAAATGACTGCACTGAACAATTAGTGTTCTTATATAGACATACACAGGAGTGTCAGAGAAATGACTGCACTGAACAATTAGTGTTCTTATATACACGTATACAAGAGTGTCTAAGAAATGACTGCACTGAACAATTAGTGTTCTTATATACACGTACACAGGAGTGTCGGAGAAATGACTGCACTGAACAATTAGTGTTTTTATATACACGTACACAGGAGTGTCAGATAAATGACTGCACTGAACAATTAGTGTTCTTATATACACGTACACAGGAGTGTCAGAGAAATGACTGCACTGAACAATTAGTGTTCTTATATGCACCTTATATACACATACACAGGAGTGTCAGAGAAATGACTGCACTGAACAATTAGTGTTCTTATATAGACATACACAGGAGTGTCGGAGAAATGACTGCACTGAACAATTAGTGTTCTTATATAGACATACACTGGAGATTCGGAGAAATGACTGCACTGAACAATTAGTGTTCTTATATACACATACACAGGAGTGTCAGAGAAATGACTGCACTGAACAATTAGTGTTCTTATATACACGTACACAGGAGTGTCAGAGAAATGACTGCACTGAACAATTAGTGTTCTTATATAGACATACACAGGAGTGTCAGAGAAATGACTGCACTGAACAATTAGTGCTCTTATATACACATACACAGGAGTGTCACAGAAATGACTGCACTGAACAATTAGTGTTCTTATATAGACATACACAGGAGTGTCAGAGAAATGACTGCACTGAACAATTAGTGTTCTTATATAGACATACACTGGAGTGTCGGAGAAATGACTGCACTGAACAATTAGTGTTCTTATATACACATACACAGGAGTGTCAGAGAAATGACTGCACTGAACAATTAGTGTTCTTATACACACATACACAAGAGTGTCGGAGATATGACTGCACTGAACAATTAGTGTTCTTATATAGACATACACAGGAGTGTCGGAGAAATGACTGCACTGAACAATTTGTGTTCTTATATACACATACACAGGAGTGTCAGAGATATGACTGCACTGAACAATTAGTGCTCTTCTATACACATACACAGGGGTGTCAGAGAAAAGACTGCACTGAACAATTAGTGCTCTTATATACACATACACAGGAGTGTCAGAGAAATGACTGCACTGAACAATTAGTGCTCTTATATACACATACACAGGAGTGTCAGAGAAATGACTGCACTGAACAATTAGTGTTCTTATATACACATACACAGGAGTGTCAGAGAAATGACTGCACTGAACAATTAGTGTTCTTATATACACATACACAAGAGTGTCAGAGATATGACTGCACTGAACAATTAGTGTTCTTATATACACATACACAGGAGTGTCAGAGAAATGACTGCAGTGAACAATTAGTGTTCTTATATACACATACACAGGAGTGTCAGAGATATGACTGCACTGAACAATTAGTGTTCTTATATACACATACACAGGAGTCTCAGAGAAATGACTGCACTGAACAATTAGTGTTCTTATACACACATACACAAGAGTGTCAGAGAAATGACTGCACTGAACAATTAGTGTTCTTATATAGACATACACAGGAGTGTCAGAGAAATGACTGCACTGAACAATTAGTGTTCTTATATACACGTTCACAAGAGTGTCGAAGAAATGACTGCACTGAACAATTAGTGTTCTTATATACACGTACACAGGAGTGTCTGAGAAATGACTGCACTGAACAATTAGTGTTCTTATATACACGTACACAGGAGTGTCGGATAAATGACTGCTCTGAACAATTAGTGTTCTTATATACACGTACACAGGAGTGTCAGAGAAATGACTGCACTGAACAATTAGTGTTCTTATATGCACCTTATATACACATACACAGGAGTGTCAGAGAAATGACTGCACTGAACAATTAGTGTTCTTATATAGACATACACAGGAGAGTCGGAGAAATGACTGCACTGAACAATTAGTGTTCTTATATACACATACACAGGAGTGTCAGAGAAATGACTGCACTGAACAATTAGTGTTCTTATATACACATACACAGGAGTGTCAGAGAAATGACTGCACTGAACAATTAGTGTTCTTATATACACATACACAAGAGTGTCAGAGATATGACTGCACTGAACAATTAGTGTTCTTATATACACATACACAGGAGTGTCAGAGAAATGACTGCACTGAACAATTAGTGTTCTTATATACACATACACAGGAGTGTCAGAGATATGACTGCACTGAACAATTAGTGTTCTTATATACACATACACAGGAGTGTCAGAGAAATGACTGCACTGAACAATTAGTGTTCTTATATACACATACACAAGAGTGTCAGAGAAATGACTGCACTGAACAATTAGTGTTCTTATATAGACATACACAGGAGTGTCAGAGAAATGACTGCACTGAACAATTAGTGTTCTTATATACACGTATACAAGAGTGTCTAAGAAATGACTGCACTGAACAATTAGTGTTCTTATATACACGTACACAGGAGTGTCGGAGAAATGACTGCACTGAACAATTAGTGTTTTTATATACACGTACACAGGAGTGTCAGATAAATGACTGCACTGAACAATTAGTGTTCTTATATACACGTACACAGGAGTGTCAGAGAAATGACTGCACTGAACAATTAGTGTTCTTATATGCACCTTATATACACATACACAGGAGTGTCAGAGAAATGACTGCACTGAACAATTAGTGTTCTTATATAGACATACACAGGAGTGTCGGAGAAATGACTGCACTGAACAATTAGTGTTCTTATATAGACATACACTGGAGATTCGGAGAAATGACTGCACTGAACAATTAGTGTTCTTATATACACATACACAGGAGTGTCAGAGAAATGACTGCACTGAACAATTAGTGTTCTTATATACACGTACACAGGAGTGTCAGAGAAATGACTGCACTGAACAATTAGTGTTCTTATATAGACATACACAGGAGTGTCAGAGAAATGACTGCACTGAACAATTAGTGCTCTTATATACACATACACAGGAGTGTCACAGAAATGACTGCACTGAACAATTAGTGTTCTTATATAGACATACACAGGAGTGTCAGAGAAATGACTGCACTGAACAATTAGTGTTCTTATATAGACATACACTGGAGTGTCGGAGAAATGACTGCACTGAACAATTAGTGTTCTTATATACACATACACAGGAGTGTCAGAGAAATGACTGCACTGAACAATTAGTGTTCTTATACACACATACACAAGAGTGTCGGAGATATGACTGCACTGAACAATTAGTGTTCTTATATAGACATACACAGGAGTGTCGGAGAAATGACTGCACTGAACAATTTGTGTTCTTATATACACATACACAGGAGTGTCAGAGATATGACTGCACTGAACAATTAGTGCTCTTCTATACACATACACAGGGGTGTCAGAGAAAAGACTGCACTGAACAATTAGTGCTCTTATATACACATACACAGGAGTGTCAGAGAAATGACTGCACTGAACAATTAGTGCTCTTATATACACATACACAGGAGTGTCAGAGAAATGACTGCACTGAACAATTAGTGTTCTTATATACACATACACAGGAGTGTCAGAGAAATGACTGCACTGAACAATTAGTGTTCTTATATACACATACACAAGAGTGTCAGAGATATGACTGCACTGAACAATTAGTGTTCTTATATACACATACACAGGAGTGTCAGAGAAATGACTGCAGTGAACAATTAGTGTTCTTATATACACATACACAGGAGTGTCAGAGATATGACTGCACTGAACAATTAGTGTTCTTATATACACATACACAGGAGTCTCAGAGAAATGACTGCACTGAACAATTAGTGTTCTTATACACACATACACAAGAGTGTCAGAGAAATGACTGCACTGAACAATTAGTGTTCTTATATAGACATACACAGGAGTGTCAGAGAAATGACTGCACTGAACAATTAGTGTTCTTATATACACGTTCACAAGAGTGTCGAAGAAATGACTGCACTGAACAATTAGTGTTCTTATATACACGTACACAGGAGTGTCTGAGAAATGACTGCACTGAACAATTAGTGTTCTTATATACACGTACACAGGAGTGTCGGATAAATGACTGCTCTGAACAATTAGTGTTCTTATATACACGTACACAGGAGTGTCAGAGAAATGACTGCACTGAACAATTAGTGTTCTTATATGCACCTTATATACACATACACAGGAGTGTCAGAGAAATGACTGCACTGAACAATTAGTGTTCTTATATAGACATACACAGGAGAGTCGGAGAAATGACTGCACTGAACAATTAGTGTTCTTATATACACATACACAGGAGTGTCAGAGAAATGACTGCACTGAACAATTAGTGTTCTTATATACACATACACAGGAGTGTCAGAGAAATGACTGCACTGAACAATTAGTGTTCTTATATACACATACACAAGAGTGTCAGAGATATGACTGCACTGAACAATTAGTGTTCTTATATACACATACACAGGAGTGTCAGAGAAATGACTGCACTGAACAATTAGTGTTCTTATATACACATACACAGGAGTGTCAGAGATATGACTGCACTGAACAATTAGTGTTCTTATATACACATACACAGGAGTGTCAGAGAAATGACTGCACTGAACAATTAGTGTTCTTATATACACATACACAAGAGTGTCAGAGAAATGACTGCACTGAACAATTAGTGTTCTTATATAGACATACACAGGAGTGTCAGAGAAATGACTGCACTGAACAATTAGTGTTCTTATATACACGTATACAAGAGTGTCTAAGAAATGACTGCACTGAACAATTAGTGTTCTTATATACACGTACACAGGAGTGTCGGAGAAATGACTGCACTGAACAATTAGTGTTTTTATATACACGTACACAGGAGTGTCAGATAAATGACTGCACTGAACAATTAGTGTTCTTATATACACGTACACAGGAGTGTCAGAGAAATGACTGCACTGAACAATTAGTGTTCTTATATGCACCTTATATACACATACACAGGAGTGTCAGAGAAATGACTGCACTGAACAATTAGTGTTCTTATATAGACATACACAGGAGTGTCGGAGAAATGACTGCACTGAACAATTAGTGTTCTTATATAGACATACACTGGAGATTCGGAGAAATGACTGCACTGAACAATTAGTGTTCTTATATACACATACACAGGAGTGTCAGAGAAATGACTGCACTGAACAATTAGTGTTCTTATATACACATACACAGGAGTGTCAGAGAAATGACTGCACTGAACAATTAGTGCTCTTATATACACATACACAGGAGTGTCACAGAAATGACTGCACTGAACAATTAGTGTTCTTATATAGACATACACAGGAGTGTCAGAGAAATGACTGCACTGAACAATTAATGTTCTTATATAGACATACACAGGAGGAGTGTCTGAGAAATGACTGCACTGAACAATTAGTGTTTTTATATAAACATACATAGGAGTGTCTGAGAAATGACTGCACTGAACAATTAGTGTTCTTATATAGACATACACAGGAGTGTCAGAGAAATGACTGCACTGAACAATTAGTGTTCTTATATAAACATACACAGGAGTGTCGAAGAAATGACTGCACTGAACAATTAGTGTTCTTATATAGACATACACAGGAGTGTCGGAGAAATGACTGCACTGAACAATTAGTGTTCTTATATAGACATACACAGGAGTGTCGGAGAAATGACTGCACTGAAAAATTAGTGTTCTTATATACACGTACACAGGAGTGTCAGAGAAATGACTGCACTGAACAATTAGTGTTCTTATATAGACATACACAGGAGTGTCAGAGAAATGACTGCACTGAACAATTAGTGTTCTTATATAGACATACACAGGAGTGTTAGAGAAATGACTGCACTGAACAATTAGTGTTCTTATATACACATACAAAGGAGTGTCAGAGAAATGACTGCACTGAACATTTAGTGCTTATATACACATACACAGGAGTGTCAGAGAAATGACTGCACTGAACAATTAGTGTTCTTATATACACATACACAGGAGTGTCAGAGATATGACTGCACTGAACAATTAGTGTTCTTATATACACGTACACAAGAGTGTCGGAGAAATGACTGCACTGAACAATTAGTGTTCTTATATAGACATACACAAGAGTGTCAGAGAAATGACTGCACTGAACAATTAGTGTTCTTATATACACGTACACAAGAGTGTCGGAGAAATGACTGCACTGAACAATTAGTGTTGTTATATACACGTACACAGGAGTGTCGGAGAAATGACTGCACTGAACAATTAGTGTTCTTATATACACGTACACAGGAGTGTCGGATAAATGACTGCACTGAACAATTAGTGTTCTTATATACACGTACACAGGAGTGTCAGAGAAATGACTGCACTGAACAATTAGTGTTCTTATATACACCTTATATACACATACACAGGAGTGTCAGAGAAATGACTGCACTGAACAATTAGTGTTCTTATATAGACATACACAGGAGTGTCGGAGAAATGACTGCACTGAACAATTAGTGTTCTTATATAGACATACACAGGAGAGTCGGAGAAATGACTGCACTGAACAATTAGTGTTCTTATATACACGTACACAGGAGTGTCAGAGAAATGACTGCACTGAACAATTAGTGTTCTTATATAGACATACAAAGGAGTGTCAGAGAAATGACTGCACTGAACATTTAGTGCTTATATACACATACACAGGAGTGTCAAAGAAATGACTGCACTGAACAATTACTGTTCTTATATACACATACACAGGAGTGTCAGAGATATGACTGCACTGAACAATTAGTGTTCTTATATACACATACACAGGAGTGTCAGAGAAATGACTGCACTGAACAATTAGTGTTCTTATATAGACATACACAGGAGTGCCAGAGAAATGACTGCACTGAACAATTAGTGTTCTTATATAGACATACACAGGAGTGTCAGAGAAATGACTGCACTGAACAATTAGTGTTCTTATATAGACATACACAGGAGTGTCGGAGAAATGACTGCACTGAACAATTAGTGTTCTTATATACACATACACAGGAGTGTCAGAGAAATGACTGCACTGAACAATTAGTGTTCTTATACACACATACACAAGAGTGTCGGAGATATGACTGCACTGAACAATTAGTGTTCTTATATAGACATACACAAGAGTGTCAGAGAAATGACTGCACTGAACAATTAGTGTTCTTATACACACATACACAGGAGTGTCGGAGAAATGACTGCACTGAACAATTTGTGTTCTTATATAGACATACACAAGAGTGTCAGAGAAATGACTGCACTGAACAATTAGTGTTCTTATATAGACATACACTGGAGTGTCAGAGAAATGACTGCACTGAACAATTAGTGTTCTTATATACACATACACAGGAGTGTCAGAGAAATGACTGCACTGAACAATTAGTGTTCTTATATACACATACACAGGAGTGTCAGAGAAATGACTGCACTGAACAATTAGTGTTCTTATATACACATACACAGGAGTGTCAGAGAAATGACTGCACTGAATAATTAGTGTTCTTATATACAAATACACAAGAGTGTCAGAGATATGACTGCACTGAACAATTAATGTTCTTATATACACATACACAGGAGTGTCAGAGAAATGATTGCACTGAACAATTAGTGTTCTTATATAGACATACACAGGAGAGTCGGAGAAATGACTGCACTGAACAATTAGTGTTCTTATATACACGTACACAGGAGTGTCAGAGAAATGACTGCACTGAACAATTAGTGTTCTTATATAGACATACACAGGAGTGTCAGAGAAATGACTGCACTGAACAAAAAGTGCTCTTATATACACATACACAGGAGTGTCAGAGAAATTACTGCACTGAACAATTAGTGTTCTTATATACACATACACAAGAGTGTCACAGAAATGACTGCACTGAACAATTAGTGTTCTTATATAGACATACACAGGAGTGTCAGAGAAATGACTGCACTGAACAATTAATGTTCTTATATAGACATATACAGGAGGAGTGTCGGAGAAATGACTGCACTGAACAATTAGTGTTTTTATATAAACATACATAGGAGTGTCAGAGAGATGACTGCACTGAACAATTACTGTTCTTATATACACATACACAGGAGTGTCAGAGAAATGACTGCACTGAACAATTAGTGTTCTTATATAGACATACACAGGAGTGTCAGAGAAATGACTGCACTGAACACTTAGTGTTCTTATATACACATACACAGGAGTGTCAGAGAAATGACTGCACTGAACAATTAGTGTTCTTATATAGACATACACAGGAGTGTCAGAGAAATGACTGCACTGAACAATTAGTGTTCTTATATAGACATACACATGAGTGTCAGAGAAATGACTGCACTGAACAATTAGTGTTCTTATATAGACATACACAGGAGTGTCGGAGAAATGACTGCACTGAACAATTAGTGTTCTTATATACACATACACAGGAGTGTCAGAGAAATGACTGCACTGAACAATTAGTGTTCTTATATACACATACACAAGAGTGTCGGCGATATGACTGCACTGAACAATTAGTGTTCTTATATACACATACACAAGAGTGTCGGCGATATGACTGCACTGAACAATTAGTGTTCTTATATAGACATACACAGGAGTGTCGGAGAAATGACTGCACTGAACAATTTGTGTTCTTATATAGACATACACAAGAGTGTCAGAGAAATGACTGCACTGAACAATTAGTGTTCTTATATAGACATACACAGGAGTGTCAGAGAAATGACTGCACTGAACAATTAGTGTTCTTATATACACATACACAGGAGTGTCAGAGAAATGACTGCACTGAACAATTAGTGTTCTTATATACACATACACAGGAGTGTCAGAGAAATGACTGCACTGAACAATTAGTGTTCTTATCTAGACATACACAGGAGTGTCAGAGAAATGACTGCACTGAACACTTAGTGTTCTTATATACACATACACAGGAGTGTCAGAGAAATGACTGCACTGAACAATTAGTGTTCTTATATACACATACACAGGAGTGTCAGAGAAATGACTGCACTGAACAATTATTGTTCTTATATAGACATACACAGGAGTGTCAGAGAAATGACTGCACTGAACAATTAGTGTTCTTATATAGAAATACACAGGAGTGTCGGAGAAATGACTGCACTGAACAATTAGTGTTCTTATATACACATACACAGGAGTGTCAGAGAAATGACTGCACTGAAAAATTAGTGTTCTTATACACACATACACAAGAGTGTCGGAGATATGACTGCACTGAACAATTAGTGTTCTTATATAGACATACACAGGAGTGTCGGAGAAATAACTGCACTGAACAATTTGTGTTCTTATATAGACATACACAAGAGTGTCAGAGAAATGACTGCACTGAACAATTAGTGTTCTTATATAGACATACACTGGAGTGTCAGAGAAATGACTGCACTGAACAATTAGTGTTCTTATATACACATACACAGGAGTGTCAGAGAAATGACTGCACTGAACAATTAGTGTTCTTATATACACATACACAGGAGTGTCAGAGAAATGACTGCACTGAACAATTAGTGTTCTTATATACACATACACAGGAGTGTCAGAGAAATGACTGCACTGAACAATTAGTGTTCTTATATACACATACACAAGAGTGTCAGAGATATGACTGCACTGAACAATTAGTGTTCTTATATACACATACACAGGAGTGTCAGAGAAATGATTGCACTGAACAATTAGTGTTCTTATATAGACATACACAGGAGAGTCGGAGAAATGACTGCACTGAACAATTATTGTTCTTATATCGACGTACACAGGAGTGTCAGAGAAATGACTGCACTGAACAATTAGTGTTCTTATATAGACATACACAGGAGTGTCAGAGAAATGACTGCACTGAACAATTAGTGTTCTTATATACACATACACAGGAGTGTCAGAGAAATGACTGCACTGAACAATTAGTGTTCTTATATACACATACACAAGAGTGTCAGAGATATGACTGCACTGAACAATTAGTGTTCTTATATACACATACACAGGAGTGTCAGAGAAATGACTGCAGTGAACAATTAGTGTTCTTATATACACATACACAGGAGTGTCAGAGATATGACTGCACTGAACAATTAGTGTTCTTATATACACATACACAGGAGTGTCAGAGAAATGACTGCACTGAACAATTAGTGTTCTTATATACACATACACAAGAGTGTCAGAGAAATGACTGCACTGAACAATTAGTGTTCTTATATAGACATACACAGGAGTGTCAGAGAAATGACTGCACTGAACAATTAGTGTTCTTATATACACGTTCACAAGAGTGTCGAAGAAATGACTGCACTGAACAATTAGTGTTCTTATATACACGTACACAGGAGTGTCTGAGAAATGACTGCACTGAACAATTAGTGTTCTTATATACACGTACACAGGAGTGTCGGATAAATGACTGCTCTGAACAATTAGTGTTCTTATATACACGTACACAGGAGTGTCAGAGAAATGACTGCACTGAACAATTAGTGTTCTTATATGCACCTTATATACACATACACAGGAGTGTCAGAGAAATGACTGCACTGAACAATTAGTGTTCTTATATAGACATACACAGGAGAGTCGGAGAAATGACTGCACTGAACAATTAATGTTCTTATATACACATACACAGGAGTGTCAGAGAAATGACTGCACTGAACAATTAGTGTTCTTATATACACATACACAGGAGTGTCAGAGAAATGACTGCACTGAACAATTAGTGTTCTTATATACACATACACAAGAGTGTCAGAGATATGACTGCACTGAACAATTAGTGTTCTTATATACACATACACAGGAGTGTCAGAGAAATGACTGCACTGAACAATTAGTGTTCTTATATACACATACACATACACAGGAGTGTCAGAGATATGACTGCACTGAACAATTAGTGTTCTTATTTACACATACACAGGAGTGTCAGAGAAATGACTGCACTGAACAATTAGTGTTCTTATATACACATACACAAGAGTGTCAGAGAAATGACTGCACTGAACAATTAGTGTTCTTATATAGACATACACAGGAGTGTCAGAGAAATGACTGCACTGAACAATTAGTGTTCTTATATACACGTATACAAGAGTGTCTAAGAAATGACTGCACTGAACAATTAGTGTTCTTATATACACGTACACAGGAGTGTCGGAGAAATGACTGCACTGAACAATTAGTGTTTTTATATACACGTACACAGGAGTGTCAGATAAATGACTGCACTGAACAATTAGTGTTCTTATATACACGTACACAGGAGTGTCAGAGAAATGACTGCACTGAACAATTAGTGTTCTTATATGCACCTTATATACACATACACAGGAGTGTCAGAGAAATGACTGCACTGAACAATTAGTGTTCTTATATAGACATACACAGGAGTGTCGGAGAAATGACTGCACTGAACAATTAGTGTTCTTATATAGACATACACTGGAGATTCGGAGAAATGACTGCACTGAACAATTAGTGTTCTTATATACACATACACAGGAGTGTCAGAGAAATGACTGCACTGAACAATTAGTGTTCTTATATACACGTACACAGGAGTGTCAGAGAAATGACTGCACTGAACAATTAGTGTTCTTATATAGACATACACAGGAGTGTCAGAGAAATGACTGCACTGAACAATTAGTGCTCTTATATACACATACACAGGAGTGTCACAGAAATGACTGCACTGAACAATTAGTGTTCTTATATAGACATACACAGGAGTGTCAGAGAAATGACTGCACTGAACAATTAATGTTCTTATATAGACATACACAGGAGGAGTGTCGGAGAAATGACTGCACTGAACAATTAGTGTTTTTATATAAACATACATAGGAGTGTTTGAGAAATGACTGCACTGAACAATTAGTGTTCTTATATAGACATACACAGGAGTGTCAGAGAAATGACTGCACTGAACAATTAGTGTTCTTATATAAACATACACAGGAGTGTCGAAGAAATGACTGCACTGAACAATTAGTGTTCTTATATAGACATACACAGGAGTGTCGGAGAAATGACTGCACTGAACAATTAGTGTTCTTATATAGACATACACAGGAGTGTCGGAGAAATGACTGCACTGAAAAATTAGTGTTCTTATATACACGTACACAGGAGTGTCAGAGAAATGACTGCACTGAACAATTAGTGTTCTTATATAGACATACACAGGAGTGTCAGAGAAATGACTGCACTGAACAATTAGTGTTCTTATATAGACATACACAGGAGTGTTAGAGAAATGACTGCACTGAACAATTAGTGTTCTTATATACACATACAAAGGAGTGTCAGAGAAATGACTGCACTGAACATTTAGTGCTTATATACACATACACAGGAGTGTCAGAGAAATGACTGCACTGAACAATTAGTGTTCTTATATACACATACACAGGAGTGTCAGAGATATGACTGCGCTGAACAATTAGTGTTCTTATATACACATACACAGGAGTGTCAGAGAAATGACTGCACTGAACAATTAGTGTTCTTATATACACATACACAAGAGTGTCAGAGAAATAACTGCACTGAACAATTAGTGTTCTTATATACACGTACACAAGAGTGTCGGAGAAATGACTGCACTGAACAATTAGTGTTCTTATATAGACATACACAAGAGTGTCAGAGAAATGACTGCACTGAACAATTAGTGTTCTTATATACACGTACACAAGAGTGTCGGAGAAATGACTGCACTGAACAATTAGTGTTCTTATATACACGTACACAGGAGTGTCGGAGAAATGACTGCACTGAACAATTAGTGTTCTTATATACACGTACACAGGAGTGTCGGATAAATTACTGCACTGAACAATTAGTGTTCTTATATACACGTACACAGGAGTGTCAGAGAAATGACTGCACTGAACAATTAGTGTTCTTATATACACCTTATATACACATACACAGGAGTGTCAGAGAAATGACTGCACTGAACAATTAGTGTTCTTATATAGACATACACAGGAGTGTCGGAGAAATGACTGCACTGAACAATTAGTGTTCTTATATAGACATACACAGGAGAGTCGGAGAAATGACTGCACTGAACAATTAGTGTTCTTATATACACGTACACAGGAGTGTCAGAGAAATGACTGCACTGAACAATTAGTGTTTTTATATAGACATACACAGGAGTGTCAGAGAAATGACTGCACTGAACATTTAGTGCTTATATACACATACACAGGAGTGTCAGAGAAATGACTGCACTGAACAATTAGTGTTCTTATATACACATACACAGGAGTGTCAGAGATATGACTGCACTGAACAATTAGTGTTCTTATATACACATACACAGGAGTGTCAGAGAAATGACTGCACTGAACAATTAGTGTTCTTATATAGACATACACAGGAGTGTCAGAGAAATGACTGCACTGAACAATTAGTGTTCTTATATAGACATACACAGGAGTGTCAGAGAAATGACTGCACTGAACAATTAGTGTTCTTATATAGACATACACAGGAGTGTCGGAGAAATGACTGCACTGAACAATTAGTGTTCTTATATACACATACACAGGAGTGTCAGAGAAATGACTGCACTGAACAATTAGTGTTCTTATACACACATACACAAGAGTGTCGGAGATATGACTGCACTGAACAATTAGTGTTCTTATATAGACATACACAAGAGTGTCAGAGAAATGACTGCACTGAACAATTAGTGTTCTTATACACACATACACAGGAGTGTCGGAGAAATGACTGCACTGAACAATTTGTGTTCTTATATAGACATACACAAGAGTGTCAGAGAAATGACTGCACTGAACAATTAGTGTTCTTATATAGACATACACTGGAGTGTCAGAGAAATGACTGCACTGAACAATTAGTGTTCTTATATACACATACACAGGAGTGTCAGAGAAATGACTGCACTGAACAATTAGTGTTCTTATATACACATACACAGGAGTGTCAGAGAAATGACTGCACTGAACAATTAGTGTTCTTATATACACATACACAGGAGTGTCAGAGAAATGACTGCACTGAATAATTAGTGTTCTTATATACAAATACACAAGAGTGTCAGAGATATGACTGCACTGAACAATTAGTGTTCTTATATACACATACACAGGAGTGTCAGAGAAATGATTGCACTGAACAATTAGTGTTCTTATATAGACATACACAGGAGAGTCGGAGAAATGACTGCACTGAACAATTAGTGTTCTTATATACACGTACACAGGAGTGTCAGAGAAATGACTGCACTGAACAATTAGTGTTCTTATATAGACATACACAGGAGTGTCAGAGAAATGACTGCACTGAACAAAAAGTGCTCTTATATACACATACACAGGAGTGTCAGAGAAATTACTGCACTGAACAATTAGTGTTCTTATATACACATACACAAGAGTGTCACAGAAATGACTGCACTGAACAATTAGTGTTCTTATATAGACATACACAGGAGTGTCAGAGAAATGACTGCACTGAACAATTAATGTTCTTATATAGACATACACAGGAGGAGTGTCGGAGAAATGACTGCACTGAACAATTAGTGTTTTTATATAAACATACATAGGAGTGTCAGAGAGATGACTGCACTGAACAATTACTGTTCTTATATACACATACACAGGAGTGTCAGAGAAATGACTGCACTGAACAATTAGTGTTCTTATATAGACATACACAGGAGTGTCAGAGAAATGACTGCACTGAACACTTAGTGTTCTTATATACACATACACAGGAGTGTCAGAGAAATGACTGCACTGAACAATTAGTGTTCTTATATAGACATACACAGGAGTGTCAGAGAAATGACTGCACTGAACAATTAGTGTTCTTATATAGACATACACATGAGTGTCAGAGAAATGACTGCACTGAACAATTAGTGTTCTTATATAGACATACACAGGAGTGTCGGAGAAATGACTGCACTGAACAATTAGTGTTCTTATATACACATACACAGGAGTGTCAGAGAAATGACTGCACTGAACAATTAGTGTTCTTATATACACATACACAAGAGTGTCGGCGATATGACTGCACTGAACAATTAGTGTTCTTATATACACATACACAAGAGTGTCGGCGATATGACTGCACTGAACAATTAGTGTTCTTATATAGACATACACAGGAGTGTCAGAGAAATGACTGCACTGAACAATTTGTGTTCTTATATAGACATACACAAGAGTGTCAGAGAAATGACTGCACTGAACAATTAGTGTTCTTATATAGACATACACAGGAGTGTCAGAGAAATGACTGCACTGAACAATTAGTGTTCTTATATACACATACACAGGAGTGTCAGAGAAATGACTGCACTGAACAATTAGTGTTCTTATATACACATACACAGGAGTGTCAGAGAAATGACTGCACTGAACAATTAGTGTTCTTATCTAGACATACACAGGAGTGTCAGAGAAATGACTGCACTGAACACTTAGTGTTCTTATATACACATACACAGGAGTGTCAGAGAAATGACTGCACTGAACAATTAGTGTTCTTATATACACATACACAGGAGTGTCAGAGAAATGACTGCACTGAACAATTATTGTTCTCATATAGACATACACAGGAGTGTCAGAGAAATGACTGCACTGAACAATTAGTGTTCTTATATAGAAATACACAGGAGTGTCGGAGAAATGACTGCACTGAACAATTAGTGTTCTTATATACACATACACAGGAGTGTCAGAGAAATGACTGCACTGAACAATTAGTGTTCTTATACACACATACACAAGAGTGTCGGAGATATGACTGCACTGAACAATTAGTGTTCTTATATAGACATACACAGGAGTGTCGGAGAAATGACTGCACTGAACAATTTGTGTTCTTATATAGACATACACAAGAGTGTCAGAGAAATGACTGCACTGAACAATTAGTGTTCTTATATAGACATACACTGGAGTGTCAGAGAAATGACTGCACTGAACAATTAGTGTTCTTATATACACATACACAGGAGTGTCAGAGAAATGACTGCACTGAACAATTAGTGTTCTTATATACACATACACAGGAGTGTCAGAGAAATGACTGCACTGAACAATTAGTGTTCTTATATACACATACACAGGAGTGTCAGAGAAATGACTGCACTGAACAATTAGTGTTCTTATATACACATACACAAGAGTGTCAGAGATATGACTGCACTGAACAATTAGTGTTCTTATATACACATACACAGGAGTGTCAGAGAAATGATTGCACTGAACAATTAGTGTTCTTATATAGACATACACAGGAGAGTCGGAGAAATGACTGCACTGAACAATTATTGTTCTTATATCGACGTACACAGGAGTGTCAGAGAAATGACTGCACTGAACAATTAGTGTTCTTATATAGACATACACAGGAGTGTCAGAGAAATGACTGCACTGAACAAAAAGTGCTCTTATATACACATACACAGGAGTGTCAGAGAAACGACTGCACTGAACAATTAGTGTTCTTATATACACATACACAAGAGTGTCACAGAAATGACTGCACTGAACAATTAGTGTTCTTATATAGACATACACTGGAGTGTCAGAGAAATGACTGCACTGAACAATTAATGTTCTTATATAGACATACACAGGAGGAGTGTCGGAGAAATGACTGCACTGAACAATTAGTGTTTTTATATAAACATACATAGGAGTGTCAGAGAGATGACTGCACTGAACAATTAGTGTTCTTATATACACATACACAGGAGTGTCAGAGAAATGACTGCACTGAACAATTAGTGTTCTTATATAGACATACACAGGAGTGTCAGAGAAATGACTGCACTGAACACTTAGTGTTCTTATATACACATACACAGGAGTGTCAGAGAAATGACTGCACTGAACAATTAGTGTTCTTATATAGACATACACAGGAGTGTCAGAGAAATGACTGCACTGAACAATTAGTGTTCTTATATAGACATACACAGGAGTGTCAGAGAAATGACTGCACTGAACAATTAGTGTTCTTATATAGACATACACAGGAGTGTCGGAGAAATGACTGCACTGAACAATTAGTGTTCTTATATAGACATACACAGGAGTGTCAGAGAAATGACTGCACTGAACAATTAGTGTTCTTATATACACATACACAAGAGTGTCGGCGATATGACTGCACTGAACAATTAGTGTTCTTATATACACATACACAAGAGTGTCGGCGATATGACTGCACTGAACAATTAGTGTTCTTATATAGACATACACAGGAGTGTCGGAGAAATGACTGCACTGAACAATTTGTGTTCTTATATAGACATACACAAGAGTGTCAGAGAAATGACTGCACTGAACAATTAGTGTTCTTATATAGACATACACAGGAGTGTCAGAGAAATGACTGCACTGAACAATTAGTGTTCTTATATACACATACACAGGAGTGTCAGAGAAATGACTGCACTGAACAATTAGTATTCTTATATACACATACACAGGAGTGTCAGAGAAATGACTGCACTGAACAATTAGTGTTCTTATATAGACATACACAGGAGTGTCAGAGAAATGACTGCACTGAACACTTAGTGTTCTTATATACACATACACAGGAGTGTCAGAGAAATGACTGCACTGAACAATTAGTGTTCTTATATACACATACACAGGAGTGTCAGAGAAATGACTGCACTGAACAATTGTTGTTCTTATATAGACATACACAGGAGTGTCAGAGAAATGACTGCACTGAACAATTAGTGTTCTTATATAGAAATACACAGGAGTGTCGGAGAAATTACTGCACTGAACAATTAGTGTTCTTATATACACATACACAAGAGTGTCAGAGATATGACTGCACTGAACAATTAGTGTTCTTATATACACATACACAGGAGTGTTAGAGAAATGATTGCACTGAACAATTAGTGTTCTTATATAGACATACACTGGAGAGTCGGAGAAATGACTGCACTGAACAATTAGTGTTCTTATATAGACGTACACAGGAGTGTCAGAGAAATGACTGCACTGAACAATTAGTGTTCTTATATAGACATACACAGGAGTGTCAGAGAAATGACTGCACTGAACAAAAAGTGCTCTTATATACACATACACAGGAGTGTCAGAGAAATGACTGCACTGAACAATTAGTGTTCTTATATACACATACACAAGAGTGTCACAGAAATGACTGCACTGAACAATTAGTGTTCTTATATAGACATACACAGGAGTGTCAGAGAAATGACTGCACTGAACAATTAATGTTCTTATATAGACATACACAGGAGGAGTGTCGGAGAAATGACTGCACTGAACAATTAGTGTTTTTATATAAACATACATAGGAGTGTCAGAGAGATGACTGCACTGAACAATTAGTGTTCTTATAAACACATACACTGGAGTGTCAGAGAAATGACTGCACTGAACAATTAGTGTTCTTATATAGACATACACAGGAGTGTCAGAGAAATGACTGCACTGAACACTTAGTGTTCTTATATACACATACACAGGAGTGTCAGAGAAATGACTGCACTGAACAATTAGTGTTCTTATATAGACATACACAGGAGTGTCAGAGATATGACTGCACTGAACAATTAGTGTTCTTATATAGACATACACAGGAGTGTCAGAGAAATGACTGCACTGAACAATTAGTGTTCTTATATAGACATACACAGGAGTGTCGGAGAAATGACTGCACTGAACAATTAGTGTTCTTATATACACATACACAGGAGTGTCAGAGAAATGACTGCACTGAACAATTAGTGTTCTTGTATACACATACACAAGAGTGTCGGAGATATGACTGCACTGAACAATTAGTGTTCTTGTATACACATACACAAGAGTGTCGGAGATATGACTGCACTGAACAATTAGTGTTCTTATATAGACATACACAGGAGTGTCGGAGAAATGACTGCAGTGAACAATTTGTGTTCTTATATAGACATACACAAGAGTGTCAGAGAAATGACTGCACTGAACAATTAGTGTTCTTATATAGACATACACAGGAGTGTCAGAGAAATGACTGCACTGAACAATTAGTGTTCTTATATACACATACACAGGAGTGTCAGAGAAATGACTGCACTGAACAATTAGTGTTCTTATATACACATACACAGGAGTGTCAGAGAAATGACTGCACTGAACAATTAGTGTTCTTATATAGACATACACAGGAGTGTCAGAGAAATGACTGCACTGAACAATTAGTGTTCTTATATACACATACACAGGAGTGTCAGAGAAATGACTGCACTGAACAATTAGTGTTCTTATATACACATACACAGGAGTGTCGGAGAAATGACTACACTGAACAATTAGTGTTCTAATATAGACATACACAGGAGTGTCGGAGAATTGACTGCACTGAACAATTAGTGTTCTTATATAGACATACACAGGAGTGTCGGAGAAATGACTGCACTGAACAATTAGTGTTCTTATATAGACATACACAGGAGTGTCGGAGAAATGACTGCACTGAACAATTAGTGTTCTTATATAGACATACACAGGAGTGTCGGAGAAATGACTGCACTGAACAATTAGTGTTATTATATACACATACACAGGAGTGTCAGAGAAATGACTGCACTGAACAATTAATGTTCTTATATAGACATACACAGGAGGAGTGTCGGAGAAATGACTGCACTGAACAATTAGTGTTCTTATATACACATACACAGGAGTGTCAGAGATATGACTGCGCTGAACAATTAGTGTTCTTATATACACATACACAGGAGTGTCAGAGAAATGACTGCACTGAACAATTAGTGTTCTTATATACACATACACAAGAGTGTCAGAGAAATAACTGCACTGAACAATTAGTGTTCTTATATACACGTACACAAGAGTGTCGGAGAAATGACTGCACTGAACAATTAGTGTTCTTATATAGACATACACAAGAGTGTCAGAGAAATGACTGCACTGAACAATTAGTGTTCTTATATACACGTACACAAGAGTGTCGGAGAAATGACTGCACTGAACAATTAGTGTTCTTATATACACGTACACAGGAGTGTCGGAGAAATGACTGCACTGAACAATTAGTGTTCTTATATACACGTACACAGGAGTGTCGGATAAATTACTGCACTGAACAATTAGTGTTCTTATATACACGTACACAGGAGTGTCAGAGAAATGACTGCACTGAACAATTAGTGTTCTTATATACACCTTATATACACATACACAGGAGTGTCAGAGAAATGACTGCACTGAACAATTAGTGTTCTTATATAGACATACACAGGAGTGTCGGAGAAATGACTGCACTGAACAATTAGTGTTCTTATATAGACATACACAGGAGAGTCGGAGAAATGACTGCACTGAACAATTAGTGTTCTTATATACACGTACACAGGAGTGTCAGAGAAATGACTGCACTGAACAATTAGTGTTTTTATATAGACATACACAGGAGTGTCAGAGAAATGACTGCACTGAACATTTAGTGCTTATATACACATACACAGGAGTGTCAGAGAAATGACTGCACTGAACAATTAGTGTTCTTATATACACATACACAGGAGTGTCAGAGATATGACTGCACTGAACAATTAGTGTTCTTATATACACATACACAGGAGTGTCAGAGAAATGACTGCACTGAACAATTAGTGTTCTTATATAGACATACACAGGAGTGTCAGAGAAATGACTGCACTGAACAATTAGTGTTCTTATATAGACATACACAGGAGTGTCAGAGAAATGACTGCACTGAACAATTAGTGTTCTTATATAGACATACACAGGAGTGTCGGAGAAATGACTGCACTGAACAATTAGTGTTCTTATATACACATACACAGGAGTGTCAGAGAAATGACTGCACTGAACAATTAGTGTTCTTATACACACATACACAAGAGTGTCGGAGATATGACTGCACTGAACAATTAGTGTTCTTATATAGACATACACAAGAGTGTCAGAGAAATGACTGCACTGAACAATTAGTGTTCTTATACACACATACACAGGAGTGTCGGAGAAATGACTGCACTGAACAATTTGTGTTCTTATATAGACATACACAAGAGTGTCAGAGAAATGACTGCACTGAACAATTAGTGTTCTTATATAGACATACACTGGAGTGTCAGAGAAATGACTGCACTGAACAATTAGTGTTCTTATATACACATACACAGGAGTGTCAGAGAAATGACTGCACTGAACAATTAGTGTTCTTATATACACATACACAGGAGTGTCAGAGAAATGACTGCACTGAACAATTAGTGTTCTTATATACACATACACAGGAGTGTCAGAGAAATGACTGCACTGAATAATTAGTGTTCTTATATACAAATACACAAGAGTGTCAGAGATATGACTGCACTGAACAATTAGTGTTCTTATATACACATACACAGGAGTGTCAGAGAAATGATTGCACTGAACAATTAGTGTTCTTATATAGACATACACAGGAGAGTCGGAGAAATGACTGCACTGAACAATTAGTGTTCTTATATACACGTACACAGGAGTGTCAGAGAAATGACTGCACTGAACAATTAGTGTTCTTATATAGACATACACAGGAGTGTCAGAGAAATGACTGCACTGAACAAAAAGTGCTCTTATATACACATACACAGGAGTGTCAGAGAAATTACTGCACTGAACAATTAGTGTTCTTATATACACATACACAAGAGTGTCACAGAAATGACTGCACTGAACAATTAGTGTTCTTATATAGACATACACAGGAGTGTCAGAGAAATGACTGCACTGAACAATTAATGTTCTTATATAGACATACACAGGAGGAGTGTCGGAGAAATGACTGCACTGAACAATTAGTGTTTTTATATAAACATACATAGGAGTGTCAGAGAGATGACTGCACTGAACAATTACTGTTCTTATATACACATACACAGGAGTGTCAGAGAAATGACTGCACTGAACAATTAGTGTTCTTATATAGACATACACAGGAGTGTCAGAGAAATGACTGCACTGAACACTTAGTGTTCTTATATACACATACACAGGAGTGTCAGAGAAATGACTGCACTGAACAATTAGTGTTCTTATATAGACATACACAGGAGTGTCAGAGAAATGACTGCACTGAACAATTAGTGTTCTTATATAGACATACACATGAGTGTCAGAGAAATGACTGCACTGAACAATTAGTGTTCTTATATAGACATACACAGGAGTGTCGGAGAAATGACTGCACTGAACAATTAGTGTTCTTATATACACATACACAGGAGTGTCAGAGAAATGACTGCACTGAACAATTAGTGTTCTTATATACACATACACAAGAGTGTCGGCGATATGACTGCACTGAACAATTAGTGTTCTTATATACACATACACAAGAGTGTCGGCGATATGACTGCACTGAACAATTAGTGTTCTTATATAGACATACACAGGAGTGTCAGAGAAATGACTGCACTGAACAATTTGTGTTCTTATATAGACATACACAAGAGTGTCAGAGAAATGACTGCACTGAACAATTAGTGTTCTTATATAGACATACACAGGAGTGTCAGAGAAATGACTGCACTGAACAATTAGTGTTCTTATATACACATACACAGGAGTGTCAGAGAAATGACTGCACTGAACAATTAGTGTTCTTATATACACATACACAGGAGTGTCAGAGAAATGACTGCACTGAACAATTAGTGTTCTTATCTAGACATACACAGGAGTGTCAGAGAAATGACTGCACTGAACACTTAGTGTTCTTATATACACATACACAGGAGTGTCAGAGAAATGACTGCACTGAACAATTAGTGTTCTTATATACACATACACAGGAGTGTCAGAGAAATGACTGCACTGAACAATTATTGTTCTCATATAGACATACACAGGAGTGTCAGAGAAATGACTGCACTGAACAATTAGTGTTCTTATATAGAAATACACAGGAGTGTCGGAGAAATGACTGCACTGAACAATTAGTGTTCTTATATACACATACACAGGAGTGTCAGAGAAATGACTGCACTGAACAATTAGTGTTCTTATACACACATACACAAGAGTGTCGGAGATATGACTGCACTGAACAATTAGTGTTCTTATATAGACATACACAGGAGTGTCGGAGAAATGACTGCACTGAACAATTTGTGTTCTTATATAGACATACACAAGAGTGTCAGAGAAATGACTGCACTGAACAATTAGTGTTCTTATATAGACATACACTGGAGTGTCAGAGAAATGACTGCACTGAACAATTAGTGTTCTTATATACACATACACAGGAGTGTCAGAGAAATGACTGCACTGAACAATTAGTGTTCTTATATACACATACACAGGAGTGTCAGAGAAATGACTGCACTGAACAATTAGTGTTCTTATATACACATACACAGGAGTGTCAGAGAAATGACTGCACTGAACAATTAGTGTTCTTATATACACATACACAAGAGTGTCAGAGATATGACTGCACTGAACAATTAGTGTTCTTATATACACATACACAGGAGTGTCAGAGAAATGATTGCACTGAACAATTAGTGTTCTTATATAGACATACACAGGAGAGTCGGAGAAATGACTGCACTGAACAATTATTGTTCTTATATCGACGTACACAGGAGTGTCAGAGAAATGACTGCACTGAACAATTAGTGTTCTTATATAGACATACACAGGAGTGTCAGAGAAATGACTGCACTGAACAAAAAGTGCTCTTATATACACATACACAGGAGTGTCAGAGAAACGACTGCACTGAACAATTAGTGTTCTTATATACACATACACAAGAGTGTCACAGAAATGACTGCACTGAACAATTAGTGTTCTTATATAGACATACACAGGAGTGTCAGAGAAATGACTGCACTGAACAATTAATGTTCTTATATAGACATACACAGGAGGAGTGTCGGAGAAATGACTGCACTGAACAATTAGTGTTTTTATATAAACATACATAGGAGTGTCAGAGAGATGACTGCACTGAACAATTAGTGTTCTTATATACACATACACAGGAGTGTCAGAGAAATGACTGCACTGAACAATTAGTGTTCTTATATAGACATACACAGGAGTGTCAGAGAAATGACTGCACTGAACACTTAGTGTTCTTATATACACATACACAGGAGTGTCAGAGAAATGACTGCACTGAACAATTAGTGTTCTTATATAGACATACACAGGAGTGTCAGAGAAATGACTGCACTGAACAATTAGTGTTCTTATATAGACATACACAGGAGTGTCAGAGAAATGACTGCACTGAACAATTAGTGTTCTTATATAGACATACACAGGAGTGTCGGAGAAATGACTGCACTGAACAATTAGTGTTCTTATATAGACATACACAGGAGTGTCAGAGAAATGACTGCACTGAACAATTAGTGTTCTTATATACACATACACAAGAGTGTCGGCGATATGACTGCACTGAACAATTAGTGTTCTTATATACACATACACAAGAGTGTCGGCGATATGACTGCACTGAACAATTAGTGTTCTTATATAGACATACACAGGAGTGTCGGAGAAATGACTGCACTGAACAATTTGTGTTCTTATATAGACATACACAAGAGTGTCAGAGAAATGACTGCACTGAACAATTAGTGTTCTTATATAGACATACACAGGAGTGTCAGAGAAATGACTGCACTGAACAATTAGTGTTCTTATATACACATACACAGGAGTGTCAGAGAAATGACTGCACTGAACAATTAGTATTCTTATATACACATACACAGGAGTGTCAGAGAAATGACTGCACTGAACAATTAGTGTTCTTATATAGACATACACAGGAGTGTCAGAGAAATGACTGCACTGAACACTTAGTGTTCTTATATACACATACACAGGAGTGTCAGAGAAATGACTGCACTGAACAATTAGTGTTCTTATATACACATACACAGGAGTGTCAGAGAAATGACTGCACTGAACAATTGTTGTTCTTATATAGACATACACAGGAGTGTCAGAGAAATGACTGCACTGAACAATTAGTGTTCTTATATAGAAATACACAGGAGTGTCGGAGAAATTACTGCACTGAACAATTAGTGTTCTTATATACACATACACAAGAGTGTCAGAGATATGACTGCACTGAACAATTAGTGTTCTTATATACACATACACAGGAGTGTTAGAGAAATGATTGCACTGAACAATTAGTGTTCTTATATAGACATACACTGGAGAGTCGGAGAAATGACTGCACTGAACAATTAGTGTTCTTATATAGACGTACACAGGAGTGTCAGAGAAATGACTGCACTGAACAATTAGTGTTCTTATATAGACATACACAGGAGTGTCAGAGAAATGACTGCACTGAACAAAAAGTGCTCTTATATACACATACACAGGAGTGTCAGAGAAATGACTGCACTGAACAATTAGTGTTCTTATATACACATACACAAGAGTGTCACAGAAATGACTGCACTGAACAATTAGTGTTCTTATATAGACATACACAGGAGTGTCAGAGAAATGACTGCACTGAACAATTAATGTTCTTATATAGACATACACAGGAGGAGTGTCGGAGAAATGACTGCACTGAACAATTAGTGTTTTTATATAAACATACATAGGAGTGTCAGAGAGATGACTGCACTGAACAATTAGTGTTCT